>JBBGZY010000857.1:0-1395000 GCA_037952925.1 Lithobates clamitans | reverse complement strand
GGTGTCACCGGAAGGAAAAAATGCACATGGGGACATGGGGAGGAGGTAGAGCAGACCTAGCTTTTTTCCTCTCCCATTCTGCAGACTGTACAGTGGGCTGACGAGCGGGTGAGTGGGGGCTGTGCTGGCTGGGCACTGAGGAGAATGTGAATACATTAGCATGTTCAGGTACTTAAAAGAAGAGAGACTGCCAGATGTAGCAAGCCTTTCTGGAAGACAGCGTTGTGCCTAATCTTTCCTTTTCCTTGCCCTGGGAGATCTTCAGTAACAGCCAGGTGGGCTGGTGAAGAAGCAGCTGGGTGGGCTGGTGAAGAAGCAGTCAGGTGGGCTGGTATTCCCTGCAGTGGTAGAGCTGGGATCAGTGTCTATGGCGGAATTGGAGGTATTCGGGAATGCAGCCTACAACACTTTTTGTTACTTTCTAAGGGACTGAGGGTTCCTAGTCTTAGTCTCCTAGTTCCGTTCAGGTCTGGTATGGATTTTAAGGGGAACTCCACCCCCAAATTAAAAAAAAATGGCATGGGGTTCCCCCAAAAATCCACACCAGACCTTTATCCGAGCACCCAACCTGGCAGGCCGCAGGAAAAGGGGGGGTGAGAGAGAGCCCCCCCCTCCTGAACCGTACCAGGCCACATGCCCTCAACATGGGGAGGATGTCCCCATGTTGATGGGGACAAGGGCCTCATCCCCACAACCCTTGCCCGGTGGTTGTGGGGGTCTGCGGGCGGGGGGCTTGTCGGAATCTGGAAGCCCCTTTTAACAAAGGGGACACCCAGATCCCGGCCCCCGCCTATGTAAATTGGTAAGGGGTACATTGTACCCCTACCATTTCACAAAAATAAAGTGTCAAGATGTTAAAAAACCACAGGAGATGGTTTGGGACAAGTCCTTTATTAAAAATTAAAAAAAAAAAATTAAAAAGAGATTCCAGCGATGTAATCCAATAAATCCATGCTCCTACTCCAGCGTGTAATCCAATTTTCCATCTGCAGCGATGGATGACCTCCAGCGACTCCAGCGAGGAACACGCACAGGATCTTGCCTCCATCAGAGGCACCCAGCCAATGCTGCAGCGCTAGCTTGACAGCTCTTATGTAGCTGAGGGCGGGGCCACCTGTCACGTGACCCCGTCCCCCTCTGACAAGGGGAAACGCCAGGGTTTCCCAGTGATGTATACGGGAATCCTGCATTGCATCAGAGGGGGCGGGGTCATGTGACGGTGGCCCCGCACTCAGCTACATAAGAGCTGTCAAGATAGCGCCGCATCATTGGCTGGGTGCCTCCGGTGGAGGCAGGATCCTGGGCGTGTTCCTCGCTGGAGATCATCCATCACTGGAAATCAAGAACTGGATTACATCGCTGGAGTAGGAGCATGGATTTATTGGATTACATCGCTGGAATCTCTTTTTTATTTTTAATTCTTCTATTTTTAATAAAGGACTTGTCCCAAGCCGTCTCCTAAGGTTTTTTTAACATTTTGACACATTCTTTTTGTGAAATGGTAGGGGTACAATGTACCCCTTAATAATTCACATGGGGGGGCGGGATCTGGGTGTCCCCTTTGTTAAAGGGGGCTTCCAGATTCCGATAAGCACCCCACCCGCAGACCCTCACAACCAACTGGCAAGGATTGTGGGGATGAGGCCCTTGTCCCCATCAACATATGGACATCCTCCCCATGTTGAGCGCATGTGGCCTGGTACGGTTCAGGAGGGGGGGCGCTCTCTCGTCCCCCCCTCTTTTCCTGCGGCCTGCTAGGTTGCGTGCTCGGATAAGGGTCTGGTGTGGATTTTTGGGGGAACCCCATGCCATTTTTTTTAAATTTTGGCGCGGAGTTTCCCTTAAAATCCATACCAGACCTGAAGGGTCTGGTGTGGATTTTTGGGGGGAACCCCACGCCATTTTTTTTTAAATGTTGGTGCGGAGTTCCCCTAAATACCCATACCAGACCTGAAGGGTCTGGTAATGGAATTTTGGGGGACCCCCAAACCTTTTTTTCTTTCTTTCAATGACTTTTATGTGTACTGTCAGGACCGACAATTTATTAATAGCCGGCACTAGCGCTAGTACTTTTAAATTACTTTTTTTCCTTTAGAAATGTCATTTTGCTCTCGGACTGTTATAAACACGGGAAACATGCGCTACTTTACAGGCATACTATAGACACCCCCCAGGTACAAAATTTAAAGGAATATTTCACTTTCATTGTTTCACTTTAAGCATTATTAAAATCACTGCTTTTTTTTGCATTGATACATGTCCCCTGGGGCAGGACCCAGGTCCCCAAACACTTTTTATGACAATAACTTGCATATTAACCTTTAAAATTAGCACTTTAGATCTCTCCCATAGACTTTTAAAGGGTGTTCCGCGGCTTTTCAAATTTGCCGCGAACACCCCAAATTGTTCGCTGTTCGGCGAACATCCAATGTTCGAGTAGAACTCATGTTCGTCTCGAACAGATAGCCCATCCCTACTCAGGAACAAGAACGGCGTATTACTCAATTCTGATTGATGCCATCTAGCAGTTCCTTTCCATAGGAATCCCAAAGTTCAGGGAATCCAGAGGGGAGCATGATCCCACCCTATGCTCCCTCCAGGATGAGAGTAACTCCATTAAGTGTATACTTAATACTAATAATAATGAATACTAATATTTAGGTAAAGTTCCAGATCCAGAGAATATCTAATTGCCTGTTGTGGGATCAGGAAGGGTTTGTTTCTCTACGCTGGAGCAAATTGGATCATTCTTTATTGGGGTTTCTTTTGCCTTCCTCTGGATCAACTGTGGGTTTAGGATAGTGTATATAGAGGTTTTCTATTTGTGTAAGTTGTGCATTTTTTTTTCTGTTGGTTGAATTGGATGGACTTTTGGAATCTTTTTTCAACCAGATTAACTATGTAAGTGGCTCTGCCTGTCTCAACACAACTTGAAAGGTCTTACTCAAATTACTTCCTCTGCAGAATTAGGTGACTAGCCTCAGATGATACACAGGGATAAAACAAATCCTCCTACATAGATTGTGCTTGTTTATCAGCAGTGTTCTCTTCACTACACCCCTTCAAAAGGGCAGAATTGTGTTAAAACCTTTCTTCATCTGTCACAGTGTTTCTCAACTCCAGTCCTTAAAGCGCCCAAACAGGTCATGTTTTCAGGCTTTCCATTACTTTGCACAGGTGATTTGATCAGTTTCACTGCCTTAGTAAGTACCACAGCTGTTTTATCTGAGGGAAATCCTGAAAACATGACCTGTTTGGGGTACCTTGAGGACTGGAGTTTAGAAAAAGAGTGGAGTGACTGCAGTTACAGAGTGTGAGAGCTGATTGGAGGAAAGGAACACACCCCCTCCACACAGCAGAAGAACTGTGTTGTGCATAGATACGCTTTGTGCTGAGCTCTCCTCCCGTCACAAATTTATCTCATGTGTCAGGAAAACTTCTCAGAGGTGATTCATGTTGATAACAGAAGAACGAAGCACCAGAGAGAAACGATACTTAGAGCTTTGAGGAGAGATAAGTAAACACTACATATAGATGTGCTTTGCTCAGATCCCATGACTGAGGTTTACAACTATTTTAAGTCTAACGTCCAGCAATCGGCACACTTTCCATGACTGGAGGATGCTTTCCTTCAATTATAAAAGAGAGCCTCTGTTGCTTTAATACAGTGGGCAAAATGTGTCAAAACTTAAATAATTACCCCTTACATATTTTTAGCTTCATTATTATTTAAATCAGTGGTCTCCAAACTGCGCCCATGGGCTTGATGTCGCCCTTTACTTGCCTTTAGCCAGTCCTTGGGGCACTATTCCTCCCACCTATACATGGCAATTTTTTGTCCCACTGATACCAACAATGGTGCATTACTCCTTCCGCTGACACCAACGATGGAGCAGTATTCCTCTCACTGATACCAATGTTGTGGCACTATTGCTCCCACTGACACCAACAAAGGGACATTTTTATTCCCACTTAAACCAATAATGGGGCATAATTCCTCCTGCTTATACCAATGATGGGGCACTATTCCACCTAATGACCCTAGGTGCTATATATTTTTTTTACTTCCGCTGACCACCAAGCTTGATGCATTGTTTACGAGGGTGATGAGGGGGGCAGGATGCAGGCTTCCATAGAGGTACAGGACCTTATCACTGGTTGCATCCACCCTTTCCTCCACTCCACCTGGCTGCTCCCACCCTGTCCTCCCCTCCACCTGGCTGCATCTACCCTGTCCTCCCCTTCACCTGCCTGCTCCCACCCTGTCCTCCCCCCCCCCACCTGGCTGCTCCCACCCTTTCCTCACCTCCACCTGGCTGCTCCCACCCTGTCCTCCCCTCCACCTGGCTACATCCACCCTGTCCTCTCCTCCACCTGGCTGCTCCCACCCTGCCTTCCCCTCCACTTGGCTGCTCCCACCCTGTCCTCCCTTCCACCTGGCTGCATCCACCTTTTCCTCCCCTTCACCTGGCTGCTCCCACCCTGTCCTCCCCTCCACCTGGCCGCATCCACCCTTTCCTCCCCTCCACCTGGCTGCTCCCACCCTGTCCTCCCCTCCATCTGGCTGCATCTACTCTGTCCTCCACCTGGCTGCATCTACCCTGTCCTCCCCTCCACCTGGCTGCATCTACCCTGTCCTCCCCTCTACCTGGCTGCATCTACCCTGTCCTCCCCTCCGCCTGGCTGCTCCCACCCTGTCCTCCCCTCCACCTGGCTGCATTTACCCTGTCCTCCCCTCCACCTGGCTGCATTTACCCTGTCCTCCCCTCCACCTGGCTGCATCTACCCTGTCCTCCCCTCTACCTGGCTGCTTCTACCCTGTCCTCCCCTTCACCTGGCTGCTCCCACCCTGTCCTCCCCTCCACCTAGCTGCATCTACCCTGTCCTCCCCTTCACCTGGCTGCATCTACCCTGTCCTCCCCTCCACCTGGCTGCATCTACCCTGTCCTACCCTCCACCTGGCTGCTCCCACCCTGTCCTGCCCTCCACCTGGCTGCATCCACCCTGTCCTCCCCTCCACCTGGCTGCTCCCACCCTGTCCTCCCCTCCACCTGGATACACTCACCCTGTCCTCCCCTCCACCTGGCTGCTCCCACCCTGTCCTCCCCTCCACCTGGCTGCATCCACCCTTTCCCCCCCTTCACCTGGCTACATCCACCCTGTCCTCCCCTCCACCTGGATGCATCCACCCTGTCCTTCCCTCCACCTGGATGCATCCACCCTGTCCTTCCCTCCACCTGGCTGCTCTAACTCTGTACTCCTCTCCACCTGGCTGCAACCACCAATACTTTTTCAAGACACTGTGTATTTATATGTGTGTGTGTATACAGTCAGGTCCATAAATATTGGGACAGCGACACTATTCTAATCTTTTTGGCTCTATACACCACCACAATGGATTTGAAATGAAACAAATAAGTTGTGCTTTAACTGCAGACTTTCAGCTTTAATTTGAGGGTATTTACATCCAAATCAGGTGAATGGTGTAGGAATTACAACAGTTTGTATATGTGCCTCCCACTTTTTAAGGGACCAAAAGTAATGGGACAATTGGCTGCAGCATGGCCAGGTGTGTGTTATTCCCTCATTATCCCATTTACAAGGTGTGGATAAAAGGTCCAGAGTTCATTTCAAGTGTGCTATTTGCATTTGGAATCTGTTGCTGTCAGCTCTCAATATGAGATCCAAAGAGCTGTCACTATCAGTGAAGCATGCCATCATTAGGCTGAAAAAAAAACCAAACCCATCAGAGAGATATAGCAAAAATATTAGGTGTGGCCAAATCAACTGTTTGGAACATCCTTAAAAAAAAAGAACGCACCGGTGAGCTCAGCAACACCAAAAGACCCGGAAGACCACAGAAAACAACTGTGGTGGTTGACCGAAGAATTCTTTCCCTGGTGAAGAAAACACCCTTCACAACAGTTGGCCTGATCAAAAACACTCTCCAGGAATTAGGTGTATGGGTGTCAAAGTCAACAATCAAGAGAAGACTTCACCAGAGTGAATACAGAGGGTTCACCACAAGATGTAAACCATTGGTGAGCCTCAAAAACAGGAAGGCCAGATTAGAGTTTGCCAAACAACATCTAAAAAAGCCTACACAGTTCTGGAACAACATCCTATGGACAGATGAGACCAAGATCAACTTGTACCAGAGTGATGGGAAGAGAAGAGTATGGAGAAGGAAAGGAACTGCTCATGATCCAAAGCATACCACCTCATCAGTGAAGCATGGTGGTGGTAGTGTCATGGCGTGGGCATGTATGGCTGCCAATGGAACTGGTTCTCTTGTATGTATTGATGATGTGACTGCTGACAAAAGCAGCAGGATGAATTCTGAAGTGTTTCTGTTCATATTCAGCAAAATACTTCAGAACTCATTGGACGGCGCTTCACAGTGAAGATGGACAATGACCCGAAGCATACTGTGAAAGCAACCAAAGAGTTAAAGGGAAAGAAGTGGAATGTTATACAATGGCCAAGTCAATCACCTGACCTGAATCCGATTGAGCATGCATTTCACTTGCTGAAGACAAAACTGAAGGGAAAATGCCCCAAGAACAAGCAGGAACTGAAGACAGTTGCAGTAGAGGACTAGCAGAGCATCACCAGGGATGAAACCCAGAGTCTGGTGATGTCTATGCGTTCCAGAAAAAGTGAAAGTTTGATGGATGATTGTTAATCTGTCCCATTACTTTTGGTCCCTTATTATAGTTGGCCCCCCTACTTTTGTCTCTGTCCCCCCATGTGCCCCCCCCTAATATTAAAGCTGGAGACGCCACTGTCTCTCACCGCCCCCCTGCATCGGCGCATTTCTGCATCTAAAAGAATGCCATTACTGTGCAGGCCTCACTCTGGGACAACAGGGACACTGTAACTGGCCACTGACGGTGACAATCTGCATCTGATAACAGGCAACGTAGCAAGTGACAAGCCCCATCTAAAGGCAGGTGACGGTGGCAAGTGACACACTCAGGGCTCCCACTGATTCTGCATTATGGTGAGTTGAACTATTTAATTTTACATTACAATGCAATAGGAGAAATAATGCGCTTCAATCATCCTGACACCATATTAACCATGGTGCCATGATGACTGAAGGGCCAACACCAGCCATTTCCCCTACAAACTGCCCGCAAAACTTTTGGCAGTGCCCCTCCCGAGATTAGACTCTGGATCCGCCCCTGGTCTGGGGTCTGTGCTACATATAGGAACTGCTCTACCTGCCAAAAGGTTTTGTATTTTCTACATCCACTCCACTGAGATTTCAACTATCTCTGCTGCATCATGTACCTAGACAGTGAAAAGAGAAGCAGCACACCGATTAACTCATTCCCTTTTTAAATTCTTCCCCTATCTGCAACACACCTGATTGGTTTCTTGTGCTGCTTCTCCCTCTCTATGTTTATGCTGTATAGTGGACTGCAAGAGGCTAATAGCAGGTAAACTGCAGATGCTTATACTGCTTGTACTTAAAAACATTAATTTAAGGTTGTATATTATATCTTTTACAGTGATTGGAGTTCAGCTTTAACCATTTGCCTACTGGGCACTTTTACCCCCTTCCTGCCCAGGCCTTTTCATAGTTTGTTATAAAATTTAGCAAACAGGTAGTTTTGCTCCTTCAATGATGTGCGCTGATAAGGCTGCACTGGTAGGACACTGATAGGTGGCACTGATGGGCACTAATAGGCAGGAACTGAAGGGCACTGATAGATGGCACTGATAGACGGCACTGATGGGCACTGATAGGCATCACTGATGGGCACTAATGGGCAGCACTGAAAGGTGACACTGATGAGGAGGCACTGATGGGCACTGATTGGCAGCACTGATGAGCACTAATTGACAGCACTGATGAACACTGATTGGAAGCACTGGTGGGCACTGTTGGGGCTGCACTAATAATCAGTGTAGATGTCCCTTTCACACAAGACGGTTACCAGCTCTCCTCTCCTCACGCTGTCAGCGTGCGTAAAGGAATGCCGATAACCGGCTTGTGTTTACATCGTGATCAGTTGTGATTTGATACAGTTGATCATGTGGTAAAGAGCCGCTGTGATTGGCTTTTTACCCTGATCTGTGATCAGCTGTATCCTAAGGACACAGCGATCACAGAACGTGCCACCCACATGCCGCAGCGGGCGCGATAATGAGAGGACATCTTATGACACCCTCCCAGAACTGGCAGACCGGGCTGTAGCTGTCATTCTGCTATAGCGCGATTGGGATATGGTTAAAGTGGTTATAAACCTCAGACATGAAATATGAACAAACCATATCCTTATGTAGTGTGTGCTTATCTCAATTAAGAACACTAAGTGTCATTTCTGTCTGCTGCCCCATTCCTCTGCTATCAGCATGAATCACTTCTTACAAGTTTTTCTGACACCAAGAGAAAAATAGTGACAGGGGAGGGACCTCCAGCAGATTGACAGCCTCAGCTCTGTTCCTGTGTGCTGTGCGTAGAGGGGGGGGGGTCCCTTCCCTCCAATCAGCACTCAGAGCTCTCCTCACTGATGTAACTTCAGCTCTCTGCCCCTGCTTTTCAGAGCTGAAAGATCCTGTGTAAATTCTGCACGTTGAATGGCTGTAGGGTACAGATCGCTGTAGATAAACTGGTACAACTTTTGTAGGAGAATTTTATTCATCTCTGTGTATCATCTGAGGCCAGTCACTTCACTGGGTATATGTGAGGGTTTACAACCACTTTGAGTTGGTTTTAAACTTTTTTTTTAGAGCTTCTATAACCTCAGCATTCCTAAGACTATATATTAAGGGGTTTAACATAGGAATAATTATACTATAGAAGACTGAAGCCACCCGGTCTTGCTGGAGGGCATAGCTTGTAGATGGTCGAAAATACATAAAGAGACCAGTCCCATAGAAGATACCAACAACTGTCATATGAGAAGCACAAGTGTTAAAAGCCTTGTATCTACCATGGGCTGACCGGATCTTCATAATGGCCCGGACAATGTTGGTGTATGAGACAAGGATGAGTAGGAGGCAGCTCAGGGAGATTGCAGCACCACAAACCAGTAGTACAGCTAGGTTTATGGATAAATCAGAACAAGAGAGCTTGTAGAGTGGTGGAATGTCACAAAAGAAATGGTCAATAATGTTGGATCTGCAGAAGTTTAGATGGAACACAGAAGTTGTTTGCACAAGAGAGTTCACAAATCCTCCAGAATAGACAGCAATCAACATCCGGAGACACAAGATGCTGCTCATGAGAACTCTGTACAACAATGGGTTACAGATGGCCACATAGCGATCGTAGGCCATGACTCCTAGAAGAAGACATTCACTGGATCCAAAACAAACAAAAACGTACATCTGTATGGCACAGCCAAGAAAAGAGATGGTCTTGGTTTCACTTAAAAAGTCCCTCAGCATTTTAGGAGTGACCGCTGAAGAATACGTGAGGTCTACAAAGGAAAGATGGCTCAGAAACCAGTACATTGGCTTGTGAAGATGTTTGTTGGTAATGCTTATAGCAATAATGCCAAGATTACCCACCATTGTTATCATGTAAATGTGCATAAATAGGATAAACAGTGAAATATTAAGTTTAGGGTTGTCGGTGAGCCCTGCAAAGATAAATTCCACCACAGAACTCTTGTTCATCGTCAACAAATTCAAATGATTGCTATCTGTTAAATAATAGGAAGAACATTGTAAATAACTATCAATGATCAGAGTACATAAAAACACACATTGGCAGGCAGCTATGACCACTTGGCATATATACTGAAATAGGCCCTGTTTCAGGTTTTATGGCACGAGTGTGCCCCTGCCCGCTCGCTACAGAAAACAACACAGGGCTCTGAACAGAGGGATTGATTGCTTTGTTTATTTTCCCTGCAAAGCAGGGAAAAGAAACAAATCGATTTGTAGTCAAAATCAGCACACATTACACATTGTTAGGCACACAATTAACCCCTTGATTGCCCTTAGATGTTAACCCCTTCCCAGCCATTAGTACAGTGACAGTGCATATTATTAGAACTGATCACTGTATTAGTGCCACTGGAGATGTCAGTGGCAGTTAGTCAGTTCCCACAAAGTGTCAGATTGTCTACCGTAAAATCACAGTCCCACTATAAGTCACTGATCACCACCATTACTAGTATAGAAAAAATAAATAAATAAAAATTCCAGTATATACTGCATACCGTAGTTTGCAGACCCAAACCAATTAATTTAGACTTATTGGGAATTTTTTTAACCAAAGACATTTTGGCCTTAATTTATGAAGACATTTTATTTTTTATTGCGTATGTTTTATAGCAAGAAGTAAAAAATATTGTTTTTTTTTAAATTTTTTAATTTCAGTCTTTTTTTGTTTATATAATAAAAACTAAAACAGCCCAGTGATGATTAAACACAGCCAAAACCCCCCTTATTTGTGTAAAAAAAAATCATTAAAATTTAATTTGTGTACATGATCGCGCAATTGTCAGTTGTAGTAATCTGCCGTTTTTTTTTTTTTTAAACCTACAAAGTTATAATGTGCTAGTTTACCTCAAAACGAAGCCCTCCAGCGGCGCACTGTCACCGCTGACAGGGCTTCCATCTTCGCCCGGTCTTCCTTCCAGGTTGGCGGGCTCCGGTCTTTTGATTGGATGAGCCGCAATGACATCACTCCCACGCTGTTCATGGCACAGGGCTCTGAAGGAACAGCACAGGTATGCCGTTCCTTCAGAGCATATGCACCGGTGATGTCACCAGCGGCTTCACAAGTAAATATTAGACATGTGCACTGCCGAAAAATTCATTTATTTTAGTTTTATTCATTTTTTCGTTTTCGGATCATTCGGTATGATAAAAATTTGTTAATTCGAATAAATTCGGAAAAATTTTAATTAGTTACGTTCCACTAGTATAGATATAGTATTCGTTATTTTGGTAATTCAGAAATTTGGAAAAAATTGAATTTGGTATGTTCCGTTTGTATAGATACAGTATTCGTTATTTCGAAAATTCTTATTCGTTACGTTCACTAACAGGCAGCCAAATTTTAAAGAAAATTCCAATATCTATAGTTTAATCGTTTATAACTATTATTATAGTTTTTATTATTATTATTTATTATTAATAAATAATAATTAAAAAAAATTAATAATGGTTAATAATTCATTACGTTCACTAACAGCCAAATTTTAAAGGAAATTCCAATACTTAACGTTTATAACTATTATATCCAATTCGCAATGTTGTGAACCCAGCCTGAGATGAAGAATATCCTAGTTAACTGTAGATTTTACTGCCTTCATTTTTACAGTATTGCAAAAAAAAGAAAAAAGGAGAGAAGCAAAAAAAATAAAAAAAATAAAAATTCATGGATCACAGCTATCTCTCACAAAAATGGAAGCTAAAAATTTGGAAGCAAGCACAGCAAAGAGCACACAGCATCGGACCTCTCCGACTTGTTGCTCAGCATTTGTTTTCCTTAAAAACTTGATATAGGATAATATTTACTTTTTAAATTACATTATATCTTCTTAAACAGCTACAGGAATAAACCTACTGTTATAAATCACAACCTGTCAGAAATTCTTGGCAGAAAGCCCTGTGTGCAGGCGGTGGATCATTTTAATATACTTATTTCCCTCTGGGGACCATGGGTTGTTATTCACGTTTTTTGTACAGCCGCTCCTGGTCTCTGAGGTTTTCTTGAGACTTAGCAAGCATTAATTAAATGATAGATTCAGTAATTACCAAAGATGCTGCAATAGCTTAAAGGAAAATCAGTAAATATATACTTTCATTAAACTAGGAAAGAAGAAGAGAATGGGCATTTAGCGATGACCTCCTGGTATATCCATTCTTATCAAACTGTACACAACTTATTTTTATGTTAAAAAGAGATTTTTATCCCCAAAATTTAAAAAAGACATCTTACATCAGGTGGACAATCACAGGCCCCCTGATGGAAATAAGCTAGGGATTTGGGCCCTCAGGAGACCCAGGTACCTTCCTGGACACCAGTAACCTCTTGGACTATATGCAGGTTCTGTGGGTTATATGGTCCTATCATTCCTATCATTTTACGCCACCTGTTGTTTTTTGATTCATACACAGCTCTTGCTTGAATTCTCCCCTAGTGGTTAAAGGATACTCTTAAAGTGACCATTCCTGTACCTTTTAGAATAAAGTCATCTACACTTACTTACTCCCAGTGTTGTAGGTTTTGATTACGTGTCTTCTCTTGGTACATTGTATTTGACTATTGGTGTTATTGCCTGCTCCATGTCCAGGGCTGGCCCAAGACATTGTGCTGCCTGTTGGAAGAACAACAACATGATTCAATAACCTGCTAATACTCCTGGGCCCAAGAATGAAATGCTGCCCCCCATTCCCCCCCAAAAAAAATCCCGCCCACCAAAAGACCCCCACATCCATTTTATATCATGATAATTTAAACGAAAATTAAATTTATCACGAAAGGCAGATTTACATGCAACAGCACCTTGTCTATATGCAAAATTATATGACATACCATTATGTTGAATTCCAAACCACAAATTTCATATCACAGACTCCCCTCAACACAGACCATCCCATCACAGACCCCTCTCCATCACAGATCCACCCCCCCCACCCCAGACCCCCCTCATTAGAGACTCCTCTCCATCACAGATCACCCACCCCAGACCCCTCTCATTACAGACTCCTCTCCATCACAGATCCCCCACCCCAGACCCCCCTCATCACAGACTCCTCTCCATCACAGATCCCCTCATCACAGGCTCCCCTCACCACAGAGCCCGCCCATCACAGACCCCCCTCATTACAGACCACCCCATCACAGACCTCCCATCACAGTCCTTAATCGATAGTACGGACTGACCCTTCCATAATATCGCAGCCAGTGGCAGTACATCCATTAAGGGCGCACGGGCACTGCCCCCTCTGTCACGCCACCCCCTCTCTATGAATAATGGATAGATTAATGCATTTCATGAATCTATCCATGGCCTCTGCTGCCATCCCCTATGCAGGCATCTGGCCCCTTTTCGGACGCCGGGTGCCTGAATTCCAGCGACGGGCGGGGGGGGTTTAAGCACCTGATTAGAGCCATAGGCTCTAATAGGCTTAAAAAAAGGTGGACTCAGAGCGCAGAGCATTGTGCTCGCAGTCCACCCAGATGTGTTAGAAAAGCAAATGAATAGCAAATGAACAGTGAACCGCCTCTCCGCCAATCAGGAAGTCTAATACCCGTCACCTGATTGGCCTGATTGGCTGAAGGCACAGGTGCCCCTATTGTACACCTATCAGAACGAGAAGAGACGCATGAAGGACAGCATGGTGGACACAAGAGCCATACCACAGCTGTGACCCACTGCCTGAAAATATATAAAAACAAGAGGGAGCGCACGCCAGCCCTAGTGTGTTATCGTTTAATAGATGAAGGTAAGTGTATGAAAAACGAGGGTTGCACTACAAACATCCAGCGTTAAATGGCATAAACAGCTCTATAATAGCCTCTTCTCCTGGTCTGTAGGAATCAGTTAGCTCACAGCAACTAGCAGCGTGGTAAAGTATTCCAGTAAGCACAGACCGCCTGCTTCCTTGTAACACACACCGCCCAAAGCACTCGCACGGGCCAGCCGATGCTGCCTAACGTCACTCGTGGCCAGGGAGGGGATGCACAGTGATGCAGCTGACTCCTCTCGTAAGCTTCATGCAATAGTTAGGACAACATGTTTCGGAGGCGTGGCATCCTTCTTCAGGACCAGAAGAAGGAGGTTGTTCTCTTCCTAATATACTACAGGCAGGCAGTTGATTCAGTTAGCTGCAGTATATTCAGTATACTGTATCCAGTTAAGCTAGATCTCACTGCAGACCATTCCTGTTCTTCCCTTCCTAAAATACTACATGCAGGCAGTTGATTCAGTTAGCTGCAGTATATTCAATACTGTATCCTGTGCAGCTAGATCTCACTGCAGACCATTCCTGTTGTTCTCTTCCTAATATACTACAGGCAGGCAGTTAATTCAGTTAGCTGCAGTATATTCAATACTGTATCCTGTGCAGCTAGATTTCACTGCAGACCGTTCCTGTTGTTCTTTTCCTAATATATTACAGGCAGACAGTTGATTCAGTTAGCTGCAGAATATTCAGTACTGTATCCTCTGCAGCTAGATCTCACTGCAGAATGTTCCTGTTGTTCTGTTCATAATATACTACAGGTAGGCAGTTGATTCAGTTAGCTGCAGTATATTCAGTACTGTATCCAGTTTAGCTAGATCTCATGGCAGAGCGTTCTTGTTCTCTTTCTAATATAATAGAGGCAGGCAGTTGATTCAAATAGCTGCAGTATATTCAGTACTGTATCCAGTTTAGCTAGATCTCACGGCAGACCATTCTTGTTGTTCTCTTCCTAATATACTACAGGCAGGCAGTTGATTCAGTTAGCTGCAGTATATTCAATACTGTATCCTGTGCAGCTACATTTCACTGCAGACTATTAATGTTGTTCTGTTCCCAATATACTACAGGCAGGCAGTTGATTTAGTTAGCTGCAGTATATTCAGTATACTGTATCCAGTTTAGCTAGATCTCACGGCAGACCGTTCCTGTTGTTCTCTTCCTAATATACTACAGGCAGGCAGTTAATTCAGTTAGTTGCAGTATATTCAGTACTGTATCCTGTGCAGCTAGATCTCACTGGAGACCGTTCCTGTTGTTCTGTTCCTAATATACTACAGGCAGGCAGTTGATTCAGTTAGCTGCAGCATATTCAGTACTGTATCCTGTGCAGCTAGATCTCACTGCAGACCTTTCCTGTTGTTCTCTTCCTAATATACTACAGGCGGAAGTTGATTCAGTTAGCTGCAGTATATTCAGTACTGTATCCTGTGCAGCTAAATCTCACTGCAGGCCGTTCCTGTTGTTCCCTCCCTTTTATACTAAAGGCAGGCAGTTAATTCAGTTAGCAGCAGTATATTCAATACTGTATCCTGTGCAGCTAGATCTCACTGCAGACCATTCTTGTTGTTCTCTTCCTAATATACTACAGGCAGGCAGTTGATTCAGTTAGCTGCAGTATATTCAGAACTGTATCCTGTGCAGCTAGATCTCACTGCAGATCGTTCCTGTTGTTCGCTTCCTAATATACTACAGACAGGCAGTTGATTCATTTAGCTGCAGTATATTCAGTACTGTATCCTGTGCAGCTAGATCTCACTGCAGACTGTTCCTGTTGTTCTCTTCCTAATATACTACAGGCAGGCAGTTGATTCAGTTAGCTGCAGTATTATCAGTACTGTATCCTGTGCAGCTAGATCTCACTGCAGACCATTCCTGTTGCTCTCCTCCTAATATACTACAGGCAGGCAGTTGATTCAGTTAGCTGCAGTATATTCAGTACTGTATCCTGTGCAGCTAGATCTCACTGCAGACCGTTCCTGTTGTTCTCTTCCTAATATACTACAGGCAGGCAGTTGATTCAGTTAGCTGCAGGATATTCATTATACTCTATCCAGTTTAGCTAGTTCTCATTGCAGACCATTCCTGTTGTTCTCTTCCTAATATACTACAGGCAGTTGATTCAGATAGCTGCAGTATATTCAGAGCTGTATCCTGTGCAGCTAGATCTCACTGCAGACCATTCCTGTTGTTCTCTTCCTAATATACTACAGACAGGCAGTTGATTCAGTTAGCTGCAGTATATTCAGTACTGTATCCTGTGCAGCTAGATCTCACTGAAGACCGTTCCTGTTGTTCTCTTCCTAATATACTACAGGCAGACAGTTGATTCAGTTAGCTGCAGTATATTTATAACTGTATCCTGTGCAGCTAGATCTCACTGCAGACCGTTCCTGTTGTTCTGTTCCTAATATACTACAGGTAGGCAGTTGATTCAGTTAGCTGCAGCATATTCAGTACGGTATCCTGTGGAGCTAGATCTCATTGCAGAACGTTCCTGTTGTTCTGTTCATAATATAATACAGGCAGGCAGTTGATACAATTAGCTGCAGTATATTCGGTACTGTATCCTGTGCAGCCAGATCTCACTACAGACCGTTCCTGTTGTTCTCTTCCTAATATACTACAGGCAGGCAGTTGATTCAGTTAGCTGCAGTATATTCAGTACTGTATCCTGTGCAGCTAGATGTCACTGCAGACCGTTCCTGTTCTCTTCCTAATACTACAGGCAGGCAGTTGATTCAGTTAGCTGCAGTATATTCAATACTGTATCCTGTGCAGCTAGATCTCACTGCAGACCGTTCCTGTTGTTCTCTTCCTAATATACTGCAGGCAGGCAGTTGATTCAGTTAGCTGTAGTATATTCAGTACTGTATCCTGTGCAGCTAGATCTCACTGCAGACCATTCCTGTTGTTCTCTTCCTAATATACTACAGGCAGGCAGTTGATTCAGTTAGCTGCAGTATATTCAGTACTGTATCCTGTGCAGCTAGATCTCACTGCAGACCATTCCTGTTGCTCTCCTCCTAATATACTACAGGCAGGCAGTTGATTCAGTTAGCTGCAGTATATTCAGTACTGTATCCTGTGCAGCTAGATCTCACTGCAGACCATTCCTGTTGCTCTCCTCCTAATATACTACAGGCAGGCAGTTGATTCAGATAGCTGCAGTATATTCAGTACTTTATCCTGTGCAGCTAGATCTCACTGCAGACCGTTCCTGTTGTTCTCTTTCTAATATACTACAGGCAGGTAGTTGATTCAGTTAGCTGCAGTATATTCAGTACTGTATCCTGTGCAGCTAGATCTCACTGCAGACCATTCCTGTTCTCGTTCTAATATACTACAGGCAGGCAGTTGATTCAGTTAGCTGCAGTATATTCATTATACTCTATCCAGTTTAGCTAGTTCTCGTTGCAGACCATTCCTGTTGTTCTCTTCCTAATATACTACAGGCAGTTGATTCAGATAGCTGCAGTATATTCAGAACTGTATCCTGTGCAGCTAGATCTCACTGCAGACCTTTCCTGTTGTTCTCTTCCTAATATACTACAGACAGGCAGTTGATTCAGTTAGCTGCAGTATATTCAGTACTGTATCCTGTGCAGCTAGATCTCACTGAAGACCGTTCCTGTTGTTCTCTTCCTAATATACTACAGGCAGGCAGTTGATTCAGTTAGCTGCAGTATATTCAATATTGTGTCCTGTGCAGCTAGATCCCACTGCAGACTGTACCTGTTGTTCTCTTCCTAATATATATGCTACAGGCAGGCAGTTGATTCAATTAGCTGCAGTATATTCAGTACTGTATCCTGTGCAGCTAGATCCCACTGCAGACTGTACCTGTTGTTCTCTTCCTAATATATTACAGGCAGGCAGTTGATTCAGTTAGCTGCAGTATATTCAGTACTGTATCCTGTGCAGCTAGATCTCACTGCAGACCATTCCTGTTGTTCTGTTCCTAGAATACTACAGGCAGGAAGTTCATTCAGTTAGCTGCAGTATATTTAGTATATATATATATATATATATATATATATATATATATATATATATACATCCCAGCTTTGTGCAGCTACATCTCACTGCAGGCCATTCCTGGTGTACCTATTCAAATACATTACAAATACATCAAATACAGTATGTCTGGAAGGCCAACAAGGAGAGACAGATGCTCACAGGCCACTAAAAGAGGGCAAGCAGGCTCTGTGTCTACAGCCAACAGTGCTTGACGTGGACACGGTGCATCCTCAGCACGTGGCCGTGGGGCACGCTTGTCCTTTTTTTCGGGAGCTGGCCGTGTTGAGTCACAACATGCAGAAGAGTTGGTAGAGTGGATGAATAAGCCTGTAACGTACCTGGAATGTGAGCCTCACGTGTGGAGGGAGACCTCCCGTACCACCCTGGCTCGGAGACCACTGGCGGTAAGAGCACAGTGAGGTAAAGGTGCCTGAGTCCTTACTGCTTGAAGTGGTCGCGGATGCAGGTCAGCAGGTGCAGGTTTGCAGAGCAGCGATTGCAGGTTAGCAGATGCAGGTTTGCAGAGCAGCGGATGCAGGTTAGCAGATGCAGGTTTGCAGAGCAGCGGATGCAGGTTAGCAGATGCAGGTTTGCAGATCAGCAGATGCAGGTTAGCAGATGCAGGTTTGCAGATCAGCAGATGCAGGTTTGCAGACAGAAGCGGAGTTAGACGAGCCGGGTCATACACATCAAGGAATACAGCAGAAACGGCAAGCAGAGAGTAGTCAAAGTCCAGGCTGGGTCTTGGCAACAGGCAATCAGGCAGGTAACAGAGCTGGGTCAAACTAGCCGAGGTCAGGATTGGAGACATAAGCAGGGTCAGGAAGCCGGGTCATAATACAGGAACAGAGTACTGGTACAATCAGGAACACAGGGAACGGAAGCAGATCAAACCGCAAGAGGCAGCGCCACTGAGCATCTTTTTAAAGGCTATTGGGCGCCAAAGCGCGTCTTAACGAACGCACATGCGCACGTTCGTACAAGCGGTCCGTGACTCGCGCATGCGCATTGGCGCACGCCTTCTGGAACGGGACGTACGTTCGTGACAAAGCCGTTCTCATCCTCCTCATCCTCTGTCTTCCATTCTCAGAGTACTTTGGCTGCCAATGCAGCTGCCAAAGTGGCCTATTCCATCGGCTCCAGGTCATCAGTTACTCCTTCCCTAGCCCCCCCATCACGCACGGAGGAGTCCCCCGAACTGTTCGACCACAGTGTTGGGTACATGCTGCAGGAGGATGCGCAGTGTTTTGAAGGCTCCGATGATGGTATTTAGCTTGAGGAAGGCAGTAACGTGAGCCCAGAGAGAGGGGGTGCCCAAGAAGGACAACAAACTGGCAGTCATGTTCCTCCACCTGCAGCATACTGCTAGGTTTGCTCCAGTGACGAGGAGGGAGGGGATGATGAGGTCACTGACTCTACGTGGGTACCCGATAGGAGAGAGGAGGAGGAGGCACATCTCCAATGAGACAGGATACCCTCCAGGGGCCAGCTTAAGGGCAGCCAACCAACTGCATCACACCGCAGAGCTCCGCATGTGCAGGGCTGTCTGCGCGTTTTTCCAAAAGTTCTTTTGTGTGGGCCTTTTTTGAGACGTGTGCAGCAGATCGCACCGTTGCTATTTGCAACATATGTCTGAAGCATATCAAGCGTGGCCAAAACAGCAGCCGCTTGGGCACCACATGTTTGACCAGACATATGTCGAACCCCCATGCAGTCCTTTGGCAAGCGTACTTAAAAGACCCACACCAAAGAACAAGGTGGACCTCTCCTTGCTCCTCATCAGCTGGGATCTCCAACCCCACTATACCTTCAGTTCTCTCAGAAACATGTAGGCAAGCTCTGCGCACAGATGTCTGATTTTAAGTATGGGGGGCCTGTGATTGCCCACCTTGATGTTATATGCATTTTTTTTATTTTTGTAATAAAAATATTTTTTTAACATATAAACAAGTTGTGTACTGTTTGATAAGACTGAATACACCAGGTGGTCATCGCTAAACGCCCATTCTCTTCTTTCCTAGTTTAATAGAAATACCGGCTGATGATCTTTTGATATTAGGCTGTTATAGACCTTTTTGAATATGCCCTTCCCAACACGATATCATTTACATCACCAAATATATTTATATTTATGCAGCATGCTTTGTGTCTGGACAGACCTTTCCTCAGCCTGAACTATCACTGGTCAGCAGCATCTAACCCACCGGACCTTGACAGCCTGGGCTAGGACCCTCAAGCATATATCTTGAGTAGCATTATAGTGGCCACAAATTATAGTATACATACTGGAATTTACGCAGCTATGATGCTGTACTAGTAATGGTGGTGATCAGTGACTTATAATGAGACTTTGATAGTGTGGCGGGCAATCTGGCTCTGACTGGGAGACACTAACTGACACTGATGTTGCTAGTGACACTAATACAGTGATTATACCTTACACTGTACTAATGACATTGGCTGGGTGACAGACAGGGTGATCAAGAGGGCTATTGGGGTTAACTGTGTGGCTAACAAGTGTAATGCATGTAATGTCTGCTGCTTTTACTCAGGCCTGTCTTTAATATTGATTGGACCCTGGGCAAAACATTTCTTGCCCCCCCCCCCCCACTCTTTGTTATATTGCAGCCATTTTCTAAAATCATTTAAGTTTATTTTTTTCCTCATCAATGTACACACAGCACCCCATATTGACAGAAAAACACTGAATTGTTGACATTTTTGCAGAATTATTAAAAAAGAAAAACTGAAATATCACATGGTCCTAAGTATTCAAATCTTTGCTCAGTATTTAGTAGAAGTACCCTTTTGATCTAATACAGCCATGAGTCTTTTTGGGAAAGATGCAACAAGCTATTCACACCTGAATTTGGGGATCCTCTGCCATTTCTCCTTGCAGATCCTCTCCAGTTCTGTCAGGTTGGATGGTAAACGTTGGTGGACAGCCAATTTTAGGTCTCTCCAGAGATGCTCAATTGGGTTTAAGTCAGGGCTCTGGCTGGGCCATTCAAGAACAGTCACGGAGTTGTTGTGAAGCCACTCCTTCGTTATTTTAGCTGTGTGCTTAGGGTCATTGTCTCATCAGACCAAAGAATATTATTTCTCACCATCTTGGAGTCCTTCAGGTGTTTTTTTAGCAAACTCCATGTGGGCCTTCATGTGTCTTGCACTGAGGAGAGGCTTCCGTCGGGCCACTCTGCCATAAAGCCCCGACTACTGGAGGGTTGCAGTGATGGTTGACTTTCTACAACTTTCTCCCATCTCCCAATTGCATCTCTGGAGCTCAGCCACAGTGATCTTTGGGTTCTTCTACCTCTCTCACCAAAGCTCTTCTCCTCCGATAGCTCAGTTTGGCTGGACGGCCAGCTCTAGGAAGGGTTCTGGTCGTCCCAAACATCTTCCATTTAGGGATTATGGAGGCCACTGTGCTCTTAGGAACCTTAAGTGCAGCAGAAATTTTTTGTAACCTTGGCCAGATCTGTGCCTTGCCATAATTCTGTCTTAGCTCTTCAGGCAGTTCCTTTGACCTCATGATTCTCATTTGCTTTGACATGCACTGTGAGCTGTAAGGTCTTATATAGACAGGTGTGTGGCTTTCCTAATCAAGTCCAATCAGTATAATCAAACGCAGATGGACTCAAATGAAGCTGTAGAACCATCTCAAGGATGATCAGAAGAAATGGACAGCACCTGAGTTAAATATATGAGTGTCACAGCAAAGAGTCTGAATACTTAGGACCATGTGATATTTCAGTTTTTCTTTTTTAATAAATCTGCAAACATGTCAACAATTCTGTGTTTTTCTGTCAATATGGGGTGCTGTGTGTACATTAATGAGGAAAAAAATGAACTTAAATGCCTTTAGCAAATGGCTGAAATATAGGGTCTGAATACTTTCCGTCCCCACTGTATATGTGATGTGTTCGATTTTAATTGGAATATATTTCATTTCAGACAGGGAGATTCGCTCTCTCTTTTTTCTTTGTTACGTCCCTGAACCTTGATCGTGTCCTGAAGAAGCCGGCGAAACGCATAGAGGCACAAGGGCTCTTAGTACAAATTGTATCATTTTATATTGTTTTTAATCTTTTTGAACACTGTGATTACACCTTGTACCTTTTTCAATAAACATGATTTTTGTTACTTCTCCATTGTTTTTTTGCCTTAAAAGTCCAACCTTTGGTTACTTACTTAGTACCCCTTTTTTCCAGCTCTAATTTACGGATGTGGCATTGTGAGTGCTTTCCTTTCTCATTCTTCATGTAAACACAGGGTCCGCAGGCAGGTGAGTCATCTGTACACAACAATAAGGAAGAGCTGGGCAGCATTAGTAACAGAACTTCACACTGAGATGTCAGGACACAGCACTGGACAAAAACCTCAAGGGACGAGGAAATTTAAACTGGGATAGTTGGCAAGTATGGGGCAGCTGCTTTGGGCCCCACAATAATGACAGGGCCCAGGGCAGCTGCCCCTTTTGCCCTGTCTTAAAGATGGCCCTGCTTTTACTAACAGATCTGGCTGCTTTTTCTCTCTGCATTTAGAATAGAGCTCAGGAAGAGAAAACAGCCAGATTGGGGTCTGTGTACAGAGTTCTATGTGTTTGTAAACACAAGACTCGGTTCTTTGATTGGCCCCACCTAATCAGTTGGTATACAGGCAAAATCATTGATTGTAACCTGCTAACTGGCTTGTGCTGTAGCCAATCACAGCACAGATTGGCAGGGTGCATGCATGCCCAAGACCCAGAAGCAAGCCCATGATGTACAGGCATGTAACAGTGCCTGTCTGTGCCGCAGGCATGCAGTAAAAATATTACGGGCGATTGGCAAGAGGTAAACATAATAAAAAAAAGCGACTTATGTTGCAATATCTTTTACTCCAAAGGTCTTCCCTAGATTCAATTTTTTTTTGCCACAAGATGACCTTAGTCTGGTGGCCAGTATCATTCAACTCACTTCCACTGAGCCCAGACTGTCCTGGACCTGCCCCTGTGACTGGACAGCAAAAGCAGAATCAGAACAGTGATGAGCTAATCTCTCTGTCACTCTGCTTTCTTCTCCTATCAGCAGTCTTCTTGTCAGCCCATGAACGGATTGGCTACTTCTGCAGCTTTTTCCCCTCACATTCCAGCTCTGCTGAGCAGAAACTGCAAGAGATCCATTCCAAGTTCAATTCAAGTACTTACACTGCTTGTTAAAAAAAAAAAAATGATGTAGTAATGATTAAAGATCTGCATTCATTTGTGTTGATTCTATCTGGCTAGACTACAGCTTTCATTTAAAATGTATAGATTTTAAAATTGATGCTTTAAAACATAGGTCCCCAACCCCCGGGCTTGTTAGAATCCGGATCGTGGGGGAACCCATGCTGACCACACTGGAAGATGGCCACGTGTTGAAGAACCTCTTTCCCTGCACCGGGGGCCGCAGGTACAGTATTAATGGGGCTTCCCAACTTCTTCCTGCCTTCCTGCCTTCGGTGCACTTCCCCCGACCTAGCGGTAGAATGACCCACAAAAAGAAAGTGCGGCCTCAGCAGCTTTCCACTTTCCTCCTGTTGGGTGTTAGAGCTTTGATTTGAATCCAGAACCTCTGCTGTGTCAGGCAATGTCTCTTCTTGCTAAGCTACCTGGAATGCTGGACAGTTCCTTGGACCAGCTGGCTCATAATAGCTTTTGCATAAGCCAGTCCCCTCATTATAAAAGGGTGGGATCCCAGCAACCATATTGAAAATGTAAAAAGCATAGTGAGTGCTGCTCAAAAATGCATAGGGAGAGACTAATGTGGGGCTTTTAGGCACTGGCAGGACTGTTAAATTTCAAAGAGAAGTAGGGGCAAAGTTCTTCTTCCCCTACTTCTCCTGTGGGTCACAGGAGTGCACCTCTTTCTGCACTCCTGTGACCCATTTTCAGCCGTCAGTGGGCCAAAGCACGCTGATGGCTGACGTCACAGAGCCGGTCCCAGCTCTGAAAAGATCCCAGCCATATTGTTGAAATCCACCCAGTTGACTGACCGGCAGCTGACTCAGCCTCTCAGCATGCTGCTGAGAGCCTGAGCCAGTTGCTCCTGTCTCCACTACAGTCCGGCTCTCCAGTGAGCGCTGAAGGGCAGAGCAGAGAACCAGTGGCTGACAGTCACCAACTCTCTGCTCACTGAAGGCTGAGAACAGAGTGATCAGCGGTCTTTGCAGCGAGAAACAGATGCAGTATTGGACCAATGCTGCATCCACCTAGGTGAGCATAAATGGGGTTTTTTAATTTAATGTACACGGAACGTTTTTATGACCTCTCCTGAACGATTTAACTTGACAGATAAAAACCCAAGTTTAAAACGACCGTTTTTCCACGTTTAGCAGCGTTTTGCTGCGTTTGCGTTTAGAAGCGTTTGAAAAAAATATATAGATATTTTTTCAAAATAGCCAAAAATGAAAAACGCCTGTAAACAAAACGCGGCTAGATGCCGGTACCGCGTTTAGCCGCATTTAGCGGGGTTTAGCGTCTGAAACGTCAGAAGCTTTGGCGTCTGAACTCATTTTTTTGCCTTCAAAGAAAAGCCTCTAAATGCAACTGCCTAAAAACAACATTAAACAAACCTGTGCACATGTACACATAAGATAACATTGGATGGGTTCAAGGGCAGCTGAAAAAAGCAGCCAACTGCTTCTGAACGTCCGTTTACCAGCAGCAGTGTACATGAGGCTATAATGTTGATAATGAGGGGGTTATATTTTTTCACCTTGTGTTACATTTGAAAGTGGTTTTAAACCTCAGACATGAAATATGATCAAAGCATATATCTCTATAGTGTGCACTTGTCTCACTTAAGAACACTAAGTGTAATTTCTGTCTGCTGCTTCCTTCCTCTACTATCAGCATGAGTCACTTCTGACAAGTTTTCCTATCGCCAAGAGAAAAATGCAGATTGACAGCCTCAGCTCTGTTCTTGTAAGCTGTGTTAAGGAGTGTGTGTCTCTTCCCTCCAATCAGCTCTCAGAGCTCTTCTCACTGAGCTCTGCAGAGTGTAGTTTCAGCTCCATGCCCCATTTTTTTCTAAGCTCTCAGACAAGTTTTATAAATGCTGTACTTTAAACAGATGTAGAGAAGAGTAGACTGCATATAAACAGGTACAACTTATGTAGGAGGATTTGTTTCATCTCTGTGTATAACCTGAGGCCAGTCACTTCACTAGGCATGTGTAATGCTGCTGATGTCCTGTAGCCTCTTTACAACCTATCCCTGTCTACATGTACTACAGTAATAACAGTTCGCATGTGTTTTTTCACAGGGCATATTTCCTATATGGCGCTGACTGCTATTGTTTTTTCACAGACCTTCATTTCAAAGTGGATCTTCCAAGAAAATGGAAGGTCTGCTCTATTTAATGCCACCTAATCAAGTCAAAAGGCCTGTAAATGTAATTTAACCACTTCCCGCCCGCCCTATAGCGGATTGATGTCCGGGAAGTGGTTGTGTTATCCTGACTGGGCGTCATATGACGTCCAGCAGGATAACATGCCGCAGCGCGCCCCCGGGGGCGCGCATCGCGGCGATCGGTGGAGCGGTGTGTCAGTCTGACACACCGCTACACTGATCTTGGTAAAAAGCCTCCGGCGGAGGCTCTTTACCACGTGATCAGCCATGTCCAATCACGGCTGATCACGCTGTCAGTAGGAAGAGCCGTTGATCGGCTCTTCCTCACTCGCGTCTGACAGACGCAAGTAGAGGAGAGCTGATCGGCGGCTCTCCTGGCAGGGGGGGGTCTGCGCTGATTGTTTATCAGCGCAGCCCCCCCGCAGATCACCCCACTGGACTACCAGGGATGCCACTAGGACCACCAGGGAAGGGGCAACGTGGATGGCCAGGTATGTACCCCATGGCCATCCACATGTGCCCAATCTGTGCCAATCAGTGCCCACAAATGGGCACTGATTGGCACTATTATGCCAAAGATCTGCCCAGCAATGCCCAGATCTGCCCAGCAATGCTATATCAGTGCCACCTGTCATTGCCCATCTGTGCCACCTGTCATTGCCCATCGGTGCCACCTGTCAGTGCCCATCTGTGCCCATCTGTGCCCATCAGTGCCCACCTATCAGTGCCCATCAGTGCCACACATCAGTGCCACACATAAGTACCCATCAGTGCCACCCATATATGCCAATCAATGCCACCTACGAGTGCCCATCAGTGCCGCCTATGTGTGCCCATCGGTGCCACCTATGAGTGCCCATCAGTGCCGCATACCAGTGCCACCTATCAGTGCCCATCAGTGCCACCTATCAGTGCCCATCAGTGCCGCCTATCAGTGCCCATCATCAGTGCCCGTTAGTGCCACCTCATCAGTGCCACCTCATTGGTGCCACCTCATCTGTGCCCATCAGTGCCGCCGTATCAGTGCCCATCAGTGCAGCTATATCAGTGCCCATTATTGAAGGAGAAAGCGTACTTATTTACAAAAAAATTTAACAGAAACAAATAAAAACTTGTTTTTTTTTCAAAATTTTTGGTCTTTTTTTATTTGTTGCGCAAAAAATAAAAACCGCAGAGGTGATCAAATACCACCAAAAGAAAGCTCTATTTGTGGGAACAAAATGATAAAAAAATTGTTTGGGTACAGTGTAGCATGACCGCGCAATTGTCATTCAAATTGCAACAGCGCTGAAAGGTGAAAATTGGGCTGGGCGGGAAGGTGTCTAAGTGCCTGGCATTGAAGTGGTTAAAAATAAAGCCTTCGCTCAAAAAAAGAAAAAAATACATACCGTGGCCCAGGCTTCTGACCAGGTCCTCTGACGGACGAATGGGTGATGTCTCCATGCCTCACTGCCCCTTGCAATGGGCTGGGGTTCATGCGCTTGGGATTTTGTGTGCCCAGCTATCCCAGGAGGTACAATGACATCCCCCTGCACTTCCCAAAGTGGAAGTCAGGGCCAAAGTAAGCAATTATTTTTCTTTAAAAAAAAAAAAGAAAAAAGCTTTATTTTTAAATCACCTTTACAGGACTTTGGGGGCCACAGACTATTTAAGCATATCTTAGCCCTTTGCTGGTCAATCTCCCTACCAGGGATTGGCTAAAGCAACATAACTATTCAGGCTGCCCATTTGGTTTCTCCATGCCTATGTTCCAGAACCACCCAGAGAGTTCTGGAATGCAGGGAGGAGCAATCAAACTTGCGACCTGTGAAACCCAGAGCAGCCAGAAGTAATCAACCTGCTCTTTTGGCTACAGAGAAGCCAAGACTAAATTTGACTAAACCTACTAGCACCTAACTAGGAGGGGTTATTACAGTGCAGCGGGTAGTTGTTGCTAACAATCCTTTCTAGAGCTGCCTTTTTTCTCAGCACCTCACTGCATCCTTTGGGGAAAAAAAACTGCAAAAACACTGCACTGCCTAAAGAGAGGTGCACTGCAACTCATGGCCATATCTCCATGCACCCACAAAGTGTATAAAATAAATGTATTGATTAGTTTTATTACAAGTCAGCTTCTCAGTCCAGATGAAGGAGGAGGGCAGCATTGGTCTTGTTGGGGTATGAAGGGATCAGAGGAAATAGATGTAAAGGGAATGAAGAAAGAGGAGGAGGAGATGAAGAGTGAAGAGGAGATGAAGGAGGAGAAGATGGTTTAAGAGGCAGGGAAGATGGAGGAGTAAGAGGGCACATCAACAGCACTTTCTACCTATAGTACATCCTCTAAATGAAGCACCTCTACCTCTCCTTTTACGCCATATATTAATTTTGGGGTCCTGATTTGAGAAAGGGTGGACAGACAATACCATAGGATTCTATGCTTAACTTTTCCATTCTGCCTGTCTTTGCATCAAGTGATTTGCCTGTGGTTCCCGCCAGGGTGGATTTAATTTAAATCAAGTTGATTTAAATCAAGTCGATTTAAATCAAGATTTAAATCATGATTTATATCACTATTAAAAAGGCTTGATTTAAATAATAAAAAAAAATAAATAATAATTTTTGAAGAGCAACTGTCATCTCTGTCCTGCAGTGGCTCCTCCTCTGACTCGCTGTTGACTCATGACAGTCTCATTCACTTTAATGGGACGGCTGGTGATGCTGCAGTGACACAACAAGGTGAGGGATGTGGCGGCAGCAGGTGAGTGGATGCCCGCTAACAATGACAATGAAATGACAGGTGCTCTTTAAATGTAAGGACTTATTCTTGCTGGTAGTTACAATCTTTAATATTTGCAAACAAAATGAAGGTTTCCTATTTAGAATAATAAGCCGTCAGGTTAGTAACAGCGATACCAGAACCGATTCAATTATACAGTTTGTATTGTACATAGATTTGCAAAACAATGGGATAAAGGAATATTCCTGAACTTTGGTTAATGTGACATTGTGTGAATGCATCAATGCAGTGCATGTTATCTCAGCTTGCAGAGCTTAGATTCATTGAATGAGTTTACCAAAAAATTTAAATATTGCAGAATATACAGCCTCATGCTACATAACTAAGCTCCATTTCATGCTGAATAAACTAAATTATTAATGTATCATAAATAGAAAACTATCTTTAGATAGATTTTTACTCCAAAAGCATTTTATTAAAATAATTTTGATAACAATCAAAAAAATCGATTAAAATCCAAAAAACCTGATTAAAATGAAGAAAAATCTGATTTTTGTTTATTCTGTTAAAAAAATCATTGATTTATATCCACCCTGGTTCCTACAAATGCGTTGCGTTTTTAGATGCCTGGGGTGCCATTAAGAATGAATCTCTACAGAGCAGTGCATTCTGACTGCGGGTGGTTGCGGGTGTGGGAACAGCTGCAATTCCTGCACCCGTAACCACCCACAATAGTGTGAACCTAACCTTAACCACTTGACGACCGCCTCACGCCGATGTACGTCGGCAAAGTGGCACGGACAGGCAAAATCACGTACAGGGTACGTGATTTGCCTTCCGCGGGTGGGGGGTCCGATCGGACCCCCCCCCGGTGCCCGAGGCGGTCGTCGTTTGTCCAGCGGCGATCGGTGATGAGGGGGAGACCATCCGTTCGTGGCCCCCCCCTCGCGATCGCCGCCGGCCAATCGAATCATTCCTTTGCTGCTGTATGCTAAACAGCAGCAAAGGAAATGATGTCATCTCTCCTCGGCTCGGTAATTTCCGTTCCGGCCCGAGGAGAGAAGACTTCACTGTGAGTGCACAAACACTACACACACAGTAGAACATGCCAGGCACACAAAACACCCCGATCCCCCCCCCGATCGCCCCCCGATCCCCCCCCATCACCCCCCCCCCCCGTCACAAACTGACACCAGCAGTTTTTTTTTTTTTTTTTTCTGATTACTGCTAGTTGTCAGTTTGTGACAGTTAGTGTGTTGGGGCAGTTAGTATTACCCCCCTTTAGGTCTAGGATACCCCCCTAACCCCCCCTAATAAAGTTTTAACCCCTTGATCACCCCCTGTCACCAGTGTCACTAAGCGATCATTTTTCTGATCGCTGTATTAGTGTCGCTGGTGACGCTAGTTAGTGAGGTAAATATTTAGGTTCGCCGTCAGCGTTTTATAGCGTCAGGGACCCCCATATACTACCTAATAAATGTTTTAACCCCTTGATTGCCCCCTAGTTAACCCTTTCACCACTGATCACCGTATAACCGTTACGGTTGACGCTGGTTAGTTTGTTTATTTTTTATAGTGTCAGGGCACCCGCCGTTTATTACCGAATAAAGGTTTAGCCCCCTGATCGCCCGGCGGTGATATGCGTCGCCCCAGGCAGCGTCAGATTAGCGCCAGTACCGCTAACACCCACGCACGCAGCATACGCCTCCCTTAGTGGTATAGTATCTGAACGCATCAATATCTGATCCGATCAGATCTATACTAGCGTCCCCAGCAGTTTAGGGTTCCCAAAAACGCAGTGTTAGCGGGATCAGCCCAGATACCTGCTAGCACCTGCGTTTTGTGCCTCCGCCCAGCCCAACCAAGTGCAGTATCGATCGATCACTGTCACTTACAAAACACTAAACGCATAACTGCAGCGTTCGCAGAGTCAGGCCTGATCCCTGCGATCGCTAACAGTTTTTTTGGTAGCATTTTGGTGAACTGGCAAGCACCAGCCCCAGGCAGCGTCAGGTTAGCGCCAGTAGCGCTAACACCCACGCACGCAGCATACGCCTCCCTTAGTGGTATAGTATCTGAACGGATCAATATCTGATCCGATCAGATCTATACTAGCGTCCCCAGCAGTTTAGGGTTCCCAAAAACGCAGTGTTAGCGGGATCAGCCCAGATACCTGCTAGCACCTGCGTTTTGCCCCTCCGCCCAGGCGAGCCCAGCCCACCCAAGTGCAGTATCGATCGATCACTGACACTTACAAAACACTAAACGCATAACTGCAGCGTTCACAGAGTCAGGCCTGATCCCTGCGATCGCTAACAGTTTTTTTGGTAGTATTTTGGTGAACTGGCAAGCACCAGCCCCAGGCAGCGTCAGGTTAGCGCCAGTACCGCTAACACCCACGCACGCACCGTACACCTCCCTTAGTGGTATAGTATCTGATCGCATCAATATCTGATCCGATCAGATCTATACTAGCGTCACCAGCAGTTTAGGGTTCCCAAAAACGCAGTGTTAGCGGGATCAGCCCAGATACCTGCTAGCACCTGCGTTTTGCCCCTCCGCCCGGCCCAGCCCACCCAAGTGCAGTATCGATCGATCACTGTCACTTACAAAACACTAAACGCATAACTGCAGCGTTCGCAGAGTCAGGCCTGATCCCTGCGATCGCTAACAGTTTTTTGGTAGCGTTTTGGTGAACTGGCAAGCGCCAGCGGCCTAGTACACCCCGGTCGTAGTCAAACCAGCACTGCAGTAACACTTGGTGACGTGGCGAGTCCCATAAGTGCAGTTGAAGCTGGTGAGGTGGCAAGCACAAGTAGTGTCCCGCTGCCACCAAGAAGACAAACACAGGACCGTCGTGCCCATAGTGCCCTTCCTGCTGCATTCGCCAATCCTAATTGGGAACCCACCGCTTCTGCAGCGCCCGTACTTCACCCATTCACATCCCCAACCAAATGCAGTCGGCTGCATGAGAGGCATTTTTATGTCCTCCCGAGTACCCCTACCCAACGAACCCCCCCAAAAAAGATGTTGTGTCTGCAGCAAGCGCGGATATAGGCGTGACACCCGCTATTATTGTCCCTCCTGTCCTGATAATCCTGGTCTTTGCATTGGTGAATGTTTTAAACGCTACCATTCACTAGTTGAGTATTAGCGTAGGGTACAGCATTGCACAGACTAGGCGCCATTTCACAGGGTCTCCCAAGATGCCATCGCATTTTGAGAGACCCGAACCTGGAACCGGTTACCGTTATAAAAGTTAGTTACAAAAAAAGTGTAAAAAAAAAAAAAAATATGAAATAAAAAAAAATAGTTGTTGTTTTATTGTTCTCTCTCTCTCTATTCTCTCTCTCTATTGTTCTGCTCTTTTTTACTGTATTCTATTCTGCAATGTTTTATTGTTATTGTTATTGTTATTGTTATTGTTATTGTTATTATGTTTTATCATGTTTGTTTTTCAGGTGTGTAATTATTTACACTTTACTGTGCTTTATTGTTAACCATTGTTAACCATTTTTTTGTCTTCAGGTACGCCATTCACGACTTTGAGTGGTTATACCAGAATGATGCCTGCAGGTTTAGGTATCATCTTGGTATCATTCTTTTCAGCCAGCGGTCGGCTTTCATGTAAAAGCAATCCTAGCGGCTAATTGGCCTCTAGACTGCTTTTACAAGCCGTGGGAGGGAATGACCCCCCCCCCCCACCGTCTTCCGTGTTTTTCTCTGGCTCTCCTGTCTCAACAGGGAACCTGAGAATGCAGCCGGTGATTCAGCCAGCTGACCATAGAGCTGATCAGAGACCAGAGTGGCTCCAAACATCTCTATGGCCTAAGAAACCGGAAGCTACGAGTATTTCATGACTTAGATTTCGCCGGATGTAAATAGCGCCATTGGGAAATTGGGGAAGCATTTTATCACACCGATCTTGGTGTGGTCAGATGCTTTGAGGGCAGAGGAGAGATCTAGGGTCTAATAGACCACAATTTTTTCAAAAAAGAGTACCTGTCGCTACCTATTGCTATCATAGGGGATATTTACATTCCCCGAGATAACAATAAAAATGATTAAAAAAAAAAATATGAAAGGAACAGTTTAAAAGTAAGATTAAAAAAGCAAAAAAATAATAAAGAAAAAAAAACAAAAAAAAAAAACACCCCTGTCGCCCCCTGCTCTCGCGCTAAGGCGAACGCAAGCGGCGGTCTGTCGTCAAACGTAAACAGCAATTGCACCATGCATGTGAGGTATCACCGCGAAGGCCAGATCGAGTGCAGTAATTTTTCCAGTAGACCTCCTCTGTAAATCTAAAGTGGTAACCTGTAAAGGCTTTTGAAGGCTTTTAAACATGTATTTATTTTGTTGCCACTGCACGTTTGTGCGCAATTTTAAAGCATGTCATGTTTGGTATCCATGTACTCGGCCTAAGATCATCTTTTTTATTTCATCAAATATTTGGGCAATATAGCGTGTTTTAGTGCATTAAAATTAAAAAAAGTGTGTTTTTTCCCCAAAAAATGCGTTTGAAAAATCGCTGCGCAATTACTGTGTGAAAAAAAAAAATGAAACACCCACCATTTTAATCTGTAGGGCATTTGCTTTAAAAAAATATATAATGTTTGGGGGTTCAAAGTAATTTTTTTGCAAAAAAAAAAAACTTTTTCATGTAAACAATAAGTGTCAGAAAGGGCTTTGTCTTCAAGTGGTTAGAAGAGTGGGTGATGTGTGACATAAGCTTCTAAATGTTGTGCATAAAATGCCAGGACAGTTCAAAACCCCCCCAAATGACCCCATTTTGGAAAGTAGACACCCCAAGCTATTTGCTGAGAGGCATGTCGAGTCCATGGAATATTTTATATTGCGACACAAGTTGCGGGAAAGAGACAAATTTTTTTTTTTTTTTTTTTTTTTTGCACAAAGTTGTCACTAAATGATATATTGCTCAAACATGCCATGGAAATATGTGAAATTACACCCCAAAATACATTCTGCTGCTTCTCCTGAGTACGGGGATACCACATGTGTGAGACTTTTTGGGAGCCTAGCCGCGTACGGGACCCCGAAAACCAAGCACCGCCTTCAGGCTTTCTAAGGCCGTAAATTTTTGATTTCACTCTTCACTGCCTATCACAGTTTCGGAGGCCATGGAATGCCCAGGTGGCACAAAACCCCCCCAAATGACCCCATTTTGGAAAGTAGACACCCCAAGCTATTTGCTGAGAGGTATAGTGAGTATTTTGCAGACCTCACTTTTTGTCACAAAGTTTTGAAAATTGAAAAAAGAAAAAAAAAAATGTTTTTTCTTGTCTTTCTTCATTTTCAAAAACAAATGAGAGCTGCAAAATACTCACCATGCCTTTCAGCAAATAGCTTGGGGTGTCTACTTTCCAAAATGGGGTCATTTGGGGGGGTTTTGTGCCACCTGGGCATTCCATGGCCTCCGAAACTGTGATAGGCAGTAAAGAGTGAAATCAAAAATTTTCACCCTTAGAAATCCTGAAGGCAGTGATTGGTTTTCGGGGTCCAGTACGCGGCTAGGCTCCCAAAAAGTCCCACACATGTGGTATCCCCATACTCAGGAGAAGCAGCTAAATGTATTTTGGGGTGCAATTCCACATATGCCCATGGCCTGTGTGAGCAATATATCATTTAGTTACAACTTTATGGAAAAAAAAAAAAAAAAAAAAAAGTGTCACTTTCCCGCAACTTGTGTCAAAATATAAAATATTCCATGGACTCAATATGCCTCTCAGCAAATAGCTTGGGGTGTCTACTTTCCAAAATGGGGTCATTTTGGGGGGTTTTGTGCCACCTGGGCATTCCATGGCCTCCGAAACTGTGATAGGCAGTGAAGAGTGAAAGCAAAAATTTACACCCTTAGAAATCCTGAAGGCGGTGATTGGTTTTCGGGGCCCCGTACGCGGCTAGGCTCCCAAAAAGTCCCACACATGTGGTATCCCCATACTCAGGAGAAGCAGCTAAATGTATTTTGGGGTGCAATTCCACATAGGCCCATGGCCTGTGTGAGCAATATATCATTTAGTGACGACTTTTTGTAAATATTTTTTTTTGTCATTTTTCAATCACTTGGGACAAAAAAAATAAATATTCAATGGGTTCAACATGCCTCTCAGCAATTTCCTTGGGGTGTCTACTTTCCAAAATGGGGTCATTTGGGGGGGTTTTGTACTGCCCTGCCATTTTAGCACCTCAAGAAATGACATAGGCAGTCATAAACTAAAAGCTGTGTAAATTCCAGAAAATGTACCCTAGTTTGTAGACGCTATAACTTTTGCGCAAACCAATAAATATACGCTTATTGACATTTTTTTTACCAAAGACATGTGGCCGAATACATTTTGGCCTAAATGTATGACTAAAATTTAGTTTATTGGATTTTTTTTATAACAAAAAGTAGAAAATATCATTTTTTTTCAAAATTTTCGGTCTTTTTCCGTTTATAGCGCAAAAAATAAAAACCGCAGAGGTGATCAAATACCATCAAAAGAAAGCTCTATTTGTGGGAAGAAAAGGACGCAAATTTCGTTTGGGTACAGCATTGCATGACCGCGCAATTAGCAGTTAAAGCGACGCAGTGCCAAATTGGAAAAAGACCTCTGGTCCTTAGGCAGCATAATGGTCCGGGGCTCAAGTGGTTAAGCAGTAGCAAGCAAGAGGTCAGGATTCACAGTTCCTGTGTCCTGAAACAATACATATTATTTAAAACATTTCCAATTACTCTTTAAAGCTTCTATGACCTCAGCATTCCTAAAGCTATATATCAAAGGATTTAACCTTGGTATACCAATACTGTAGAAGACAGAAGCTACCCAGTCCTGATCTAAAATGCTGGAGGATGGACGAAAATACATAAAGAAGATAGTGACATAGAAGACACTGACAGCAGTGATATGAGAAGTACAAGTGTTAAAAGCCTTGTATCTACCCTGGGCTGATCGTATCTTTAGAACGGCCTGGACTATATTGGTGTATGACACAAAGATGAGTATGATGCTGCTTACACTGACCAAACTATCTAAAATAATCAAAGCAACAAAGTTCATGGATGTATCAGAACAGGACAGCTTGTAGATCGGTGGAAGGTCACAGAAGAAATGATCAATAATGTTGGATCTGCAAAAATTCAGATGGAATGCGGCCACTGTGTGCACAAGAGAATTGAAAAAACCTCCAAAATAGGCAACAATTAACATCTGGAGACACAAAACACTGCTCATGTGGACCTGGTATAACAATGGGCTACATATGGCTACATAACGATCATATGCCATGACTCCTAGAAGAAGACTTTCAGTGCTTCCAAAAGACCCAAAGAAGAAAAACTGCATGGCACAGCCAGCAAAAGAAATGGCCTTAGTTTCACTTAGAAGGTCCCTCAACATCTTAGGCAAGACAGTGGAGGAACATGTAAAGTCTACAAAGGAAAGATTGCTCAAAAACAAGTACATTGGCTTGTGAAGACGTTTGTCTACTAAGTTTAGGGTCATAAAGCCAACATTACCAACCACGGTTGTGATGTAAACATGCAGAAATATGACAAACAATGGGATTTTCAGTTTGGTGTTGTCAGAGAGCCCCGTGAGTATAAATTCTGTTACAGAAGTCTTATTCATCTCCAATAACTCTAGATGTTCTCCATCTGTTTAATACACAAGATACATTTTGTAAATACCTGACCAAAAGTATGTCCTGGTAAAAGATGTTTATGTTATTCAAATTTTACAGTGCTTTTTCTCATTCATATCAATATATATATTGGACCAGTTTAGAGATTGAAGCCAATGAGCCTCGTACATATTTTGGAATTGTGGAATAAATTGAAAGCACCTACAAAAATACATATAAAGTTCCATGAAGGAAAATAAACCAAGCAATTTAGGACAGTGAACCATGTGCTGCTTTATATACTGCCAAAAACGTATTTGTATACTGTTTCAAGGTGCATAGCCATTCTGCTAAGTGACACTATTTTTTTTTGCTATCTAAAAAATAATACGTAGCGCCACCCCGTAGGGGCTGGCTTCTCCTCTTTGGACAAAGACCCCTTCCTGTGTGTCTCACTGAATATAAATACCCCTTCCCAGTAGGAAAAGGTGCCCCTATGCCTGTAATTGGCTGAGATGGCATTCGTATTCATGCTGCTGATCTGCATGAGTCACTCCTGTCCATCCAGCAATTTCCAAAATGACCTGGATACAGATGAGTCAACATACATATAATAGCACATGTGAAACACACAGGACTCCCTAGCTAAACCATGTAGATGTCCTGTTAGGCAGGAAAGCTGCTATATTTTACCTCCAGTCTTCTGTTAAGCAAGAGACCACACTATTGTAACTATATACATCCTAGCAACTTACCTGGGAGGGTGCTACATGCAAAAAAAATAATGTTTACCTGCCACCCATTTGTCTAATTAGCAATCTCTTAAAGTGCTACAGTTGCCAAATGTGCTACTGGAATTCAGTGGAAGGGGTGGAACTGCAGGAGTATTGATCATCCCAGAAAGAAAACTGACCGGCTATGGGAATAGGACAGCAGGGGGAAGCATGATTGAGTTGCTGTCAGGGACTTATCCAGGATGGACATATAAATAGATAAAAAAAATAAAAAGTTTAAGTTCCTAGACAGCTACAACATTCAAAGTGCAATTGTCAAAGATCAACATTCTGTCAGCTTATACATTTGATTGGTTGGTGGTCATCATCAGCATCGGGTTTTGCTGTTTGGGGTGCAGTTAACCATCAAGTGGTTGCTTGGAGATTAGTCATTGACCTCATTACCTTCTTTTGCTGATTATACTGTCTACTCTTTGTCTACCTCTCCAAGGTCTAAAGATCTCTTTCAAGTAACCAAACACATGCCCTAATGTTCCCTTTACACTCTTACCTCCTACATGCCAACAGATAGGAACACATGTCAACGTGCATTCTTATTAGTCTCACCTTTTTTTTGGTCAGCTTATTTACAATTGTTTTCTTTTTTACTGACAGGATCACTTTAAGGTCAAAGCGTTTCACCATGTTGTTGCCCATTTTAAACTTTCTTAGCTTGTAGTGTGATTGTTACTGTTCTTTTAATTACCTTGTTGCTGATCTTGCTTGTTCTGACATTGCTTAAACTCTACCCATAACCTCACCGTGGCTGCTAATTTCACATTTTCCCCTTGCCCTTGTTTCACAATGAGTTCTGGTAACCTTTGGGTAAAAGCCAATATCCATTTTTGCCACCCTGAATTTGAAGAACCCCTGTTTCACCCCCTTTTCATCTTTCATTCTTTAAAATTCTCAGCTGGTCTTTATCCCTGTTAGTTTACCTGTTACCCTTTGTGTACCCTCTGAAACATTATTACTGTTCCATACAGCCTCTGGATTGATGGTCCCCTTGCTAGTCCTTATGCTTAAGAAATCCAAGAAAGGTGGCTGCTAAAGGTAAGAAGTGATGCAGTATAGGCAATAGAGGCTAAAGTGCACTTTAGAATCCTAATGGTGTATACTTTTATATATGTAATTCCCACAAGGTGCCAATAATTTCCCATAGAATGAAAACCTATGGTTTGCTTTTACACCTTGCCCCCACTTCCAGGTAGCTTTACAAGTCATACATTTATCAATAATTATACACACTCTTGCACATTATTTATACTTTCAGCTGCATTTCATATACAGTATAATGCAGTGCATTATATATACCTGTGGTTGCATTGCACTGCCTTATACATGCTTTTGCATTGTAAACTTTCCTTGGTGTATTATATGGCCACCCTTCTGCATAGTGTAGACAGTATAAGTATGAATAGGGCTGAGCCTGAAATGGGTTTCTTTTTTGTCACTTTGTTTTTTACTTGAAGACACATTACTCTATCCCATACTAAAAACAATAAAGAGATGCATTTTGCTTCTATTGTGTTATTTGTTAGACCCCTTTCACACTGGGGCTTTTTCAGGTGCTTTTGAGCTAAAAATAGCGCCTGTAAAGCACCTGAAAAATGCCTCCCCTGCAGCCCCAGTGTGAAAGCCCGAGCCCCTTACAAAAAGTCCTGCAAGCAGCATCTTTCGGGTGGCGGCTCTACTGCCCCTGCCCATTGAAATCAATGGGTAGCGATGCCGAAGCGCCTGCAAAATGCTTTGGCAGCGGCATTTTGCGGGCGCTTTTAACCCTTTATTTGGCCACTAGCATGGGTTAAAACTGCCCCGCTAGTGCCCAAAAAGCTCCACTGTTACAGAAAGCGCCGCTGTTACAGCGGTACGCTGTAATATTAGCGGCGATTTACCCCTAACACCCCCGCCCCAGTGTAAAAGTGCCCTTAGAGGACAGCATGGCTAGTTGTTAGCAGTGTTGCAGATATACTACATAAACCTCTCTTTTATATTTTTTGCCTCACTTTGACCAAGCCCTAATGCACCGTTTGTGTTCTTCCGTAGGCAGCTCAAGAACATCAAGATTTATTCAGCCTTTATTCTTTTTTTTTTTTTATAATCACTTTTTTTCTTTAATAAGACAAATTTCATGATACAACATAAAAATACACACTACAAAAATATCTATATAAATCTTTCCATTAGCTTTGCTGGTTAACGCAAACCACAATAACCCTTTTTTTTTCTTTGGCCGCATGTGTTTGCTAAGTGTAAATGCAGTTTTACAAAAATTATTTTTTTTAAATCAACAGTTTTAGATTCTTCCTCTCTGCAGCCAGACAATTAATATCTAGACACTGGAAGGATACATCTCCCCCCTCTTTATCTTTGTTGGTGAACAAAATTAATGATATAATGCTCATGGAGGAGATGCAGGCTCGGGAACTTGACAAATGGGAAAAATTGAAAACCCTATGGAGCATCTGGATGCATTACACCTCATCGGAGAAATTGAGCAATAGATTGGGTCAGTAAACCGTGATCTTTCAAACAGGAACACAAAAAAAACAAACAAAAAAAAAACAAAGTGGACTTGTCTCAACTTCTCTTTTCTCTCTTTCCCTTTTCCTCTTGCTTTTAGCTATGCTTCTATCTTTCTCCTTAATATTACTCTGCATTGGCCCTTTCTGGGCATACTGATTTTGCAATAACTACATGCATTTTGGGGAACGCTCGAGAAAGCACTTCTGTCCATTCCATCACAGTTTTGCTTAATGGTATAACAGCTATCCCCATTTTTTTTTCTTTTCTTTTCAATTTACAATCATGCGTTATCACGAACAGTGCCTTGTTACTTTTATTGACCTGTTTATTGCAAATTTTCTTATTGCACTCTACTTACTGTTTTACTACTAATCTACATTTGTAGTTGTATCAACTCGTTTTAAAAAAACTATTTTTGTACTTTTCTGGAAACCTATTAATAAAAATGATATTCAACCTAAAAAAAAATCAACATTTTTAAATAAGCTTATGATTTTGTGTTGGGCTGCATTCATTGCCGTCTTGGGCCGCATGTGGCCTGTGGGCTGCAGGTTGGACACTCTTAGATATGTTAGATATTTCCTTTTACTGTACTGGGCTCTTACCTTGTGAGGCTTTACTCAATTGGCAGTAAGTAACTTATTTCTGGTTTGTATTTTGTCCTTTAATTTGCAGAAATCTTGATTTTAAAACAATTAAATAAGGGCCTATACACACCTGAGCATTTTATAGCTTGAAGCTCAACAAAGTTCCAAACCATTCAACATCCAAAATCCCATGGTTTACAATTGTGCTTATTCATACCTGAACATAGCGTCACTTGAAGCTTGTAGCTCAAATACATGAGCTTCCTCTGAGCTAAAAGTTTCAAGTGTTTTTGGCCTCAGTAGAGATCAATAAAAACACCCGGTGAAACAAAAAATGTGCAAAAAATGAGTGTATCAAATATTTTTCCCCTAATAACTAGCTTTATATTGTCTGAAAATATTTAAAAAAAGAAATGCTCAAACAAAAATGCCTGCAAAAACACTCAAAACCGCCTGTACAAATGCTAAAAAAAAGGCTATAAAACCATCAAAGGCTCTCAAGTGCAAATGCAGACTATAAGGGGTAGATTTGTAATTTCATTATTTGAAAACAATATAGAATATGGTAGTATTCTCCTCTAAGACTGCACCATATCCCCCAGCTAAAGGGATACAATTGATAAGAATAACGCTCTCAAATAAAGTGGCAGGAATTCTTGTCTGAAAGCCGTGTGTGCAGGCAGAGGATCATTTTTATATGTTTATTTACCTCTTGGGACTTAGCCCTTGTGATTTTACACATTTAATGTCGTTTTATTTTAATGTATTTTTATTTTAATTGAATTAGCTTTGATTTTAATTAGATTTAACAAACATTCATGAAATGATTGATAATTACTGCAGCACCAATTGAAGAAACTCTGAAAAAAATATATACAATATCTATCTATATAGATATATATATATATATATATATATATAGATATATAGATATATAGATATATATATCTATATAGATATATATATCTATATAGATACATATATATATATAGATATATATATCTATATAGATACATATATATATATATATATCTATATATATGTAGATATGAATAGATATATTTATAGCATATAGCAAAATAGACCGGTGTTCATTAAAATTGTAATAATTCGATTTCCTTTCCTTCCCTCTTACCAGAACATAGAAAACTCCTAGAATCCCCCAGAACCTTAGATGAACTTACGACGGCCCTGAAAAAATTTTTTTCTTTTTGTGAGTCTGGTAAGCTGGTAGCTTACCTGACTCACAATATCAGGCCATTATAGCTCTGCTACTAAAACCTGATAAAAATCCTTCAATGCCTAATTCTTTCCACCAAATTTAATTATTAAATACTTATAGGCAGGTGCCTACAAGGGGTTAATGTGTCTACCTGCGTAAGCACTTGTTTCCCCTGGCTGTGAGCATTTCCTCATGTTAGCTGAGCCAGCCAGGTTCCAAATGCTGATGGTAACCAGGCTGTAAGGTTTAACATTTTCCTGCCATTTTCAGCCAGTTTACTGTCCCCACAGGTCATCCAACATAAAAGGGTTAGTCTCCAAGCCCCTAGAGTTCTGCATGGGTAAATACTGCCAAAATGTAGTGTGATAATCTGCTGGAAAGATCACCCCCTTAGAGGGGAGGGGGTGATAGGAGCCTAATCGGGATACCTGGAGAGGGTGTCAAGCCTGGGGACCTTATGGACTTGCAACTGTTAATTATGGACTTCTGACTTTGTGGATTATTGCCAGTCACAAATTCTAAGTGACTTGTAGTGCGTCCTGTGGATTATTGCCTTAATGGACTCTTGTCTTAAAAAAGATTGGTTTCTGGACTTGCCTTCTGAATGCACACTCTATGGATTGTTAGAAAAGCTCTGTATAAGAATTGTGTTAAAAATACTTTTTGAGAACTGTAGTGTATTCAGCAATTACCTTAGTAAAGAATCTTGCTTATTTACTTGCTTTGTCTGGTCTGAAGTCTATCAAAGGGGTGCAAGAACAGTGAATCTAAAGAACAGGGCTTGTGATACAACAAGGGGACTGAGCTAGAGGAAGATGCAACACATGAGTCTAACACACAGAGTACTGCCCAGAGGAAGTTAATGTGGTGTTGCTAATACTACAGTGTTTTTGTCACTAGCAAAGCAGCCAATTAGCCAGGAGATAGGTGACTGGCAGGAGTAACAGTTGATATGGTAGTGGAGGGAGTTAAGTGCTTGGCACCTACACTAGTGGCTGGTTCCCCACTTATTACAAAATAGAATGTGGCCTAGTGCACCCAGTGATGTGTCTCCATCCCTTCATATATCTCCATACAATCAATATATTTGTCCTGGGGTTTTAAATGAGACATAGCACATATGACCAATGAATTTCCAACTAGTTTCCAACATTGTTGTTTAATAAATGAATAAATATTGCATACAAAACAAGATCAAATTAAAACAAGCTGATTTGTAGTGAATCCATATTATTACATTTCATACATTGAATCCATATTTTTGCATTTCATACATAATTAAATACAGTGCATCTGGAAAGTATTCACATCGCTTCACTTTTACCACATTTTGTTATGTTACAGCCTTATTCCAAAATGGATTAAATTCATTATTTTCCTCAAAATTCTACAAACAATACCCCATAATGGCAATGTAAAAAAGTTTGTTTAAAATCTTTGCAAATTTATTAAAAATAAAAAAATAAAAAAAATCCCATGTACATAAGTAATCACAGCCTTTGCTTAATACTTTGTGAAGCACCTTTGGCACCAATTACAGCCTCAAGTCTTTTTGAGTATGATGCTACAAGTTTGGCAAACCTATTGTTGGGCATTTTCTCCCATTTTTCTTTGCAGGACCTCTTAAGCTCCATCAGGATGGATGGAGAACGTCGGTGCACAGCCATTTTCAGATCTCTCCAGAGATGTTCAATCGGGTTCAACTCTGGGCTCTGGCTGGGCTGCTCAAGGACATTCACAGAGTTGTCCCATAGCCACTCCTTTGTTATCTTGGTTGTGTGCTTAGGGTCTTTGTCCTGTTGGAAGATGAACCTTCGCCCCAGTCTGAAGTCCAGAATGCTCTGGAGCAGGTTTTGATCAAGGACGTCTCTGTACATTGCTGCATTCATCTTTTCCTCAATTCTGACTAGTCTCCCAGTTTCTGCTACTGTAAAACATCCCCACAGCATGATGCTGCTACCACCATGCTTCACTGTAGGGAGGGTATTGGCCAGATGATGAGCAGTGCCAGGTTTCCTTCAGACATGACACTTGCCATTCAGGCCAGATGGTCTGAGAGTCCTTCAGCTGCCTTTTGGCAAACTCCATGCGGGCTGTCTTGTGCCTTTTATTGAGGAGTGACTTCTGTCTAACCACTTTGCCATACAGGCCTGATTGATGGAGTTCTGCAGAGATAGTTCTCCTTCTGGAAGGTTCTCTCTGGAAGGTTTCTCCCAGAGAAATGCCCGAGCTCTGTCAGAGTGACCATCGGGTTCTTGGTCACCTCCCTGAGTAAGACTCTTCTCCGGATCACTCAGTTTGGCCTCGGCGGCCCGCTCTAGGTAGAGTTCTGGTGGTTCCAAATGTCTATCGTTTAGGAATAAGAAAAAGGGGGGTTGAATCGCGCTAAAACAGATTGGTGATCATACACATCATTACCAAACCAAATATTTAGAACTAAGTGAAGAGTTCCCCTTTAGTGTATACATAATATACAAAACACATGTCAAATGAATAATCAATCCAAAAATAAAATGTTCAAAGTGATAAAAAAAAGTCCATGTATAAAAAATAAATCACGTGATATGAAAGTATCTTAAAAAAGTTCCAAAAAACATAAATTCTTGCTGTGAGAAGAAAAAAGCGTGCTTGCTCCACCACCGTGAAATCAGACTGGCCGCTTACCAGAAACTCATGATCCCCCATTACAGAGGATCAGAGAAAGCTGTTTGTTAATACTGCTTCGAACCACGACCAATGGATCAGAGACCTTATACCAAGATGGGACATCAAAGACAAAGAAAAAAAGGCTCCATATAGTGTAAAATCATTGACTTTATTGGATAAGTAAAAAGTTAAACTCACATGTTAGTAGACAATAGTAGGAATGTAGAGTAGTCTGGAGCGCCGGCCGGAAGCTCACAGACAGCCCGTCCTACTGGAAACAACAGCAGCAATGGGAGGTGACAAGAACACATCGCTCTGCCCTACGCAGCGTGATAGAGTCACATCATCCAGGGGCACCTATATGGACACTACACTATATGGAGCCTTTTTTTCCTTCTATGACAATATCTGCAATGCTGTGGGCTGATGTCTGAGTACCTGTCAGTGTGAACATCTTTAGCCTGACCCTGCAGTCTTTGATGTCCCATCTTGGTATAAGGTCTCTGATCCATTGGTCGTGGTTCAAACCAGTATTAACAAACAGCTTTCTCTGATCCTCTGTAACGGGGGATGATGAGTTTCTGGTAAGCGGCCAGTCTGATTTCACGGTGGTGGAGTAAGCACGCTTTTTTCTTCTCACAGCAAGAATTTATGTTTTTTGGAACTTTTTTAAGACACTTTCATATCACTTGGGTGATTTATTTTTTATACATGGACTTTTTATTATCACTTTGAACATTTTATTTTTGGATTGATTATTCATTTGACATGTGTTTTGTATATTATGTATACACTAAATGGGAACTCTTCACTTAGTTCTAAATATTTGGTTTGGTAATGATGTGTATGATCACCAATCTGTTTTAGCGTGATTCAACCCCCCTTTTTTCTTATTTAATTTCACTGTGTTTGTGTTACATAGATGAATCGCGGCTATAATTGTTATTGTTTATGTATTTCACTGTAGCGCAGTTATTCCCCTCATTTTTCTTATCGCTTAGGAATGATGGAGGCAACTGTGCTCATTGGGACCTTCAATGCTGCAGAAATGTTTCTGTACCCTTCCCCAGATCTGTGCCTCGAAAAACAATCCTATCTCGTAGGTCTACAGACAATTCCTTGGACTTCATGGCTTGGTTTGTGCTCTGACATGCACTGTTAACTATGGGACCTTATCTAGACAGGTATGTGTCTTTGCAAATCATGTCAAATCAATTGAATTTAGCAAAGGTGGATTCCAATCTAGTTGTAGAAACATCTCAAGGATTAGTGGAAACAGGATGCACCTGAGCTCAACTTTGAGTGTCACGACAAAGGCTGTGAATACTTATGTACATTGGATTTCTTTCCTTTTTTATTTCTAATAAATTTGCAAAGATTTCAAACAAACTTCTTTCACATTGCCATTGCGGGATATTCTTTGTAGAATTTTGAGGAAAATAATAAATAAGTTGCCGACCGCCGCACGCCAATAAACGTTGGCAGAATGGCACGTGTGGGCAAATGGGCGTACCAGTACGTCCCTCCCTCCCGGTTGGTGGGGAACGCGATCGCAAACCCCCCTGTGCCTGCGGTGGACGGATTCGTTAGAGGACAGATCAGTCCTCAGGGCCAGACCAATGATTTATGGTCTGGACCGGCTGATCAGTCCTAATGAATGAAATCTTTACCCTGTCTGTGTATGTGTAAACACAGACAGGAGGAAGTGATGTCATCTCTCCTCGCGGAGTCTTTTTGATTCCAGTGAGAGGAGAGAAGACCACTTACCATGAGTTGCACAACACTACACTAACACCAGTACACACAGGTATACTTGCCACCCCCCAATCACCCCCCTCCCCCGTTAACCCCTTCACTCCCTGTCACTGTGTCGCCAATTGCAGTTTTCAGATTTTTCATTGATCACTGCATTGGTGTGATTTGTGACTTTAATAAGTGTTAGGGTAGTTAGAAGTAGGCCCCGTTAGGTCTAGGGTATCCCCCTAAACACCCCTAATAAATGTTTAACCCCTTGATCGCCCCCCAGTTAACCCTTTTACCCCCTATCGCCAGTGTCATTAATAGTTTTTTTTTCTGATCGCTGTATTTGTGTCACGGGTGATGCTAGTTAGCCAGTTAGTTGATTTGTTTCACCGTCAGGTTTTTATAGCGTCGAGTACCCCCATATAGTACCTAATAAAGGTTTCAACAACCGATTGCCCCTTGTTAACCCTTTCACCCCCTTCACCAGTGATCACCGTATTAGTGTTACGTGTGACGCTGGTTAGTTCGTTTGTTTTTTATAGCATCAGGGCACCCGCCATATATTACCCAATAAAGGTTTAACCTCCTGATCGCCCTGCAGGTGCTATCAGTTAGGGTCTGTGTCACCCCAGGCAGCATCAGATTAGTGCAAGTAGCATTAACACACACCCATGCACCATACACCTCCCTTAGTAGTATAGTGTCTGAACGGATCGATATCTTTGATCTGATCAGAACTATATTAGCATCCCCAATAGTTTAGGGCTCCCAAAAATGCAGCGTTAGCAGAATCAGCCCAGATACCTGCTAGCACCTGTGTTTAGCCCCTCCGCTCAGCCCAGCCCAGCCCAGCCCACCCAAGTGCAGTATCAATTGATCACTGTCACTTACAAAAACACAACACACATAACTGCAGCGTTCGCAGAGTCAGGCCTGATCCCTGCAAAAGCTAACAGTTTTTTTGGTAGCGTTTGAATCAGTCGCTGACAGTCAGGAGCTCTTATTCCTGTGAGTCTCACTACTGTACAGTAAATTTAGAGACCAAAATGTCAAATTGAAGGTACACTAGTGAAGAGGCCTATACGTTTCTGAGCATGACAGATAGTGAAGAGGAAGTCACTCATCTGTCAGATTCAGGCTCAGAAAACGAACCGATAGACAGCAGCAGCACCCTGACAGATAGCTCTGACGATGGAACTGTGGTCCCTGCTAAGGTCAGGCATACCCGACCCCATTCTTTTGCTGTCGTTGAGGTGCAAGAACTGATCGGCTCTTGTATGGAACACAGAGCCAGTACTAGTGCCGCTCATCCTTCTGTTGAACTGGCAAGCACCAGCGGCCTAGTACACCCTGGTCATAGTCAAACCAGCACTGCAGTATCACGTGATGACGTGGCGAGTCCCATAAGTACAGTTAAAGCTGGTGAGGTGGCTAGCACAACTAGTGTCCCACAGCCACCAAGAAGATAAAGACAAGCCCGTCGAGCCCATAGTGCCCTTCCTGCTGCATTTGCCAATCCTAATTGGGAGCCCACCACTTCTGCAGCACCGGTACTTCTCCCATTCACTGACCAACCTGGAATTCATTTGGAAACAGTTGATTTTACGTCATTTTTATTTGCTGTTTTTCACAGAAGATCTCTATAGATCTATTGAGGACCAAAGCAATTTGTATGCTGGTCAATTCATCGCCGCTAATCCCCATTTGACCCTTGCCAGAGAATGGAAACCTATTACGGTTTTCAAATTTAAGACCTTTCTGGGCCTATCCCTCCTCATGGGCATAACTAAAAAGAGTGAGCTGCAGTCATATTGGTCCACTGACCCAATTCACCATATGCCCGTGTTCTTTGCCTCCATGACCAGGACATGATACGAGCAGATCTTGCAGTTCATGCACTTCAGTGACAATGAACTCTGATGTCCTCGGGGTGACCCTGGATACGATCGGCTCTACAAAATTCAGCCCCTCGTAAACCACTTCAACCAACGTTTTGCAGCCTTGTTTAACCCCGATCAAGTTGTCTGCATTAATGAGTCCCTGATTACGTTTTTTGGCCACTTGTCTTTCAAACAGTATCTTCCCAGCGAGCGTGCCAGATATGGGCTCAAGATGTATAAGCTCTGTGACAGGGCCACAGGCTATACATATGGTTTTCTGGTTTACGAGGGAAGAGATAGTCACGTAGAGCCAGAGAACTGCCCAGATTACATAGGCAGCGCTGGTAAGATTGTGTGGGACTTGGTGTCACCTTTATTCGGAAAGGGGTACCACTTGTATGTGGACAATTATTACACAAGTGTGCCACTTTTTAGTCACTTGTTTGATCATGGAATTGGCGCATGTGGCACCATGCGATCTAATCGCCGGGGCTTACCCCAGCGGCTTGTAGATTCTCGTCTTAGACTGGGGAGAGAGCCTGCTTGAAGTGTAATAATTTGCTCGCTGTGAAGTGGAGGGATAATAGAAATGTTTTCATTCTGTCCTCCCTTCACGCAGACGACGGTTCAAATTCCTACGGCGACTGGTGTTGTGGAGAAACAAAAAGGGTACGCCACTTGTCCCCATCTATAGCTGGCTATCTATAAGAAGCATTTGGAGGGCTAACAACAGTTATAAACAAGGCCAAGAATAAATCCAAGGAAAAAAACAAGCTTAACTTACCGACCAGCCCGCAGACAACCAAGTAAACCTGTCTAACAGTATGCATTAAAAGCAGGGGTTTAGTCTGCACACATTTGCAAATGCATGCGTTAGCCACAGAGCCTCATCAAGGCACCCTGGTATCTGTGGTACCTAACACTAACTTATAAGTGTCCCCACAGTGGAGGCACATGCATTCTGATAAATAGGTGAGAGCAGGTGGACTGAAGGGGAGCCACCCCTTCTTAAAAGGTACAGGGGCACACTGAACACCCAGCATATAGCACAATGGCTGAAAAGGCGTCAGTGCGTTGCCTGACCATAAAACACAACAGTGATACAAAAAGGGAGTGGAGAGAACCCTCTGTGTCCACGAATATAACCTTAATATGGGAGGGGTAGACATCAACAACCAGTTGTTGGCGCCGTACCTAGTTGCCCGTAAGGCCAGACGCTGGTACAAAAAAGTGTCCGTATACTTATTTTAATTGGCTCTGCTGAATGCTTATGTGCTATACAAAGCTTCAGGACGAACTGGATCCTTCCTTAAAGTCCAGGAAGAGAAAATCACAATAATCACAGCCATTCTGTTTTCAAACGGTGCTGTGGCCCAACTTCCCAATCCAAATGCAGTGAGCCGGCTGAATGGGAGGCATTTTCTATATGTCCTCCCTGCTACCCCTACCCAACGAGCCCCCCAAAGAAAATGTTGTGTCTGTAGAAAGCGCGGATATAGGCGTGACACCCGCTATTATTGTCCCTCCTGTTCTGACCATCCTGGTCTTTGCATTGGTGAATGTTTTGAACGTTACCACATACTAGTGGAGTATTAGACGTTTTGTCTAATGAGACATCATCTGGAGTCTCATTAGATGAAACGCGGAGGGACGGGCTCTGCTGATGCCACTGCATCACTTTTTACCAATATTGCAAAGCGCTTTTTATCTTCAAAAAATTTGAGTGTTCTCTTTCTATATACAAATAAATGTTTTATCCATAACTGAATAACACTATGTGGCCTATTCCTTCTTCTTCTTATAAATATATACCCGGGAGGAAAATTCTTTGATATATCCTTTGGCCAATATTCCTTCGGTGGGCAGCCATTTGAAAAGTACTGAGAAGGACCATAGAAGTCTCTCCCTTCCATTGGATATCGTTTGTGTCGAATGACCCCCCTGGGTGTATTACACCACAAGCCTTACTGACTCATTAGGCGTATGCCTATTTGGGTTCAACTTTTCCGGTAAGCCTTATACATATATCAATATGGATGAATGAATGAACTATATGAAACAACAATTAATGTACTATATGAAACAGCAATTAACCCATCAAAGCAGCGCTATTTTCAGCCCTCAATGCTGACTGATAAAACAAAGTCTTTGTAAATGCAAGCAAAACACATGCAGGCAGGAAAATTCCAACAAAGACACAGCGGTTGGAGCTCGGTCTGGATTCCCTTATATGAATAGTAGATCTGATGAGTGCACCTTTCACCATCTATTGGGACACCTTGTGCTGCACACACCCCGTAGGGGTTCAAACTCACCGGAGCCAAGAGGTTAACAAGCCTTGGATCAAATCCATTCTCTGGTTACTCCCGAAGTCCTCCAGGGTTGATAATCAGATAACAGCAACAATGTCCACATGTAAAAAAGAGACCCCGAATAGTCCAGTACCGTTTTGATAATTTGTTAAGTCACAGATAAGAGAAAAAAACTAATAAAGTAAATACACTGTAAAAATCAGTGGGCACAGTTCCTTACAAAGGATAGCCTTCTAGCTTTCAGTTGGTTGGTAATAGTGAATAACTCAAACTGCTTCTCTCAAAGCACAAGGGTACTGGTTGCAGACTGGATGGATGATACACTGTGTGTCAACTAGGCACAGCTGATCCGCACTTCCTCCCTCTCGTGTCTGAAGCTTCAGGCTAGAAGCACACTGCGTCCTCACGTGACAACGGTTGCCATGGTATCGTGCTCTGACTAGTTTCGTCAGGAAGACTTTTTCAAAGAGCAATAAATTATCAAAACGGTACTGGACTATTCGGGGTCTCTTTTTTACATGTGGACATTGTTGCTGTTATCTGATTATCAACCCTGGAGGACTTCGGGAGTAACCAGAGAGAGGATTTGATCCAGGGCTTGTTAACCTCTTGGCTCCGGTGAGTTTGAACCCCTACGGGGTGTGTGTAGCACAAGGTGTCCCAATAGATGGTGAAAGGTGCACTCATCAGATCTACTATTCATATAAGGCAGTGGTTCTCAACTCCTGTCCTCAGGACCCACCAACAGGCCAGGTTTGCAAGATAACTGAAATACATCACAGGTGATATAATTTGCTGCTCAGTGATTGCAGTATTCTAGTCTGCATCTCCCCTAAGCAATACTTAAAATCTGGCCTGTTGGTGGGTCCTGAGGACTGGAGTTGAGAACCACTGATATAAGGGAATCCAGACCGAGCTCCAACCGCTGTGTCTTTGTTGGAATTTACCTGCCTGCATGTGTTTTGCTTGCATTTACAAAGACTTTGTTTTATCAGTCAGCATTGAGGACTGAAAATAGCGCTGCTTTGATGGGTTAATTGCTGTTTCATATAGTACATTCATTCATCCATATTTATATTTCTTTTTGTATTAAGTGGCTGCTGAGAGATATCTCACTCAGAATATGGTGACATCAGGTTAAATCACTGCGGTTTATTACCATTATTATCTTCCATCTTCATATACCGAATATCCTTTAGCGCTGAGATAGGAGGATTGGAGTAGGGCTTATGGTCTCCTTTTTGTTTGCTTATACATATATCGGTGATGGACTATGTACTGACAAACTGTCTGCATCAGGTTTTTCCAAGTCACCATGTTGTCATATATGGACTTTGATGTTATTCCATGAATATACATATTTTTTGTTTCACGTATTTCTGGTTACTATACAGCTATCAATTTCAACCATTTGATAGTTCACTTTGACTTACTTGTTTTTATGAGGTTTTTTGATCTCATTATATGTATAATTTTTTGTTATCACTATTTGCAGTTACTGCATTGGCGATTTAATTATATTATCTTGCCATACAGTAATTTGATATCACTGTGTTCTTTTACATGTAAAGTTTTGCATTGCACCTGTGGTCACATGATTTGTTGTCTAGTATATCTGACATCATATTAGCGCTACACTTTTCTTTATAAAGTTTTTACCACTTTTTGCAAACCAATCTTATGCTGTGTTGGCTGCTAACACATTCCTTAAACAGACAGCGCGGTTTTGTTCACCTATATTTATATACTGGTCATATGTAAACAGCAATTGCCCCATGCATGTGAGGTATCCCCGTGAAGGTCAGATCAAGGGCAGTAATTTTAGCAGTAGACCTCCTCTGTAACTCTAAAGTGGTAACCTGTAAAGGCTTTTAAAAATGTATGTAGTTTGTTGACGCATGCACGTTTGTGCGCAATTTTAAAGCATGTCGTGTTTGGTATCCATGTACTCGGCATAAGATCCTTTTTTTATTCCATCAAACATTTGGGCAATATAGTGTGTTTTAGTGCATTAAAATTTTAAAAAGTGTGTTTTTTCCAAAAAAAATTGCGTTTGAAAAATCGCTGCGCAAATACTGTGTGAAAAAAAAAAATTCACCTGCCATTTTATTCTGCAGGGCCTTTGCTTTAAAAAATATATAATGTTTGGGGGTTCAAAGTAATTTTCTTGCAAAAAATAATATTTTTTCATGTAAACAAATAGTGTCAGAAAGGGCTTTGTCTTCAAGTGGTTAGAAGAGTGGGTGATGTGTGACATAAGCTTCTAAATGTTGTGCATAAAATGCCAGGACAGTTCAAACCCCCCCCCCAAATGACCCCATTTTGGAAAGTAGACACCCCAAGCTATTTGATGAGAGGCATGTCGAGTCCATGGAATATTTTATATTTTGCCACAAGTTGCAGGAACATGACAATTTTTTTTTTTTTGCACAAAGTTGTCACTAAATGATCTATTGCTCAAACATACCATGAGCATATGTGAAATTACACCCAAAAATACATTCTGCTGCTTCTCCTGAGTACGGGGATACCACATGTGTGAGACTTTTTGAGAGCCTAGCCGTGTACAGGACCCCGAAAACCAAGCACCGCCTTCAGGATTTCTAAGGGCGTAAAATGGTGATTTCACTTCCTCACTACCTATCACAGTTTCGGAGGCCATGAAATGTCAAGATAGCACAACACCCCCCCAAATGACCCCATTTTGGAAAGAATATACTTCAAGCTTTTTGCTGAGAGGCATGTTGTGTCCATGGAATATTTGATATTTTGCCACAAGTTTCGGGAAAATTACAATTTTTTTTTTTTTACACAAAGTTGTCACTAAATGATATATTGTTCAAACATGGCATGGTTATATGTGGAATTACACCCCAAAATACATTCTGCTGCTTCTCCTGAGTACGGGGATACCACATGTGTGAGACTTTTTGGGAGCCTAGCCGCGTACAGGCCTAAATGTATGACTAAAATTGAGTTTATTGATTTTTTTTATAACAAAAAGTAGAAAATATCATTTTTTTTTAAAAAATTCGGTCTTTTTCCGTTTATATCGCAAAAAATAAAAATCGCAGAGGCAATCAAATGCCATCAAAAGAAAGCTCTATTTGTGGGGGGAAAAAAAGACGCAAATTTCGTTTGGGTACAGCATTGCATGACCGCGCAATTACCAGTTAAAACAGCGCAGTGCCAAATTGTAAAAAGTGCTCTGGTCATTGAGCAGCTAAATCCTCCGGGCTGAAGTGATTATGCTGTTTTGGACTAAGGCTGTGACATAACAAAATGTGGAAAAAGTGAAGTGCTGTGAATACTTTCCAGATGCACTGTATACTGTTGACCATATACAATCCAACTGGCAATACTTGATTGAAACAAAAATTGCATCCATAAACTTGATGCGTTTTGTGGCTCTTTGTTCATTCTTCAGGAGCAGATGCCTGTATAGTAACTATGAGAATATCAGGCATGTAACATATCTAATGGTATTTTGTATTACATAGAATAATTCCAACCTCAAGAAACACCTGAGGGACTCTGATACTTACAAAATCAGCTAAGAATAAATATGACAATATTTCTAAATTGTGACTGCCAGGGGAGTCCCACCCGGGATCTGTGGAAGAATGACTTGGCGAGAATCCAAGGGGACAAACAGGAAGTAGATTAAACATGGGTGGGCACTCCATGATGGCACCCAAAGTAGTTGCTATAAAAAGAAGTTAAATATCCATTGTAGTGATAATGAATAATAAAAACAGATAATAAGCAACAAAAATAATGATGTGCAATGCTGGCTGCAATTTAACAGTGAATACGGCAAACATATAGTGAGTGTTTGAAAGATGCAGAGAGCTGCGCCTGGTGGTATAGGGAAGGGAAAGGCACCCAGGTCTCAAAGTTCAGTCTACAGAAAACGGAGTGTACCAGTAGAAGGAGATAAACCACCAGGTGCCCAGAGCTAAATATAAGGACAAAACATGGCAGCCAGTTTTTGTCGCTAGCAAGGCAGCCAAACAGCCAGGAGATGGGTGGCTGGCAGGGGTAACAGTTCCTCTGGTAGTGGAGGGGGTTAAGAGCTTGGCACCTACACTAGAGGCCGGTTCCCCCCTTATTGGGACAGGACCCACAGCACAGAGTACCTAGGGACCCAACCTGAAGTCACTTGAAGAGGAGAAATGCAGAGGGGCCACAGGAGAGAGAGCATGTGCGGAGGTTGGAGAGAGAGAGAATTTCCTGTATCCCATAGCGACCATGGGATATGTCACTGAGTGAGAGGTGACATGAACTGCTGGATTGATGGAGCCTGGTACAGGCTCAGCGGTACCAGCCTCGAAATGCTGCATACCTGAACGCAGCTCCCAGCCTGAAGTTCAGACATTAGTGAGTGCAGTTCTACTTGTCCTCATTAGGGCACCTAAGTCCTGCCCACAGGCAGAGTAGAGGAATTGCAGATGTCCCCGAGCTCTGCTGTGTACAGATCAACCGCCACATCAATCGTAAGATAAACAGAAAAGAAAAAGTAATTAAAAAAATACAAATACATATGCAAAAAAACATATTTTAGATGAACAATAAAAATAAATTGGGGCTGGGAATATTCCACACTGGGTCAACCTAGGACAGAAGATTGTATGGGAGGGGATGCAGTGCAAGTAGCTGGCGCTCAGACTAACAGATTTGGTGGGTATGGGGTGGATTTACTAAAGACAAATAGACTGTGCACTTTGCAAGTGTAGTTGCTCCAGAGCTTAGTAACTGAGGGGAGGCTTTGCTGACTTTCTTCATCCTGTCATGTGTATCCGTGTACTCGACTGGCTAAATGAAACTGGGAGACGGAGTGCTGGGACTCTTGTGTCCTGTGCGGCTGTGAGCTTCTCTCATCTGCTCTCCCCCCTCCTACTTGTAGTGTCTATGCACTCACATGGAACCCTGGGAAGTGTAGACCGTAGGGAGCACTGCACCGGGGAGGTGGATGGGGCTGCAAACTTTAACACCCACAACTCCCTGCAAACAGGAGAGGAGGAAAAAAGAGTGTTTATCTTTTTTGGAGATACAGAACGCGGTCATTTGCTGTGCGGGAACCGGAGTGGTACACATTTGTGACCTTGGTGCGCCAAGACCAGTGTGCCAAAACCAGTGTGCCAAGACCATTGTGCCGAGACTGAGCCCATAAAGACCAGAGTGCCTAGACTGAACCTGTTAGTACTGGAGTGCTGGGACTGAGCTTGAGGATTGGGTTCCTTCAGGGCAAGGTTTGTTCTTGTGGCTATTGTCTCTCAGACAATACAGTCTAATTTGCATTACAAGATAAAACCTGCCTGGTTCTTTCTATTTGCTACCTATTCAAGTTCTTGTGTACTATTTTGACACTAGTCAATTTCTATCAAACACATATCTGGATAACTGAGGAAACATAGGGGTTGATTTACTAAAAGCAAATAGACTGTGCCCTTTGCAAAGTGCAGTTGCACTCTGCAAGTGCAATTGCTCCAGAGCTTAGTAAATGATGAAGAGCTCTGCTGATTTCCATCATCCAATCATGTGCAAGCAAAAATGCATTTTTTTATTTTCCTTGCAAGTGATTGGCTAGTATTTGCAAAGTGAAACTTTACCTCATTTACTAAGATCTGGAGCAACTGCACTTTGCGAAGTGCACAGTCTATTTGCCTTTAGTAAATCAACCCCATAGCAATGCTCTTTATTTTCCCATGGTCAAATTTGTCTGTTTTTTAGCTCAGAGCTGTATGCTGTGAGGGTTTAGGACACTGGGCAACTCTAAATTATTCTTAGATATTTAGGACCTTCTTTTAAGCAGTAGCAAGCAAGAGCTTAGGGTAATGCCAATACGCATGCTCCGAAACATGCCCACCTCCTTTGACGTCACATCAGGGTACCTGCGTTCCACGGCAGCGTGGCTGTCCTTCCTGGTTTCTTCCCTTGCAGCTCCCCACTGCTGGTCAGCTGGAATACATCTCATAGTGCTGCGATCTGTGATATCCTTGGGACCTTTAATCGCTGGACACCATATGTGTTATGAAGAACCTGTTTACTTTTAATCTCTAGTAAGTATGTTTTTATCTTTTTGGGCAATAAAGTTGTGTGGTTTACTGCACTTAGAAGAACATTCTGTTTGTTTCTCCTTTCTATTTGCTGCCTATTCAAGTGCTTGTGTACTGTTTTGACACTAGCCAGTTTCTACCAAACACATATCTGGATAACTGAGGAGACATAGCATTGCGCTTTATTTTCCCATGGGCAATTAGTCTAACATACAGCTCTGAGTTTTTAGCTCAGAGCTGTATGCCGTGATGGTTTAGGACACTGGTCAACTCTAAACTATTGTTAGATATTTGGGACCTTCTTTTAAGCAGTAGCAAGCAAGAGCTTGCGGTAATAGTTCTTGTGTCCTGAAATAATAAATATTATTTAAGACATTTCCAAGAACTCTTTAAAGCTTCTTTGACCTCAGCATTCCTAAAGCTATATATCATAGGATTTAACATTGGTATACCAATACTGTAGAAGACAGAAGCCACCCAGTCCTGATCTAAAATGCTGGAGGATGGACGAAAATACATGAAGAAGGCGGTTACATAGAAGACACTGACAGCTGTTATATGAGAAGTACATGTGTTAAAAGCCTTGTATCTACCATGGGCTGATTTTATCTTCAGAATGGCCTGGACAATATTGGTGTATGACACAAAAATGAGGATGATACTGCTTATGCTGACCAAACTACCTAAAATAATCAAAGCAACAAAGTTCATGGATGTATCAGAACAGGACAGCTTGTAGAGTGGTGGAAGGTCACAGAAGAAATGATCAATAATATTGGATCTGCAAAAATTCAGATGGAATGCGGCCACTGTGTGCACAAGAGAATTTACAAAACCTCCAAAATAGGCAGCAATTAACATCTGGAGACACAAGATCTTGCTCATGTGAACCTGGTATAGCAATGGGCTACAAATGGCTACATAACGATCGTATGCCATGACTCCTAGAAGAAGACTTTCAGTGCTTGCAAAGGACCCAAAGAAGAAAAGCTGTACGGCACAGCCAGCAAAAGAGATGGCTTTGGTTTCACTTAAAAGGTCCCTCAACACTTTAGGCAAGACCACTGAGGAACATGTGAAGTCCACAAAAGAAAGATTGCTCAAAAACAAGTACATTGGCTTGTGAAGACGTTTGTCTACTATGTTTATGGACATAAAACCAACATTACCAACCACAGTTGTGATGTAAACATGTAGAAATATGACAAACAATGGAATTTTCAGTTTGGTGTTGTTAGAGAGCCCCGTGAGTATAAATTCTGTTACAGAAGTCTTATTCATCTCCAATAAATGTAGATGTTCTCTACCTGTTTAATAAGCAAGAAAAATGTTGCAAATACTTGATGAAAGGTATATTCTGGTAAAAGATGTTCAAGTTATTCAAATTCTACAGTGCTTTCTTTGTATCATTCACATCAACCCTGCCTCACAGGAAGTTACAGTCTAATGACCCTACCCCAGTCTTCTAGATGTATAAGACCAATTATAGACCATTGGACCAGTTTATAGATTGATGCTAGTGAGCCTCAAATATTATGGAGTTGTGGGATAAAGTAAAAGCACCCAAAGGTAATTAAACCCAGCAACTTATGGCAGCAAACCATGTGTTGAGAGCCATACTGCCAAAAATATGTTTATATACTGATTCAAAAGGCATAGCCGGTCTACTGAGTGACACCAGTCTTTGTTTTGATATTAATCTGGGGCAGCTGGCTGCCTTAAAGCGACTCCAAGCTGCTAACAAAAATAATAAGAAGCACCCTAGTAAAAATGAATGTTTATATTTACCTGCCATCTACTTGTCTAATCTTCCCTCTCTTAAAGAGCTACAGTTACTGAATGTGCTATTGGGGCTCAGTGGGAGGGGTGGAACTGTAGGAGTATTAATCATTTCAGAAGGAGACTGATGGGCTACGGGAAAATGACAGTATAGGAAAGAATTATTGAGTTGCTATCAGGGGCTTTTTAGAATATCAAGAAAGAACATAGAGATAGATATGAAAGAAGAAGTCTTTGCTCCATGGCTTCAAATTTATGCTGCAACAAAAATGCATCTCAAAAGCCTACACAAGAAAAAAAGTGAACAGAGTTGAAGTCCACAAGCAGATAGAACTTACAGGGTGTAATTGTCAAAGATCAATCTTTTGTCAGCTTATCCATTTGATTGGTTGGTGGTCATCAGCATCAGGATTGGCTGTTTGAGATGCAGTTACCCATCAAGTGATTGCACTTCTTTGGTGCAATGACCACTTTATCTGCTGTTGCTGATTAGTACTACCTACTCTTGGTCTACCTCTCCAAGATCTACAGATTCCTCTCAAATAGCCAAACACATGCATTACTGTTCCCTTTTTTTACTGACAGGATCACTTTAAGGCCAAAGCATTCCACCCTGTTGTTGCCCGTTTTAAAGTTTGTTAACTTGTAGTGTGATTGTTACTCTTCTTTGACCTTGTTCCTGAGCCTGCTTGTTCTGACATTGCTTGAACTCTACCTATGACCTCACTGTGGTTGCTGATTTCATGTTTGCCTCTTGTCCTTGTTTCACAATGGGTTCTGGTAACCTTTGGCTACAAGCCAATAGCCATTTGTGCCACCCCTGAATTTAAAACATCCCTGTTTTTTCCGTTTTTCATCTTTCATCCTTTGGAATTCTCAACACCCATCTGGTCTCGATCCTTGTTAGTTTACCTGTTACCCTTTGTGTACTCTCTGAAACTTTATTACTGTTTTATGCAGCCTCTGGATTGATGGCCCCCTTGCCGGTCCTTATGCTAAAGAAAGGTGGCTGCTAAAGGTAAGGAGTGATGCAGTAGAGGCTATAGAGGCTAAAGTGCACTCCTAATGGTGTGTACTTTAAATAATGGCTTACCCATCGTAATTCCCACAAGGTGCCAATAATTTCCTATAGAATAAAATTTTCCACAGACTGAAAACCCATGGCTTGCTTACCCCACAATGACATTAACACATTGCCCCCACTTCCAGGTAGCTTTACAAATCATACATTTATCAATAATTATACACACTCTTGCACATTATATTAAACTTCTCATCAGCATTTTATATCCAGTATAATGGCATTCACTATATATACAGTCAGGTCCATAAGTATTGGGACATTGACACAATTCTAATCTTTTTGGCTCTAAACACCACCACAATGGATTTGAAATGAAACAAACAAGATGCGCTTTAACTGCAGACTTCCAGCTTTAATTTGCGGGTATTAACATCCAAATCAGGTGAACGGTGTAGGAATTACAACAGTTTGTATATGTGCCTCCCACTTTTTAAGGGACCAAAAGTAATGGGACAGATTAACAATCATCCATCAAACTTTCACTTTTTAATACTTGGTTGCAAATCCTTTGCAGTCAATTACAGCCTGAAGTCTGGAATGCATAGACATCACCAGACACTGGGTTTCATCCCTGGTGATGCTCTGCCAGGCCTCTACTGCAACTGTCTTCAGTTCCTGCTTGTTCTTGGGGCATTTTCCCTTCAGTTTTGTCTTCAACAAGTGAAATGCATGCTCAATCGGATTCAGGTCAGGTGGTTGACTTGGCCATTGCATAACATTCCACTTCTTTTCCTTAAAAAACTCTTTGGTTACTTTCGCAGTATGCTTCGGGTCATTGTCCATCTGCACTGTGAAGCGCCGTCCAATGAATTCTGAAGCATTTTGCTGAATATGAGCAGATAATATTGCCCAAAACACTTGAGAATTCATCCTGCTGCTTTTATCAGCAGTCACATCATCAATAAATACAAGAGAACCAGTTCAATTGGCAGCCATACATGCCCACGCTATGACACTAACACCACCATGCTTCACTGATGAGGTGGTATGCTTTGGATCATGAGCAGTTCCTTTCCTTCTCCATACTCTTCTCTTCCCATCACTCTGGTACAAGTTGATCTTGGTCTCATCTGTCCATAGGATGTTATTCCAGAACTGTGAAGGCTTTTTTAGATGTTGTTTGGCAAACTCTAATCTGGCCTTCCTGTTTTTGATGCTTACCAATCGTTTACATCTTGTGGTGAACCCTCTTTATTTACTCTGGTGAAGTCTTCTCTTGATTGTTGACTTTGACACACATACACCTACCTCCTGGAGAGTGTTCTTGATCTGGCCAACTGTTGTGAAGGGTGTTTTCTTCACCGGGGAAAGAAGTCATCCACCACAGTTGTTTTCCGTGGTCTTCCAGGTCTTTTGGTGCTGCTGAGCTCACCGGTGCGTTCTTTCTTTTTAAGGATGTTTCAAACTGTTGATTTGGCCACACCTAATGTTTTTGCTATCTCTCTGATGGGTTTGTTTTGTTTTTTCAGCCTAATGATGGCTTGCTTCACTAATAGTGACAGCTCTTTGGATCTCATATTGAGAGTTGACAGCAACAGATTCCAAATGCAAATAGCACACTTGAAATGAACTCTGGACGTTTTATCTGCTCCCTGTAAATGGGATAATGAGGGAATAACACACACCTGGCCATGGAACAGCTGAGCGGCCAATTGTCCCATTACTTTTGGTTCCTTAAAAAGTGGGAGGCACATATACAAACTGTTGTAATTCCTACACCGTTCACCTGATTTGGATGAAAATACCCTCAAATTAAAGCTGAAAGTCTGCAGTTAAAGCACATCTTTTTTGTCTCATTTCAAATCCATTGTGGTGGTGTATAGAGCCAAAAAGATTAGAATTATGTCGATGTCCCAATATTTATGGACCTGACTATATATATATACCCTCTTGTGGTTTAGATGCCCTGCCTTATAATTGTATTGTATTTATATTGTATTGTATATTGTAAACTTTCTCTGGTGTATTATATGGCCACCCTTCTGTATACTGTGTAGACTGTAAAGGTATGGCTAGGGCTGAGCCTGAAAAGGGTTTATTTTTTTTCAGTTTGTTTTTTACTGGAAGACACATTACTTTATCCCATACTAAAAACAATAAAGAGGTGTATTTTGCCTCTATCATGTTATTTGTTAGAGGACAGCATGGCTAGTTGTTAACAGTGTTACAGATATACTACATAAACCTCTCTTTTATATTTTTTTCCTCATTTTGACCAAGCTGTAATGCACTGTTTGTGTTCTTCCTGCATGTTAGCAGGTAGGCAGCTCAAGCACATCAAGATTTATTCTGTCTTTAGGCAGGCAGTTCAGCATTAAAATAAACAAAATATAATTAATCAAAATGTTATTCCTTCTCAATTAAACATTATGATGATCTGCATTTGCCTTTTATAGCTGAAGGTTCATACAAGCAAATCCTGCAGCATCATCAATTTTTTCAGTAGATTCAGAGCCATTGCTGTAAGAATTGCAAATCTGCTAAAGTATTTCATTTTGCTGTACTGGACTCCTACATTGCACGGCTTTACTCAATTGCCAGTAAGTAAATGATTTCTGATTTGTATTTTGTCCTTTAAATTGCAACATCCTTGATCTATAAACAAATACATTGACAAAGCTCCAAACCAGCTCAAAACCCAAAATCCCATGGTTTTCAGTTGTGCGCATTCATACCTGAACTTCAAGTGTTTTTCAAGCAAATTCAAAGGGAACACTCAAAAAAATTTGCAAAAAATTAGTGCATCACATATTTTCCCCTAGTAACTATCTTTCCATTGGCTAAAAATATTTAAAATAGGAAATGCTCAAGCAAAAATGCCCACAAAAACACTCAAAACTGCCTGTACAAATGCTCAAAAAAATGGATTTATCATTTCATTATTTGAAAGCAATAAAGAATAAGGTAGTATTCTCCTCTAATACTGCACCATATCCTACATCTACAGTGATAAATTTTATAATAACAGTAATGCTCTCAATTGATATGGCAGAAATTCTTGGTCGAAAGCCATATGTGCAAGCAAAGCATTATTTTTATATGGTTATATACAGTACCTCTTGGGGCTTAGCTCTTGGGATTTTTTTTTTTACAATTGATGAGTATTATTTTAATTTAATTAGATTAGCTTTTAATTCGATTCAACAACTATTCATTAAATGATTGATAATTACAGCAACACCCATTGAAGAAAAACTGAAAAAAAAAAATATATAAATATATACAGTATCTTACAAAAGTGAGAACACCCCTCACATTTTTGTAAATATTTTATTATATCTTTCCATGTGACAACACTGAAGAACTGACCCTTTGCTACAATGTAAAGTAGTGAGTGTACAGCTTGTATAACAGTGTAAATTTGCTGTCCCCTCAAAATAACTCAGCACACAGCCAATTATGTCTAAACCGCTGGCAACAAAAGTGAGTACACCCCTAAGTGAAAATGTCCAAATTGGGCCCAATTAGCCATTTTCCCTCCCCGGTGTCATGTGACTCATTAGTGTTACAAGGTCTCAGGTGTGAATGGGGAGCAGGTGTGTTAAATTTGGTGTTATCGCTCTCACTCTCCCATACTGGTCACTGGAAGTTAAACATTGCACCTCATGGCAAATAACTTTCTGAGGATCTGAAAAAAAGAATAGTTTCTCTACATAAAGATGGCCTCGGCTATAAGAAGATTGCAAGACCCTGAAATTGAGCTGCCGCACGGTGGCCAAAACCATACAGCGGTTGAACAGGACATGTTCCACTCAGAACAGGCATTGCCATGGTCGACCAAAGAAGTTGAGTGCACGTGCTCAGCATTATATCCAGAGGTTGTCTTTGGGAAATAGAAGTATGAGTACTGCCAGCATTGCTGCAGAGGTTGAAGGGGTGGGGGGGTCAGCCTGTCAGTGCTCAGACCATACGCCACACACTGCATCACATTGGTCTGCATGGCTGTCATCCCAGAAGGAAGCCTCTTCTAAAGATTATGCACAAGAAAGCCTGCAAACAGTTTGCTGAAGACAAGCAGACTTAGGTCATGAATTACTGGAACCATGTCCTGTGGTCTGATGAGACCAAGATAAACTTATTTGGTTCAGATGGTGTCAAGCGTTTGTGACAGCAACTAGGTGAGGAGTACAAAGACAAGTGTGTCTTGCCTACAGTCAAGCATGGTGGTGGGAGTGTCATGGTCTGAGGCTGCATGAGCGCTGCCGACACTGGGGAGCTACAGTTCATTGAGGGAACCATGAATGCCAGTATGTACTGTGACATACTGAATCAGAGCATGATCCCCTCCCTTCAGAGACTGGGCCTCAGGGCAGTATTCCAACATGATAACGACCCCAAACACACCTCCAAGACGACCACTGCTTTGCTAAAGAAGCTGAGGGTAAAGGTGATGGATTGGCCAAGCACGTCTCCAGACCTAAACCCTATTTAGCATCTGTGGGGCATCCTCAAACGGAAGGTGGAGGAGTGCATGGTCTCTAACATCCACCAGCTCCTTGATGTTGTAATGAAGGAGTGGCAGTGGACTACATTGGCAACCTGTGAAGCTCTGGTGAACTCCATGCCCAAGAGGGTAATGGCAGTGCTGGAAAATAATGGTGACCACACAAAATATTGACACTTTGGGCCCAATTTTGACATTTTCACTTAGGGGTGTACTCACTGCTAATTTAAAGGCTTATATGCAAGTTATTGCTATAAAAAGTGTATGGGGACCCGGGTACTGCCCCAGGGGACATGTATTAATGCAAAAAACGTTTTTAAAACAATTGTTTTTTCAGGAGCAGTAATTTTAATAATGCTTAAAGTGAAACAATAAAAATGAACTATTCCTTTAAATATCATGCCTGTGGAGTCCCCTTAGTCTGCCTGTAAAGTGGTGCATCTGTCTGTGTTTTACTGTGCTGCAGCAAAATGAAATTCTTAAAGGAAAAAATGAAATCAAAAATGTATTGCCGGGTCTGGGCAATATAGATAAAAAAAGGAAGTCCCCCCCCCAAGTCCATACCAGGCCCTTTGGATCTGGTATGGGTATTAAGGCGTACTCAACGCAAAAATTTTTTAAAAAATGGGGTCTGGTATGGATTTTAAGGGGAACTCCATGCCAAAACTTAAAACAAAAATGGCATGGGGTCCCCCCCAAAATGCATACCAGACCCTTATCCGAGCAAGCAGCCTGGCAGGCCAGGAAAGGGGGGGATGAGCGAGTGCCCCCTTCCTCCTGAACCCTACCAGGCTGCTTGTCCTCAACGTGGGGAAGGTGCTTTGGGGACCCCAAAGCACCCTTAAGTTGAGGGCAAGCATCCTGGTATGGTTCAGGAAAGGTGGTGCTCGTTTGCCCCCCCATATCCTGGCCTGCCAGGCTGCCTGCTCGGATAAGGGTCTGCTATGGATTTTGGGGGGACCCCACGCCAATTTTTTTTAAAACTTTGGCGTGGAGCTCCCCTTAAAATCTATGCCAGACCCAAAGGGCCTTGTATGGATGTTGGGGGGAACCCACGCCGTTTTTTTTTATTTTGGTGTGGAGTATCCCTTAAAATCTATACCAGACCTAAAGGGCCTGGTATGGACTGGGGGGAACCCATGCTGTTTTTTTTTCTAATTCTGTCTTAAGGTTCCCCTAACCACTTCAATAGACTATATGATATAATGTACACTGCACTATATACCCTGCACTGTATTATATATACTACACTGACTGCACTGTATACTCTGAATTGCAGTATATAAGCTATACGGACTGCACTATATACTCTGCAGAAAAATTGGGCCTTAGTTGTTGGTGGGGCCAGAACACTGTAACCCCTCACAGTTACTTTTGTTGGGCGCAGGAATGGGCCCTGCTGTTAAAATTAGTTCAAAAATTAAAATTACATGTCCCTGTTAAACAGGTGCAGAAAAATTGGGCCTTGGGTGCCCTAACCCAAAAATATTGTTGGAAGCTAGCATCATCAAGATTCAGGAGGAATAGGATAGGTAACATAGGCAGTCTTCAAGGGATCCCAGATCCCTAGCAAATTCAGTCAGTTATATCAGCATTAGGGGCTTGATAGCTGTTGATCCAGGACTGATTCATTTTTATAAATGTGAGCCTATTAAGTGTCAGAGTCTGTGGACAGGCGCACTCTTTGATCCGTTACAAACCCACCACCAGCACTAAATGTCTGTTCAGAAAGCAAGCTGGATGCAGGACAGGCCTGTAGCTCAATTGCATATTGAGCAAGTTCTGGCCAGTGGTCCATCTTCAAGATCCAGTAACCCAGTGGATGCTCTGTTGGAAAAGTCTCCAAGTCTGCTCTTGCCCCTAGATATTCCTGCACCATATAATGCAGACGCTGTCGATGGTTGCTTGAACCAATCAGACCTTGGCGCGGAGGACTTAAAAATTGTTTAAAGTCATCGGTCAGCCGGCCACCTTCTCCACCCCTCTTCCTCCGACTGAACAAAGCCTCAGAAACACGTTGTCCAGCACTAGGAAATGGTAACCTCCCAGGGTCTGGAAAGGCGTTACACAAACTTTTCTTCAAGGACTCCTGAAGATGTTTCATCCTCTGCCCCCTCTGTGAAGGCAGGATGAGTTCTGCAACTTTACCCTTGTAACATGGATCAAGAAGGGTTGCCAGCCAGAAATTATCCCTCTCCTTGATACCACGAATCCTAGGGCCCTTTCGCAGGCTTTGCAGAATCAGGGAGCCCCTGCAGCAGAAGTTTTCAGAGGTGAGTCCTCTGGGTCACTGAGGATGACATTGTCAGGCACTACCTCCTCCCAGCCATGTACAACTCCTTGGGTTTCTGGTGACTAAAAACCACCCCTTGAAGACTGCTGCGTGTTATCCTCCACATCCATGCTGACACAATCCTCCTCCTCCTCTTCTTCCTGTGTGTTTGGCAGCCCCGCAGAAATGCTATCTGCATAAAGAGGGCCTTGAGAGGAAAGGAGGTCCTCCTCTTCCTCCCGCTGTTCTGCCTCAAGTGCCCTGTCCATGATTCCACCAAGCATGTGCTCCAGAAGGAAGACTAGAGGTAGAGTGTCACTGATGAATGCATTGTTGCTGCTCACCCTTCTTGTGGCCTCCTCAAATGGTGACAGGACAGTGCATGCATCCTTAATCAGTAGCCACTGGTGTGGTGAAAAGAAGCCAAGCTCCCCTGAGCCTGTCCTGGTGCCATACTCACACAGGTACTCATTTATGGCCCTCTGCTGTGTGTGCAGCCGCTGCAGCATTGCCAATGTTGAGTTCAACCTGGTGGGCATGTCATAAATGAGGCGGTTGGTAGGCAGGTTGAATTCCCATTGAATATCAGTCAGCCGAGCACTGGCATTGTATGACCGCCAGAAATGGCAACAGACCTTTCTGGCCTGCCTCAGAAGTTCCTGCAAGCCTGAGTACCTGGTCAAGAAATGCTGCACCACCAAATTCAGGAAGTGTGCCAAGCATGGAGACAGTTGGTGCCATTGTCGCATACAACCAGAATCTCTGCCTCAGTGTAGCTCCTGTCCCCTAGGCAGACCAACTGAAGCACCGCATGGCATCTTTTAGCCTGACTGCTTGTGTAGCCCCTTGAACACTTAGGGAGCACTGCTGGTTCAGAGGAAAATTCTGCAGAAGAGGCCATAGAGGAAGAAGAAGAGGAGGGGGTGGAGCAGAGAGATGTGGCAGAATCACCACCAGCTTTTTGGAGGTGTGGTGGCAGAACAAGCTCCAACATTGAACCCTGTCCTGCATACTTCCCAGCTGCCAGCAGAGTTACCCAGTGCGCCATGAGGGAAAAGTAACGTCCCTGACCATGCCTGCTGGACCATGAGTTAGCGGTAATATGAACCTTACTGCTGACCGCCCTGTCCAACAAGGCCAAAACATTGCCTTCCACATGACGGTAGAGAACGGGAATGGCCTTACGTGAAAAAATGTTTGTTTTGGAACCTGCCACTGTGGTACATCACATTCCACAAATTCACAAAAGGGGGTAGAGTCTACCAGCTGAAAAGGCAGCAGTTGCAGTGCTAGCAATTTGGCCAAGCTAGCATTTAGACGCTGAGCATTTGGATGGCTGGGACAGTATTTTTTTTTACGGTTCAGCAACTGGGGTAGCGAAATTTGCCTGCTGATATCAACTGGTGGTGTACTGCTAGCAGATTGGCTGCAAGTACTTGTTGCACCTATTGCTATACCTTCACTGCTCTCAGTGCAGGTTTTTGAGAGGACTGGAGGTATAGTAGGGGTTGAGATTACAGATGAGGAGTAAGGAGAAGTCCGCTTTTTTTTTATTATGTGGGTCTTTCAAGTGTTGTTGCCAATGGACTGCATGGTAGGTCTTCATATGTCTTGTCAAGCATGTGGTGAACAAGCGTGTGCTGTTCTGGCCACACTTGATCCATAGATTGCAAACAGCAACGTTGCGATCTACTGCACATGTCAAAAAAAAGCCCACCCCAATGAAATTTTGGAAGTCAGCGGGGAGTCAGCAGCGCCCTGCACCTGTGGAGCTCTTTGGTGTGATGCAATAGGGTGGCTGTCCTTAAGCCGACACCTAGAGGACACCCTGCCTCGTTGGAGTTGTGCCTCCTCCTCCCCACTTTCCTCCTCTCTTCTCTCAGGCACCCGAGTACAGTCAGTGACCTCATCATCCCCTCCCTCCTTGTCACTGGAGCAAACTTGGCAGTGTGCTGCAGCTGGGGGAACATGACTGCTTTATTGTCCTTCTGTCGCACCCTCTCTCTAGGCTCACGTTACTCCCTTCCTCAACCTGGGGACCAACATCGGAGCCTTCAAATTGCTGCGCATCCTCCATCAGCATGTAACCATCACTATGGTCGAATAATTCTGGTGACTCCTCCGTACATGATGGTGGCGCTATGGAAGGAGTAACTGTGAACAAGGAGCCGGTGGAATAGGCTGCTTTGGCAGCTGCATTGGAAGGCAAGCTAGTATGAGCCTGGGTGACAGAGAATGAGGGGGATGAGGATGGCTTAGTTATCCACTCCACCAGGAATGTTGATAATAATTGGGTCCAGATAAGAACATCTGAAGTATAAGCTTTTAGTGAACACATAGTTAGTATATAAAAACATTAGGTTTAGACAGGAAGATGCACAGAATAACAAATGAACTTTATAGCTGCCGGTAAGGCAGGCGTTCTGACGACCACATGATTGCATTCTTCTGACTGACCACCAATGTAGAGGGCATTTATCCCATTGACATCCAATTCAGTTTTTTTAGTAAGACCTGAAAATTATTTTAAGGGTTCCTCTGTGGAAAAATGGTGAGAAAGGCTGTCTTAAAGTGTATATAAACCTCAACAATAAAATTCTGTTATTTACTCTAATTTGGTTCATTAAATATACCATTTAAAGTGTTTTGTTATACCTGTGTAGCACCCTCTAGTGTGTTACTAGATTAGTGCAGGCAAATTTAAGATACTTAGTTAGAGTCAGAAATTGGGTCAGGGTTACTGCAAGTCAGGCTGGATGGCTCCATGGAGGCAGGTCTTTGGTACTTCCCCCTGGATCTGGAAGTTTGGAGAAACTTTTAGTTAGTGGGCGGAGGCCAGGAGAGTTGATCTGCATACTTGAGGGAACTTGGCCAATCCCCAGGCAGAATGACCTGGCAGAGTGGCTAAATCAGCCCTTATATGCATTTTCTGTATCTTTCTAGTATGTGGGATGTTGGCAGCTCTTAACGCATTCCACTTGGCTCTTTTCCAATAGCCATGCCAGCAGGGAGTTGGGTGGAAGATGGAGTGCTGACGAGATTGTCGGTGGTCTAGGAAAGGACTCCGGTGTCTGAGGGAGCCTCTGCCTCCAGGCTGGGCTCGGGCTGGCTTGGGAAGATCCTATCAGCGTTTCAGTTTGAGAAGGAACCTTGCCTAAGGAGCAAAGAGGACAGTGTGAGTACATCAGCACACCCAGGGATAGACAGGGGTAGAGACTTCCACATGTAGCAAGCTTTTAAGGGGACAGCACTAAGCTTAACCCTTCCAATCCCTTACCCTGGGAGATCTTCGGAGCAACCAGGTGGGCTGGTAGTTCCTGTAGGCAGTAAAGCTGGGAGCAGTTTCTACAGTGGAGTTGGAGATATTTCTGAATGCAGCTTACCTCACTCTGTGCTATTTTCTAAGAGGGATTGAAAGTTCCTAGATCTTAAGGGTCTTTTGCTTTTGATCACGAAAGACTGTCAGTGTCCAGGAAAGAGGACAGTTCAGGGTCTTGTACATAGAAAAGATGTTGTCCCTGTTTATTATTTCAGTCATCCCATATTCCCTATTCTCCATCCAAGTTATTAATCTTAATTAACCGCTTCCTGACCACCTGCCGCAGTTATAGTGTGGCAAGGTGGCTGGATAGCACAAATGCCCGTAGGTGTACGTTGATCCGTTCATGTGATATAGTGGACGCGCCGCAGGAGCATGCCCGCGGGTTCGGCATACTCTGTGGTATACAGAGGCTGAATTGGGTATATCCTTCCGGGGCTGAAGTGGTTAAACAACAAAGCCAAGCTCAAAGACTGTTCCTTGTGTCCGGATGAGAGTGGGAAATGCTTGTTCCCTGGCCGTGCAGGAGTAGGGAGTCAATTACCAGCAGCCCCTGCGGGGGTAGTGCTTTAACAAATTAATGCAGCAAAATAGCTGTTCACATACCTCCCAACCTTCTGAAATAAGAGGAACACCTTTTAGCACACAGTATGTCGGCAAAGAACATGTCCTTGTGAAGGCCCCAGTTACACGGAACACAAAGATCTAACATGCAGGAAATTTTTAGTTAAACCACAAAAGTGCTTTTTTGACCTCTATTTTTCCTTTAAATTAACTTTCTCAAATGTTGGTCTCATCCAACATCAGTGCCTGACCTGCGCTTCTGGAAGAATAGTCAAACATTCCCATAGACACACTCCTAAACCTTGCGGACAGCCTTCCCAGAAGAGGTGAAGCTGTTATAGCTGTAAAGGGTGGGCCAACTCAATATCCAACCCTACAGACTATTGCCCTGTACACACGGTCGGACATTGATCGGACATTCCGACAACAAAATCCATGAATTTTTTCCGATAGATGTTGGCTCAAACTTGTCTTGCATACACACGGTCACACAAAGTTGTCGGAAAATCCGATCGTTCTAAACGCGGTGACGTAAAACACGTACGTCGGGACTATAAACGGGGCAGTAGCCAATAGCTGTCGCCTCTTAATTTATTCTAAGCATGCGTGGCACTTTGTGCATCGGATTTGTGTACACACGATCAGAATTTCCGACAACAGATTTTGTTGTCGGAAAATTTTATACCCTGCTCTCAAACTTTGTGTGTCGGAAATTCCGATGGAAAATGTGTGATGGAGCCTACACACGGTCGGAATTTCCGACAACAAGGTCCTATCACACATTTTCCATCGGAAAATCCGACCGTGTGTACGGGGCATAAGACTGGGATGCCATTAAAGTTCATGTGCGTGTAAAAGCAGGCGTCCCGATACCTTTAGCAATATAGTGTATTAACAAGTTTCTTGAATCACTAATACAGCACGGGAGTTTCCAATGCAACACATTTTTATTTTCATTTGGACTTTTAACATGCTTGACTTCATTAATCACCATTATATGGGGGATGATGGAATTAGTAGTTTACACAAATAAGATAATACTGTAATACTGTCTTTTTCAGCTCATAGGGAGTGACAAAGGAAGGGACCTGGCCATACATGGAGCGAAATTCATCCCATTCCTGGCAAAATTCGCTCCGTGGGTGGCTCTGTCAGTACCCTCCTGCCCAACTTCCTTTTATTTAAATATGAAAAGAGGAGGGGGGGATTGTTGTCTGAACCGACCCTGTATTTAATCAAATGACGGCACTGTTTGTGGGTTTTGACAGCTGATGGCGCTCACTATGAGGATACAATAGTTGCAGCAGGAGAATCATCCATCCGCACTGTTTAGCATGTTAGTTTTCTTTTTGTTTTTTTCAGCCAAAAAAAAAAAAAACTAATGGGTGTCTTTATAAATCAATTACAGAGCTATTAATTCTAAAAGAAACTGCATGTGCATTCATTCTATTCAAATGGGAGAAAAATATATTCTTATTAGGATATTTTCTCTCTAGGTCAAATGTTATTCATTCATACAGACTACAGTGAATGAGGAGAATGCCACATTAGGGCCACTAGATGGCGGCAATAAATGTAAAAATAAATATTTATTCGCTATGCTTGTCAGCTCCATCTAGTGGCCATATTGGGGTATTTTCCTAATTCATGCTATTCTTATGAATAAAGAAAAAAATAAAGAATATCTGACCCTGAGAGAAAATAGCTTAAAAAACAATTTGATTTTGCTGGCATGCACACAGCACGAATGTAGATGCAGTTTTGCAGGACAAGGCCTATTTCATATAAGTACACGCCTAAGTGTGATGGTCAGCTGTAGCCTTGTGCTTCTGTTTATATCTTTCCTGCATTCGAGTAAGAGGTTATCTGAAACAGATCAAGGTTTCTCCTGCCTTTGTACTGTAGCAGTAAAAAAAGAAAAAAGAAAAAACTTTATTGATGAAGATGTTTTTGCTCACAAATGCAACATTATCTCCTGTTATTCTCCTATAATACCGCACTGTCCCCTATTATAAAACAACTGCAGGGAAAAACTTACTTGTACAAATGATGGTTTACGCTTAATGTTATGTTAGAAATTCGTAGCTTGCTTTTATATCTTTATTATTCTCTAGAGGATCAGTCCTTGTCGCATTGTAGATTGTTATAAAATTATTCTACATCTCTGAGGATTTGTAAATAAGCTCAATGTTATATATAAAAATAAAATAATAATTATGTAATGAACATCTCCATCATTAAAACATTTGTTAACAATAATCAATGTTCCATTTTGGATTTGTCATGTTATCAGGCCATTATTTGTAGTATGATCTCAAGATCAGGGGTCTCCAAACCTTTCTAAACAAAGGGCCAGTTTACTGTCCTTCAGGCTTAAGGGGGGGGGGGGGGCAGTCTGTGGCCAGTGGGAGAAGAAAATGCCCCATCATTGATATTATTGGGGGGTATTGCCCCATTGTTGGTTTCATGGGAAGGAATTGTGCCCCACCAGTAATATTAGTGGGAGGAAGAGTACCCCATCATTGGTGTCAGTGGAAGGAACAGTGCCCCATCATTGATATCAGTGGGAGGAATAGTACCCCATCCTCTGTATCAGTGGGAGGAATAGTGCCTCATCATTGGTGTCAGTGGGAGGAATAGTGCCCCATCATTGGTGTCAGTGGAAGGAACCGTGCCCCATCTTGGATATCAGTGGGAGAAATAGTGTCCCAACATTGGTATCAGTTGAAGGAATAGTGCCCCAAGGGCCAGATAAAGGCAAGCAAAGGGCCACATCCAGCCCCAGGGCCACAGTTTGGAGACCACTGCTATAGTGTATGTACACACTAATAAATCAATGTTCCTCCCTCTCTGATCCCAGAAGCAACAAGGATTTTGTCACTTCTGGCTCTGGCTCTTTGTTTACCTGGCCGTTAGCGGCCAGGAAAGCAGCTTATCACACCGATCTGTGTCTGATCGGCTGCATTGGATATAAATATACACTATATTGTCAAAAGTATTGGAACACCTGCCTTCACACACACATGAACTTTAATGGCATCCCAGTCTTAGTCCGTAGGGTTCAATATTGAGTTGGCCCACCCTTTGCAGCTATAACAGCTTCAACTCTTCTGGGAAGGTTGTCCACAAGGTTTAGGAGTGTGTCTATGGGAATGCTTGACCATTCTTCCAGAAGCGCATTTGTGAGGTTAGGCACTGATGTGGACGAGAAGGCCTGGCTTGCAGTCTCTGCTCTAAGGCTGCTTTCACACTGGGGCGGTAGGGGGCGTCGGCGGTAAAACAGCGCTATTTTTAACGCTGTTTTACCACGGTATTCGGCTGCTAGCGGTGCGGTTTTAGCCCCTCGCTGGCGGCCGAAAAAGGGTTAAAACCACTTGCATAGCGCGGCTATAGCCGCGGTATTGCCGCGGTATTGCCACGGTGTAGCCGCGCTGTCCCATTGATTTCAATGGGCAGGAGCGGTTTAGGAGCAGTGAATACACCGCTCCTTCACCGCTCCAAAGATGCGGCTTGCAGGAGATTTTTTCTTCTCCTGCCAGCGCACCGCTTCAGTGTGAAAGCCCTCGGGCTTTCACACTGAACAAACAGCGGAGGCTGTTTTGGGGCGGTTTGCAGGCGGTATTTTTAGCACAATAACGCCTGCAAACCGCCCCAGTGTGAAAGGGCTCTAATTCATCCCAAAAGTGTTTGAGCGAGTTTGGGGTGGAGGAACTTGACTGCCTGCATAAAGTCCTGACCTCAACCCGACAGAACACCTTAGTATTAAATTAGAGCGGAGACTGTGAGCCAGGCCTTCTCGTCCACATCAGTGCCTGACCTCACAAATGCGCTTCTGGAAGAATGGTCAAACATTCCCATAGACACACTCCTAAACCCTGTGGACAGCCTTCCCAGAAGAGTTGAAGCTGTTATAGCTGCAAAGGGTGGGCCAACTCAATATTGAACCCTACGGACTAAGACTGGGAAGCCATTAAAGTTCCTGTCCATGTAAAGGCAGGTGTCCCAATACTATTGGTAATATAAAAGTAAATCCCAAAACCAAGGTGAATTGAAGAATTCAGGGCCTATCAGAATTTTAATAAACACAGAGATCAAATACGTTTAAAATCCTCATAAGCAGCTGAATTAAAACAAGGAGTATAAATGATTCATGTTCCGGCAAGTTCCTCCAGTATACGCCGGAGCTGCAGAGCGAATGCGCTGCTGACGTCAGCGACTGCATGCAGGGTCAATATCTCCTAAACTGTGCCAGTTTAGGAGATATTCTTTTTACCTACAGGTAAGCTTTATTATAGGCTTACCTGTAGGTGAAAAATGTCCAAGTGGGGGATACAACCGCTTTAAGGGAAAGTGTTTGTATATTATTATTCAATTTTTGATACATTTTATTAAATACTGTAATGGGGCGTACACACGGTCGGACTTTTCGGCTACTAAAGTCCGACAGCCCATCCGACAAACTTTCGACGGACTTTTGGCGGACTTGCGGCGGACTTGCGGCTGACTTTCTAACGAACGGGCTTGCCTACATACGATCACACCAAAGTGCGACGGATTCGTACGTGATGACGTACACCGGACTAAAATAAGAAAGTTGATAGCCAGTAGCCAATATCTGCCCTAGCGTGGGTTTTTGTCCGTCGGACTAGCATACAGACGAGCAGATTTCTGGGTCCGGTGGCGTTACGACGTAAAGATTTGAAGTATGTTCCAAATCTATAGTCCGTCAGATTTGCGAATGGAAAAGTCAGCTGAAAGTCCGGGGAAGCCCACACGATCGGATTGACCGCCAGATTTGGTCCGTCGGCATCCGTCGGACAAGTCCAGACGAAAAGTCCGACCGTGTGTACGCGGCATTAATGTATCAGATAATCACAGTGCCCGACAACCATTCATAAATACTCACCATCTGCGTCAAGCCTATGTTGGAGATGTGGTACTGAATCAGGCTCACAAGTTCTGGTCTGAGGACCATATCTTGATCTCGCGAGTCTCCACCTTTGCCTTAGATTTCTCCCATGTCCAATTCCTCCTACACCATACCACTCTGCCTAGACAATCATTTTTCAAATCATTAGCCATACACATGATAAACACAGCCAAGCTTTGCATTCCTGCTCTCTGGGGCACTTCAAGTCCCGTCTCTTCAAGTTCCAGAGACCTAATAAAATCAGTGAAATGGAGGATCTCATTGCAATCTCGCACGATACTCTCACTTCTTGCTGGTCTTGCTGGACACATTTCCAAACTATGCCAGAATACACTTGTATCATGGGCACCAATGCTAGTCTACCTGTGTAGGCTATGAACCCCACTATTCTTCCATTCACACATCTGTCCGGAAGGTTTCCTGGCACCTGTGGGGGCATTGGTGAGGGGATGGAACAGGCTCCTCCCTCTACTCGCTTTCTTTCTATCCCCTTCCTTTCTCCCCCCACTTTTTTTTCCATTTCTTTTCTTTCTATGGTTAAGATATTCGCCCTAACCAAGGCTGCCAGCTGGACTGTCAGCCTTCTAGATGTACCTATCCGCAAATGAGGTTGTGTATTCTTATTCTCCCCCATTTGTGAATTTCTTCACTAGCTTCTGGGCTTCTTTCCATCCTCTTCCTCTTGTTTTGAGACTTTAGCTCAACGCACATTTTCTATGTCCTGGTTTTGTCTTTCTAGATGGCCTTCGAAATCCTGGCCATAGAGATAAAGCGTCCATCCCTATTGAGATATTTGCAAACCAATGGACTTTACATGCTTTCTTTATGATGCAAGTTGCTCTTACAAATGGATGCCTAAGGGCCATGTATCCATACCTTATATCAAATACATTTTATGTGGAATTAACAGATAATCACAGTATTAAACAGCATCTACAGAATAAAGAGGAAGCTGATATCATAATGTTTCAACTTGCATGTCACTACATTTTCTTTTTTTTTACAATAGATTTTTATTGAAAAGATTTTCTTATCACTACATTTTCATAGCTGAGATATTGATCATGGGATCAACAACCCCTCTAATTGGTTCCGAATCATTAGTACAGATCCAAGGTGTCGGGTTCAAGAACAGAACCTGACAGGCAGGATTGAAAGCTAGCAGCTGCGCAAACCTATGGCAGCCAACTGTCAAAAGGATTATGTTAGTAAAGCTACCTTCAGCACAGGTCATCGTCCTGAGGGACCTTTTATAAACACATTGAGGATTGAAAGAGATTAAAGAAAACCTGTAGTGAGGAAAGCATGGAAATAGTCAGACTGACTATGCTAGTTTTAGGACAATATATCAAAAACTACCAAAGCCAGAGGTGGTCCACAATTACAGTGCCTTGAAAAAGTATTCATATCCCTTGCAATTTTCCACATTTTGTCATGTTACAACCAAAAACGTAAAGGTATTTTATTGGGATTTTATGTGATAGACCAACACAAAGTGGCACATAATTGTGAAGTGGAGGAAAAATGATAAATGGTTTTCAAATTTTTTTTACAAATAAATATCTGAAAAGTCTGGTGTGCATTTGTATTCAGCCCCCTTTACTCTGATACCCCCAACTAAAATATAGTGTAACCAATTGCCTTCAGAAGCCACCTAATTATTAAATAGAGTCCACCTGTGTGTAATTTAATCTCAGTATAAATACAGCTGTTCTGTGAAGCCCTCGGTGGTTTGTTAGAGAACCTTAGTGAACAAACCGCGTTATGAAGGCCAAGGAACACACCAGACAGGTCAGGGATAAAGTTGTAGAGACTTTTAAAGCAGGGTTAGGTTATAAAAAAAAAAAAAAAAAAATATCCCAAGCTTTGAACATCTCACGGAGCACTGTTCAATCCATCATCCGAAAATGGAAAGAGTATGGCACAACTGCAAACCTACCAAGACATAGCCGTCCACCTAAACTGACAGGCCGGGCAAGGAGAACATTAATCAGAGAAGCAGCCAAAGAGGCCCATGGTAACTCTGGAGGAGCTGCAGAGATTCATAGCTCAGGTGGGAGAATCTGTCCACAGGACAACTATTAGTCGTGCTCTCCACAAATCTGGCCTTTATGGAAGAGTGGCAAGAAAAAAGCCATTGTTGAAAGAAAGCCATAAGAAGTCCTGTTTGCAGTTTGCGAGAAGCCATGTGGTGGACACAGCAAACATATGGAAGAAGGTGCTCTGGTCAGATGAGACCAGAATTGAACTTTTTGGCCTAAAAGCAAAACACTGTCTGGTGAAAAATAAATACTGCACATCAGCCTGAACACACCATCCCCACTGCAAAACATGGTGATGGCAGCATCATGTTGTGGGGATGCTTTTCTTCAGTGGGGACAGAGAAGCTGGTCAGAGTTGATGGGAAGATGGATGGAGCCAAATACAGGGCAATCCTAGAAGAAAACCTGTTGGAGTCTGCAAAAGACTTGAGACTGGAACGGAGGACCCCCAACATACAACCAAAGCTACCATGGAATGGTTTTGATTAAAGCATATTCATGTGTTAGAATGGCCCAGTCAAAGTTCAGACCTAAATCCAATTGAGGATTTGTGACAAGACTTGAAACTTGCTGTTCAGACGCTCTCCATCCAATCTGACAGAGCATGAACTATTTTGCGAAGAAGAATGGGCAAAAATGTCACTCTCTAGATGTGCAAAGCTGGTAGAGACAACCCCAAAAAGACTTGCAGCTGTAATTGCAGTGAAAGGTGGTTCTACAAAGTATTGACTCAGGGGGGCTGATTACAAATACACGCCACACTTTTCACATATTTATCTGTATAAAATGTTTAAAACCATTTATCATTTTTCTTCCACTTCACAATTATGTGCCATTTTGTGTTGATCTATCACATAAAATCCAAATAAAATACATTTATGTTTCTGGTTGTAATATGACAAAATGTGGAAAATCTCAAGGGGTATGGATACTTTTTCAAGGCACTGAAGCCTCCTAAAAAAGGTCAACAATGGCTAAACATTACTTTTGTCCCGCTACTGAATAAGTAAGCACACAGGATATGGACTGCAAGGATTGTGGGCGGTGGAGTTCTGACAGACTGAGCTAGCTTGGTGAACTATAAAGAGGAGACTGTAAATCCCATAAGGCACTGGGGTAAAGAGGATAGGTGATTCACTGCTGTTTCCCAGGCTAAGGGAAGAATTAGGGAGGCTGTTTCTGGGAGGATTTTTTGGCTGCTGGCAGACTGCTCACCGTTGAACCTGAGAAAAAGAGGGGATGATTTTCAAAGGAATGGAGGCAGTGAGTGGACTCTTGCACTAGGGAGAAAGGGAGACACAGTGGCAGACATTCCAGAACATCAGAGGATGTCCTAGATGCTGGTTGAGTCTGCTGCCTAATCAGGGAGCCAGACACTGAGAACACTGACCTTGGTGCACTTTGCCAGTAAACAGAAGGAGATCCCCTGCTGACAGAGTGGTATGGGGCCACTGACCAACCCTGCGTTACACCTTGATAAAACAGGAACAGATTTGTCTGCAAGAAACACAGTGGCAGTGCCTGCATCAATTGTTAATGGGACACTACCTTGAGTGCTTCACTATAACGGTTGGACCCCAACAAGCTGGCCAGCAGATGAAATAGGGTAGCATATTACTGACTGCTGAACTGCTATTGTGGCATATAGCTGCATCTTCCCTAGTAAGAGTTGCTCCATACAGGGTTCAGGAAGGGTTGTGCTTTATATCAAATATTATTTATGCAGCATATTACTACTATTGCTTAATCGTTGCAGTATATTTCCTTTGCTGTTTAACCACTTAAAGACCGAGCCTCTTTTTGAGATTTGTTGTTTACAAGTTAAAATTTGTTTTTGTTTTTTTGCTAGAAAATTACTTAGAACCCCCTCGGCGGGACTTGGTGCTTTAAATTATTTTTATTTATTTTTTCTTATTTATTTTAAAAAAAATGTTTTGGGTCACTTTTATTCCTATTAGAAGGAATGTAAACATCCATTGTAATAGAAAAAAAGCATAACAGGACCTCTTAAATATGAGATCTGGGTTCAAAAAGACCTCAGATCTCATATTTACACAAAAATGCAATAAAAAAAATAAATGTTATTATTTTTTACAAAAAAAAAAAATTCCCTTGGTAATTGGGTGGAAGTAACATTTGACGTCACTTCCGCTCTCCAATGCTATGAAGCCAAGTGGGGGCCATCATTCCCTCACTCGGCATCCAGGCTGTGAGGGGAGCAGGCGCGATCGTCTCCGCCGATACCGACGCCTCCGGTAAGCAGCAGAGATGACCAGAGTGCAGCGTGGGGCCTCTCCCGCCCCCGATAAAAGTGATCTCATGGCGAATCCACCACTGAAACCACTTTTATCCAAAAGAGGACCGCCGCCCGTTTTTAAAAATACCAGGGTTATGGCAGCTACATCTTATATAAAGTATTACACTATGGGAGCAATTCTTTTTTTATATTTTCGAGTGTTACCAGCACAGCTGCAGTTCCAGACAACATTAAGGGTCCTAGGAGACCGATTTCCTTGGGCTTGGGGAGACTACTACTTTAGTGGTCACGGAGAGCTGGTAAGCATGCTACCTTCTCAGTTGGGTATGGAGCTGGATGCACATTGTATGAAGGATCTTTCACGGTTTCCTCCTCTGCAGTTTATCACCTATACCTTACATGGATGGGTGTTGTCAATCCTTCATTTATGGACTGGAATTTTATTGGGACTCTGCTTTTGTTTTCCTTTTTACCCTTTTTTTCACTGTATAAGCAGAAACAGTGTAAAAGAAATTCCTATTCATCCCTACCCCCAGAGTAGTACAGTGTCACTATGGTGACAAAGAGCTACTCTGATGAAAGGATGTAAAAAAAAAAAAAAAATTTTTTTTTAATTAAATAAAAAATTATTTAATTATTTACAATTTTTTTATCTTTTTTTACATGCTGTGACCACTCAGTATCCCTGATCACTGCCACACCAGTCATATGATGACACTTTACTTCACTGGTGACAGTATATTAAAAAAAAAATGGTGGAAGTAATTTTATTTAATTTCTTAATTTTCCAAAATATTGTGACAAAAAATTACAACTTCAAAAAAACTCGCCATGCCTCTTGTGGGCGGCATTTTGGGGTCTCAAGAAATTAGATATGCCATCAGTATATCAAGCTTGATCAATTTTCAAATTTACAGAATATACCATAGTTTGGAGACGCTATAACTTTCACACAAACCAATTATTATACACTTATTGGGATTTTTGTTTTTTTACTAAAGACACGTGGTAATACATTTTGGCCTACATTTATTAAGAAATATGATTTTATTGGATATGTTTTATAACAGAACGTAGAAAATATGTTTGTTTTTTTCAAAATTTTCAGTCTTTTTTTGGCTTATATAATAAAAAATAAAATACCCAGTGGTGATCAAATACCACCAAAACATAGCTCTATTTGTGTGAAGAGAATTATATAAATGTAATTTGTGTACAGTGTTGAATGACCGCACAATTGCCAGTAAAAGTAGCGCAGTGCCTAACAGCAAAAATGCTCTGATCACGAAGGGGTAAGGAGGGCAAGTGGTTAAAAAACTTTAATCCTAAAAAAAAAAAACCTTAAAAAAAAAAACACCCCCAGCAGTTCTACTGTGGCCATTTTCAGTAAAAGCAGATAGTTCACATAGCATTTACTTCTTGGAATCCATTTGCTTTTAGCTCAGGCATGCAAGCAGGAGGGTGTGCTTAGCTAAGAAAGCCTCCCCTCCCACGAAGACTCCTAGGATGTGTAACATCATTTTGGCCTAGACCAGAAACCAGGAAAGCAACTGAAGAAATGTAAGAAGTTTAAAACAAGTAAAATAATATACCTTCCTATCTATTTATTAATGTCTATTCACCTTGAGCCTTTGGGGTGTATATACAGCTACCCGCAATAAACATTCTCCGCCCAGCCAGGTGTGTCAAAGTGCGTGGTTCTATATGCAGAGTGTGTGGGCACAGGAACAAGGGACCCAATAGACCCAGCAACTCCTTTTGGGGTAAGCGCTACATTACATACCCAAAAACAGACAAGAATTTGGTGTGAGTGCTTCTAAGGAGGAAGGATATAGGGATATCTACGAGTACCCCCCCCCCTTCTTCCCCTAAATAAATTTTTAATTTTTCTGTGCTTGATTTTGGTTTTGTTGTGTCTTTTCGGGTGCATTTGGGGGGCTTTTTTTCCCACCGACATAGGAAATAGTGGGTGGTTGGGGGGTGGTGGTGTACAGACTTTTAGGCAGAGTGGCCAGGAAGATCCTAGAGTATAGTTGGGAGCAAGATCAGAAATGGTACTTATGCTTTGAAGAGGGTTTCCCCATTTCTCGCTTGTCCCTTGCCTTTTTTTTGGTGAAGAAACGTGATATACAGTATACAGTGCCTTGAAAAAATATTTATACACCTTGAAATTTTCCACATTTTGTCATGTTACAAAGAAAAACATAAATGTATTTATTGGGAATTAATTTGATAGACCAACACAAAGTGGCACATAATTGTGAAGTGGAAGGAAAATGATAAATGGTTTACAAAATTTTTTACAAATAAATATGTGAAAAGTGTGGTGTGTATTTGTATTCAGCCCCCCTGAGTCAATACTTTGTAGAACCACCTTTCCCTGCAATTACAGCTGCAAGTCTTTTTGGGTATGTCTCTACCAGCTTTGCACATCTAGAAAGTGAATTTTTTGCCTATTCTTCTTTTTCTTCTTTGCAAAATAGCTCAAGATCTGTCAGATTGGATGGAGAGTGTCTGTAAACAGAAATCTTCAAGTCTTACCACAGATTCTCAATTGGATTTAGGTCTAACACATGAATATGCATGATCTAATTCTAAACCATTCCATTGTAGCTCTAGCTGTATGTTTAGGATCATCGTCCTTCTGGAATGTGAACCTCCACCCCAGTCTCAAGTCTTTTGCAGACTCTATCAGGTTTTCTTCTAAGATTGCCCTGTATTTGGACCCATCCATCTTCCCATCAACTCTGACCAGCTTCCCTGTCCCTACTGAAGAAAAGCATCCCCACAACATGATGCTGCCACCGCCATGTTTCACGGTGGGGATGGTGTGTTCAGGGTAATGTGCAGTGTTAGTTTTCCGCCACACATAGCATTTTGCTTTTAGGCCAAAAAAGTTTGATTTTGGTCTCAACTGACCAGAGCACCTTACTCCACATGTTTGCTGTGTCCCCCACATGGCTTCTCGCAAACTGCGGGACTTCTTATGGCTTTCTTTCAACAATGGCTTTTTTCTTGCCACTCTTCCATAAAGGCCAGCTTTGTGGCGTGTACGACTAATAGTTGTCCTGTGGACAGATTCTCCCCCCCGGGCTGTGGATCTCTGCAGCTCCTCCAGAGTTACCATGGGCCTCTTGGCTTCTTCTCTGATTAATGCTCTCCTTGCCCTGCCTGTCAGTTTAGGTGGACGGCCATGTCTTGGTAGGTTTGCAGTTGTGGCATACGCTTTCCATTTTTGGATGATGGATTGAACAGTCCTCCATGAGATGTTCAAAGTTTGGGATATTTTTTTATAACCTAACCCTGCTTTAAACTTCTCCACAACTTTATCCCTGACCTTTCTGGTATGTTCCTTGGCCTTCATGCTGTTTATTCACTAAGGTTCTCCAACAAACCTCTAAAGGGGCTTCACAGTACAGCTGTATTTATAATGGGATTAAAACGCACACAGGTGGATTCTATTTACGAATTAGGTGACTTCTGAAGGCAATTGGTTCCACAAGATTTTAGTTAGGGGCTTCAGAGTAAAGGGGGCTGAATACAAATGCACTCCACACTTTTCACATATTTATTTGTAAGAAATGTTAAAAGCCATTTATTCATTTTCTCAATTTCTCTTTGGCTGTGGTCTATTTTTTTCTTTTCTTAAAATAATAAAAAAAGAGTTGAACCACAATTATGTGCCACTTTGTGTTGGTCTATCACATAAAATCCCAATAAAATACATTTATGTTTTTGGTTGTAACATAACAAAATGTGGAAAATGTCAATGGGTATGAATACTTTTTCAAGGTACTGTATGGATGTAAGGATATTTTTCCAGGAGATACACCTTGTATTTTATATTTATTATAGGCTTGCAATTATATATATTTTGGCTCATGTGAAACCTTTCTGGTTTCTTATGGTTGTTTTTATTGAATAAAAAAAAATTTAAACACAATTGTGCCCACTAAATTTCGGTTTTCATTTATTTTTAGGGTATGTAAAGGGGGGGGGGGTTGGTTAGGTTAGTTTAGTTAGTTTAATTTAGTGGTTTTATATTTTCCCAATTTTTTGCATTATTAGCACTTACTGTGTACTATCACTTTAAGCTTGTATTTTTCTACAGGTTTTTTTCTTTCTGTAAAAATAACATAAAATAGTAAGGCTAATCACAGGCAATTTTGTTGGCCACAAGAATGGGTCCAGGATGGTTTAAAGGAGTTTTCATAACCATCAGGAGCCGTTTAAACTCAAATGCACTCTTCCAAATCACCAAAACCACCTTAAAGTGATATTAAAGTCTTTTTTTTTTGTTTAAAAATAATAAACATGTTATAATTACCTGCTCTGAGCAGTGGTTTTACCATTGGCTCAGCCAATGATTAGGGAGAGCCCCCGACAGCCGAGGCTTTTGTGCAACATCGCTGGATCGAAATGGGCTGCTGCATACAGAAGGTTTTTTGCCTTAATGCATAGAATGCATTATAAAAAAAAACTTCTGCCTTTAATCTCACTTTTCTAATTGATGCCCATACATTTTCCAAAACTGTGAAAATGATCAGAAATCTCCCATTTTTTTACATTGTTTGGGGAAATAAGAAACTCTGTTTCACCTATCCATAATAACTATAATGCTTTCAAATATTTCAAAGAACTCCTTAAAGCTTCTTTAACCTCTGTGTTCCGAAGACTATATATCAGAGGATTTAACATAGGTATAATTATACTGTAGAACACAGAAGCCACTCTGTCTTGCTGTAGAGCATAGCTGGTAGATGGGCGAAAATACATAAAGAGGACAGTCCCATAGAAGACACTGACAGCAGTCATATGAGAAGCACAAGTGTTAAAAGCCTTGTATCTACCATGGGCTGACCGGATCGTCATAATGGCCCGGATAATGTTGGTGTATGAGACAAGGATAAGTAGGAGGCAGCTCAAGGTGACCAGACCACCTAAAATGATCAGAATGGCTAAGTTCACGGTTATATCAGAACAGGACAGCTTGTAGAGTGGTGGAATATCGCAGAAGAAATGATCAATAGTGTTGAAACTACAGAAGTTAAGACGAAAGACACCAATGGTGTGCACAAGAGCAGTCATAAAGCCTCCGAAATAGGCAGCAGCCACCATACGGAAACACAATATGCTACTCATGAGACTCCCATACTGCAGCGGGCTACAGATGGCCACATAGCGGTCGTAGGCCATGATTCCCAGAAGAAGACATTCGATGGTTGCAAAGGACACAAAAATATACATCTGCAGAGCACAACCAACAAAAGAGATGACCTTAGCTTTACATAAGAAGTCATTCAGCATTTTAGGAGTGACTGCTGAAGAATAAGTCAGGTCTGAAAAAGAAAGATTGCACAGAAACAAGTACATGGGCTTGTGAAGACGTTTGTCCACCATACCTAGTGTAATAATCCCTATATTGCCTACCACGGTTACGATGTAAATATATAGAAAGATGACAAACAATGGAATATTGAGTTTAGACTGGTCAGTGAGCCCAGTGAAAATAAATTCCAGCATGGAACTCTTGTTTAATGCGAACATATTTGAATGTCCTGAATCTGTTGAGTAAGAGAAGAAATGGCAATAACTTTCACTGTCCTTTATATTTAAACAAAAAGAAAAAGAAAGGTTAAGTCCCAGGCACTAATCACAGGAAAAACCACATAATTCAATATATGTATAGCTGAACCATGCTGCTGTCTAATGGCAAAGGATCAGATGCTGCAATTCTGAAGACAAAAAGGGTTGACAACTCTCTGGAACTAAGCTGGAATTGATGGGTAATGGCTGCAATGAACCACATGTATACTCACAAAGGTTGCTGGCGATTTATTCCAAAAATTAAAACAGTACAAAACAGTACAAATTAACGTTGTCATTCAAATTTGTACTGTTTTAATCTTTGGAATAAATCGCCAGCAATCTTTGTGAGTATACTGTACATGTGGTTCATTGCAGCCATTACCCATCAATTCCAGCTTAGTTCCTGCACGCCATCAGCCCTTTTAGTCCTTTATATCTGAAGTAGCCGCACAATTTCCAAGATGTCAAAACTTGGGTCCCCATATATGCAGCCTTAAAATAATTGAACGAGACTTTATTGTCTTAGATTGTCTGTGCAAAAATAAAATGTCATTACATATCCCTCTTAAAGGAGAATTATACAAAAAAAATTATTAGTGAAACTGACAAGTGTTTTTTTTTACCACTACTATTCCATTATATTGGCTTTTGGAATTTACAAATGCAGCAATTTAGAAATTTGATGAAAGGTTTAGAGCTGGGAAACACTTTTTGTAAGATACAAAGTGCATTTTATATACAACTATATAGATCAGACCAAAATGAGGGACAAATGAGGTGGAAAGAGGGACAAAGGGAATTTGTTCCAAATCAGGGACAGTCCCTCAAAATCAGGGACAGTTGGACGCTATGCCTTGGAGCTTAATCAAGGGGTGGAGCGAAATGCATTGGGGCGTGGCCTGGCTGAGGTCTAGGCTGAGGCTGCCATTCATCTCATTTCATGCACATGGGTCTGCTTCATGATGTGCGGCTTATGGATCTTTTCCTTTGACATTGCTCCTAACTTCCTGCTATAAGCTTCATGCCGCCTCTGCTGCACTGAAATCCTATTGCTTGTTTTCAACACTGTCCAGTTTACTTCTGAAGGATTACAAAAAATACTTCCCTGCTCCTTATCTTCATTGCATAGAGGAGGTATTATGTAGTGCTTCAGAGGAGAACGTGTTGACCCGAGTATAAGACGAGGGTGAGAAATGCACAACTACTGTAAGTGGAAAAGAGGGTCAACAATGCCCATTTGCAGCCTCACTGTGCCCATTTGCAGCCATAGGTCCCCCGAACTTCAAACTCAGTAGTTAAGGGTTCCAAGATGCCCCCTAGCTGCAGCCAAAATTTGGGGTCTCTGAACCCAAAGGGTGCCGAAATGACATTGTTGCAGATGGACACAGTTGACCGAATTTGGGGCCCCGTACCTCGGGGCCACTTAGTGCTAGGAACTCCAAATTTGGCATGCAAACCCAGTGGAACTAGCACCATAAAATATCCCATGCTGGGGTTTCTAGCACCAAGTGGCCCTGAGATACAGGGCCCCAAATATCAGTTGTCAAGCACTTTTTCTGCAGCAGAGAATGACATTTTCCGAACCTATTTTGGGGCCCCGTATCTCGGGGCCACTTGGTGCTAGGAACCCCAGCTTTGGATATGTTATGATACCAGTTCCACTGGGTTTGCTCACTAAATATGGGGTTCCTAGCTCCACGTCGCCCTGAGATATGGGGCCCCAAATTCGGTTCAGAAAATGTCAAGCACTTTTCTGCAGCAGAGAATGACATTTTCCAAACCAAATTTGGGGCCCCGTATCTCGGGGCCACTTGGTGCTAGGAACCCCAGCTTTGGATATGTTATGGTACCAATTCCACTGGGTTTGCACACCAAATTTGGGGTTCCTATCACCAAGTGGCCCTGAGATACGGGGCCCCAAAATCAGTTCAGAAAATGAAATTTTTTGCTGCAGAAAAGTGCTTGACTGGAGTAAAAGTCGAGGGGGGCACTTTCAGCACAAAAAAATGTGCTGAAAAACTCGACTTATACTCGAGTATATACGGTACATATATTCTGTACAAATAGGGGCAAAATCTAATGTTATTAATGTATTTTCTCTCCAAGCCAAATAGTATACATCCATTCATACAGAATAGAGTGAATCAGAAAAGTGCTGCAATAATGCCATTAGAGTTAGCCAATGGAGAGCAAATATCCTAGAAACATTTTCCAGCATTTGCACAGAACAAATGTAGACGCAGTTATGCAGGACAAATAGCTCTGCAAATTTCTTATAAATACACCCTTAAGTATAAATGGCCAGTTTGAGCCTCATGCTTCTTTTTAACCACTTGCCGCCCACACACAGTAATTTTGCCGTGAGCGGGCAGCAGGCAGCGCAATCCTGTGACTATTCTGTCATGGCGCTCGGTACCTGGCTGCACTGAGCAGCCAGGGTATCATGTGATCGCTATAACCAATCATAGCGATCACATAATTTAAATGTAAACAAAACAGTCATGAATGGCTTACTATTATAATGCTGTGATTGGCCCACAGCTATCACATGGTACCTGGCACCCTGTACCATGTGATTAGCTGTAGCCAATCACAGATTACAACAATAAGCAAGCTGTCATGAATGAAAGCCATTTATGACAGTTAAAGCTATTGCTTATAACAGTGATGATCACTGTTATAATCAACAACTGTGTAAAAAAAAACCACCAGAGTAGTACAGTGTCAGTATGGTGGATATGGAGAGTATGTTCAAAAAAATCTTAAAAAAAAAAGAAAAGAAATTCTTAAAAAAAAGAAAAACAAATTAATAAAATGTAGGAAAAACATATTTATTTATTTGTTGTTTTTTACATACTGTTACCAGCAAGTATCCTGAATCACCACCACACCAGTCCTATATATTTTACATTTCATTGAATTTGTCAAAAAACTGTGACAAAAAAATTACAACTTCAAATAACTCACCATGCATCTTACTATATACCTGTCTACTTTTCAAAAAGGGGCCATTTGGGGGATATTTGTACTGCCCTGGCCATTTAGAAATGAGGCAGAAGTAGACGAGGAGATCTGGAAGCCGCACACCGGTCTAAAAGTTAGTGCCTTTATTGTTAAAAAGCTGGATCACAGAGGTATACAAAACACTACAGCAGGAGTGTACAGAAATCAGTAGACGCGTTTCGCACTCATAGCGGGTGCTTACTCATTAGATAGGAGGTCAGTACATCAGGATTAACCAATTTTCAAATATTCCATAGTTTGTGGACTCTATAACTTCCACACAGGCGAAATAATATACACTAATTTGGGTTACTTTCTACCAAAGAAATGTAGCAGAATACATTTTGACCTAAATTTATGAAGAAAGATTGTTTATTTGCAAAATTTTTATAACAGAATTTACCAAAAACGTGTTGTTTTTTTTTTTTTTCCAACATTTTTGGTATTTTTTTGTTTATATAGAAAACAATAATACACGCAGTGGTGATCAAATACCGCCAAAAGAAAGCTCTGTTTGTGTAAAAAACCATTATATAAAACTTTCATTTGGGTACAGTGTTGCATGACCGATTGCCAGTTATATTAGCGCAATTCTGAATATCAAAAAATGGCCTGGTCATTAAGGGGGTAAGATCTTCCATAGGTCAAGTGGTTAAAGCTTTTCTGCAAGTACCTGAAATAGAAAAGTAACAGTAAAAAAAAAAAAAAAAAGGAAAAAAAAAACATTATTGTTGAAGTTTTTGCTCACAAATGCAATGGTATTACCTCTTATCCTCCTAAAATATAATACCGCACTGTCCCCTATTAATAAACAACTGCAGGGAAAAACCTACTTGTACAAATGATGGTTTATGATGAACATTAGATTAGAAATTCAGAGCTGAAAGTGATTCTTATAGGAAGTGGATTACATTTATATTATTATTATTCTCAAGGGACTCTGTCTTTGTTGCATTGTAGATTGCGTGACAATTATTCTAAGTCTCTGAGGGTTCCTAAATTAGTTTAATGTTTAAAAATATGTTTAATGAAAATCTCCATCATTACATTAGATGCACCATGAATGTAATAGAAAGTTATAGTCAATATTTGGTAACATTCATCACTAAACATGATGGGCTCCATTTTATTGTGGATTTGTCATGTTATCAGACCATTATTTGTGGTATAATCAGCATATTTAAACTCCAACAATGAACTTCTCCTATTTGGCTCATTTTTAACCACTCGACCTCTGGAAGATTTACCCCCCTTCATGACCAGGTCATTTTTTGTGATACGGCACAGCGTTACTTTAACTGACAATTGCGCGGTCATGCAATCCTGTACCCAAAAAAAAACGTATGTAATTTTTTTCCCCACAAATAGAGTTTTTTTTGTTGTATTTGATCGACTCTGTGTTTTTTATAAACAAAAAAAGACCAACAATTTTGAAAACAATATTTTTTATTTTTTCTATTAAACATATAAAAGCAAAAAATTAAAAAAATCAAATTTCTTCATAAATTTAGGTCAAAAAGTATTCTGCTACATATTTTTGGTAAAAAAAAAAAAAAAAAATAAGCGTACATTGATTGGTTTGCCAAAAGTTATAGCGCCTACTAGGGGTCGACCGATTATGGGCGCGGACGATATTCTCTTTTCTTGAAGAATCGGTATCGGTAACAAATTTACCAATATTACCGATATCGCTTCAAGTGGTTGTACCTGGGTGATCACTCCGATACCATTCTTTAGAGCGGACAGTCAGCTTACTTGTAATAACAACCAATGCGGCTAAGCAGCCTCTCGGCCGTTATCACAAGTAGTGGGAGGGGGCATCCCTCCCCTCCAGCCGCTTTCTGCCACTCAGCCCGAGCCTCCCGTCCCACCGGGGGGCCCCAGCAACCAGGCGGAACAACCGCCGGCTGGCCAGAGACCCCAACAAAGCCGGTTGCTTTGTTGGGGTCTCTGGTCTGGTAACCCAGAAGCGATGTCATGACATCACTTCCCGATTACTCTCACCCTAGAGGCGCCGGTTTTAAAAAAAATAGGAAGTATTCAAAAACACCGATCTTGGCGTTTTGAATACTTTTAAGTGCAGTGGAGGTGTTTGGGGTCCTTTAGACCCCAGATCTCTCCATAAAGAGTACCTGTCACTGCCTATTACCTTCACGAGAGATGTTTACATTCCTTGTGACAGCAATAAAAGTGATTAAAAAAATGTAAAAGGACAGTGTAAAAATAAAAACTTTAAATCTACAGAATATCGGGCACCAGATGCCGGCTATCGGCCTTATAGACAGCTGAAAATTCGGTATCGGCCCTGAAAAAAACATATTGGTCAACCCCTGGCATCTACAAACTATAGTATATACTGGAATTTTTATATATATATTTTTATACTAGTAATGATCAGCGATATAATATTGCGGCGGACAACTCGGACACTAACTGACACTTTTGACCCTTGTGGGAACCAGTGACGCTAATACAGTGATCAGTGCTAAAAATATGCACTGTCACCATACTAATGACACTGGCTGGGAAGGGTTTAAACATCAGGAGCGATCAAAAGGTTAATGTGTGCCTAACCAGTGTTTTTCTGTACTTTGTGTGGGGATGTGATGGATTTAAAAAAATAGGAAGTATTCAAAAACACTGATCTTGGCGTCTTGGATACTTTTAAGTTCATTAGAGGGGTTTGAGGTCCTTTAGACCCCCGATCCCTCCATAAAGAGTACCTGTCACTGCCTATTACTGTCACAAGGGATGTTTACATTCATTGGGACAGCAATAAAAGTGATAAAAAAATATGTAAAAGGACAGTGTAAAAATAAAAACTTTAAATCCACAGAATATCAGCACCGATGTCGGCTATCGGCCTTATAGACAGCTGAAAAAATCGGTATTGGTATCAGCCCTGAAAAAAAGATAGCACAAAGCAAGGTCCATAAAGACATGGATGTGTGAGTTTGGGGTGGGGGAACTTGATTGGCCTGCACAGAGTCCTGACCTCAACCCAATAGAACACCTTTGAGATGAATTAGAGCAGAGACTGTGAGCCAGACCTTCTTGTCTACATCAGTGCCTGACCTCACAAATGCGCTTCTGGAAGAATGGTCAAACATTCCCATAGACACACTCCTAAACCTTGTGGACAGCCTTAGCAGAAGAGTTGAAGCTGTTATAGATGCAAAGGGTTGGCCAACTCAATATTGAACCCTACGGACTAAGACTGGGATGCCATTAAAGTTCATGTGCGTGTAAAGGCAGACGTCCCAATACTTTTGGTAATCTATCTATCTATCGATCTATCTATCTATCTATCTATCTATCTATCTATCTATCTATCTATCTATCTATCTATCTATCTATCTATCTATCTATCTATCTATCTATCTATCTATCTATCTATCTATCTATCTATCTATCTATCTATCTATCTATCTATCTATCTATCTATCTATCTATCTTAACTTGTAAGAGAAACAGATCAGCATTTTCTGATGTTATTCTCTGCCAATTTTGAATGAAGTTCTGTTTACGTCTAGCCTTTTCTCTAGAGAAGGTGATCTCAGGGTGTATTGGGACAAATCAGTCTGTTTATTGAAACCTTGTAGCCAGAATAGTATTATCTCCTTTGGGCAATATGTTATTTATGACAGGAGAGAATCAGATGGGATCTAATCTGCCATTGTCTCTGTGCAGCAGCAATCTTTAGCTGGATGCATGAAAGAAATATTAATTTAGCTTTTCAGTTATAGAGGTGGTCTCTTAGCTGATATTAAAAAAAAAAATTTAATGCAAATATATGTCTACTAAAAATCATTAAAGTGTATGTAAACCTTAAAGCGGAACTAAACTCTTTCAACCAACATGTATGGTTTTTAATCCTTATGCTGCTATTATTAGTAAATAGATAGGAAGGTATATTATATTTGCTGTTTTTTAACTTTTTTTTAATTTCTTCAGTTGCTTCCTGGTTTCTGGCCTAGGCCAAGATAATATCATATATACCAGGAGTCTCCATGGGAGGAGGGGCTTTCTCAGCTAAGCACACCCTCCTGCCTGCATGCTTGAGTTAAGAGCAGATGGATAGCAGGATTTAAATGCTACATGAATCATCTTCCCTTACTCAACATGGCCCCCGGCTAGAAATTCTGGGGGGGTTGTTCTTCAAAAAGATTCCCCAACAAAATAAAGCATGGAGACATGAATGGATGGGGGAGTCTGCTTTGAATATTTAAAATAATTAAATTGTCTTTTCAGTTTGTGGTGGTCAGATACAGTTAAAGTGTTACTAAACCCAGGACTCTGCATTCACTATAGCTGGTCTCCCACAGTACACAGAACATGGAAATGCAATTATTTTTAGTAAATACCTTTTCCCATCAGCAGTATAAAGCAGTCATGTGACTTCTATCAGTGTCCAGCTGAGCATGGGTTAAAGCTCGTAGGAGGAGATTTCATTCTACTCTGATTGTCCTATGAGGCCGCAGGACCCCCGAATTTCTGTCTGGACAGTGCTGATTGGCCCTGTGCTGATCACATGCACCCTCCCCCCAAAAAAAAAAAAACTCTAGCAATACACACCAAACTGAGCATGTGCAGATTGTCCCCAAGGCTCTGTACTATCAGCAGATGGATTGGTGACTGTTGAAGAAGGGGAGGATCAAGGAAGGCAGGATCAAACAGCCTTTGTTACACAATGCAGAGGATTAACCCCTTCCACAGTGAGTATAACAAGCATGTTTTACGGCAGATACAGGCTGATTTTACTGATGTGGGTTTAGCAACACTTTAAGTTCCACTTTAAGAATGGCCTTCTCTGACTTGCTCTCTTTTCGTCTGTTTATTATACCAGTGTTTTGATATATATTTTTGATAAGTACAAATAACTGTTGACCCTGCCAGAAATCCAGCAAACTCATAATTTCCTGCAAATTTTCCTATAATCTCTAGTTTTGCCCTATAGGACACAGATTGAAAAAAGGGGGTTTTAACCTTTTCCTACCTTATCCAACATGAATAAAAAGGTTTTGCTTTTACAGTATCTCACAAAAGTTAGTACACCCCTCACATTTTTGTAAATATTTTATTATATCTTTTCATGTGACAACACTGAACACCCGGGATATCTACTAGACTCTTGGTGGACAGATTTAAGTGTGTTATTGTTAAGAATTACAGACCTACATTATAAAATGCCAAATTTCCATGCAAAATAATTGTACCGCTTTGAGATGCAAAAATCTGACATAATCATACCGCCAGTGAGGTTACGGCAGTGCTGGAAAAAAATGGTGGCCACACAAAGTATTGACACTTTGGGCCCAATTTTGACATTTTCACTTAGGGGTGTACTCACTTTTGTTGCCAGCAGTTTAGACATTAATGGCTGTGTGTTGAGTTATTTTGAGGGGACAGCAAATTTACACTGTTATACAAGCTGTACACTCACTACTTTACATTGTAGTAAAGTGTCATTTCTTCAGTGTTGTCACATGAATAGATATAATAAAATATTTACAAAAATGTGAGGGGTGTACTCACTTTTGTGAGATACTGTAGATCAGGGGTCTCAAACTGGCAGCCCTCCAGCTGTTGCGAAACTACAAGTCCCATCATGCCTCTGCCTGTGGGAGTCATGCTTGTAACTGTCAGCCTTGCAATGCCTCATGGGACTTGTAGTTTCACAACATCTGGAGGACCACCCGTTTGAGACCCCTGCTGTAGATATACTTTAAAGAAGAATCATTGCCATCAAGTAAAAAAAAAAATAACTTGTTGAATCCCTGATGCTGGAACTACTTTAAGTCGCACAGATATGAACTGTACTCATTGGGAAACATGGGTTGTGACTTGTCATGCAACTTTGGGGTCCAAAGTCACATGAGAAGTCACAGAAGTGTAAATGGGGCCTTAGGGGATCAAGTGCATGTACAACGTAGCATTTAGACCTGTCCTGATCTGTCCTGTGGTTGCTGAGCTGTGTGGTCAGACAGTTCACCTCCCTGCCCCCACTGCTGTTTGAGCGTGCTGCGTACAAGAAGATGGATGTATAATTAGGTGTGACTGACAGCGCTTGTCTCTGGCTACAGGAGCACCTTAGAGACAAGCACCATCATTCAGCACAGCAGGGGAAGGTACAGATCATATAGCAACACAAGTGTTCACAAGAACAGTGGATCAGTCAGTACTGGTGGGGCTATGCAATCTATCGACCGGCTGTGTAATTGATCTGCCGGCTGTGAGTTTTATCAGCCGACAGATCAATCACACAGCCCCACCAATTCTGACAAATCCACCACTAATGTGAGTGCAATGAAAGGCACTGTGGATGAAGACCAGGCACTGTGAAGAAAACATCTCTGTGATTCAGCAGGCTACTAGTAAACGTCCAGGCTCTTCCAGGCAACTCTACGTCTAAAGCAGGAGGCAACGCCCTTGAGGGAACACTCACAGCTGATCTCGAGCAATTGTCTCTGTGATCCCCTATTGCATAACCAACTGTTGCCACTACTACAATGAGGGAAAAAAGTATTTTATCCCCATCTGATTTTGTACATTTGCCCACTGACAAGGAAATGATCAGTCTATAATTTTAATGGTAGGTTTTTTTTAACAGTGAGAGACAGAAGAACAAAAATATTTAGAAAAAAGGCATTTCAAAAAAGTTATGAATTGATTTGCATTTTAATGAGTGAAATAAGTATTGGATCCCCTATCAATCAGCAAGATTTCTGTCTCCCAGGTGACTTCTATACAGGTAACGAGCTGAGATTAGGAGCACTCTCTTAGTCCCGGTTCACACGAAGGTGACCTATCAGACAACTAAGCCGCTTGACAAGTCACGCTCCATGCAGTGCAATGAAACCATTCCAATCAGAGCGACTCAAGTCGCTCAGACTTAGAAAAAGGTTTCTGTACTACTTGAGGGCGACTTCAGAGCGGCTTGCATTGACTTTATTAAAGAAGTCGTTTGCAAGCTGCGCTGAACGGGGCAGCTTCAGAGTTGCACGACTTTGAAGCTGCCCCAGTGTGAACCGGCACTTAAAGTCAGCTTGTTATCTGTATAAAAGACACCTGTCCACAGAAGCAATGAATCAGATTCCAATCTCTCCACCATGGCCAAGACCAAAGAGCTGTCCAAGGATGTCAGGGACAAGATTGTAGACCTACACAAGGCTGGAATGAGCTACAAGACCATCGTCAAGCAGCTTGTTCAGAGGGTGACAGCAGCTGGTGTGATTATTCAAAAATAAAAGTTAAGCCTCCTCTGCCCCCTCTTGTTCCCCCCCGTTGGTCTTTTAATTTGATGGATAGACCCCCAACCAAAAACAGATCTTCAGATATGGGAATGAAAGGGCCACAGATTATTTTTACAGTAAAAGTCAAGATTTGTTTATAAGTTTAGCTGGATCTACTTACTGATTTATGGTTTTAAACTGAGGGAAGCAAATATTAGAGGGGATTTACTAAAACTGGATAGTACAAGATCTGGTGCAGTGCTGCACAGAAACCAACCAACTTACGGGTTTTATTGTCAAGGCTTAATTATACAAGCTGATTGGCTACCATGCACAGCTGCACCAGATTCTGAGTGCTCTGGTTTTAGTAAATCTCCCTCCATTGTCTAAATACAAAAATCATGCGTCTTCTTCTATGAATCTTGGAGTGTTTTCAACATTTCTTCCAGGTCTGTGCAGTAATCATAGGTGTGCGCACAGGGTGTGCTGGGTGTGCCTGGGCACTCCCTAATTACCCTGTGTGCATGCTGATTCCCCCTGCTGCCCAGTCCCGTATTGTCATTCCCCCCCATAGCGCCGCCGGTTGCTGTGGGGGATGTTTCAGGATGGACAGCGGGGGAAGGGTCTGATAAATATGTCATTTACAGGCCCCTTAATTTCCTGGATTAACATGAGTGAACGGTACGGATCGCTCCTGTGTCCATTTATAAATGAAGCATAGTAAACTGCATTTACTATGCTTCGGTTTGTGAATGAACAGGAAGCTGCTCAGCACGGAGCACTTACGATTCATTCAGTGTCCTGTGCAGCTGAGGCTGCATAGAAAAGGGCTGGTGAATCTCTGTCCTCGAGCTCTGATTAGAGCTCTGATATTTCATCAAAGCTCCCCAATAGGGCTCTTAAAAAATTGTAAAAATAATGGTAAAAAATTATATCGTAAAAAATAATTTTAGAAAAGTGTAAAAAAATAGAAGAATAAAATAATAAAAAACGACTAACACTGTCCACTGCTCTACTAACACCATCCACTGTCACCAATCTCTGTGCTCAGACACGTCCACTGCTCTTCTGACACCGTCCATGTTTTAATGCATTTTAAAATGTTCATTAATATTTATTTCTAAGCATGTGTGTATATATATATATATATATATATATATATATATATATATATATATATATATATACATATATACATATATACATATATACGCCCTGCACCCCTGTGCTCATCAATCACTGACCAATGTTCACACCCTTCGCAATCGGATCTCAGCTGTTCTGCATCTTAGATTTACCACTTGGTCACATGATTCATGATAAATGGTATATATGTGGTTTCATTTTTATTACTGTTAGCTATGAATAAGCGTTCCGCGTGAAACGCGTTAGCTCATTGCCTGTACATTCTATCCATGGTGCTTTGTACATGATTTGTTCCTGATTTTACAATAAAGAAATTTCGTTGGATTATATTCTCCTTTTGTGCGGCTGTCCGGACTTTTTTCTCCACTTACAACAAAGTGACACATACCGTAATTTTTGTTCCATAAGACACACTTTCCCCCCCCAAAAAAATGGGTGAAAATGTCTCTGCGTCTTACTGAGCAAATACTGACCAGGCCCGAGTTGATGGGAAGATGAATGGAGCCAAATACAGGGCAATCTTAGAAGAAAACCTGTTAGAATCTGCAAAAGACTGCAGTCTAACAGAGCTTGAGCTATTTTGCAAAGAAGAATGGGCAAAAATGTCACTCTCTAGATGTGCAAAGCTGGTAGAGACATACCCAAAAAGACTTGCAGCTGTAATTGCAGTGAAAGGTGGTTCTACAAAGTATTGACTCAGGAGGAATACAAAAGTTATCCCCGCACTAGGTTAGGTCTCACCAGGTGTAAAGCTGATCTTGCTCTCCAGAGATGAGAGGTTCCAGGTGCTGGCTCATGCTAGTAGAGACTATATGCAAACGAGAAGATCTGGACAGCCGCACTCCAGGAAGTAATAATCCAAGTTTCTTTATTTTAAAATCAGGAACACATCAGATACAGGACATCATAGACAGAGTGTACAGATCATAGGCTAACGCGTTTCACACTTGTCCAAGTGCTTACTCATAGCTCATGCGCCACTTTGTGTTGGTCTATCACATGAAATCCCAATAAAATAAATGTACGTTTTTGGTTGTAACTTTTTCAAGGCACTGTATCCTTGTTAATGGGTGGAGCTGCTGGGCACCTCCCACAGCTTTGCTCTCTGCACAGGCTACAGTGCCCTAAAAAAGTATTCACATATTCTCAATTGGATTTAGGTCTGGACTTTGACTGGGCCAGTCTAACACATGAATATGCTTTGATCTAAACCATTCCATTGTAGCTCTGGCTAGAAGTTTAGGGTCATTGTCCTGCTGGAAGGTGAACCGCTGCCCCAGTCTCAAGTCTTTTGTAGCCTCTAACAGGTTTTCTTCTAAGATTGCCCTGTATTTGGCTCCATCCATTTTCCCATCAACTCTGGCCAGCTTCATTGTCCCTGCTGAAGAAAAGCATCCCAACAACATGATGCTGCCACCACCATGTTTCACAGTGGGGATGGTGTGTTCAGGGTGATGTGCAGTGTTAGTTTTCCACCACACATAGCGTTTTGCTTTTAGGCCAAAATGTTCCATTTTGGTCTCATCTTCTTCCACATGTTTGCTGTGTCCCCCACATGGCTTCTCTCAAACGGCAAATGGGATTTCTTATGGCTTTCGTTCAACAATGCCTTTCTTCTGACCATTCTTCCATAAAGGCCAGATTTGTACACGACTTATAGTTTTCTTGTGGACAAATTCTCCCACCTGAGCTGTGCTTCTCTGCAGCTTCTCTAGAGTTTTCATGGGCCTCTTGGCTGCTTCTCTGATTAATGCTCTCCTTGCCCAGCCTGCCAGTTTAGGTGGACGGCCATGTCCTGGTAGATTTGCAGTTGTGTCTTACGCTTTCCATTTTCGGATGATGGATTGAACAGTGCTCCATGAGATGTTCAAAGCTTGGGATATTTTTTTATAGCACAACCCTGCTTTAAACCTCTCCACAACTTTATCCCTGACCTGTCTGGTGTGTTCCTTGGCCTTCATGATGCTGTTTGTTCACTAAGGTTCTCTAACAAACCTCTGAGGGCTTCACCAAACAGCTGTATTTATACTGAGATTTAATTACACGCAGAAGGACTCTATTTACTAATTAGGTGACTTCTGAAGGCAATTGGTTCCACTAGATTTTAGTTAGGGGTATCAGAGTAAAGGGGGCTGAATACAAATGCACGCCACACTTTTCAGATGTTTATGTGCAAAAAATGTTGAAAACCATTTATCATTTTCTTTCCACTTCACAATTATGTGCCACTTTGTGTTGGTCTATCACATAAAATCTCAATAAAATACATTTAAGTTTTTAGTTGTAACATGACAAAAAGTGGAAAATTTCAAGGGGTGTGATTACTTTTTCAAGATACTTTATGTACAACACAGTGATGATTTCATTGTTGCAATTACAAGGAAATATCTGGGTTTGCAAAGGCATTATGGGTTACCACTTCTTATGTAATTCTTCAACATAGGATCATAGTTACATAGTTACATAGTAGGTGAGGTTGAAAAAAGACGCAAAGTCCATCAAGTCCAACCTATGTGTGTGATTTTATGTCAGTATTACATTGTATATCCCTATATGTTGCGGTCATTCAGGTGCTTATCTAATAGTTTCTTGAAACCATCAATGCCCCCCCGCTGAGAGCACCGCCTGTAGAAGGGAAATTCCACATCCTTGCCGCTCTTACAGTAAAGAACCCTCTACGTAGTTTAAGGTTTAAACCTCTTTTCTTCTAATTTTAATGAGTGGCCACGAGTCTTGTTAAACTCTCTTTTGTGAAAAAGTTTCATTCCTATTGTGGGGTTACCAGTACGGTATTTGTATATTGAAATCATATCCCCTCTCAAGCGTCTCTTCTCCAGAGAGAATAAGTTCAGTGCTCGCAACCTTTCCTCATAACTAAGATCCTCCAGACCCTTTATTAGCTTTGTTGCCCTTTTTTGTACTTGCTCCAATTCCAGTACATCCCTCCTGAGGACTGGTGCCCAGAACTGGACAGCATACTCTAGGTGCGGCCGAACCAGAGTCTTGTAGAGCAGGAGAATAATTGTTTTATCTCTGGAGTTGATTCCCTTAGCTTAGTATCGTCCACAAATACAGTGATTAAACTGTCTACCCCATCCTCCAGGTCATTTATGAACAAATTAAATAGGATTGGTCCCAGCACAGAACCCACTACCCACCCCTGACCATTCCGAGTACTCCCCATTTATCACCACCCTATGAACTCGCCCTTGTAGCCAGTTTTCAATCCATGTACTTACCCTATGGTCCATGTCAACAGACCTTATTTTGTACAGTAAACGTTTATGGGAAACTGTGTCAAATGCTTTTGCAAAATCCAGATACACCACGTCTACAGGCCTTCCTTTATCTAGCTGGCAACTCACCTCCTCATAGAAGGTTAGTAGACTGGTTTGGCAAGAACGATTCTTCATGAATCCATGCTGATTAATGATACCGTTCTCATTACTAAAATCTTGTATATAGTCCCTTATCATCCCCTCCAATATTTTACATACTATTGATGTTAGGCAAACTGCTCTGTTATGCCCACGGATGTATGTTGGGCACTTTTTAAATATCGGTGCTACATTGGCTTTTCTCCAGTCAGCTGGTACCATTCCAGTCAGTAGACTGTCAGTAAAAATTAGGAACAATGGTCTGGCAATTACTTTACTGAGTCCCCTAAGTACCTTCGGGTGCAAGCCAACTGGTCCCGGTGATTTATTAATGTTAACTTTCTGAGGTCTAATTTTAATTCTGTCCTCTGTTAACCATGGAGGTGCTTCCTGTGATGTGTCCTGAGGATAAACACTGCAATTTTGGTTACTGAAGCCCCCCGATTCCCTCGTGAAGACTGAGGAGAAGAATAAATTCCATACCTTCGCCATTTACCCATCCTTTATAACCAGATGTCCTTCCTCATTCTTTATGGGGCCAATATGGTCTATCCTCCTTTTTTTACTGTTTACATACTTAAAGAATTTCTTGGGATTCTTTTTGCTCTCCTCCACTATGTGTCTTTCATGTTCTATCTTAGCCGTCCTTATTGCACCCTTACATTTCTTGTTGCATTCTTTATAAAGTCTGAATGCTGATGATGATCCCTCAACCTTGTATTTTTGAAGGCCTTCTCCTTTGCTTTTATATGCATTTTTACATTGGAGTTAAGCCATCCAGGACTTTTGTTCGATCTTTTAAATTTATTACCCAATGGGATGCATTGGTTAATGCCCTTATTTAATATGCTCTTAAAGCAAACCCATCTCTCCTGCGTGTTCTTTGTTCCTAAGATTTTATCCCAATTTATGCCTTCTAGCAAGGTTCGTAGTTTAGGGAAGTTGGCTCTTTTGAAATTCAGTGTCTTTGTATTCCCCTTATGTTTCCTATTTGTGTGATTTATACCAATTGACCTGTGATTATTGTTTCCTAAATTGCCCCGTATTTCCACATCCGTGATCAGGTCTGTATTGTTGGTAATTAGTAGATCCAGTAATGCTTTATTTCTAGTTGGTGCGTCTACCATCTGACCCATAAAATTGTCCTGCAAGACATTTAGGAACTGGCGAGGCTTAGATGAATGCACGGTTCCCTCCGCCCAGTCTATGTCTGGATAATTAAAATCCCCTATTATGATAACACTTCCCATCCTTGCTGCTAATCCAAATTGTGATAGGAGATCTGTCTCCCCTTCCTCCCTCAGGTTAGGGGGCCTATAGCATACTCCCAGTATTATTTTTCCCTTAGCTTCATCCCATAAGGATTCCACCTTCTTCCTAGCTCCCTTAGTGATGTCATCTTTCCCATTCACTTGTACATTATTCTTGATATATTGGCATTCCCCTCCCCCTTTTTTACCCTCTCTATCCTTGCGATAAAGGGTATATCCTTCAATGTTTGCCAGCCAATCATGAGAGCTTTAGAACCAAGTCTCTGAAATTCCCACAAAATTCAAATCCTCCTCGTACAACAGTATCTCTAGTTCAACCATCTTGTCCGCCAGGCTCCTTGCATTGGTGAACATGCCACGTAGTTTAGACCAGTCGCATATTATCCTTTTATTGGGTGTTCCGAGATTGCAACTAGGACTAGCTACTATACATACCTTGGGTTTATGTGCTTTGGTCAACCTACCACTAATGCCCCCAATACTACCCTTTGGAATATGTTCCGTGCTGACTATCTCTACCTCTGGACCCCCCCCCCCCATCACCTAGTTTAAAAACCCCTCTAACTTTTTGGCCATCTTCATTCCCAGCTGATCTGCACCCTCCTCATTTAGGTGCAGTCCATCCCTTCTATAGTACCGGTTATCGACTGAGAACTTGGCCCAGTCCTCCAGGAACCCAAACCCCTCCTTACTACACCAGCTCTTCAGCCACTTGTTTACTTCCCTAATCTCCCTCTGCCTTTTCTGGTGTGGCTCGATGTACCTGTAGTATTCCTGAGAATACTACCTTGGAGGTCCTTTTCCTCAATTTAGCGCCTAAGTCCCTAAAATCGTTCTTTAGGACACTCCATTTGCCTCTGACTTTGTCATTGGTGCCAACGTGCACCATGACAGCTGGGTCTTCCCCAGGCTCTCCCAGTAATCTGTCCACCAGATTTGTGATGTGCCGAACCCGAGCACCCGGTAGACAACATACCGTTCGGCGCTTCAGGCCTTTGTTACAGATTGCCCTCTCTGTCCTCCTAAGAATTGAGTCCCCTACCACCAGAATCTGTCTTTCCTTTCCCTTCGCTTCCCCCCCACTCTCAGTGGAGGAGTTCTTCCCCTGGCAGCTAGGAGAGTCCCTCAGCTCCAGCAGTGCTGGTCTCTGACTGGTTTCACCAATGTCACTCAATGGAGCGTACTTATTGGGATGCTTCAGCCCTGGATTGGCCTCCTTGGCACTTCCCCCTCTACCCCTCCTGATTGTCACCCATCTACTCTTTCCTAGTGCCTGCACCTCTTTGTCTCCACCCGCATCTGTGCTGGCCCCTGCCGGCACCTGTCGTGTACATTCCTGGCTCTCCATTAGTATGGATGGACTTCTCAGTGCTGACCGTTGCTTCCCCAGTTTCAGAACCTGGGCTTCCAGGGAAACAATGTGCTTACATTTTGCACAGCAGTATTTACCCTCGATCAGATGATCAAGGAACGCATACATGCCGCAAGATGTACAAAGAGTCACCTCTCCACACCCGTCGGGCATCGTACCTATTAAATTCAATGAGGATTGGGGATTATACCCTGTCCAAATTACCTAACAACTAGCTTCCTGACACTAATACTCAAGACAATACACAGGTACTCAACAAGACAATACACAGGTACTCGCAGAACTACGTGCACTCACAGACCACTCGCAGAACTACGTGCACAACTACGTGCACTCGCAGACCACTCGCAGAACTATGTGCTTTCGCAGACCTACGTGCACTCGCAGACCACTTGCCGAACTACGTGCACTCGCAGAACTACGTGCACTAGCAGAACTACGTGCACTCACAGACCACTCGCAGAACTACGTGCACTCGCAGACCACTCGCAGAACTACGTGCACTGGCAAACCACTCGCAGAACTACGTGCATTCGCAGACCGCAGATCATCTCTCACTGTCCGGGTTTGTGCAGGTTCACTAAGGCCCCTTTCACACTTGTACGACCTGAAAGTTGTGCGATTTTGGTACGACTTTGTTGCAAATTATTTGCAATTTAAAGCAATGCCTGTGTAACCTTGAGGTCTAAGGACCTCAAGTCGCATCAAAGTCTGACTAAAATAATGCAGGGACTACTTTAAATTCGCTGCGACTTGAAGACGCACAGATATGAATGGTACTCATTGGAAATCATGGGGTACGACTTGTCATGCGACTTTGCTGTCCCAAGTCACAGGACAAGTCGCACAAGTGTGAAAGGGGCCTAAGAGATAGTTGGCACAAAATACAGATTTTATTACAAACTGTTTCGTAGGCAAAATTACAACTTTAATTTGATATTAGACTCTGGCAACCTACTAACATTAACATTGTAGCGCATTATAATATTTGTATTTAAAGGTGAAATCCAATCTTCCCATGAATATCTAATAAGAAGCTACATAAATATCAATTTTCCTTGTGATAATATGGATGAACACTCCCAGGTTATTGGGGTTTCTGGATAAGATCCCAAAGGATAGCAGTCCATGTTTTTCTCTGTTGTCCTCCACCTTGTGATCAGTTGATGTTGCTTATCTGCTCCTCTTTAATGATTCATATCATTTCAGTGACTGGAACTTCGTTCCCATCAGTAGGACACGGGCCATAGGTAGTAGTGGCACTATCCTCTGTGTAAAATGAATAGAAAACAATTTATTTCATGTGACAAAATACGCTATTTACATACTAAGGGATCATTCACACTAGTGGTTGAGGGGTAGTAAACCCAGGATCGAGCCGTGCTTTTACCACCTCTGTCCCACCCCTAAAGTAACTCCTTTAGCTGCGGTGGCAGGAATTATACCCCGTTACTTTGGGGGGTTGTACTGCCCACTAGACATGTGCAGAATGAAAACATTTGTTTTGTTTAATTTCCATTAGTTATTTACATAATTTACATAAAATTTTTATTCATTGAATTTGTTTTTCAATTTAATTTAATTTATTCAAACTCAATTCGACTGAATTTGGAAACTTTGAATCATTTTGAATTTAATTCAAAATGATTCTAAGTCAAATTTACTCTATTTGAAATTTGGAAGATGGTTATATTCATTCTATTCCATTCTATTTTATTGTTTTTTCAATTCTATTCTATTCTTTCATTTCCTAGTTTATTCTATTCAAATTTATTCCATTCAAATTTGGGAAGATGGTTATATTGTTATATTCATTCTATTCTATTGTTTTCTTCATTCTATTCTTTTCTATTTCATTTTGAATTCTATTATTTTTTATTCTATTCAAATTTATTCTATTCGAAATTCGAATTTTGGAAGGAGGTTATATTCTATTTTATTCCATTCAATTGTTTTTTTCTATTGTATTGTTTTTTTTTTCTATTTGAATTCAAATTTGTTCTATTTGAAATTTCAGAAGATGGTTATATTTTTTCTATTTTATTGTATTTTATCCTTTTGTTTATTCTATTCTATTCCTTTATCTTCTATTCTATTTTATTCTGCTCCTTTATTTATATTTTGTATTTATATTTATATTTTGTTTTACTCTCTTCTTTTCTATTCCATGTTATTTTATTATTTTATTTTCTAATCAATTATTGAGATTTTTAGCAAGATGTAAGAATCAGCAAGTACATCAACATCTGATATTTTTCATAAAAAGCATATCCGTTTACATATATGCAGAACATAGTAAATAAGTGTATTTTGCTTATGAACAAATTACTTAACATGAGGGATTAATAAACTAAAACTGTAGTCTTTGAAGACTATTCTTTTATTTTCTATTCTATTACTTTATTTTTTATTCTACCCCTTTATTGTCTATTCTATTTATTTCCATTCTTTTATTTTCTATTCTGTTCTGTTTTACGCTATTATATTTTATTTTATTTTTTTCTGTTCTATTATTATCTGTTCTATTATATTCTTTTCAATTTTATTCCTTTATTTTCTATCCTATTTTATTCTCTTCTGAAATTCAAATTCAAATTTGATTCACAAACTATTAGAATTTCTTTCAAAATTTTCATTTTGTTATTTTGGATTAGTTTAAATTCATTACTATTGTAATTCAGGAATTCAGATACTTTCGATTTCCCAAATAACAAAAAATGTGTCCGAATTTCGATTCGGATTGAAACGAACTGCACATGTCTACTGCTGACCAAACGCAATCCATTTACTCTGCAAGCCGCCTGCAACCACAGTCAATGCATGCGATTGCGGAATGCTAGTGCTGGATTCCAAGGGGTTAAAGCAGGCGGTGAGAAGGCAATACGACACCTCCTCACCGCCTGTCAAATGCTCTCTAAAGAGCGATCTGCGCTCAGATCGCTTTTCAGAGTGCAACGCTAGTGTGAACGAGTCCTTACATACTTCCACATAAGCCTCTTTGACATGGGCGGCAGCTTCTACCGCCCTCTTCGGCACCATTGACTTCAATGCATGAGTTTGACAGGTGATGCCGTTGTCAAGCTCAGCATGCCGAGTTCAATTTGCTGCGGCCCTGTCATGTGTACAATCCCCCCTGCTGCATGTCTGCTTGTAGGTGGGCGGTAAAAAAGCTGATCAACTACCTGTTTTTTCCTCACTGTGGCCGCTTTGGGAATGTTTCCCTCCACTAATCGCTACGCCACTGGGCAAAACGGAGGTTGGATGAAAGCAGCGCAGAAGCGCTGATCATGGCACATCACACTTCCTTTTTTTTTTTTATTAACTTTATTCTAAACGTCATACAGTGAGACTTCATTAGGTTCCATTGAACACATTGTGGTGGACTGCGTCGCTTTGCACTAAAAAGTCATGCTTGCCATACTTTTTTCCAGCACACACCACCGTTATGTGGTGGTGTGCACTGGCCATGCAGGAGAGGAGGCATTTTGCCTTGTCTTGCGGTAGGACTGACCTGGAATAGCTGCTCAACGCAGTCTTACTGCACCTAGTGTGAATGAGCCCTAAAAAGCTATGCTCCAATCAGCGGTAGTGTAGCGGCTGGCAGGCATTCAGGAGTCACTACCGCCTCCTTCCTAATGCCTATTTTATTTTATTTTTTTACCTTTTTTTTAAAATTGCCAAATAGCAATTTTACATTAACCACTTCAACCCCGGAAGGATTTACCCCCTTCCTAACCAAGCCCTTTTTTGCCATACGGCACTGAGTCGTTTTAACTGACAATTGCGCAATCGTGCGACGTTGAACCCAAACAAAATTGATGTCCTTTTTTTCCCAAAAATAGAGCTTTCTTTTGGTGGTATTTGATCACCTCTGCGGTTTTTATTTTTTGCGCTATAACCAAAAAATAAGAGCGACAATTTTTTTTTTTTAAAAAGCAATTTTTTAAAATTTTTGCTATAATAAATATCCCCAAAAAATATATAAAAAAACTAATTTCTTCCACAGTTTAGGCTAATATGTATTCTTCTACATATTTTTCATAAAACAAAATTGCAATAAGCCTATATTGATTGGTTTGCGCAAAAGTTACCGCGTCTACAAAATAGGGAATAGATTTATGGCATTTTTATTATAACTTATTTTTTTTAATTAGGAATGGCGGCGATCTGCGATTTTTATCGTGACTGCGACATTGTGGTGGACAGATCGGACACTTTTGACACTATTTTGGGACCACTGGCATTTATACAGCAATCAGTGCTATAAAAATGCACTGATTACTGTGTAAATGTCACTGGCAGGGAAGGGGTTAAACACTAGGGGGCGATCAAGGGGTTAAGTGTGTTCCCTCAGTGTGTTCTAACTGTAGGGGGGATGGGCTCACTAGAACATGACAGGGATCACTGCTCCCCATCACTGGGAGCAGTAGATCCCTGTCATGTTGCTAGTCAGAACAGGGAAATTCCTTGTTTACATCTCCCTGTTCTGCCTCTCTGTGCCACGATCGCGGGCCACCGGCGGACATCGAGTCCATGGGACCAGCGGGCATGCTCCAGTGGTGCGCACTGCTGGCAGTGTGCGCGCCGCCAGCGGTGTGCGCGGGCTAGCCGCCGATGACGGAGTGACATATGGGTACGTCGTTTTGTGCACCCGTGCCACTTTGCTAACGTATATAGGTGTGAGCCGGTCAGCAAGTGGTCAAGGACCGCAGAACAACTGCAAGCCAATCGTTTGGCTTGCAGTTGCAGGTTGGACCCATTGATCTTAATGAGACAGTTTGACAGGTGGTGCAGCCTGTCAGACTCTGCAGCCCAAGTTAAAAATGTGGTGGTGTGATCAGATGCTTTGGAGGCTAGAGCAGAGATCTGGGGCCTAATAGACCCCAGATCTCTCCAAAAAGAGGACCTGTGAAAGCTCAAGCTATCACAAGGGAAGTTGTCCATCCCTTGCAATAGCAATAAAGTTTATAAAAAAAAAATTATAAAAAAAAAAAAGGGACGGCATAAAAAAAAAAAAAGTGGCGTGGCCGGAAGACGACCGAGATGGCTGCTTGCTGAAACAGCTATGAGGGATGGCGGCTTTCTGGGACTCTAAGCGACGGGTGATCACCTCAAAAATACACAATAACGGGATCAATTGATTCGCCAGAACACCAGGACCATGTCGAAATGAAGAAATGAGAGATCTGCTCCACGGAAACTCACAGAATTCTACCCAGGGAAAAACCGCCTCCAAAATGGCGCCGGCGGACCTGTGGCTGCATCCTGCGGTGGCCCGAACCTCTCACAAGCACAACAGAATGCTGCACACACAGCAATATCCTCTCCTCACCTGCACGGGAACGGTTCCTTCGCCTTCACACCATCCACGAGCCCAGCCAAATCTAAATTAAAACTCTCACAGGACACAGCACAAGACACTGAGGTGAGCCATAGTTCATTAGCTCCCCCTATGTGCCCAGCTACAGATAACTCCATCGCTGCATATCCCACTACTAATCAGCCTGTGCTGGACACTACATTGAGAGACATGCTTCTCACACTGCAAACCTCCATCCACTCTGATATCTCCAAAATGATGCATCATTTTATCTCAGAAATGACATGTATGGGAGAGATAGACACTATCATTGAAAACAAACTGGGGGAAGTGACCTCCTCCTTCAATACCTTAGTGGATGTTCAGAGTGAAGGGGTTGAAGATATAGAGTGGATGAAAGCTAAGATCTCTGACTTAGAAGACCGTTCCAGAAGGAAAAACTTAAAAATACACAGTTTATGTCTACTTTTCTCCCTGACGCATCCCTGGGTGAATTAATAATTGATCGCATACACCGGTTGCCAAAACCGTTTTATTTGCCAGAAAATGTCCCAAGAGACATTATTGTTAGAATTAATTGTTTCCAAGTCAAGGAAAATCTGATGCGTGCCGCACGCAACCAAGCTGAATACCCCCAGCAATATGCCAATCTGGCTTTCTACTCTGATCTCTCTAAATATACCATGCTGCAACGCAAAAACTTAGCCACTATTATGAACCCCCTGCGAAACCATCAGATATCATACAAGTGGGGTCATCTAGTTAAGCCGATCATCACTAAGGACAACAAAGCCCACTATGTCCATACCCTGGACAAAGGTCTTTCTCTGCTGTGACAATGGCACATCCTGGAACCACTGGAACAGAGGCAGCATAATCGCAGCCAAGGCTCCCGCACCACCGGTGACTGGGATGATTTTGATCCATCGGATGATATGACCACCTGAGTCTCTAAAGTTATTTCTAGCTTACTTGTAAGCCCTGGATTGCTTGCCCGAGCCCGGCTCGTCAGCCTAAACCCTCAGTTTTAGTCGGGGCACAGACCGCTCAAGCAGAGTTCTGCTTTTTCTATTTTTAGATTTCACCCACCCCCTGGAAACATTATACGGGAGTTAACGGTTTAAATTCTGACTTGTTCTTATTTTTTACAGTCTTTAGTCCAACACCCTTTCTCCACCAGCCAAGCTTCTTCCTACAGCGTCTGACGACCTTCGGATCTACAAGGTTCCTATAAGAACTTCTCCACAAACAGTGAGTCCACCATCTACCAGCACCTGCATACCCTTTTTAATACACAAGATATCACCACTAACTTACTCTCATTCTAAACCATATAGCTGAACCCACACATATACCTACAACTAATTCAGTGGTAACTCTACCATCCAATATGCCGATCAAAATAAAGTCACTTAATGTAAAGGGTTTAAACCACCCGGGAAAAAGATATTCCCTCTGGTCCGAAGCCCGCAAACTTCATAGTGACGTACTGTGCCTCCAAGAGACCCATTTTTGTCATGATAAGGCGCCAAAAATGTCTCACAAAAACTTCCCACATATCTTCTGTGCTAACTCTCAGAACAAAACAAAAAGAGTATTGATAGCAATCAGAGACACGGTTGCATTTAATTTGATATCTACAATTGCGGATCCCCAGGGGAGATACCTTATCCTAATATGCAAAATGAATAATGCCACCTTCACTATCGTAAATTTATACGCTCCAAACACGGGCCAATTACGCTTCCTGCGGAAACTACTGAAATAAGTACATAAAAACCAGCAAGACCGTACGCTCTTTTGTGGGGACTTCAATTTAGTCCCTGACCCTTCCATTGATGTTAAGGGACCCTCTCCTATACAACGCCGGAAATCTACTCTGACTCAGCTACTACAAGCCAACGACTTATTTGACATATGGAGATGCCAACACCCCATGGAAAAGGACTTTACCTTCTTTTGAAAACCACATTGCACTTATTCAAGAATCAACCTGTTTGTCGGAGACAAATAACTCCTACAAGACGCCATTGAGACAAAAATTCACACCATAACATGGTCAGATCATGCACCCATCTCCATATGTATAGGAGACAAGTCATCTCATTCATTTGCCACCAACTGGAGAAATGATCCATACCTCATGCCTATACCTGCTAATACGACATTCATACAAAAACGTCTGACAGAATACTGAGACATTAATATGCCTACAGCTAGCAATCCTGCTACATTGTGGACAGCCCACAAATTGTTTGTTCGCGGTGTTCTAAATCAACTGAATGCACAAACGAGGCACCAAAGGACACAGCAGCTGACAGAACTACTCAATAAAATTGAACACTTAGAAAAGATAAATAAAGTATCCCCCACACACTTCAATAGCGATAAAAGTTTTGTGGCCAGAAATGATCTTAAAACCTTCTTAAATGCCAAACACGCCAAGTCACTATTAAAAATACGATCTTCTTTCTACACAGCCGGTAATAAAGCTGGTAAACTGTTAGCAAGCCAAATCAAACTAAGGCGGAACAAAAATAAAATTCCGCATATCCTACATCCCTCTACCAGAGACAAAGTGTATCACCCCAAAGATATAGCTAATGCGTTTGGCGAGTATTATCGCAGGCTATATAACTTAAAAGATGACCCCAACATAATACAACCCATGGATTCTGACATATCAGACTTTCTAGAATCAATGAATCTTCCCAAACTTTCCTCAGAACAACTGATATCCCTCAACGCTCCATTCTCCATACAAGAAATCTCCCAAGCTATTTCCACACTTCCCAACGGTAAAGCCCCGGGCCCGGATGGCTTCTCTGCCGAATATTACAAATTATTCAACAAAACCTTAACCCCCCATATCTGTGATATGTTCAGCGCTGCTGTGTCCTCTGGTCAATTACCAAATGAAATGCTCTCTGCCAATATTGTAACCTTGCCCAAACCAGGGAAGGAGCCGGATACCCCCAAATTTCCCCCAAATCTCTCTATTAAACACTGACCTCAAATTGTATGCCAGATTAATAGCTCAGAGATAGGGATGAGCCGAACACCCCCCGGTTCGGTTTGCACCAGAACCTGCGAACGGACCGAAAGTTCGCACGAACGTTAGAACCCCATTGACGTCTATGGGACTCGAACGTTCGAAATCAAAAGTGCTCATTTTAAAGGCTAATTTGCACGGTATTGTCCTAAAAAGGGTTTGGGGACCCGGGTCCTACCCCAGGGGACATGTATCAATGCAAAAAAAACTTTTAAAAACGGCCGTTTTTTCGGGAGCAGTGATTTTAATGATGCTTAAAGTAAAAAAAAAAAAAGTGAAATATTCCTTTAAATATCGTACCTGGGGGGTGTCTATAGTATGCCTGTAAAGTGACACGTGTTTCCCGTGTTTAGAACAGTCCCTGCACCAAATGTCATTTTTAAAGGAAAAAATCTCATTTAAAACTGCTTGCGGGTTTAATGTAATGTCGGGTCATGGCAATATGGATGAAAATCAGTGAGACAAACGGCATGGGTACCCCCCAGTCCATTACCAGGCCCTTTGGGTCTTGTATGGATATTAAGGGGAACCCCGCACCCAAATTAAAATAAGGAAAGGTGTGGGGCCACCAGGCCCTATATACTCTGAACAGCAGTATACAGGCGGTGCAAACAAGACAGGGACTGTAGGTTTGTTGTTAAGTAGAATCTGTTTGTAATTTTGAACGGGTACATTTTTAACGTGTTTAGCTCCAGCCAAAAAATCTTTTTTAAGCTTTTTGGAAAACATAGGGAAGGGTTATCACCCCTGTGACATTTGTTTTGCTGTCTTTCCTCCTCTTCAGAAGATTTCACCTCACTTTTTGTCCCAATGAAAAATGTTTTTTGAAAATTTGGGTTTTTTTGTGGAACAAGGATTGGAAAGCATCAGTGGAAAGGAGAATTTTTTTTCCCATATTAACTCTTACAGGAGAGAATTTCCCTTCCTAGGGGTAGATTTCATCTCACTTCCTGTTGTCTCCTTCCGTTTGCAAGTAGGAGTCGTTTGTAAGTTAGATGTTTGAAAGTAGGGTCCTGCCCTATATACTCAGCAGAAATTTGGGCCTTAGGTGTTGCTGTGGCCACAACACTGTAAGCCCTCGCAGGGCCCTGCTGTGAAATATTAGATCAAGAATTGTAATTACATGCCCCTGTTGAACAGGAGCTGAAAAATTAGGCCTTAGGCACTGGTGCTGGTGCTGGTGCCACAACACTGCAACCCCTTACAGACACTCTAGTTGGAACGCAGGAACGAGCCCTGCTGCAAAGTATTGCATCAAAAATTGTAATTACACGCCCCTGTTAGACAGGAGCAGAAAAATTGGGCCTTGGGCACTGGTGCTGGTGCCACAACACTGCAACCCCTCACAGACACTCTAGTTGGAATGCAGGAACGAGCCCTGCTGCAAAGTATTACATCAAAAATTGTAATTACACGCCCCTGTTAAACAGGGGCTGAAAAATTGTGCCTTAGGCACTGGTGGTGGCGCCCAGAACCAAAAATGTTCTTACAAGCTATCAGCGTGATGATTGAGGAGGAAGAGGATAATTACTCAGGGATAGTCACTCAGCATCAGCATAGGCAGTCTTTGAAGGGATCTGAGATTTCAAAAAAAATTATTCGGTTACATCAGCATCAGGTGCTTGGTAGCTGGTGGTGATCCAAGACTGATTCATTTTTATGAAGGTCAGTCAATCGACCGAGTCGGTGGACAGACGCACCCTGTGATCGGTTACCACGCCTCCAGCAGCACTGAATGTGCGTTCCGAAAGAACGCTGGATGCAGGACAGGCCAGTAGCTCAATTGCATACTGTGCAAGCTCTGGCCAGTGATCCATCCTCAAGACCCAGTAACCCAGAGGATTTTCGGTGGGAAAGGTGTCCAAGTCTGATCTTGCCCCTAGGTATTCCTGCACCATGTAAAACAGACGCTGGCGATGGTTGCTGGAACCGATCATACCTTGGGGCTGCGGACCAAAAAATTGTCTGAACGCATCGGTCAGACGGCCACCTTCTCCACTGCTCCTTCTTTGACTGACCGAAGCCTCAGCAACACGTTGTCCAGAAACAGGAGTTTGTAACCTCCCAGTCTCTGGGAACGCGTTGCACAGACCTTTCTGCAAGGCCTCCCGAAGATGTTTCATCCTCTGCTCCCTCTGCGATGGCAAGATAAGGTCCGCAACCTTACCCTTGTAACGTGGATCAAGGAGGGTTGCCAGCCAGTATTGGTCCTTCTCCTTGATACCACGAATACGAGGATCCTTACGCAGGCTTTGCAGGATCAGGGAGGCCATGCAGCGTAGGTTTGCTGAGGCATTCGATCCGGAGTCCTCTGGGTCACTAAGGACGACATGGTCCGCAGCCACCTCCTCCCAGCCACGTACAAGTCCATGTGTTTCTTGGGACTGATCCCTTAAAGACTGCTGCTGATGCTGAGTGCCAGGCTCCACCTCCATACTGACACAATCTTCCTCCTCCTCCTCCTCCTCCTCCTCCTCTTCCTGTGTGATCGGCGGGCACGCAGGAACACTGTCTGGATAAAGGGGGCCTTGAGAGCTAAGGAAGTCCTCCTCTTCCTGCCTCTGTTCTGCCTCAAGTGCCCTGTCCATTATTCCACGCAGCGTGTGCTCCAACAGGTGGACAAGGGGGACAGTGTCACTGATGCATGCACTGTCACTGCTCACCATCCTCGTGGCCTCCTCAAATGGTGACAGGACAGTGCATGCATCCCTGATCATGGCCCACTGGCGTGGGGAAAAAAAACCAAGCTCCCCTGACCCTGTCCTGGTGCCATAGTCGCACAGGTACTCATTGATGGCCCTCTGCTGCATGTGCAGCCGCTGCAGCATGGCCAACGTTGAGTTCCACCTGGTGGGCATGTCACAGATTAGGCGGTTCTTGGGCAGGTTAAACTCCTTTTGGAGGTCCGTCAGCCGAGCACTGGCATTATATGACCGGCGGAAATGCACACAGACTTTCCTGGCCTGCCTCAGGACATCCTGTAAGCCCGGGTACCTGCCCAAGAACTGCTGCACCACCAAGTTAAGGACGTGAGCCAAACAGGGCACATGGGTCATTTGTCCCTGTCGGAGGGCAGAGAGGAGGTTGGTGCCATTGTCGCAAACCACCATTCCTGCCTTAAGTTGGCGTGGCGTCAACCACCTCTGAACCTGCCCCTGCAGAGCTGACAGAACCTCTGCCCCAGTGTGGCTCCTGTCCCCCAAGCACACCAGCTCAAGCACCGCATGGCATCTTTTGGCCTGCGTACTTGCGTAGCCCCTTGAATGACTACGGAGCACCGCTGGTTCCGAGGAAGAGGCCATGGAGGAAGAAGAAGAGGAGGGGTGGAGGAGAGAGGTGTGTCACAATCATTAGCATTTTGGAGGCGTGGTGGCGGAACAACCTCCAACACTACTGCACCTTGTCCTGCATCCTTCCCAGCTGCCAGCAGAGTCACCCAATGCGCCGTGAAACTTAGGTAACGTCCCTGTCCATGCCTGCTGGACCATGAGTCAGCGGTAATATGCACCTTACCGCTGACCGCCCTGTCCAGCGAGGCATGGACATTGCCTTCCACATGCCGGTAGAGAGCCGGAATCGCCTTCCGTGAGAAAAAGTGGCGTTTGGGTACCTGCCACTGAGGAACCGCACATTCCACAAACTCACGGAAGGGGGCAGAGTCTACCAACTGAAAGGGCAGCAGTTGAAGTGCCAGCAATTTTGCCAAGCTAGCATTCAACCGCTGGGCATGTGGATGGCTGGGAGCAAACTTCTTTCGGCGGTGCAGCAGCTGGGGCAGGGAAATTTGCCTGGTACAATCTGACGTTGGTGTACCAAAAGCAGATTGCCCACAAGTACTTGGCTGTGACACACCTAATTCTACACCTTCATTCCTCTCAGTGCAGGTCTCAGAGAGGACTGAAGGTCTAGTGGGGTTGGAAATCTCAGCTGATGAGGAGCAAGGAGAGGTCCTCTTTGTTCTTTGGTGTGGGTCTTTTAGATGCGCTTGCCAACGAACTGCATGGCAGGTCAACATATGTCTGGTCAAGCATGTGGTACCCAAGCGGGAGATGTTTTGGCCACGTGAGATACGCTTGAGACATATGTTGCAAATAGCAGCGGTGCGATCTGATGCACTCATCTCAAAAAAGGCCCACACCAAAGAACTTTTTGAATAACGTGCAGCGCCCTGCACATGTGATGCAGTCAATGTGCTGCCCTTAGGCTGGCCCCTGGAGGGCATCCTGCCTCGTTGGTGATGTGCCGCCTCCTCCTCCTCCTCCTCCTCTCTCCTATCAGGCACCCACGTTGAGTCAGTGACCTCATCATCCCCTCCCTCCTCATCACTGGAGCAAACCCGGCAGTATGCTGCAGCAGGGGGAGTATGACTGCCAGATTGCTGTCCTTCTTGGGCACCCCCTCTGTCCGTGCTCATGTTACTGCCTTCATCGAGCTCAGTATCATCATCAGAGCCTTCCAAAAGCTGGGCATCCTCCTGGGGCATGTACCCAACACTGTGGTCAAACAGTTCGAGGGACTCCTCAAGAGGACATGGTGGGGCTAGGGAAGGAGTCACTGATGCCATTGAGCCGAGGGAGGAGGCCGCGTTGGCAGCTGCTTTGCCAGACAAAGTACCCTGAGCATGGGTGAGAGAGGATGAGGAGGATGAGGACGGCTTGGTCATCCACTCGACCAAGTCTTCCGCATGTTGCGGCTCAACACGGCCAGCTGCCGAAAAAAAGGCCAAGCGTGTCCCATGGCCACGTGCTGATGAGGATGCACCGTCTCCACGACCAGCACTAGACACAGAGCCTGCTTGCCCTCTCTTATTGGCTTGTGACTGTCTGCCTCTCCTTCTTGGCCTTCCAGACATACTAATGGCCTGTAGCTGCACTAAGCTGGGATATATATATATATCTATATATATATATATAGATATATATATATATCTATATATATATATATATACTGCAGCTAGCAAAATCAACTACCTGCCTGTAGTATGAGAACACCACCAACCTTCTACAGGTAGCTTTAGCTGAACACTGTGAGGTGGACGCACCCCACTAACTTGTAGGTTTAGCTGAACACTGTGAGCAGGACGCACTGCACTAACTGTAAATAGTCTAGCTGCCTGACCGTGGTACTAATAGGATCAAAAGAACACCAGTAATTTTCTTCAGGTAGCTTTATATACTGTAACAAGACAAGCCTGCCTGTCAGTAGGAAGATAACAGGAACGGATCTAGCTGAACACTGTGAGCAGGACGCACTGCACTAAATGTAAATAGTCTAGCTGCCTGACCGTGGTACTAATAGGATCAAAAGAACACCAGTAATTTTCTTCAGGTAGCTGTAAATACTGTAACAAGACAAGCCTGCCTGTCAGTAGGAAGATAACAGGAACGGATCTAGCTGAACACTGTGAGCAGGACGCACTGCACTAAATGTAAATAGTCTAGCTGCCTGACCGTGGTACTAATAGGATCAAAAGAACACCAGTAATTTTCTTTAGGTAGCTGTAAATACTGTAACAAGACAAGCCTGCCTGTCAGTAGGAAGATAACAGGAACGGATCTAGCTGAACACTGTGGGCAGGACGCACTGCACTAAATGTTAATAGTCTAGCTGCCTGACCGTGGTACTAATAGGATCAAAAGAACACCAGTAATTTTCTTTAGGTAGCTGTTAATACTGTAACAAGACAAGCCTGCCTGTCAGTAGGAAGATAACAGGAACGGATCTAGCTGAACACTGTGAGCAGGACGCACTGCACTAAATGTAAATAGTCTAGAAGATAACAGGAACGGATCTAGCTGAACACTGTGAGCAGGACGCACTTTACTAAATGTAAATAGTCTAGCTGCCTGACCGTGGTACTAATAGGATCAAAAGAACACCAGTAATTTTCTTTAGGTAGCTGTTAATACTGTAACAAGACAAGCCTGCCTGTCAGTAGGAAGATAACAGGAACGGATCTAGCTGAACACTGTGAGCAGGACGCACTGCACTAAATGTAAATAGTCTAGAAGATAACAGGAACGGATCTAGCTGAACACTGTGAGCAGGACGCACTTTACTAAATGTAAATAGTCTAGCTGCCTGACCGTGGTACTAATAGGATCAAAAGAACACCAGTAATTTTCTTTAGGTAGCTGTTAATACTGTAACAAGACAAGCCTGCCTGTCAGCAGGAAGATAACAGGAACGGATCTAGCTGAACACTGTGAGCAGGACGCACTGCACTAAATGTAAATAGTCTAGAAGATAACAGGAACGGATCTAGCTGAACACTGTGAGCAGGACGCACTGCACTAAATGTAAATAGTCTAGAAGATAACAGGAACGGATCTAGCTGAACACTGAGCAGGACGCACTTTACTAAATGTAAATAGTCTAGCTGCCTGACCGTGGTACTAATAGGATCAAAAGAACACCAGTAATTTTCTTTAGGTAGCTGTTAATACTGTAACAAGACAAGCCTGCCTGTCAGTAGGAAGATAACAGGAACGGATCTAGCTGAACACTGTGAGCAGGACGCACTGCACTAAATGTAAATAGTCTAGAAGATAACAGGAACAGATCTAGCTGAACACTGTGAGCAGGACGCACTGCACTAAATGTAAATAGTCTAGAAGATAACAGGAACGGATCTAGCTGAACACTGTGAGCAGGACGCACTGCACTAAATGTAAATAGTCTAGAATTTAACAGGAACGGATCTAGCTGAACACTGTGGGCAGGACGCACTGCACTAAATGTAAATAGTCTAGAAGATAACAGGAACGGATCTAGCTGAACACTGTGAGCAGGACGCACTGCACTAAATGTAAATAGTCTAGAAGATAACAGGAACAGATCTAGCTAAACTGAGTACAGTGTATATATATATATATATGCAACACCTGGGATGCATATATATACACAATACACTGTAAGTGCAGCTAACTGACTGACTGTTCTGCCTAATCTATCTAACTCAAATCAAACACTGTCTCTCTGTCTATCTCTTTCAACGCCGGAACACACACTACACAGGGCCACCGTGCAGGCGGCCTTATATAGTGTGGGGCGTGTACTAAATCCCCTGAGCCATAATTGGCCAAAGCCTCCTTGGCTTTGGCCAATTACGGCTCTCTGTTCAGGCGGCGCTGTGATTGGCCAAGCATGCGGGTCATAGTGCATGCTTGGCCAATCATCAGCAAGCAATGCACTGCGATGCCGCAGTGGATTATGGGCCGTGACGCGCCACACGAATTTGGCGCGAACGGCCCATATCGTTCGCAATTCGGCGAACGACCGAACAGCCGATGTTCGAGTCGAACACGAAGCTCATCCCTACTCAGAGATTAACCCCCATTATACCCCACATCATACACCCTGACCAAGTAGGGTTCACGCTAGGCAGACAAGCCTCAGATGCCAAGCGAAAAATACTAAATCTCCTACATTTTACTGAAAAATATAACATATCAACTCTATTCATTACCTTAGACGCCGAAAAGGCATTTGATAGGATTCACTGGGGTTATTTGAAATACACTCTCACCAAATTTGGATTTCAAGGCAACATATTATCGGCCATTCTAGCCTTGTATTCTAACCCCAACGCTCGAGTTCTCTCAGATGGATTATCATCAACAATGGAACAAGACAGGGATGCCCCCTGTCTCCATTGATTTTCAGACTAATGATGGAACCCCTGGCTCAAAAAATCCAATCCTCAAACTCCATTTTAGGAATCAAAATTAAAGGTCAAGAATTTAAAATCCACACTATTTGCGGATGACATAATTCTCACTTTGACTGATCCGGCCTCTTCCCTGGTAAAGGTATGGGAAATCTTAAATACCTTCAATGCATGTTCTTTTTACAAGGTAAATGATTCCAAATCCAATGTCCTTGGCGTTCATATTGCTAAATCTACCAAATTGCGTCTACAATCTACAATTCCTTTTCAATTGGTATCCTCCTCAATGCCTTATTTAGGCATATCCTTGACATCTCCATCCTCAAACTTATATAGCTGCAACTACCTGCCATTTCTCCACACTTGCAGGAAAGATCTTCAAGAACTAAGCAAACATTATCTCTCCTGGGCTGGTAGAGCAGCAGCTTTTAAAATAACCCTTCTGAAACTCTTGTACCTATATAGAGCTCTACCAATACAGGTCCCCAAATCTTTTTTTCCAAGCTATTAAAAGATTACTGAGCACGTCTATATGGCAAGGTAAGAAACCTTGTTGTTCTTATGCCACTATTGTAAAACACAAAATTGCAGAAGTTATGAGCTTCCCAGACACAAAAAATTACTACATGACTGTAATACTGGATCAAATCAGACATTGGTTTAGGCCTCTGTTTCACAAACAATAGCAATTTATCAAGCAATCATTTGTACCTGAAGGCAATTTAAGCTCTTCTGCTAGCTCAGAAAACTCACATAAAACCCAAAAAAACAGATCGCCCAACGATAGCGGCCGCAGTTGAGGCATGGCACTTCCTAGTCCAAAACACATCCCTAACAGAACAGCCTCCCACTGAAAGAACTAATACATAATGACCAATTCCTTCCAATCCAAACCCTTAAAACTAGATACCCAATACCATCGCAAGGTGCATACACATATAAACGTATAGCCTCCTACCTGAAAAAAAATCCTGCACCATCAGTCATAATTCCTACCAAGGCATGGTCCTTCTGGACTTCAAACTCCCCCAAAGCAAAAAGAATAACCCTAGTGTACAATCTCTTACAAAACAAAGACAAGTTCACTAAGACATCAACTTACAAAAGATGGGAAAGGGATCTACAGGCCTCTTTCTCAGATTCCCAATGGCGCTCAGCCATACATTACAACCACAAAGCATCCACCTATATTAATTATTGGGAACTATCGCAAAAAATCCACCATAGATGGTATCTTACTTCTGTACAAATGTATAAATTCGCAAATCTTGACGACGAAAGTTGTTGGAGAGGATGCTCCTCCAAGGGTTCGCTAATACACATTCTCTGGGATTGTCCACACATTCACACAATTTGGAGAAAAGTATTCTCTTTAATCACAGATATCACTGGGATTATCACTAAACCTACTCCATCCCTAGCTATTCTCAGTATAGGACTAGAATCCTTCCCGTACGAATTCAGAACCATAGTGAGGCATATTCTATTTGCTGCTAGGTTACTCATATTGCGCAAATGGAGAAGCTCTTTAATTCCAAATGTTTCTGATAAACTTGATCAAAGAATATGAATACACTTCTGCCTTAAAACACAACACTCTTGCTAAATTTGTCAACGCCTGAAATTTTTGGTTGAAATTTCAAGCGTAAGTAAGTAATGTACTTCCTTCTTTGGTTTCTCCTCTGAGTTCTACCTTGCTTGGACTAACAGACTGTATCCCACTGTTTACTTCTAGATGTATACATGTACACATGTTATGTGTTCTACAATATGTTTCCTTCCTTGTATATGAAAAAATTTAACAAAAATGATTTTGGAAAAAAAAAAAAAAAAGTAAAATAAAAAATTTTAGCGCCCCGTTCCCTGTCAGCATAGCGCGCGTTGACCGCTTGGTGTAACCATGGAGACAGACCAGCCTCAACTACATCGGCTGCTCTCAGATCTGTGCTCAGGCTGTGGGGGCGGGCACTGAAGCCCCAGTATAAGGCAGAAGCAGAAAAGTCTGCGATGGCCAATGTGAGGCTCATCAAATTTGTAAATGGCTTGTTTCTAATTTAAACCACAAGACCAAATAAAACAGGGATTGTTTATTTATAAAAAAAAAATTTTAAAAAGTGCCCTGTCCCCTCGTGCTCATGCGCAAATATGAGCATGCACTTAGAGGTAAAAGGTGATTGCACCACACATGTGAGGTATCGCTGCAATCATCAGGGCAAGAGCAATAATTCTCCTGACAGATCTCCTCTGTAGCTCAAAACCGGTAACCTGTAAAGGCTTTTAAAGTGTCACTTATGGCTATTGAATGTACCGTAGTTTGTTGTCATTCCATGGGCACGTGCAATTTTAAGGAGTGACATGTTTGGTATCTATTTACTCAGAGTAACATCATCTTTTATATTTTACCCAAAATTGGGTAGCATATTGTGTTTGTGTTTAGTAAATTCTTTAAAGTATATTTCCTTAAAAAAAATGCGTTTGAAAAACTGTTGCGCAAATACTGTGTGACATAAAAAATTGCAACACCCACCATTTTCTTCTCCAGGGCCTCTGCTTACAAATATATATATATAATGTTTGGGGATTCTAAGTAATTTTCATTCTGCATGCTGGTCTACTTCTTACCATTTTGGTAATAGTCGTATATTTTTACATTAACCGGTTTGAGGCCAAAGACCACCATATCTTGCACAACGAAGATATTGTATTCTTGTGTTGAGTGGTCCAGCTGAAAAAAAGAAAAAGAGAAAAGAATTTCAATTAACCTTTGCACGTTAAAGCGGTAGTAAACTGTAAAATAAAAAAAAATCTCCCTGCAAGGTAGTGTCACAATGTGAAAAGGAAACCCTCCAGTGGTGCACTGTGACCGCTGACAGGGCTTCCATGTTTACTTGGTCTTCCTTACAGGAAGAGCTGCAGCTATCAGCTTGGCCGAGCCGCGACCCCCTTGTGCATGCGCGTGGGATTCACGACTGTGGTACAGCTCTTTCAATGGACAGAGCACCGTCCACAGAGAGTGCAGTGCGCATGCACCAGTGACATTATCGGTCCTGCTTAGGTAAATATCTCCTTAACTGTACAAGTTTAGGAGATAGTAACTGTACCTACAGGTAAACCTTATTATAAGCTTACCTGTAGATATACATACAAAAACCACCTTTACTACCACTTTAACCTCTTGGATACCAAGGTACATTTATAAGCAGCTTGAGAAACAAGGGGTTAAAACAAGTTCTACTGCAGCCGTGAGCTTGGTACCAATCGGTACATCGAACGAGGGCCTTTAAGGCAAAAGTGATCACTTTTATAGGGCTCCAAAGTTTCCCCCTTCCACTGGCGCCCGCAGTGGTTCTCAGGGTCTCCCGTTCTTTTGGGGGGCCCAGAACTGTGCTAAATATTTATATAAGGACCTGTAATCTTTTCTGCAAGGTCTTCAAACTACATTCAAAACACATCTGGCCACAGCAACTGTCCTTGAAAATACCCCAACAGGCTGGTAGTGGTCCGTGTATGGTAATATGGAGACTCTAATGGGCATTCCCTGATGTAAGAGGGGACTCTGATGGGCACTACTGGATGTCAGGGGGGACTTTGATCAGTATTCTTGGATATAATGGGAGGACTCTGATGGACTCTCCTGGACGTAAGAGGAGACACTGATGGGCACTCTGGGATGTAAGGAAGGATTCTGATGGTCACTCCTGGATGTAAGGGGAGACTCTAATGGGCTCTCTTGGATGTAACAGGGGGACTCTAATGAGCTCTCTTGGATGTAAGGGGGCACACTGATGCACACTCCTGGATATAAGGAGGGACTCTGATGGGCACTTCTGAATGTAAGGTGAAACTTTAATGGGCTCCCTTGGATGTAACAGGGGGACTCTGATGAGCTCTCCTGGAAGTAAGAGGGCACACTGATGCACACTCGTGGATGTAAGGGGGGATTCTGATGGGCACTCTTGGATGTACACGATTGGGCGCTCTGGTATGTAAGGGGAAACTCTGATGGACTCTCTTGGATGTATGGGGGGGAAACTGATGGGCACTCCTGGGTGTAAGGGGGGCAGCTCTGATGAGCTTTTCTGGATGTAAGGGAGGATGCTGATGGGCACGTCCAAAATGTAAGGGGAAACTCTGATAGACACTCTTGGATGTAAGGGGGGAAACTGATGGGCACTCTGGGATCTCAGAGCCAGGGGGACATTGATGGGCACTCCTGGATGTATGGGGTGACTTTGATGGGCACTTCTGCATGTAAGGGAAAACTCTTATGGGCATTTCTGGATGTAATGGAAACTCTTGGATCTGAGGGGGCTCTAATGGGCACTCTGGAATGTGGGGGAAGCTGATTAAAGTAGACTTGGATGGGCTCTCCCAGATGTAAGGGGAGACTCTGATGGACAATCCTGCATGTGGGGGAGGGGGTGGGCTCTTTATCTAACTGATTTTTTTTTTTCAGCCTGTTAATGTCTGTAAACCCCATAAACATAAAATAAATCAGTTAAATGTTAAAGGGGAACTCCAGTGTTTTCAAACACCCAAACTGCCCCCTGCCACGCTAAGTGCTGGGAAGTGCGTTCTGTAGCAAACTCTGGTGCTTATCCAATAAGGAAGAGCAAACAACAGCGGTGATGTGGGATTTGCAGCAACATGTAACAACCAGAGAAAACCTCTTCCCTGGATGAAGTAGGCCGTACTTCGGTTGCTATGGGTTGCTGCAGTTTGGATAGTCTTACTGAATTGGCTTGTTGGTGTTCATCTCCTGACAATAAAACTATTAATAGATTTAAAGTGGAGTTCCACCCATTTTTACAACTCTTCAGCATCCCTCACTAAACTGTGTACTGTAAACGAATTGGATATTTAAAAAAAAAAAATTCTCAGCACCTACTGTATATCTGCTGTATACATTTTTCACTTCCTCCTCCCTGGCCGTGGCTCATCGCATCATTTCCTGTTTGCAATGTATCTGGGAAGGGGCGGCAACTTCCTCTGAAACTGCCGTTGCTATGGAAACCTGACCTGAAACCTATTACACTGCTTGTGCTGCACTGAGCATGTGCGAGATCTGCAAGGATGAAATCCAGGAAGAAATACAGTCTGGCTTCAGATGCCCACACTTAAGATGGCCACGGCCTGCTGTACGTTTATAAAATAACAAACTACTGCTATAAGCGAACAAAACAGACCTTAGTTTACAGACTAACTTTACTAGAATACATTAAGCTTGTGTATTATAGGTGTTTTATTTAAAAAGTATAATTTCGGCCAGAACACCACTTTAAGAACAAACCTTGAGAATTTACCAACCTGATCCAGATAAATGAAGACAGAGTTCTGATTGGACTCCACTTTTTTAACAAAAGAATAACCTGAGAGCTGAAAAGAAATAGAAAGAAGAGTTAATGTTCAGGCAATGTGCATGGAATCCAGTAATTCATGGGTATCATAAACAATTGCCAGTTTTTGTTTTTTAATAAAATGACTGTTTTCCCCTTTCATTGCATCTCAGTGCTCCTGATCTTCTGCAGCCTCTTTGCAGCCACTTTCTGTATACATGCACTCCAGCAATGGCTGCATGGCATTTCCCAGGGTAGGCTGACAACAATGGACCAGGCCTGTGTATTGCGTGTTGAAATGACCTCTTGTAGTCTCCATAGGGACAGCATGTGACAGAGTGACATTGCACAACAACTACTGGGAGATTGGGACAGGGGGTGTCATCCTATAACAGGAAGTGCCTGAAGAAGGATGTAGGTGAGGCCTAAGTTGGGTACCTTGAGTTGGGAGTAATTAGCCACGCAATTTGTATATAGCAGAGCAGCACAGTTCCAGCACCTCCAGCACTTACTGTATGTAATGGCAAGGGGCGTTGGGGTGTGCTGGAGGGTCTATTGGTGCTGGGTGATCTATTGTCGCAGGCAGGGAAGGGGGTAACTTATTGTTGCTGGTGCGCGGCCTATTGTTTCTGAGGGGGTCTTATGTGACTGGGAGGGATCTTCTGTTGAATGAGGGGTCTATTGTTGATGGCTGCTGGAGGGTCTATTGGTGCTGGGTGATCTATTGTCGCAGGCAGGGGAGGGGGGTAATCTATTGTTGCTGGTGGGGAATCTGTTGTTGGCTGCTGGAGGGCCTATTGGTGCTGGCTGCTGGCTAATTAGTAAATAGTGTAAACCTGTGTGTAATTTAATCTCAATATAAATACAGCTGTTCTGTAGAGAACCTTAGTGAACAAACAGCATCATGAAGGCCAAGGAACAGACCATACAGGTCAGGTATAAAGTTGTGGAGAATTTTAAAGCAGGGTTGTTATAAATCCAAAGAAAAAAAACGCTGCTCCAGGTGATGATAATCCAAATGGATTAGATGGGCTGGGTGCTATCCCCGGCTCGCCACCGTGATATGAGGGAAAGGAAGAAAGGTACGGCTGCACAACAACATATATCCAACAACGATTTATTATGTCAACATGGACTTCCACCAATTCATAGGACACATAAAAGAGGTGACGCTTTTCACACTGCATTAACCATGAAGAAGCGCAAGATAAGTGTGAAACGCGTCACCTCTTTTCTGTGTCCTATGTCCTGGTGGCCGTCCATGTTGACATAATAAATTATTGTTGGATTGATGGTGGTGTGCAGCTGTACTTTGCTTCCTTTCCCAGGGTTAGGTTATAAAAAAATATCCCAAGCTTTGAACACCTCACAAAGCACTGTTCAATACATCATCCGAAAAGGATAAGGGCACAACTGCAAACCTACCAAGACATGGCCGTCCACCTAAACTGACAGGCCGGGCAAGGAAAGCATTGATCAGAGAAGCAGCCAAGAGGCCCATGGTAACTCTGGAGGTGCTGCAGAGATCCACAGCTCAGGTAGGAGAATCTGTCCACAGGATAACTATTAGTCATGTACTCCACAAATCTGGCCTTTATAAAAGAGTGGCAAGAAGAAAGCCATCGTTGAAAGCAGTCCCATTTGCAGTATGCGAGAAACCATGTGGGGGACACAGCAAACATGTGAAGAAGGTGCTCTGGTCAGACGAGACCAAAATTGAACTTTTTGGCCTAAAAGCAAAACACTATGTGTGGTGGAAAAATAACACTGCACATCACCCTGAACACACCATCCCCACCGTGAAACGTGGTGGCAGCATCATGTTGTAGGGGTTGCTTTTCTTCAATAGGGACAGGGAAGCTGGTCAGAGTTAATGTGAAGATGGATGAAGCCAAATACAGGGCAGTTTTAGACGAAAACCTGTCAGTCTGCAAAAGACTTGAGACTGGGGTGGAGGTTTACCTTCCAGCAGGACAACGACGCTAAACATACAGCCAGAGCTACAATAGAATGGTTTAGATCAAAGCATATTCATGTGTTAGAATGGTCCAGTTAAAGTCCAGACCTAAATCCAATTGAGAATCTGTGGCAAGACTTGAATATCTCCATCCAATCTGACAAAGCTTGAGCTTTTTTGCAAATAAGAATAGACAAACCTTTCACTCTCTAGATGTGCAAACCTGGTAGAGACATCCCCAAAAAGACTTTCAGCTGTAATTGCAGTGAAAGGTCGCTCTACAAAGTATTGACTCGGGGGCTGAATACAAATGCACCCCTCACTTTTCACATATTTATTTGTAAAAAATGTTGAAAACCATTTATCATTTTCCTTCCACTTCACAATTATGTGCCACTCTGTGTTGGTCTATCACATACAATCCCAATAAAATCCACTTACGTTTTTGGTTGTAAAATGACAAAATGTGGAAAATTTCAAGGGTTATGAATACTTATTCAAGGCACTGTACTTACCGTCATTTTCTTTTCCGGGCACTAATCCATGGCAGAATGCTAACAGATGTATGCTGCCATTTTGGAGCCAGGAAAATGAAAAATGTATCAAATACCTTCTGTAATTTTCCTTTTCTGGTGCCAATACATGGCAGCATACTAAAACATGTATGCTGCCATACTGGTGCCAGGAAAATTGCAAATTGTATTAAATATTTCTTGGAATTTTCCTTTCCTGGTGCCAATCCATGGCAGAATACTAGCACATGTATGCTGCCATTTTGGTGCCAAGAAAATTAGAAATTGTATCAAATTTCTACCATAATTTTCCTTTTTTGGTGCCAATCAATGGCAGCATACTAACACATGTATGCTGCCATATTGGTGCCAAGAAAACTGCAAATTGTATCAAATACTGTATTGTTCCTTTCCTGGTGCCAACCATGGCAGCATACTAACACATGTATGCTGCCATATTGGTGCCAGGAAAATTAGAAATTGTATGAAATACTTTCTATAATTTTCCTTTTCTGGTGCCAATCCATGGCAGCATACTAACACATGTATGCTGCCATATTGGTGCCAGGAAAATTTCAAATTGTATCAAATACTTATAATTCCATTCCATAAAGGTAATTGGATTGTGTTGACAGACCTCCTTAGCCCACCCAGTCACTTGTCGAGACATCAGTTTAGGGTGAAGAAGCTTAAGACTGTTTATTCAAACACAGGCACAAAGAGATATACACTCAGGGGACAACCCCCCTTCTTTGCATAATGACACACAACTTTCCAGCTTGTAAACCGTCTTATCAGCAGGGAGGGCTGTTGGAGGAATTCCTCCCTTCCTCCACCCTGCCCTATTCTACATGCTAGAAACACATATACATCCCATAATAGGTTGCTCCCAAGGCAGACAGAAACAATAGAACAATGAGATACAGCCACATCTCAAACTATCTAGTAAAAATCTACAACAGTTTACGAGACCAAGCTTATACAATATTTCAGCAGTCAGAAAGGTGGAATTCATTTATCTTCATATATTTCTTGAGGGACATTGTTCAGAAATATTACTGTCCCAAGTGAAAGAGCCCCTTCATTCTTTCAACACAAACCACATATATAAGACCCAGGATAACAAGGGTAAAAGGAAATGCTGAGTCCGGTGTGGTTGTACGATAAGTCGGGTTAGTGCAGACCCGAATGGGGTTCTTCTCAGTCACCCTGTGCCCCTAATAGACACAGGGTAACTTAAACATAGGAGGGGCCAGGGGAGCTGGACAAGGATTTTCCAGAGCTATCTAAGGTAAGCTGGGTTCCACAAGCCCCCCGCCCAAAGTGACTCCTGTCACAGATTGATTCTATCCAAAAAGGTTATTACAGCTAGAACAGGGTTAACCTGATAACCTTGGGTTTTTGTAAAATAAATGCAATTTGTTGCAATGGGGTTTTGATTCAAAACTTTCCTTGGGGAGCAGAGGAGCCTCCAGTGATGTGTACAACTACTTATTTTTAGTTCTATCTGCATTTGTTATACTGTTAACATTTTCTTATACTTTACCAGCAGCACTGTCAATTCATTCGTACTGAAACCCGACAGCATTTCAGCTTCAATTACGACCATATTGGTGGTTGTCCGAGGCCCATTGTAGCTGCAAAAAAACACCCAGTAGACCATCAGTTTTCATCAGTCTATCCATCAGTTTTTTCCAGTAAAATGACAAGGTTATTCAAGCCAGAATTTAAAAACAGATATTCTCTCATTATAGGGGACAGTTATGTGGAGAGGCGCGCGCCGAGACCAAGACGAATGCCTTACATTTAAAAATGCCGCCGCCCGGCACTGTGCATGCGCCCATATGCCGAAAAAATGGTTGAGAGTGTACAGGTTTTCCCGAGCCCGGCTACCTTGGGAAGGCGCATGCGCATCTAACATGTCAGCCTGCCGCCATATTTTTTATGGACGCTGCTGCAGCCGTAGCTCAGAGCGGCCCCAGGGCAGGTGGCTTACCAAGAAATTTCCCACTATCTGGTAGGCCAGTCCGACCCTGACCAGAGCGCTCAATGCTGCAGACTTTTTTTGAGAACCGACAGCCGCTAAGGCTGTTGGTAGTTGTAGCCCATTCATTCAAAGAACACTGTGAATATATGATGTGGCTGGGTGGATGGAGCCCCACATGGCCACATTTTTCTTAGATTGTGGCAGTGAGCAGGGGGAGAAGATCCCACGCTTGCTGCCATAACAGGGATTCGGGTGGTGCGGGGTCAGTCCATTTGTAATATGTTACATGCAGGCCTGGACTGGGACATAAAATAGGCCCGGGCACTTTAGACTGAGCAGCCCAGATCCCTTGCAGGAATTGGCGGGAGGAGGGAACTCAACCCAGCAGTGCTGAGGGGAAGTAGAGGGGGCAGGAGAGAGTACACAGAGGCCCGGAAAGAGGACAGGGGCCCGGGGGCAGCAGAAAGAAGATGGATAGGAGCAGAGGCATAACTAGAACCTTCAGGGCCCTAGTGCAAGAAACCATTATGGTCTCCCCTGAATTCTGGTCCTGGGGTCCTTCCCACTGATCCTGGGACCCTTTATTTCTATTGCAGATCCCTTCATTAAGGATCAGATGTGGGGCCCTTTTACATGTTTTGTAGTGGTGGAATGCCAGGTCCCAGTCGCAAGTGCAAACTTTGCGACCCTGGTAGTTCCGCCAATGGGTGCTAACAATATTTTTGGGGGTTCTATAGCACCCCCTGATGCCGCTTCTAGTGACAGGGGGGCTGCATGGGTTCCCTGCAGCATGGTCGGGGGTCACAATTGCGACCCCTGAAGCTATACCATTGAAGTGGGGGGGCAGTATACAGTGGAGGGGGAACTGTGAGCAGTATACAGAGGTGCTAGCAATATTTTTGAGGGTTCTGTAGCACCCCTGGTGCCACCCTAGTGACAGGGAGGCTGCATGGGCCCCCTGCAGCATGATCGGAGGTCGCAATTGACCCCCAAAGCTATGCCAGTGAAGCATTAGACAGTGGGGGGGAGCAGTGAGCAGTACACAGTATGGGGTAGCAATATACAGTGGGGGGGGGGCAGTGGGCAGTATACAGTGGGGGAGAGCAGTGAGCAGTATACAGGAGGGGCAGCAGTGGACAGTATACAGTGTGGATGGGGAGCAGTATACAGTGGAGTGGGAGCAGTGAGCAGTATAAGGGGGGTCAGTGGGCAGTATAGGGTGGGGAGGACAATGAGTTGTATATGGGGGGAGCAGTATACAGTGGGGGGGGGTATCGACCAGTATACAATGGGGGGGGGGGGGCAGTGAGCAGTGTACAGTGGGGGAGAGCAATATAAGGGGGGATACAGGGGGGAGCAGTATACGGAGGAGGGGGTGAACAGTATACAGGGAGGGGGCAGTAACCAGTATACAATGGGGAGGAAGCAAGCAGTATATGGGGGAGAGTGGGGGAGAGTGGGGGAGAGAGGGCAGTATACAGTGGGGAGAGCAGTGAGCAGTATACAGTGTGGAAGGGGGCAGTGAGCAATATACAGGGGGACAACAGTGGACAGTATACAGTGTGGAGGAAGGGGTATGGGCAGTATACAGTGGGGGGGTGTACAGTGGAGGGGGGGAGTGAAAAGTATACAGTGGGAGCAGTGTATGGGGGAAGGAGGGGGCAGTGGGTAGTATACAGTGGGGGGGGGGGGTAGTATATAGTGGGGGGCAGTATACAGTGGTGGGGATGCAGTGAGCAGTATACAGGGTGGGAAGAAGTGACCATTATACAATGGGGAGCAGTGACCAGTATACAGTGTATAACAAGTTTAATTACCACTTTAATCAGCAACAGAACCTGTGTAACTAATATGTGTTCGGTTTTAAAGGGATGAGGTGGCAACCCTTGGGGGGTGGAGCATAAAGTGTAATAACCACAGTAGGAAGCTGAAGAATTACACATGGAGGGAATTGCTGCAGGAGACACTCACCATATGGATGGAGGTGAAGCCTCCCGGGGTTGCTATCTATGCTCCTCCCCCAAGTCCTCTACCATTTTCAGCAGCCACCTGTGCATGTAAGTGAAGATGGCCACACCCCTGGCCCACCCACCAGCTCAGTCAGCCAGTGTAGCTGCAGGCTGGGAGAGAGACCATTAGGTCTGCCAACCAGAGGAGTTTGCACGTCGGACACAAAAGCTGCACTGCACCCTGGAGGAGAAACCAGAGGTAGTCTATAGTTCCGTATGGGCTCCCTGGTCGCATACACAGACGTGCCCGCATGGGCCCCCTACAACATAGAGGAACCAACACATCCATTTATCTACTCCCACCGCAGAATGCCTGCAGGAGGAGAAGTGGGAATTCAGCGGCAGCAGGAGAGAAATGCACGGTTCGGTTCCTCTTTGTGCTGCCCAGCCGTCCCTCCTACACAGGTTGTCCCGGCCCACCGGGCACATGCCTGATGTGGCCTATGGCCAGTCTGGGCCTGGTTACATGTTACACCCTGAATATGGGTGTAATATGGAACATGTTACAAAAAGTGTACTTATCCTTTAACCACTTGCCGACCGCCGCACGACGATGTACGTCGACAAAGCGGCACGGGCAGGCAAAAGGGCTTACCTGTACGTCCCTGCCTGCCCGCGGGTGGGGGGTCCGATCGGACCCCCCCCCCGGTGCCTGCGGCGGTCGGCAAATGTCCCCCGGCGATCGGTGGTGAGGGGGAGGCCATCCATTCGTGGCCCCCCCCTCGCGATCGCTCCCAGCCAATGGGATCATTTCCCTGCCTCTGTATTGTACACAGAGGCAGAGGAAATGATGTCATCTCTCCTCGGCTCGGTATTTTCCGTTCCGGGCCGAGGAGAGAAGACTGAACTGTGAGTGCACCAAACACACACACACAGTAGAACATGCCAGGCACACATTACACCCCGATCCCCCCCCCGATCGCCCCCCAATCACCCCCCCCCCCTGTCACAAACTGACACCAAGCAGGTTTTTTTTTTTTTTTTTTTTTTTTTTTCTGATTACTGTATTGGTGTCAGTTTGTGTCAGTTACTGTGTTAGGGCAGTGAGTCTTAGGCCCCCTTTAGGTCTAGGGTACCCCCCTAACCCCCCTAATAAAGTTTTAACCCCTTGATCACCCCCTGTCACCAGTGTTGCTAAGCGATCATTTTTCTGATCGCTGTATTAGTGTCGCTGGTGACGCTAGTTAGTGAGGTAAATATTTAGGTTCGCCGTCAGTGTTTTATAGCGGCAGGGACCCCCATATACTACCTAATAAATGTTTTAACCCCTTGATTGCCCCCTAGTTAACCCTTTCACCACTGATCACCGTATAACCGTTACGGGTGACGCTGGTTAGTTCGTTTATTTTTTATAGTGTCAGGGAACCCGCCGTTTATTACCGAATAAAGGTTTAGCCCCCCGATCGCCCGGCGGTGATATGCGTCGCCCCAGGCAGCGTCAGATTAGCGCCAGTACCGCTAACACCCACGCACGCACCGTACACGCAGCATACGCCCCCCTTAGTGGTATAGTATCTGATCGCATCAATATCTGATCCGATCAGATCTATACTAGCGTCCCCAGCAGTTTAGGGTTCCCAAAAACGCAGTGTTAGCGGGATCAGCCCAGATACCTGCTAGCACCTGCGTTTTGCCCCTCCGCCCGGCCCACCCAAGTGCAGTATCGATCGATCACTGTCACTTACAAAACACTAAACGCATAACTGCAGCGTTCGCAGAGTCAGGCCTGATCCCTGCGATCGCTAACAGTTTTTTTGGTAGCGTTTTGGTGAACTGGCAAGCGCCAGCGGCCTAGTACACCCCGGTCGTAGTCAAACCAGCACTGCAGTAACACTTGGTGACGTGGCGAGTCCCATAAGTGCAGTTCAAGCTGGTGAGGTGGCAAGCACAAGTAGTGTCCCGCTGCCACCAAGAAGACAAACACAGGCCCGTCGTGCCCATAGTGCCCTTCCTGCTGCATTCGCCAATCCTAATTGGGAACCCACCGCTTCTGCAGCGCCCGTACTTCCCCCATTCACATCCCCAACCAAATGCAGTCGGCTGCATGAGAGGCATTTTCTTTATGTCCTCCCGAGTACCCCTACCCAACGAACCCCCCCAAAAAAGATGTCGTGTCTGCAGCAAGCGCGGATATAGGCGTGACACCCGCTATTATTGTCCCTCCTGTCCGGACAATCCTGGTCTTTGCATTGGTGAATGTTTTGAACGCTACCATTCACTAGTTGACTATTAGCGTAGGGTACAGCATTGCACAGACTAGGCACACTTTCACAGGGTCTCCAAGATGCCATCGCATTTTCAGAGACCCGAACCTGGAACCGGTTACAGTTATAAAAGTTAGTTACAAAAAAAAGTGAAAAAAAAAAAAACACAAACAAAAATATAAAATAAAAAAAAAATAGTTGGCGTTTTATTGTTCTCTCTCTCTCTATTCTCTCTCTATTGTTCTGCTCTTTTTTACTGTATTCTATTCTGCAATGTTTTATTGTTATTATGTTTTATCATGTTTGCTTTTCAGGTATGCAATTTTTTATACTTTACCGTTTACTGTGCTTTATTGTTAACCATTTTTTTGTCTTCAGGTACGCCATTCACGACTTTGAGTGGTTATACCAGAATGATGCCTGCAGGTTTAGGTATCATCTTGGTATCATTCTTTTCAGCCAGCGGTCAGCTTTCATGTAAAAGCAATCCTAGCGGCTAATTAGCCTCTAGACTGCTTTTACAAGCAGTGGGAGGGAATGTCCCCCCCCCCCCAACGTCTTCCGTGTTTTTCTCTGGCTCTCCTGTCTCAACAGGGAACCTGAGAATGCAGCCGGTGATTCAGCCAGCTGACCATAGAGCTGATCAGAGACCAGAGTGGCTCCAAACATCTCTATGGCCTAAGAAACCGGAAGCTACGAGCATTTTATGACTTAGATTTCGCCGGATGTAAACAGCGCCATTGGGAAATTGGGAAAGCATTTTATCACACCGATCTTGGCGTGGTCAGATGCTTTGAGGGCAGAGGAGAAATCTAGGGTCTAATAGACCCCAATTTTTGCAAAAAAGAGTACCTGTCACTACCTATTGCTATGATAGGGGATATTTACATTCCCCGAGATAACAATAAAAATGATTTAAAAAAAAAAATGAAAGGAACAGTTTAAAAATAAGATAAAAAAATAATAATAATAATGAAAAAAAAAAAAAAAAGAAAAAAAGCACCCCTGTCCCCCTGCTCTCGCGCTAAGGCGAACGCAAGCGTCGGTCTGGCGTCAAATGTAAACAGCAATTGCACCATGCATGTGAGGTATCACCGCGAAGGCCAGATCGAGGGCAGTATTTTTAGCAGTAGACCTCCTCTGTAAATCTAAAGTGGTAACCTGTAAAGGCTTTTAAAAGCTTTTAAAATGTATTTAGTTTGTCGCCACTGCACGTTTGTGCGCAATTTTAAAGCATGTCATGTTTGGTATCCATGTACTCGGCCTAAGATCATCTTTTTTATTTCACCAAACATTTGGGCAATATAGTGTGTTTTAGTGCATTAAAATGTAAAAAAGTGTGTTTTTCCCCAAAAAATGCGTTTGAAAAATCGCTGCGCAAATACTGTGTGAAAAAAAAAAAATGAAACACCCACCATTTTAATCTGTAGGGCATTTGCTTTAAAAAAAAAAATAATGTTTGGGGGTTCAAAGTAATTTTCTTGCAAAAAAAAATTATTTTTTTATGTAAACAATAAGTGTCAGAAAGGGCTTTGTCTTCAAGTGGTTAGAAGAGTGGGTGATGTGTGACATAAGCCTCTAGATGTTGTGCATAAAATGCCAGGACAGTTCAAAACCCCCCCAAATGACCCCATTTTGGAAAGTAGACACCCCAAGCTATTTGCTGAGAGGCATGTCGAGTCCATGGAATATTTTATATTGTGACACAAGTTGCGGGAAAGAGACAATTTTTTATTTTTTTTATTTTTTTTTGCGCAAAGTTGTCACTAAATGATATTTTGCTCAAACATGCCATGGGAATATGTGAAATTACACCCCAAAATACATTCTGCTGCTTCTCCTGAGTATGGGGATACCACATGTGTGAGACTTTTTGGGAGCCTAGCCGCGTACGGGACCCCAAAAACCAAGCACCGCCTTCAGGCTTTCTAAGGCCGTAAATTTTTGATTTCACTCTTCACTGCCTATCACAGTTTCGGAGGCCATGGAATGCCCAGGTGGCAAAAAACCCCCCCAAATGACCCCATTTTGGAAAGTACACACCCCAAGCTATTTGCTGAGTGGTATAGTGAGTATTTTGCAGACCTCAGTTTTTGTCACAAAGTTTTGAAAATTGAAAAAAGAAAAAAAAAAATTTTTTTCTCGTCTTTCTTTATTTTCAAAAACAAATGAGAGCTGCAAAATACTCACCATGCCTCTCAGCAAATAGCTTGGGGTGTCTACTTTCCAAAATGGGGTCATTTGGGGGGGTTTTGTGCCACCTGGGCATTCCATGGCCTCCGAAACTGTGATAGGCAGTGAGGAGTAAAATCAAAAATGTACGCCCTTAGAAATCCTGAAGGCAGTGATTGGTTTTCGGGGCCCCGTACGCGGCTAGGCTCCCAAAAAGTCTCACACATGTGGTATCCCCATACTCAGGAGAAGCAGCTAAATGTATTTTGGGGTGCAATTCCACATATGCCCATGGTCTGTGTGAGCAATATATCATTTAGTGACAACTTTGTGCAAAAAAAAATAAAAAAAATAAAAATTTGTCACTTTCCCGCAACTTGTGTCAAAATATAAAACATTCCATGGACTCAACATGCCTCAAAGCAAATAGCTTGGGGTGTCTACTTTCCAAAATGGGGTCATTTGGGGGGGTTTTATGCCATCTGGGCATTTTATGGCCTTCAAAACTGTGATAGGTAGTGAGGAGTAAAATCAAAAATGTACGCCCTTAGAAATCCTGAAGGCAGTGATTGGTTTTCGGGGCCCCGTACGTGGCTAGGCTCCCAAAAAGTCCCACACATGTGGTATCCCCATACTCGGGAGAAGCAGCTAAATGTATTTTGGGGTGCAATTCCACATATGCCCATGGCCTGTGTGAGCAATATATCATTTAGTGACAACTTTTTGTAATTTTTTTTTTTTTTTTTTTTTTTGTCATTATTCAATCACTTGGGACAAAAAAAATGAATATTCAATGGGCTCAACATGCCTCTCAGCAAATTCCTTGGGGTGTCTACTTTCCAAAATGGGGTCATTTGTGGGGGTTTTGTACTGCCCTGCCATTTTAGCACCTCAAGAAACGACATAGGCAGTCATAAATTAAAGGCTGTGTAAATTCCAGAAAATGTACCCTAGTTTGTAGGCGCTATAACTTTTGCGCAAACCAATAAATATACACTTATTGACATTTTTTTTACCAAAGACATGTGGCCGAATACATTTTGGCCTAAATGTATGACTAAAATTGAGTTTATTGGATTTTTTTTAGAACAAAAAGTAGAAAATATCATTTTTTTTCAAAATTTTCGGTCTTTTTCCGTGTATAGCGCAAAAAATAAAAACGGCAGAGGTGATCAAATATCATCAAAAGAAAGCTCTATTTGTGAGAAGAAAAGGACGCAAATTTCGTTTGGGTAGAGCATTGCATGACCGCGCAATTAGCAGTTAAAGCGACGCAGTGCTGAATTGTAAAAAGTGCTCTGGTCAGGAAGGGGGTAAAACCTTCCGGGGCTGAAGTGGTTAAATCCAAAAATAAATTGGATCCAACCGATCAGGGTTTTCAAAGGCCCCACTGCATTGCCAATGAGCAAATATGCGTCCTCTGGGTGCCTGGTTCTCAGCACTGAGGGGCCGCATATTTGTGTGAACTGTCCCAATGCACCTGTACCGAGAGCGTGCATGCTCCTGGCACGGTCACTGTCCCTTAACCGAAAGCTCCCGATCACTTCTTGCGACCGGGAGTTTTCGGACCACGTGGCCGCCAATCTTAAGCCACGCCCTGCCTAAACCTCTTAAAGGGATGGAAGGGGCGGCGCTAAGAGGTTGATTTATTCTGCCCATTAGAATGCGTTAACGCGAGACTGTGCCTAAACGCATAACGTTATTGCGCGCTCCTCTTCTGAATGCACATGTGGTGTTATTTTTTTCTGCCTCTAAACGCATGTAAATACCTGTATGTGCATGGACATATGCGGGTGGATTTACTAATGGCAAATAGACTTTACGCCCATATGCTGAGAAAATGGTTGAGCGTGTACAGGCTTTCCCGAGCCCGGCTACCTTGGGAGGGCACTCTGCAAGTGCAGTTGCTCCAGAACCTAATAAATGAGGGGAAGCTCTGCTGACTTCCACCATCCAACTATGTGCAAGCAAAAATGCTTTTTTTAAAATTTTTCTTGCATGTGAATGGATACTCTTTGCAAAGTGAAATGTCACCAGGAAGAAAAATGCTGAATATGACCCTAAGAACACCAGTCAAGCACAGAGGTGGAAACAATATGTTTTGGAGCTCTGTTAAAGTTACCGACCAACTTTGTCGCATTGAGGGGCCAATGGACGGGGCCATGTATTGTAAAATATTGGATGAGAACCTTCTTCCCTCAGCCAGAACACTGAAGATTGGGTTGTGGATGGGTCTTCCAGCATGACAACGACCCAAAACATACAGCCAACGCAACAAAGGAGTGGCTCAAGAAGAAGCACATTAACCACTTCCGGTTTTTTGTTTATCTCACAGAGGGACGCTTAGAGGCAGGAAAAAAAAAGTCAAAGGCCTGTAAAAGTGGCGCTTTTAATATCCTGTGTGTATATAAGGGCTCAATATAGCGCGCCCAGCAAGTGCACCTATTATTGCAGTAAATAGTTTCACTTGGACCACAACAAATTATTTAAAGGGACAAGAAACATGGAGTTAAATAAATGTGAAAGCTGCGCTTATAACAATTGTTTAGGTATGCTGCCCCCCTTAAAGGAGCTTCCCTAAGGATTCTCCGCTGATTTTAATTAAATTGAAAAGGGGTGTGGCGCTCCCTATGGGGTTGAATGGGTAAGACCCCATTCACACAGGGGCAACACGACTTGCAGGTCGCCTCAGCGAGGCGACCTGCAAACGACTGCCCGGGCGACTTGCAAAGCGACTTCTGTATAGAAGTCTATGCAAGTCGCCCCAAGTCGCCCCTGAAGTCATACAGGAACCTTTTTCTAAGTCGGAGCGACTTGCGTCGCTCCCCTTAGAACGGTTCCATAGCACAGAACGGGAGGCGACTTGTCAGGCGACTAGGTCGCCTGACAAGTCGTCCCTGTGTGAATGGGGTCTTAGTGTATGGGGGGGGGTGTTAAAGTTGTTAAGTGACGCTACGTCACTTCTGGGTACGGACCCTGTTTGGAACGCAGGTGGAGCGCAAACAGCTCCAACCAGTGGTACGCATCTAATCCATTACGGGCCTGTTCTCAGGCACATATCTGTACCCTGCGGTAGCAAACTGCTGCACTTTTTAATCTATTTAGTTTATCTTTTGTTTTTAATGTTAACTCCTTTGAATGCTGATGGAGTTTTTTGAATAAAAGTTCTTATACTTACTACACCATGGGAGCCTCCTATATTTTTTCTTTCTATGAGGGAGCCATTGTGAACACCTTAACTCAACAGTAAGGAAATTACCTGGATGCTCAGTAGGACTGTGGTGGAGAGGAGATTGTGACCGTAATACCCCATGCAGTCTGCCCCGTCTGGGGCTGGTGGATCCGGGAAGCCATTGGGAAAACCAACAGCACGGAAATCATCCCGAATGCCCTACACGATTGGTGTTGAGAGGAGACTGTGATTGAGATACCCTACGCTGGTTGCCCCTTCTGGGGCTGTTGGATTCGGTGAGTGGGGACCCATAAGGGGGAGCACAAAAGTCACAGGAACTATCTGAGAGCACTCAAGTCACGAAATTGCTTGGAACACTGGGTCTGAACAGTTTATTCACTCTAATGCCGCGTACACACGGTCGGACTTTGCAGCTACAAAAGTCGGACAGCCTGTCCGACATACTTCCGGCGTACCTTCGGCGGACTTGGGGCAGACTTTCTTACGAACGGACTTGCCCACACACGACCACACAAAAGTACGCCAGCTTAGTACGCTGTGACGTACACCAAGTCCGACGAGACTATAAAACGGAAGTTCAATAGCCCGTACGACACCCTTTGGGCTCCTTCTGCTAATCTCGTGTTTATCTCGTGTTAGTAGAAGTTTGGTGAGAGACGATTCGCGCTTGTGAGACTCGTATTTTTCAGTTCGTTTTAACTGTTGTTCAGTCTGTGCTTGTGAGGTTTGTATCTGCTTTTCAGTGCGTTTGGTCAGTTGGCATTGAGAAATCTTTGTTTTATTGGCCGCTCGTTCCTGATTTTCAGGTCGTTCTTCACAGGCCTTGCTGTTCTTCAGTGCGTTCTGTTTAGTGCGTTCTGACCAGCCGACCGTTTTGAAGCCATGTTACCTGTACGTACTCGTCGTAGAGCTCGTGCATTGTATGTGCTTGGTGCTGTAGTTTATTCTTCAGCCCAAGACCAGTCCATGAACAGGGCGAGGAGGAGTTCATGGACCAAGAATTGGTTGCTTCAGCGTGACCAGTTCTGTCACATGCCTTTGCTCCGTGAGATCCGTGAGAATAATCCTGAGGATTTCAGGAACTTTCTCCGGATGACGGACCCCGTTTTTGATCGTTTGGTGGCTTTGCTGACCCCCTATATCAGCAGGCAGGATACCTGCATGAGGCAAGCCATCACTCCGGAGCAGAGGCTGGTCGCTACCTTGCGGTATTTGGCCACAGGGAGAAGCCTGCAGGACCTTAAGTTCTCGACAGGCATCTCCCCCCAGGCTCTGGGGATCATTATCCCAGAGACCTGTTCTGCCATCATACAGGTCCTGCAGAAGGACTATATTAAGGTAAGCTATTTTTATTTTATTAGCATCACATGTTCTTTTATGTAATCTTTGCTAATGTAATGTATTTCTTGCTTCAAACACTACTTCCCATCATTGCAATATAGTGTGAATGTCCCCTTTTTATCCTCACACATGCTGGGATTTTTTCCTGTTATTTTTTGTCATGCATGTATAGTTTCCTTCAATAACCTTCCCAGCATGAAGTGATGGGAACATATCCACCTAGTCTACTCATTTTGAATGTATTTTGTTGGAGTGTATTTAGTGTGCTTATAATTAGCAATTAGCTAGAATTCACAACCCCCCCCCCACCTGAACTCACTCCAAATAGTGTGCTGCTAATTAGCAATTAGCTAGATTTCACAACCCCCCCCCCCCACCTGAACTCACTCCAAATAGTGTGCTGCTAATTAGCAATTAGCTAGATTTCACAACCCCCCCCCCCACCTGAACTCACTCCAAATAGTGTGCTGCTAATTAGCAATTAGCTAGATTTCACAACCCCCCCCCCCCCCCACCTGAACTCACTCCAAATAGTGTGCTGCTAATTAGCAATTAGCTAGATTTCACAACCCCCCCCCCCCACCTGAACTCACTCCAAATAGTGTGCTGCTAATTAGCAATTAGCTAGATTTCACAACCCCCCCACCCCCACCCTCGTTAAAATTTGCTTGAATGTTCTGTGGTGTTGATTTGTCTAAAGCAAATCTATGTTGCACTTTGCAAAATGCATGTGCACTCTACAAGTGCATTTGTTCCAGTGCTTTAGTAAATGAGCAGAAGCTCTGCTGATTTCCATCATCAAATCATATGCAAGCCTCAAAGTGTTTTCATTAATTGCCCTTGCATGTGATTGTGTACTCTTTGCAACATGAATGCCTTTTGACATTACCTCATTTACTGTAAGCTGGTTAGCAACTGCACCTGCAGAGTGCGACAACTGCAGTCTTGTAGCCTTTGTTATCCCTAAATTCCTGCGTGTTGTTAAAGTAATTTTTTTAAGGGATTTCACAACCCCCTAAAATGTAATCAATGTTCTATCAGAGGGGGTGAGCAATCTGATAAGTGTGCCTTTTTCCATATTAGTTATTCCAGAAGAATTAAATTATTGAATGTTATACTGATGCTGGGGAATAATGTTTTTAATTGTCTAATTTTCTTGCAATGTTAGCTTCCAAATTAATTGATTTTGGTTTTCTTGTTTGATTCCCCAGTTTCCTTCAACGCCACAGGAATGGCAGACTGTGGCATCCCATTTTGCCAGCCGTTGGGACTTTCCCAATTGTGGAGGGGCTATAGATGGGAAACATGTCCACATTGTGCCACCACCCCATTTGGGGTCATATTATTTTAATTATAAGGGGTTCCACAGTATTGTTTTAATGGCGGTGGTGTCGGCACACTATGATTTTTTATATGTGGACGTGGGGAAGAATGGCCGGATGTCGGATGGAGGAGTATTTGCCCAGACGGAGTTCTGCCAGCGTCTCCAGAGTGGTGGCCTGGGATTGCCACCTGATGAGGATAACGTGGAAGGACTCCCCTTTGTCTTCATTGCCGATGAAGCCTTCGCTCTGAGCAAGCACCTCATGAGGCCATTCCCCCAAAGAACCCTCACCCCGGAGAGGAGGGTTTTTAATTACCGGCTGGCCAGAGCTAGAAGAGTGGTTGAGAATGCGTTTGGAATTCTGGCCAGCCGGTTCCGCCTGTTTCAAACAGCCATTAATTTGGCGGAATACAAACTTAATTTTATAATTTTATCATGCTGCATTCTGCACAACTTTTTAAATAAGCATTCTGCCAATTATATAGGCACAGTTGGGCCTGAGGCCAGACAAATAGAAGCCAACCTTACAGGCCTGGATACTGTCCGTACTGGCTTGGCCCCCCAAAGTTCCCGTCAGGTTAGACAGCAATATGTTGATTATTTTATGGGTAGGGGGGCCATTGCAATGGGCCAGGATATATAATTTTTTGTCAATAAAAAAAATATTGCTGAAATCTGGCATTATATTTATTGCTTGCCTTTCTTTTGGGCTGTCTCCTAGGTTATGGTCGAGCAGTTGTAGTGCCAACTGTATTTGAATTTTAAAAATGTCTAAATAAGCTCCATTGCCACTGTAAACAACTTTTTGACAATTATAACCAAACTGATACTGAGCCTTGAAATAACAAACCACACATTTGTTAAAATCCTATAAAAGGAGATGTTTTTATTAATGGTTGTTATGCATTCAGTTCTGCATTTAGTATAAAATGTTCATAGACAAAAATATAATGGTATCTTAATGATGTAGCAAAATATAATTATATTTAAATATTTCTACCTAATCCACAAAAAAATATTTTTGGCTTTTGGATTTTCGAAAACAGGCTTTTTTTTTGGAAAATCAAGTTTTGTTTTTTTTTAAAAGCAAGTTTTTATTTTTTTTTTTTGGTTTTTTAAAATCAATTTTTTAAATTTTTTTGGTTTTTTAACATTAATTATTTTTCTTTTTTTTGGTTTTTTAAAATCAATTTTTTAAATTTTTTTGGTTTTTTAACATTAATTATTTTTCTTTTTTTTGGTTTTTTAAAATCAATTTTTTAAATTTTTTTGGTTTTTTAACATTAATTATTTTTCTTTTTTTTGGTTTTTTAAAATCAATTTTTTAAATTTTTTTGGTTTTTTAACATTAATTATTTTTCTTTTTTTTGGTTTTTTAAAATCAATTTTTTTACTTTTTTTGGTTTTTTAACATTAATTATTTTTTTGATTTTTTGGTGTTTTAAAATCAATATTTTATTTTTTTTTTTGGTTTTTAAAATCAATTTTTTTTTTTTTTTTTGGGTTTTTTAAAATCATTTTTTTTTATTTTTTTTTTTGGGTTTTTTAAAATCAATTTTTTTTTTTTTTTGGGTTTTTTAAAATCAATTTTTTTTTTTTTTGGGGGGGTTTTTTAAAATCAATTTTTTTTTTTTTTTTGGGGTTTTTTAAAATCATTTTTTTTTTTTTTTTTGGTGTTTTTTAGAAAATCAATTTTTATTTTTTTGTGGATTTTTGACAGCCCTCCTTTTTGACATTAGGTTAAACAGCCATTTATGTTATGCCAAAAAAAGAAAGAGAAGGCCCAGAATGGGGTCAGCAAAACAGGAAATGAAGGACATGATTGATGTTTTGGGGTTTAAAAAAGGGCATTTAGATTCGACCCAAAACATCAATCATGTCCTTCATTTCCTGCTGCATACGATCCAGCCGATTACGCATTTGATCCATGTCTTGATTCCAGGCCATTATTTGACCAATTAGACGTTGGGCACTTTCAGAGGTGAAATAGTCACTTCTTGTTGTTCCTAAAGTGGAATGAAACCAAAAAATGTCTTTAGAAATATGCACACATACATAGTTTACCTTACCAGAAATAAAGCTGTTGTCTCAGACACTGACCTGGTGGGGTGGCCATGTAGCCTAATTCCTCCACATCCTCGGGGGTGTCACTGTTGCTTGAATGAAGCACAACCAGATCCCCTAAAATAGAGTAGCCAAATTCAATTAAACAAAAGGCAGCCATGCATAGATTAACGTAAGCTGGTGTGTCAGACACTCACCTGGTGGGGTGCCCATGTCGCCCACCTCTCCTTCCTCCACATCCTCAATGGGACTTGGGCTGATTGCCCAATCCTGTTTTGCTTGGGGTGGACTGTGTTCTTGTGGTTGGCTGAGTGATTTTTCCCCTATGTGAAACAAAAAATTAGTAATCTAATTAGCACACAGATATTTTAGGACATAATAATTTTCCCACATTTGTAGTGAAGTGGTTTGTGTAGAGTTCCTATTTTAGTTCAATATTTAAAATTATAAAGACATACCGGATAGATAGATATCAAGATCTCAAAATATAGTTAATAATCTTTTGATCTCTCTCTATATCTGGAACAAAATCTCTAAATATCTAACTAAATGTAAATCCAAAAAATTAAGAGAACTTCAAATAGATATATATATATATAGATATAGATATATATATATAGATAAATAGATATATATATATATTTATATATAGATATATATATATAGATATATATATATCTATATATCTATATATATATCTATATATATATCTATATATATATCTATATATATATATATATATATATATATATATATATATATATATATATATATATATATATATATATCTATATATCTATATATATATATATCTATCTATATATATTTATATATATATATATATATTTATATATATTTATATATATTTATATATATATATATTTATATATATATTTATATATATATATATTTATATATATTTATATATATATATATATATATATATATTTATATATATATATATTTATATATATATATATATTTATATATATATATATATTTTTATATTTATATATATATATATTTTTAGATATATATATATATATTTATATATAGATATATATATTTATATATAGATATATATATATATATTTATATATATATATATTTATATAGATTTAGATAGATAGATATAGATAGATATGGATATGTAACGAGGTTTATTAAAAGATCGTTTAAAACGATGAACAAAAATCGTATAGGAAGGAAAAGCACATGGAGCAGTATACAAGGTAATAAACACAAGAGAAAAACACGACAAGTACTTACTCTTTTTAAGAACTTTCCGGATACGTCGGTATTGATCCGGCTCCCTGAGTTTCAGGTCAGACCATCTTTTTCGCAATTGATCTTTGGAGCGCTGGACCCCAAAAGATGCCTGCAAAGTCTCCACGACCTTCGCCATTATTTTGGCCTTGCGCAAATTTGGCCGTGCGTACGGCCCATAATTGCCATCATAGTCGTCTTTGTGAAGAATGGCCACCATCTCCACCATCTCTTTGAAACTCATATTAGAGGCCTTAAATCTAGGCCTCATAGATTTAGTTGACGTTCCAGACGTTCCAGCCTCCGGGCTGTCTCCACTACCTGAGGTCGTCAACATTTCAGGTGTCTCCGCCATTCTTTAACTCCACTACGCGCCGTAACAAAAAATGGGCGGAGAACATGAGTTCATTTCGAACGTCAGGGGCGGGCGACGCAGGCGGAGTTTCACACATGCGTAGTGTATAAAGGAGGGCCTTGCGCACGTGTCGTACGTACGTTCTGTGCGTCAAATTAGGGGGCGGAGAACATGAGTTAATTTCGAACGTCAGGGGCGGGCGACGCAGGCGGAGTTTCACACATGCGTAGTGTATAAAGGAGGGCCTTGCGCACGTGTCGTACGTACGTTCTGTGCGTCAAATTAGGGGGCGGAGAACATGAGTTAATTTCGAACGTCAGGGGCGGGCGACGCAGGCGGAGTTTCACACATGCGTAGTGTATAAAGGAGGGCCTTGCGCACGTGTCGTACGTACGTTCTGTGCGTCAAATTAGGGGGCGGAGAACATGAGTTAATTTCGAACGTCAGGGGCGGGCGACGCTGGCGGAGTTTCACACATGCGTAGTGTATAAAGGAGGGCCTTTCGCGCGTGTCGTACGTACGTTCTGTGCGTAGGTGATAGTGGACCAGGACGTTCCAAAACGAAGGTAATTTGAGATATATATATATTTTTTTGGGGGGGGTTTATGGTCATGACTTTGTAGCAAGCGGCCTATATGGCTTGATAGATTGATGAGGCCTACATAGGGAGAAGATGATGAGGGGTTAGCAGAAACCTATAATAAGTGTTTTTGGTCTTGTGACTTTCTCTTTTCCAGATATAATGAATCCCCTATTGAAGGATCCAGAGTTCCTTACTTCTTTTATTTCAAAGTATCGAGAGATGAGGAATTTGTGGGAGGTGAAACACCCTCAGTATTATGCCAAGCATGTGAGGAAGTCAACGCTGGAGAGACTTCTGTCCTTTGTCCAGGAGACCATCCCGGGAGCAACAATGGAGACAGTGCTCAAGAAAATTGGGGTCTTGAGGAACATGTATAAAAGGGAGCATAGGAAGATCCAGGAATCAAGGAGATCAGGAGCATCAGCAGATGATGTTTATGTACCCAGGCTGTGGTACTACAATCAACTCCGTTTTCTTGATGACCAGAATGAAGCCAGGGCATCACTTTCAACCCTTCCCTCCACCCTTCCCTCCACCCTTCCCTCCACCCTTCCCTCCACCCCAGCAGAGGCTGATGAGGAGCAAGCTGGGTCTTCCATCCTGGATGAACCGGATATGACCATCTGGAGTCAGGTAAATTATTTTAACAAATATTTACTGTACTAATATTAATGATGTTAACTGGATGTTATAATTGTCTCAAATAATTTAGCACTCCAAATTGTGTATACATATCAAATGATAGTAGTGACTAAATATGTTTGGCACCTGCTTGAAATAATTAGGGTGTCTGATTAGACTCTTTTATTAAAGAGATGTATTCACATTGAATTTGCTAGTAATGAGAAGCAAACTGTGTGTCATTGATGAACCCAAAAAAAGAAACTAAAACTATTGTCCTTTTTTTATACACAGGATGAGTCCATCCAGGAGGAATGTGGGGAAAGTGGCAGGCAGGAGGAGACCGGGCCCATGGACAGCCTGGAGGAGGCCGGATTCACCATCATCCTGGAGGAGGCTGGGCCCAGTGTCAGGCAGGAGGTGTCTGCTCCCAGTGAGGTGGCTGGGCCAAGTGAGGTGGCTGGGCCAAGTGAGGTGGCTGGGCCCAGTAGGAGCCTCACCCAATCCCAAGTGCCTCCCCTCCACCTTCCCAAAAAAAGGGCCAGGAAGGGGATGGTCACACAGGACGCGTCCCTGCGCCTCATGCAACAGGCCACCCGTTTTTTAACAAGCCCCCCCGAAGCGGAAGAAGCCTATGGCTGCTACTTAGCCAGCAGGCTTCTTCAGATGGATTGGGAGCAGCGCCTCATTTGTGAGCGCCTATTTGGGGAAACAATCCATAAGGGGCTGCAGGGCACGCTAACCAAAAACACCCAACTACATGAGGCAGCCCCCCCCCCTCCTCCTCCTCCTCCTCCTCCTCCTCCTGCCACAACTGAAACACCAGAGCCACAGCCTCAAAAGAAGGCTACAGGGAAGGCTGCAGGGAAGGCTGCAGGGCAGCGTGGAGGAAAGGCTGCAGGGAAGAGAAGAAAGTGATGACCTGGGTTCAGTCTGGTCTGACAGAAGACGCAGGCTGTTGTAGGACCACAGTCTGGGGACATCTAGATCATCTGCTGGTGCTGTTGATCTCTGGGATTCTTGGACCAGATTGTGCTCCCTCTTATATGGACTCCTCAAGATCCCAATTTTCTTGTACACCGACTTTTTCCAGCGTTGACTTCCTCTTTATTTTATTTTGACCATGAATAAATGGATCTTTTTTGAGTTTAGCAAAAGACTTTATGTGTTTTCTTTTAAATCATTGATTTTACACACAATGTTAAATTAACAAGGGACAACAATCTCATTGAGTTTTAAAAAAACACACCAAAAATACATTACTAATGTTAAGAATGTTCAAGTGGTAAGTCTTGAAAAAAAAAAATATACATAAACAAAAACGGTGCTTTGGGTTAACTTTATCTAAAAACTAAAAAATAATCACTAGAAAAAAAAAAAAGAATAATGGGTTCTTTGTGGTAACTTTACAAACCTAAAAAAAAAAAAAAAAATAAGGGAAAAAGTATTATTAGTATGGAAACATTGTTTATAAAAAGCATACTATATCATTCATGAGATCAAAGAGAAAAAGAATTCAGAAATCAGTTTGGGAGAACTCTGATTATGAACAGCAAAACACCTTCGTTCTTTAGAGCATTCGTAAAGAAGAAATAAAATGCGCTGCATTCAACGATCACAGATTTTGCAGCGTGATGAATGTGCTACCTACAATACGAACACTAGTTTTACTAGACCGAGTGCTTCCGTTTAGTTTTTGCTTATGAGCATGCGTCATTTTTTTGTCCGTAGGACTAGCATACAGACGAGCGGACTTCGGGGTCCGTCGTAGTTACGACGTAAAGATTTGAAGCATGTTTCAAATCTAAAGTACGTCGGATTTGAGGCTAAAAAAGTACGTTGAAAGTCCGAAGAAGCCCACACACGATCGGATTACCAGCCAGCTTTAGTCCGTCAGCGTCCGTTGGACTTTTGTAGACGAAAAGTCCGACCGTGTGTACGCGGCATTAGGACTATAATCACTAAAAAAACTTTTAATTGATTTTTTCTGCACTAACTAGTTTGAGATGAAATTATTTGATCACTGGACTTTGATTATGATATGTATTTCCTGGTAATACATTTATATATATACATTTATTTCGCACTGTTAAGGCAGAGTTTATTATATGCTTTGGATTATTGGCACTAGTAGAGCACATACACCGTATTTATCGGCGTATAACACGCACCGGCGTATAACACGCACCCCAATTTAGGAGGGAATTTTAAGGAAAAAAAAAAAAACTTTTAGGAGGGAAGTTGAAGGGAAAAAAAACTTACATTTAAACGCCCATCATTGCAGCCTTCTCAGTGCAGCCATGTCAGTGCAGCCATGTCAGTGCAGCCATGTCAGTGCAGCCATGTCAGTGCAGCCATGTCAGTGCAGCCTTCCCCAGTGCAGCCTTCCCCAGTGCAGCCTTCCCCAGTGCAGCCTTCCCCAGTGCAGCCTTGCTACAGTGATCCCAGCCATTCTGGGCTTCAAAATCGCCGATCGCGATTTGAAAATGGCGCCACCGGCGCCGAAATACACAGTGCCGGTCCTCGGCTCTTTCCGGCGGCTGTCGTTCATTTTCGGCTCCACTCGTAGTCCCGAGCGGAGCTATCCGAACGTAGGTTCGGATAGCTCCGCTCGGGACTACGAGTGGAGCCGAAAATGAACGACAGCCGCCGGAAAGAGCCGAGGACCGGCTCTGTGTATTTCAGCGTCGGCGGCGCCATTTTCAAATCGCGATCGGCGATTTTGAAAATGTGACAGGTCGGGATCGCAGGGGATCGGCGTATAACACGCACCTGCGATTTTCCCCTGGTTTTAAGGGGAAAAAAGTGCGTGTTATACGCCGATAAATACGGTATGTTTTACATTTATATGTTATAGCCATTTCACTCTGTGGTGGTATATGGTGCAGACCTATCACAGGTGTAGGGGCCTCAGCACACATCCCTTACTTATAGGGTTTGGTCGAACTACCATTGAAGACAGCTCCTTGTCTAAATAATTATTTATTTCTGCTGGTATATATATATATATAATTATAGACATATATACTTCTGGTAACTAATTTTTCCTGCTGGTATTAGGTACCTCCACTAGGATCATATTGGGGGAAATCACCTGGGGATATAACAACTTTAACCCCCCCCCCCCATACACTAACCCATTCAACCCCATAGGGAGCGCCACACCCCTTTTCAATTTAATTCAAGAAACATGGAGTTAGGCTTCAAAGTTATAGTGAACCCATAATATTTTCTTTTAATTTAAATAACAAACACGTCATACTTACCTGCTCTGTGTAATGGTTTTGCACAGAGCAGCCCCAATCCTCCTCTTCTTGGGTCCCCCACCGGTGCTGTTGGCTCCACCCCCCCCTTTCCACCAAGTGCTCACCATAGCAAGCTTCATGCCATGGGGGGCACTTGTACGTGTTCGCTCCCAAGCCCACCTAGTGTGTCCATAGGCCCACTCTTCATTGGTTCTGATTGATATTGGTTGCCACTTCCTCCCGCTGCTGTCTCTGAGCATATGAGGAGGGAGAGAGCCAAACTAATCCCATTAACTGATCCAACTAACCTTTAGAAAATAGAACGAATGTTCTTAAAACCAACTATTTCAAACAAAATTTTACTCCTGTATAGCCAGCTTAGTCCTGTGTCCCTGAGGAAGAACAGTACCTGACAACTACATGAAGGTAGAACATTCCTTCTGTACAGACAGTGGCCTCTGCAGAGATGCTAAACGGCGACTTTTCCACCTCCGGCAGTTCATTGTACTTTAGGACAATCTATTAGGAAAAAACAGATGGAATTAGAAGATTTACCAACCAGTTTTATTTAATACCACAGGAAAAGGAGCAGTGATGTGTTAACACCTATAACCACTAAATCACAAACCAGCTTTGAGCAGCTGTTCAGCCCCCCGAAGGTTTTACCCCCTTTCATGACCAGGCCATTTTTTGCGATACGGCACTGGGTTATTTTTAACTGACAATTGTGCAGTCGTGCGACGCTGTACCCAAATAAAAAATTCCTGTCCTTTTTTTTCCCACAAATAGAGCATTCTTTTGGTGGTATTTGATCCCCTCTGCAGTTTTTATTTTTTGCGCTAAACAAAAAACAACAATATTTTTTGCTTTCTGCTTTAAAACATAGCCAATGAAAAATGTGAAAAATCTAATTTCTTAATCAATTTAGGCCAATATGTATTCTGCTACATATTTTTGGTTAAAAAAAAAAATCCCAATAAGTGTATCTTGATTGGTTTGCACAAAAGTTATAGCGTTTACAATCTATGGGATAGATTTATGTATATAAATATGATATACTTTTTTTTTTTTTTTTTTTTTTTTACTGGTAATGGGGTCAATCAGCGATTTTTTAGTGGGACTGCGACATTGCGGAGGACAAATCTAACACTAAGTGACACTTTTTCGGGACCAGTGACACCAGTAGTGATCAGTGCTAAAAATAATGCACCGTCACTGTACTAATGACACTGCCAAAGAAGGGGTTAACATCAGCGGCATCAAAGGGTTAAATGTGCTCCTAGGGAGTGCTTTCTAACTGTGGGGAGAGTGCTATAACTGGGGGAAGACAGAGATCCATGTTTCTGCCTAGCAGAAACACAAGATCTCCATCTTCCCCTCTCACAGAATGGCGGTCTGCCTTGTTTACATAGGCAGACCGCCATTCTGCCTCTCCTGAGAACGATTGTGGGGTGCCAGCAAACTTCGGGTCCACCGGACTCGCTGATTGGCTCCCGCTGTGTCTAATCACAGCAGGAGCGGGTCGCCGGCGGGGCGCACGTCCCAGACCCAGTACACAAAATCACATACAGGTAGGTGATTTTGCGCAGGAGGGCCGCCCTGCCAAAGTATAACTGCGTGGGCCAGTCCAGAGGAGGTTTTGCACGACTGTGGAAGCTTTTACCTTTGCTTTCAGAACCGGGCAAACTAACTCTTTCATTGCCAAAGCTTTTTATTTATTTTTTTTGCATTTTTTGCACACATTTACAAAAACATTTTAGGACTAAAGGTTACTTAAAAGCCCCTAAATATTATAAACATTCTGAAAGCAGAGACCCTGGGGAATAAAATAGTGGTAGCTCCATTTTTTTATGGCACAGGATATTAGCGCAAAGGTTTATCAAACATACAATTTCAGTAAAAAAAAATACACTAATTCTAGGGCACACAGACGCAATATTTGTTTGTAAAATATAAAAGTTGAGGTTGCGGAGAGTAATATGGAGGTGGGGGCTCAAAATATTTTTTTTTGGGGGGGGGGTTAAATGCTTGGGTGCAACTTTAATTTCTGACCTTTTTTTAAATTTTTCATCACATAGGGCACAAAAAGTCCCCTAAGTGATTTTCTTTTTTTTTCGACAAGTTCTCTTTAGTGAGACTATGGGTTTCAAAAGACCCCTGATGTCTCACCTACCCTCCAATCAAGCTACTAAAGTGCAGATTGCGTTGTATTAGCGTCTACACCAGCCACACCAGCCTGAGGAAAACTACAGGAGGGGGCGGAGACAAGACCAGTCACCCTGCATAAAGAAAGAGAGCAGTAGTGAGCGGTCTTTATTACAGGAAAAGTCTCACACTGGATTACTGCACAGATCTGGAAGAAAGATACAAAACACACCAGGATTTAAGAAGAATACACGACTGTTGCATTTAGATAATATTGGTTTATCCCGGAGTTCAGCTTTAGCCTTTTCACTGGCACCTATGTAAGGCTTACATCAACATAAGCTGGAAGCAGCTTCATTGTCATTTCTGGTTTCAATGCTGTAATTTCCTGGTCACTGTGGCAGGGGTAGAAGCTAATCAAGCATGACCTGTGCTTGGTTAGCATAACTGGAGTGCTGGGGAGACATTAGAGGTCTAATAATATTTTGTCACTTTCATCCTGCTAAGACATAGGGGGCTTGTCACCTATTATTGTAGTTACGTACAAAAAAATTTAAAGAATTAAAGTTAAATAAAATTAATAAAAGAACCCCCCCCCCCAAAAAAAAGTTCACACATCTGATTTGCCTACGTACAAAAATTATGCATGCATACACGTTCAATATTGCTAATTCTAGGGCCAACATTCAGTTAACTCTAGACTGATGACCTGTAAAGGCTTTAAAAAGTGATGCTACTGGGCAATTTTGGGTACCTAGTTTGTCACTGTTTCACAGGCTCATGCAATTTTAAGGCTTGACATGTTTGGTATCTATTTACTTGACACAACCCCCACCTTTTATATTTTACAAAAAGTGATATATTGTGTTTCAATGCACTAAAACACAAAAAATATAAATAAAAAATTGGTTTAATAAACATTTAGTAAAACATGCAACTGCCATCATTTTATTCTCCAGAGTCTCTGCTTTCAGGACAAAATATACTATTTTGGGAGTTTAATGTAATTGTCAGGCTTAAAATGTCCAAAAAAATTAAAAATAAACAGCTCTGGCAGCAAAAGGGTTAAAGTAGAACTAAAAAGGTAGAACTTTTCTTTGGATAGAGTACAGGAGGGTTATAACCCCGGTTAGTTTTTCGCCATCTTTGTCCCATTGGAGAGATTTCCCTTCATTTGTGTCATAACCAAAACAGGAAGAAGAAATCTCTCCAAAGTGAGGAAATCTTGGGGTGTCACCAGAAGAAATGTCCTCACTGGAAGATTTAGGGCTGCGCGCCGTGATTGGCCGCTCAGTCACCTGGGACCTGTAATGGGTCCCAGGTGATTGACAAGAGGGAGGGAGCAGAGCTGAGTCCTTCCTGTGCCGAGGGGGAAGTGATGTCACCAGCCCAGGCACTGAAAGAGGCAGACTACGAGGGACCCCCTAGCAACAGGCATTTAGAAGCAAGTTAAAAAAAAAAATTTCCAAAAGTTTTTTTTTTATTTTTTTTTTTAGGAATTTTCATGTATTTTTTATTTTTTGGGTGGAACACCACTTTAAGCATCTTTGTTTTTTTGAGTTAGCGGTTTTTGAGTGTTTTTACAGTAAAAACACTTCCTTTATTGTAAAAATGCCTAAGACCACCAAAAGCAGCTAAATGTGGCTAAAAGCTTGTTACACCGTTTAACAGCGTTTTGCGTTTTTACAGCTCAACAGTCTCTGCTCCTGGACGCACAGGCTGTTTTTTTTTCTACTGCCCCATAATGCTTATGCCTCCAAACACCTCTGAAATGGACACATAGGCTAACATGGAGGGGCGATTAGAGGGTAAAAAAAAAAAAAAAAAAACGTCAAACGCCCCTAACAGCAGCTGTATAAAACGTCCTGTGTGCATGAGGCCATACCCTCTGTTGCATTTTGAACGACAATTGCGTGGTCATGCAACACTGTACCTATATAAAATTTTTATCATTTTTTTGAGACAGATGGAGCTTTCTTTTGGTGGTATGTAATCACCACTGAGGTTTTTATTTTTTGCTAAACAAATGAAAAAATACAAAAAAAAAAATCAGAAAAAAAAAAACCTTTGTTTTCTTCACTGATATGTGCTGATGAGGTTGCGCTGATGGGCACTAATAAGGCAGCATTGATGGGCACTGATGAGGTGGCACTAATAAGGCAGCATTGATGGGCACTGATGAGGTGGCACTGATAAGGCTGCATTGATGGGCACTAATAAGGCAGCATTAATGGGCACTGATATTCTGCACTGATGGACACTGATATGCAGCACTGCTGGACACTGATGGGGCTGCACTAATAATCAGTGCCCTGATGATCAGTGCAAACGCCCCTGTAACCACAAGAAAGCCAGTTATCAACTTTCCTTTCTTCAGACACTGATAGCACTTAAAGGAAAGGAAGTGCCGATTACCAGCATTTGTTTACATGTGATCAGCTGTAATTGGACACAGCTGATCACATGGTAAAGAGCCTACGTCACTGCGATCTGTGATTCGCTGTGTCTGAGGGACACAGCGTATCACCCATCACCTCGTTGCATGCCCCTGCGGGGGGCGCATGCACGGCAAGAACAGGAGGACATCATATGACGTCCACCCAGAACGAGAGCGGTCCCACCTGACCGCCATTTTATAATACAGTGGGCTGGAAGCAGTTAAGTAAGTATACGATTTTGTGTTGGGCCACATTCATATCCACCTTGGGCGGCATGTGGCCTGTGGGCCACAGGTTGGATACCCCTGCTTTAAACTGAAACTACAGCCAAAACATTTGGTTAGAGTGGAGAAAATTTAGAACATCCAATCCTTGTTTGGAGGATTTACCCTTACTTCCTGTTATAGTTATCACTTTTTTAGGAAAACAATACTGAACTTGATACATAGTTACAAAATTAGTCTGGTTGAAAAAAGCCACAAGTGGATCTAGTTCAATCAATAGAAAAAAAATACATAAATTAAAATTCTCCATATACAGAACCCTATACCCAGAGTCAATCCAGAAGATTTACAAATAAACCCTTAAAGTGGCAGTAAACTCCCACACATGAATTGTATCTATAGGTTAGCCTATAAAACGGCTTACCAATAGGTACTGTAAATATCTCCTAAACGTGTACTGTTTAGGAGATATTTACTATATATATATGCAGCCAATGACTTCATCGACGCATGCGCTCTGAAGGAACGGCCACCCGGGTTATTCCTTCAGAATCCTGTGCCGTAAACGGTGGCTTCCCATGCTAACCGACATCATCGCGGCTCCGGACAGTCACACAGCCGGAGTCCGCAGACCCAGAAGGAAGACGGGTGAAGATGGAAGCGGCCTCCAGTGATAACATTGCATCGATGGAATGCTTTGTTTTCAGGTAAGTTTCACATAATGCGATGCATATCTTTCCATTCTTTCCTGATTCCCTAAGGTAATTGGATCTTCCCTGGATCAGCAATCTCTGATAACTGATTTCCATTGAATTACTTTAGCATGCCATTCATTAGCAGAGCAGGTCAGTAAAGTATTGGTAACCCTTTCATTAGACTAGGGTGTTTTTCTTTCCAAAACCAGCCATGGCATGCTGGAAGTCAAAGGAAAGTTTCCTGCTGTCAGCATATGGTAAGTATATGAGACTAGGGGGCAGATTTACTAAAACTGGAGAGTGCAAAAGGTGAATATCTTGGCCATAGATGATTAGCCCAGTACAGGTGACAGCTTCCTGGTGGGAATGGGTTCAAGGCTAGGTTCCAAACAGGCCCAAACTCATCTCTAATCATAATATAAGCATAGTGTGACTTCAGATTTATGCTATGTGTATGTTATAGGGATCAACCCCATGTGATTGACAGTTGGATGGCCTTACAACAGAAGGAAAACCTTCAAACCTATCAAGTGGCCAACTCTTTATGACAGATCAGAAATGATCTGTGTCTCTGCAAGCACCTCGTAATGTAGTGCTTTGAATGGGTTCATTATCTTCTGGGCCACACTCCCTTTCTGGTGTCTCTGACTTTAGATGCCTTCCTCCACAATGAGCATGACCTTACTGGGTCTTCAGATCACCACACATTTACTGGTGCCTCTCCAGCTTATCATTTCCACAGGAACATTTTCTCTCAAGCTAACTCCACAAGGATGACCAATGACTCTTCACCTAAACCACTGGTCTCCAAACTGTGTCCTGGGGGCCAGATGTCTCCCTTTGCTTGCTTTTATCTGGCCCTTTGGGCACTATTCTTCCCACAGACATTTTTTTTAATAACAGACATGTCATACATACCTGCTCTGTGCAATGGTTTTGCGCAGAGAAGCCCCGATCCTCCTCTTCTTGGGTCCACCGCCGGCGCTCCTGGACCCACCCTCCTGCTGAGTGCCCCCAGAGCAAGCAGCTTGCAATGGAGGCACCCAAGCAGGCCCACTTCCGAGCCGCAGCTCTGCATGTACATTCACACACACAGAGCCATGGCTTGGCCCCTCTTTCTCCTCATTGGCTCACTGGCTGTGATCTTAGCCAATGAGGAGAGAGAATCCCACAAGAGCCAAGGCTCTTGTGCACATCAAAAGAAGGTGGATTAAATCAGCGCATATATGCAAAATAAAAACTAAAAAGCAGCTGTACACCAGGGTCAACACAATCAAATCCCTTAAGCGAAATATACAAAGTAAGGTGCAGCGCTCAAATAATAAACTAAAAAAAGGAAATAAAAAATATAACAACAATGAGAGCAGTCCTGTAGTAATATTAAAATGTCCAATATTAATAATTCGTGAGTCTCCTCCACACGTGACAGCACGCCAAGATATGGTGACTGATAAGTAGTGCCCAACACCGGTGTACAGAGTGGCCTCTCACCTGATTAACAGGTTAATCATGCATTCCCAGAATGGGTCAATCAAAACGAAATCCTAGTCAAGATGATGATCCCACAGGACAATGCTGGAACTGTCAGTCACGATGGCTCTCAGGCTAGGCTGTAGGCAAGGGTGGCTCTCCCATGACATATAAAATGTAAAAAGGACAGGGATAGTGCTCTCTGTATACTAAAATTTTAATAAGGTAATAAAAGACAAACTTACAAAAATGGCACTTCACAAGTGCAAGACGAACACAGCATCGAAATACAACATCGAAACTTCAGTGCCGAGACACAGCATCGAAACACAGCATCGAAACTTCCGTGCGGAGACACAGAATGGAGCATGCGCGGTAGCAGCGGGTGACGTCACGTCGTTACGTTCTGGACGCGTTGCGTCCCAGTGGGCGGGGACTTCTTCAGCAGATGACGTGACGACGAGACTACGTGGGTACCCGCGCTATAAAGAGGTGAGTTGCCATAACGACAGAGAACGCTTTACAACAGGGAGAGACCGGAAATGTCCCCTGGTAATATAAACGGGGAAAACCGGAACCCACTACATATGAGCTGAGCGTTATGTTTCACCATGCAGATTAATAATGTTTAACCAAATAATAATGAAACGAGGCAATCAAATGAGCACCTCATATGATAAAAACATGCGAAGACATGTACAAAACCTCATATAAAATCTCATTAAAAATTATATTTAAAATTATTTATTCAAATATATGATAAAAGAATATGCATATATATATAGACAATAATGTCAGAACGAAAAAATTCCGTCACACCGCTGTTACCGACTGCTCCAAAAATATTACAAAATATAAAATCTATCGATCAGAGATAAAACAATTCGTATCGAACTCTACGTTTAACCCTTCGGGGACCATTACTTTCGTCTCATATATCCAATAGGATTCTCTTTTACTAAGTTGTCTAATAAAATTGCCCCCTCGCCAGTGTTTATTAACCCTCTCAATGCCCCAAAACTTGAGACCCTTCGGGTTCTGTTCATGAAAGGCCTTAAAATGTCTAGAAACGTTATGGGTCTTGATGCCTTTTTTAATGTTGTTGACATGTTCTGCCAGTCTGACGTGTAAGGGTCTTGAAGTTCTGCCCACATACTGGAGTCCACAACTGCACTCCAGCATGTAGACAACTCCAACCGTATCGCATGTGATCAATTGTTTGATCTCATACTCTTGGTTGGTAGCTGAGGCCAAAAATTTCTTTCTTTTTTTGATGTTCCCTTTGGCATGTTTACAAGGTACGCACCGACCACAGGCATAAAAACCCCCCAAAAAAGAGAAAAGCCTATCTGACGTAGGAATAGGCGGGTCTAGTACTCCAGGAGCCAAACGGTCCCTTAATGTGGGGGCTCTTTTATAAATAAATTGGGGCCTGTCAGGAAGTACGGGGCCCAGAATCCTATCTTGTTTAAGTATTGCCCAGTTTTTCTGAATTATTCTCTCAAACTTACGGTATTGGACATTGTAGTCCAACACCATTTTGAAATTGTGTTGATCTTTAATAGGAACCTTCGTGGACCCAGCAATAAGTTCTTTTCTATCTAATGATATCACTCTAGAGACCTCTTCATCAAGAGTGGATCTATTATAACCCTTTTGCTCGAACCTGGAAGAGAGGACTTGAGATTGATCTATAAAGTCATCGAGAGTGGTACAATTCCGACGTAACCTAATGTATTGTCCCCTGGGGATGTTACACAGCCAAGAGCTGTGATGACAACTCCCCAGGGGAATATACGAGTTACGATCTGTTGGTTTGAAATAATTAGTGAGAATAAACTGGTCATGTTTAATGCTAATGGACAAATCTAAAAACACAACTTTTTCTGAACTAATGGTCCATGTTAGAGAAATATTTTTTGTGTTGTTATTGAGTGATTTAATGAAATCATTCAATCTTGACCTATCTCCATTCCAAACAAGGATAAGATCGTCGATAAATCTTCTATAACAAACTAACTCTGGGGGGCGATGGAGGAATACTGCCTCATTTTCCCAGTGGGACATAAAAATATTAGCCACGCTGGGTGCGAAGCGAGCTCCCATAGCTACACCCCTAGTCTGTAAATAAAATTCTCTATTATACCAAAAATAGTTCCTTGTGAGACAAAAATCTAAACAACTTAAAAGAAACTCCTGATGTCCACCTGATAGAGAAGATGTAGCCAAGGCCCATTCCACCGAAGCCATAGCATCCTGATGGCCAATAATGGTGTAAAGGGAACTTACATCTGCTGTAACTAAAAAGGTAGAGGGGGAGCATTTCAAGGTGTCTAGAATTTGAATGATGTGTTTTGTGTCCTTCAAAAAGGCCGGAGTTTGCATAACTAAAGGTTGTAAAAAGAAATCAATGTATTGTCCTAATCGTGCAGAAACAGAGTCGATCCCATTAACAATGGGTCTCCCTGGTGGTCTAACAGCATCCTTATGTATTTTTGGTAAAAAATAAATAACAGGTGTTCTGCAAAATAAAGGATCTAAATACAAAGCTTCCTTTTTATTGAGGATCTTACGGTCCTTACCATCTTCAATAATGTTATGCAATTCATCCTTAAATGAAAGCATAGGATCCCTATTCAAAACTTGATAAGTATCATGATCCGATAACAGACGAGTCATTTCATTCTGATAATATTCTTTACTAAGAATGACTAACCCACCGCCCTTATCCGCAGGACGAATAACGATATCTTTGCGGTCCGTCAAAGATTTGATACCCCGCTTGATAGACTGTGGGTCAGACACTCTTTTTACCTGTAATTTATCTAGGTCACTGGAAACCATATTTTTAAAAACCTCCAAATGTTTGTTATCGGAAATCTGAGGATTAAAAGTGGACTTATTCCGAAGAGACGAATAATTCTGTGCCAAAGGTTTAGATCCCTGGGAAGGGTGTGATAGAAAATATTTTTTCATGTTGAGAGTTCTTACATACTTTTGAATGTTAACATAAGTATTAAACTTATTGAGGTTTCTAATAGGGGCGAATTTAAGACCTCTGTCAAGAACCTTGATTTCGTCTTCATTCAAAACAACATGACTGAGGTTATAGATTCCTTTACCTGTTACGGTCTGGGCTTTTTGTACTCGCTTCCCCCCTCTCCTTCCTCTCTTTGTTTTCGCTTTCGGGGGGGACCGGGATTTGGAGGTGTGTATGGTATAGGCTGTCTCCAATATTCCCCTTGAGCTGCCTGGTATTGCGGAGGGGGGTTCCTCTGTGCCCCCCTTTGATCTAAAAAATCACTGCGATCATATGATGTATGTTCAGCAAGTGGGGCATATCTATTTTGTGTGGAAATAGGTCTATCATGAAATTGGTAAGAATTCCCTCTATCCCAATAGTCTCTCCTATCATTTTGAGAAGAATACCCATCCCGGTGTGGAGGAGGGTCATAGTGGTAGGTCCCTCTGGGTTGGTTCATATCTCGGGTGTGGACTTGAGAACCTCCTCCCCTCCCTTTACCTCTCATATTTTTCCCTCTTTTGTTATTAAATTTCTTAAATCCATTCTTAATGGGAGGGGCTTGGGGTTCATTAGGGCGAGGGGAATCGTATTGGTATATGGGATTGACACGAGGAGTATTTAACTGTATATCTCCAGTGTTGAGTTGATCAATATGTGTGGACTGAGCAGTATCCTCCACTGTGGGGTTATTTTGCCATTTAAAAATAACCCCACCATTAAAATCATCAAAATCCCTAATGAATTTTTTCTTCTTTTTGTTCTGAGATTCAAGATCCCATTTCATGAGTTTATTTTTAAGCTCTCCTGACAGTCGTAAAAACTCATCACTATCCTTTAGGGGTTCAATATTTCGAGTGATTTCATTGATTTGTAAGTCAAGGGCTGCCATTCTCTTTCTCTTACGTATCAAAAGAAATTCAAGTAATTCAAAACCCCTTTTTACAAAAAAATCACTCCATTCAGACATAGACTGTGCGTCCGTAAGGCCATCATTAGGGGGTAAATCCCACCTAAGACGTCTCGGGATAAGTCTGGCTGTCAAATATTGTTCGAAGGATGTGATGTCCCACCATGCTTTAATTTTTTTCTCATAAATATGACCTAATTTTCTAAATGTATGAGGCAGGTCATTATGAGATTCAGGAGTGGGATTCTTAGAAAATACCTCATTTATCTTAATTTCCCTTTTATCAAAATAACTAAAGACTTCCATACTGCAGCTAGATTGATGATAGTTGTAAACAGCAAAAGAAGGTGGATTAAATCAGCGCATATATGCAAAATAAAAACTAAAAAGCAGCTGTACACCAGGGTCAACACAATCAAATCCCTTAAGCGAAATATACAAAGTAAGGTGCAGCGCTCAAATAATAAACTAAAAAAAGGAAATAAAAAATATAACAACAATGAGAGCAGTCCTGTAGTAATATTAAAATGTCCAATATTAATAATTCGTGAGTCTCCTCCACACGTGACAGCACGCCTCGATGCTGTGTTCGTCTTGCACTTGTGAAGTGCCATTTTTGTAAGTTTGTCTTTTATTACCTTATTAAAATTTTAGTATACAGAGAGCACTATCCCTGTCCTTTTTACATTTTATATGTCATGGGAGAGCCACCCTTGCCTACAGCCTAGCCTGAGAGCCATCGTGACTGACAGTTCCAGCATTGTCCTGTGGGATCATCATCTTGACTAGGATTTCGTTTTGATTGACCCATTCTGGGAATGCATGATTAACCTGTTAATCAGGTGAGAGGCCACTCTGTACACCGGTGTTGGGCACTACTTATCAGTCACCATATCTTGGCGTGCTGTCACGTGTGGAGGAGACTCACGAATTATTAATATTGGACATTTTAATATTACTACAGGACTGCTCTCATTGTTGTTATATTTTTTATTTCCTTTTTTTAGTTTATTATTTGAGCGCTGCACCTTACTTTGTATATTTCGCTTAAGGGATTTGATTGTGTTGACCCTGGTGTACAGCTGCTTTTTAGTTTTTATTTTGCATATATGCGCTGATTTAATCCACCTTCTTTTGCTGTTTACAACTATCATCAATCTAGCTGCAGTATGGAAGTCTTTAGTTATTTTGATAAAAGGGAAATTAAGATAAATGAGGTATTTTCTAAGAATCCCACTCCTGAATCTCATAATGACCTGCCTCATACATTTAGAAAATTAGGTCATATTTATGAGAAAAAAATTAAAGCATGGTGGGACATCACATCCTTCGAACAATATTTGACAGCCAGACTTATCCCGAGACGTCTTAGGTGGGATTTACCCCCTAATGATGGCCTTACGGACGCACAGTCTATGTCTGAATGGAGTGATTTTTTTGTAAAAAGGGGTTTTGAATTACTTGAATTTCTTTTGATACGTAAGAGAAAGAGAATGGCAGCCCTTGACTTACAAATCAATGAAATCACTCGAAATATTGAACCCCTAAAGGATAGTGATGAGTTTTTACGACTGTCAGGAGAGCTTAAAAATAAACTCATGAAATGGGATCTTGAATCTCAGAACAAAAAGAAGAAAAAATTCATTAGGGATTTTGATGATTTTAATGGTGGGGTTATTTTTAAATGGCAAAATAACCCCACAGTGGAGGATACTGCTCAGTCCACACATATTGATCAACTCAACACTGGAGATATACAGTTAAATACTCCTCGTGTCAATCCCATATACCAATACGATTCCCCTCGCCCTAATGAACCCCAAGCCCCTCCCATTAAGAATGGATTTAAGAAATTTAATAACAAAAGAGGGAAAAATATGAGAGGTAAAGGGAGGGGAGGAGGTTCTCAAGTCCACACCCGAGATATGAACCAACCCAGAGGGACCTACCACTATGACCCTCCTCCACACCGGGATGGGTATTCTTCTCAAAATGATAGGAGAGACTATTGGGATAGAGGGAATTCTTACCAATTTCATGATAGACCTATTTCCACACAAAATAGATATGCCCCACTTGCTGAACATACATCATATGATCGCAGTGATTTTTTAGATCAAAGGGGGGCACAGAGGAACCCCCCTCCGCAATACCAGGCAGCTCAAGGGGAATATTGGAGACAGCCTATACCATACACACCTCCAAATCCCGGTCCCCCCCGAAAGCGAAAACAAAGAGAGGAAGGAGAGGGGGGAAGCGAGTACAAAAAGCCCAGACCGTAACAGGTAAAGGAATCTATAACCTCAGTCATGTTGTTTTGAATGAAGACGAAATCAAGGTTCTTGACAGAGGTCTTAAATTCGCCCCTATTAGAAACCTCAATAAGTTTAATACTTATGTTAACATTCAAAAGTATGTAAGAACTCTCAACATGAAAAAATATTTTCTATCACACCCTTCCCAGGGATCTAAACCTTTGGCACAGAATTATTCGTCTCTTCGGAATAAGTCCACTTTTAATCCTCAGATTTCCGATAACAAACATTTGGAGGTTTTTAAAAATATGGTTTCCAGTGACCTAGATAAATTACAGGTAAAAAGAGTGTCTGACCCACAGTCTATCAAGCGGGGTATCAAATCTTTGACGGACCGCAAAGATATCGTTATTCGTCCTGCGGATAAGGGCGGTGGGTTAGTCATTCTTAGTAAAGAATATTATCAGAATGAAATGACTCGTCTGTTATCGGATCATGATACTTATCAAGTTTTGAATAGGGATCCTATGCTTTCATTTAAGGATGAATTGCATAACATTATTGAAGATGGTAAGGACCGTAAGATCCTCAATAAAAAGGAAGCTTTGTATTTAGATCCTTTATTTTGCAGAACACCTGTTATTTATTTTTTACCAAAAATACATAAGGATGCTGTTAGACCACCAGGGAGACCCATTGTTAATGGGATCGACTCTGTTTCTGCACGATTAGGACAATACATTGATTTCTTTTTACAACCTTTAGTTATGCAAACTCCGGCCTTTTTGAAGGACACAAAACACATCATTCAAATTCTAGACACCTTGAAATGCTCCCCCTCTACCTTTTTAGTTACAGCAGATGTAAGTTCCCTTTACACCATTATTGGCCATCAGGATGCTATGGCTTCGGTGGAATGGGCCTTGGCTACATCTTCTCTATCAGGTGGACATCAGGAGTTTCTTTTAAGTTGTTTAGATTTTTGTCTCACAAGGAACTATTTTTGGTATAATAGAGAATTTTATTTACAGACTAGGGGTGTAGCTATGGGAGCTCGCTTCGCACCCAGCGTGGCTAATATTTTTATGTCCCACTGGGAAAATGAGGCAGTATTCCTCCATCGCCCCCCAGAGTTAGTTTGTTATAGAAGATTTATCGACGATCTTATCCTTGTTTGGAATGGAGATAGGTCAAGATTGAATGATTTCATTAAATCACTCAATAACAACACAAAAAATATTTCTCTAACATGGACCATTAGTTCAGAAAAAGTTGTGTTTTTAGATTTGTCCATTAGCATTAAACATGACCAGTTTATTCTCACTAATTATTTCAAACCAACAGATCGTAACTCGTATATTCCCCTGGGGAGTTGTCATCACAGCTCTTGGCTGTGTAACATCCCCAGGGGACAATACATTAGGTTACGTCGGAATTGTACCACTCTCGATGACTTTATAGATCAATCTCAAGTCCTCTCTTCCAGGTTCGAGCAAAAGGGTTATAATAGATCCACTCTTGATGAAGAGGTCTCTAGAGTGATATCATTAGATAGAAAAGAACTTATTGCTGGGTCCACGAAGGTTCCTATTAAAGATCAACACAATTTCAAAATGGTGTTGGACTACAATGTCCAATACCGTAAGTTTGAGAGAATAATTCAGAAAAACTGGGCAATACTTAAACAAGATAGGATTCTGGGCCCCGTACTTCCTGACAGGCCCCAATTTATTTATAAAAGAGCCCCCACATTAAGGGACCGTTTGGCTCCTGGAGTACTAGACCCGCCTATTCCTACGTCAGATAGGCTTTTCTCTTTTTTGGGGGGTTTTTATGCCTGTGGTCGGTGCGTACCTTGTAAACATGCCAAAGGGAACATCAAAAAAAGAAAGAAATTTTTGGCCTCAGCTACCAACCAAGAGTATGAGATCAAACAATTGATCACATGCGATACGGTTGGAGTTGTCTACATGCTGGAGTGCAGTTGTGGACTCCAGTATGTGGGCAGAACTTCAAGACCCTTACACGTCAGACTGGCAGAACATGTCAACAACATTAAAAAAGGCATCAAGACCCATAACGTTTCTAGACATTTTAAGGCCTTTCATGAACAGAACCCGAAGGGTCTCAAGTTTTGGGGCATTGAGAGGGTTAATAAACACTGGCGAGGGGGCAATTTTATTAGACAACTTAGTAAAAGAGAATCCTATTGGATATATGAGACGAAAGTAATGGTCCCCGAAGGGTTAAACGTAGAGTTCGATACGAATTGTTTTATCTCTGATCGATAGATTTTATATTTTGTAATATTTTTGGAGCAGTCGGTAACAGCGGTGTGACGGAATTTTTTCGTTCTGACATTATTGTCTATATATATATGCATATTCTTTTATCATATATTTGAATAAATAATTTTAAATATAATTTTTAATGAGATTTTATATGAGGTTTTGTACATGTCTTCGCATGTTTTTATCATATGAGGTGCTCATTTGATTGCCTCGTTTCATTATTATTTGGTTAAACATTATTAATCTGCATGGTGAAACATAACGCTCAGCTCATATGTAGTGGGTTCCGGTTTTCCCCGTTTATATTACCAGGGGACATTTCCGGTCTCTCCCTGTTGTAAAGCGTTCTCTGTCGTTATGGCAACTCACCTCTTTATAGCGCGGGTACCCACGTAGTCTCGTCGTCACGTCATCTGCTGAAGAAGTCCCCGCCCACTGGGACGCAACGCGTCCAGAACGTAACGACGTGACGTCACCCGCTGCTACCGCGCATGCTCCATTCTGTGTCTCCGCACGGAAGTTTCGATGCTGTGTTTCGATGCTGTGTCTCGGCACTGAAGTTTCGATGTTGTATTTCGATGCTGTGTTCGTCTTGCACTTGTGAAGTGCCATTTTTGTAAGTTTGTCTTTTATTACCTTATTAAAATTTTAGTATACAGAGAGCACTATCCCTGTCCTTTTTACATTTTATATGTCATGGGAGAGCCACCCTTGCCTACAGCCTAGCCTGAGAGCCATCGTGACTGACAGTTCCAGCATTGTCCTGTGGGATCATCATCTTGACTAGGATTTCGTTTTGATTGACCCATTCTGGGAATGCATGATTAACCTGTTAATCAGGTGAGAGGCCACTCTGTACACCGGTGTTGGGCACTACTTATCAGTCACCATATCTTGGCGTGCTGTCACGTGTGGAGGAGACTCACGAATTATTAATATTGGACATTTTAATATTACTACAGGACTGCTCTCATTGTTGTTATATTTTTTATTTCCTTTTTTTAGTTTATTATTTGAGCGCTGCACCTTACTTTGTATACTCTTGTGCACATCGCTGGATTGCAATGGGGCTCAGGTAAGTATTAGGGGGGCTTCTGCACAGAGAAGGTTTTCTATCTTCATGCATAGAATGCATGAAGGTAAAAAACCTTGAGCCATTGGAACCACTTTAACAATGGGGCATAATTCCTGCCACTGACACCCACGTTGGGGCACCAGTCCTCCCATTGACACCAATGATGGGGTATTATACCTTTCACTGATCCAAATGATGGGGCACTATTCCTCCAACTGACACCAATAATGGGGCACTATTCCTCCCACTGACACCAATGATGGGGCATTGTTACAGACATCAGGACATTTTCTACTCTTACTGGCCCCAGTCTGGCCCCTCTAAAGTCTGAAGGATAATAAACTGGCCCTTTGTTTAGAAAGTTTAGAGACCTCTGACCTAAACTCAAGATGCTTGTGACCCCTGGGAGGAGCACAGCCAATGGTGCCATACTTTCCTGTGCAGGAGGAACCCAAAACTGGCCTACAACCATCGTCCATTAGCAACATGTGAGAGACCAGGGATAGGACCTTCCACCCTCTTGGTCTCCAAGGTACTACAGCATACCATGACATGCACACTGATATATGGTTACCTGATTGAGGGAAATCCACCAGTCACAAAGACAGCAGGCCACATGGGGTACTCCTTAAAGTGGATGTAAACCCGATTCATGAAATTTGACTAAAGCACACATATCTGTAGTGTTTTCTTATTTCTCCAAAGCACTACGTTCCCTGTGTTTCTGCTGTTTCGTTGCTCTGTTATCAGCATGGTAACTTCTGACAACCAAGATAAAACCAGCCTGAAATTTGTGTCGGGGAGGTTACTATAAATAGATTAGCAGAGAGCTTGTCTTGTCACAGCACAGCTCTGCACATTTCTTTCTTCCATTGCCTATGAGGAGAGGGGATGTATGCCTTTCCTCCAATCAGCTGTCTTGGCAGTATGCCAAGAATCCACTCCCAGAGCTGAACAGTAATGCCGCGTACACACGGTCGGACTTTTTGTCTACAAAAGTCTGACGAACGCCGACGGACTAAAGCCGGCTGACAATCCGATCGTGTGTGGGCTTCCCCGGACTTTCAGCGGACTTTTCCAGCCGCAAATCTGATGGACTTTAGATTTGAAACATGCTTCAAATCTTTACGTTGTAACTACGCCGGACCCAGAAATCCGCTCGTCTGTATGCTAGTCCGACGGACAAAAACCCACGCTCGGGCAGCTATTGGCTACTGGCTATCAACTTCCTTATTTTAGTCCGGTGTACGTCATCACGTACGAATCCGTCGGACTTTTGTGTGATCGTATGTAGGCAAGTCCGTTCGTTAGAAAGTCTGCCGCAAGTCCGCCAAAAGTCCGCCAAATGTCCATCGAAAGTCTGTCGGACGGACTGTCGGACTTTTGTAGCCGAAAAGTCCGACCGTGTGTACGCGACATAAGAGGAAATCTCAAACACTATGTGCTCTTTCTAGTGAATATATAAAGCTGAAGACTGCAGATATACATGTAAAACTTATGTAGGGGGATTTGTTCCATCCCTGTGTATCATGTGAGGCTCTTCACTTCACTGGGTATATGTGAGATTTTACATCCACTTTAAGGTAGATTAATAGCATCCTCCTTACATGTACATTAGTGTTGAATATGTTATTCTTCAGGTTCCTGTAACACTAAAGTGCAGCAGTTACTTTTAGGGACAGCACTGCAGAGACTTATGTCATTCAGTTACCGGAGGCATTTGTACATGATGTTTTTGAACCAAGGCTACCTGTTGGGGAACAAACCATGCTGAACGTTTGTTTGTGCTTAGTATCTGATAGTAAAACATAGAAAGTTGAGGAGAGACACCTGAGAGAAAATGCAACCATTTCCTTTAATGGTTAGATTGTAATTCCCAGGAATGTTAGGCAGAGGTTGTTTCTGAAGGAGTAGACGGTTGGTCTTGTCCACGTGGAACTGCTTCAGAGAGACGCGATTTCCAAAGACCGTCACCAGCAGGTTTGAGTTGGGGCTGAATGTGAGTTTGGTGTATTTAGCAAGAGCTTGGATGGCCACAACTGTATCCTGTAAGCAGAGAATAGTAAAGATCAAACCAACCATAATGTAGCTGATTTAGCTTTGTAATTAATTAAAGTATGGAGTTAACTAAAATCTGTCAATACAGTTATCTTCAAATCCTGTTACCAGAAGTAAAACACACCCATAGAGATGTGACCTCCTGTAGCTAAGAAGCCCCAAGCCCTAGGCAAATAGGCAAATACCAATATTTTCTTGGAGTGCCTAAATGTAGAAAACTCCCTATTGCCTAAAAAGAAGTCCCCCATCATAGTGATAAGACAATAAAGGGAGGTTTAAGGTGCACATTAGCTATGAAAATGTCTAGGAACTATTAGTATTTGCATATCAAAGAAAGTGCTAGATAAGACGTCAAAGTAAAAGCCCTACTTCCAGATGTCTGCTATTACCTTCAACCCAGATGACACAGACCCAGAGAATATACTGTAAGTTCAGAGCATTATGGACCTCAGTCTTCTGGGTTTAATAAAGTGGTATTGCATATTTAGCTTTGGTGTAGCTGTGAACTGCACCATGCATAACAGTGAAATTAAGGTCAATGTACTACAATCATTAGCAGCTATTTTTGTCTCTTTTGGGGGCCTATGTATATACTAACAATGGTCAAATTACAGAAACCTGAGAAAGAATAGGCCTGGAGCTGGAAGCGTAGCATAGAAGGAAGGCCGACATGTTATCAGATCTTACCTGATTGGAGGAAGCAAGGGTGGGGCAGGCTGGGGCCGCAGTGGAGTGATAATGGGGGGAGGACTCATGAGCCCCATAGTCAGTTGGAGCTGGACAGTGACAGACGAGCTTCTCCCACCCTCCCTCCCTGATCCTTTGGCCCTAGTGGCAGTTATTTTTCTCCCTTTCTTTTCATACTGGCATTTTCTCTCATTTTAATTTCATGTTTTATGTGTTTACAATGGATGAGTGGGTGCTGTCTTACATATTCACACATATGTCCTTATGAGTGTGAGTTGTCATAGCAGCTGGTAGGGGTCTCAGGGCCTTTGGCGGTGGCGGATGGTTCAAATAATTGGGGTAGAGGGGATTTGTGTTAGAAGGGGGTTATTTGGGGGGTGGCAGGGGGTAACTTTGGGGGGGGGCTAAGGGGGATTGGGGGGGATTTGTGCTGGGAGAGGGGGATTTGGAGTGGGGGGTAGAAGATGTGTAATAGGAGGGGGGCATTTTAGGGGTGGAGGATTTGTGCTGGGAGGAGTGAATTTTTGGGGGAGAAGGGACATTTGAGCTGGGGGGATTTGGGGGATGGGGAGGCAAAGATTTGTGCTGGAAGAGGGAATTTCAGCAGGGGGGTGAATTTATACTGGGAGGAAGGGGAATTTATGCTTAGGGGGAAAGCATGCAGATAAGTGATCAGGGAGGGGGGGAATTTTTGCTGGCACAATGCTCACACTTCTGGGGGTGGGGGGCACAGTTTGGCATGTTCACCCTGGGCCCTATATGCCCTTGTCCAGAAACTGAGTTAGGGTGGGGCATATTTGAGATCATGACAGCTGTAGGACATTGCAATACCTCAGTCAAGTGTACAGGATAAGAAGAGCAAAAGTGGAGAATTATGGAATAGGTAAAGATAAGCAATTTAATCAAATTGAGAAAATTTCTACAAATCAGCAGTTTCCTCACCTGTGTGGATGCAAATCCTCCATAAGGATTTTGTTGTTTGGACAGCCAACTGACAATGCGGGAAGAAGTCGTTAGCTCTTCTGTGCTTGGCTGAGGGCCAGAGACCAATGCCAGCAAGACGTAAGCTGTCAGTTCTACACTGGCTGATACTAGGTCAGAACCCCCTGAAGGGTATGGCCAATGCAAGTCACTTCCTGGAGAACAGAAGGCTTGAGTAAGTGACAGGTAAAAAAAACAGTGGCAAGAGTCAGCCTACCTAAAAGGGATAGGTGGAGGCCGTTGAGTCAGCCCCTGGCTTCTAATATGTCTTGGTTGCTCAAACAGTGAGATCTCTCTGACATAATTCTCAGTTCTTCTTCTGTCTGCCTGAGAGTTTGGGGCATGTCTGTCCACCTTTGTGCATTATAGCTCACCCTGTTACATTCTCTATATACTATAACATCAGTAAAATGACATTATAGATAGTGGGGGCCCCTTATAATGGGCTCAGCAGGTGTGCAGACCCAGAAAGAAAGCACAGGAATGGTAGGAACCCCTGATAATCAGTACGGTAGGCGTGCAAACCCAAGAACTCGGTGCATGGATTTGGCAGACCCTCATAATGGGCACAGCAGGCGTGTAGACCAAAGAGCTCAGCACAGGGATGGTTGAAATCCCTCATAATGTGCACAGAAGGTGTGCAGACCCAAGACACCAGTGTAGGGATAGCAGGAGACCCTCATAATGGGTACACCAAGTGTTCAGAGCCAAGAACTTAGCACAGAACTCTTACTAATACAGTCCCCAAAAGAAACTGTCAGGGGGGTTCATCTTTTAAACATCCACCAAACACTGAAATATAAGCTTTGGCTGGAGTGAACCAGTAATTTATGGAGAACATCAATGGGCTCTATATAAAACTATGAAACGTTAATATTATTTGTTTGTATGTTCCTAGCCTTAAAATGTTAATGTTTAGCAGGACTGCGCAAATCATATCGCTCGATGCCTGTAAAATGCAATTCCGGGTGCCGGGCAGATGGGCTTAATTTTACATTTAGCCTTGCTGCTGGTAAGCAATTAGCGGACCTCCAGCTGTTGCAAAACTACAAGTCCCATCATGCCTCTACCTCCTCTAGGTGTCATGCTTGTGGCCGTCAGAGTCTTGCTATGCCTCATGGGACTTGTAGTTCTGCAACAGTTGGAGGTCCACTAATTGCATATCCTTGACCATCACTCTTGGATACCTCTGCCAAAACAACTACCTTTGAATCTTTGCTACTATGGGTGGATCCACCAACACACACAGTCTCCCCACTGTATTCTATTTTTCTGGCATCGGCATTCCCAGACCTCCCTTCATATACACGGAAATGGGAAAAAGATCTCAAACAGACTTTCACCCCTTCGGATTGGCAAAAAAGTTTTATCCTGACACATAAACTGTCACTAGCCACGAAAACCCAAGAAAAAGGGTAAAAGTTGGTAAACAGTTGGTATGGCCCTTCATCTCTCCATCAATTTAATCATAATATAGCCAATACCTGTTGGCAATGCCATGCCTCAAAGGGAAACATGGTCCACATCTGGTGGGATTGTCCCCCTGTGAGGATGTTTTGGAAACATATTTTTGACTTATACTGCAAACTTATGGACACAACTATCCATGCATCCCCCGGAGTGGCTCTCCTGACCATGATTCCTGGATTTCTAAAGTCAGCGAAAAAGGATATGCTCAGACACTTTCTGCTAGAGCAGTCATTCTTCATCATTAGAAATCAACATCTATACCCTCCCCCTCTGGGAATGGGCAACCAAATTAGACTCCATTAGAGGCCTGGAAAGGCTGTTGGCACAGGAAATGGGAAAGGAAGAACAGTTCTTCCACACTTGGACTAAGTTTCGACATTCATCTGAATTCCAGACCTGGGCTAAAGAAAATCCTACCACCATCTCCACTTAGCCATGCTAGAGTGTGTCTGATACTCCCGGCTCTCCTATCCTGGCTTATACTCTGCCCCATATATATATATATATATATATATATATATATATATATATATGTATGTATATTTGAACTATTTACATTTTAAATATAAGACCCCTTTCACACTGGGGCGGTTTTCAGGCTCTCATTCATTCAAGTGTAACTTTTCACACTAGGGCGGTGCACTTGCGGGACGTACCGAAAAGTCCTGCAAGCAGCATCTTTGGGGCGGGTTGGTAGCTCTGTATTTAGTGCTCCCAAATTGCCCTGCCCATTGGAATGGATGGGCAGCGCTTCCGAATTGCCTGAAAAGCGCTTCGGAAGCACCACAACATAGGAGTTTTTAACCCCTTCTTTGGGGTTAAAAACGCCCTGATAGTGGCCGAAAAACGCTGCTTAAACAGCGATAAAGTGCCGCTAAAACCGCAGCGCTTTACTGCGAACGCGGCCCCAGTGTGAAAGGGGTCTAACACTTGAACTCTACTAAATGCTGATATAGTTATTTTTTTATATTTAGGGAAAGTGCATCCTTGGTTTATGGCAGGTATACATTGTAACCTAATGGGATCGTAGGCAGAAATAGTTTACTTATACTATAACTAATTTAAAATTATTAATAAATAAAATACTAAACCAACATTGGATGCAATGGCTGCGGCCCTTTATTATAGGAAATTTATTATTATATATACCACCATAACTTATACAGCCCCCTTTAAAGTATAAAGGAGCAAATGCCTCATAAATACATGGGAGGGAGGGTGGGAGAACCTTCTTCTGCGGCCAACTGACAGCTGATGTCGCAGTTTTATATAACAGGATTTATTAGCAGAAACACTGATAGGCTTTTGACAAAATTTAAACTAGCCAATCCTATTTGCATATACAAATGATGTAGCCTAATTAACATTTTCCCTATTCTGCAATGTTCCCATAGGTGTAGTGCTAGGGACAATCTTTGCCCCGCCCCACCTTATAATGTATTTGCAGATGTTTATTACATATGTACCTTCCTCGCTCACTGTAAATTAATTTTTGTTCTATACATTTGAAAACTTTAATAAAATAAGGTTGAGACAAACTCGTACAGAACCCTTTTCTTAATCGCACATAAAACACAATGCGTGTATTTTATCTTAATGCATTCTTTGCTTTAAGAAAAAAAGCCTTTTGTGTGCAGCACCCCCCCTAATACTTACCTGAGGTCCCTCTCTGTCCAGCGATGTCCACGAGGGTCTCAGCTGTCCGAGATTCTCCCTCCTGATTGGCTGAGTCAATCAAAGTCAGCTGGCCAATCAGGGGAGAGAGTGGGCGAGGCCAGTTCGGGGCTCCATGTCTGAATGGACACGGGGAGCTGGGACTCAGGTGCCCCACATGGCAAGCTGCTTGCTGTGGGGGCACTGAACAGGAGGGAGGGGCCAGGATCACAAAAGAAGAGGCAACCGAGAAGAGGAGGATCTGGGCTGCTCTGTGCAAATCCACTGCAACAGAGCAGGTAAGTATAACATGTTTGTTTATTTATAGGAAAAAAAACCCAAGACTTTACAACCACTTTAGTTTAATGTATGTGGTACAGGGCCGTGGTTTCAAGATCGCATTGCCCTAGGTACAGTTAAAGAGTGATGTCTTTCTGTTCTTTGGAGGCCACATGGGGTCTGTTTAATGAGAACTACTTTTCAACTGTACAGACCACCAGACAAGGGAAGACAAGACAGAAACCCTCATAGGATTTGGGACTTTAAAGAGCAACTATTACCCCACAAACATATAATTAAAAAATTATAATCCAGTTTGCAAGATCTTCTTTCAGGTGCTCAGGCTCAGTGTGTCCTTTCACACTACAGCAGAAGGTAAAAGGATTGAACCGGCAACTCTGTAGTCCATATAGCGATTTTAATAGTTGGTTACAAAAAGTGACAAGCAAAACAGCAGACGCGTTTCGGCAACAGCCTTAGTTGTAGCATCTAGACAGCAAACAAATCTATAACTTTTGCATCACTGAATACATTGGTTGTACATTAAAGCCGTGTCTTTTTTACGTTTGTATAATTTTGTGTTCTTTTCATTGTTGAAGTCTTTTTAACTTTAATCTCATTACAATAAATTAATATTTTTTAATTCTATGATTGTGGTATAATAGTTGTCCTTTAAAGTCCCAAGTCCTATGGGGGTTTTGGTCCTGTCTACATTATCATGAGATGTTGGCAACTGGCACCTGGTCTTGCAATAGGAGAAATTATGACCAGACAAGAGAAAGGAGAGATGGATTTATGTTTCCTGAGCTATAAAGAGGATTCGGAATACTCTAAAGCCAGACATACATGGGTCGAATTCCAAACAAATTTTAGTGCGTTTTGTGATCTGATGGTACCACCATTGATTTTGCAATTCGACCAACCAAGCCTTCATTTTCGGTGTATGATCCCCTGATGAAGTCACGTGTTGTGTGACGTCACACGTAGGGACGGGACAGGCACCTATGCTGATTGAGATTAGCCATTTTTTTCACTGCTGTATTGTGAGTACCTATGTCTTATACTAATAAAAGCCAGTTTTAGCCTGACAATATTACACTATCTGGGACCTTCCTTTTTTTTATCTACGTGCCCCCTTATCATCTGAGGGAATTATGCTCCAGGACTAGGACCGCGAGGATAGAGGAGAAAACTTAAAGGATGGTATTCCCATTACTGGTCGTATGCTGTTACCCCATTACCTTAACCTCCCTGGCGGTATGATTCTTTCGGATTTTAGGTGCTGAAAGCGGTACAATTATTTTGCATGGAAATTTGGCGTTTTATATTGTAGGTCTGTAATTCTTAACAATAACACACTTAAATCTGTCCAAACAAGAGTCTAGTAGATATCCCGGGTATGATAAAGTTTGAAACACAAAAACATAAATTATAATATAATAAATAAAAATAAATAATTAAAAAAATAAAAATAAAATAATAATAAAATAAATTTCCCCACGATTCACTATCGCTCAATTCTGCAAGTGTTCTAATTTACTATCGCAGTTTTCTAGCTGGTCTAAAACCATTTTTGACGTAAAGGGACACTTTTTGGTTGCTATGGACAATCTCCAGTTTCCAACCAGAAAGAACAGTATATATAACATAAAACTGCATGCAGGGCATAGGACAAAGCACTGGGGACAAAAGGGATGTGAAATAATTTCATACAGTACTGTAATCTGTAAGATTACAGTACTGTATGTGTTATGATTTTTTACAGTTTTTTGAATTTGCCGCCAGGCACGCCCCCGTGCGTCGCAACGCTCGCAGGGAATGGAGCCTGGCACAGAGAGGCTTCGGGAGGAGGACGGAGCCCGCAGACACAGCGGGGGACATCGCAGGAACCCGGGGACAAGGTAAGTAACGCCGCACCAGGATCCTGCAATGCGATCCCGAGTGTGGCTCGGGGTTACCGCTAATGGGACTGAATTTTAACCCCGAGCCACACTCGGGAAAACCGCCAGGGGGGCTACGGTAAGGGGCCACTGCTTACTAGTTTGTGTGTGAACACGAAGAGGAGCACTACTTTGATTTATTTGAGCACTTCACTGCAATTTGTGTATGCTAGGAAGCCGGTTTCATTCTGTGGAGGAGGACTCTTTATGTTTAAGCACCTTGATTGATTTAAAAGTTTATGCCTTATTAGTCACGTGGACTTTTATTGCACAAGTCACTTTGTGTTTGTTGCATGTATATTACACATTGGAATTTACTGTTATATTGAATATTTTGCACTTTATATAGGAGGATTCACTCCTACATCTGCTGCTGCACCTTTTGACATCTTTACAGTTAAATTCTGGCTATGGATATCCACTGAAAGTTACTATTATATATATCATGATTGCACTTTGCACTTTCTCTTTTTTTTAGTGTTTTGTTTCCACGTAGGATTGATCACATATTATCCATAACTGTTTATTTTGTATTCTCCATATTCTAGTGTTGTTTAGCCCACTAGGAGATTAATTTTAATATTATTTGTGTTTTTGCTAGGATTAGCGCAGCACCACTTTAATTATTTATTAAGCCTTCATTTTTCACCTCATGTTGCTACAGAAAAGAGTTTTTGTGGCCGGAATCTTCTTTTCTCTCCAGGTCACAGCTCATGCCCATTTCTTTTTCAATTATATTTTTCGTACGTTTCTCCCATCATTGATTATAAATTTGTTTTTCCAAAAATTTCTAACATGCCTGATCACCCAAATTCGATGGCCGCACAAAAATCGACCATTATTGCAGCCCACTAATGGTGTAAAATTTAAAGGAAAATTCTTAGTTACGATTTTCGTAATACAATTCTTTTGGAACTTGACCCATGTATGGCCTGCTTTAGCATTTGTACATATCAAGGCTTGGATCTGCCCCTAGGCACTAGCCCCCGAGTGCCATACAGCCCTGGCGTGACAAATGACAAACATACATGAGGTGTAATCTTACCCCTTCTAGCACATTACCTGTAGACTGACCAAGCAGGTAGAGCCTGTTCAGAAGCATCTGCCGTGTGTTCACGTCATTGGCCAGGGTGAACGTGTAGGCCATTAGAGCCAGCGTGTATGTGTTGGAAGTGCCACTGATGTTTTCTTTGAGGCAGGAGAGAGCAGGGCCCAACGTGGCGTCCTGGTTTCCAAACATAAGAATCAACATCCAGTTATCTGTTTTTCTTAGTATTTTCTTTTGAACAACTCCAGCCCAAACAGTTTTAAACAGTACAAGGTTGGATATATACATAAAAAATGGTTGGACTTTAGAGGCACGTGCTCACTCAAACAGGCAAGGTGGGAACATACACTATGTTGTCAAAATTATTGGGACACCTGCCTTTACACGCACAGGTACTTTGATAGCATCCCAGTCTTTGTCTGTAGGGTTCAATATTGAGTTGGCCCACCCTTTGCAGCTATAACAGCTTCAAATCTTCTGGGAAGGCTGTCCACAAGGTTTAGGAGTGTGTCTATGGCCATTCTTCCAGAAGCGCATTTATGAGGTCAGGCACTGATGTTGGGCGAGAAGACCTGGCTCGCAATCTCCACCTAAATTCATCCCAAAAGTTTTTCTATTGAGTTGAGGTCAGGACTCTGTGCAGGCCAATCAAGTTCCTTCACCCCAAACTCACTCATCCATGTCTTTATGGAACTTACTTTGTGCACTGGTGTGCAGTCATGTTGGAACAGGAAGGGGCCATCCCCAAACTGTTCCCACAAAGTTGGGAGCATAAAATTTGTTCAAAATGTCATGGTATGCTGACACCTTTCCTTCACTGAAACTAAGGGGTTAAGCCCAACCCCTGAAAAACAACCCCGCACCATAATCCCCCCTCCACGAAATGATTTGGACCAGTGCACAAAGCAAGGTTTATAAAGACATGGATGAGCGGGTTTGGGGTGGAGGAACTTGACTGGCCTGCACAGAGTCCTGATCTCAACCCAATAAGACACCTTTGGGATGAATTAGAGTGGAGACTGCGAGCCAGATCTTCTCGTCCACATCAGTGCCTGACCTCACAAGACACACTCCTAAACCTTGTGGAAAGACTTCCCAGGGGCGTTGAAGCTTTTATAGCTGCAAAGGATGGGCCAACTCAATATTGAACCCTACGGACTAAAACTGGGATGCCATTAAAGTTCATGTGCGTGTAAAGGCAGCTGTCCCAATACTTTTGGTAATATGGTGTATATTGCTTATTGATGCACATTCATAGAGAGAGTGATTGATATGTATATTTACTTTGTTAATTTATGTAAATTGTAGTCTGTTCTCTCTACTTACATAGTGAACTTTGTCTCTTTGCACGTCCTAAGGAAGCAGACAAGCTAAACGCGTTGACTCATGAAGACGTACTGGTACAATAGCCAATTTACCAATGAGATGCACTATGTACTTTTGTATACTGCTTATGCAATTGGTATATTTACCATGAATGATTTTATTCACACATGATTTCACATGCTTTCTTTATCGTTTTCCTATTAAAAAAAAAATATTAATTTTATATTTGTATTGTCCCGTGGTGCCTCCAAAGTCTGACCATTTTTTATGTATATACCCTTCTATTCACATGGATGTGGCACTAGAGTGATCTACGTACTATTTAATATAAGGTTGGGAAGGGTTAGAACAGCCTCTCTCAAACTTTTTACCTTTGAAGAACTGTCAAAATACCGTATATACTCGAGTATAAGTCGTTCCGAGTATAAGTCAAGGCCCTAATTTACCACAAAAAAATGGGAAAAACTTATTGACCCGAGTATAAGACGAGGTGAGAAATGCACAGCTACTGTAAGTGGAAAAGAGGGTCAACAATGCCCATTTGCAGTATCAGTGTGCCCATTTGCAGCCATAGGTCCCCTGAACTTCAAACTTGGTAGTTAAGGGTTCCTAGATGCCCCCTAGCTGCAGCCAAAATTTGGGGTTTCTGAACCCAAAGGGTCTCGAAATGACATTGCTGAAGATGGACACAGTTGACCGAATTTGGGGCCCTGTATCTCGGGACCACTTAGTGCTAAGAACCCCAAATTTGGTGTGCAAACCCAGTGGAACTAGCACCATAAAATTTCCAAAGCTGGTGTTTCTAGCATCAAGTGGCCCCGAGATACAGGGCCCCAAAAATCAGTTCAGAAAATGTCAAGCACTTTTCTGCAGCAGAGAATGACATTTTCCGAACCGGTTTTGGGGCCCCGTATCTCAGGGCCACTTGGTGTTAGGAACCCCAGATTTGGATATGTTATGGCACCAGTTCAACTGGGTTGGCACAACAAATTTGGGGTTCCTAGCAACAAGTGGCCCTAAGATATGGGGCCCCAAAATCGGTTCAGAAAATGTCAAGCACTTTTCTGCAGCAGAGAATGACATTTTCCGAACCGAATTTGGAGCCCCGTATTTTGGGGCCACTTAGTGCTAGGAACTCCAGATTTGGATATGTTATGGCACCTGTTTAACTGGGTTTGCATACCAAATTTGGTGTTCCTAGCACCAAGTGGCCCTGAGATATGGGGCCCCAAATCAGTTCAGAAAATGTCAAGCACTTTTCTGCAGCAGAGAATGACATTTTCTGAACCGATTTTGGGGCCCCGTATCTCGCTAGAAACTTCAGCTCATCCCTGTCTCATCCCTGTCCTCAAGTACCCTCAACAGGCCATGTTTTGGAAATTTCTCTTAGATTAAATAGCTGTCCAAAATACCAAGCCATTGACTCTGATTTAAAGCACCTGTGCAAGATAAAGGAAGACCTGCAAACATGGCCTGTTGGGGGTACTTGAGGACAAGGTTGAGAACCACTGCTTTAGCCGACTTCTGTATAGAAGTCTATGCAAGTCGCCCCCAAAGTAGTACAGGAACCTTTCTTCTAAGTCGGAGCGACGATTAGAACGGTTCCATTGTACAGAACGGGAGGCGACTTGTCAGGCGGCTAGGTCGCCTGACAAGTCGCCCCCGTGTGAACCGGCACTAAAAGTGGAAGTAAACTTCCATCTTTTGCTTTTACCTATAGGTAAGCTTATAATAAGGCTTACCTATAGGTAGTGTAAATATCTCCTAAACGTGCTCCGTTTAGGAGATATTTAGTGTACATTCAGCCAGTGACATCACTGGCGCATGCGCTCTGAAGGAACGGCCACCCATGCTGTTTCTTCAGAGCCCCGTGCCGTGAATGACGGCTCCCACGCTCATGCGTGGGAGTGATGTCATTGCGGCTCCGGCCAGTGACAGAACCTGAAAGCAAGACGGCTGAAGATGAGAGCATCTGCAGTGCTTACATCTCAGCGCTGGAGGGCTTCGTTTTAAGGCAAGTTCAACATAATGTGCTAGTATGCGATGCATACTAGTATATAGTGTATGTGAAGCAGGGCAGGGGGGCAAGTCATTTGGCATGTTGCTTTGTCCTGTATGAGTACAGCACAGGTTCAGTTTATGCATTTGTCCCAAAAACTGGACACAGTGTGCCATAGACCTCATCAAGCAGATGATACCAACTCTGCTGAACGAAAATGGACAGCACCAAAAAAAAGGTTCCTCTTGGCCTGTTTTAAAATATTAAATCAAAGACATTAGCTTTCACATCTTTTCTACTGTATGTTCCAAGATACTTACATCTTTGGGTGTTCCGCGTTCTAGTAGCGCAGATGTGATGAAAGCACAGAGTGACAGGTCATCATTCACTCCACCCTGAGAACATAGCATTGCAAGAGTTAAATATACAAGTACAGATACAGTCCAAAATGTACAAAATATAACTGGATATTAACATTTATAATAATAACACCAGAGACTGTCGATCCAGGGAATATCCAAATTCCTTCTGGGGAATCAAGTATTCATTTATTTATTTTTCCCCCGCACTGGAGCAACTTGGACCAGGTGTTGTAGTTTCATTTATGATCAACTGTGGTCATAGGAATCTGTATATGGAGGTTTTCTATTTATTATTTTTTTCAATTGGTTGAACTACATGGACTTGTGTCTTTATTCAACCTGATTAACTATGTAACTAGGTTAGTTATTTAGTGTAGGCCTAGATCTAAGGGGTTGCTGGGTTGGTCTGCACACCCCCCCCCCCCTCGATTTATGCTGCACCCCCCCCCCCCCCCCCCCAAGTCTCTGAGAATACATATACTGATCCAGGAGCCTGTCTAATGGGGATAAATGATGTAAGGGGGGTCTTTGATAGGGATAAGTGATGTAAGGGGCTCTCTGATGAGAGTAGATGATGTAAGGGGCACACTGATGGGAGCAGTTGATGTAAGGGGCAATTGATGTAAGATAGAATTCTGAGAGGCACAAGTGATATAAGGGGCACTTTGATGGAGACAGTTGATGTAAGGGATCACTCTGACGGGGGCACTCAGATGGGGACAGTTGATGTAAGGGGACATTTTGATGGGGACACCTGGTGCAAAAAGGGACCCAGATTTTTTATTTTTATTTTTTTAAATGAAGTTTTTATTTTGGATAAAAAAAAACATAACTTTTGAAAACATAATTGCGGACACAGCCACTGCAATACACATAAGTACAAAGAAATGTGTCCGGTTGAAATATATCATATACAACATAATGTAAATAGCATGACAATGACCATATGGTCGCTATTGTTGGTCTTGTGTTCCTAGTATCCGGTGGCTCTGATAGAGACACCTGATATAAGGGGGCACAGGTTCTATTTAATCATCCTAACCTAATGACAGCCAATACATACTGGTATTCCCTGTTCACTGCTGCATCACCTCCGCGCCACCTGTCAAACGTTACTTCTGGGTCGTGACATGTGGTAAAGAAGCGTGTCACGTAAACAAGGAATACTGGTTCCCTGCATCTCTGGCACACTATGTTACACTGTCATGTGATGGTATGCCCCCTGCCTTTTTTTTAATGCACCACCAGAACAGGTAGGGTAGATCTGGCCCCGATTCAGAGCCTTTTCTGGTGCCACCAATAGAGCAGAGCAGAATCTGGTGCTACACTGAATGCATAAGACTTAAAGGGGTTGTAAAGGTTCAGGTTTTTTTTTTTTTTTAAACAAACATGTAATACTTACCTCCGCTGTGCAGTTGGTTATGCACAGAGTGGCCCTGATCTTCCTCTTCTGGGGGCCCTCCGCGGCGCTCCTGGCTCCTCCTCTTCTTGAGTGTCCTGTCGGAGAAGCGCTCTCCTACGGGACACCCATGCGGGCGCGCTCCCGTGTCCTGCTGCTGCATCTGTTGACACAGACAGCAGGACTCGGCTCCGAGAAGCCCCCCCCCCCCCCCCCAGCGCCCGTGTCATTGGATTTGATTGACAGCAGCGGGAGCCAATGGCTGTGCTGCTATCAAGTTATCCGGACACGAGAAATCGACCAGAGCTGGTGCGCTCGTTCCCGTCACGGGAATTACAGGGCTCAGGTAAGTATAAGGGGGGCTCGGGGGGCTGCTGCAGTAAAGAAGGTTTTTCACCTTAATGCATAGAATGTATTAAGGTGAAAAACACTGAGGGTTTATAACCCCATTAATTTAGAGGCATTTGCAGATATCTGTGATTCCAAGTCTGCTAAGGGGAGTGATGGAGGAGCTGGGATGGATCAGATTAGTTCACGTGCTGGTGTTGACCACTTTGGTCTGGCCTGGTGTCCATATGTCTCTAGGGAATAAAGAGGAAGAACAGTGTGGTTTTCAAACCCCTGGACCACTGCACCAGTCTGCGTGGACGATGAAACTGTGGAGAGGGGGGGACTGGGTGACAGTGAGGATGAAGGGTGTTATTTCACCTTTTCATTTTTTCTGAAATAGTGGACTTACAATTTCAAGGCACATTACAAGTGAATGAAAAATCATTTATGGAAAGTAAAAATGCTGCACGTAAGTATTTAAAATAAGTATTTAAAATACTCAGAACTTTTGAGTATTTTTTTTAAGTTGGAACGGGGATACTACAGAAGCCAGCATTGCACAGAGGCAGTTGAAATAGTCCAGTATACAGTCAGGTCCATAAATATTGGGACATCGACACAATTCTAATCTTTTTGGCTCTATACACCACCACAATGGATTTGAAATGAAACGCACAAGATGTGCTTTAACTGCAGACTTTCAGCTTTAATTTGAGGGTATTTACATCCAAATCAGGTGAATGGCGTAGGACATACAACAGTTTGTATATGTGCCTCCCACTTTTTAAAGGGACCAAAAGTAATGGGACAGATTAACAATCATCCATCAAACTTTCACTTTTTAATACTTGGTTGCAAATCCTTTGCAGTCAATTACAGCCTGAAGTTTGGAACGCATAGATATCACCAGACGCTGGGTTTCATCCCTGGTGATGCTTTGCCAGGCCTCTACTGCAACTGTCTTCAGTTCCTGCTTGTTCTTGGGGCATTTTCCCTTCAGTTTTGTCTTCAGCAAGTGAAATGCATGCTCTATCAGATTCAGGTCAGGTGATTGACTTGGCCATTGCGTAACATTCCACTTCTTTCCCTAAAAAAACTCTTTGGTTGCTTTCGCAGTATGCTTCGGGTCATTGTCCATCTGCACTGTTAAGCGCCGTCCAAAGAGTTGTGAAGCATTTTGCTGAATATGAGCACATAATATTGCCCGAAACACTTCAGAATTCATCCTGCTGCTTTTGTCAGCAGTCACATCATCAATAAATACAAGAGAACCAGTTCCATTGGCAGCCATACATGCCCACACCATGACACTACCACCACCATGCTTCACTGATGAGGTGGTATGCTTTGGATCATGAGCAGTTCCTTTCCTTCTCTATACTCTTCTCTTCCCATCACTCTGGTACAAGTTGATCTTGGTCTCATCTGCCCATAGGATGTTGTTCCAGAACTGTGAAGGCTTTTTTAGATGTTGTTTGGCAAACTCTAATCTGGCCTTCCTGTTTTTGAGGTTCACCAATGGTTTACATCTTGTGGTGAACCATCTGTATTCACTCTGGTGAAGTCTTCTCTTGATTGTTGACTTTGACACACATACACTTATCTCCTGGAGAGTGTTCTTGATCTGGCCAACTGTTGTGAAGGGTGTTTTCCTCACCAGGGAAACAGTTCTTCGGTCATCCACCACAGTTGTTTTACGTGGTCTTATGGGTCTTTTGGTGTTGCTGAGCTCACCGGTGCATTCTTTCTTTTTAAGGATGTTCCAAACAGTTGATTTGGCCACACCTAATGTTTTTGCTATCTCTCTGATGGGTTTGTTTTGTTTTTACAACCCAAGGATGGCTTGCTTCACTGATAGTGACAGCTCTTTGGATCTCATATTGAGAGTTGACAGCAACATATTTCCAAATGCAAATAGCACACTTGAAATGAACTCTGGACCTTTTATCTGCTCCTTGTAAATGGGATAATGAGGGAATAGCACACACCTGGCCATGGAACAGCTGAGCAGCCAATTGTCCCATTACTTTTGGTCCCTTAAAAAGTGGGAGGCACATATACAAACTGTTGTAATTCCTACATCGTTCACCTGATTTGGATGTAAATACCCTCAAATTAAAGCTGAAAGTCTACAGTTAAAGCACATCTTGTTTGTTTAATTTCAAATCCATTGTGGTGGTGTATAGATCCAAAAAGATTAGAATTGTGTTGATGTCCCAATATTTATGGACCTGACTGTAGCTATATCAAATCCAACAAGCACATAAAAATGGTATGCGTTCAAATCAATGTTACTAGGAATAGCATGGCACACATGGGCAGGGCAATTCACAGAATTCAATACAAAAAAAATCTCTAATTCGCTTACTAGTTAGTCAAACAAAATAAAAGTCTAAACTACGTCAACCACAGTCAATGAGTTTTCCTGCATTACCTTCATGAGAGTGTGAAACAGCATACCCCTGTTGTTAAAACATCCATCCGGGCTCTGCTCATTATTCAGCCATGACACGGCCTGACTGAGAATCTGGTCATCGATGAATATGTAATTTTTAGCCTGATAGAAGCACTTAATCACGAATGCTGTAAGCCTGAAGAAACACAAGTTCCAGCGGTCATATGGGGAGCATATTACACAGTATGTACAGTACAAGCTGAATACAGGTTAATACATTCCAAACCACTGGGCTGAATCATCTCTGGTGTGTTCCTCAGGGACTCTAATATAGTGTCTTTAGTTTCTCATGGACTTCACAGATGTCTTATGTTCCTCAGGGACTCTAAAGCCTGGTACACCTTATTTGTTTTTCTTTTTTCGCTCAACCCAGCAGGCTGAATAATTTTGGAGGGACGTCCAGTTCTCGGTAATGTCACTGTTGTGCCATATTTTCTCCACTTGATGATGACCGTTTTCACTGTGTTCCATGATATATCTAATGCCTTGGACATTTTTTGTACCCTTCTCCTGACTGATACCTTTTAACAATGAGATCCTCTGATTCTTTGGAAGCTTTCTGCGGACCATGGCTTTTGCTGTAGGATGTGACTAAGAAAATGTCAGGAAAGACCTACTAGAACAGCCAAACTTTGTAGACTTGTTATATTCACTGTACATATTGCCAAGCCCCTGTAGGGTTTGCTTCTATATTGTGGTTCATCTGTCACCCTGCCCAGCCCGGCATTCATCTCTCAGGCACTCAGAGACATAGAACAGTCCATAAGTTTTTTTTTTTCTTTTTTTATTGAGGGGATTTAACTTGGATGGGAATGGTAAATTATGGGTTGTCCAAAAAGATTCAGTGTAACTTGCTTGGGACTTCTATTTACACACCTGTATATACACTCCAGTCTTTTCTCCAACACAACTCTTGCTTAAGACCTCTTTACCTTACTCCTCCAGCACTTCACTTTCTGCAGGCCGTTACGCCTGCAGATTCCCAGACCAGCTAGCACCACATGGTTGGGCCTGACACTAACTCAGCCAGGCCTCAGTGAATTGCCTTTTGCGGGCAGGAACCCCAGGCCCATATAATGTAGAAATATTTACGGTGCTAACTATCCTTAACTCGGCTACTGATCCCAGTAAACCCTCTTTAGGTCCTGCCAGCCCTCCTGGCTACAGTTGCCTCTTTCCACTGATTTTCCCACTGTCCACTCTTCTGGTTCTGCACCCATCTCAAACTGCAACTCCCAGTTCTCTCGGATGTGCCTCCCTAGACCTCCCGACTGTGCTTCACTCACCAGCTCTCCTGGCTACGACCAGTTGTCCTCTCTGGAGTCTCTTAGCAGTATTCTCTCCCGCTGTCTCTTTGCTCTTTCATGAGCCTCTCCTCCAGGATCTCTTCTCCTGGCTTCACCCGAGCCCAGGCCCAAGATCACCTCCCCCCCCCCAGACTGGGGAGCTCCCCGTGGGCCCTGACAGCCTACTCTCTCACTCCAGCTCTTCCACCTGACAACTCCCCCCAGGTGGGCTGACCCTGGGTATTTATGGAGATTTGCCCCCTGCAAATCCAAGTTGGGGATTGGTCAAGGCTCCTTAGAATACCCCAGGCTGCTCCACCTCTCCTCTCCTCCTCTCTTTACAGAATCTTCTGGAAACAAGAGGGAGGTCTCAGTGATGCTACCTGTGAGTCACTCAGGCCAGTCCTAAGCCACCCCCCAGCCAAGAATAAAAACAAACAGGCCTACCTAAATTTTTCTGCTCTATAGAAAAATCTAACCTCTAGCACCTACCTAACTAGAGGGTGCTACGTACAGTGTATTTTATATATATATATATATATATATATATATATATATATATATATATATATATATACACACAGTATCTCACAAAAGTGAGTACACCTCTCACATTTTTGTAAATATTTTATTATATCTTTTCATGTGACAACACTGAAGAAATGACACTTTTCTACAATGAAAAGTAGTGAGTGTACAGCTTGTATAACAGTGTCAATTTGCTGTCCCCCCAAAATAACTCAACACGCCTTTAATGTCTAAACCGCTAGCAACAAAAGTGAGTACACCCCTAAGTGAAAATGTCCAAGTTGGGCCCAATTAGCCATTTTCCCTCCCGGCGTCATGTAACTCATTAGTATTACAAGGTCTCAGGTTAGAATGGGGAGCAGGTATGTTAAATTTTGTGTTATCGCTCTTACTCTTTCGTACTGGTCACTGGAAGTTCAACATGGCACCTCATGGCAAAGAACTCTCTGAGGATCTGAAAAAATTAATTAATGCTCTACATAAAGATGGCCTAGGCTATAAGAAGAGTGCGAAGACCCTGAAACTGACATGCAGCACGGTGGCCAAGACCATACAGCGGTTTTACAGGACAGGTTCCACTTAAAACAGGCCTCGCCATGGTCGACCAAAGGAGTTGAGTGCACGTGCTCAGCTTCATATCCAAAGGTTGTCTTTGGGAAATAGACATAAGAGTGCTGCCAGCATTGCTGCAGAGGTTAAAGGGGTAGGGGGTCAGCCTGTCAGTTCTCAGGCCATACGCCGACACTGCATCAAATTGATATGCATGACTGCCGTTCCAAAAGGAAGCCTCTTCTAAAGATGATGCACAAGAAAGCCCACAAACAGTTTGCTGAAGACAAGCAGACTAAGGACATGGATTACTGGAACCATGTCCTGTGGTCTGATGAGACCAAGATAAACTTATTTGGTTCAGATGGTGTCAAGGGTGTGTGGCTGCAACCAGGTAGGGAGTACAAAGACAAGTGTGTCTTGCCTACAGTCAAGCATGGTGGTGGGAGTGTCATGGTCTGGGGTTGCATGAGTTCTGCCAGCACTGGGGAGCTACGGTTCATTGAGAGAACCATGAATGCCAACATGTACTGTAACATACTGAAGAAGAGCATGATCCCCTCCCTTCGGAGGCTGGGCCGCAGGGCAGTATTCCAACATGATAACGACCCCAAACACACCTCCAGGACGACCACTGCCTTGCTAAAGAAGCTGAGGGTAAAGGTGATGGACTAGCCAAGCAAGTCTCTAGACTTAAACCCTATTGAGCATCTGTGGGGCATCCTCAAACGGAAGGTGGAGGAGCGTAAGGTCTCCAACACCCACCAGTTCTGTGATGTCGTCATGGAGGAGTGGAAGAGGACTCCAGTGGCAACCTGAAGCTCTGGTGAACTCCATGCCCAAGAGGGTTAAGGCAGTGCTTGAAAATAATGGTGGCCACACAAAATATTGACACTTTGGGCCCAATTTGGACATTTTCTTGTAGGGGTGTACTCACTTTTGTTGCCAGCGGTTTAGACATTAACGGCTGTTTGTTGAGTTATTTTGAGGGGACAGCAAATTTACACTGTTATACAAGCTGTACACTCACTACTTTACATTGTAGCAAAGTGTCATTTCTTCAGTGTTGTCACATGAAAAGATAGAATAAAATATTTACAAAATGTGAGAGGTGTACTCACTTTTGTGAGATACTGTGCATATATATATATATATATATATATATATATATATATATATATATATATATATATATATATATATATATACACACACACACACACACACACACACACACATACATACACATATATATATAAAAATATAAAACGCCCATGTAAAAGTCAGCAGCTACAAAAAGTGTAGCTGCTAACTTTTAATAATCAGACACTCACCTGTCCCACGGTCCAGCGATGCGGGCGAACGAAGCTCCGCTCCTCTCCCCCTCCTCTCAGCAACAACAGCATTCTGACTGTGGGCACCCGGCTGTGGCTTCACAGCTGGGCACAAACTGCGCATACGCGAGCCGCGCTGCATGCTGTGATTGGCCGGGCAATCTTCTGAGACACGTGACATGTCCCAGAAGATTGCAGGGAGAGAGGGGGGAGAGGTGAACTTCCTTCCGGCGCCTCGGAGCCCCAGTAGGAAGTGGGAGCTGGGAGCATCCGCTCCCCCCCGAAAAAAATGACATGCCAAATGTGGCATGTCAGGGGGTCACCTTCACTTAAAGCAGAAATTATATTATTACCAACTGTTCAGTGTTCACTACTCTTCTCTGCCAATCCCCCCGGCTTCTGATAGAATTCAAAATACTAACAACAGCAGACAAAGCCATCCAAAACTCTGCACCGAGCTACATCAGACTAACCTAGTCTCAAAATATTACACAAACCGTCCTCTACGCTCCTCCCAAGACCTCCTTCTCTCTATCTCCCTTGTTGCCTCCTCCCATGCTCACCTCCAGGACATCCCCAGAGCATCTCCCATCCTCTGGAACTCCCTACCCCAATCTGTCCGACTATCTTCTACTCTGTCCACCTTTAGGAGATCGCTAAATACCCATCTCTTTAGAGAGATGCCTATCCTGTCTCTAACTAATAAATTGTACTTTTACCTTGTCCATCACCTAATCCCTATTACCTTTTGTATCACTTGATCCTTTGTTTTAGATTGTAACAGTGGCGGCCCGTCCATTAGGGGCGCAGGGGCGCCGCCCCCCCATCCATGCGTCCGTCCCATTAATCTACATGCAGGATGCCGGATGCATGGATTCCAATGGCGTTTCTTTTTTTTAAGCACATGATTAGAGCCAGAGGCTCTAATAGACTTCAAAAGGGTGGGCTTGGGGGGCGCCCCAAGCACACCCACTTGTGTAACAATAGCGAATGAATATCCTCATTCTCCTCCCAGACAATCAGGAAGCCCCTATTGGCCCTATGCCTAGACAATCGTGTCTCAGGACACGCTTCCTGTTCCTGTGCGGCTGGGAGGAGAATGTTTCTGTGTGATCCCTGGCAGAATCGGTCAGTGTGGACCCGGCTCTTCCTTCCCCTGCCTCTATAAGGTAAGGCATCTGCCATCCACCTCCCCCGGGGAGGGGGTGCCGTGTGATCGCCGCCGTCCATGTCTTCTGCGCGTACGGGGGTTGGTGATGTTAGTTTGTGTCGCACCCCCCAAAATTTTGAGCACCAGCCACCATTGCATTGTAAGCTCTAACAAGTAGGGCCATTGATCCCTCTTGCATTGAATTGTATTATTAGTGTACGTTCTCTCTTCATTTTGTGAAGCACTGTGCAAATTGTTGCTATATAAATCTTGTATTAAAATAATGATAATATTGACATGGAGAGTGGCTCTAGACTTAGTATTAACATCACCATGTGCTGCCTTCACCATCTTGTTCTCCAAAGGCGCTGTATGATCCGTCCGAGTGTTTATAGTTGAGCTCTCTTTGATATCCTGGTGATAAAGAAGACATGTCAGGTTAAATAAAAAAACACTGTAATGTAGAACTGCCGAAGGAAAAAATGTATACATCGAACTGTGATGCCATGCAGAGCAAACTGCCTGGATATATTACAGTGCTCACAGGATCCCTGCCCGGTCTTCCAGGATTTTCAGGACTCCTAGAACCTCCAGTGCTTACAGGATCACTGCTAGGCCTTCCAGGATTTCGAGGATTCATAGGACCTTCACTACCCCTAGGACTTCCAGAGTTCTCAGAAACAACGCTGATCAGAAGGGTATTAGGCATCAGCCTTTGAAGCGGCTGGTGCTCTGTCCTATCATTAGCTACCTAAGAGCCAGAGCACTATAATACTTACCTGCCATTTGCCTGTTTGTTGTCGAATTGACATGACTACTCTCTTGCTTGCCACCCACCAAGACTCCAGCCTGGACCTGACTACTCTCTCTCCTGCCTGAAACCTGATTACTCTCTCATCTGCCTGGGACCTGACTACTCTCTCATCTGCCTGGGACCTGATTACTATCTCGCCTGCGGGGACATGACTACTATCTTGCCTGCGGGGACATGACTACTATCTTGCCTGCCGCTTGCCAAGCACTTTGTCTGGCCACTCTATTGTCTGAAGCCCTGTGAACAATCTCTGAACCATAGCTTTTCCATTCCAGTCCCCCCCTTGGTGGGGTGATCCTGAGGGCCATGACTTGGTGCCAGTTTGCAGCAAAATAAACCAGGACCACTAGGGTTCTTGGCCCATCTCCACCATCAGGAGCTCTGGTGAAGACCAGCTACCACTTTGACTCTGCACCTTGGGGGAGGTCCCCGCATCACCTTTCAGGGGGTGCCATAATGGAATGGGTTCCCTGATACTTTACCATGTCCTCCTCTGATAATTCCTTTCATCCCTTTCTATCCCTTACTAGAAAAACAATGGCTAATCTGACTTTGTAGACAATTTTTCTTTCCAGTTTCCATACCTACTGTGTTCATTCAGAGCCTGCTGTTGCAATGTGGGAATTTATAAGCTCATAACATCCCATTTGAAGAAACTGTGCAGCTGCACTAGGACCCTCTATAATTTAGATGCTTATTTGCAAGAAATGTGATTGGTGCAAGCCAGGGGCGGACTGACCATTGAGCCACTCGGGCACTGCCCGAGGGCCCTGGGCCACTAGGGGGCCCCATCAGGGTTGCCAGCCTCAGTAAAACCAGGGACAGTATGTATAAATTTGTGTTTTTTTTACATCTGTCTGTGTATACTGTGTGTACATGTATGTGTATACTGTGTGATTGTATACTGTGTGTGTGTATACTGTGTGGCCCCATAATCTCTGATTGCCAGGGGCCCCATAGTCTCCTATTGCCCGGGGGCCCCATGAGTTATCAGTCTGCCCCTGGTGCAAGCGCTACAACCTCTCCTGCTGTCAGGGATTATTTCTAGGACAGATGAATATTGGGGATATGCTTTATAATTCACTAACTCTTGAACATGTCTGTGATAGCCAAGTGGCATCAAGCACAGAGAACTTCCTTTGTCTTTGGGGCAGGAAAAAAAGTAGGACTTACCCTGTCTGATCCCAGTTTCATTATATGGCTGGTGGAAGAGTTAAAAGAATTTTAAAGTCTATCCTTCAGCTTTAACTATTACCACTATGCAGTGTTTGTACTTGGGAAGGCAATTGCATTGGGGACCCAAATATGGTTATGGTAGTGGAGCACATTGCAGACCCTTTCCATATCTCCATTGGAACCCCACAATGTCAACTACCATATTAGTTGCTTGTACCGGGCTTGTTTACTTCAAGTAGCCATGTCAACTACTTCATACAAAGTCCAAGGAAAGTGTCAGATCAATAAACTGAGGGTCCAAACATTTTTAATATTGGCTATCATTCAGCAACACAATACAATACTGCCAGTGTGTTTTGGGGCCCCAGAAGCCTGGAACGACTAAAAATGGCAGAATCACATTTAAATCTTTTGAAAAATTAAATAATTTTATAAAGTTCCCAGGAGCAAAATAGCAACAGCAAGCGTTCATGTGCATTCTATTTGGTGACTTTTCAGTGGTGGAGAACTTCATGCTGCTATGTGAATGGAACAGTGTATGTATTGTGGTTTACCTTCCTAAATTATACCATTTTTGAGGTAATGAGCCTTTACTTTGCCCGTTCAGCGGCATATGTCTCTGTGGGTGACTGTAGACCTGTGGACTGTGGACCTGGGATATTATGGACTATGGCTCCCTCCTCTTATGTTTAAGCAATGCCACCTGCGTGTATTTCTATACCAGTTCACAAGAATAGATAGAGATCCATCAATTTCTCAAGTCCCACTTTTTGATAATATTGATATATTTTGTATATGCCTAGACAACTCCATGTTTTGTTTACTTTTTATGGCTGTTTATGGTGGGCCCAATGCTGAAGGTGCCTGGTGAAATACTATGCACCAACTATATTATTGATGTTTTAGCTTGTTTTTAACTTTCTGAATAAAATAAAATATGATGTTTTAATAATACAAGTTATATGTTTCCATCCCTGAAATGTGGGGCACCTTAAAAGTCCAATTTTTTGCTTCTTATATTTCTTGTTCTGATCTTTAGGAATGTGGTCCTCACCATACCCACTTGTGCCATATTTATATAATACAGCCAATGTGTTTTGGGGTCAGAAGCCTGGAAGGACTCAAAATGGCAGAATCGTCTAAATAAACTTGTTTGAAAAATAGTGTTCATGTAATATCTGTGCCCTGAAGAGGAATTCTTCTGAGCCCTTGAAATGTGTTGGCTGTTTTATAGTGTGCTGCTAAACCAGGGGTGTCAAACTCAATTTCATTGTGGGTTGCATCATTAGTATGGTTGTATCTGGGGTGTGCTATGTACAGGGGAGTGCAGGGTTCAGGAGTACATTACGTACAGAGTGCAGGGTTCAGGAGTGCGCTATGTACAGAGTGCAGGGTTCAGGAGTGAGTTGCGTACAGAGTGCAAGGTTCAGGAGTGTGTTATGTAGAGTGCAGAGTTCAGTTTTACACTATGTACAGATTGCAGGTTTAGGGGTTGCATTATGTACAGAGTGCAGGGTTCAGAAGTGTGTTATGTACAGAATGCAAGGTTCAGGAATGTGTTATGTACAGAATGCAAGGTTCAGGAGTGTGTTATGTACAGAGTGCAGGGTTCAGGAGTGCGTTATGTACAGTGTGCAAGGTTCAGGGGTGCACTATGTACAGAGTACAGTTCCAGGGGTGCCTTATGCACAGAGTGCAGAATTCAGGGGAGTTCTATGTACAAAGTGTGGGAATTAGAGGTGCAATATGTACAGAGTGCAGGGTTCAGGAGTGCATTATGTACAGAGTGCAGGGTTCAGGCGTGTGTTATGTACAGAGTGCAGTTCCAGGGGTGCCCTACACACAGAGTGCAGGATTTAGAGGTGCACTACATACAGAGTGCAGGGTTCAGGAGTGCGTTATGTACAGAGTGAAGATTTCAGTGGTGTGCTGTGTACAGAGTACAGTGTTTAGGGGTATGCTACGCACAGTGTGCAACCCCAACCCCCGCCCTCCCAAAGCTCCCTCAGATATCTCTCTCCTACCTGGCCCAGCTCTAGTACCTCCCTTGTAAAGGCAGCTCTTCTTCGCCTTGCATGGAGATCTTTCTCTAGCTCAGATTCCAGAGTTCTGTCCCTACCGTGAGTGCGTTCAGGGATCTGTTCCAGGAGCTGCTGAGAGCAAAGCTGTCCCTTGTAAGCACAGAAGGCTTGTGTGTTTACAAGTGACAGTAGGGTGCAGGAGCGGAGGGCGAGAGCCGGAGATGGCGGAATGGAGTTCCGACACATTTTGGCTGCAAAACTGGGTGCTAGGGCCACATGACAAGGTCTGGCAGGCTGTATTCAGCCCACGGACATAGTGTTTGACATACGTGTGCTAAACATGCATCCCGCTGAGCATGCTTTTAAGCAAAATCTGAGCTGTGAGGAAGCTGGATACCTCTATGCTACCCGAAAGGCAATAGCTGTGTTTTATTATCCTGCTAAACAAACACCAATATTAAAAGTTTTTGGACTCTCAGGTCATTGGTCAGGAGCTCTCTATGGACTTTGCATGTGTGGTTTCCAAACTATAGCAAGAGTCACTAAACAAGTTATGTTGAAATTTAGTCTTATTAAAAATTACCTTTGCATTTCAAAAGTGGGGATATTTATTATAGCAAAAAGTACAAAATATTGTGTTTTTTTCAAAATTGTTACTCTTTTTTTGTTTATAGCGCAAAAAATAACAAACGCAGAGGCGATCAAATACCACCAAAGGAAAGCTCTATTTGTGGGGAAAAAAGGACGTCAATTTTGTTTGAGTGCAACGACGCATGACCGCGCAATTGTCAGTTAAAGCGACGCAGTGCCGAATCGCAAAAAATGGCCTGGTCATTCAGCAGCCAAATCTTCCAGGGCTGAAGTGGTTAAGCATTTTTACGCATTTTACGTATCGGTACCGCGATCGGGATAGTTCCCATTATAGGGGCTCTCCGGGTCGCGGTTACGATCCTTCCCACTATTCCCAACATCAGAATCCACCTTACTATAGGCACCCCCCTGTTTCAACATATAACAGATATTCTCCTTTACGGGATCAACATTACGAGAACGTCTATCCGTTCCCTAATGCTGATTATGATCCATCTCCCTACAAACGACCCTATTCTGGACCACGGACCACTCGGGGTTTTCACGAGGCCCCCCAAAACAACAAAAGAGGTCCGGAAACAAGAGAGGGTCCAGAGGAGGGAGGAGGGTTCAGAGACGGAAAAAGGAAAAGAACCTAACTTGTCAAGGGGTTTTTAACCTGAGTAATACTGTTCTCACTCAGGATGAGAAAATCATTCTCAATAAAGGACTTAAATTTGCTCCTCCGTGTAAACTGAATAAGTTCGATACGTTTATCGATATTCAGAAGTACATCAGGAAAATTAATGTCCAGAGGTATATTATCTCTAATCCCTCTAGGAATGTAGCCAGAGCGGCAACGTCTGGCACTGTCCACTCAGGTCTATCCAACCCCTCCCTTTTTAGTCCCCCAACACAGCCTTCACCGGCTATTAATCTGTTCAAGGAATTAGTGTTGAGAGATTTAGCCAACATTCCATTAAAACGTAAATTCCCCAATCCCTTACCTTCAACAGGCCTAAAGACTCTATGTGATAACAAAAACCTAGTTATCCGTCCCGCCGACAAGGGTGGCGGCATTGTTTTATTGAACAAATCTGACTATATTCACGAAATGCATCGCATTTTGGGAGATCATGAGACATACATTGAATTACCTGGTAACCCTACACACAAGTATAAAAAAGAGTTACAACGATTGGTATCTAAAGGGTATAATTCTTTTATTTTAAATAAGAAAGAGAGATAATTTTTAGTCCCACTAGCTCCACGCATACCTGTTATGTATTATCTGCCCAAGGTGCATAAGGATCCCCTACATCCCCCTGGTCGGCCAATAATTAGTGGCATCGACTCGGTCACTTCAAAAATTGGTAAATATATTGATTTTTTCCTACAGCCATCTGTTATCAAGATGCCGTCTTATTTGAAGGACACCAAAGATGTGATCAAATTACTTTCTAATATCTCCCACTCAGGTGATCTTATCATGGCAACTGCGGATGTTGCATCACTTTACACCTGCATCCCACAAGACAGGGGCATTGATGCGGTCAAATGCTTCCTTGATAGAGACGCCTCCCTAGCTACGCCCCAGGTGGACTACATTATCGAACTAATCGAGTTTGCAACCCAGCACAACTACTTCTGGTTCGATGGTAGATTCTACCGGCAACACAAAGGTGTCGCAATGGGAGCGAAGTTCGCTCCCAGTCTGGCCAATTTATTTATGGCCAAATGGGAGGAGGACGTCGTCTATGCTATGCAGAGCCCGCACCTTTTGCTGTGGGCGCGCTACATAGATGACGTCCTCCTCCTATGGACTGGGACTTCGGACGATTTGGTCAGTTTCTTTACGACCCTTAATGATAACAATAGGAATATTGTTTTATCTTTTGAAGCTAGCACATCTTCCATTCACTTTTTGGACCTGGCTATAGAGAGAAGGGAAGGCCAATTTGTATTTAGTACCTACTTTAAATCCACCGATCGGAATGGATATATTCCTACTGATAGTTGCCACCATGTCCCTTGGATCAAATCAGTCCCCAAAAGCCAGTTCTTGAGATTACGCAGAAACTGCAGTGATCTCAACACCTTTAAGATCCAAGCAGGGTCTCTCAAAAACAGATTTTTGGAGAAGGGTTATAAACCCTCAGTTTTGGATATGGAGATAGACAATGCCTGTCTGGTTGATCGTCAAACACTTTTGGAAGATAAACCTAGACAGGTTAATGAGGACTTTAAATGGTCCTTCATGACATCTTTCTCCATCCAACATAAATCCATTAGAAGGATTTTTGAACATCATTGGGACGTTCTAAAAACAGATAAGATCCTGGGCCCTATGTTACCCAGTACCCCTAAGGTGGTCTTTAGGGGCGCTCCGTCCCTCCGGAATAGGTTAGCACCTAATGTGGTTAATCCTCCCAACAAGCCTTCCTTTTTTCATAATTGGACCGGTTTTCACCCGTGTAAGAAATGTTTGGTTTGTCAATACAATACCAATGGCAGGAGGGCAAGCCACTCTTTTTCTTCCACGGTGACAGGCCGCTCTTATACGATTAAACAATTTTGCACTTGTGCGACCACAGGGGTAGTTTACCTTTTGACGTGCCCATGTGGCAAACAATATGTGGGACGAACTATCAGGTCATTTACGACCAGAGTTTCTGAGCACATCAATCTTATCAAGGCGGGTAGTACCAAGCATACCGTACCTCGTCATTATAGGGAATTCCACGATCGGAATCCTGCAGGTACCCAGTTTCTCATCATCGACAAATACGTGGCCCCCTGGCGGGGTGGATCAACCCTTAGGGGGGTCTCCCGTCGTGAGACTTATTGGATTTACGAATTGGGTTGTCACTTCCCACAAGGTATCAACGTGGAGTGGGACATCAATTCGTTTATTAATCAGGCTTAGTTATTCATGATCTCCTCCAATTTTATTTCTACATTTTATTCTTATAATTTTTTAGTGCATTTAATTTTAATTTTTTGATTTAATTTATGTTGATGGAGGTGGTTTGTGACCATTAACATACTCCATATTGTGACATTTTACTAATACTGCACGCTCTATGTATCCCGGTGCATGTTCCCTGGTTTAGTGGCACTACTGTCACTGGTAGTTTATTTATGGGTATTGTATATATTGTCCGGGATGCCCCCCATTGGTAGTGTCACATTCCAATTTTGCCATAGCTATTGCCCCCATGCAGATACCTATATATTTTTTAAATTAACTTTATACTAAATCTATTCCCCTTTTTTTATCTCTTATTTTGAATGTGTAGACGCGTAAATAATTTTTTGTTGTGTCCCAGGTTTCTACCATTTTCACCTCTGCTGACACTTGGCTCGGGCTAATGAGGTTGCCGGGATGCAGTTCCGGCCTCCCCTAGCCTATCTGGGCCTTCCTTTCTACTTGGAGGAAGTGTGCGAGTTGTGGGCGTGGTGATGTGGCTGGGTCCCGAGTGCCGAATGCGCGTGCGCAGCATTCGACAAACACGGGCTCTACTTTTCAGATGTTCAGTCCTAGGGGCGGGGCGTGATGACGCTCCGACCTATTGATTCGCCCACTGAGAACGAGGCTTGGTGCGCAAGCGGACGTCCCCCGTTGACTTCCGCTGTTGCGCACGGCCCCGCTGTCTGGACACGCCCACGGGGCGGATCATGACGGCTTCCCGGTCTGTCTAACTGGCTATGCTGGCACCGAGGCTTGGTTTAATTCCGAGCACTTCCGGGTCGGCTGGCCGTACGAACTACCCAGACGTCTCCCCTCTTATTTCGTTGTTCCTTTCACACTTTGGAAAATTATTAACTGAGATCAGTGGCATCACACCACTGACCAGTACTTCACATTTTATACTTATATCTTTGATTCATTTACCGAACCGGAAGTGACATCATTGGGGCATATCCTGTGTTGTGACACTCCCAGTGGGGGTCATTCTTAGTTTAAATAGCGGTGAGGTAGGGGGGCTCCACACCCCAGATGAAGGCTTGTTAGCCGAAACATGTTGGGTGGACTCCCTACGATCACCGCGATTACGATACAGTCTTGAGCTTATTCTGATCTCCTAACATGTGAGTGTTCCTTTTTTAATGTTTCAATAAATTTACATTTTTAAACGATATCATGCCATGTGAGCTTTCTTTCCCCCATGGCGTGTAATATTATCCGGTTGGCCTGTTGATAAGTCTGGACGGTTGAAGCTGTGACGGGTTTTTATCCCCCCCCCCCCCCTCCATTTGAAGTTGAGGACATCTGAGGATCCATTTGCCAGCCTTGGTGGCTAAACAAGCTCTCTGGGACTTGTAAGACGTATGTCTTATCAAGTCACCTGGTTCCGGTAAGCCTCCTCTGATGCTTTGGTGGTGGTCCTGACACTCATCTAGACGATTTATTTGGTGCTTTATTTATTCACTCGGCAGAAAATTTTTTCATCGTTGTCCCTATTATTTCACCTTCAGAGACTTTTGGGTGGTGGATGTGGAGTTTTCATCTAGATCATAATTTTCAACATTTATGGACATTTTGTTATCTCTTCACCTTTACATCACTGTTTTTCACTTTGTTTTTCCACTGGTTTAATAGTATCAATTTATATGACAGTGTATGACACTTAGTTTATTTTTGATTGTGTTTATTTATATGCAACTTTGAACCACACTTTTCCACTGGTTTTGTGGGCCCTCCATGAATGGTTTGGGCTAGTTTATTCCCACTTATTTACACATTTAGCGCTACACTCAGCACATTTTAATTTTTTATTTCTCTTTGTCTAAGAGGAGTGTTAGCTGCTTGCTGTGTAATCATCCTCTAGTATTGGTGCAGCGCTGTACTTTCCCTCCATCGATTCTCTTAGTTATTAGACACTTAGTATAGCTGCAGCCCGCATCCTTTTCAATATGGATGTATTTGATTACCGTGCATCTAGAGTAGTAAATACCGATGGTGTGTTTGTGGCCACTTCTAATGATTCGGAAATAGGTGGACTATTTTTAAGGTTAAAAAATGTTATGGTCTCTGAGCTCAACCTTCAATGGGATCTTGCCTTCTTAGAAAAATATGTGGCAGAAGGTATGATCCCACGGAGCCTGAGATGGGACGTTAACCCTCAACAGGGTGAGTCCGAACTTGATACCTGGTTCACATATTTCAATGATGCTGGCATTAGGTTTCTCGATTTCCTCATTTCTAGGAAACGCACTAAACTTTCAATCCTTGATCGAGAGATTAAGGAACTTAAAGAAAAACTACTTTCTTTTAAAAACTCGGTTGAATATAATACTTTGTCCTCTAATTTGCAAGCTCACCTTGTAAAGGAGGACAAAGAACAAAGAACCAAGAAACATAAAAAATATTCTAGAGATACTGGTGACTATAAAGCTGGGAAAGTGTTTGGATGGCAGAAATCCATTGTGGCACCTATTTTGGAGGCTGCAATGGAGACTAATGCCCATGACACGGGTACGGCAGCTTCCGTCCAGGAGCATTCTGTCCACCCCAAACCATCAACTGATAAGGGGCGAGCTCAGGATGTGCGCCCCTCCTCACGGAGAGGTCGACACCCTAGCACGCATACCCCCAGAAATCAACAAAGAGGGAGGGGCCACTACTCTAGGAGTAGGGGTCGAGGTGGAAATAGGGGCGACCGACAAGGTCAAGATGAGTATCGGTACCGCGATCGGGATAGTTCCCATTATAGGGGCTCTCCGGGTCGCGGTTACGATCCTTCCCACTATTCCCAACATCAGAATCCACCTTACTATAGGCACCCCCCTGTTTCAACATATAACAGATATTCTCCTTTACGGGATCAACATTACGAGAACGTCTATCCGTTCCCTAATGCTGATTATGATCCATCTCCCTACAAACGACCCTATTCTGGACCACGGACCACTCGGGGTTTTCACGAGGCCCCCCAAAACAACAAAAGAGGTCCGGAAACAAGAGAGGGTCCAGAGGAGGGAGGAGGGTTCAGAGACGGAAAAAGGAAAAGAACCTAACTTGTCAAGGGGTTTTTAACCTGAGTAATACTGTTCTCACTCAGGATGAGAAAATCATTCTCAATAAAGGACTTAAATTTGCTCCTCCGTGTAAACTGAATAAGTTCGATACGTTTATTGATATTCAGAAGTACATCAGGAAAATTAATGTCCAGAGGTATATTATCTCTAATCCCTCTAGGAATGTAGCCAGAGCGGCAACGTCTGGCACTGTCCACTCAGGTCTATCCAACCCCTCCCTTTTTAGTCCCCCAACACAGCCTTCACCGGCTATTAATCTGTTCAAGGAATTAGTGTTGAGAGATTTAGCCAACATTCCATTAAAACGTAAATTCCCCAATCCCTTACCTTCAACAGGCCTAAAGACTCTATGTGATAACAAAAACCTAGTTATCCGTCCCGCCGACAAGGGTGGCGGCATTGTTTTATTGAACAAATCTGACTATATTCACGAAATGCATCGCATTTTGGGAGATCATGAGACATACATTGAATTACCTGGTAACCCTACACACAAGTATAAAAAAGAGTTACAACGATTGGTATCTAAAGGGTATAATTCTTTTATTTTAAATAAGAAAGAGAGATCATTTTTAGTCCCACTAGCTCCACGCATACCTGTTATGTATTATCTGCCCAAGGTGCATAAGGATCCCCTACATCCCCCTGGTCGGCCAATAATTAGTGGCATCGACTCGGTCACTTCAAAAATTGGTAAATATATTGATTTTTTCCTACAGCCATCTGTTATCAAGATGCCGTCTTATTTGAAAGACACCAAAGATGTGATCAAATTACTTTCTAATATCTCCCACTCAGGTGATCTTATCATGGCAACTGCGGATGTTGCATCACTTTACACCTGCATCCCACAAGACAGGGGCATTGATGCGGTCAAATGCTTCCTTGATAGAGACGCCTCCCTAGCTACGCCCCAGGTGGACTACATTATCGAACTAATCGAGTTTGCAACCCAGCACAACTACTTCTGGTTCGATGGTAGATTCTACCGGCAACACAAAGGTGTCGCAATGGGAGCGAAGTTCGCTCCCAGTCTGGCCAATTTATTTATGGCCAAATGGGAGGAGGACGTCGTCTATGCTATGCAGAGCCTGCACCTTTTGCTGTGGGCGCGCTACATAGATGACGTCCTCCTCCTATGGACTGGGACTTCGGACGATTTGGTCAGTTTCTTTACGACCCTTAATGATAACAATAGGAATATTGTTTTATATTTTGAAGCTAGCACATCTTCCATTCACTTTTTGGACCTGGCTATAGAGAGAAGGGAAGGCCAATTTGTATTTAGTACCTACTTTAAATCCACCGATCGGAATGGATATATTCCTACTGATAGTTGCCACCATGTCCCTTGGATCAAATCAGTCCCCAAAAGCCAGTTCTTGAGATTACGCAGAAACTGCAGTGATCTCAACACCTTTAAGATCCAAGCAGGGTCTCTCAAAAACAGATTTTTGGAGAAGGGTTATAAACCCTCAGTTTTGGATATGGAGATAGACAATGCCTGTCTGGTTGATCGTCAAACACTTTTGGAAGATAAACCTAGACAGGTTAATGAGGACTTTAAATGGTCCTTCATGACATCTTTCTCCATCCAACATAAATCCATTAGAAGGATTTTTGAACATCATTGGGACGTTCTAAAAACAGATAAGATCCTGGGCCCTATGTTACCCAGTACCCCTAAGGTGGTCTTTAGGGGCGCTCCGTCCCTCCGGAATAGGTTAGCACCTAATGTGGTTAATCCTCCCAACAAGCCTTCCTTTTTTCATAATTGGACCGGTTTTCACCCGTGTAAGAAATGTTTGGTTTGTCAATACAATACCAATGGCAGGAGGGCAAGCCACTCTTTTTCTTCCACGGTGACAGGCCGCTCTTATAAGATTAAACAGTTTTGCACTTGTGCGACCACAGGGGTAGTTTACCTTTTGACGTGCCCATGTGGCAAACAATATGTGGGACGAACTATCAGGTCATTTACGACCAGAGTTTCTGAGCACATCAATCTTATCAAGGCGGGTAGTACCAAGCATACCGTACCTCGTCATTATAGGGAATTCCACGATCGGAATCCTGCAGGTACCCAGTTTCTCATCATCGACAAATACGTGGCCCCCTGGCGGGGTGGATCAACCCTTAGGGGGGTCTCCCGTCGTGAGACTTATTGGATTTACGAATTGGGTTGTCACTTCCCACAAGGTATCAACGTGGAGTGGGACATCAATTCGTTTATTAATCAGGCTTAGTTATTCATGATCTCCTCCAATTTTATTTCTACATTTTATTCTTATAATTTTTTAGTGCATTTAATTTTAATTTTTTGATTTAATTTATGTTGATGGAGGTGGTTTGTGACCATTAACATACTCCATATTGTGACATTTTACTAATACTGCACGCTCTATGTATCCCGGTGCATGTTCCCTGGTTTAGTGGCACTACTGTCACTGGTAGTTTATTTATGGGTATTGTATATATTGTCCGGGATGCCCCCCATTGGTAGTGTCACATTCCAATTTTGCCATAGCTATTGCCCCCATGCAGATACCTATATATTTTTTAAATTAACTTTATACTAAATCTATTCCCCTTTTTTTATCTCTTATTTTGAATGTGTAGACGCGTAAATAATTTTTTGTTGTGTCCCAGGTTTCTACCATTTTCACCTCTGCTGACACTTGGCTCGGGCTAATGAGGTTGCCGGGATGCAGTTCCGACCTCCCCTAGCCTATCTAGGCCTTCCTTTCTACTTGGAGGAAGTGTGCGAGTTGTGGGCGTGGTGATGTGGCTGGGTCCCGAGTGCCGAATGCGTGTGCGCAGCATTCGACAAACACGGGCTCTACTTTTCAGATGTTCAGTCCTAGGGGCGGGGCGTGATGACGCTCCGACCTATTGATTCGCCCACTGAGAACGAGGCTTGGTGCGCAAGAGGACGTCCCCCGTTGACTTCCGCTGTTGCGCACGGCCCCGCTGTCTGGACACGCCCACGGGGCGGATCATGACGGCTTCCCGGTCTGTCTAACTGGCTATGCTGGCACCGAGGCTTGGTTTAATTCCGAGCACTTCCGGGTCGGCTGGCCGTACGAACTACCCAGACGTCTCCCCTCTTATTTCGTTGTTCCTTTCACACTTTGGAAAATTATTAACTGAGATCAGTGGCATCACATCACTGACCAGTACTTCACATTTTATACTTATATCTTTGATTCATTTACCGAACCGGAAGTGACATCATTGGGGCATTTCCTGTGTTGTGACACTCCCAGTGGGGGTCATTCTTAGTTTAAATAGCGGTGAGGTAGGGGGGCTCCACACCCCAGATGAAGGCTTGTTAGCCGAAACATGTTGGGTGGACTCCCTACGATCACCGCGATTACGATACAGTCTTGAGCTTATTCTGATCTCCTAACATGTGAGTGTTTCTTTTTTAATGTTTCAATAAATTTACATTTTTAAACGATATCATGCCATGTGAGCTTTCTTTCCCCCATGGCGTGTAATATTATCCGGTTGGCCTGTTGATAAGTCTGGACGGTTGAAGCTGTGACGGGTTTTTATCCCTCCCCCCCCTCCATTTGAAGTTGAGGACATCTGAGGATCCATTTGCCAGCCTAGGTGGCTAAACAAGCTCTCTGGGACTTGTAAGACGTATGTCTTATCAAGTCACCTGGTTCCGGTAAGCCTCCTCTGATGCTTTGGTGGTGGTCCTGACACTCATCTAGACGATTTATTTGGTGCTTTATTTATTCACTCGGCAGAAAATTTTTTCATCGTTGTCCCTATTATTTCACCTTCAGAGACTTTTGGGTGGTGGATGTGGAGTTTTCATCTAGATCATAATTTTCAACATTTATGGACATTTTGTTATCTCTTCACCTTTACATCACTGTTTTTCACTTTGTTTTTCCACTGGTTTAATAGTATCAATTTATATGACAGTGTATGACACTTAGTTTATTTTTGATTGTGTTTATTTATATGCAACTTTGAACCACACTTTTCCACTGGTTTTGTGGGCCCTCCATGAATGGTTTGGGCTAGTTTATTCCCACTTATTTACACATTTAGCGCTACACTCAGCACATTTTAATTTTTTATTTCTCTTTGTCTAAGAGGAGTGTTAGCTGCTTGCTGTGTAATCATCCTCTAGTATTGGTGCAGCGCTGTACTTACCCTCCATCGATTCTCTAAGCATTTTTACGCAGAATAATCAAAAACAATGCAGTATTTTTCCTACAAAATGTATTTCTATACAACAAGGCAGTCTTAAGGCAGAAGAGTAATTCAGGGCTTACATACAGGAGGCATGCTTCCTTAAATGTGTACGCATGAGGCTTCTTGGAGGTGACCTTCCCAAAGGGATGCTGTCCTAACACTGTGGTGCACAGAAATGCACCAGTCCAATTAGTTGGAAAATTAGTATGCGTACTTTCCATGGATACCCGAGTAGTTTTCAAGGGTGGCCGGGAGGGTCCCTAAACTTTCCCTCCCTGTCAGGAACCTGCTAAACCTCACAAACGGGTCTCTGCCCTACCTGAGAATTCCCACACTGCAGCAACACAAAAACATGTACAGCAGGGGTTATATACTGTCTCAAATATGTTGCCCAAATCTCAAAAGGACTTTGTGTCCAATCAGAAACAGGCTCTCCCAAGATGGTGCCTAGAGTCTATGGCAGAGGACACACTGGTTCCATGCCTTTCCCCTACCAAGATAGAAAAAAAAAAAGGAACTTCACCTGCAAAGCTATTCCAATAAAGCAGTGGTTCTCAACCTGGGGGGTCCGGACCCCCCCGGGGGTTGAATGATGATTTGCCAGGGGTCAACAAATCCTGGGCTGTTCCTGAGGCCCGCACCCCTCTCTCAGCCTCTTTGCAGCCGCCCATTTAGTTCACAGCATGGCTGGGGGACAGAGACTAGAGGTCAGCTGACTGGCGAGGAATGTGAAGTGGGAGGAGCTGGAGGAGACCCTATCTCCTGATTTCGGCAGAGGTATCACTGCTACGAGACACCACAAAGTCGGGGACACAGTGAGTAACACTACCTGTGATTATAGTTGCCATTAAAAGTCCCCACCACAGTTCTCAGATCAGCAGATGACCTTGATCAAGAGCACCTAAGTTGGCTGATCAGTACTCCCCCCAGCATTGCCACTCATCCCAACTCCCCGCCAGCACTGTCACTAATCCCTCCCCCGAGGAGTAAGAAAAGGAATAAATATAGAGAATACATGGAAGGGAGAGGAAAAGAGGTTGAGGAACAAACAAAAAGGGAGAGAAAGTATAAGAGGAAGAACAAGAAATACGGCTAGAGACAGGGATAGGGGGAAAAAAAACAAGAAATTAGGATAGAGAGAGATAAAACGGAAAGAAAGGAAAACAAAGAGATGGGTACATTCTAAAATGTATCATAAGGGTTTTAATACTGTACAAGTGGAAGGGAGCGCTAAATGTCCATGGGTTAAGGGTGCAAATTACTTGTCTTGCCTTGGGTGCTGACAACCCACGCTACGAAAATAATTTTACTGTTAGGGGTCCCCACAAGTTGGAAAATTTTATCAAGGGGTCACGGCACTAGAAGGTTGATAACCACTGCAATAAAGGAACTAAAGACAGATGAGGGCATGTAGTGGCAATAAGTTAGAACTGCATGCCAAACACTGTTATATACCCTGAGGCGCTGAGGTGTCCTGATGAAGCGGGATTTTCCCCATGAAACTAGTTGATATCACTCCCCCTCCATGTGAACGTCTGTCACTCATACTCATTCATACAGCCCACTTTATCTACAATTTTCAATCAAACGATTTTGAATGACTATGAGTTATATTATTTTTTGCTGCCAATTTTTTCATAAAAGGATTACCTGGTTCCACATCCGATGTTGCCACATTGCTTAAATTTATATAGCATTTCTATGGCCCATATATTTATGCACATTCAGTGAAGACGTTCCCCTATTTGTTCTTCAGTCTGTTAGTTTGTCTGGTCATTGACAACGTTATTTGGACAGCGTCATTGGATAGTTAATGGTGGAGGTTATTGATTTTATACTTTGTGTAGTCAACTGCTGTGTATTTATACATACAATCAATTTATATTTTTTTATAATTCGTTAGTCATTTTTTCAGACACTATAGCTTCTATATGTGGTATCTTTCCTACGCTCTTTCTCCTTTTGGTGTAACTTCCCCTTTTTCACTGCATGGTTAGCCTCTGAACCCCAACCCATTATCAAGGTGAGTAGATGATTGTCTGTTCTTTTTCATTGTTTAGTTAGGTTTCCGGACCCATTTTTGTTTTTTCCACTCTAATGGGGACTCTGATGTAAGTGGGGACCCTGATGTAAGGGGTGCTCTGATGAGGACCCTGATGTAAATGGGGACTCTGATGGGAACCCTGATATAAGGGGGAGTTTGATTGGGACCCTGATAAAAAGGGGCCCTCTGATGGGAACTCTAATGTAAGTGGGCACTCTGGTGGGAACCCTGATATAAGAGAGGAGTCTGATGGGGACCCTAATATAAAAGGGCACTCTGATGGGATCTCTGGGGACCCTGATGTAAGGGGTGATCGGATGGAGACCTTAACATAGGTGGGGGGGGGGGCTCTGATGTTGACCCCGATGTAAGTGGGGACTTTGATGGGAAACCTGATATAAGGAGGGAGTCTGATGGGGACCCTGATGTGAAGGGGCACTCTAATGGGGACTCTGATGTAAGTGGGGACCCTAAAGTAAGGTGTGTTCTGACTGGGACCCTGATGTAGGTGGGGAGGCTCTGATGGGGACCCCAATGTAAGAGAGGACTCTGATGGGATCCCTGCTATAGGGGGAGTCTGATTGGGACCTGATATAAAAGGGGACTCTGATGGGAACTCTGATATAAGTGGGAATCCTGATGTAAGGGATTTCTGATAGGGACCCTAATATAAGGGAGGAGTCTAATGGGAACCCTGATATAAAGGGGCACTCTGATGAGAACTCTGATGTGAGTGGGGACCCTGATGTAAGGGGTGATCGGATGGAGACCCTAACGTAGGTGGGGGCTCAGATGTTGACCCTGATGTAAGTGGGGACTCTGATGGGAACCCTGATATAAGGAGGGAGTCTGATGGGGACCCAGATGTGAAGGGGCACTCTAATGGGGACTCTAAAGTAAGTGGGGATCCTGATGTAAGGGGTGCTCTGAATGGGACCCTGATGTAGGTGGGGAGGCTCTGATGGGGACTCCAATGTAAGAGAGGTCTCTGATGGGAACCCTGCTATAGGGAGGAGTCTGTATGGGACCCTGATATAAAGGGGCACTCTGATGGGAACTCTGATATGTTTGGATCCCGATCTAAGGGATTTCTGATAGGGACCCTAATATAAGAGAGGAGTCTCTTAGGGGACCCTGATATAAAGGGGAACTCCGATGAGAACTCTGATGTGAGTGGGGAGCCTGATGTAAGCCCCAGTTCAAATATATGTGAATTGGATGCATTTTGAACTTCATCCAATTTGCATGACATGTGAACCAAACCGACTTTCTATGGAGCCGGTTCACATATGATTTTCAGTCCGATTTGGATGCGATTTCCAGAGCCATACACTTTAAAAATTCGTACCTGTGCTGCATCTGAACCGCTGAACAGAATCGCACTGGATTTTTTTTTACAAATCGCACTGAAACCGGCCCTGCACATATGTGAATCCAGTCTAAGGGGGGGTCTGACGAGCACCCTGATATAAGTGGGGACCCTAATGTAAGGAGTGCTCTGATGGGGACCCTGATATAAAAGGGCACTCTGATGGGGACTCTGATATAAGTGGGGACCCTGATGTAAGGGGAGCTCTGATGGGGATCCTGATATAAGAGAGGAGCTCTGATGGGGACCCTAATATAAGAGAGGAGTATGATGGGAACTCTGATATAAGTGGGGACCCTGATATAAGAGAGGAGTCTGATGGGGACCCTGATATAAGAGAGGAGTCTGATGGGAACTCTGATATAAGTGTGGACCCTGATGTAAGGGGAGCTCTGATGGGGACCCTGATATAAGAGAGGAGCTCTGATGGGGACCCTGATATAAGAGAGGAGTCTGATGGGGACCCTGATATAAGAGAGGAGCTCTGATGGGGACCCTGATATAAGAGAGGAGTCTGATGGGGACCCTGATATAAGAGAGGAGTCTGGTGGGGACCCTGATATATAGGGGTAGTCTGATGGGAACTCTGATGTAAATTGGGAACCTGATGTTAAGGGGGGTCTGATGTAAGGGGAGACTTTGATGGCCTGCAAACATTTGTAAAATATAAGATGTGGCCCTGAAAAATTAGAAGACTCCTGCCCTAAGGTAATCAGATAATCCCTGGATCCACCTCCTGCAGTGTTATTACCTATAAATATTAACAGTCAATTATATTTTAAGCATTTATAAAGAGATCCAGTGCTTTTTTCTTTTTGAAAGCAATCTGCAAAGTTGGCTGGAACCAGCTTTCTGTATATGGCGATTAAACCTTCTTCCCCTCCAGAGCCCCTCCCCCACCTTTGTCATTTTCATATCTTACCGCTCTGTAGGTAGGAAAAGGCCGTTGTCTTCAGTGAAGAGCTCAGCTGTCCTGTGGCTGAAAGATATTCCAACACGTATACGATAGGGGCCATCGTCAGCATGTTCTGCTCTCCGCAGCCATACGGCATTACAATCAGACTGTTGAGGTTCTGCAGCGCTGTGCCCAGAATGTCACCTGAGAAAAATTGCATAAAGGATGTCTTTATTTTAATTATACGGTGGTGGGTATATACAATAAAGTGCTACAAAGTGCAATACTAATATAGAAAGTTCATCAACCCAATATGACCAAAAAGAAATAATCTCAACTGATATGATTTCTGTAAACTGAGACCTGATTGGTTTGTAGAATACTGCATTGTGTACATCAGTATTCCTCTTAGCACGACCATAGTGAGTACTGTAACTGTCAGTGGATGGAAACAAATTCCAACAGGAACTAACGTCAATCAACGTTCCATCGGTCTTTGGAAGCTTAAAGCGTTTGTTACCCCAACATTTCATATTTCTGATACGAGTCTGCTGTACCATTTACCTTTATGAAAAACTATCCTGTTCTCTTTGTATTGCTTCCTTTATGTGAAATCCCTGGTGTTCCCGCTGGTCCCTCTGCTTCCCAATTAAAAACTGACCACACTAAGCAGAAGAACACCGTGGTCAGTTTTCTAGCTATGCTGGGAACTCTCCTCCAATGATCAGACTTCTCCTGACATGCCCCCACTGCACAGCCATTCACTGGGAAGCTCAGTGTGCTGCTGCTTCTCTCCCCCTAGCTCTGATGCAGCTGAGAACAGAGAGAATGTGATCACTTATGTAGCGCCCTCTACTTTAGGTAGGTGCTAGAAGTAGGATTTTTGTAGTGCCAGTAAATTGAATCCCGTTTGTTTTGATCTGTGTGGGCTTGGAGTGGTTTAGAGTTGGCTGGTGACTTACAGATAGCATCATCTTTCGGTTACCTCCCTTCTGCTTCTAGAGGATTTCATAAGAAAGGAGGGGAAGAGAGGTGGGGCTGTCTGGGGTGTCTCAGGGAGCCCTGACCAATCCCCAACTAGGATTGGGAGGGGGCAGGCCTCCTTGATATACCCAGGGTCAGCCCAGCTGGGGAGGAGATGTTGGGTGGAAGAAGCTGGAGATGGAGCACTAGGTTGCCGGGGCCTTTGAGGGGGGGGTGACCTTGGGCCTGAGGGGTTCGAGTGCAAGTCAGAGCATACTTGAGTAACAAAGGAGGACCTGGACAGGAGGCACAAAGAGGAACCGAGAAAGACAGCGGGAGCTAGTGGCAAGTCTCCAGGAGGGATCCACCGGAGTGCAGCCAGGGGGGCTGGTGAGTGGCAGGCACAGTTGGGAGAGCTGGGGAGGCATGCCGGAGCGGACTGGGAGTGTGCAGTCTGAGATGGATGTAGAGCCAGCAGGAAAGACTGTGATGTCATGGGCAGTGAAGTCTGGCAGCTGCAGCCGAGAGGGCTGGCAGGGCCTGAAGAGGACTGACTGGGAGCAGTAGACCACCAAGGTCAGCTAGCACTAAAGACTTTCCTATTTTTGTTGCTACACTAAAGGGGCCTGCGGTTTCTGCCTGCAAATGGCAGTTGCTAAGGCCTGACAGAGTCAGAGTTGGGCCTACCATGTGCTAGCTGTACCAGGAACCAAGTATTGTACAGGAGAGAGGGAAACAGTCTACAAATAAGAACTCTAGAAGTGTAAACAGAGGTTCCAACTGATCATTTTATTGATTTCATTATTGATTCTGGACATCCCGTAATTTTCCTTACCCTGTCCAAGTTCAAAATCCCTCAATAAAATACAAAACAAACATACAGAATGTTCATTGTCCCAAGAGTGACTGGGAAATGAATGCCGGGCTGGGGCAGGGTGACAGGTGGACCACAATATCCAGCAGCCCCTATGGGGGTACCGCTACATTTATAAAAAGGGACAAAAATATTTATAATATATTTATACAGCTATACAAAAATGATTTGGATTTCATTTCTACTTTAACAACTTAAGGACTGCTCCGCGTACATATACTGCGGCAAGGCGGCCCTTAAGCGCAAAATCATGTACCGGTATGATTTTCTTCTTCAGCTATGTGTTTGTGGCAACAGAGCCCCGCTGTTGCTGTCACTGTGATTAGACACATCGAGAGCCAATCAGCGGGTCCGGCGGACCCAATGTCCACCGGGAACCCAGCAATTAATCCGAGAGAGGCAGAGCAGCGGTCTGCTAGTAAGGAAGACAGAGAGCTTGTGTTTCTGATAAGCAGGAACACGGATCTCTGTCTTCCTACAGTTAAACCATCCCCTACACAGTAAGAAATCACTCCCAGGGAACACATTTAAACCTTTGCTCGCCCCTGATGTTAACCCCTTCCCTGCCAGTGTCATTAGTACAGTGACAGTGCACCTTTTTTTTTTAGCACTGATCACTGTATTGGTGTCACTGGTTCCCAAAAAGTGTCAGTTGGGTGCACAATTTGTCCGCTGCAATGTCACTGATCACCGTCATTACTAGTTAAACAAAAATGAAAAAAAAAACAAAAAGTCCATAAATCTATCCCATAGTTTGTAGACACTATAAATTTTGCATAAACCAATCAATATACATTTACTGGGATTTTTTTGTTAACAAAAATATGTAGCAGAATACATATTGGCCTAAATTGATGAAGAAATTCGATTTTTTTACATTTTTTTTATTGGATGTGTTTTATAGCAGAAAGTAAAAAATATTGCGTTTTTTTCAGAATCGTCTGCCTTTTTTGTTTATATCGCAAAAACTAAAAACCGCAGAAGGGATCAAACACCACCAAAAGAAAGCTCTATTTGTGGGAAAAAAGGAAAGTAAAGCAGTGACGTATCGCAAAAAATGGCCTGGTCAGGAAGGGTAGTAAACCTTCCGGAGCTGAATTGGTTAAACTGAATAGATTGTTTTACAAAGTGATCATTTACAATCACTTTAACTGTTTTTGGTGTAATGACTACGAGGATCCACTGGGTGGTGATCTGGAAGCTCTTTGGAAGCCTTTTTACTACTTTGTATGCGTTACTTTTCACACTTTGGTCAGTGCACAGGAAATAAAAAAAATATTGTTTTGACCAGCTAATTCTATAAAAAAAGATTTCCATTCACTTCCTGTCCCATAGCCAAACAGGAAGTGAGAAGAAATCCCTGCAAAGGAAATTCCTTGGGGCCCCCAGGTCATCAGAACTAGTGTCCCCAGTGGAAGATTTTCCCTCTATTAATTTTCTGGGGACAACCCAAAATTTGGGATTTCCTTATACTTTCACTTTCAATAATAATGGTAAACAGGGAGGGTGAATCTCCCTAACGGGGACACAGACAGCAATCTTAGCTAACAGGGGTTCTAATCTCTCTCCACTCTATCGATAACTGAAAAAAGAAAAAAGTTTTGCCTTTAACTATACTTTACCACAGACAGGGGTGCTTACAATGATCAGCTTTTATTTGTTCACATAAGATCTTTACCCCAAAAGGGAAAAAAAACTGCTTGCTGTAACTGATTATAAAGTGTGAGCTGGAGATTGGCTTCAATTCATTAGTGTATATAAATCTTGGAATACATTTAACACTCCGCTCCCCCCCAGGCTGACAATGCTGCTGTCCAAAGGTTCCCCCTGTGCTCCTTCATCCAGAGTGGGGGCGCTCTAATACAGGTGGTGTGTTACTGGCTAGATCACCAGGTGAAAACAGAGGGGGAAAAGCCAAAGAAAAGAAAACTAATGCAGCCACCACATCTAATGATTGGTAAGCTGCGATTTATACAATTTTTTGGTTTTGGCTTATTACCACTTTAAGGGGTCTATTTATAAAACAAAATATCACAGATATGCCAAGAAGGAACACCTGCCACACTGCACATGCTTGCCTTATTAATGGCACCCAAGCATGAATAGAATAAGTAGTACCTGGCCTGGGGGCATGCACGTCAGTGGGGCTCCAGGGAGACCCTGCAAGGCCATGGAGTCACCCTAATATGCAGAAATAATATAATTATGCTACATACAAAAAGGGACTGGAAACAAGCATGTACAGTTCTGCTCAAAAGTTTACATGCCCTAACAGAATTTATGATTTAAAAGTTTATATACCCTGGTTACTTCGGCCTGATAACATGCACACAAGTTGGCACAAAGGGGTTTGAATGTCTTTTAAAGGTAACCATCCTCACCTGTGATCTGTTTGCTTGTAATTAATGTGTGTATAAAAGGTCAATGTGTTTCTGGACTTCTGACAGACCCTTGCATCTTTCATCCAGTGCTGCACTGACGGTTCTGGATTCTGAGTCACGGGAAAAGCAAAAGAATTGTCAAAGGATCTGCGAGTAAAGGTAGTTGAACTGTATAAAACAGGAAAGGGATATAAAAAGATATCCAAGGAATTGAGAATGCCAATCAGCAGTGTTCAAACTCTAATCAAGAAGTGGAAAATGAGGGGTTCTGTTGAAACCAAACCACGGTCAGGTAGACCAACCAAAATTTCAACCACAACTGCCAGGAAAATTGTTTGGGATGCCAAGAAAAACCTACAAATATCTTCAGGTGAAATACAGGACTCTCTGAAAACATGTGGTTTGGCTGTTTCAAGATGCACAATAAGGAGGCACTTGAAGAAAGATGGGCTGCATGGTCGAGTCGCCAGAAGAAAGCCATTACTACACAAATGCTGCAAAGTATCCCGCTTACAATACGCCAAACAGCACAGAGACAAGCCTCAAACCTTCTGTCACAAAGTCATTTGGAGTGATGAGATCAAAATTGGGCTTTTTGGCCACAACCATAAAAGCTACATTTGGAGAGGAGTCAACAAGGCCTATGATGAAAGGTACACCATTCCTACTGTGAAACACTGAGGTGGATCGCTGATGTTTTGGGGGATGTGTGAGCTACAAAGGCACAGCAAATTTGGTCAAAATGGATGGCAAGATGAATGCAGGATGTTATCAAAAAATACTGGAGGAACATTTGCATTCATCAGCCAGGAAGCTGCGCATGGGATGTTTTTGGACATTCTAACATGACAATGATCCAAAACACAAGGCCAAGTCCACCTGTCATTGGCTACAGCAGAATAAAGTGAAGGTTCTGGAGTGGCCATCTCAGTCTCTGATCTCAATATCTCGTAAAGGCTCGTATGCACTTAAAAGAAAATCGGGCAAACATTTTTATCCGAGGAACGATCGTATGAATTTCTTATTTTCTACAGCCGATTCCGACCTTCCAAACGAAAATTTCCGAAGGGACAAACTCCAAAATTTTTCTGGTATGGTAACATAACGAACAATTTTCGTTTAATGTGTACCGTTTTCAGATGATTTTCATAGGAGAAAAATCAGAAATAAAAGACTGCGCCTGATCAGAAATAATAAACAACAAAAAAGACCCTTTGTCGTATGAGAATTTTCGTACGTTATTTCCTTCCTTGGTTTCAACTTGCTTTGAAACAAGGACAAAAAATCGGATGAAAGTTTGCCTGATTTTATTATAGTGTGTACCCCACTTAAGGGAGGTTTATAACTCTTGTTCATTTTTTTTGCCATCTTTGTCCAATTGAGGAGATTTCCCTTCACTTCCTGTCTCATAGCCAAAACAGGAAGTGTGAGGAGAGCCCTCCAAAGTGAGGGAATCCCTTTTTATCACCAGAACTAATGTTCCTATTGGAAGATTTCCCCTCTATTACTGTTCTGGTGACAACCCAAAATTTGTGATTTTCTTTTGCTTCCACTGTTGGTGACAACACCAGTCACCAGGACAAATAGAGAGGGTGAATCCCCCTAACGGGGAAACAGGCAGCAATAAAAACCTGAAAGGGGTTCTAATCCCTCTCTACTATATCAAGACTATATACCCCTTACTCATTCACGTGTGGGGGGGGGGGTTTATATATATTTTTTTTTTTTTCATTTTTTTTTTAGCAGAGACACTAGAGAATAAAATGGCGGTTGCAATATTTTATATCACACCATATTTGTGCAGCGGTATTTCAAACAGCAATTTTTGAGGAATAAAATACACTTTAATGGATTACAAAAATCAAAACAGTCATTTTTTTGTATAATTTGAAAGATGACGCTACACCGAGTAAGTTGATACCGAACATGTCACGCTTTAAAATTGTGCACGCTCATGGAATGGTGACAAACTACACTACTTAAAAATCTCCATAGGTGATGCTTTAAAAAGTTTTTACAGGTTACCTGTTTGGAGTTATAGAGGAGGTCTAGTGCTAGAATTATTACATATGCGGGCGCAACTTATGTATGCTTTCGCATCTGTGCACGAGCTCAGAGGAATGGGGCGCTTTAAAATTATAAATTTTTTTCTTATTTATTTTACTTTTTATTTTTACACTGTCCCTTTAAGCTATTTATTTTTTGATCACTTTTATTCCTATTACAAGGAATGTAAACATCCCTTGTAATAGAAATATGCATGACAGGTCCTCTTTATTGAGCAATCTGGGGTCAAAAAGACCCAACATTTCTCATTTACCTTTCAAAGCAAAAAAATAAAAATGACATTTTGCCTTTGAAAAAAAATCCTTTCTGTCTGCCTGAGAAAAGGAAGTGACATCAGACGTAGCTCCAGTCCTCCAAGGGCATAGAGACGAATGGGGGCCATCTTGCCCTCACTGGACTTCCTGCCTAGCCATCGGCCGCACGGGATCGGTTCCGGGCTTACTGACAGCTCTGGTAAGCTCTGAAACAACCGGGAAACAGTAGGAGGGGGGCACCTTTCCCATCGCCTATAAGAGTGATCGCGCGGTGAATCTGCCACTGGGACCACTTTTATCTGAAAGCCGGCCACCAAAGGAATAAAACAATACTGGGGTTATGGCATCTAGCTGCTGCCATCACAGTGGCATTTAACGTCAAAATCATGATGTACATTCCTAGTTAGGCGGTTGGCAAGGGGTCTTCCAGACTCCAATAAGCCACCCCACTTGCAGACCCCCACTACCACTGGCCTAGGTTGTGGGGAAGAGGCCCTTGTCCCCATCAACATGGCCTGGTATGGTTCCGGGTGGTGCATTCTTAATTTTTAGGGAAACCTCATGCATCAAGGTACCCCCTTGAATTGAGGGGGGTTTGGGTTCAGAAACCCAACCTCTTTGAAGTTTACCTAACCCTGCTTGAACCGAATCTAGGGCAGTGTATCCCAACTCAGAACAAGCATGCAACAATTCAGAGTAAAGGCATCACTCCTTGATAAAGGTTGTGGGGTTCAGGAAGTCAGGAAGTTCAGGAAGTCACATGGTAGCCAGTCATTTTCAGAAGGAGGTCACGTATGACAGTTTATGTATTTTTCATAGACCCACCCATCACAGAAATGTATGCGCTCTCAGAGCCCTTCACAAACTTTTTCGGCAGCTCCAGCAAGACATTTCTCTCTATAGTTTGATTGGAACCTAGAAATAAAGAAACAATCAATTATATATATTGGACGTCAGTAGCACTGTATTTTTTTCCCCTTCTATTGGTTGAACTAGATGGACTAACTATGTAACTATGTTTTTTTGTTTTGTTTTTTTTGCCTTGCAGTGTGTTGCGTTTATGCACATTTGTGTGCGTTTGCGTGCATTAGAACACGTTGCGTTAAACTGAAAAAAAGTAGTGCCTTTTGTATTTTTTTCAGCACTGGGCAATTGCAATGCAATGTTCTAGTGTGAACTGCACTCACAGGGAACCATTATTTTTTGGTTGCCATGAGTTGGGAATGCACTCAAAAACGTACCCCAGCGCATTTGGTGTGAATATACCCTAACAAAATAGTTGGTTGCAGAGCTGCATAGCTGAAGTTCAGATTACACACACAGCTAAAGGGTCAGATGAGAGCCTCCTCTCCCTCCCACCTCTTTCATCCTGCACTTTACAGCTCCAATGATTCAATTGTATACTTTTTTCCAGAGCCTTTTTTTTCTCAGAGAATAGGTGCAGTTACTTCCCCCTTACACATTCCTCCTTGTCTCCATCCTCTACCCACTTCCGAGCACCATTCTGTGCAGCCAGCAACAATAGATCCCCCCAACAACAATAGATTAACCAGCAACAATAGGTCCCCCCCAGCAACAATAAATCCCCTCTAGCAACAAAAGATCCCCCCCCAACATCAGATTAACCAGCAACAATAGGTCCCCCCCAGCAACAATAAATCCCCTCTAGCAACAAAAGTCCCCCCCCCCAACATCAGATTAACCAGCAACAATAGGTCCCCCCAGCAACAATAAATCCCCTCTAGCAACAAAAGATCCCCCCCCCCCCAACATCAGATTAACCAGCAACAATAGGTCCCCCCCCAGCAACAATAAATCCCCTCTAGCAACAATAGATTCCCCCAAGCAACAATTGACCCCCCATCAACAATAGATCCCCTCCCCAACAACAATAGACCCCCTATGTAACAATACAGTAGATCTTCCAGCAGCCAATATCAACAGACGCTTCCCTCAACAGTGGATCTCTCTCAGCAACAATTGACCCCTCCAGCAACATAAGATTCCCCACTAGCAACAAAAGATCCTCCAGCAACAATAAATCTCCCCGGCAACAATAACCCCCCACTAGTAACAATACAGTAGATCTCCTAGCAGCTAGCAACAATAGACCCCTCCCACAACAGTAGATCCCTCCCACCAATGATCAGCCCCCTAGCTACATAAGACCACCCCCAGCAAAAACAGATCCCCCACCAGCAAAAACAGACCTTCCCAGCAACAAATGATCCCCCCCCAGAGACAATAGATCCCCCAGAAGTTGGCATCAATAGACCTCAAGCACACCCCAGCACCCCATTCAGTGCTAGAGGTGCCGAAATTGTGTTCCCTGAGTTCCTGCTGAAAAAAAACACCCTGTTTTTTTCCATGAAAATGCTAATTTGACCCAATACACATGACCTTGTTTTTTCTTTTTTTTCACCTTTCAAACAGAGGAACATGTTCTGAGGAATTTCCTTTGTGATGCCTTGTGCCTGCAAACAAGACAATAGGAGATCAGGGTAAGAGGGATGCAAGATTATGGTAAAGTACAATAATATTTGACCTGTAGAGAAAATAAAAAAAACATTTGATTTTCTCCTATTCGTAACAGCAGTTTTGCTGGGCAAATAGCTATGCCAACATTTTACTACAGTGCCTTGAAAAAGTATTCATACCCCATTTTCTACATTTTGTCATGTTACAACCAAAACCATAAATGTATTTTATTGGGATTTTATGTGATCGACCAACACAAAGTGGCACATAATTGTGGAGTAGAACAACATTTTCTACAAATAAATACATGTGAAAAGTGTGGCGTGCATTTGTATTCAATACTTTGTAGAACGACCTTTCCCTGCAATTACAGCTGCAAGTCTTTTTGGGGATGTCTCTACAAGTTTTGCACATCTAGAGAGTGACATTTTTGCCCATTCTTCTTTGCAAAATAGCTCAAGCTCTTTCAGATTGGACAGAGAACATCTGAACAGCAATTTTCAATTCTCAAGTCTTGCCACAGAGTCTCAATCGGATTTAGGTCTGGACTTCGACTGGGCCATTCTAACACATGAATATGCTTTGATCTAAACCAGGGGTGCCCGACCGGCACCCTCTGATGTGGCCTGCCACCTATTGCTCTGTGATGCGGGTCGGCAAGCCCAGAATGCGGGTTCCCGACCCGCTATCCCTGAGCATCAGTGTGAAGAACAGAGTCGGCACTAGAGGAAGCAAAGTCAATGCTGTCCTGTGCTTCCTGTCACAGGTGGAGTGATACTAAATGTACTCCTGCCTTTGACAGGAGCAATACAGGAAGCATCAGCTCTGCTCTCTACTGCAGCCGCATGCTTCCTCCAGCACCGGATCTTGTCACACTGATGCTCGGGAATGGCGAGTCGGGAACCAGCCAGCAATAACCACTAACAGTACCCACCAGCAGTACCAGCCAGTAGTGCCCACCAGCAGTAGCATCCCTGGAGGACAGCCAGTAGAAGCCACCAGCCATGCCCACCTTGGGAACAGCAGCAGCCAGGGATACCTACAGGAATCCTGAGGAAGAAGTGAAGATTGAGGTCAGTTGAAGTGCAGGTACCACAGTGCATAAGTATGAAAGCAGCCTTAGGCCCCTTTCACACGATCTGTCCTATCGGGTCCGCCTGTCTGTTTTTCAGGCGGACCCAATTGGACCCTCCATTCACCTCTATAGATCAGCAGATGTAAATGGACTTGTGTCCGTTTACACCCGCCTATCTCCAATCAAATCCACTTAAAAAACCAGAAGGGGATCCGTCCTCTTCTGTCTGGGCGGATCGGAGGGCACATAGAGTAGAGCGGGCTGTGTCCGTGTCTGCTCTGCATATGCAGAGTGGACAAGGACCTGTCATCTGTCCGCTACACTCAATGTGGCCCCATGACCGGTTACCAAGTTGCTAAAATAGCCTTCACTCTTCAAAAGGTTGAGCACCCCTGATCTAAATCATTTCATTGTAGCTCTTGCTGTATGTTTAGGGTCATTGTCCTGCTGGAAGGTGAACCTCTGCCCCAGCCTCAAGTCTTTTGCAGACTTATGCCGCATACACACGGTCGGATTTTCAGACGGAAAATGTTCGATGGGAGCTTTTTGTCGGAAATTCCAACCGTGTGTAGGCTCCATCGGACATTTTCCATCGGAATTTACGTCGCACAAAATTTGAGATCTGGATCAAAATCCGTTGTCGTAAATTCCGATCGTGTGTAAACAATTCCAACGCACAAAGTGCCACGCATGCTCAAAATAAATTACGAAACTAGCGCTTGTAATGGAGATAGCACGTTCGCCAAGCTGCAATTTTTAAAATAGTTTAATGCAGCACATTCTCTTCTTCTTTATAATGCTAGAATAATGAAGTTGTTTTGCTGCTGATATTCACACAGTTCTCACAAACTGATTTCTTTATTATTTCTCGTGATCTCCTGATTATTATTATTTATATTTTTCGCCAGATCTCCATAATGTTTCTAATTTATATATATATATATATATATATATATATATATATATATATATATATATATATATATATATATATTTTTTTTTTTTTTTTTTTTTATCAAGATCTCCTATTTTAATTTTTTTTTTATAGCGATCTCCAAAATATTTTTTCTCGTTTTGTGTGTCAAGTTACCACAACACCATTATGATCTTGTATTTTTTAATCTCAAGGAGGTTGATTTGTGTTGGTGTCCCTTGTTCATTTGACACTGTATTTTGGAAATGTACCTGCCTACTCACAAACAAACTGTCCTTTTTGAAGTAAAGAACATAGGCAAGTATTTCAGAAAAAAAATATCCATTTATTCTGGGTCATAACAAAATAAAGAGGAAGGCAACGCTGGAGAAACTGCTGAAATTTGCAAAGCCTTTGTACCCCAGAGCAGACATCAATAATTTTACAGTCAAAATTGGTGGCCTGAGGAGTCTATATAATAGTGAGCACAATCCGGTCCAGGACTCCAAGAGATCAGGAACAAAAGCAGATGACATGTCTGTCCCCAGGCTGTGGTCTGACCACAGCCTGCATCTTTTGTCAGACCAGACTGAACCCAGGCCATCACACTCTAGGTCTTCCTTACACACTACTTTCCAGGCTTCCTTTCAGGCTGTGGCTCTGATGTTGTATTTGTGGCAGGAGGAGGAGGAGGACCATGGTTGAACTCACAAACGCGGCTTTGGTTTGCCCCTCAAACCCTTATTTAGGCCTTGTAAGATCAGATACTCACATAAGAGGTGTTGGCCCTCCTCCATTTCCTGCATTTTGCAGGCTGCCATGTAGGCATATTCCTCTTGATTATTGGGGGGGGGTTCTGAGGGCCACAGTAGCCTTCCGAAAGATGCCAATTGCAGCTTCCTCCAGGTTACTCCTCTTCCTGGGACTTTTTGTTGGAATGCGGAGGGGAGGGACCTGGGATTCGGACAGGCTACCGGGCCCGGCCACTTCCTGGCTGCCACTTTCCACTGCCTGGCTGAGACTTTCCTGTGTATGAAAAAGGGACATAGTTTTAGTTTTTTGTTCAGCAATCACACACAATTTTCAGCTCATGACTGTTGCAAATTGAATGTTAATAAATAGAAAAGACTATCATTCTGACCCAAGCATTTTTCATTCTTGTCCCAATCATTTGTGGCCACAACTGTCTATTGATATGTAAAACACTTTGTGAAATCCTAAATTAGTGATCAAAACTAACATCTTGTTAACATCATTAATTTGACAACCAGAAATATTTTTAAGAATGCTATACTTGACTCAAGCTGGGCTCCTCCACATGTTGCTGCCTGGAAGGTCCAGGTTGGACATCAGAAGCCTCAGCTGGGGGGGGGGGGGAGGAAGCCTTGAAGGAAGACTGGAGAGTGCAGGCCTGGGTTCCCTCTGGCCTGCCAGAAAATGCAGTCTGTCGTAGTACCACAGCCTGGGGACATAAATGTCATCTGCTGCAGCTCCTGATCTCAGGGAATCCTGGACCTTCTTTCGCTCCCTATTACTGTATAGGTGCTCCTCAGGCCACCAATTTTGGACTTTAAATACTTGATGTCTGCCGTGGGGATCACCGGATTCACAAATTCAAGCAGTTTTTCCAGCGCTGCCTGCCTCTTTGATTATTAAAAAACGTGTGGTTCACCTGCCACAGACATGGCAGCTCCCTGAACATATCAATGAATATTTCTAGAAATTCCCTATCATTGAAGGGATCCATTTTCTCTACAAAAGAAGAAAATATTACAGCAAAAAAGACATTTACCTCCAGCAAGGCTAGTTTAAAAACACCTAAACATTTTCAAAAAAATATGGGGATTTGGTCACACCATATTGCTATATGGTGCTAAGCCCACTTACTGCGACAAAGTACCCCATGATTAGTGGGTCCTACACTATCCATGGACTGGTAGAGCCTGCATCTTTGAACCATGAGAGCAATACACTCTTCTAAATGGGAGAAATAAAAAAGAAAGGACGGCGCCCTCTAAGTGCAGCATGTATGTTAAAAATATTTATTACAATAGATAAAAACACTCACATTTGAGTTGCTAAAAACCAGAGCATAGCCTGATGAAGGAGCACGCATGCTCCGAACGCGAAGCACCGCCCGCCTCACCCCGCTCCCGGAAGTGAAGACGCAGGTCAGCACGGCGCTCCACGGAGGATCCATGACCGACATCCTGGCCGCCCGGAGGCTCTGAGGACCCTTGGCACCACTGGAATAGCTACCAGGACCCAGGTTACAGGATTCACATCCCAGGAACCCCTCCACTGGCCCGTGACACCCACATCCCCCGAGAGCACGCGGATGAAACTACTTTACATGCTGGTTTTTAGCAACTCAAATGTGAGTGTTTTTATCTATTGTAATAAATATTTTTAACATACATGCTGCACTTAGAGGGCGCCGTCCTTTCTTTTTTATTTGTTACAGAGCTTCTTCTAGCTTTTATAGACTGGCTGCCTTCCATTTATTCAGCATCATGTTATCCTTACATGGACTAATACCCTAACTTGTTGTGAAACATTAACTACCACCATCAAGTTCCCCCTCTCAGGAACCCCCAACCCACCCCCTTCCTCCCACCATTTTTAGTTATATGTACTCGGCTACCTCCATTGTGCGCCATATTAACCCCTTGATCGTTTTTTTTTCTAAATGGGAGAATCCTGAGGTCTCCACCCATGACACAAGTGGACACTAATGAAAGGTACTTAGTGAGGGAGTGGGGTGCTCCGCACCCAAAGGGATTTGGTCAGAATCCATACAATAGACAAACAAGATATTTGGGGGGCACACCCTAAAAGATGCATTAAAGATGGTGCAGCCATAAGACCATACAGCAGAGCAAAATATTACAGCGCACACATGCAAAAAAGACATTTACCTCCAGCAAGGCTAGTTTAAAAACACCTAAACATTTAAAAAAAAAACATTTTCAAAAAAATATGGGGATTAAGCCCACTTACTGCGACAAAGTACCCCATGATTAGTGGGTCCTACACTATCCATGGACTGGGAGATTCTGCTTCTCTGAACCATGAGAGCAATACACTTTTCTATATGGGAGAATCTTGTACTTAGTAAGGGAGTGGGGTGCTCCTCACCCAAAGGGATTTGGTTAGAACCCATACAATATACAAACAAGATATTTGGGGGGCACACTCTAAAAGAAGATTTTTTTGAAAATGTTTTTTTTTTAAATGTTTAGGTGTTTTAAAACTAGCCTTGCTGGAGGTAAATGTCTTTTTTGCATGTGTGCGCTGCAATATTTTCTTCTACTGTATGGTCTTATGGCTGCACCATCTTTAATGCATCTTTTAGGGTGTGCCCCCCAAATATCTTGTTTTTTTTTCCATTTTCTCTGCAAGACACAACACAAGACAAACCCTAATGTCAGGCGAAACTCTCAATCTTGACCCAATATAGGCCTCAATCTATAAGCAGTATAGGTCACTGATACACCAAGTTAAAATTATGCCTTCGTTATAACGATTGTCCTCCGCTCACAGATCGTATGTATGACCCACGGTGTTAGGCTTTATATACACTGCGCATGTGTGAAACTCTGCCCACCCCTGACGTTCTTTCTTGTATATTCCCCGCCCCTTCTCTTTCGGCACAGTGGGGAGAGCACATGGCGGAGAGACAACAGGTGCATGAAGATGTGCAACGATGAAAGCCCGGAGGAGATTTAAGGTCTCAAATATGTCCTTTATAGAGATGGTGGGGATGGTGGACATCTTGAAGAGGGCCGGCTATGACGGGAAGCATGAAGCTTACCCAAACCCAAATGTGAGAAAGGCCAAGATCATGACTAAAGTTGTGAAGAGTCTGCACAGGAGTTTTGGGGTACGATGATCCAAGGGTCAATTGAGGAAACGATGGTCAGACCTGAAATTGAGGGAGCAGGATCAGTACAGAAAGATCAAGAGAGTTCTTCAAAAAAATAAGTAGTTGTCGTGTGTTCCTATTATTAATCTTACTTGCATGCTGCTCCATGTGCTTTTCTTTACTGTTGTACATTTTAAAATGGCAACTTTCATGTTCATGGACGCAGTAATCGGTGGTAGGAAACATCGTTCGTTCGCCCACTTATAAGATGTTTTTGCAGATACAGGTTAATTACATTTGTTCAGGCCTATTTGTATTAAACGAAGTTGTCTGGATGGGTTTGTAACTAGAATTAAATTTAAAATTGATTCAGTGTAAGGAGAGGACACTCAGCAGCTGTTTACACATCTGGACGCAGGAGCACTAGTGTGGGACACCAGAACAAACTCACCAGAACACATAGGTGCTCCAGTGGATACTAGGGGTGTCTCCATGTGTGAAACTTTAACAAAAAAGGTAAGTATTCCAGCTTTAGAAAGGAAATAAAAATGTTGTCAGCTTGCAACTCTGCCAAAACAGACAATTGTACAACACTTGCAAGCAATGTTTCATATTCCTATTTCTGCCCTCAAATATCTGTGTGCAAAGTATACCTTTTTTTTATTCACATAGGGAAGAAAAGACTCGGGACATCTGAGGACACCACAAACCCCACTTCTCCTGAAGAAGGGGAAATCCCAAAACCACAAGCAGAGGATGAGGAGGGAGAGGTTTAAGAAGTTGGCGAAATAGTCACCACAACAGGCGAGTGTCTGAGACCACAGCTTCAGGTAATAGATGGATGCCTGAATATCTATATTACATGGTGTGTGGTTTTTATTTTAGGTGATGTGGATGTTGTGGAAGAAGAATCTCATTTCACAAGTGAAAGTGCCCAGATAATGGGGTGCAATCGTGATTTAGGAAATATAAAGGAAAACATCAATGATGTTCAACAAAAAATGAAGAACATCATTGATGTTTTACTCAGAATATAAAACACACAAAAAATGTACCGTTTTATCGTGTATTTTTGCTTTTAAAAACAAGTTTTAAAGTATTTTAAAAGCCAAATTTTGAAGATGCACACGGTGTGTCAACATGTGCTATTTGCCATCACAGGTTATCAATGTACACGTTTTGTGGGTGCAACCCCTTCCTCGCAACTCTAGTAGGTGAAAGGAAGTGGTTGTACCCCCAAAACACGTCCATTGATCTCCCATGATGGGAGATAGCACATGTTGACAATAGGCATGGGATCAGGAGGGAAATCCCCATTTTGACTCCCAATTTGTGTGCATCTTCAAAATTTGGCTTTTACAGGTGTGACATCACCCCATCTGATGAAGGTAAGATCAACACAGTTTGGACATACTAATGTCTGATATTGCCTTCACTTTATTAAATTTGAACTTTGTAAGTTCCTGAGTTGTGTATGTTATGGTTTGAAACATGCCTGTTTAACCCAAAAAAGGCTATTTCTAATGTGCAAAAAAAAAAAAAAATGTTATACACTAAAGCTGTTGGTTTGTTCAAAAACCCTTTTCTAAGGCACGTGTGAATGTGCTTTGAGTGAAATGTTTTCTACTCAACAATGTGTGGCTTCTTCTTTCAATGCTCAATAGCAATTTTTGTAGTAAGTTGGTGTTTACAGTGACAATGGGGGTTATTTACTAAAGGCAAATCCACTTTGCACTACAAGTGCACTTTCAGTGCAGTTTCGAGTGCACTTTTGCAGTGCACTTGGAGTGCAAAGTGGAATTTCCTTTAGTAAATAACACCCACAGTGCTTTATAATTTGCCACAATCAGGCCATTTTTGTGACTCCACAAATTTCAGTCATGGTGCTGAAAATGATGAATATTTTTATCAGTAATACATTACATACATTAACAACAAAAAAAAGGTGTGTGTGTCTGTGTGTGTGTGTAGCAGACCAACAACATAATAGTTTGCTGAAGAAGAGATCGTCACCTCATGTATCCAAAAAATTAAGTTTGCACTATTGAACAAAAAGGCAAAAAAGAAAAAGCCCATGGGAGAACCTAGGAGCCAGCTAAAAAAAACACAAGCAGTAAATCAAAGTAAATATTATTTAGGTTTAAATAGAAATGTATTTTTAACATGTTTCTTAAACATTGTCTGTCATATCAATGGCCCCCCTACCCGCAAAGTACTCTATGTACTTTTCACGAACTTCACGGGCTTTGGTGAATTCATCCATAAATATGACCACAAAAGAGGTAAGTATAGTGTATATGGGTTTGGCAGCAGATAGAGGATTGGTATCGGCTGACTTAGGGGGGAGGGAGGGTTCCAAATGATTTTGGGACCCCAAAAAAAAAGCCTCTTGCACTTTGCCTGAATTTAAGGACACAACATTTGTACAAATTTTAGGGGGTGTTTAGGGTAAAGCAGTACTATAGAGCTGACAAAATACATTGTTAAGTGACTAGGCTAGGTGTGTATGGGCCCAGGATAGCATGCCGGGGGGGGGGGGGGATAGTGAAGGCAAATATGCATGAAGGACAAAAAAGGAAATTTAAAAGCTTCCTGCATGCATGAGGATAAAGGGGACATTCACAGCATATTACAATCATGGTAATGATGAAAGAAATACAATACATTAGCAAACATTAAATACATAGAATGTGATGTTAAAGGAGAAAATGTACCCTAATATAGTCCTTCTGCAGGACCTGAATGATGGCAGAACAGGTCTCTGGAATAATGATCCCCAGAGCCTGGGGGGAGATGCCTGTCGAGAACTTGATGTCCTGCAGACTTCTCCCTGTCGCCAAGTACCGCAACGTGGCGACGAGCCTCTGCTCAGGAGTGATGGCTTGCCTCATGCAGGGGTCCTGCCTGCTAATATAAGGGGACAGCAAAGCCAACAGACGGTGAAAAACGGGGTCCGTCATCCGGAGATAATTTCTGAAATCATCAGGATTATTCTCACGGATATCCCACAACAAAGGCAAAGGAACTCCTCCCCACCCTGTTCATGGACTGGGCTTGGGTCAAAGCAAGAACTCCAACACCAATTCCCCATATAGCACAAACTCTACGATGAGTATGTAACCACAACATGGCTTCAAAACGGTCGGCTGGTCAGAACGAACTAACAGAAAGCACTGAAAAACAGAAAGGCCTGAGAAGAGCGAGCTGAAGATCAGAAATGAGCAGACAAGAACGCACTGAAAATCAAATATGTACTATAATAATAATAATGATAATAATAATACGCACTGACAAACAAATGCGAACTGACAACACGCACTGAAGAACAGATACAAACCCACAAGCACAAACTGAAGAGCAGTAACGATCTGAAAAGCACAAGTCTGAAAAGCGTGAATCGTCTGTCACCAAACTTCTACTAACACGAGATTAGCAGAAGGAGCCCAAAGGGTGGCGCACTTGGTATTGCACTTCCCTTTTCTAGTGCCGACGAGTGTGTTGTATGTCACCGCGTTCTTTACATTTGCAATTTCCGACCAACTTTGTGTAACCGTGTGTATGCAAGACAAGCCAACATCCGTCGGGAAAAAAAAGAAGGATTTTGTTGTCGGAATGTGCGATCGTGTGTACAGGGCATAACAGGTTTTCTTCTAAGATTGCCCTGTATTTGGCTCCATCCATCTCCCCATCAACTCTGACCAGCTTCCCCGCCCCTGCTGAGGAAAAGCATCCCCACAATATGATGCTGCCACCACCATGTTTCACGGTGAGGATGGTGTGTTCAGGCCGAGGTGCAGTGTCAGTTTTCTGCCACACATAGTGTTTTGCTTTTAGGCTAAAAAGTTCAATTTTGGTCTCATCTGACTAGAGCACCTTCTTCCACATGTTTTCTGTGTCCCTCACATGGCTTCTCACAAACTGCAAATGGGACTTCTTATGGCTTTCTTTCAACATTGGCTTTCTTCTTGTCACTCTTCCATAAAGGCCATATTTGTGGAGTGCATGACTAATAGTTGTCCTGTGGACAGATTCTCCCACCTACATAGTTACATAGTTAGTCAGGTTGAAAAAAGACATCTAGCTCAACCAAAAAAATATAATCCCATATACACAATCCTTCCCCCACAGTTGATCCAGAGGGAGGCAAAAAACCCCACAAAGTATGCTCCAATTTGCTACAGCAGGGGAAAAAAATCCTTCCTGATCCCCAGAGAGGCAATCGGATCTTCCCTGGATCAATTTTACCTATTAAAAGGTTAGTACCTATATTATGTACATTTAGGAGCGAATCCATGCCTTTTTTAAAGCAATCTACTGAACTTGCCAGAACCACCTCTGGAGGGTGTCTGTTTCACATTTTCACAGCTCTTACTGTGAAGAAACCTTTCCGTATTTGGCAATGAAATCTTTTTTCCTTCAGATGTCCTTGTCCTCTGTGATGACCTTAAAGTGAATAACTCAAAACCAAGTTCACTATATGGACCACTTATGTATTTGTACATGTCGATCATATCCCCCTTAATCTCCTCTTCTCAAGAGTGAATAAATTCAGTTCCTCTAATCTTTCCTCATAACTGAGCTCCTCCATGCCTCTTATCAGTTTGGATCCCCTTCTCTGCACTTTCTCCAGTTCCCCGATACCCTTTTTGAGAACTGGTGCCCAAAACTGAACTGCATATTCCAGATGAGGTCTTACTAATGATTTGTACAGGGGCAAAATGATATCTCTCTCTCTGGAGTCCATACCTCTCTTAAAACAAGAAAGGACTTTGCTCGCTTTGGAAACTGCAGCTTGACATTGCATGCTAATATTGAGCTTATGATCTACCAAAACCCCCAGATCCTTCTCTACCTGAGCTGTGGATCTCTGCAGCTCCTCCAGAGTTACCATGAGCCTCTTGGCTACTTCTCTGATTAATGCTCTCCTTGTACAGTCAGTCCGTTTAGTTCAGTTTTGTGCCATACGCTTTTTATTTTCGGATAATGGATTGAACAGTGCTCCGTGAGATGTTTACAGCTTGGAATATTTTTTTATAACCTAACCCTGCATTAAACTTCTCCACAACTTTATCCCTGACCTGTCTGGTGTGTTCCTTGGCCTTCACGATGCTGTTTGTTCACTTAGGTTCTCTAACAAACTTCTGAAGGCTTCAAAGAACAGCTGTATTTATACTGAGATTAAATTACACACATGTGGACTCTATTTACTAATTAGTTGACTTCTGAAAGCAATTGGTTCCACTAGATTTTAGTTAGGGGTATCAGAGTAAATGGGGCTGAATACAAATGCACGCCACACTTTTCACATTTATTTGTAAATAATGTTAAAAACCATTTATCATTTCCCTTCCACTTCACAATTATATGCCACTTTGTGTTGATCTATCACATAAAATCCCAATAAAATACATTTATATTTTTGGTTGTAACATGTCCTGCTATAAGCCGCTGATCGCCGCCAGTACTAGTAAAAAACAAAAAATTTAAAAAAATAAAATATCCAATAGTTTGTAGACGCTATAACTTTTGTGCAAACCAATCATACGCTTATTGGGAATTTTTTTTTACCAAATAGCAGAATACATATTGGCCTAAATTTATGAATAAATTCGATTTTTTTACTTTTTTTTTATTGGATATGTTTTAAAGCAGAAAGTAAAAAAATACTGCTTATTTTTTCAAAAATGTCAGAATTTTTTTGTTTATGGCGCAAAAAATAAAAACTGCAGAGGTGATCAAAAACCACCAAAAGAAAGCTCTATTTGTGGGTAAAAAAAAGGACATAAATTGTATTTGGGTACAGTGTAGCACGATCGCGCAATTGTCAGGTAAATCAACGCAGTGCCGTATCGCAAAAAATGCCATATCGCCTGGTCAGGAAGGGGGTAAATCTTCCGGAGGTCAAGTGGTTAAGAAGTGAAAATAATTATCTGTTGATTCTGCCAGGGACATCTTTCAACACAAGGTGTGTACCTAATGGAAAAATAAAGAAATGTCTCCACCTGGGAACCAACCTTCCTCAATGCGTTTCATGACCCCCGGCTTGCTGCTTGTTGGTTGCTCAAAAGAAGCAAGCCAGGGGTGGTGAAACGCGTTGAGCAAGGTTGGCTCCCAGGTGGAGACATTGCTGTATGCAGTCATTTCATTGATGACTAATAAATACGGCAGGAGGAGCTGAGTGGAGTGCGTCTGATACATTTTTTCCCAATTCTGATGGGGAGTGGAGGTGGACTAAACTGTCCGGAACCCGAATTGCCCATGTGCAGGAGGGGCAGATCTTGAGCAAAGCTGTGGAATTGGGTATGTTTCTATGGCAGAGAGGAATTTTTTTTGCTCTGAGAGATAAGGAAGGAAAAGACTCAAAACAGCTCCAACCCTTCGCAATAGTCATTATATCTCTGACCATGGAAAGAATTGGCTCTGAAAATAGTTCTTTATGGCAAAGAATATATATTGGAAAAGGTCAAATATTTTACTGCTGGTTAAAAAAAAATTAGAAATGTCAATTAAATTTGAAATGAAGGAGAGTCGTGCTTGAAAGGGTGCTCAACATACACACAAGGAAAAGACTTGCCTTGACAAGCAGTTGTTTCTGCACTGTGTCCACACTTCCACTAGAGGGCATATATACTGGATTGCCTGCGCAGGGTTCAGGGCTTCTGATGGCTTCGGCTCTCACAGTGATCGGCACAAAACCTGGACAAACAAACAACACACAGACCAACCAGTTTATAATAATTGTTTACAACGTATAATAGAAGTTTCCTAAAATAATTTTTTCCTGTTTTAACCACTTCAGCCCCTGAAGAATTAACCCCCTTCCTGACCAAACTATTTTTTGCGATATGGCACTGCGTCGCTTTAACTCACAATTGTGTGGTCATGCGACGTTGTACCCAAATAAAATTTATGTCCTTTTTTCCCCACAAATAGAGCTTTCTTTTGGTGGTATTTGATCATCTCTGCGGTTTTTATTTTTTGCGCTATAAACAAAAAAAGAGCGACAATTTAAAAAAAAAAACACAATATTTTGTACTTTTCCTATAATAAATATCCAAAAAAAAATAATTAAAAAAACAAATTTCTGTATTTATGTATTCGTCTACATATTTTAGGTAAAAAAAAAAAAAAAAAAATCGCAATAAACGTATATTGATTGGTTTGCGCCAAAGCTATAGCATCTACAAAATAGGGGAAAGATTTATGGCATTTTTATTATTATTATTTTTTTTTTTTAGTAATGGCTGCGATCTGTGATTTTTATCGGGACTGAGACATAGAAACGAACAAATCGGACACTTTTGACACTTTTTTGGGACCATTGACATTTATACAGCGATCAGAGTTAAAAATAGCCACTGATTACTATATAAATATCACTGGCAGGGAAGGGGTTAACACTAGGGGGCGATCAAGGGGTTAAGTGTGTTCTAACTGTGGGGGGAATGTGGCTGACTAGGAGGAGGAGACAGATCGTTGTCCCTACTTAGTAGGAAGACACAATCTGTCTCCTCTCCCCTGACAGAACCGGGATTTGTGTGTTTACATACACACTGATCCCGGTTCCCGCTCGGTCATCGCGCCCGCCGGGCACGCTCGTTGGCTCCAGGGACACGCTGCAGACACGCACCTGCTACAGCGTCTTAGAGAGCCAACGTACAGCTACGATGGCTCGCGCAGGGGAGCCATCCTGCCGCCGTATTACTGAGGCGGCTCGTCAGTAAGGGGTTAAACTGCATGTTTACTTGAATTTTTTTTCAGTTTTGGATATGGTAAGGAAGGGTTAAAAACCCCTTTTCCTGGTGCCTATTTATGCTGACATGAAGGCACCAGGAAAACAGAAAATTGAATACTTACTCGAAGACACCAGGTAAGGAAAATGACAGAAAAGCGAGTATTGCATTTTCCATTTTAGTGTCACATTGGGCCATTTTTTCCCCTCACTTCCTGCTCCTGAGATGCAACAGAAAGTGATAGAAAATGTTTACGCCTTGCTGAAACAGGTGTCCCCATTGAAAGATTTCCCCTCATCACTTGTCCTGGTGACAACCCTAAAATATTGGATTTCCTTTCACTTTTTATCTCGGTGACAATGGTCATCAGGACAAATAGAGGGGTGATGGGCACACAGACACCAATGAAAACCTGGCAAGTTTCTTTGCTGTAGGGTTCTTTGCTGTAATGCCCCGTACACACGGTCGGACTTTGTTCGGACATTCCAACAACAAAATCCTAGGATTTTTTCCGACGGATGTTGGCTCAAACTTGTCTTGCATACACACGGTCACACAAAGTTGTCGGAAAATCCGATCGTTCTAAACGCAGTGACGTAAAACACGTACTTTGGGACTATAAACGGGGCAGTGGCCAATAGCTTTCATCTCTTTATTTATTCTGAGCATGCGTGGCACTTTGTGCGTCGGATTTGGGTACACACGATCGGAATTTCTGACAACAGATTTTGTTGTTGGAAAATTTTATATCCTGCTCTCAAACTTTGTGTGTCGGAAAATCCGATGGAAAATGTGTGATGGAGCCTACACACGGTCGGAATTTCCAACAACAAGGTCCTATCCCACATTTTCCGTCGGAAAATCCGACCGTGTGTACAGGGCATAAAGGCTGTAAAAATGTGTCTGGTTCTCACAGAGTAAGCAGGTTGCCTGACAAAAAGTCATTTGTTGTGTTTTGAATATCTTCAAAGCTACACGTCAGAAAAATGATAGCGTTTCTGTGTCCTGTGACTTGTCAGGAATGTATACATACAGACTGCGGATAGGTCCACCTTATTGATTGTGATATAAAATGCAGCGCTGAGATATGTACACAAATGAAAGTGCAATAATGGTAAAAAAATTAAAAATAACTGACACCAATAATAAGTGTAAATCATACAAACTTGATACTGATAAAAAGCGAAAATCAATACATCATAACATTCATATAAAAATGCACGTGATGAATCGTAAGAAATTCCAAGAAAGGAAAAAGGTGACTGACGTGAAAAAACAGTTCAGTATGGATTCAAACTTCTACTTCTGGGGAGAAGTTCAATGTGCTTGTGAAGAGGACAACCAAGAGTGGAAATTGACATTGAATGTGCATCCACCACCAAACACAATGATCGGGTACACTTACCAGATCCAATGGGCTACTAGCAAGCAGCCAAATGCGAAGAGAACCAAAGAAGATAGGACTCCACAGGGACCAGCAGACACGGGACCAGCTTACATGGACCCAGCACAGATGGAATGTGGCCACTCCAACTTAGTGTCCAAAAAATCCAAGGTTCAACCAGACATATACCATAGTTGCAATTTAGGAAGTGCAGTGCTGGACTAATTAATATATATAAATAGTGAAATTTATAAACCAATTATTATGGATAATAGTGAAAAAACTCTCTTAATCAATATAACCAAACCTAACAAAATAGTGACAAAATCACAATCATTCGTGATTAAACAATATATAAAGTGTTTCACAGTACATAAACACACAGACTGTAAAAAAGTGAATAAAAACATAAAAGTCCAAATCAGTGTGTTTTGTTGTATAGATATTCAATGCAGGTTTCAGGGATGAATCTTCACCATTCAGTGTTTGCCCACCACTGGATAGATAAATTGAAGGCTTACCAGAAAGCCTGTGACCGCCCTTATTCAGGGGGGTCAAAACAAGATTAGCAGATGTAAGTGGACCACCACAGGGATACTTGAAAGGACACCGCTGGGCCAATGCATCAGGACTCCTTCCCGGGCAGCCAACCGACAGCAGCTATGGATACCTTCCACAGTCCTATCCTGGGATATCCTCTCATAGGGCAAACGTAGTAACATCCACAGATCCAGCACAAAAAATGGTGTTGTGGTGCCAAAAAAAGAAACAGAGGGAGATGCTCCACTGGTGCACATAACTTTTGGCTTGTTTATTTGGCAAAATGAAGTATTGTTTGCAGTCGTGGTTTAGCAAAAAAATACAAGCGCGAAGCGCGCCGTGGCGAAAAATGGGCGTGGTTTACATGAAATAGTGGGCGTGGCTCAAGAGGGTGTGGTTAGAGTCTGAGATGAATGAGGGATGGAGAGGGAAAGGGGGAGAGGGAAAAGGGGGAGAGGGGGAAAGGGGGAAAGGGGGAGAGGGAAAAGGGGGAGAGGGAAAGGGGGAGGAGGGAAAGGGGGAAAGGGAGAGAGGGAGAGGGGAATGACGGGACAGCAGCCCCAGATCCTACACAATAAATATGTGTATTCTAGAAAGTTTAACAATCAGCAGATAAAGATACTCCAAACACCTGGTGTTGGCGCTTCAATCAACCCGGCACCATGGTTGTTATGGTGTCAGGATGATTGAATCACATTATTTCTATTATTACATTGTAATATAAAATTAAATCATTCAACTCACCATAATGCCGAATCAGTGGGATCCCTGAGCGTGTCACTAGCCACGTCGCCTGCCACCAGCAAAGTCTGTCCTTGCATCAGGTGTCCCCAGCAGAGTCTGTCCTTGCATCAGGTGCTCCCAGCAGAGTCAGTATAGAACCCCTGAGTGCAGACCCCTCCATCAGTGCAGACCCCCTCCATCAGTGCAAACCCCCTCCATCAGTGCAGATCCCCCCTCAATTAGTGCAGACCCCCCTCAGTGCAGCCCCCCTATTAGTGCAGCCCCCCCTCAGTGCAGCCCCCCTCTATTAGTGCAGACCCCCCTCTATTAGTGCAGACCCCCCTCAGTGCAGCCCCCCCCTCTATTAGTGCAGACCCCCCCTCAGTGCAAACTCCCCCCTCTATTAGTGCAGACCCCCCTCAGTGCAGCCCCCCTCTCTTATTGCAGCCCCCCTCAGTGCAGCCCCCCTCTATTAGTGCAGACCCCCCTCTATTAGTGCAGCCCCCCCCTCAGTGCAGCCCCTCTATTAGTGCAGACCCCCCCTCTATTAGTGCAGCCCCCCCTTAAGTGCAGCCCCTTCTCTATTAGTGCAGACCCTCCCCTCGTCCAGGAGCGGCTGGTGTTCTGCCGAGAAAGTTCCCCTCGGCAAGTAAGGACCCCCTGTACTGCGCAGGCGCAGCGCTTGTGCAGTGCGAGCCGCCGGAAACAGCCGAGCTGGGGAACTTTTCGGCAAGACACCGGCGCCATGCGTTCAATGGAAAGGGGAGGGGCCGATCTGTGCAGCTAAAGAAGCCAATTCATTGGCTGCACGGATCGAGCCCCCTTCCTCTCTCCACTGAACACTAGGGGGAAGATCGAGCGGCGGCACCGGTGGCCATTTTACTGGAGCCAGCTGCTCCAAAAATTTTAAAAAAACAACATTCCCGATTTTCCTGATGCAAATCCCGATTCGGGACAGCCTCCAATTGGGACGAGGGTCCCAAAATCGGGATTGTCCCGGGAAAATCGGGACTGTTGGCAACTATGACATATGAATCGAGGAGGGAAAAATGCCAAGATAGCATAAAATCCTTAAATGATTTTCTTGAATAAGTAACACACTTACATCAATATAGATGGATATAGGCACTGTATATATGTGATCACAAAAGGAAGATAATGAGTAGGGGTGAGCTTTATGTTAGGGTCGAACATGAGTTCGACTCGAACATTGGCTGTTCGAGCGTTCGTCGAAATACGAACATTAGGGGGGGTTTGCGCCAAATTCAAGCGGCACGTCACGCCCCATAATGCACTGCAATATCACAGTGCATTGCTGTCTGATGATTGGTCAAGCGTGCACTATGACCCGCATGCTTTGGCCAATCACAGCGCCGTCAGCAAAGAGGGCCATAATTGGCCGAGAGAGAGTGTCATTTCATTTAGACTGAGCAGGCAGGCGATTCAGTTAGCTGCAGTGTATTTAGTATATATATACTATATATATATATATATATATATATATATATATATATATATATATATTATATATATATACATCCAAGCTTGTATATATACAGTCAGGTCCATAAATATTGGGACATTGACGCAATTCTAAACTTTTTTGGCTCTATACACCACCACAATGGATTTGAAATGAAACAAACAGGATGTGCTTTAACTGCAGACTTTCAGCTTTCATTTTAAGGTATTTACATCCAAATCAGGTGAACGGTGTAGGAATTACAACAGTTTGTATATGTGCCTCCCACTTTTTAGGGGCCAAAAGTAATGGAACAGATTAACAATCATCCATCAAACTTTCACTTTTTTTGTCAAGTAGACATCCCAAGGTATTTAGTAAGAGGCATGTGAGTGAATATCCTTATTTCCTACCATCATCCCTAAAGATTCCAGGTTGAGTTCCAAGTCATCTGCGTTTAAAGCTTGTGAGTTGGTAAGCACACTCTACAGCCACGGTGGTCGGGTCATCACTTTTGTTTTATGTGCACATCAGGGTGTTCGCTGCAACTAAGTGTCCATATGTGATACCCAGATATACTACACTATGGCCAGTTCTCTTGTTCTTTCTGTCTTTTTGGTATATATATATTGAGGGAACGGTGATCGGAGCCGGGAGAGAGCGGAAGTATTCACTACACTCAAAAGGCCCGGGCTGGGTTGTAAGCCATCTGCTCATACTGCTTGCTGTTTGGTAAGCTCAATTTACAGCCACGGTGGTCGGGCACCTCACTATATATGGTTTTTTCATCATGTTGTTTGGGAGATCCTTAGCGCCTCTGTTTGATGCCTACTGATAAACCTTTTGGACACTTATTCTCTTTTAGCGCAGTTTTTTATTTTTATTTCACTTTTTAATACTTGGCTGCAAATCCTTTGCAGTCAATTACAGCCTGAAGTCTGGAACGCATAGACATCACCAGACGCTGGGTTTCATCACTGGTGATGCTCTGCCAGGCCTCTACTGCAACTGTCTTCAGTTCCTGCTTGTTCTTGGGGCATTTTCCCTTCAGTTTTGTCTTCAGCAAGTGAAATGCATGCTCAATCGGATTCAGGTCAGGTGATTGACTTGGCCATTGCATAACATTCCACTTCTTTCCCTTAAACTCTTTGGTTGCTTTCACAGTATGCTACAGGTCATTGTCCATCTGCACTGTGAAGCGCTGTCCAATGAGTTCTGAAGTATTTTGCTGAATATGAGCAGATAATATTGCCCAAAACACTTCAGAATTCATCCTGCTGCTTTTGTCAGCAGTCACATCATCAATAAATACAAGAGAACCAGTTCCATTGGCAGCCATACATGCCCACGCCATGACACTACTACCACCATGCTTCACTGATGAGGTGGTATGCTTTGGATCATGAGCAGTTCCTTTCCTTCTCCATACTCTTCTCTTCCCATCACTCTGGTACAAGTTGATCTTGGTCTCATCTGCCCATAGGATGTTGTTGCAGAACTGTGAAGGCTTTTTTAGATGTTGTTTGGCAAACTCTAATCTGGCCTTCCTGTTTTTGAGGCTCACCAATGGTTTACATCTTGTGGTGAACCCTCTGTATTCACTCTGGTGAAGTCTTCTCTTGATTGTTGACTTTGACACACATAAACCTACTTCCTGGAGAGTGTTCTTGATCTGGCCAACTGTTGTAAAGGGTGTTTTCTTCACCAGGGAAAGAATTCTTCGGTCATCCACCACAATTGTTTTCCGTGGTCTTCCGGGTCTTTTGGTGTTGCTGAGCTCACAGTGCGTTCTTTCTATTTAAGGATGTTCCAAACAGTTGATTTGGCCACACCTAATGTTTTTGCTATCTCTCTGATGGGTTTGTTTTGTTTTTTCAGCCTAATGATGGCTTGCTTTACTGATAGTGAGGGCTCTTTGGATCTCATATTGAGAGTTGACAGCAACAGATTCCAAATGCAAATAGCACACTTGACATCATCTCTGGACCTTTTATCTGCTCATTGTAAATGGGATAATGAGGGAATAACACACCTGGCCATGGAACAGCTGAGCAGCCAATTATCCCATTACTTCAGGGCACCACCAGTGCCCTGAAACAAAGGCCCAATTTTTCTGCCCCTGTTTAACAGGGGCGTGTAATTACAATTTTTGCTGTAATATTTCACAGCAGGGCTCGTTCCTGTGCTCAACTAGAGTATCTGTGAGGGCTTACAGTGTTGTGGCACCACCACCACACCACCACCAAAGGCCCAATTTTTCTGCCCTTGTTCAACAGGGGCATGTAATTACAATTCTTGATATATTATTTCACAGCAGGGCCCGTTCCAGCACCCACCAAGAGTAACTGTGAGGGCTTACAGTGTTCTGGTACCACCAACACCTAAGGCCCAATTTTCTGCAGAGTAAATTGGGCAGGCCATATAGTATATACAGGCGGTCCCCTACTTTCAAACATCCGACTTACAAACAACTCCTATTTAAAAACGGAGGGAGACAAGAGGAAGTGAGAGGAAATCTACCCCTAGGGAGGGAAAATTTTCTCCTGTAAGAGTTAATGCGGGAAAAAGATGTCTCCACTGATGCTTTATCACATATCCTAGTTTCCCTAAGAACCCAAAATTTTCAAAATACAGAAAGTGAGGTGAAATCTTCTGAATAGGGGCACAGACAGCAAAACAAATGTTACAGGGGTGATAACCCTTCCCTATGTTATCCAAAAAGCTTAAAAATTGATTTTTTTCTCTGGAGCTACACTTACAAAATGTACCTGTTCCAAATTAAAAAACAGATTCAACTTAAGAACAAACCTACAGTCCCTGTCTTGTTTGGACCGCCAGTATACTGCTGTTCAGTGTATATAGGGCCTGGGGGCCCCATGCCTTTTCTTTTTTTAATTTGGGTGCGGGGTTCCCCTTAATATCCATACAAGACCCAAAGGGCCTGGTAATGGGCTGGGGGGGGGGTACCCATGCAGTTTTGCTCAATAATTTTCATCCATATTGCCGGAACCCGATATTACATTACAAGCAGTTTTCAATGACTAATAATGAGGAGCGCTGTAACATGGAGCCAGCACAATACCTCCCAACATTTCATCCACTGAGACATCATCCAGGGTATGTTGGTGTTTTTCCCTCCTCAGTTCATATATGTCTGGTTGAACCTTGGATTTTTTGGACGCTGGCATTGGAGTGGCTGCATTCCATCTGTGCTTGGTCCATGTATGCCTGGTCCGAGTGTGCCGGGTCCCTGTCTGCTGGTCCCTGTGGAGTCCTATTTTCTTGGTTCTCATGTGCATTTGGCTGCTTGCTAGTAGCCCATTGGATCTGGTAAGTGTGCCCGATCATTGTGTTTGATGGTGGATGCACATTCGATGTCAATTTCCACTCTTGGTGGTCCTCTTCACAAGCACATTGAACTTCTCCCCAGAAGTAGAAATTTGAACCCATATTGAACTGTTTTTTCACTTCAGTCAGCTTTTTCCTTTCTTGGAATTTTATGATTCATCACGTGTATTTTTATATGGACGTTATGATTTATTGATGTTCACTTTTTATCAGTATCATGTTTGTATGATTTACACTTATTATTGGTGTCGGTTATTTTTATATTTTTACCATTATTGCACTTTCATTTGTGTACATATCTCACCGCTGCACTTTATATCACATTTACTTATCCAATCAGTTCTATTGCAGTGTCAGCAGCCTAATATTTTTTTGAGGGCTGGCGCAGTAAAATTTTTCAATTTTTTTTCACCTTATTGATTATTACCTATTGCTTCAGCAGTGATATTCCAGTTGAAGGTTTCGGATTGATCTGCACAGATGCATTTGGTGTACACACAGTCTTTGCAGGCTTCTATGGTGAAATTTGAGTAACTGAGCAGCGATACCCGGACCTGAAGACAAAATCAGAGTTAAAACCCAAACCCAGACTTTGTGCTCTCCTCTCCAAAGCCTCCCTGCCCCCCTTGGGATCTGGGGCATTATTCCCCTTGGGATTATGCTTTTTTTTTTTTTTTTTTACCTTCTTCTGAAGTTTTCTGACTGGACATGTGATGCACTGACTCCTATTTTTCTTCTTCCGATGGTAGGCAGTCACCCCACACTCAATTTTTTTCCTTATGCCTTGTGCATACGGGTGGACTTTTCGACCGGACTGGTCCGACGGAACGAATCCGTCGGACAATCCGACTATGAGTGGGCTTCATCGGACCATCAGCGGATTTTTTCTGTTGAAAATCAGAGGGACTTTAAAATTGGAACATGTTTCAAATCTTTCCGACGGACTTGAGTCCGGTCGAAAAATCAGTTCGTCTGTATGCTAGTCCGACTGACAAAAAAGGACGCAAGGACAGCTATTGGCTACTGGCTATGAACTTCCTTATTCTAGTCCCTGCGTACGTCATCACCTTCATACCAACGGACTTTCGAATGGACATTAGTCCGTTCGTGTGTGGGCAAGTCCGGTCGTCCGAAAGGCTGTCGTAACTCCATCGAAAGACCGTCAGACGTTTGATGCTGAAAAGTCCGCCCGTGTGTACATGGCTTTAGTCTTCCAGGTTGAGTGTCATTCAACCAGGAACACTGAGGACATCTTGTGGCCAAAAAGAGGTACTGTAGGGAAGAGCTTTAAAATTAAAGTGGAACTTCTCTCTCTTAGGCCCCTTTCATACTGTCGGACTGTTCAGGTCCGCCTGTCAGTTTTGTCGGCGGACCTGATCGGGCGCTCCATGCTAGTCTATGGAGCAATGGATGTCAGCAGTGACATGTCCACTGACATCCGACCCGGTCCGATCTGCTAAAATCAGACGGATGCTCCTACATTCGCATCCATCCCTGGCGGATCGGATCGGGTGAGATCTGATGAAAACGGACATACTGTCTGTTTTCGTCAGATCTCTCCATAGTAACCAGCGGCGCTCGACCAGCCTCTCCCAGCTTAGTGAGCAGAAAGGGACCTGTCATCCTCCGGCTCAGCGGAGATCAACGGAGAGTTCTCCCGCTGAGCTGGCGGACAGAGGCGGACTCTGAGGCAGCAAATCCGCCTCGTGAGGATAAAGCCTTAATCAACATTGACTAATTTGAATCCTTATCCTGCTAGCATTAGTAAATTGATGGGAACTTATGTCATATTTACGCATTTTTACACTATTTTTTTCACGTTTCTTCATTTACTTCCTGGTTTGCTGCCTAGGTAAAGTATGTCATTAATCCCAGGAGTCTTCTCAAGGGGAGGAGGGGTTTTCTCAGCTAAGCACACCCTCCTGATTGCATGCCTAAGCTTAGGGCAGATGCTACTTAAATAATCTGCCCTTAATCACAATGGCCATGGTCAGAAATGCTTGGGGGGGGGGTTTCAAGGTGATATCCTAGCAAAATAAAGCATGGAGACATGGATGGATGGGAGAGTTTACTTTGAATATTCAAAATTAATCAAATAGCATTTTTCCTTTGTGGTGCTCAGATGCAGCGTTGTTCCATTTTAAAGAGAACCTTCATTCGCCCCGTCCGCCCCCCATTCCCCACCACCATCCCTCCAGATCATTTAAAGTGTCACTAAACCCACATCATAAAAAACTATCAATAAATGGTGTATTACATGCTGTTCATACTCACTCAGTCACTATGAGATTCCTTTTCTGTATTCTGCAAAAAAACTGGTTGATCCTCCTGTTCTCTACCTCCCCCTTCCGCCCATGTCCCCACTGCAGATGGAGATTTTGCAGAGCAGTGTTGGCAGCTCTGCACATGCTCAGTTTTCAGTGAGTTTCTCTGCTGAGCATTTCCTCCTTATCACATCCGAGCAGCCCATGTGACAATAGACTACTATAGAACACTAACCAGCTAAACACAATGGGGGGTGGGATATTACATGTAGATTGATAGAGGCTTCACCTCCCTCTTATTCTAATACACCGGCTGGAGGGGTATGACACAGCCCATGTCTGGCAAAAATCTGCCCACACCATGTTATTGCCAAAAAATAATAAAGATTTGATCTAAAATATATATTTGTATGACAATTTAAATGGTTTATTGATATTAATTATCCCAAAGGCTGATTTTTTTTGTTTGTTGTTTTTTGAACAAGTGACCAGCAGCCGAGGACTAGAAGCTCCTCCTGCTTGTGTTTCCCTGCAGACAGGCTGGGAGAGAGCTGGGTCATGTGACAGCTGTATATCGATTAGGAAAAAGGTAGTTTGCACTTTTTTTTTTTTAATTAAAAGAGTTACAGTGCCATCATCCACATACAAAAATAGAAGGGGCAATGTAAAGTAAACAGTGTGTTTTTAGCATTATTTTAAGGCTCTTTACATGGCTTCTACCCTCCGCAATATGAATTGGCATTTTATTGGCCCTTTATTTATTTTCACATTTTAGGCCTGGCCACACCTACTCAGGCCATTCTTGCCTAGGTGAGAATGAGGTGTCCCTACTGCCTCAGTCTCCTGGAAGTTCACGTCACATATCCCAGGAGGCTGCATGCAGGGCCGGGACAAGGGGTGGGCAAGGGGTGGGCAGAAGGGATGGCTGCCCTGGGCACAGCGAGTATTGTAGGGATGGGGGCACCGCAAGTTCCTTCTACTATAAGGCTGACAGGAGTAGTGACAGCAGCATCACTACTTCTGTCAGCTCAGTGCTGGAAGCAGCAAGGAGAGGAGGAGAGAGCCAGGAGGAGGTGCGGGCTGTGCTTTCTCTCCCCCTCCTCCTCATAAGCTCACACATAATGAAGGGGGGGTGCAATTTGTCATCTTTGCCCTGAGCACTGAATGATCTTCTCCTGGCACTGGCTGCCTGAGAAGGGAAAACCAGCGGTCGGTGGGCAGACCTGTGTTCATCGGAGAGCCATTGCCTGAATCCGGATAAGGCAGCCAAAATCTGATGAATGGGTAGGACCAATATGGCAGCATGGGACACAGGATGCTGCACCTGAGCAGCAAATCAGGGCAGGACAACACTGGATCCTCTGGGTAGATGAGTATCTGAATCCAGGACAACGCTGACAGGGGTTCTAACCTTTCACCATTTATATCCAAAAACTAGAAAAAAACTGTTTTGGCTTTAGATACTTTTTTTATATTTTATTGCCCTTCACATGTAACTAGTATAATTTAAAGGCTTATTTGATTAATTTTGATCAATTTAACGCCCCTCTAAAACAATATTTCACTCTTTTAATCAGATTTTTTTTTTTTTTTTCAAACCGAAATGTATTCTACCTAAATTTTGTTATATCTGATTCCTCCTCCTCCCAACTTTTTATCAACAAGCTAATGCGATTTTTAAATATTTGCATTTTCATTGCATACCTTACTTTAGACTCAGGGATGTCATCTATGTCTCTATGCTGCTCTATGCAATGCAGGATGGTGTGAGGACCCACCAGGGTGCTGTACATAACTTCCTGATAACCTCACATCACCCTGCCTCAGTACTCCCATCAAGAGCTCTCTGGCCTGACGCAAGCAGTGGGCTGGCTATTGGGAGGAGTTATGCAAATACCAAAATGCCTTGATGGGTGGGTGCCAGTATAGAGGAGTGGGGGGTTTCTTAGGCAGAATGCATTTGCAAGAAGACTGCCCTAGGTAACGCTTACATGGGATGCTGAGCCTCCATGAGCAACTGAAATCCAATAAAAGAAAGGGTCAGGCCAAGAACAGTTAAGCTATATAGAAGTGGTCTCCAAACTGTGGCCTGGGGGCCAGATGTGGCCCTTTGCTTGCCTTTATCTGGCCCTTGGGGCACTATTCTTCCCACTGACATTAACAATGGGGCATAATTCTTTCTACTGACATCAACAGTAGGGCACTATTGATGGGGCATTGTTACTGACACCAGGACATTTCCTATTACCCACTGGCCACAGTCCGGCCCCTCTAGTCTGAAGGACAATAAACTGGCCCATTGTTTAGACAGTTTGGCGACCCCTGCTATAGAGGAATGTGCTAGATTTATTTTTTACAGGTACTTATAGCGCCATCAGTTTACACAGCGCTTTACATATATACATAGCTCCCAACTGTCCCTGATTTGGAGCAATGTCCCTCTGCCCCTCATTCCTCCTCATTTGTCCCTCATTTTGGTCTGATCCATATAGATGTACATAAAATGCACTTTTTATCTATCAAAAAGTGTTTTCCGGTGCTAAATCTTTCATCTGCTTTCTAAATTGACACATTTGTAAATTCCAAAAGCCAAAATAAAGGAATATTAGTGGTAAAAAAAAGCACTTTGTGGGTTTAACCAATCTTATTTTTTTGTACAATTCTCCTTTAAGGGGGCGTGGCAAGGGGTGTGTCCTATGCCTGCATACTTTTTCTGATAGGTGTCCCTCATTCCCATCTCAAAAAGTTGGGAGGTATGTATATATTGTACATTCACATCAGTCCCTGTCCTCAAGGAGCTTACAATCTAAGGTTCCTAACTCACATTTTTACATAAATATAATAGGGACAATTTAGACAGGAGCCAAATAACCTACCAGCTTGTCTTTGGAGTATGGGAGGAAACCGGGGTACCCAGGGGTACAGGGGGAACATGCAAACTTCGTGCAGGTAGTGTCGTGGTTGGGAATCAAACCGACGACCCCAGTGCTGCTAAATGGAGGTGCTCATCCCAGATGTTCTCCAGCCAGGAAATGAGGTGGGCTCTATCTGACATGCTTCAGCTTCTAATGCACATTGTAAGAAGCTTGCAGTGTGCACTGCAATCAAAATAAGCAAGACTGAAGAAAAAGGATGGAATTTGGCTTTAATTTTCTTATCTAGTTACCTTCAAGCATTGTTTCAGATAATTGAAGACCAGGGATTTCAATGTCACCGTTTCCCCCTGGATGATGGAATAGGGTAAGGTGAGGTCCACGAAGAACGGCTTGAAGACGGTCAAGGATACTTGTGCTGAGAGACCAAAGCCATTGTTCCCTAGGCAGAAGGTCTTGGCATTAAATGTAGTGATGGTGTCGGGGGCGGTTACCGAGATGGTTGTGTAGCCATATTGACTATGAAAGACAAACAGAATAACATGGGATGAGAGGGGATCAGGTAAAAAATATGGAGTATGGCACATATGGTGGGAATGCCCCAGAATTCAACAATGTTGGAATAAAGGGCTGAGTCTTATTTTCAAGGTTTCCGGTATTTGGGTTCCCAAACTTCTCCATCTTATTCTATATGAAGCAGTATTAAACCCAAAAGCAAACATTTCTTATATTGCAGCTTACCAATTCTTCGATGTGATGGCTGCATTCGTTTTCTTTTTTTTAGCTTTCTTTCTTCTATTTTCACCTGGTGATCCAGCCAGTACGTCTGTTTTTTAACCACTTGACATCCGCGCTATAGCCGAATGACGGCCGCGGACCTGAATTTCTGGGAGGCCGTCATGAGACGGCCCCCCTGTGCACGCGCCCTGCAATACATTACATGTTTTGTTGTGAGTTTAATACTGCTTTAATGCCTCTAACCACATTTAGTCTTTAAATTATTATTTTTTTTTTTTACTTGCAGCTAAAATTCTCATTGCAAAGGCATGGAAATCCCCAGTGGTCCCTTTTCGAATAGTAAAACATAAAATGTCCAGGACAAAGTCCCACAAAAAGTGTAAAACCACCAGATTATTACTTATTCATGACTCTTGCTATGTAACATTACTGCTAGTTAGCATCTGTTTTTAGGTAAGGATGGGACACTGCCTATCCTCTGCTCCTCACTCTTGTCTTTTCTTCCCTTTTCTATGGGTTCACTTCTATGCATGTGCAGTTGATGCATTTTTGAGACCTGTTTTAAGACACATTCTATGTTTTCTCATGCATGTTTTTGATGTTTTTTTAAAGTGTTTTTTTAAAGTGTTTGTAAACTGCATTCATGGAATTTGAGCAAAGCACATATATCTGTAGTGTTTACTTATCTCTCTCCATAGCTCTAGGTGTTTTTTCTCTCTGGTGCTTCGTTCCTCTGTTATCAGCATGAGTCACTTCCCACATGAGATAACATGGGCTAAAAACTTCTGTCGGTTGCTTAGAGGTAGATAAGCAGGGAGCTTGTCTATTCAGAATACAGCTCTGCATGTTCCTTCATTTCTCTGCCTATGTGAAGAGGGTGTGTCTATTTCCTCCAATCAGCTCTCACACAGTGTAAGCCCAGTCTCCTCTCCTACCCCTATGTGCTGCTGAAAAAGGAAGAAAGTTTTTAACATGATCTGCACTTTTCAAAGGGTGTAGAAAGGGGAAGACAGCACATATACAAGTAAGATGATTTGTTTCATCTCTGTGTATCAGCTGAGGTTATTCACTTCACTGGGTATATGTGAGGGTTTGCAACCACTTTAACTGCTTGCTGACCGTGTACTATATATACAGAGGCAAGGCGGCTCTCCTTGGCAGGATCACGTAACTGTACGTGAGACTGCACTTCCAGGTCTGGGGCGCGCACGTGTGCGGCCGGCAACCTGCTCCTGCTGTGATTGGATACAGCGGGAGCCAGTCGTCATGTCTGGTGGACGCGATGCCAAGGCAGATCGCCTTTCTGTGAAAAGGGAAGGTTGTGATCCCATGTTCCTACAAAGCAAGAACACAGATCTCTGACTTCCCATAGTACAAGTACCTCTGTGACAGAGCATTGCCCTGCCAGGGTCTAAAAGGAGCTTGTGACCCAGAATTCTCAACTGGACGGGTTGAGGAGCTCCAGGAAGCTTGTGACAGGAAGAGGAAACTGGCTTTTCAGCTTCCTCAGTGTTTTCCAACGTTTGTTTTGGGACCCGGGACCTGGAGACTGGAGATTTCAAAGTGATCTGGTTGGGATGAAATCTCCAAACCTGGGTCCAGGTTTTCAGAACAGCCAGCATACTAACTGGTCAGGTGTGTGCTGGGCCTTTAGTAACAACCTGACCATGGTTCTGAGCTCCACCCTGGTAGACAGGAAGTCTGGCCCAGAGTCAGGAGGGCTTCATGTGGGAGCCAGTGCAGCAAGAGGCTGAATGTTGTTTATGTTGAAGGAGAAGAAATACTAAAAAAAAAAAAACCCTGTGAGGGAAACCTATTTTATGTTTGCTGAACTTTCTTTTAATAAAAATGGGCAAACAAAGCCCTTAAAAAGAAGAAACAGTGAGTGTCCTTAACCACTTCAGCCCCGGAAGGATTTGCCCCCTTCCTGACCAGAGCACTTTTTGCAATTCGGCACTGCGTTACTTTAACTGACAATTGCGTGGTCGTGCGACGTTGCACCCAAATAAAATTGATGTAATTTTTTCCCACAAAATAGAGCTTTCTTTTGGTGGTATTTGATCACCTCTGCGGTTTTTATTTTTTGCACTAGCAACAAAAAAAGAGCGAAAATTTTGAAAAAAACGCAATATTTTTTACTTTTTGCTATAATAAATATCCCCCAAAAATATATTAAAAAAAAACTATTTTTTTCCTCAGTTTAGGCCGATATGTATTCTACATATATAACACATAACACATAAAGCAAAAACAAAATATCGCAATAAGCGTATATTGATTGGTTTGCGCAAAAGTTACAGCGTCTACAAAATAGGGGATAGTTTTTATGGCATTTTTATTATTCATTTCTTTTTTATTAATTATTTATGGCTCCGATCTGAAATTTTTATCGGGACTGCGACATTATGGCGGACACATCGGACACTTTTGACACTATTTTGGGACCATTGTCATGCCATCGTCATTTATACAGCGATCAGTGCTATAAAAATGCACTGATTACTGTGTAAATGACACTGGCAGAGAAGGGGTTAACCACTAGGGGGTGATCAATGGGTTAAGTGTGTCCTAGGGAGTGATTCTAACTGTGGGGGGGGGGGGGTGAGCTCACTACTCACATGACAGGGAGCGGTGCAATAATTTTTCAAACGCCTTTTTTTTGGAAAAAAAAAAACGGTTTCATGAAGTAAAAAATAACAAAACAGTAAAGTTAGCCCAATTTTTTTGTATAATGTGAAAGATGATGTTACGCCGAGTAAATAGATACCTAACATGTTACGCTTTAAAATTGCGCACAATCATGGAATGGCGCCAAACTTCATTACTTAAAAATCTCCATAGACGACAGTTTAAAATGTTTTACAGGTTATCAGTTTAGAGTTACAGAGGAGGTCTAGTGCTAGAATTGTTGCACATGCTCTAACGCACGCGGCGATACCTCACATGTGTGATTTGAGCGGCGTTTACATATGTGGGCGGGACTTATGTGTGCGTTCGCTTCTGAATGCGAGCTACCAAGGACAGGGGCGTTTTAATTTTTTTTTTTTTTTTTACTTAATTTTTTTATTTTTACACTTTTTTTAAATTTTTTTTTTAATCACTTTTATTCCTATTACAAGGAATGTAAACATTCCTTGTAATAGCAATCTATGTGACAGGTCCTCTTTATGGAGAGATGTGGGATCACATCTCTCCTCCAGACTGAAAAGCATGAGATCTGGAAAAAAAAAAAATTCACCGATCTCATGCTGACAGCGGCTTCGTTTATTTCCGGGTACCCGGTCGTGACATCATAACGTCGCGCCCGGGCCTCCGACGGTCATAGAGATGACTGGTGACCATCTGGTCACCGGAAATCTCTACCGTCCTCATCCGGCGCCGGCTGATTCTTTCTCCGGGCCCCCGATGACACAGGAGAGCCCGGAGAAGCACCGGATGGCGGCGGGAGGGGGGGGGACGTCCACTCCCGCCGCCTATAAGAACGATCAAGTGGCGAAACTGCCTCTATGATCATTATTATCGTGCACAGAATCGCCGGCTGCAAAGAATGATATCTGAATGATGCCTCTAGCTGCAGGCATCATTCAGATATCCCCCCTAAAAGTGAAGGACGTAATTTTACTATGGCCGGGTAGTAAAGTGGTTTTAACAACTGATGACTCATGAAGCTGTCAGTGGGGTTCCTCTGTTGACAGCTGAAGTGTTAAAGAAGTTTGGCAGTTGGAGCTGTCAAAAAATAAAAAGCAGCCGGGCAATGTTTATCAACAAAATTGCTCAGCCGCTGTAACACTAAGATAAAAAGAATCATCTTCTCTTTTTGTATCTTTCTGTTTCTTCATCTACAGATCAAAGGGATGAACTGTGATCTGCTGATGAAGTCAGTTTAAAGCAACCTATCGAAGAATAAAACTTTTTTTTGTGTTTTTTTATTCAATGTTTATTTGTTTAACCCCTTAACCCTTAATTTACTCTAATCCGCCCTCATTTATTCCCTATTGTCCTCCATTTAATTATTATTTTACTGCTGTTTTTTTTTTTTTTTTTTTTGTTCACTTCTATTTTTATAAACGATTAATAATTACAAAAAAAAAATGTTTGCTTTCTTGGTTAATATTTTTACACCTTTAACCACATGCCAGCCTGCTTACGTACATTTACTGCGGCAGGTCGGCTCTCCTGCGCGAACCAACGTACCTGTGCGTCGGTCCGTGCAAAGAGGATAGCAGGCACGCTGTCCACCGGTGACCTGCGATCGCTGTGTAAAGAGGCAGAACGGGGAACTGCCAATGTCAACAAGGCGATTCCCCGTTCTGCCTAATGACATGTCAGAGATCTTCTGTTCCCAGTGATCAGGAACAGTGATCTCTGTCATGTCCCAGTGAGCCCATCCCCCCTACAGTTAGAACACACCCAGGGAACTCACTTAACCCCTTCGCCCCCTAGTGGTAACCCCTTCCCTGACAGTGTCATTTATACATTGATCAGTGCATTTTTATAGCACTGATCAATGTAATAATGTCACTGGTCCCCAAAAAGTGTCATTTGGGGTCAGATTTGTCTCCCGCTAAAAATCGCAGATCGCTGTCATTACCAGTAAAAACAATTTAAAAAAAAATAAAAGTTCCTAAATCTATTTAGTTTGTAAATGCGATAACTTTTGCGCAAACCAATCAATATACGCCTATTGCAATTTTTTTTTTACCAAAAATATGTAGAAGAATATATATCGGCCTAAACTGATGAATACATTTATTTTTTTATATATATATTTTTTTGGATATGTATTATAGCAGAAAGTAAAAAAAAAATAGTTTGTTTTTTTTTTTTTTTCAAACTTGACGCTTTTCTTTTGTTTATAGCGCAAAAAAGAAAAAAAAACGCAGAGGTGATCAAATACCACCAAAAGAAAGCTCTATTTGTGGGTAAAAAAGGACGTCAAAATTTTGTTTGGGTACAGCGGCCCACGACCGCGCAATTGTCAGTTAAAGCAACGCAGTGTCGGATCGCAAAAAATGGCCTAGTCATTAAGGGGGCAAATCCTTCCGGGCTGAAGTGGTTAACATATATTTATACGTTTCACACTGAAAAAAGCACAAAATGTAAAAAAAAAAAAAATGTATTTAATTTGTTAATAACTTTTCAGTGCTTTGTACCATTGCTGTTAGCTGAAGTGTAAACAAAACAGTTGCAGTCGGTATCGGTAATTGGTATAGGCGAGTACTAAAATAAGTATCGGTACCCTTACCCATTTAGAAAAAGAAAATGGCATTGGTGCATCCCTAATGCAAAGTAAACCATAACACACCCTGAAACGCGGTGCTATGGTTTACTCTGCATATTTGTAAATTGCCATTGCAAATTGACCTCACTAAAATCCTGAGGTTGACCGGTAGAGTGCTGGCTCTCTCTTCTATTGGTTGTTGACAGTATCAATGTTAGCTGTGCATTCCCAACAAAGGAAAGAAAAGGGTGTGTTGAGGCAATATAAAAACCTGTCTGGGGTTTTAACCCCTCACCACTCTATCCAAAACTATAAAGAAAAGATTTGATTTTGAATATTTAAGTTCTAAAAATGTTGCCAGGGAAAATCCAATGTTTGTGTCTGTTGATGGGTCTTCTCATAGCAATCTGCTTGTGAGCTTGTGTAACTCCCAAAATCTGTGCCTGTCCACTCACTTGATCTCCACCAGACTCCAGAGCCAAGTTTCAGGAAAATACATGCGAATATCTTGCTTTCCGGAAGGTTCAGGTGCTACTGGTTTTTCTGGGAAACAAGAACAATAATCGTAAAATGAATTTACCAGGATGGAAATAAAATTTATCTGGCTTACCTGTAAATTTCACATCATAGAGTACATTACAAGACAGAGGCTGAGTATTCATAGACCGTAGGTTGTAGGCTACTACCTTTAGGTGATTAGAAATTGGTAAGGCTTTGCTTGACAATTTGGATACCCCTATTACCCCTTTCTCCATTCCATGAATCCTCACTTTTTCTGAAAGCAATGCAGAGTAACACAGGAACAGAGGGGAGTGTGGCCTGTGGTCTGTACTGTACACCAAGATGTGGAATGTACAGGTAAGTCAACATTCCTTTTATCTTGATGTAGAACCCTCCTAGATAGGTGCTACGAAGTGTATATGACCCCTTTAACACTGGGGCACTTTTCAGGCATTTTACCGCTAAAAATAGCGTCTGAAAAGTGCCTCTCAAGCCACCCCTTTGTGAAAGCCTGAGTGCTTTCACACTGGGGCGGCGCGCTTGCAGGACGGGAAAAAAAGTTCTGCAAGCAGCATCTTTGGGGCGGTGTGGGAGCTGTGTGTACACCTCTCCCAAAACGCCCTACCCATTGAAATAAATAGGCAGCGCCCCCGAAGCGCTTGCAAAGCTCTTCGGCAGCGCCACAACACAGGAGCTATTAACTCTTTCTTCGGCTGCTAGTGGGGGTAAAAGTGCCCCGCTAGCGGCCGAAAAGTGCTAACGCTCACACCACCCCAGTGCGAAAAGGGTCTATAGCTTTTGACTTTTTTGCTTAACAAAGCAGTGATTGATGAGTGAGGTCTGCTCAGTGTACTCTGGGTTCGCCTCATGCTGGCTTGATGTTTTACACTGATCCAATAGCAAGAAGGCATATTGAATAGTGGGAGGAAATCTAGCAGATGAGAGCATGGATGCAGATACAGCCCTAGCCAATTAGAAGGGGATGTGCCCCTTGGAATGCTGGGTGCCTGTATTTAAGTCTTATGAGCATATGGGCTCAGGGTTCCAGCCCAGGCCACCTCTGAAGAGAGAGGTTCAGGTGGGGCGGAGGTGGCTGCCTCTCCCCAGCGTGAAAGGCCATGTGGCCTCAGATTGCAGATCTGAGGGCCTGCAAGCTACAACCCAGGGTTCCTGTGCAAACTGACTGAGGGAGAAAGTCTATGGATCTGGTCGTGTGTCACTGGTATAGAGTGTCGCTTGGAAGTAGGCTACTAGCTGTCCCTGGACATTTTATGAGTGCAGACCCTGAAGGGATCCTTGAGACTGAGTTTGTTACTGAAATCTTCCTCTGGTCCTAGAAGTCAGCATCCTGGGTGTGTGAGCTAAAGGAGACACTGGTTAGTGTCTTGAAGATACAAAGTCCACTGAGTCTTTACTGCTATAAAGGGACTTATTCTTCCATACAGGATCTGCATAGTTCAGCAGATCATCTGCTTCCACTGTATTACAGAGAGTGTTGTCTTCACCTCTGAATAGTTAATTTGGAGTATCTTACTAATTCCCTTCTCCTATCCAAGTTCTCCAAATAAAACATAAAACAAATCCCTTGACTGGTCATTGGAGACAATGAGTGGAAGAGTGTGTGCTTGGCTGTGTGAAATACTGTGTAACTAGCTGCAGGATAATCAGTGCTAAGTCCAGGGGACAAATATTCCAGCAGTTCTTGCGGGAGCAGGGCTACATCAATCATACAGTACAGGACATGATAAAGATGTCTGGATGATGAAATTGATGATGACATTTGACTTTCCTTGAGCAGATATTGACTGGTTTGAGAGAAGAAAATCCTGAGAGGGTAGAGTTTGAAACTCTATTTTGTGCCTCTTTGAAACAGCTGATTGTACCCACAGGTCTGGGATGTCTGTGACCTAGAGAAAAGCAAATAGGGAGAACTTTGGGGCATGATTTATTTTTAAGAAGTAGAAGCCCCCAAGGAGGTGGGTTTAGAAGCCTTCCATTATGGAAGAAGGACCTCCCGTGACATCTGTGAAAAAATTATCACGTGCCTCACCAAATAAAAATCCTCCTTCAAAGCGCATACAAGAGATGCGTCTCTTACAGGCAGCTTTCGCAGTCAAGGGTTTTACCCATAAAATTCTGTGCATATGGATAAATATGAGAGACAGAAATTAGTGTCATGCATGTTCTAGACTCTAGAGCGGGGATATGCAATTAGCAGACCTCCAGCTTTTGCAAAACTACAAGTCCCATCATGCCTCTGCCTCTGGGTGTCATGCTTGTGGCTGTCAGAGTCTTGCTATGCTTCATGAGACTTATGCCCCGTACACACGGTCGGATTTTCCGATGGAAAATGTCCGATCGGAGCGTGTTGTCGGAAATTCCGACCGTGTGTGGGCTCCATCGGACATTTTCCATCGGATTTTCCGACACACAAAGTTGGAGAGCAGGAGATAAAATTTTCCGACAACAAAATCCGTTGTCGGAAATTCCGATCGTGTGTACACAAAGCCAACGGACAAAGTGCCACGCATGCTCAGAATAAATAAAGAGATGAAAGCTATTGGCCACTGCCCCGTTTATAGTCCCGACGACGTGTTTTACGTCACCGCGTTCAGAACGATCGGATTTTCCGACAACTTTGTGTGACCGTGTGTATGCAAGACAAGTTTGAGCCAACATCCGTCGGAAAAAATCCTAGGATTTGTTGTCGGAATGTCCGAACAAAGTCCGACCGTGTGTACGGGGCATTATAGTTCTGCAACAGCTGGAGGTCCGCTAATTGCATATCCCTGCTCTAGAGCATCAACACAAAAGAGTAAAGTGGAAGGCAGTGTCTGTAGGTGCTCTATCAAGGTTTGGTCCTAGAAGACAGGATCCTGTTAGTTCTTTGTTGCTGTAGTTCAATTATCTGCAGTCTGACAAACAGAGATTACAGCAATAGATGGTTGCAGAGCTGGGCCTGCTAAATTGAAGAAATCCTTTGAGAGCATCTCCAAATTTCTGTTAAAAGAATCTTTAAAGGAAGAAATATCTTCTATAGGCACAGTAACATGTCTGCTTAGGACTGAGACAGAAGGGTTTACTACTGGAACAGACCACTATTTGTGAACTACTTTTCCACTGGATAGAGCTTGACAATTATTCTCAGAGGGGTGAAAATGTTTTTAGGACTATCCTAATTATCATAAATCATGAACGGGGAAGGTCTTTTTAGAATCAGCAGGTCTTTTAGTACCCAAGGAGGTAGATAATTCTCCTGCTGCCAGCTATTGTATTTTGACAGCCTGCCAGAAAACCCAAATAATGACTACAGATGATTGCCTGCAGTAACTATTTGGACAACTTTTTCCCATCTGGCTCCTTTGATTTCTCAATCAAAGCAGGGCTGCCTACAGCTTGAAGGTTGGCCAATGCACAAGAATTCATCAAATTCAAGTTATGTATGGTCCCCTCATGCTAACCCTAAACCACAAAGAAAAGGTAAACCTCCTTTTTCCTATAAATCCCCGTACAGCGTACAGGGCAATGGTAACTCTTGTAATAGCCCAAAAAAATCAATTTAGACCTGGACCCCCAATGCAGGGACGCGGCAGCAATCAGGTTGTCACACTCTTTGATGGAGAGGGGAGGAACATACAGGGACAGGGTGGTAATTACTACCCTGCACCATATTATGGAGGGGGGATGAACATGGATCAGGAATATACAACCCCTGGCAAAAATGATGGAATCACCAGTCCCTGAGGATGTTCCTTCAGTTGTTTATTGTTGTAGAAAAAAAAACAGATCACAGACATGGCCAAAAACTAAAGGCATTTCAAATGGCAACTTTCTGGCTTTAAGAAACACTAAAAGAAATCAAGAAAAATAATTGTGGTGGCCAGTAACAGTTAGATTTATAGAACAAGCACAGGGAATAAATTATGGAATCACTCAATTCTGAGGAAAAAATTATGGAATCATCCTGTAAATTTTCATTACAAACACTAACACCTGCATCAGATTAAATCTGCTTGTTAGTATGTAGGTAAAAAGGAGTGATCACACCTTGGAGAGCTGTTGCAACAAGTGAACTGGCATGAAGCATGGCTCCAACACCAGAGATGTCAATTGAAACAAAGGAGAGGATTATCAAACTCCTTAAAGAGGGTAAATCATCACGCAGTGTTGCACAAGATGTTGGTTGTTCACAGTCGGCTGTGTCTAAAACATGGACCAAATACAAACAACATGGGAAGGGTGGTTAAAGGCAAGCATACTGGTAGACCAAAGAAGACATCAAAGCGTCAAGACAGAAAACTTAAAGCAATATGCCTTGAAAACAGAAAATGTACAACAAAACAAATGAGGTACAAATGGGAGGAAACTGGAGTCAACATCTGTGACCGAACTGTAAGAAACCGCCTAAAGGAAATGGGATTTACATACAGAAAAGCTAAAAGAAAGCCATCTCTAACACCTAAACACAAAAAACAAGGTTACAATGGGCTAAGGAAAGGCAATCGTGGACTGTGGAGGATTGGATTTCTGTCTTGACGCTTGGATGTCTTCCTTGGTCTACCAGTATGCTTGCCTTTAACCACCTTCCCATGTTGTTTGAATTTGGTCCATGTTTTAGACACAGCCAAGTGTGGACAACCAACATCTTGTGCAACACTGCGTGATATTTACCCTCTTTAAGGAGTTTGATAATCCTCTCCTTTTTTTCAATTGACATCTCTGGTGTTGGAGCCATGCTTCATGTCAGTCCACTTGTTGCAACAGCTCTCCAAGGTGTGATCACTCCTTTTTACCTACATACTAACAAGCAGATTTAATCTGATGCAGGTGTTAGAGTTTGTAATGAAAATTTACAGGGTGATTCCATAATTTTTTCCTCAGAATTGAGTGATTCCATAATTTATTCCCTGTGCTTGTTCTATAAATCTAACTGTTACTGGCCACCATCATTATTTTTCTTGATTTCTTTTAGTGTTTCTTAAAGCCGGAAAGTTGCCATTTGAAATGCCTTTACTTTTTGGCCAAGTCTGTGATCTGCTTTTTTTCTACAACAATAAACAACTGAAGGAACATCCTCAGGGACTGGTGATTCCATAATTTTTGCCAGGGGTTGTAATGTTTCTGTTCAAAATTGTTTTTACCCTATACAGGATGGGGATGCTCCTCCTAATGGTGGCCTAATGCTAACTTTAGAAAACAACCAGAGACGTACCAAAATAATTCCAACAGATCGAATAATAATCAAAATGGAGCGGGTCAATACGCTGGTCCACCTCCGGGTCAGAGCGATTACAATTGGGGTTTTTACCCAAATCCAATCAGGGTATAAAAAGGCCTGTAGAACAAAGAGGAACAAGAAGGGGGAGGTGCATACAAGCAACAAAAAAGGAAAATAACTTAGGGGAAGGGATTTACAACTTAAAGCGTTTGTTAACCCCAAAAAAAAATTGGATCCTGCTCCTTTAACCACTTCAGCCCTGGAAGATTTTACCCCCTTCCTGACCAGAGCACTTTTTACAATTTGGCACTGCCTCGCTTTAACTGACAATTGCACAGGCAATGTTGTACCCAAACAAAATTTGCGACCTTTTTTTCACACAAATAGAACTTTCTTTTGGTGGTATTTGATCACCTCTGCGGTTTTTATTTTTTGCGCTATAAACAAAAAAAAGAGTACCAATTTTGAAAGAAAACAATATTTTTTACTTTTGCTATAATAAATATCCCCAAATTTTAAAAAAAAAACCTAATTTCTTCATCAGTTTAGGCCAATATCGTAATAAGCGTATATTGATTTGTTTGCGCAAAAGTTATAGTGTCTACAAACTATTGGAAAGATTTATGGCATTTTTATGGCGTTTTTATTTATTTAAATTTTTTTACTAGTAATGCAATTTTTAGCGGTATTGAGACGGACAGATCAGAGACTTTTGACACATTTTTGGGACCATTGACATTTATAGAGCGATCAGTGCTATAAATATGCACTGATTACTATATAAATGTCACTGGTAGGGATGGGGTTAACACTAGGGGGCGACTAAGGAGTTACCTGTGTGTTCCCTCACTGTGTTCTAACTGTGTGGAGATCGGGCTAACTAGGAGAGATGACAGATCGCTGTCCCTACTTTGTAGGAACACACGATCTGTCTTCTCTCCTCTGAGAGCACAGGGATTTGTGTGTTTACACACATAAATTCCTGTGCTGGCTCACGTGCACACGATCGCGCGTGATCGCGTCCGCTGTGAAGCCATCCCCCGCTGCACCTCCGGCAGCGTTCCCATGCTCTCTGGTGGCTCTCCTGGGCAAAGCCCCATATATACGGGATTTTGCCCAGGAGAGCCATTCTGCCGCAGTATATCTATGTGAGCCGTCGGGAACCGGTTAAAGCATGTTATACAGCACAGTGCTTGTGCTGTGTTATTGGGCCCATTGTATCACCTGAAATACCTGGCTGATCCTGCCAGTTTCTACTCTCCCCCCTGTAAACTGACCACGGTATATCATGGCTGCTGAGCCTGACACCATGGCCAGTTTACGTGTCATCTTCAGCTGCAGCTCAACTGTCCTCCTCCCCCCTCCACTCCCTGCCTGTCTGCCCCTGTGTCAGTGCCCGCCCCCCGCAGCTCCTCATGCTCTCATAACTGTTTAACCACTTGATGTCTGGGCCATAGCCGAATGACGGCTACAGCGCGAACCTCAATTTCCGGGAGGCCATCATATGACGGCCTCCCCCTTCCTCACGAGCGCGTATCGGGGACATTCTGTGCTGGACACAGCCAGTCACAGATTGCTATAAATGGCCAATCACAGTGGCCCTTTACAGCGCGATCGATGTGGCCAATGAGAGATGATCCCAAATGTAAACATATGAGATCATCTCTCATTGCCGACTCTCTCTCCTCACACAGAGACCGCGTGTGAGGATAGAGAAAGGATCTGACAGCGATCTGTGCTTCAGTGAGTTTTAACACAAATTACAGTGCCCAAACAGTGCCCCATCAGTACAGTGCCTATTTGGGATCTGTGCTCACCTGTGCCAATCTGTGCCATCGGTGATCAGTGTCCATCTGTGCACATCTTTGCAATCGGTGCACATCTGTGCCACCTCATTAGTGCCCACCTGTGCCACCTCATCGGTGCCAATTAGTGCCTCATCGGTGCACATCTGTGCAATCAATCAGTACACATCTGTGCCACCTCATCAGTGCCCATCTGTGCTGCCTCATCAGTGCCCATCTGTGATGCCTCATCCGTGCCCATCTGTGCCGCCTCATCTATGTCCATCTGTGCAATCAGTGCACATCTGTGCCCTCTCATCAGTGCACATCTGTCCTGCCTCATAACTGCCCATCTTGTTATTCGACCACGCTTCTGTCTGCCAATTCTGCACATACCTCTGCCTGATCTGGAACTGACCTTGGACTGTTTGACCATGTTTTTTGCCTGCCTCATGAACTGATCTTGTACCCTGCTACTGGACTAGTGGGATTCAACACAGGGGTCTCACATATGTGAGGGGCTCCAGAATTGTTTTTCTGGATGAAGAAAACAATTTTTTTTGTTTTGTCATTTGTTTTCTCATTCCTAGATTAGGGTCTGGAGACTCGGAGGCTTCAAAGAGATTTGGGTGGGAGAAGCCTCTACCCCTGTCCCCATTCTGGCCTGAACGAGGCCCTACTTCTGCCTGCTGCCTGTAGGACTTACCTTACTGCCATTATGTCTCTGCCTACCACACTGACCACACCACATGTTCCTACCTACTACCAGGACCAATATTTTTGGCACTTCTGACAATATTTCTGCCTGCACTGACCCTGGACTGTATATGGACAGTATCCCTGCCTGCTGCCTGGACAATTGTGTTCGCCGTTGCTGACCAAGTCCCTGCCTGCTGCCTGGACCAGTGCTATCCTCCTGTGTTCAACTGCACTACTACAACCACAGGTAGTCTTTTGTTTACGCTTTGCTCAGCATAATGTATTTTGGGGTGTAATTCTTGGTATGTGCATGCTATGTGTCCTTGGAACACCTGACGGTGTTCCTTGCATGTTGGATCTCTGTATGTGGCCAGGCTGTGTAGAAGTCTCACACATGTAGTATCACCATACTCAGGAGTAGTAGCAGAATGTATTTTGGGGTATCATTTTTGCTATCTAAATGATATGTGTTGGAAATATCTTATAAACGGACAACTTTGTGTAAAAAAAAATGCGTTTTCATTTTTTTTCCACATATTCCAAAAACTTCTGGAAAAAAATGAACAGTTCAAAAGACTCATAATTCCACATAGATTATACGTTGGGGTGTTAGCTTTCCAAAATGGGGACATTTTGTGGGCGTTTCCATTGTCCTGGTGCTCCAGGGCCTTCAAAAGTGTAACAGGTGTTTGAGAAATGAGATGTGTAATTTATGCTCCTAGAACACCTGATGGTGCTCCCTGCATGTTGGGCCTCTGTATGTGGCCAGGCAATGAAAAAGTCCCACACATGTGGTATCGTAATACTCAGGAGTAGCAGAATGTATTTTGGTGTGTCATTTGTGCTATGCACATGCCATGTGAGAGAAATAAGCTATTACAATGACAATTTTGTGAGAAAATAAAAATAAGAAATAAAAATCTTAATTTTGCAAAGAATTGTGGGAAAAAATTACAACTTCAAATAACTCACCATGGCCTCTTACTAAATACTTTGAAATGACTACTTTCCAAAAAGGGGTTATTTGTGGGGCATTTGTACTTTCCTGGCTTGTTAGGGTCTCAAGAAATGAGATAGGCCGCCAGTACATCAGATGTGACACATTTTTTATGATTTGCACCACAGCTTGTAGTATAAATTGTGGCCAAAATTTATGAAGAAAAATTACTAATTTGCAAAATTGTATCAGAGAAATTAAGAAAAATTTGTTTTCTTTCAAAATTTGCGGTCTTTTTTCATTTATACCGCAAAAAATAAAAAACCCAGAGGTGATCAAATACCACCAAAAGAAAGCTCTATTTGTATGAAAAAAAGGACAAAAAAACATTTGGGTACAGTGTTGCATGACTGAGTAATTGTCATTCAAAGCGTGAGAGCACTGAAAGCTGAAAATTGGTCTGGACAGGAGGGGGGTTTACATGCCCAGTAAGCAAGTGGTTAAAGTGTATATAATCCTGCTAGTTCCCCAATGCCAGCTGCTCCCGTCTCTGTGTCTTATTAAAAAATGCCTTCTTTACCTGGTTTCAGAGCAGCTCCCTGCAATCACTTGATCGGCTGGCTCTCTCCTCTCCTCCTCGCATCCCGGCTGACGTCAGCGGGGGAATCTCGGCCCTGCCCACTGTATCTGACAGCCGAGCAGAGGAGACAGCCAGCCAGTGACGTGATTGCAAGGAGCCGCTCTGAAACCCGGCAAACGAGGCATTTTTTTAAATAAAACACACAGATAGGAGCAGCTGTCATTAGGGAACCAGCAGGATTATGAAAAGTGGTATAAGTGGGTTAAAAACCACTTTAAGTCGTCAAACATTGACTGATCATGGAAAGAAAATTCTAGACAGGGGCTTGAAGTTTGCTCCTGAAAGGAGGTTGAGCAAATTTCAAACTTATATGGAGGTGCACAAGTATGTGCGTAAACTTAACATCAAGTGATACTTATTATCCAATCTAATCAAGGATAACAGAATTACTTCTTCAGAATATTAACATTCCAATCTTTCCAATGCGTCTTTGTTTAACCCCCCAGGAACTTTAGCTCCTTCCCTAAAAGTTTTTCGAGACGTTGTCTTGAGAGACCTAGAACAAACCAAGGTGAAAATTGTGAAGATGCAGAGGGATTTAAAAATAGGTTTGGATTCTGTAAGCACAAAGAGTTGGTTATCAGACCAGCCGACAAGGGGGGTGGGATTATCATATTGGATAGATGTGTTATACTGCAGAAATGCATCGTATAGTAGGGGATGGTGACACTTATGCACCTTTAAATAAGGATCTGGTAGTCAGATATAAGAAAAGAATTGGAAGGGATTGTGGATAGAGGATTTAAGCAGGGTATTATCAATAAAAAAAGGAAAAACTTTTTTTGGTACCATGTGCTCCCCGCATTCCAATTATTTATTATCTACCTAAGATCCACAAGAATCTAACTTGCCCCCCAGGAACATCCAATTGTCAGTGGCATAGACTCTGTTACGTCCCAGGGGGCAAGTATATTGATCACTATCTTCAGCCATTGGTGCAGAAGATACCTTTGTATATTAAGGATACTAGGCATGTCATCAGGGCGGCACAGTGGTGCAGTGGTTAGCACTCTCACCTAGCAGTAAAAAAGGGTCGCTGGTTCGAATCCCAACCACGACACTACCTGCCTGGAGTTTGCATGTTCTCCCTGTGCCTGCGTGGGTTTCCTCCGGGTACTCCGGTTTCCTCCCACACTCCAAAGACATGCTGGTAGGTTAATTGGCTTCTGTCCAAAATTGGCCCTAGTATATGAATGGGGACCTTGGATTGAGGGTAGGGACTGATGTGAGTGTGCGATGTACAGGGTTAGGGACAAGGGTCAGGGTTGTAGACACACACTCACTCAGGTTGAACTGGATGGACTGGTGTCTTTATTCAACCTTACTAACTATGTAACTATGTAACTATCAATTTGCTGTCCAAACTTACCCAAATTTAAGGGTTATGGTTTGTGACAGCTGACGAATCCTCTTTGTATACGATTATTCCTCACCTCCTGGGCTTGGAGGCAGTTCAGCTATATTTAAGTCGTAATTCTGGTCTCCCTAGATTACAGCAATATTTAATCATGGAGCTGTTACAGTTTACGGCACCGCATAATTATTACCTATTTTGGTTGTGACTGCTCCTTCAGTGTCATAGGTTATTTGACCATCCCTAATTCTAGTGCTACTGCAAGGCAGCTTCTGAAGAATCTGTTGCTGCTGACATTTTCAGGAACCAGTCCTCTGTATTGGGTATCCTGTTATCAAAACTCTCCACCCTGCATTTGATCTGTGTTCAACAATAAACAAAAAAAGACCCGGTGACTGGAGACTAAGTTTGTGAGTGAGCTACTGGAACTGGTAACAGTGCTGGCAGCTTCTGGACAGGTTGGGAGAGCCCATTGTTTCTTATTGTTGCTCCTTCATGAGTCATCACTAGACAATTCATCTTAAAGATGTTCAGTAGGGTTGAGGCCAGGGCTCTGTGCTGGCCACTCAAGTTTCTCTACACCAAACTCATCAAATCATGTCTTTATGGAGATGACATAGGGGCACGGTCATACTGGAACAGAAAAGGGCCTTTCCTAAACAGAAAAGGGCCTTTCCTAAACTGATAGCACGAGGTTGGAAGCACATAGTTGTCTAAAAAGCCTCTGTTTGCTGTAGCATTAACCATATTCTTCACCGGAAACACCTGAACTCAAACATTTGGAGGGCCTTTGCCCATATAGATAGCTGTGATGGTCAGGTACCAACATACTTTTGACCATAAGAAAAAGAAGATATCCCCCGTGGGGTTTTAAAGCAGCAAAAAATTACGAAAATAGGTTGTTACTTGAAAAAGTTTTTTTATTAATGGAACGTAACCATAATGGTTAAAATAGGAGCTGTGCTACAGGAGATAACACAAATGAAGCTGGCACAAGTATTATACAATAATCAAGCGCTAAATAGGGTGATAATCCTGACGCGTTTCGACCCCGTTGGGTCATCTTCAGAGGATTGAGGCGCTGTGACAAAATTTGCATATTAGAGTTCATGGATATGACCATAAAAATATAATATAATATATATATGCTTAAACCCCCCCCTTTTCCCCTGTTGACGTGGTGGACGGCCGGGGACTCTTGTCGGGACCCGGTGGGGGAGACGTCGGAGAACCATAAGCTCAGGAGAAACTGCTCAAACACAATGTGATTGGTAATTATACTGTTAAACATATATATATTATATTATATTTTTATGGTCATATCCATGAACTCTAATATGCAAATTTTGTCACAGCGCCTCAATCCTCTGAAGATGACCCAACGGGGTCGAAACGCGTCAGGATTATCACCCTATTTAGCGCTTGATTATTGTATAATACTTGTGCCAGCTTCATTTGTGTTATCTCCTGTAGCACAGCTCCTATTTTAACCATTATGGTTACGTTCCATTAATAAAAAAACTTTTTCAAGTAACAACCTATTTTCGTAATTTTTTGCTGCTTTAAAACCCCACGGGGGATATCTTCTTTTTCTTTTTGACATTAATCGGGGTGTGCAGCACTTTATATCTTCTCAGTATGTGTCTCTCTCCCATACTTTTGACCATATAGTACATTTCTGCTATCTCACTTTTTGGAAGTGCAAAGCTGCAGCAAGTATACATAAAACGAACAGTGATGTACACAGAAACAACTGTAGACTTTTTTAACCTTACTTACAAATGAACATAACACAGTGGTTCACTGAGATTACATACTTTTTAAAAATACCCGAAAAGCGAATTTGATGCATCTTAGCATGTTAAAGTTTGTGTGTAAGCAGCTTGTAAGGCCTGTTAAGAGTAGGCAGGTTTAGCCTTTTCTAGAGATAGGTATGTTTTTTGATTGGAATCAGAGTAGTGCAAAACAAAAAAAGATAAGAGAGCTGTAGGAGGATAAGTAGAGAGCCTGAGCCTGGCTTCAGGCAATGTAAAAGAATCAGTGTGGCTTGTGGCTTCCCCTCTGGGGCCAACCATAATCTGTTCTCCCATACCATGCCCTCCAGGATAGCTAGATGCTACCTAAAGAGGAAAGGCTTGGAATAAACAACCCTCTGTAGTGGGCAATGGATCTAGACTGGATCAGCCACAAAAGATTGAGTAAGGTTTGGAAAAGCTAAAGGTGAACATTGAACTATTACATATAACTTTCCATTAAATCTCAACTCTCCTTACCATCCATCCCTCCACCCCAGGTGTTTAGATGTTCTTACCTACCAAATTAATCTCATCTAAGTCCCCCCAACCGTGCCCCTTGCTCCAGCCATTTCCTAAACCCAGAAACTCAGATTAACTTTCACTGGCCGGTCCTTGTGACTGCCATTGGGCTGACAGCAGTAGTCTTCTGGATCCTAAGAGAACCCCTCCAGTGGACAACCAATGGGAATTGTAGGTAGTGGTTACTGTTGACCCTGTGGGGAAATTAGGGGTTAACTTATTCCTGGGTTTTTCTGAGTCTGACCCCTGGTCTTGTGTGATATAAGAGGTCCGGATTCAGAGAGAGAAGGTGCAGAGAGAAGTGAAGGGGAAGAGAAGAAAGATCGGTTTAGGCCTGGTCCACCCTACCAGGCTCGCCTGATATAGTTACTGGAGTCTACCATAGGCTGAGGGGGGGCCCCTCTTGTGTTTGTAAACAAGTTTTTCCAAACGTGGCGTGAAAGCCTAGGAACAGAAAAGTGGACTGGTGGTTTCATTATGGGGTCCCAAACCTACCATCACTGAAAATGTGCTGTAGGCAGTGTAGCAGGAGATGTATAAACAAACCACCATAAGGGGGTGTTCAGTGGTGGCTGGTGCTCAACATTTTTTTGGGGGGCGCAAACAAACTGAAAAATTCTGAAAAAAAACATCAATTGCAGCCTCACTGTACCATCAATCGCAGCCACTGTGCCATCAAACGCAGCCACTGTGCCCATCAATTGCCACCACTGTGCTTATCAAACGCAGCCACTGTGCACATCAATTGCAGCCACTGTGCCATCAAACGCAGCCACTGTGCCATCAAACGCAACCACTGTGCCATCAAACGCAGCCACTGTGCCATCAAACGCAGCCACTGTGCCATGAAATGCAGCCACTGTGCCCCAAAAAAGGGATACATCTCCCCATCACTAAGAAAGCTAGGGAGAGGTGGAATCCATATGAGTAGAGCTCCAAAGGGATGAAGCTAAGGGGAAATATTACTGGGAGTTTGCTATAGGCCCTCTAACCCAAGGGAGGAGGGGGAGACGGATCTCCTATCACAAGTTGGATTAGCAGCAAGGATGGGAAGTGTTATCATAATGCAGGATTTTAATTATCCAGACATAGACTGGGCGGAGGGTACCACACATTTGTCTAAGGCTCGCCAGTTCCTAAATGTCTTGCAGGACAATTTCATGGTTCAGATGGTAGACGCATTAACTAGAAATAAAGCGTTACTTGATCTACTGATTACCAAGAATACAGACCTGATCACGGATGAGGAAATACGGGGCAATTTAGGAAACAGCGATCACAGCTCAATTGGCTTCAGTATAAATCACACAAATAGGAAACATAAGGGGAATACAAAGACACTGAATTTAAAAAGAGACAACTTCCCTAAACTACGAATCTTGTTAGAAGGCATAAATTGGGTTAAAATCTTAGGAACAAAGAACATGGAGGAGAGATGGGTTTGCGTCAAAAGCATATTAAATGAGGGCATTAGCCAATGCATCCCATTGGGCAATAAATTTAAAAGAGCGAACAAAAGTCCTGGATGGCTTAACTCTAATGTAAAAATGCATATAAAAGCAAAGAAGAAAGCCTTCAAAAAATACAAGGTTGAGGGATCATCATCAGCATTCAGACTTTATAAAGACTACTACAAGAAATGTAAGGGTGCAATTAGGGCGGCTAAGTTAGAACATGAAAGACACCTTACGGAGGAAAAAAAATCTCAAGAAATTCTTTAAGTATGTAAACAGTAAAAAAGGGAGGACAGACCATACTGGCCCCATAAAGCATGAGGAAGGACATCTGGGTACAAAGGATGGGGAGATGGCGAAGGTATTGAATTTATTCTTCTCCTCAGTCTTCACGAGGGAATTGGGAGGCTTCAGTAACCAAAACTGCAGTGTTTATCCTCATGACACAACACAGGAAGCACCTACATGGTTAACAGAGGACAGAATTAAAATTAGACTTGGGAAACTTAACATTAATAAATCACCAGGACCAGATGGCTTGCATCCGAGGGTACTTAGGGAACTCAGTCAAGTAATTGCCAGACCATTGTTCCTATTTTTTTACTGACAGTCTACTGACTGGAATGGTACCAGGTGATTGGAGAAAAGCCAATGTAGCACCAATATTTAAAAAGGGCCCAAAATACATCCCTGGGAATTACATACCAATTAGCCTAACATAAATATTATTATTATTATTATTATTATTATTATTATTATTATTATTATTATACAGGATTTATATAGGGCCAACAGTTTACGCAGTGCTTTACAACATGAGGGCAGACAGTACACACAATACAAATCAATACAGGAGGGATCAGAGGGCCCTGCTCATTAGAGCTTACAATCTAGAAGGGAGGGTCAAGTGGAAACAAAAGATAATGACTGTGGGGGGGTGAGCTGATGGGGAAAATGAAAAAAAAAAAAACAGTTGTATTTAGGTGTGGGTAGGGTAGGCTTCTCTGAAGAGAAGTGTTTTCAGGGATCGTCTAAAAGCTATTAGAGTAGGAGATAAGTGGACAGATTGGGGTAGGGCATTCCATAGGATTGGAGAGGCTTTGGAAAAGTCCTGGAGGCGAGCATGGGAGGAGGTGATGAGGGAGCTAAAGAGCAGGAGGTCTTGAGAGGAATGAAGAGAATGAGTAGGTTGGTATTTAGAGACTAGGCTAGTGATGTAGCTGGGGGATAAATTGTGGATGGCTTTGTACGTAGTTGTTAGTATTTTGAATTTAATTCTTTGGCCGACCGGAAGCAAGTGGAGGGATTGACAGAGAGGGGTAGCAGAGACAGAGCGATTGGTAAGGTGGATGAGTCTGGCAGCAGCACTGATGATGGATTGAAAAGGTATGCAATAGTGTGCAAGCTCTTGGAGGGGATAATAAGGGACTATATACAAGATTTTAGTAATGAGAACGGTATCATTAGCAGTAATCAGCATGGATTCATGAAGAATCGTTCTTGCCAAACCAATCTATTAACCTTCTATGAGGAGGTGAGTTGCCATCTAGATAAAGGAAGGCCCGTAGACGTGGTGTATCTGGATTTTGCAAAAGCATTTGACACAGTTCCCCATAAACATTTACTGTACAAAATAAGGTCTGTTGGCATGGACCATAGGGTGAGTACATGGATTGAAAACTGGCTACAAGGGCGAGTTCAGAGGGTGGTGATAAATGGGGAGTACTCAGAATGGTCAGGGGTGGGTAGTGGGGTTCCCCAGAGTTCTGTGCTGGGACCAATCCTATTTAATTTGTTTATACACGACCTGGAGGATGGGGTAAACAGTTCAATCTCTGTATTTGCAGACGATACTAAGCTAAGCAGGGCAATAACTTCTCCGCAGGATGTGGAAACCTTGCAAAAAGACCTGAACAAATTAATGGGGTGGGCAACTACATGGCAAATGGGGTTAAATGTAGAAAAATGTAAAATAATGCATTTGGGTGGCAAAAATATGAATGCAATCTATACACTGGGGGGAGAACCTCTGGGGGAATCTAGGATGGAAAAAGACCTGGGGGTCCTAGTAGATGATAGGCTCAGCAATGGCATGCAATGCCAAGCTGCTGCTAACAAAACAAACAGAATATTGGCATGTATTAAAAAGGGGATCAACTCCAGAGATAAAATTATAATTCTCCCGCTATACAAGACTCTGGTTTGGCCGCACCTAGAGTATGCTGTCCAGTTCTGGGCACCAGTCCTCAGAAAGGATGTACTGGAAATGGAGCGAGTACAAAGAAGGGCAACAAAACTAATAAAGGGTCTGGAGGATATTAGTTATGAGGAAAAGTTGCGAGCACTGAACTTATTCTCTCTGGAGAAGAGACGCTTAAGAGGGGAATTGATTTTAATTTATAAATACCGTATTGGTGACCCCACAATAGGGATAAAACTTTTTCGCGGAAAGGAGTTTAACAAGACTCGTGGCCACTCATTAAAATTAGAAGAAAAGAGATTTAACCTTAAACTACGTAGAGGGTTCTTTACTATAAGAGCGGCAAGGATGTGGAATTCCCTTCCACAGGCGATGGTCTCTTCCACAGGCGGGGAGCATTGATAGTTTTAAAAAATTATTAGATAAGCATCTGGACGACCGCAACATACAGGGATATACAATGTAATACTGACATATAATAACACACATAGGTTGGACCTGATGGACTTGTGTCTTTTTCAACCTCACCTACTATGTAACTATGTAATGCAGTGTGAAAAGTGTCTTGTGGCACAAGCAGCTGTTTTTAAATCTTCATAGTCTTAGTTTGTTGTCCATCACTGTTGGGTACAACCGACCTATTCTTGGCACTGCTACAAAACATTGCCTTTTAAAACAATCTCAAACACAATATAGCAATCTTTACGACTCACCTGGTACAATAGGTCTATATTCGTAAATGGGTGCTTTAGGGCAAGTTCCCAGAGGCCTCCTGATTTGCAAATTTGTCAGGACCTTCAAACCAACATCCTGTTCAGGGTACAAAGACAAGCATATGAGAAGGAATTACAAAATTATCATGATTAATTAAAATGTCCACAAATATAAAAAAGAATCAAAAGTATTTGGTGAAGATTTTTTTAGTGTGCTGTAATTACCGGTAGATGCAAACATTTTTTTACCCAGTACCAGTGTTAGTGAGAGTGTGATAGTACATTGGATGAAGATTAGGTTCAGCATTAAAGAGTTAGGGGGTTACATTCAGGTTTGGCCTCAAGGGCAGGTTCACTTTAACCACTTGAACTCCAGAATCTACAGTGCCTTGAAAAAGTATTCATACCCCTTGAAATTTTCCACATTTTGTCATGTTACAACCAAAAACATAATTGTATTTTATTGGGACTGTTTTGTACAGAACAGCCCTGATCCTCTTCTTCTTGGGTGCCCCACCAGAACTCCAGGCCCCTCCTCTTCATTGGGTGCCCCCACGGAAAGCCGCTTTCTATGGGGGCTCCCATGCAGGCTCTCTTCTGAGTCCTGCTACTGTGTCCATTGACACAGACAGCGGGACACCGCTCCTGTGTCTCTGGATTTGATTGACAGCAGCTGGAGCCGCTGCACTTATGCACATCACTGGATCGGATGGGCTCAGGTAAGAAAAAGGAGGGGGGGTCTGGGGGGAGCTGCAGCACAGAAGGTTTTTCACCTTAATGCGTAGAATGCATTAAGGTGGAAAACCTTGAGGCTTTACAACCACTTTAATCTCACAGGAAGTGAAAAGGACATTGCATTTCTAGCAGGAGCAACAGGTATTTGCTGATGTTTTCAGCCTGAAAAAATGAAAACAATTGTGTCCACCACATCTAAGGCCTGGTGAGCTGCAATATACAAAATGTTTGTCTATGTGTTTAGATACACTTAAAGGTTTAGGTTGAGGTTTAGGGTAGGTTGATCTTAAAGTGGACAAAACAAGTTATTTTCACCCCCTCCTCCCACAATTAGAATTTTTTTTTAGGAGTTTTTGATATTTTTGTGCTTCCATCGTTCTTGCCTAAGTGAAAATGACTTTGCACTCCTGGTGCCTCACAGCACAGATTCCACATGTGCACAGATGTGCCAAAGGGTTCTGCCCAGCCTTTGAGACTCGGATGAGACCTTTGGCACATCTGCGCACACACTGGGGGTTCATCTGCACATGCGCAAAGACACTACAGTTATAGAGGTCATGGATCACGGGTTGTCCGCACAAGCAGGGGGAACCTCAGAACAGCACTGCAGGTCTCTCTCTCTCTCTGCCAGGCTTCAAAGTCCTTGCAACAGCCCTTCAGATCGTCCACACATTGCCAGATTTTCAAACATGGTGGGTGGAGTCAGCATTACAGTGACTGATGTTCCTCTTTACATGTTTGGCCCGGAGTTCAGCATTACGGTATGTAACAATTATTTGCAAACTATATTATTATACAGTATTTATATAGCGCGCTTTGCGCTTTATACAAACTATACACATATTGACAACCAAACTTTAACTTCTGATTTCCTGCAGATCTCTGGGTTTTTCAGTTCTTTTCGGCACACCTGAAATAAGTCGAGTACATCCACAAGTTTAGAAGACGTGGGACGAAACCACCCACAATTAAAGAACGGGTCCTCCTTAACACTCACAGGATATCCTCCTCTGACTGAGTATGGAAACAAACTGAAGACCTGAAAAGAAATTGTTTGGGTTAAAAATGTGCTGTCTCTTTTGCAGGGTATGTCCGCAAGAGTTTCTTCTCGGTAGTGGTCATTATACTCAACTTGAGCTGTTAAAAAATACCAGTCTTTAGGCCTAATACACAAAGTTTTAAAAAAAGGATAAGGCTATTTAATTTAACTGTTTGACTCTAATTTTCAAATCTCATTGGACATATCTGAAAATAACTGTCACTTTTTTTTTTTTTTTTAAAGCGGAGGTCCACCTTAAAAAAAAAAAAAAATACATAAACACGCTCCTTAAAATACATTAAAAAACATTTGAAAAAAAAAAAATTTTTACTTACCAGAAATGGCTGTTGCTAGGCAGATTGCCCTAATCTGCCACTTCCTACTCCGCGGTTCTTGTCCTCCCTCGCAGGAGATTGGGCGTGATGTCTTCTGGGACATGCGTGTCCCAGTAGACAGGCATCCATTCACAAAGTGTCGCGCGACTCGCGCATGTGCAGTAGGAAACGGGCAGTGAAGCCGCAAGGCACTGGCTGTTTCCCTGCGTTAGGAAGGTAGCGCCGGCACCCGATCCGGTGGACGAATCGGCCTCGGGGGGCCGACATCGCGGGCTCACTGGACAGGTAAGTGCCCTTATTAAAAGTCAGCAGCTACAGTGCTTGTAGTTACTGACTTTTTTAAAAAAAGAAAAAAAAACGGCCGGACCTCCGCTTCAAATATGATTATCCAGGTGTCTTAGCTTTGTGAATTGAGCCTCTTAGGACTTTTTTTTCCAATGAACTGCAATGTAATGTAAACCAGCAGTGTGAGCTTCTTCTAAATTTGGAACATGGAGCAGATGCTGCTCCTATCTAACTAAAGGGGTGCAAGCCACTTTGTTAATTAGGAGCAATCCGTTTTCTGTTCTATGGCTGTGGCAGGCACGGCATACAGCACAAAGAAAAGAGAGCTGGAGCTGACTCTCTCTCTGCCTGTCCAATCCCCCCCCCCCCCCCCCGCTCAGAGTAGAGAGAGGAGAAGGGGTGTTAATCCAGTGTAGTCTCTGCTTGTGTAATGCGTTCAATACACTGGCAGAGAGAGGGATGTAAACTGACAGCTGACATCCCATACAAGGTTGCACCTGGTGAGGATCTGTGGGAAAACTGCCATACTCCCTCTGTTAAACAGGTTCAGAACTAAGCTAGTTTCTATTGCACTCTGAGGCTCGCGGTTCATATTGCTGTGACCTGAAAGTTGCGTAAATTGCGGTTCGATTTTTCCAGGCTTACCTAGGTGGATGCAGCATTGGTCCAATGCTGTGTCTGTCCCCCCACCGCCTCTGCACTGAGAACTGAGCCATCGAACACTGCTGATGGCTCAGTTCTTACAGATCCCCGAGTGAAAAGCTCCTGGCTGACAGTCAGCAGCTCTCCTCTCTGCTCCTCCGCGCTCATTGGCGTGCTGAGCTGTGGAGGGTCAGGGAGTGGCCATCTCAGGCTCTTAGCGGCTTGCTGAGAGGCTGAGACAGGCATTAGTCCAGGCACCTGGCGGATCCAGACTTTATTGTCATGATGACTCTTACTGATTCCAGTGACATCAGCAGAGAGTGGACTTCAGACCCCAAATTCTACTGGGCATCCCATATATTCACATCCCTATCCAAGTTCAAATCCCTCAATAAAAATACAAAAACAAGTACATGGACTGTTCATTGTCTCCAAGGCAATTGGGAAGTGAATGCTGGGCTGGGCAGGGTGACAGGTGGACCACAACTTTAAGCAGCCTCTACAGGGGTACCGCTACAAATGATTGACATATTCACACAGTTCATTTGGTATACATAGTCCCCTTGGTATCTACAGTATATGTACAATATCCAGTGTTCAGCTTAATTTAGCAATCCTCAACTAGGGTTCTGTGGAACCCTAGGGTTCTTCCAGAGGTTGCTAGGGGTTCTTGAGCTGTGGCTGCTCGAGCACCCATTTGATGGTGCCTGCATAGTTTCAGGGTCAACGTTACTGGGCAGCATCAGAGTCATGACAGCAATGATCTTTTTAGCTAACTGTAATGCCGCGTACACACGATCGGAAATTTGGCCAGCAAAAGACAGATGAGAGTTTTTGGTCGGAAAATGCGACCGTGTGTACGCTCCATCGGACTTTTGCTGGCGTCTGTACAAATTCCGACGCGCAAAATTCCTACGCATGCTCGGAAACAATTTGACGCATGCTCGGAAGCATTGAACTTCATTTTCTCGGCTCATCGTAGTGTTGTACGTCACCGCGTTCTTGATGCTCAGAGAACTTTTGTGTGACTGTGTGTATGCAAGGCAAGCTTAAGCGGAATTCCGTCAGAAAAACCATCCAAGTTTTTTCCCACGGAAAATCTGCTCGTGTGTACGCGGCATAAGGGTGGCATTCTGTCCACAATGTAAGGAGGGCAACTTTCAACTGACCCCTGATAAACTGGTTTTAGCAGGGTGGCCCTGAGACCTTGGTGGTTATCCATATTAATTCAGATAATTATCACGGTGACCCAGAGAGCACTCACATCCATCAATTGTCTGGACTTTATTATTATTTATTTTGCTTTGCACATTGGCACTTTATTGCATTATATGGTGCACCTTGTCATTTTAATGTTTTATATACATTGATTTCTCCTACCATTGATCATTGATTTTTGTTATTATACATTTCTAGACTTGTTTCAATTGATTTGTATTTTTAGCACTTTATTTGGTACACTATAGCAGTTTGATACTTGAGTGTATCATACACTATTTTTGTATCATTTTCAGCATAGCACTTATTTACTATTTTTCTTTTATACATAGTATGTCAATTGTGGTGCTAGCAGCTTTTCTTATAGGCTATTAACTCAATATTTCCTATATAGTATACATACAGTTACTGCCCGCTGTATAAGTCCCTTTCTAAACCCCAAACTGATATTTTTCCTTACCATTTCATTGGTTAATTCCTTATCTTCAAAACCGATCTGGACGCTTTTATCTACGGCACGTAGTGCACACAAAGACCTGGCAGAGGATACAATGCGGAGGTTGACTTGACCTTTTGGGATGGACTGTGAGCTTACAAACTTCAACGTTGCCTGCAAGGGGAGCAACAGATTGTCAATGCTATAAACAAAAACAGAAACAAGATGTTCTGGATCGTGTCACACATGAGCTCGACCCATACCTAGCCTGTTCGCGGTTCGGAAAATTGATGACACACTCGCCATATTTGGACAGTTTGCCCACCCGAATCATCAGCTGCTATATTGTAAAAGCAGCGAGCCAGGGAATCCAGGCACCATCCTTGACCAAATATGGTCAAGACATATCTGTCAATAATATCAATCAGGCATCCCAGGGACTGTTGTTTGCATTGCATTGGTGCTGCAGAATCTTTCTTGGTGGTGGAAGATGGCAGGGAATCTTTTTCCTTCAGTGGGTCCTCATAATTCACAATGGTTCTACATCACTGGACAACATGATTTGCAGTGGATTTACTCTTTGTGGGAATGGGTAAGGGATACTAATGCACCTCTCTACTCATGGGAAGGGGGGATATCTGGGAGCCCCCTTATTATAAAAGGAAGTCCTCTCCCCACAAACTCCCACATTCTTGTAGGGCATTGGATGTAGGGAAAATGCCCGCTTGCTGTCTTCCCTTTTCTGGCCACCCAGGCTGCAAGCTTGGATAGGAGTCTCCAAGGATCTGGTTGGAATATTAGGTTGCATACCTAGATAAGGGTCTGGTTAGAATATTAGGTTGCATGCCTGGATAAAGCTGGATACACACTATACAACTTTTGTTGTTAGATTTCCTTTAGATCCGTGGTTCTCAACTCCTGTCCTCAGGACCCACTAACAGGCCAGGTTTGCAAGAATGAAAAACATCACAGGTGATATAATTTGTTGCTCATTGATTGCAGTATTCTAGTCTGCATCTCCCCGAGGTAATACTTAAAATCTGGCCTGTTAGTGGGTCCTGAGGACAGGTTTAGAGAACCACTGCATTAGATTTACCTTCAACTATGTAGTGCAAGGGCAGGGCCGATCGTAGGGTCACAGGCGCCTGGGTGCAGAAATATTTCTGGCACCCCCATATGGGCCTGGTCATTTTAGTAACCCCTCCCCTTTACAAATATTTCTATGGCAACGACTCAACCACAGAGATGCCCAACCACGAAGTCTTCATTACCCTGGGATCCTTACAGGTACAATAAACAAAATACAGGAAGAGAAGCAAGAGTACTTTATTGGGACCTGGAGGGGGGCCTCTCTGATGGAGACAGAGAGCACTTCTGTTAGAGAGTCTGTTAGAAAGAGCCCCCAGAAATACTACAGACATGATAAAGGAGATGGTCAGAGACTGCAGACATAGTACAGGAGATGGTAAGAGACTGCAGACATACTACAGGAGATGGTCAGAGACTGCAGACATAGTACAGGAGATGGTCAGAGACTGCAGACATACTACAGGAGATGGTCAGAGACTGCAGACATACTACAGGAGATGGTCAGAGACTGCAGACATACTACAGGAGATGGTCAGAGACTGCAGACATAGTACTGGAGATGATCAGAGACTGCAGACATAGTACAGGAGATGATCAGAGACTGCAGACATAATAAAGGAGATGGTCAGAGACTACAGACATAGTACAGGAGATGATCAGAGACCGCAGACATAGTACACGAGATGGTCAGAGACCGCAGACATAGTACAGGAGATGGTCAGAGACCGCAGACATGGTACTGGAGATGCTCAGAGACTGCAAACATGGTACAGGAGATGGTCAGAGACTGCAGACATGGTACAGGAGATGGTCAGAGACTGCCGACATGGTACAGGAGATGGTCAGAGACTACTGACATGGTACAGGAGATGGTCAGAGACTACCGACATGGTACAGGAGATGGTCAGAGACTGCAGACATGATACAGAAGATGGTCCGAGACTGCAGACATAGTACAGGAGCTGGTCAGAGACTGCAGACATAGTACAGAAGATGGTCAGAGACTGCAGACATAGTATAGGAGATGGTCTGAGACTGCAGACATGATACAGGAGATGGTCCGAGACTGCAGACATAGTACAGAAGATGTCTAGAGACTGCAGACATAATACAAGAGGTGGTCAGAGACTGCAGACATAATACAGGAGATGGTCAGAGACTACAGACATAGTACAGGAGATGGCCAGAGACTGCAGACATAGTACAGAAGATGGTCAGAGACTGCAGACATAATACAGGAGAGGGTCAGAGACTGCAGACATAGTACAGGAGATGGTCAGAGACTGCAGACATAGTACAGGAGACGGTCAGAGACTGCAGACGTAGTACAGGAGACGGTCAGAGACTGCAGACGTAGTACAGGAGATGGTCAGAGACTGCAGACGTAGTACAGGAGATGGTCAGAGACTGCAGACATAGTACAGGAGATGGTCAGAGACTGCAGACATAGTACAGGAGATAATCAGAGACTGCAGACATAGTACAGGAGATGGTCAGAGACCGCAGACATAGTACAGGAGATGTCAGAGACTGCAGACATGGTACAGGAGATGGTCAGAGACTGCAGACATGGTACAGGAGATAACGGCACACTAACTGAAGCAACGGCACGAACGTGACGTTGGCACATGCAGATACAGGGGATATCTCCTAAACTGTGCAGGTTTAGGAGATATCCGGGGTAGCTTCAGGTAAGCCTCATTATAGCCTTACCTGTAGTAAAAAGTGTATTGTAAGGGTTTACAACCACTTTAATGGGCCTTGCTCCTAAAGAGGTTTTAAACCTCTGAGGAAAAAAACCTGCAAGACAATGGCATAATGAGCTAGTATGCATTGCATGCATCTCCTATACTATGTCTGCAGTCTCTGACCATCTCCTGTACTATGTCTGCGGTCTCTGACCATCTCCTGTACTATGTCTGCAGTCTCTGACCATCTCTTGTACTATGTCTGCAGTCTCTGACCATCTCTTGTACTATGTCTGCAGTCTCTGACCATCTCCTGTACTATGTCTGCAGCCTCTGACCGTCTCCTATATCATGTCTGCAGTCCCCCTAGTGGTTAACCCCTTCACTGCCTGTCCCATTTACACAGTAATCAATGCAATTTTATAGCATTGATCGCTGTATAAATGTGAATGGTCCCAAAAATGTGTCAAAAGTGTCTGATGTGTCCGCCATGTCGCAGTCAGGAAAAAAAATCGCGATCGCCGCTATTACTAGTAAAAAAAATAAATACATTTTTTTTTTAAAAATGCCATAAATCTATCCCATATTTTGGAGACACTATAACTTTTGCGCAAACAAATCAATATACGCTTATTGCGATTTTTTTTACCAAAAATATGTAGAAGAATACGTATCGGTCGAAACTGAGGAAAAAATTAGTTTTTTTGGTTTTTTTTTTTTAAATTGGGATATTTATTATAGCAAAAAGTAAAAAATATTGTGTTTTTTTCAAAATTGTCGCTCTTCTTTTGTTTATAGCGCAAAAAATAAAAAACGCCGAGGTGATCAAATACCACCAAAAGAAAGCTCTATTTGTGGGAAAAAAAGGACGTCAATTTTGTTTGGGTACAACGTCGCACGACCACGCAATTGTCGTTTAAAGTGCGACAGCGCTGAAAACTAAAAATTGGTCTGGGAAGGAAGGGGGTGAAAATGCCCGGTATTGAACCGGTTAAAGAACGCCTCCAGGAAAGATATTTTCCAAAGTGCTCCCCTAGGCACAATTACTGGACTGGAACTTAAAGCAGACCTTCTGCCCCCCCCCCCCCCCCGATTCTGTGCAGATGTGCTGCAGAGCATCAGGCCCCCAGCAGAGCCCTGTGGCACATCTGTTACCATGTGGATTTCCCGCCAAAGACAGTGTGAATATGGAAGTCCCAAACCTCGTCATATCTGAGCATGGGCAGAAAACCCCACGCATGTTCACAGATGTGTTACAGGGCTCTGCTGGGACCCAATGGCCTGGGCAGAGCCCTTTGGAACATCTAAGCAGGTGCCAGACCAACAAAGATGGCAGTGCTGAAGCAATGGGGTCAAAGGTAAAGGGGACTGAGGTTCCTCTTCAGCGGTTGGTTTTTCCATGATAAAAGGTAGAGCTTTTCTAAAACAAATTATACTGTTGCTAAATATTGTGAGGTCAGGAATGTATGGAGCCAGGTGCCGTGATGATGGAAATCTAGTATGCTTGTAAAGGAGTTGCATCCTCAGTGGCTGGCCAACAGTAGACCTGGAAGATACCCGATCAAGACCAGAAAAAGATGTCAGCCACCATGGACAGAAGGAAGAACATAGACATCACACCGATGGAGGAGGGTGCAGTAGAGAGTATTTGGGCCGTAATGTACAAGCATGCTGTGCATATTTGCAAATTATAGCAAGAGGTCCTGCGACCAGTGGTGGATTTAGTTCCACTTGAAGTTGACGCTCCCTGAAGTTTTCTTGCAGATATTTAATTACTGAAGCTCTCCACACTTGGAGAATTGAACCCAGTGTCTGATTACCAAATAAGCAGAGTAGGCACAAGCCTATGGGCCCCACGCCGTTTAAGGCTGAATTCACACCTATGCATTTTTAGTGCTTTTTTGCATTTTGCAGATTTGCATTACAGAATGTGTTCCCGAAGAAACCATGTTAAATGGACTGTAGTGCAAATCTGCAAAATGAAAAAGCACAAAAAATGCATAGGTGTGAATCCAGCCTAAGGGCCCTGCAACAACGAATCAAAATAATATCGACTTGATCTTGAAAGAAAATTACAATGAAGCTTTCTTAAATTATTTACAAAGGATAGAAAAAAATGAATCGACTCAAAGAAACAAAAACTTTACATTGAAGACTCTATAGAGAAAATCCTGTATTAATGTAATGTACACGATAACAACTTAATGTCCATAAACCATAGACATCAGGTTCACATTACAGTTTGTCTCTGAGGCTGGGTTCACACTTGTTCATATGATCATATCAAATCATATGATTTGCACCGCATTGCTCAGCAGATCACATGCGATGTCTGTGCGATGCAAAACTGTATGGCTGAAATCGCATCACATTCGCACCAAAATGGTGCAGAACCCTTTTGTTTGGTCCGCACTGGAATGTGTTCACACCTATGCGATCCGATTCCTGCACCATTTCACAGTTTTGCACTGCGATCTGCAAAATGATCTGGGGGTGTCATTAACTCGCAGATGTCATTGTTAACCGCCGGCGCTTCAGGTGCACTGGTTCCTATATCACACGAGTGTGAATCCCGCCTCAAAAGCTCTTCTTTTTTTAGCTGTGTAAAAAAATCTGGTGCAGCCTATGTCAGTGCAATGCACAGTATCAGTGGTGGTCATCTCCATCTAGGACGGACACACTACTTACAGTTGCAATAAAAAGTATGTGAACCCTTTTGGAATTATATGGATTTCTGCACAAATTGGTCATAAAATGTGATCTGATCTTCATCCAAGTCACAACAATAGACAATCACAGTCTGCTTAAACTACTAACACACAAAGAATTAAATGTTACCATGTTTTTATGTAAACATTCACAGTGCAGGTGGAAAAAGTATGTAAACCCTTGGATTTAATAACTGGTTGAACCTCCTTTGGCAGCAGTAACTTCAACCAAACGTTTCCTGTAGTTGCAGATCAGACGTGCACAACGGTCAGAAGTAATTCTTGACCATTTCTCTTTACAGAACTGTTTCAGTTCAGCAATATTCTTGGGATGTCTGGTGTGAATCGCTTTCTTGAGGTCATGCCACAGCATCTCAATCAGGTTGAGGTCAGGACTCTGACTGGGCCACTCCAGAAGGCGTATTTTCTTCTGTTTAAGCCATTCAGTTGTTGATTTACTTCTATGCTTTGGGTCGTTGTCCTGTTGTAACACCCATCTTCTGTTGAGCTTCAGCTGGTGGACAGATGGCCTTAAGTTCTCCAGAAAAATGTCTTGATAAACTTGGGAATTCATTTTTCCTTCAATGATAGCAATCCATCCAGGCCCTGACGCAGCAAAGCAGCCCCAAACCATGATGCCACCACCACCACCATACTTCACAGTTGGGATGAGGTTTTGATGTTGGTGTGCTGTGCCTCTTTTTCTCCACACATAGTATTGTGTGTTTCTTCCAAACAACTCAACTTTGGTTTTATCTGTCCACAGAATATTTTGCCAGTACTCTTGTGGAACATCCAGGTGCTCTTGTGCAAACTGTAAACGTGCAGCAATGTTTTTTTTTGGACAGCAGTGGCTTCCTCTGTGGTATCCTCCCATGAAATCCATTCTTTTTTTAGTGTTTTACGTATCGTAGATTCGCTAACAGGGATGTTAGCATATGCCAGAGACTTTTGTAAGTCTTTAGCTGACACTCTAGGATTCTTCTTCACCTCATTGAGCAGTCTGCGCTGTGCTCTTGCAGTCATCTTTACAGGACGCCCACTCCTAGGGAGAGTAGCAGCAGTGCTGAACTTTCTCCATTTATAGACAATTTGTGTTACCGTGGACTGATGAACAGCAAGGCTTTTGGAGATACTTTTATAACCCTTTCCAGCTTTATGCAAGTCAACAATTCTTAATCGTAGGTCTTCTGAGAGCTTTTTTGTGCGAGGCATCATTCACATCAGGTAATGCTTCTTGTGAAAAGCAAACCCAGAACTGGTGTGTGTTTTTTATAGGGCAGGGCAGCTGTAACCAACACCTCCAATCTCATCTCATTGATTGGACTTCAGTTGGCTGACACCTCACTCCAATTAGCTCTTTGAGATCTCATTAGTCTAGGGGTTCACATACTTTTTCCACCTGCACTGTGAATGTTTACATGATGTGTTCAATAAAAACATGGTAACATTTAATTCTTTGTGTGTTATTAGTTTAAGCAGACTGTGATTGTCTATTGTTGTGACTTAGATGAAGACCAGATCACATTTTATGACCAATTTGTGCAGAAATCCATATCATTCCAAAAGGGTTCACATACTTTTTGTTGCAACTGTAGTTCAATGTTATGCCACTAGAGCAGGGGTAGGCAACCTTTAAGAGATGAGATCCTGGACAACATTGTAGAGATCAAAGATCACCGGGGTCCAGCACCCCTTTTTTATTAAAAAAAATAAATTAACTAGCAAGCCCCAAATAAAAAGTAAAAAGAGCATGAAGAAAACCTACTAAAACTAAAGTCACTGTAAAAATAAAAAAATTAGCCTACCTTAAAAGTTTCAGTGAGAAACTCGGCATTCACTTTCATTCACATTTTTTTTCATGCCTGGGGAGTAATTGGTCACCCCCACAAGTCTGATGCCTGAGTTCATCATGAAAGCAGAACATCTGGTATTGCAGGCCGATTTTCTTGACTAGTTTAAGGCCTGGCTATCTGCTCTGACTTCTGGCCAGTGTGAGTAGTATGTAGGGCAGCGTACAGGGGTCAGTAGTATGTAGGGCAGCGTACAGGGCTCAGTAGTATGTAGGGCAGCGTACAGGGGTCAGTAGTATGTAGGGCAGCATACAGGGGTCAGTAGTATGTAGGGCAGTGTACAGGGGTCAGTAGTAAGTAGGGCAGTGTACAGGGGGTCAGTAGTATGTAGGGCAGTGTACAGGGGTCAGTAGTATGTATGGCAGCGTACAGGGGTCAGTAGTTAGTAGGGCAGTGTACAGGGGGTCAGTAGTAAGTAGGGCAGTGTACAGGGGGTCAGTAGTATGTATGGCAGCGTACAGGGGTCAGTAGTAAGTAGGGCGGTGTACTGGGGTCAGTAGTATGTAGGGCAGCGTACAGGGGTCAGTAGTATGTAGGGCAGTGTAAAGGGGTCAGTAGTATGTAGGGCAGTATACAGGGGTCAGTAGTATGTAGGGCAGTGTACAGGGGTCAGTAGTAAGTAGAGCAGTGTACAGGGGGTCAGTAGTATGTAGGGCAGTGTACAGGGGGTCAGTAGTATGTGCGGGGGGGGGGTCAGGAGGGCATGGTACTTGGGGGTCAGGAGAGTATGGTACTGGGAGATAAGGAGGACATAGTACAGGGGGATCAGGACGGCTGGAGTGTTGATAGGGTATGGCACTGGGGGGGGGGGACAGGAGGGTATGGTATTAGGGGGATCAGGAGGGCTGGGGTGCCAGGAAGGCATGGTACTGAAGGGTCAGGTGGGCACGGTACTGGAGGGTACTGGAGGGTCAGGATGGCTGGGGTGTCATGAGAGCATGGTGCTGGGGGTCAGGAGGGCATGGTGCTCGGGGTCAGGAGGGCATGATGCTGGGGGTCAGGAGGGCATGGTGCTGGGGGTCAGGAGGGCATGGTGCTGAGGGTTGATGCTGGGGGTCAGGAGGGCATGTTGCTGTGGGTCAGGAGGGTACGGTGCTGGGGGTTGATGCTGGGCAACTACAGGAAACGTTTGGTTGAAGTTACTGCTGCCAAAGGAGGTTCAACCAGTTATTAAATCCAAGGGTTCACATACTTTTTCCACCTGCACTGTGAATGTTTACATAAAAACATGGTAACATTTAATTCTTTGTGTGTTAGTAGTTTAAGCAGACTGTGATTGTCTATTGTTGTGACTTGGATGAAGACCAGATCACATTTTATGACCAATTTGTGCAGAAATCCATATCATTCCAAAAGGGTTCACATACTTTTTGTTGCAACTGTAGTTCAATGTTATGCCACTAGAGCAGGGGTAGGCAACCTTTAAGAGATGAGATCCTGGACAACATTGTAGAGATCAAAGATCACCGGGGTCCAGCACCCCTTTTTTATTAAAAAAAATAAATTAACTAGCAAGCCCCAAATAAAAAGTAAAAAGAGCATGAAGAAAACCTACTAAAACTAAAGTCACTGTAAAAATATAAAAACTTAGCCTACCTTAAAAGTTTCAGTGAGAAACTCGGCATTCACTTTCATTCACATTTTTTTTCATGCCTGGGGAGTAATTGGTCACCCCCACAAGTCTGATGCCTGAGTTCATCATGAAAGCAGAACATCTGGTATTGCAGGCCGATTTTCTTGACTAGTTTAAGGCCTGGCTATCTGCTCTGACTTCTGGCCAGTGTGAGTAGTATGTAGGGCAGCGTACAGGGGTCAGTAGTATGTAGGGCAGCGTACAGGGCTCAGTAGTATGTAGGGCAGCGTACAGGGGTCAGTAGTATGTAGGGCAGCATACAGGGGTCAGTAGTATGTAGGGCAGTGTACAGGGGTCAGTAGTAAGTAGGGCAGTGTACAGGGGGTCAGTAGTATGTAGGGCAGTGTACAGGGGTCAGTAGTATGTATGGCAGCGTACAGGGGTCAGTAGTTAGTAGGGCAGTGTACAGGGGGTCAGTAGTAAGTAGGGCAGTGTACAGGGGGTCAGTAGTATGTATGGCAGCGTACAGGGGTCAGTAGTAAGTAGGGCGGTGTACTGGGGTCAGTAGTATGTAGGGCAGCGTACAGGGGTCAGTAGTATGTAGGGCAGTGTAAAGGGGTCAGTAGTATGTAGGGCAGTATACAGGGGTCAGTAGTATGTAGGGCAGTGTACAGGGGTCAGTAGTAAGTAGGGCAGTGTACAGGGGGTCAGTAGTATGTAGGGCAGTGTACAGGGGGTCAGTAGTATGTATGGCAGCGTACAGGGGTCAGTAGTAAGTAGGGCAGTGTACAGGGGGTCAGTAGTAAGTAGGGCAGTGTACAGGGGGTCAGTAGTATGTATGGCAGCGTACAGGGGTCAGTAGTAAGTAGGGCGGTGTACAGGGGGTCAGTAATATGTAGGGCAGCGTACAGGGCTCTGTAGTATGTAGGGCAGTATACAGGGGTCAGTAATATGTAGGACAGTGTACAGGGCTCAGTAGTATGTAGGGCAGTGTACAGAGGTCAGTATGGTGTAAGGAAGCGTACAGAGGTCAGTAGTAGGTCGGGCAGCATACAGAGGTCAGTAATAGGCAGGGCAGCATACAAAGATCAGTAGGATGTAGGTCAGTGTACAGAGGTCAATAGCATATAGGGCAGGGTACAGAGGTCATTAGTATGTAGGGCTGGGTTCAAGTGGGCAAGGTATAGGGGAGTTGGGGGGGCACGGTACTGGGGGATAAGAAGGGCATGGTGCGGGGGGGGGGGTCAGGAGGGCATGGTACTTGGGGGTCAGGAGAGTATGGTACTGGGAGATAAGGAGGACATAGTACAGGGGGATCAGGACGGCTGGAGTGTTGATAGGGTATGGCACTGGGGGGGGGGGGACAGGAGGGTATGGTATTAGGGGGATCAGGAGGGCTGGGGTGCCAGGAAGGCATGGTACTGAAGGGTCAGGTGGGCACGGTACTGGAGGGTACTGGAGGGTCAGGATGGCTGGGGTGTCATGAGAGCATGGTGCTGGGGGTCAGGAGGGCATGGTGCTCGGGGTCAGGAGGGCATGATGCTGGGGGTCAGGAGGGCATGGTGCTGGGGGTCAGGAGGGCATGGTGCTGAGGGTTGATGCTGGGGGTCAGGAGGGCATGGTGCTGTGGGTCAGGAGGGTACGGTGCTGGGGGTTGATGCTGGGCGTCAGGAGGACATGGTGCTGGGTGTCAGGAGGATTTAGTGCTGGGGTTGGGTGTCAGGAGGGTATAGTGCTGGGGATCAGATGAGCATGGTGCTGAGGGTTGGTACTGGGGGTCAGGAGGGCATGGTGCTTGGGGTCAGGAGGGTATGGTGCTGGGGGTTGGTGCTGGGTGACAGGAGGGCATGATGTTGGGGGTTAGATGGGCATGGTGCCGGGGGTTGGTACTGGGTGTCAGAAAGGCATGGTGCAGGGGGTCAGGAGCGCATGGATCTGGGTGTCAGGAGGGCATGATGGAGGGGGTCAGATGGGCATGGTGTTGAGGGTTGGTGCTGAGGGTGAGGAGGGTATGGTGCTGGGTGTCGGTGCTGGGTGTCGGTCCTGGGTGTCAGGAGGGCATGGTGCTGGAGGTTTTAGTCTTAGTCTTGACTAAAATGGTATTTTAATTTTAGTCCCATTTTAGTTTTAGTTGTATTTTAGTCATCTCAATTGTTTTAGTCGTATTTTAGTCAACTAAAATGGTATTACGTTAGTTGACTAAAATGTTTTAGTCAATAAAATTAACACTAGTGTTAGGAGGGCACAGAAGTTGTTGTTTTTTGAATGCAGAGTGGCGCAGGGAAGGTGCAATGGCAAACCCACATGTCCTGGCTCTGATTGCTGCTGGCAATCCCGCCATTCCACCAGGTATCACTCACAAGCCCTGCCCCCTTGGATCGGGAAGGAGGGCCGGTGGGGAGGAGGACGGAAGAGAAAGAGCTTGGGCATGTTCAGTGAAGAGCCCAAACCCGCCCAAGCTATTCCGGAGGCTTTTTCCGCCCCTTGCATACGTGTGGCTGTGGGTCGGGGGCTGCTTCTGCACCCTGGGACTGAGTGAGCATACACCGCTCGGTGAAACTCAGGAAAAGACCGGGTTGGCAACACAGGGACATGTTCGTGAGCTACCTGTCGGCGGTAGACAGGTAGCTGGCGAATGACGGGTTGCCGACCCAGGCACTAGAGCATGAGCACAAAAAACTTCCAGAAATCTGCGAGGGGGGCCCTAAGGTTTCAACTGCCTAGGAGCCTTCACAGAGTTTAATACGGCACTGATTGAACCCACACCTTGCACACTGTCCTAGAAACTCTACAGCAAATGGAAATGCCATTGGTCGATGGGGTAAACACAGACAGTTCTTCCGGTACATGCAATGCATATAGGAATCATGCCTTACCATGTTGGGAAAACACATTTCCAGGTTGAAAAAGATTCTATCTGCAACCATCGTTTGATTCTTCAGTAAAAGGAAACTGATCATTTTGGGATTCGGCCCAAACTTGTGTGTGAAGGTAATCCCGATTTTGCAAATGCCGTTCAGAGCTATTAGAAAATGAAAAGATCCAAGGAATGACTTCTACTTTTACTCATCAGAAAGAAAAAAAATTGGTTACTAAAACTATAGTAATCAAATATTTGTATTAAAGCAGTATTAAACCAAGCTCCATTCACTTTGACTTTGACCATTGATAATGGACAATTGTTGTATTGTATAATATTCAGGTAATGCCGCGTACACACGAGCAGACTTTACGTCAGACTTGGCCCGGCGTACCGGATTTCGACGGACAATTCGATCGTGTGTGGGCTCCAGTGGACTTTGTTTTCTCAAAAGTTGGACAGACTTAGATTTGAAACATGTTTCAAATCTATCCAACGGACTTTGCTTTCTAGCGGACAAACCGGTCGTGTGTGTGCTAGTCCGACGTACCAAAACTAACGCATGCTCTGAAGCAATTACAAGACGGAAGCGCTCGGTATGGTAAAACTAGCCTTCGTATTGAAGCTAGCACATTCCTCTTCTGTGATCTTTTAATACAGCGCTTTTTTTTTTCTTTATAATGCGAGAGGAATGAAGTTGTTTTGCTGCTTTATATTTACACAGAGTTCTCACAAACTACTTTCTTCATGATTTATCCTCATGCCATGACTAATATGATATTTTTTAAAAGCCAGATCTCCATAAATAAAGTATTAAATTAGATTTTGGACTCATCTTTCTTTTTTAGATTTAAACACTATCTATTTTACAATGTGTGCTAAATTATACAAATTTTTTTTTCTTTTAGTTTTGGAGTTTCAAGTTACCACAATAACCTTAATATTTTGTGTTGTTTTAATGAACCTTAATGAGGTTGTTGTCCCTTGTTAATTACACATAGGGGGGTTTATTTTCCAAAGGCAAATTCATTTTTCACTACAAGTGCAAATTGTACTTGGAATTGCACAGAAAGAGCATTTGGAAGTGCATTCGCTGTGGATCCAAGGGGCACATGCAAGGAACCACAAAAAAAAAAAAAACAAACCTTTTTCTTGCACATGATTGTATGATAAAATCAGCGGAGCTTCCCCTCATTTCAGCTCTTCCCTTCAGATTTACAGCGACTGCACTTCCAACAAGTGCACTTGCAGTGCAATTTCTAAAGTGCACTTTTCACTAGTACTTTGGACTTGATTTTCTAAATGATTTAGCCTTTTTGAAAAAACACACATAGTCTTTTTGACCTGTACCTGCCTACTCCCAAACCAAATGTCGTTTTGGAATCCAAACACATAGTCAATAATGTAAGGTAAATAAAAAATCCACTTTTGGAATCTGTGAAGCCTTTCGTCCCCCAGGACACACATCAAGTTTTAGGACAAGAAAATTGGTATCTTGCGACTAGGGAGCACAGGGAGCACAGTCATACCAGACAGAAGACAGGCAATCACTTTCGACTCTTCCGTGGAGCCTTCCCTGCACGCTTCTTTGCAGCCTTCCCTCCACGCTTCACTGCAGCCTTCCTCGGAGGCTGGGCCTCTGGTGGTGTACTTGGGGCAGGAGGAGGAGGAGTGGCTTCATCTGCTAGATGTGTTTTAGCAGTAAGCTCCCCTCTCAAGCCCTTCTGATAGGCCTGAAAAATCAAACCCTCACAGAGGAGGCGTTGCCCCTTTTCAAGTTCCAGCAATCTACTGGCCATATAGGTCCCATACGCCTCCTCTGCATTGGGTGGTGTGCTTATGATTTTGCTCGCTTCACGAATGAGGGCTAGGGATTCCTGCTCAGTTTGTGTCATTTTTCTTGGCCTTTTGGTGGTAATGCGGAGGGGAGGCACCTGACACTCCGTGCGGCTTCTACTGGGCCCAGCCACAGCCTCCTCCTCTCTCCCACTGGGCAAGGCCTCCTCCTCTCTCCCACTGGGCAAGGCCTCCTCCTGGCTGAGGTCATCCTGGGTAAAAAAAAAGGGACATAGTTGTAATTTTGGGTTACGCAATCACACACAATTTTCAGCTTATGACTTGCAAATATAATTCTAAACAAATAGTAAAGGCTATCTATTTGACCCCACCATTATTCCAGCTGCTTACCAATATCTGAAGTTAGTATATTTTTGGCCACTACTGTCTAGTGATATGTCTACATAATAATATTTGTGATAAAGTCATTTTTTATGAACCACTTAAAAATTTGAGACATTAACATCATTAAGATTTACACAATTACAAATTCCACAAAAAAAGGATACCTGGCTGAAGCTGGGCGCATCCACTTCATTAAGGATGAAAAGGCCCAGTTCTTCCTGGGACTCCTCAGCTGGGGTGGAGGTGGAGGGAAGGGTGGGGGGAAGGGTGGGGGGAAGGGTGGGAGGGAAGGGTCGAAAGTGATTGCCTTGCTTCTGTCTGGTCATCTAGAAATCGCAGTTTTTGGTAGTACAACAGCTTGGGTACATAAACCTGGTCGGCTGCTGCTCCGGATCTGAACGACTCCTGGATCTTATTGTGTTCCCATTGGACATGTTGCGCAAGATACCAATTTTCTTGTCCACAAACTTGAGGTCTGCCTGGGGGACTCGAGTCTTCACAAATTCCAAAAGTGTGCCCAGTGTTGCCTTCCTCACATCTCTACTGAAATATAATGGATGTTTGACCTCCCACAGGTTTTTGTTTTCCTGATACAAATCAATGAATCTTGACAAAAAATCAGCCTCCTTAAAAAGGATTCATTTTTGCTGAAAGACAAGACACAAGATAAAAACTGTAATGTCAGTCAGAACTCCCAGGATTATTTTTGGCAGAATCTAGGGGACACATATATACACACACACACACACACACAAAACACATTCAACAAAAACACACACACACACACCCACGTTTAATCTTACCTTTGTTTCTGACGCTCGCTACTTCCGCACGGACATACGTAGGCCATCGTAATAGCTTTATATTCACTGCACCCGCTCCGCCTGCGTCCCCCGCCCCTGATGTTCTTTAGTACGATTTGTCCCCGCCCCTTCACTCTTCGCTGCGCAGTGGGAGTATATAGAGAAAGATGGCGGAGAGAATAACTGAAAGTAGCGCGGAGGAAAGCCCTGAGCCACAACCATCCACATCCAGGAGGAGAAATAAGGCCACCAACATGGCTTTTGAAGATATGGTGGAGATGGTGTCCATATTGAGAAGAGAGAACTACGATGGGAAAAAAGGACCGTACACACGCCTGAATATGCGGAAGGACAAAATAATAGCACTAAACAGTCGAAAGAACAATTGAGGAAGCGGTGGTCTGACATCAAATGTAGGGAGCCGGAACAATATTGGCGAATAAAGAAGCTGCTTAAAAAAAGTAAGTACTTGTGTGTTCCTATTGAGATACTTAACTTGCATGCTGATCCATATTTTTGTCGTTTATACAGCATCGTTCGTAAAGACCGTTCTTTGTAAAATACATATGATACTATAAAAATGACATATTTTTTTCGCCAAAAACGATGGTACAGGGTTGGACATACATTTAGGTCTTGAGAATTTGTCGGATTCCAAAAATGTGGTGATGTGGTGTAGATGTGTTTGAAACTATGTTTCTTCAAAAATGATTCAGTGTAATGTAAGGACAGGACACAGCAGCTGGTTCCACATCTGGACTCACAAGCACTATAGTGTACTATGTGACCATAAATACATTTTTGAGGGGTAGTACACATAGGAGATCATTGAGGTGTCTGCATCTGTGAAACTTGCATGAAAATGTGTTTTGTTTTTAATTGTTGTTTAGAGGGAATTTTCATCCTGTCTTCTAAATTTTTGTGGCCAAAAAATGTCAATTGTTCCCAACTCATAACCAACGTTTCATAATAATTTTTGGAAAAAGAAATATCACTGTGTTTTAACTTTACCTTTCGTTTAATTATCATAGGGGAGAAAAGACTCAGACAACAGTCCAAGGATCCCAGGACCCCCCCCCCAAGTCACCAGCCTGAAGTTGACATTACCCCAAGCCCCAGCCCAAGACCACGCCCACCCAACGAGCTGGAGGAAGGAGAGGTGGAGGAAGTGTGCGACATTTCAACCCCACCAAGTGAGTGACTGACACCCCAGCTTAAGGAAATCTATTTAAGGGTCCATATTTTAACCCATTTTTTTTTCAACACATTTTAGGTGAGGTTCTGGTTGTGGAAGGCCAAGCGGCAGAGCCATTTAGCACAGACAGTGCACAAAGACTTATTGGCCAGATAATGTTGTGGAATGGCCAAATTGATCGAATGCGTGACCAAATTGACAGCATGAGGAATCGGCTGGACACCATGCAACAGGAAATGAAGAACATGATTGATGTTTTGGGCAGAATATAATAACGTTTTGCCTAAAAACATCAATCATGTTCTTCATTTCATTGTCAAGTTTGTGTATTGTTAAATTTTTTAAGTTTTTTATTAAAAAAAAAATTTGCAGATGCACACGGTGTGTCATCATGTGCTATCTTCCATCAGGGGATATCAATGTACATGTTTTGTGTTTGCAACCCCTTCATCGTCAAAATGTTTGTTTGTGAGAGGAACAAAGGGATTGCACACACAAAACACGTACATTGCTCCCCCATGATGGGAGATAGCACATGTTGACTTGAACCTTTTTAATACCCAATTTTGAGCATCTGCAAATTGTCGGCTTTACAAGGGTGACAGCAGCACCGTTATTAACATGTTGAACTTTGTAAGTTCTTTTGTTGTTTTTGTATGTTTTTAAAAACACTGTTGTTAATTATAATTTTGTAAAAAAGGTCTATTTTTGTGGAAATATGCCTAAAATGACCAAATAAAAAAATAAAAAAAACTTAAAAAAATAAAAAACCTTTAAAAAAATGCACCTTTCAATGTGCACACAGTAAAATGTTTTTACTACTACAATGTGTGTGGCTGATTATTTATCAATAAGATATTTTGCTAATTTTTGTGTGGTTACAGTGACAAAGGGCCTTATTAACTAAAGGGAAATGCACTTGCCACTACAAATGCACTAGGAGACAGACAAAACTAAATGCAAACAAGAATAAAAACAAGACGCACGCAGCACAAACTCGAGAACGAGTACATCCACGCGACATGGCTTCAAAACGGTCGGCTGGTCAAACAAACAAACTTATAACAAACGCACTGAAGAACAGCAAGGACTATGAAGAGCGACCTGAAAATCAGGAATGAGCGGACCAGAACGGCCTGCTAGGCAGGTTACGAACTGACCAACATGCACTGAAAAGCAGATACAAACCTCACAAGCACAAACTGAACAGCAGAAAACGATCGAAATAAGTGTGAAAAGCGCAAATCGTCTCTAACCAAACTTCTACTAACACGAGATAAACACGAGATTAGCAGAAGGAGCCCAAAGGGTGCCGTAGTGGGGCTTGAACTTCCTTTTTCTAGTCCAGTCGTACATGCTGTACGTCACCGCGTTCAAAAATAGTGGACTTTTGGAGTGATCATGCGTGTCCAAGTCCATCCGTTTTTAAGTCCGGCGCACCTAGCGGACAAAATCCGGCGAAAAGTCCGCAGGGCAAAGTCTGCCGTAAAGTCCGCTTGTGTGTACGCGGCATTAGACTTTTGTGCAACTTTTGAGGGTTAACATTGAAGTCTATGGCCCTCAAGTTGTACGAAAGTTGGACCAAAGTAGTGCATGAACTTCTTTGAAGTCGCTGCAACTTTAAGTCGCACATACAGGTTCATCTCATAAAATTAGAATATCAAAAAGTTTATTTCAGTATATCAATTTAAAAGTGAAACTCATATTTTTTAAAGATGCGTTACACAAAGAGTGATATATTTCAAACAGTTCTTTCTGTTAATTTTGATGATTATGGCTTACAGCTAGTGAAAACCCCAAATTCTGTATCTCAGAAAATTAACATATTACATAAAAGACTAGGAATAGGGGCGCCTCTGAGAATATATCATAAAACAATTTTATTACAAACACAGTATCCACTCACATGAAATAAAGAGGAGTCGTGTGCAGGAACATGATCAGGCACACGACTCCTCTTTATTTCATGTGAGTGGATACTGTGTTTGTAATAAAATTGTTTTAAGATATATTCTCAGAGGCGCCCTTATTCCTTGTCTTTTCTCAGCTTATTGGAACTCGCTTTTGGTTTATTGGTGGCTGCCCTGACTGATGTAGTGGTTTACACTACTAGTGTACACATATGTACATACTTCTATGCCCTTGGACCACTGGGTATTACGCTTTGAGGTATCTGCACATTGCACCTTTTTACTTGTTTAGCATATTACATAAGACCAATTAAAAAAAAGGATTTTTAATACAGAAATGTTGGCTTACTGAAAAGTAAGTCCATGTTGTCAAAAACCATGAACCAGACGGAGACAGAAGTACAGTAAAATCACACTTGTTTATTTTTTTTAAATTAAAAAAGGTAAATAGAGTAAGCGTAGTCAAATCAAAGCCAGAGTCCAGTAACCAGGTCGGGTAGTCAGCTAAGCCAGAGTTGAGCCCTTCCTTCTCTGAGCTGGCCGCTCAGCTATCGGCTAATTACCAGTTCTCATCTCTCTCCACAGTTAACCAGCTGTTGTGGATCTGCTCGTCAGTCCCGCCTACTTAAAGATCTCCAGCTCACTTCATTCCTACCTTCGCCTTGGTCACATCACAAGAAACCATCTCCTGCGTTCCTGTTTAAAGACTGGCTTTGCTGACATCCCTTCTGGCTCCTTATCCTGCTTACTGTTCCTCTACTTGGATCCCTGACTTCTGGCCTGGCTGATTACCCGATCTGGTTACTGAACTCTGGCTTGGCTGACTACCCGATCCGGTTACTGGACTCTGACTATGCTTTGACTACGCTTACTCTTACTTCCGTTTTTCATATATTCTATTTACCTTTTTATTTTTATTAATAAACAAGTGTAATTTTACTGTACTTCTGTCTCGGTCTGGTTCATGGTTCCTGACAGTAGGCGAAGGCCATGAATTCAGAAGATACAGTCAATCCACATGTACACATGTACAGTATAGTATGCACTCAATATTTGGTTGGGGCTGCTTTTGCATGAATTACTGCATCAGTGCAGCGTGGCGTGGAGGCGATGATGATTTGGGGAGCTATGTCATCTGCTGGTGTCGGAAGCGTACATATTCGCCAGCACACAATGGATCAACAATCACCATTCAAAGGTTATTTTTATTGTAGAGAGCCCAAACCCCATACAGAATCTGTGGGGTATTGTCAAGAGGAAGTTGATAGATTTATATAATGTTTGGAAGTTCTAAAGAAATAATGCATTAAAAATTAACCAAACCCATTCGATTTAAATGTACTGGAGATTTTATTCGACTAAAATACGGCTAAAACTAAAACAACTCAAATTACTAAAATACGATTAAAACTAAAATAACATTTTAGTCAAATGACTACGACTAGAACTAAATCGAAATTTGATGTCAAAATTAACACAGGAATTCGCGTGTTCTATGACCAGAATATGAATTTATTTTGACCATTGGAATTAATAAACGTGCAAGCGCACGAACGTGTCTAAAACGCGTTACAGTTATGTGCATTTACTATTATTGCTGCCCAAACACTCCTCTCCTGAATGTGCTAAAATTGGACAAAATAGAAAAAAAACATATTATTTATTTTACTTTTACCATTTTTCACATCAGTTTCTGCCCTCAAGGAGCTTACAATCTAATGCTCTTACGTCACACCTCATCTATGCTTCCTAATTAGTGCCCATAAGTGCCGCCTCATCAGTGCTCATAAGTGCCACCTCATCAATGCCCACCAGTTCAGCCTATCAGTGCCCATCAGTGCCGCCTAATTTACTGACAGAATAAAAGTAAAAAACATTTTTTTTTTTTTTTTAATCTTTGGTCTTTTGTTTTTTTTTTTTGTAAAAAATAAAAAAGCAAGCAGTTATTAAATACCACCAAAAGAAAGCTCTATTTGTTTGAAGGAAATTATAAAAAAAATAGTTTGGGTACAGTGTAGCACGACGGCGCAAATGTCATTCAGTGTGACAGCGCTGAAAGCTGAAAAATGGCCTGGGCAGGAAGGGGTATAAGTGCCCTGTAGGCAAGTGGTTAAACAGGAGCCAATTAACTTACCAGCATGTCTTTGTAGTGTAGGAGCTTAAAACGGGTAATAACCACTTTATTTTCAGGAAAAATACTTTTTTTGTCAAAATATAATTTTTTGTATTTAGATTACATAGAAAATCAAATAATTTTGGACCGGACAAAATTGTCAAAAGGAGCCCCAGTGTGTTCCTTTAAGTAATGACAAAGTTATTACTGAATAAGCAGGCCCTTAGTAGAAAAGGAAAAACTGCCCCTGCTGTAGGCAACATCTGTTTTAGATGTAAACCCAACCTAAAGCAATTCTGATATTCCCTCTCAGTGATGCTTTTTTTTCCCCTTTGCAGGTCTCTTGCCAAAATCATTTGCTGTCTTTAATTCTGGGCAACACTGACATCTAGTGGCAAGTTAGCATACTGCAGTTGCTCCTAATACTAGTTGCTCTATTGTCAAAAGTATTGGAACGCCTGTCTTTACACGCGCATCAGCTTTAACCACTTCAGCCCTGGAAGGTTTCACCCTCTTAATGACCAGGCCATTTTTTTTGCGATATGGCACGGCGTTGCTTTCACTGATAATCGTGCAACGCTGTACTCCAATAAAATTGATGTCCTTTTTTTTCCCCCCACAAATAGAGCTTTCATTTGGTGGTATTTGATCACCTCTGCGGTTTTTATTTTTTACGCAACAAAAAAAAATAAGAAGACCGACAATTTTGAAAAAATAAAATAAAATTTTGGTTACCTTTTGCTATAAAACATATCCAATAAAAAAAATGTAAAAAAAAAAAAATGTCTTCGTCAATTTAGGCCAATATGTATTCTGCTACATATTTTTGGTTAAAAAAATCCCAATAAACCTATACTAATTGGCCTGCGAAAAAGTTATAGCGTCTACAAACTATGGGATACATTTATTGACTTTTTTTTAATTATTATTTCTTTTACTAGCAATGGCGACGATCAGTGATTTTTAGCGGGACTGTGACATTGCGGCGGGAAAAAAAGCTGTTTGGCTCCTGCTGTGTCCAAACACAGCGAGAGCGGGGCTCCAGCGGCACACGTGCGTGCCCCAGAGCCGAAGGAAACAATCGTGTACAGGTACATGATTTTACGCTAAAGGTCGCCCTGCTGCAGTATATGTACCTGGGGCAGTCCTTATGCAGTAAATGGCATCCCAATCTTAGTCCGTAGGGTTCAATATTGAGTTGGCCCCCATGAACTAAAAAAGGAGTCCAAGGCCAATGGTACAATGATTCTACTGCTACACACAACAGGTCTGTGTGGGGCACATAAGGGAGCTCATGAAAGTCCTACATGGTTGACCAAGTTTGGGTCGTATTAGGTGCAGTGATTGTACTTACAGGAGTCTTTGATTTTAATTATTTGAGTTCCGTTTACCATAATCCCTCCTTTGCCAACAACCTAAAAAATATAATTAAAAAAAATCAGGTAAAAGCACACGTCACTATCTTTGTCCTTTTCACTGCCAGACCTGTTTTTAGCATTTTTCCACACACGTTTAAAAAAAATCATTTTAGGCCTGAGGATTAACTAAAACCCCCAAACATGATGTATTTTTCTGAAAGCAGAGGTCCTAGAGCAAGGGTCTCCAAACTTTCTAAGCAAAAGGGCCAGTATACTTCCCTTCAGGCTTTAGGGGGGCCGGACTGTGGCCAGTGGAGTAGAAAATACCCCATGATCAGTTGGAGTAAACAATGCCTCCTTATTGGTATAAGTGTTAGGTTTAGTGCCCCATTGTTGGTATCAGAGGAAGTAAGGGTGCCCCATCAATGGTGTCAGTGGAAGAAATGGTACGACATTAATGGTGTCAGGTAGAGGAATAGTGCCCCATTGTTGGTACCAGTGAGAGAAAATTTGCCCCATAAATGGTGTCAGTTGGAGGAATAATGCTCCAAGGGCCAGATTAAGGCAAGCAAAAGGTTTGGAAACCTTTGCCCTAGAGCAGTGGTCTCCGAACTGCGGCCCTTTGCTTGCTTTTATCCAGCCCTTGAGGCACTATTTCAGTCATTGATGCCAACAATGGGGCACAATTCCTCCCAATGACACCAATGATGAGGCACAATTCCTCCCAATGACACCAATGATGGGGCACAATTCCTCCCAATGACACTAATGATCAGGCACGATTCCTCCCAATGACACCAATAATGGGGGCACAATTCCTCCCAATGACACCAATAATGGGGGCATAATTACTCCAAATGACACCAATAATTGGGCACAATCCCTCCCAATGACACCAATAATGGGGCACAATTGCTCCCAATGACAACAATAATGGGGCACAATTGCTCCCAATGACACCAATAATGGGGCACAATTGCTCCCAATGACACCAATAATGGGCACAATTCCTCCCAATGACACCAATAATGGGGCACAATTCCTCCCACTTCAATGATAAGCGTTATTTTTTTTCCCCACTGATGTCGGGACATTTTCTACTCCCAACAGCCATAGTCCACCCCCCTAAAGTCTGAAGAACAGTAAACAGGCCCTTTGTTTAGAGAGTTTGGAGACTCCTGCCCTAGAGAATAAAATGGTGGTAGTTCCAATTTTTTTTTTTATGTCACACGATATTAGCTCAAAGGTTTAGGAAATGCAAAATTTCAGCAAAACATACACTAGAGGTAATTTTAGTACACCCAAACACAATAACTATGATGATGCGTATGCATTGTCTGTTTGTTTGCCTTTATTCATTTTATCCTTTCCTCATTCTGTAGCTAGAGGATACTCTGTGTAGTTAGTCCCAGCCTTATTCTTCACGCTTTAAACTCCATTCACCACCTGTACTGTATTCTGACACACAATGATTTTTTGACTGATGTTGATGTGTTATGATCTGCACAAGTTTTGGATGAAAGCTTTGTACTATGTGCAAGATGTAATTTGGATGTAATTTGCATTGAGTCACTGCCTGCAAAGCTACTGAGATCGTAGAACGTCAGGCAATTATTATTTTTTTTCATTTTGGATAGAGCAAGGGAGGGTTATAACCCCTGTCAGATTTTTCACCATCTGTGTCCCATTGCAGAGATTTCCCTTCACTTCCTGTCTCAAAGTCAAACAGGAAGTGAGACGACATCCCAGCAAATTAAGGGAATGCACTGGGCCCCCTCCCCCAGCTCACCAGAACTAGTGTCCCCATTGAAAGATTTCCCCTCTATTACTTTTCTAGAAGAAAAAGTTTTGCCTTTAATTATACTCTAGGTCAGGGGTGTCAAATTTGCCGATTGTATCTGTAAGACTAGATGTCCAGAGCACCCCCCCCCCCCCCCTACATCAAATGTCAAGGTCTTATTTATTTTACTTTTTATTTTTACACTGTCCTTTTAAAATGTATTTTTTTTTGAGTGGAAAGTCTTACTATATAATAGAAGTTCACGCTTCTGGTGTCCCCTTCCAGGTCTTGGGGGTTTATGACGTACTGAACCTGGACCGTTTTTCTATCACCACATTTGATAACTTCGTTGACTGTCTCCAGCCGTAAGAAGGACTTAGCTGTGGTGTAAAAGGGAGAAACCGTTTGATAGTCATTGTCCGTCATCCCGCCATTCTTTTCCCCTAAAAACGGCTAAAAATAAAATAGAATTGTAATAGTCAGTATAAGGAATGACGGCACGAGTGCTCCCTACATAATAGACATTCTAGACATGTGCGGTTCATTTCGTTCTGCATTGAAATTCGGACAAAGTTTTCCTTATTCGGAAATTCGGATGTATCCAAATTTTGGAATTACAATAGCAAAGAATTTAAATAAATCCGAAATACCAAAACAAAATGTGAATAGTTTTCAAATCAAATTCAAATTTCCAAAGAGAATAAAAAAGCATAGAAAATAAAGGACTAGAATAGAAAATAATATAATAGAATAGAAAAAAAAAGAATTAAAAATAAAAGGATAAAATAGAAAATAACAGAAAAGAATAGAGTAAAACAGAACAAAATAGAATAGAAAATAAAGGAATAAAATATAATAAAAAAAATAGAATAAAATAGGAACCATCTTGTGAAATTTGATTTTCAAATAGAATACATTTGAATTTGAAAAGAAAAGAATAGAATAAAATAGAGAGAATATAACCTTCTGCCGAAATTTGAATATTGAATAGAATAAATTCAAATTCGAATAGGATAGAAAATAATAGAATAAAAATAGAAATGAATAAATTTGAATTTGAGTAAAATAGAATAGAAAATAAAATAGAAAAAAAAAATAGAATAGAACACATTTTAATAGAATAGAGAGGAATAGAATATAAAAGAAAAGAATAGAACAGAAAATAAAAGAATAGAATAGAAAATAAAACAATAGAATAGAATGGAATAGAAAAAATATAACCATCTTCCAAAATTTTGAATAGAATGAATTTGATTTTAAATGGAATTTGATTTGAATGCATTTGGAATGGAATTCACATAGAATTTGAATCAATTAGAAATTTCCGAATGCAGAAAATTTGATTCGATTCGAATTTGAACAAAATTAATTCCGAAAATGAAATAAACAAAATGTAAATATCATATTGAAACTAAACAAAACAAATAGGCCTCACGCACACGGGCCTTATTTTCCTCCTAGAGAGGAGTTTAGAGGCTAAAAAAAGGTCAAACGCCTACAAAGGCAACATTTTTGACATCCTGTGTCCATGAGGCTTTATAGTTTTCAGAGTAAGAGAGGTCTCCAGCCCAACAGTGCTCAGTAAACCGGTGGTGGGATCAAAGCTGTCCTTTTGCAGGATATGTATAGTCTGTGTATATTGTCAAAAATTGAAATACATTCAAGAAAGCTTACAGTATATATAAACTTATAAGGATTTGTATTTCTGTCCATCCAGTTCTAAAAATCACACAGCTCGGTGCAAGAAACACTTACAGGTCTTGTCCCTCCTCAACCCAGTCATTTTGATCCCTCCTCTCATCAGCATGCCCCTTGCGCTGCAACACAACCAATTGGCTCCTTGTGCTGCTTGTAAGTAAAATTTGTTTAAGAATGTATTACTGTTTACAGAGCTGCATTGATGTGTGTCTTTTATATCTGCCTGGAGTCCAAGTGTGAGAAATATCGGAGGCACAGGGAGGCTAAAAAATGAGGATGATCACATTTCATACTAAGAGTATATGTATGATGACGACTTACCCTTATAAAGATTTGGTCAGTCCATGATGATGTTTGCACGTTGAATGTCACTTCTCCTTTTTGGTCTGTGATTCCATTTATAAGCGTCTTGTTACCTCCATTATCGACTCCCAGTTGGATTACTCTAGTTGGCACTGGCGAGCCATTCCGGTCTGTAACTGCCAGCTATGGCAGACATGATATAGGTTACATGACCTGCTCTACCAGATCTAACACACATCACGTGACCTGCTCTACCAGATCTAACACACATCACGTGACCTGCTCTACCAGATCTAACACACATCACGTGACCTGCTCTACCAGATCTAACACACATCACGTGACCTGCTCTACCAGATCTAACACACATCACATGACCTGCTCTACCAGATCTAACACACATCACGTGACCTGCTCTACCAGATCTAAACACACATCACATGACCTGCTCTATGAGATATAACACACTTTGCATTACCTTTATTACTAGATAGGGAATCCATTTCATGACCTGCTCTACTAGAAGAGATATACAGTATATATAGCACCCTGGAGTTTAGGCAGGGTTGCTCCTAACAAATTTACTAGCCAGGAGTAGTTATCCTGGTCGATTGCTAGAGATTTATTGATTTCTTCCTAAGTTTGGCCTTGTTGCACTTTTCTCTTCTACCGCTAGGTGGCCGGGTGCTTGGTGGTACTAGATACGAGAAGGGCAACACAAGGTCAGGTTATGGGTATATGGGGTATCTCAGCCAATGAGCAGGGGTTTTCTTGGATCCCTTGGCCTGCTGGGAGAGCCTATATATTCGGGTGGAGTCAGGTGATCTAGGTTCTGTGCCACCTGGACGGGTGTCTGGGTGGACGCAGGGCCGGATTAGCCACAAGGCCACTGAGGCCAGGCCTCGGGGCGGCAGTGGTGTAGGGGCGGCGCCGCTCCTGCAGCGACTTCGCGGCCGCCCCCCCTTTCGTGCTGCTGATTACAGTCTATTATGGGCACCAGTGCCCATAGAAAAGATGGCCGCGAGCCGACCACGAAACTGCGCATGCGCCGTTCCGAAGCCGGCCGGGCTCGGGAAAGCTCGTAAGCGCTCGGCCGGGCGGCGCATGCGCAGTAGCGTTATTACGCCGCCTGGCGCCATTTTTGAAAAAATTGAGAGTAGCAAGTAATGTCAGCGGTGCGGCGGCGGGGGAGAAAGATGACATCTCTCATTGCCCGCACCGCTGTTCCGCCCTCCTCCTTCTGGTGGCAGGCAACATGGCAAGGGACATCCCAATCTGGTGGCAAGTGACATCCCCATCTGGTGGCAAGTGACATCCCAATCTGGTGGCAAGTGACATCCCCATCTGGTGGCAAGTGACATCCCCATCTGGTGGCAAGTGACATCCCAATCTGGTGGCAAGTGACATCCCCATCTGGTGGCAAGTGACATCCCCATCTGGTGGCAAGTGACATCTCCATCTGGTGGCAGGCAGCGTAGCAAGTGACATCCCCATCTGGTGGCAGGCAGCGTAGCAAGTGACATCCCCATCTGGTGGCAGGCAGCGTGGCAAGTGACATCCCCATCTGGTGGCAGGCAGCGTAGCAAGTGACATCCCCATCTGGTGGCAGGCAGCGTGGCAAGTGACATCCCCATCTGGTGGCAGGCAGCGTGGCAAGTGACATCCCCATCTGGTGGCAGGCAGCGTGGCAAGTGACATCCCCATCTGGTGGCAGGCAGCGTGGCAAGTGACATCCCCATCTGGTGGCAGGCAGCGTGGCAAGTGACATCCCCATCTGGTGGCAGGCAGCGTGGCAAGTGACATCCCCATCTGGTGGCAGGCATAGTGGCAAGTGACATCTCCATCTGGTGGCAGGCAGCGTGGCAAGTGACATCCCCATCTGGTGGCAGGCAGCGTGGCAAGTAACATCCCCATCTGGTGGCAGGCATAGTGGCAAGTGACAAGAGATGGTGGCAAGTGACACGCTCAGGGCTCCCAATGATTCTGCATTATGGTGAGTTGAACTATTTCAGTTTATATTACAATGTAATGATAGAAATAATGTGTTTCAATCATCCTGACACCATAACAACCATGGTGCCGGGGATGATTGAAGCACTAACACCAGCCATTGCCTTGAAAATTTGCCTGCGAAAAATCCTTACCCCTCGCGCTTACCCTGAAGTATTTTTAGTCTGTACAATTAAAGCCAGTTATTTTCAGTGTTCTCGTGTGTGGAGATATGTTTTTAATTGATCTATTGTAGAAGTCATCGATAAAGGACGTGGTGTGTGTGTGTGGGGGGGGGGGGGCGGCATTGAAGGACCCGGCCTTGGGGCGGCAAAGGGAGTAAATCCGGGCCTGGGTGGACGTGTGTCGTATTGCCTGGGCTGCTAGGCCAGAGATGGGGCCTATCCTGGGCACATCTGGCTTCTAGGCTGTGTGAGAGCCTATTCAGAAGCAAGAGAGCAGCGTAGGGTTGGGACTGCGGCTTGCAGTCCAACCAGAAGTGACAGTTCTGCCGGCCGGGGAACCTGTCATGGTCGGAGGTAGAAGGCAAGCTGTCACCAGTAAGGGACTATCCGCCTAATTACCAGGGACCACAGTGAATAACTGAAGCAAGTACCGGAGCAGTATTCTCACCAACCAGGGACGGTGAAGAATCAGGAAACTTCAGTGGGAATCAAGCCAGGGACCCAGCCAGCGGAGGGGACGCATGCAGAGCAGCCTTGTGTGCCAACCCAGGGACTGAGCAGGCCAGCGGTGGTGAAGGGTGAAGCTTAAGAGGTATCTAGAGTGCCAAGCTAGGGACCCAGAAGAGAAGCGGGGGAAACGCTTGAGGAAGATACCATTGTGAAGATTGGAGGAGCTCAAGGGATTCAGTGGCAGTGAATCAGTGGGTCTAGTGAGAGACCGGGAGCTCAGTGTGCTGAAGAACTACAAGGAGGGATTGTAGTGAAAGTGAAGGAACTGTTAAGCTTTGTGTTAGGAACTGTTAAAGACTGTTACCATAGGAGACAGCATTCCTGCAAATGTAGATGGCTGTCCTCCTTTTGAAGTCTCGGAGTCTGCCATTTAATCTTGCAACTACCTAAGGGTGTCCTGACCCTAAACCTCTCTCCCCCAAAAATAGGTTTGTTGAAGAGAAATAAACTTTCTTTTGCATCTAAGAAGTGTCTGGCGCCCAATAACTTTAACTACTTTGAACCCACCATGCCTCACAACCCACTACATACAGAAGGATCTCAGCTATCCCTGGCCCTGGAGGTTCTCAATAGATCAAAGGAGGCCTGGGACCTTGCTATATATATTATATGCCCTCCAATACCGGGTAGGACACCTATAACATAATATTTTCTATCAGATTTTACAATCATGACATTACCTCATCCACCACATAGGACACGTACCACATGACTTGCTCCACAAGTTAGGAAACACACCATATAACCTGTTTTACCAGATAGAAAACCCATCACATGACTTGCTTAACCAGATAGGAAACCTGACCTACTCTAATATATAAAAAACACATCCCTTGATCTGCTCTAAGAGATAGGAAATACATCACATGACCTGCTTTACCAAATATGACATATCACATGAACTGCTCTATCAGATAGGAAACACATCATATGCCCTACTCTGCCAGATAGGAAACACATGACTTGCTCTACCAGATAGAAAATCCCTCATGTGGTCAACCAAATAGGAACCTGACCTACTCTACCAGATAGGAAACATATCCCATGACCTGTGCCAACCCAATGAAACAAGACTTCCTCTACCAGACAGAAAATCGGTCACATGTCCTGGTCAACCAGATAGGAACGTGACCTATTCTACCAGATAGGAAAAGCTTCCCCAAGGTGCTACCCCAAAGGAAACACATTACATGACTTGCTCTACTGGATAGGGAACACATCATATGATATGATCTGCTCTAGTGGATAGGAAACACATCATATGATATGATCTGCTCTACTGGATATGAAACACATCACATGACCTGCTCTACTGGATATGAAACACATCACATGACCTCTTCTACTGGATAGGAAACACATCACATGACCTCTTCTACTGCATAGGAAACACATCACATGACATGCTCTACTGGATAGGAAACACATCATATGAGTGTACGTGGACTGTGAGTACACGAGTGCTGTGAGTGCATGTGGACTGTGAGTGCAAGAGTGATGTGAGTGCACGTGGACTGTGAGTGCATTTGAACTGTGAGTGCACGTGTGTTGCGAGTGTACGTGTGTTGCGAGTGTACGTGTGTTGCGAGTGTACGTGTATTGTCTTGTTGAGAACCTGTGTATTGTTGAGTGTTAGTGTCAGGAAGCTAGTTGTTAGTTAATTTGGACAGAGTATAACCCCCAATCCCCATTAAATTAGTAGATACAATGCCCGTCTGGTGTGGATATGCATGTATGCATTCCTTAATTATCCGATCAAGGGCGAATACTGCAGTGCAAAATGTAAGCACATTGTTTGTCTGGAAGCCCAGGTTCTGAATCTAGGGAAGCAATTGTCAACAATGAGAAGACCCTCCATACTAAAGGAGAGTTGGTTTCGTACCAGGCAGGTGCTGGCAGGAGCAAGCACAGAGGGTGGTGGAGATAAAGAAGGGCAGGCACCAAAGCAGAGTAGATGGGTGACAGTCAGGAAGGATAGAGGGGAAAGAGTCAGGGAGGCCGGTTCTGGGCTGGAACATCCCAATAAGTATGCCCCGTTGAATGACATTGGTGAAACCAGTCAGGGACCAGCACTGCTGGAGCTGAGTGACTCCCCTAGCTGCCAGAGGAATGACTCCTCCAGTGAGGGTGGGAGTAAAGCCAAGGGAAAGGAAAGACAGATTCTGGTGGTAGGGGACTCAATTCTTAGGACAGAGAGGACAATCTGTCACAAAGACCTGAAGTGCCAAACTGTATGTTGTCTACCGGGCACTCGAATTCGGCACATCACGGATCTGGTGGATAGATTACTGGGAGGGGCCAGGGAAGACCCGGGTGTCATGGTGCACGTTGGCACCAATGACAAAGTCAGAGGAAGATGGATTGTCCTAAAAAATGATTTTAGGGACTTAAGAGCTAAATTGAAGAAAAGGACCTCCAAGGTACTATTCTGAGAAATACTACTGGTACTTTGAGCCACACCAGAAAGGCAGAGGAAGATTAGGGAAGTAAACAAGTGGCTGAGGAGCTGGTGTAGCAAGGAGGGGTTTGGTTTCCTGGAAAACTGGAGCGACTTCTCATTTGGTTACCAGCTCTTAAGAAGGGACGGACTGCACCTAAACTGGGCAGGTGCAGATCTGCTGGGAGTGAAGATGACCGAAAAGTTAGAGGGGCATTTAAACTAGGCGATGGGGGGGGTCCAGATGTAGAGATAGTCAGTGCAGAACATATTCCAGAGGGTAGTATTGAGGGCATTAGTGGTAGGTTGACTAAAGCACCTAAACCCGAGGTAAGTATAGTAACAAGTCCTATTTGCAACCCCAGAGCACCCAATAAGGAGGTAGTATGCGACCGTTCTAAACTACGTGGCATGTTCACCAATGCCAGGAGTCTGGCGGACAAGATGGGTGAACTAGAGCTACTGTTGTATGAGGAGGATTTCGATTTAGGAATTACAGAGACTTGGTCCGACAGCTCTCATGATTGGCTGGCAACCATTCAAGGGTATTCCCTATATCGCAGGGCTAGAGAGGGTAAAAAAGGGGGAGGGGTATGCCTGTATATCAAAAATGATGTACAAGTGAATGTGAGAGATGACATCACTAAGGGAGCCAGCAAGGTGGTGGAATCCTTATGGGTAGAGCTACAAAGGGAGGAAACTAAGGGGAAAGTAATACTGGGAGTATGCTATAGGCCCCCTAACCAGAGGGAGGAGGCGGAGGCGGACCTCCAATCACAATTTGGATTAGTGGCAAGAATGGGAAGTGTCATTATAATAGTGGATTTTAATTATCCGGACATAGACTGGGTGGAAGGAAACGCGCATTCATCTAAGGCTCGCCAGTGCCTAAATGTCTTGAAGGACAATTTCATGGGTCAGATGATAAATGCACCAACTAGAAACAAAGCTTTACTAGACCTACTGATTACCAACAATACAGGCCTGATCACGGATGTGGAAATACGGGACAATTTAGTTGCGATCACAGGTCAATTAGTCAATTCGTTTATACAAAGACACTGAATTTCAAAAAAGCCAACTTCCCTAAACTACAATCCTTGCTAGAAGATAATAATTGGGATAAAATCTTAGGACCAAAGAACACGGAGGAAAATGGTTATGCTTTAAGAGCATATTAAATAAGGGCATTAGCCAGTGCATCCCAATGGGAAATACATTTAAAAGAGATAATAAAAGTCCTGGGTGGCTTAAATCCAATGTGAAAATGCATATAAAAGCAAAGGAAAAGGCCTTCAAAAATACAAGGCTGAGGAATCATCATCAGCATTCCACCTTTACAAAGAATGCAACAAGAAATGTAAGGGTGTAATCAGAGCGGCTAAGATAGAACACAAAAGGCACATTGCGGAGGAGAGTAGAAAAAAAATCCCAAGAAATTCTTTAAGTACATAAATAGTAAGAAAGAGAGATCAGATCATATTGGTCCCATAAAGAATGATGAAGGGAATCCGGTTACTAAGGATGGGGAGATGGCAAAGGTATTGAATGTATTCTTCTCCTCAGTCTTAACGATGGAATCGGGGGGCTTCAGTAACCAAAACTGCAATGTTTATCCTCATGACATGTCACAGGAAGCACCCTCATGGCTAACAGAGGGCAGAATTAGAAATGATTTAATAAATCACCAGGACAAGATGGCTTGCACCCGAGGGTCCTTAAGGAACTCAGTCAAGTAATTGCCAGACCAGTGTTCCTAATTTTTACGAACAGTCTACCAGCTGATTGGAGAAAAGCCAATGTAGCACCAATATTTAAAAAAAGGGCCAAGATACATACCTGGAAATAACACACCATTTAGCCTAACATCAATTGTGTGTAAGCTCTTGGAGGGGATGATAAGGGACTATATACAAGATTTTAGCAATGACAACTATATCATTAGCAGTAATCAGCATGGATTCATGAAGAATCGTTCTTGCCAAACCAATCTATTAACCTTCTATGAGGAGGTGAGCTGCCATCTAGATAAAGAAAGGCCTGTAGAAGTGGTGTATCTGGATTTTGCAAAAGCATTTGACACAGTTCCCCATAAACGTTTAGGAAATGTTTCACACTTGTGCTCTGCCAGATTATAAACATATCACATATTCTACTCTACGAAATAAGAAACACAACACATGACTTGCTCAACCAGAAAATCGGTAACATGACCTGGTCAACCAGATAGGAACCCGACCTACTCTACCAGATTAGAAACACATCACATGACTACTGTAATCCAAATACAAAGTAATCTGTAAGCAGTAAATGTCCAACTCACCTTCACCAAGAAGGGATATCCTGTTCTATAATATGTGCCAATCTCTTTGAATGTGATAGTCTCCGAAAACAATGCAACGGGGACATCCTTATGGGCAGTAGCCTGGGCATCTAAAACACAGGATACAAAGAGAACATTTTAAATGAGACCTGTCATGGGAAATGAAGAAAACATATAGGAAAAGCTTACGACTGTTCGTTCTTTTTAAATACAAAACCATCACAAAAATATTGACATAATCTGCTGAATAAAAATATACAACAAAGTGTAAAATCTTATCTCAGTGCAAAATTCACCACTCTGTCAGTAGCGTTGTAATAAAAGTAATCAACATCAAGTGTACACAAAGTTCAGAAAAAAAAAAAAAACACAAAATCATATAGTCCAAATCAAAAGAAAAAATGTTTTTAAAATTAAACAATCAAAAATGATTCCACACAGTGGAATGTGCTGAAGAAAATCCACTGTATTGGTCAATATTCCACTTTGTGTTCTTTCCAAAGAAAGTACCTTCTGTGCACAAACGTGATCCCTCTCCCAATAGACAGGAACTCACCAGAAACATATGCCTTCCATTCTCATGGATGGTGTATCAAGCTCAATTGAACTTTGAATCGGTTGATGCCTTGAGCAAATCTCCTGGAGTTCCTCCGTGGGGTGGATATATCAAAGCAGTGGCGGCCCATCTATTAGGGGCACAGGGGTGCCGTCCCCCCCAATCCATGCGCCCGGCCCCTAATCTACATGCAGGGCACCGGACGCATGGATTTCAATTGGATTTTTTTCAAAGTGTCCCATATAAAAGAAAGAAAATGCCTCCAATGGTAAAGTAACCAAATGATCAACAACTTAGAAAAACCACTTTAATTTATATATATTTTTTTTTAATTTGTCTTTTTTCATGAACTGTGTGTACACTTGATGTTGATTACTTTTATCACAATGCTACTGACAGAGTGGTGAATTTTGCACTGAGATAAGATTTTACACTTTGTTGTACATTTTTATAGACTTAATTTTAAAGGTGGCAGTGGTGATTGAGGAATATTATTTGATGTATTCATACACTTCAGCCCCGGAAGGATTTCCCCCCTTCCTGACCACAGCAATTTTTGCGATACGACACTGCATCGCTTTAACTGACAATTGTGCGGTTGTGCGAGGCTGCACCCAAACAAAATTGACGCCCCTTTTTTCCCATAAATAGAGCTTTCTTTTGGGGGTATTTGATCACCTCTGCGGTTTTTATTTGTTGTGCTATAAACAAAAAAAGAGTGACAATTTTGAAAAAAAAAAAGCAATATTTTTTACTTTTTGCTAAAAAAAATATCCCCCAAAAATATATAAAAAAACAAATTTCTTTCTCAGTTTAGGCCGATATGTATTCTTCTACATATTTTTGGTTTAAAAAAAAACGCAATAAGCGTATATTAATTGGTTTGCGCAAAAGTTATAGCGTTTACAAAATAGGGGATAGATTTATGGCATTTTTATAATTTTTTTTTATTAGTAATAGCGGCGATCTGCGATTTTTAGCATGACTGCAACATTATGGCGGACACATCGGACACTTTTGACACCATTTTGGGACCATTGTCATTTATACAGCGATCAGTGCTATAAAAATGCCCCGATTACTGTGTAAATGACACTGGCAGGGAAGGGGTTAAACACTAGGGGGCGATCAAGGGGTTAAGTGTGTCCTTGGGAGTGATTCTAACTGTGGGGGGGGGGATTGGCTACCACTGACATGACAGGGATCACTGCTCTCGGTGACAAGGAGCAGTAGCTCCCTGTCATTCCATTAGGCAGAACGGGGAAATGCCTTGTTTAGAAAGGCATCTCCCCGTTCTTCCGCTCTGTGACACGATCGCGGGCCCCCAATGGACATCGAGTCTGCGTGACCCGCGGGCACGGTCACGAAGTATGTGGCGGGCCCACAATGCCGCGATTTAAAGGGGATGTACCTATACGCTCAAATTTATTTTGTCTCTTAGCATGATGACTTTTTTTCTTTATTGTGTATAATCTGCTGAAAATTAGCATATTGGTTTTCCGACATAATGGAAGATCATTGCCCGGAGACTGATAACACTGGGGTTGATTTACTAGAACTGGACAGTAGAATATCTGGTGAAGCTCTGCATACACATCAATCAGCTTCCAGGGCTCTTTGTCAAAGCTTAATTGAACAATCTGAAGTTAGAAGCTGATTGGCTACCATGTACAGCTGCACCAAATTTTGCACTCTTCAGTCTTAGTAAATCAAACCAACAGTGTCTGGGCACAATAAAAAATGATATGGAGTGAGACCCTGAAGGAGCTTCTACGTTCTGTAAACGCACTGAAGACGTGCCTGTAGCGCCTGATTGGAAGGAGTTCACAAGCTTCAACTCCTCCCAGACCTGACATGCTTGCTTTTCGCTACAACGACGCAAACGATACATGTCTTAGATGTGAGGAGCTCTGCCCGCTGTCCATATTACCCATTGCAGGCTACTTTGCTAAGAGTTTGGGGAGCGACAAAAACACGCCCCAAAGGTCTTTCTCTAATGCCAGTGTGAACATGGCCTTATGCCTCGTTTCCACTGAGCGGATCGGTTCGGTTCGGTGCGGTACGCTATCTTGGGTGTTTCCATTATGAAAGCGGCCCATACAACCGAACCGAACTGTTCCATTCAGGGTCCTGCTTCAGATGTGGGGCCATAGAAAATGGAACGGTTTGGTTAAGGCGGAGCTACGATACATTCCACTGATTGGTGGACGTGTGACGCCATGCTAGGCATTTTTTCTAAACCCACGTATGGCCCCTGTCGGTCCGACCTGCAGTGGAAATGCTCCCCTAAATAGGCCGGACCATTCTAGGCCTTCCAAACTGTACCGACCCGAACCGATCCGCTCGGTGGAAACGAGGCATTAGTGACGCTCACATGTGATGCTGAGCCCTCATGATTGCAAGAATGGAAATCCAATGAATGAAAGTGAGCCGGGGACAGGAAAGAGCTAGATGATGCAGATGATGCGGGGCTCTGTCCCGACATGCTGCAGCTTCTAATGCACATTGTGAAAAGCTCACAGCATGCAGCGAAATCAGAGTAAGCTATTCCAGTCCAGGATAGGAGACGGTGCAACTGTGCAAGACTGAAGGGGAGGCAGCATTATTTTGCTAGGAAAGAAATCAGTGTATACATTTGAAGAGGGACAAAGAAGTGGGGGTAATGGAGTTCTGTAGTCCAGCAGGTAGAACTGACAATGCCGGTCAAGATTTTAGGACAGTAGAGGCCCCATGTTGTCAGCCCAGACAGGAAGTTTACTGCATTTAAAGGGAAACAACTTGGGGAAATGTACATGTACTTCAGACATGTACTGTATACGTTTTATTATTATTGTGAACCACTTGCTGATCGCCCTATAGCAGTTTTACAGCAGCTGTGCGCCGGATCACATACTGTATATATATATACACATACATACATACATATACACACACACACATACATATATACACATATATATATATATATATATATATATATATATATATATATATACACACACACACACACATATACACACGTGATTTGGCATTTCTGCCTGCAGGGGGCACCGGCGCGCCACTTCTGCTGTGAATATTCACAGCAGCAGCTGATCTGCGGGTGCCAGGCTCTCAATGTCTTCCAGCACCTGCCGATCATCGGTAAAGAATACAGAACGGTGATCACCATTCTGACAGGAGAGAAGAAATGGATTCTGTTCCTGCAAAGCAAGGACTAGAATCCATTTCTTTCCCTAGTAAAAACAGCACACATAGTACACACAAACACTGGCTAGGTACACATCTAACCCTTTGATTGCCCTAGATGTTAACCCCTTCCTTGCCAGTGTCATTAGTATAGTGACAGTGCAATTTTTTTTTAGCGCTGATCACTGTATTATGCCCTGTACACACGGTCGGATTTTCCGACGGAAAAAGTGCGATCGGATTGTGTTGTCGGAAATTCTGATCGTGTATAGGCTCCATTGGACTTTTTCCGTCGGAGTTTCCGACACACAAAGTTTGAGAGCAGGATATAAAATTTTCTGACACCAAAATCCGATCGGTTACATTCCGATCGTGTGTACACAAATCCGACGCACAAAGTGTCACGCATGCTCAGAATAAATGAAGAGACGAAAGCTATTGGCTACTGCCCCGTTTATAGTCCCAACGTACGTGTTTTACGTCACCGCGTTCAGAACAATCGGATTCTCCGACAACTTTGTGCGACCGTGTGTATGCAAGACAAGTTTGAGCCAACATCCGTCGGAAAAAATTCATGGATTTTTTTGTCGGAATGTCCGATCAATGTCTGACCGTGTGTACAGGGCATTAGTGTCACTGGTCCCCAAAAAGTGTCAGTTAGTGTCCGATTGTCCACCGCAAAATATTGCAGTCCCACTATAAGTCGCTGATCGCCGCCATTACCAGTAGTAAAAAAATATATATAGAAATTCCAGTATTTATCCCATAGTTTGTAGATGCTATATTTTGCATAAACCAATCAATATACACATAGTTACATAGTAGGTGAGGTTGAAAAAAGACACAAGTCCATCAAGTCCAACCTATGTGTGTGATTATGTGTCAGTATTACATTGTATATCCCTGTATGTTGCGGTCATTCAGGTGATTATCTAATAGTTTCTTGAAACTATCAATGCTCCCCGCTGAGACCACCGCCTGTGGAAGAGAATTCCACATCCTTGCCGCTCTTACAGTAAAGAGCCCTCTACAAAGTTTAAGGTTAAACCTCTTTTCTTCTAATTTTAATAAGTGGCCACGAGTCTTGTTAAATTCCCTTCCACGGAAAAGTTTTATCCCTATTGTGGGGTCACCAGTCCGGTATTTATAAATTGAAATCATATCCCCTCTCAAGCGTCTCTTCTCCAGAGAGAATTAGGATTTTCTTTACCAGAAATTTGTAGCAGAATATATATTGGCCTAAATTTATGAAGGAATTCGATTTTTTAAATTTTTGTATTGGATATGTTTTATAGCAGAAATATTGAGTTTTTTTTTTTCAAAATTGTCGCTCTTTTTTTGTTTATGGCGCAAAAAATTAAAAAAAAATGCAGAGATGATCAAATACCACCAAAAGAAATTTCTATTTGTGGGAAATAATGACATCAATTTTATTAGGGTACAGCGTTGCATGACCACGTAATTGTCAGTTAAATTAACGCAGTGCCGTATCACAAAAAGTGGCCTGGTCAGGAAGGGGGGTAAATCTTCCAGAGGTCAAGTGGTTAATATTATAAATGTGTATTTTTTTGTTTAATCACCTAAGCTCCGGAAGCTTTTACCCCCTTTATGTGTGCATCCATAGACACGCTCAGCCCTGGTAAGCCCCTCCCTTGCTCCCTCCTCACAGGATGACTGATAGCAGTGGGAACCAATGGTCAGTGTCTCTTCAGTCCAGGAAGTGAGGGGAGTGGTTCTGCAGCTGACACAGCGCTGAAGGGGTAAGAGGAGCCAGGTAAGTGTTTAGGGATGGAGGTGGGTAGGAAGGTAGTGGGCTGGTTTTTTTTTACATTAATGAAGACAATGCATTAAGGTAATAAAGAATCTAAATTTTAGCACCACTTTAAAGTTGTTGTAAACCCTCACATATACCCAGTGAAGTGAACAGCCTCAGATGATACACAGAGATGAAACAAATCCTCCTATATATGTATATCTACTGTTTTCAGCTTTATATACCGTTTAAAAAGTGCACATTGTGTTAGAATTTTCACTTCCTCATTCAGCAGTAGCAGTGTAGTGTTGGATTACACTGGGAGACAGCTGATTGGAGGAAAGGCACACACCCTCCTCCTTTCAGAGCTCTGCTGTGAATAGACCAGCTTTCTGCTAATCTATTTATAGCACCCACCCTGACACAAATTTCAGCCTGCTTTTATCAGGTGTCGGAGAACTTGTCAGAAGTTATCATGCTGATAACAGAAGAACGGAGCAGGAGAAAGCCACAGGACTTAATTCTTTGAAGGGAGATAAGTAAACACTACAGATCTATGTGCCCAGCTCAAATTTGATGAATCGGGTTTACATCCACTTTAAGCTGGTCACACACTTTTAGATTTTTCAACGAAAGATTGTACAAAAATTCTCAGTACATTCGATGACTTGACGAATGTGGTTCCAAAGTGTTTATCGCATTCAATTTTAGAATGCATGGACTTTCCTAAATGAAAACCACTTACACTTTTAGAACTTTGTTCCATCGAGAAAAAAATTTCCATCCTGTTCCTTCGAAGAGGGCCAAAGTGTGGGGGGATGGGTGGAGTTCTGTAGTCTAGCTGGTAGGGCTGACAACACCGGTCAAGACTTGAAGACAGCAGAGGCCCGGTGTTGTCAGCCGAGACAGGAAGTTTATTGGATTTAAAGGGATAAAACATGGGAAATGTGCATGTACTGCAGATATGGACTGTATATCCAGATAAAAAGTGGAACTTCAGTCATTTTTTCATTTTTTCATCTATTAAATCTTCTGACCTTGTTGTTTTAACTTTGGATAGTAAAACCAGTAAATACCTTATACAGCCCACTTCCTGTTTCTAGTCTGGTAAAAAGCCTAGGCGTATGACATCACCTGAGAGTTTGCCAGGAAGGGAGGAGGGTGAGTCATAAGAGGGCCAATGAGAGCTGCAGAGCCGGAGGTGTGCCTCTGTGTGTTTGCGTAAATCCAGGAAGTGAACAGGCACCAGCTTCAGCTGCCCACAGTTAAAATGGTTGCAGAGGGAGATTTCTGCAGCATATTTGGAAAGTACAGAATCACAATATATATAAAATAATATGCAAAGTGGTTGGAGGGAAGCTTCAGAATGGCAAAGATGTTTTTATTATGAATGATGTGAGCAGACTGCAGTTCTTCTTTAACCGGTTCCCGACCGGCGCATGCCGATGTACGTCGGCAGAATGGCATGGCTGGGCAAATGGGTGTACCCATACGTCCCTTTAAATTTGCTGCCATGCCATTGCATGCGCGCTGCCGGTGGCGTGCGTGCGCGCAGGCCGGGAGCTCCGTGAGTCGGGTCGCGGGTCCCGCGGACTCGATCGCCGCGGGGATACCCGCAATCGCCTCACGGAGAGGACAAACGGGGAGATGCTAATGTAAACAAGCATCTCCCCGTTCTGCCTAGTGACAATGTCACTGATCTCTGCTCCCTGTGATCGGGAGCAGAGATCAGTGACATGTCACACGTAGCCACACCCCCTGCAGTTAGTAACACTCCCCAGGACATACTTAACCCCTTCCTAGCCCCCTAGTGGTTAACCCCTTCACTGCCAGTGTCATTTACACAGGAATCAATGCATTTGTATAGCACCGATTGCTGTATAAATGACAATGGTCCCAAAAATGTGTCAAAAATGTCCAATGTGTCTGCCATAATGTCGCAGTTACGATAAAAATCACTGATCGCCGCCATTACTAGTAAAAAAAAATGCTATAAAACTATCCCCTATTTTGTAAACGCTATAACTTTTGCGCAAACCAATCAATAAACGCTTATTGCGATTTTTTTGTTTTACCAAAAATATGTAGAAGAACACGTATCGGCCTAAATTGAGGGAAAAAATGTTTTTGTTTTTTTTTTGGGGGGGATATTTATTATAGCAAAAAGTAAAAAATAATGTGTTTTTTTCAAAATTGTCTCTATTTTTTTGTTTATAGCGCAAAAAATAAAAACCGCAGAGGCGATTAAATACCACCAAAAGAAAGCTCTATTTGTGGGGAAAAAAGGACGTCAATTTTGCTTGGGAGCCACGTCGCACAACCGCGCAATTGTCAGTTACAGCGACGCAGTGCCAAATCACAAAAAGTGCTCTGGTCAGGAAGGGGGTAAATTCTTCCGGGGCTGAAGTGGCTAAGGACCAGGCCTTTTTCTGACAATTGTTGTTTACAAGTGTAAATTAGTATTTTTTTGCTAGAAAATTACTTAGAACCCCAAACATTGTATATCTTCTTTTAGCAGAGACCCTAGAGAATAAAATGGCGGTTGTTGCAATATTTTATGTTGCACTGTATTTGTGCAGCGGTGTTTTAAATGCAATTTTTTAAGAAAAAATACACTTTCATGAATTAAAAAATAGCAAAACAGTAAAGTTAACCCATTTTTTTTGTACAATGTGAAAGCTGATGTTACGCCAAGGAAATAGATACCTAACATGACACGCTTCAAAATTGCGCATGCTCATGGAATGGCGACAAACTACGGTACTTAAAAATCTCCATAGGCGACGCTGTAACATTTTTTACAGGTTATCTGTTTGGAGTTAAAGAGGAATTCCAGTGTTAGAATTATTGCTCTCTCTCTAATGATTGCAGCAATACCTCACATGTGTGATTTGAACACAGTTTACATAGGTGGGCGTGACTTACGCATGGGCTTGCTTCTGCACGCGAGCTCGGAGGGACGGGGCGCTGTAAATTTTTTTGATCTCTTTTATTCCTATTACAAGGAATGTAAACATCCCTTGTAATAGAAAGCATGACAGGTCCTCGTTATTGCGAGATCTGGGGTCAAAAAGACCCCAAATCTCTTCTTTACCTTTAAAAGAAAAAAAAAGTAATTTTACATTTTCTAACTTAATAAGAAATGGGCCCTTTAATGCTGTTAGACGGAAGTGACTTCGGATGTCGCTCGGGTCCTCTGGGGACATAGAGTTGAGTGGGGACCATCTTGACTTCCTGACCATCGCTCCACAGGATCGAATCGTTTTTGCCGCTACGGACGGCTCCGGTAAGCGGGGAGAACGAAGGGGAAGCGGAAGAAGGGGGGGGGGCACCTCTCCCGCTGCCTATAAAAGTGATCCTGTATGGTGGACTTGCCACCAGGACCACTTTTATATGACAGAGGATCACTCACTGTTTAAAAAAATACAGCTGCCATAACCATGGTATATGATGTCAAATTAATGACGTAGATATACAATGAGCGATCCAGAAGTGGATTTATTTTTTATTATTATTATTTTTACAATAACATTATTTTTTTAATATATTATCCCTTTCATGACTAAGCCTATTTTTGAAATTTGGTGTTTACAAGTTAAAATCCATATTTTTTTCTATAAAATTACTTAGAGCCCCCAAACATTATATATATATATATATATATATATATATATATATATATATATATATATATATATATATAAATATTTAGCAGAGAATCTAGAGAATAAAATGGCGATTGTTGCAATATTTTATGTCACACGGTATTTGTGCAGCAGTGTTTTAATTGCAACTTTTTGGGAAAAGGGACACTTTCATGAATTTTAAAAAAATCTAACAGTAAAGTTACCCCAATTTTTTTATATAATGCGAAAGATGATGTTACGTTGAGTAAATAAATACCAAACTTGTCACGCTTTAAAATTGCACGCACTTGTGGAATGGCGACAAACTATGGTACCTAAAACTCTCCATAGGCGACGCTTTCAATTTATTTTACGGTTACCAGGTTAGAGTTACAGAGGAGGTCTAGTGCTAGAATTATTGCTCCCACTCTGACGATCACGATGTGTGATTTGAACACCGTTTACATATGCGGGCGCGACTTCCGTATGTGTTTTCTTTGCTGCGCGAGCTCGCGGGGATGGGGGAGCTTTAAAACATTTTTTTTTTTCTTATTTATTTTTATGTTAATAAATTGTGTTTTTAAAAAAAAAAATTTTGGATCACTTTTATTGCCGTCACAAGGAATGTAAACATTATTTGTGACAGTAATAGGTGGTGACAGGTACTCTTTATGGAGGGATCGGGGGGTCTAAAAGACTTTGCACTTTTGCACCTTTGCACTTCAAAGTATTCAGATCGCCGTTTGCAGCGATTGTGAATACTGTGGGTTTTTTTTTAAACTGGCGCCATTGGCAGCCGAGTAAACGGGAAGTGACGTCATGACGTCGCTTCTGTGTTTACTATTAGGAGGCTGGAACGAAGCCGCTCACGTTCCTAGCCGCCAGAGGCAACCAATTGGTCATCGGGCCTCCCGATGGAACGGGAGGCCCAGTAAGAGCGGTGGGAGGAGGGGACGTCCCCTCCCACTCCTCCGGTATAACAGCCGAGCGGCTTTTATCCGCATTGGTTGTTATACCAGGAAAGCCGATCGTCTGCTCCTAAAAAACAGTACTGGGATGATGCCTGCAGCTGCGGCCATCATCCCGATATAACCCCCGAAAGCTGAGTACACACATCTGCATACACTCGGCGGGAACGGGATTTTATTATTAATATTCACAACAAAGTAATAATAATGATAATAATAATAATCATCAAAATGTATTTTTAATATATTATTATTAATATTAACAATCATCATCATATCTTAATGTATTTTTAATATATTATTATTATTTTATGGTGACATTTCCAATTATTATTACAGATCTTTCTCCTGGATTTCTGTGCTCATTCAGCCCAGAAAAACAAAAACAATCGATTTTATACCGCCGATCCCGTGCCTCATGTGATGTCGTTCCATCTTCCTACCTGTGTCTTGCTCTGTAAAGGCTGCATCCATTGCAATAGTGTAACCGATATAATAACGGTCTACCACATCTTTGGTGTTGACCGTGGTGTTGAAGCAGCCGGAGATGTCTGTCTGGAGAGTTAGAAAAACAAAAAAAACATTGAACTTACAACAAGAGTTTAACTGACAGCAGGGGGAACCTATGGCCAATGCTGGAGCCGAAAGCGTCCTAAAGCGGTGACAGGAGCCAGGTAAGTGTTTAGGAATGGGGGTGGGTAGGACAGGTAGTGGGGCGTTTTTTTATTTTTATACGGCTCGTTTATACAAGAACAAAGTGCTGGTGCTGCAGTGACACAGTCGCTCCACTGGGGGGAGCTTGCTGGAGCCCAGAATGAGGGCAGTATACCTTCTTATTGGGGCACCCCTAGAAACAACAAGCATTTAACCCTTGCAGCGTGGGGGGGCCCACTGCAGGGAGGGTCCCAGAGTTGGGCTTTAAAGTGTATCTAAACCCAAGAACAAAAGAACAAAAATGTAATCTATTGCAGCATACCAGCTCACCAGCCTTTAGCTGTGGCGGCTGCTATCGTTTTTTTTTTTCTCCCTCTTTATTCTCACCTGCTGATCCTGTTGTCAGTACCACCCTTCCTGTCCTAGGGTGACAATGTTCACTCACTGCACTGTATACATGAAGAAGCAGCGATGTCACCAAGACTACAAACATGCTTCTATTTTCTCTAACAGTGGTGGGGTTCTGTAGTCCTCAGAAATAGCTGGAAAAAATGTGACTGACAAGACTGAAGCACAGGAAGTTTTGAGTTTACGAGATTTCCGACAGGAACAGTAATTTTTTTTGCACTTATCGAACAGATACAACAAAACACTTTCAGTTTATCCTTCTTACCAAACATTGTGTTGATTTCATCATTTTGACCATACATCCGATTTTTTATTTAATGGAATTTATAGAGGAAAACATCTAATTCCACTTGCTGACCCAGCCTTTTTCTGACATTTGTTGCTTACAAATTAAAATCAGTATTTTTTGCTAGAAAATTACTAAGAACCCCCAAACATAAGATAGATAAGATAGATAAGATAGATTTATTTTTTTATATTTTTTTTTTTAGCAGAGACTCTAGAGAATAAAATGGCTGTTGTTGAAATTTGCTATGTCACACGGTTTTTGCGCAGCGGTTTTTCAAACTTCAAACACACTTTTAAAAATTAAAAAAAAATACACTTAAATGACTTAAAAAAACACAAACCATAGTATATACTCCAATTTTTTGTATAATATGAAAGATGATATTACGCCAAGAAAATTGATACACCACATGTCGCATTTCAAAATTGCGCCCGCTGGTGGAATGGTGACAAACTACGGTACTTAAAAATCTCCATAGGTGATGCTTTAAACATTTCTACAGGTTACCTGTTTAGAGTTACAGAGGAGGTCTAGCGCTAGAATTATTTCTCTCGCTCAGACATTCACGGGGATACCTCATATGTGTGGTGCGAATACCGTTTACATATGTGGGTGTGACCTACGTATGCGTTCACTACTGCACACGGGGACAGGGTCGCTTTAAAAAAAATTTTTATTTATTTTATTAAATTTTTTAAACTTTTACACTGTCCCTTTACATTAACAATACAGCATGACAGGTCCTCTTTATGGAGAGATCTGGAATCTAAAAGACCCCAAATCTCTCCTCTACTCTTAAAAGCAAAAGATCAAGATTTTTTTTTTTTATCTTTTGCTCTAAGAAAAAAAAAATCATGTTTATATGGCCCAAGAAGCAGAAGTGATGTCGGCATTGCTCTGGTCCTCCAAGGGCATAGATATGAGCTAATTTCTATGGAAAAAACCCTGCCGATGCCGGATGATTCCTGGAGCTACTGATCGGTAACGTTAGCCCAGTAAGCGGCGGGGGGGGGGGGGGGTACCTTTCCCGTCGTTTCGAAAAGTGATGCAGCGGTAATCACTTTTATGGGAAAGCCAACCGCCCGAGGATAAAAAAAAAAAATACCAGGGTTATGGCATCTAGCTGCAGCCATAACCCCGGTATTTAACCTCAAAATTATCACGTATATTTACAGTTAGGCGGTTGGCAAGTGGTTAAAGTGGATAGAGCATAGAAGGGGAGTTGACATGGAAAACAGGCACATGCTATTTAAGGTAAAGTGCCCCTTTTAACCACTTTCCACTGGGAGGGCGTACATGGATGTCCTCCCATTTTAGTGGTTATACCGGGAAGATGCTTGCACCTACAGGCATCAACACAGTATCATTCTCTTCAGCTGGCAATTCCCTTCACTGTAAGAACAATCATATCGGCAGTTCAGCTGCTTGATTGTTCTTACAGGTGCTTCTCCAGGCTCACCCCTGCGATCAGCGAGCCAGAGAAGGAATCCACCAGCGGCGGAAGTTGACCATAGAGATTTCCAGGGAACAGATGGTCCCCAGTCAACTCTAATGCCCTGTACACACGGTCAGATTTTCCGACGGAAAATGTGTGATAGGACCTTGTTGTCGGAAATTCTGTGTGTGGGCTCCATCACACATTTTCCATCGGATTTTCCGACACACAAAGTTTGAGAGCAGGTTATAAAATTTTCCGACAACAAAATCCGTTGTCGGAAATTCCTATCGTGTGTACACAAATCCAACGCACAAAGTGCCACGCATGCTCAGAATAAATAAAGAGATGAAAGCTATTGGCTACTGCCCCGTTTATAGTCCCGGCGTACGTGTTTTACGTCACCGCGTTCAGAATGATCGGATTTTCCGACAACTTTGTGTGACCGTGTGTATGCAAGACAAGTTTGAGCCAACATCCGTCGGAAAAAATCCTAGGATTTTGTTGTCGGAATGTCCGAACAAAGTCCGACCGTGTGTACGGGGCATAAGACTCTCGGAGGTCCAGGCGCAACGTTATGACGTCACGCCCGGCCTGGCAGCTGTAAATATTGCCGTATACTCGGCTGGACAGCCGAGATCATCCTGTTTTTTTTTTATCTCAGGCTTTCCAGCCTGGAGGAGAGATGTGAGGTCTTATAGACCCCACATCTCTCCATAAAGAGGACCTGTCATGCAATATTCCTATTACAAGGGATGTTCACATTCCTTGTAATAGGTATAAAAGTGATTTTTTTTTTTTTTCTAAAGGGAAAGTGTAAAAATCAAAAAATTAAAATAAAATAACCAATAAAAAAAAAAAAAAAAAATTTCAAGCATCCCCGTCGCACGCAGAAGCAAATGCATACATACGTCGTGCCCACATATGTAAACGCCATTCAAATCACACATTTGAGGTATTGCCACTAACGTTAGGGCAAGAGCAACAATTTTAATACCAAGACCCCCTCTGTAACTCTAAGAGCCGGTTCACACTAGAAGCGGCACGACTTGCAGGTCGCCTCACCGAGGGGACTTGCACACGACTGCCACGGCGACTTGCAAGACGACTTCTGTATAGAAGTCTATGCAAGTCGCCCCCAAAGTAGTACAGGAACCTTTCTTCTAAGTCTAGCGTCGCTCCGATTAGAACGGTTCCATTGTACAGAACGGCGGCTAGGTCGCCTGACAAGTCGCCCCCGTGTGAACCGGCTCTAAACAGGTAACCTCTAAAAAAAATTAAAGCGTAGCCTATGGAGATTTTGGAGTACCAAAGTTTGGCGCCATTCCACGAGCAAGCGCAATTTTCAAGCTTTACATGTTAGGTATCTATTTACTCCGCGTAACATTATACAAAAAAACTGGGCTAACTTTAGTGTTTTGTTAATTCGTGAAACATTTTTTTTTCCAAAAAAAAACGCGTTTGAAAAATTGCTGCGCAAATACCTTGTGACATAAAGAGTTGCAACAACTGCCATTTTATTCCGTAGGGTCTCTGCTAAAAAAAAATATATAATGTTTGGGAGTTCTGAGTAATTTTCTACCAAAAAATGATGATATTTACATGTAGGAGCGAAGTGCCAGAATTGGCCCAGATGGGAATTAGTTAAATAGCTTTCATCTTACAGGTTCCCTCTAACTTGACCGAAGATCATAGAATTTTAGAAGCCCAGGCTAAATCTAGCAAGATCAATATACATTGGTTAACTTTTTTTTTTGTGGAAAAAAATATAAAACTTTTTTTAATATATATGTTTTAATTTTTAAATACTATAATGGTATCAGACAGTTACAGTATTAAAGAAGAAACACACTGCCATGCGCAGGCTGCAGTGGCTTCTGCAATCCAAAACCATTTTTTTTCTAAATGAAGCTTCCAGCTTACAGTTAGGGTTGCCACTTTTTCTTCAAGTCAAACCTGAACACTTAAGGCAGCGCACAGCATTTTTTTTTTTTTTTTTTAGCATACACTCGCAGGGGTCTCCAAACTATGGCCCTCCAGTTGTTCAAGAAATACAATTCCCATCATGCCTAGTCATGTCTGTGAATGTCAGAGTTTTACAATGCCTCATGGGACGTGTAGTTCCGTAAAAGCTAGAGGGCCGTAGTTTGGAGATCCCTGCTATAGGACAACAACAGACCTGGGACACCTTTGGGCACTCCAAAGAGAATAGTAATGTGGCGTGCGTAGTGCCCCCTCACCCTCCTGTCAGGCCCTGTTCCAAGCCACTTTCCTGTCTGAATATTGTGTCCGGGTTTCAGGCGGACTGAAACCTGGACACATGATTCAAAACCCTGTGGTTGAATCCCAGACAGGTGGCAACCTTACTTACAGTATATGTGATAACATTTGGGTCACAAGATTGAGAACCACTTTGATTGGTTCCTAATCATTAGTATGGACCAGACTTGTCAGTGAGTTTGACAGCTAGCAAACTTACTGATCAAAGGAATGAAATAGATCAATATATCCTCAGCATGGTGTAGGGGAGCATTATTCTACAGATTGTGGGCCATAAGAGGTTATTCTATTAAAGCGGGTCTTGACCGGATATGCTTTTTTTTGCTAGTGTGTGAGAGATACCATCATGATCAGTAAGGATGTTCTTTATCGAAAGTCTCAGGAATCCCCCCTGATATTCTATGTATAATGTCTACAGGAAAAGGTAAAGCCTCTTTAATATCGAGCTTACCTCTCCACTCACTGAGATACAGATGTTGTCGGGATGACAAAGCTCTACATTGACATTTCCGATGACTCCTTTCCCATAAGTAAATCTGTAAAAGGTAATGGACAGAAAAGTTTATTTTACACCAACAATACAGTGCTTTCACCCAATGCAGTAATGTTTGTTTTTTTTGTCTATAATCTCATTGACGGAGAGATTTTTCATGACTTCTTGTCCCTGTGACAACTATACCAGAAATGAGATAAGCTGTTGTCACCGCATTAATGCAGGGCAGGTCTTAGTGATGCTCCTGACCTGTATCTGTATGGCTTTATGATTGGCTGAAAATTGCACGAATAAGCAGGTATAGATGTGTTTCTAATAGTAGGTGATATCATTGTGGACTAAAAGGCATTACACATCTTCCTACCTGGACCCTGTGCTTTTCACCTGCATAAGATGTCCATGGATCATGCATAGCTCCCAACTGTCACTGATTTCGAGGGACTGTCCCCGATTTGGAACAAAGTCCCTCTGTCCCCCTTTGGTCTGATTTATATAGTTGTATATAAAATGCACTTTTTATCTTTCAAAAGGTGTTTGCCAGTGCTAAACCTTTCATCCAATTTCTAAATTGCTGCATTTGTAAATTTCAAAAGCTACTATAAAGGAGTGGTAAAAAAAAAAAGGACTTGTGGGTTTAACTAATGATTTTTTTGGTATCTTTCTCCTTTAAGGGGGTGTGGCTAGGGGTGTGTCCTATGCCTACATACTTTTGCTAATAGGTGTCCTTTGTTCCCGTTTTAAAAATTAGGAATGGATCATCATCAAAGGTTAGGGAGGTATGGATCGTGTAGTTTCATGGTGCCATTTGCCCCACATCCAATTTGCCCATGTTAATGTTAATCTTCACATTTTGATGTCACAAGTTTCTTTTTGTGTTCAAACATGAGAAATGCAGCATGGGTCTGCAGATGTTAATGCATGAGCTCTGTCTGTAGTCTGAGAACTGACATTTACTGTGAAGAAGCTTTAAATACTACAATTCCTGGGTTTTTCTAGTCTAGTGCTCTGCAGGTGGGAGCTAAACAGTAATTAGACAGACACAAGCAGGTAGAGCAATGAAGGAAAGAGATGTGTTTTCAAAATATCAGCACTCCCACATTTGTGATAAAACACAGAGGAAATGGTGAGGCACTGACTAGATGCTGCGTGACCCGGAACAAGAAGTTGTCTGTTCCCTGCGAATAGGGACAAGCTAGGTGAATGAATACATGGATATAGGGGAATTGATCAGCCATGACACTACAAACTGCAATCGCAACTAAATAGATTTGTTATGTTACTAATTTCGTTTTGTTATGGAATTTGTTTTGTTTATGTTAAATTTAGTTTAGTTTTCATTAAAATTTGTTTAATTTATTAATTTTCTAACTAATTCCAACTTTTCGATTAGAATTCGGATCGGTCAAAAAACAATCGACCAACTCAAATTCTGTGTAAAGAATAGATGGTTGTTAACCACTTCAATACAGGGCACTTATACACCTTCCTGCCCAGACCAATTTTCAGCTTTCAGCGCCATCACATTTTGAATGATAATTGGGCGACGCTGTACCCAAACAAAATTTTTATTATTTTATTTTTCCCACAAATAGAGCTTTCATTTGGCGGTATTTGAACACCTCCAGGGTGTTTATTTTTTGTGCTACAAATAAAAAAAGGTGGAAAATTTAAAAAAAAAAGCTTTTCTTTGTTTCTGTGAAAACTTTGTAAAAAATTAGGTTTTCTCCTTCACTGATGGGCACTGATGAGGCTGCACTAATGGGCACTGATGAGGCAGTACTGATTGGCACTGAAGAGGTGGCACTTATATGCAGCACTGATAGGTGGCACTGATAAGCAGCGCTGATGGGCACTGATCGGTGGCACCTATGAGCACAGATAGGTGGCACTGATGGGCACTCATAGGTGGCACTAATGGGTGGCATTGGAGGGCACGTTAGGTGGCACTGATGGGCACTGATAGGCAGCACTGATCAGAGGGGCTGGCAAGCATCACTGATGGGCACAGAGTGCCATACCTAATGGGCAGTGACTTCCATCCCTGGTGGGCTCTAGTGGGCTTACCTGGTGGTCATGGGTGGGCATCCCTGCTGGCCATTGGGTGGGCATCCCTGGTGGTCCTGGGTGGGCATCCTCTGGGGGGGCTGCATTGATAATCAGTGCAGACCTTCCCTCTCAGGAGAGCAACCAATCAGCTCTCCTCTACTCGCGTCTGTCAGTGCGTGTAGAGGAAAAGCCGATGCACGGCTTTTCCTGTTTACACTGTGATAAGCTGCGATTGGTCACAGCTGATCACATGGTAAAGAGCCTTCGCCAGAGGCTCTTTACCTTGATCCGAGATACAATGTGTCAGACTGACACACCACACCACCGATCGCCGTGCTGTGTGCCCCCATGGGCATACGATCGTGGCTTATTCTGCTGGATGTCATATGATGCCCAGTCAGGATAATGAAACCACTTCCCAGCAGTCATTTTGCTATATGGCGGGTGGAAAGTGGTTAAGCAGCGGGTCGGGAAGCCGGCCACCCATGTCCTTAACAACCATGACTCATCATCTGTCAGCGGGCTTCCCCACTGACAGACAACTGTAAAGAAAAGAATGTCGGCATTGCTGGCATTAGGAAAATGTTAAAGAAAACGGCGTGGGATCCCCCCAATACGAGGTCCTTCATATTTTAGTGGGAAACCTATGCCAAACTTGAAAGAAAAAGCCAGCGTGGGGTCCCCCCAAAAATCCATACTAGACTCTTATCCGAGCGTGCAGTCCGGCAGGTCAGGAAAGGGGGGGGCGAGCGAGCACCCCAAAGCACCTTGTCCCTATATTGATGGGGACAAGTGCCTCATCCCCACAACCGTGGCCAGTGGTTGTGGGGGTCTGACCGCGGGGGGCTTATCGGAACCCCCCCCATGTGAATGAGTATGGGGTAATATACATTCACCAAAAAAGTGTCAAAAAGTAATAAAAACACAGACAGTTTTTGACAAATCCTTTATTTAAAAATAAAAGATAAAAAACAGTGTCCCCGATGCAAATTCATAGTCAATCATGTCACCCGCCACACCCGAAAAAGAAAAAAAAGAAAAAAGGCGCTCTCGCCAACATGGAGGCTATCTGCCTACTTCAGGCTCCTGCATCTGACATTTCTTATATAGGTAAGGGACCGGGCCACCTGGCTACGTCACCTGGTGGCACCACCCCTTCTGACGTCACGGACCCAGCATGCAACGGTCATCAGAAGGGGCAGTGCTGCCGGGTGGTGTAGCCAGGTGGCCCCGCCCCTTACCTATATAAGAAATGTCAAACGTAGAAGCCTGCAGTAGGCAGACAACCTTCCTGTTAACGACAGCGTCTTTTTTTTTCCGGTGCGGCAAGCGGCGTGATTGACAATGGATCTACATCGGGGGATTTGTCAAAAACTGTCTGTGTTTTTATAACTTTTTGACGCTTTTTTGTGAATGGGTAGGGGTACAATGTACCGATACCCATTCACAAGGGGGGGGGCAGGATCTGGCGGCCCCCTTATTAAAGGGGGCTTCCAGATTCCGATAAGCCCCCTGCCCGCAGACCCCCACAACCACCGGCCACAGTTGAGGCCCCATGTGGCTTGGTATGGTTCATTTCCTGACCTGCCAGGCTCCATGCCCGGATAAGGGTCTGGTATGGATTTTGGGGGCCTGGTATGGACTGGGGGGTCCCCACATCATTTTTTCTTTCTTATTTTTTTTAATAGCTAGGTGCCAGCAATTGTAACCACGAGTCAATTTAAATGCGATTTGACAATTTCTTTTTTCTTTAGAAATTTAATTTTTGATGCAGCATGTTTTAAACCTGCTACAGATGCGCCACTTTACAGGTAGACTAAGGGGACCGCCCAGGCACTATATTTAACCACTTTAGCACTGGAAGGGTTTACCCCCTTAACCACTTAAGGACCAGAAGATTTGTCCCCTTAATGACCAGCCCATTTTTTGTTGCGATATGGCAATGCGTCGCTTTAACTGATAATTGCGTGGTCGTGCGGTGTTGCTCCCAAACAAAATTGATGTCCTTTTTTCCCACAAATAGAGCTTTCTTTTGATGGTATTTGATCACCTCTGCTGGGGTTTTTTTGCGCTATAAAAAAGACCGCCAATTTTTTTAAAAAAAAACAATACTTTTTATTATCCGTTTTAGGCCAATATTTATTCTGCTACATATTTTTGGTAAAAAAAAAAAAAAAAAATCGCAATAAGCGTATACTGATTGGTTTGCGCAAAAGTTATCGCGTTTAAGAACAATAGGATAGATTTAGGGACCTTTTTTTTAATGTTTTTACTGGTAATGGCGGCGATCTGCGATTTTTTGTGGGACTGCGACATTGCGGCGGACAAATCTGACCCTAAGTGACACTTTTTGGGGACCAGTGACATTATTACATTGACCAGTGCAAAAAAAAAATGCAATGTATAAATGACACTGGCAGAGAAGGGGTTAACACTAGGGGGTGATCAAGGGGTTAACTGTGTTCCCTGGGTGTGTTCTAACTGTGTGGAGGATGGGCTTACTGGAACACCACAGAGATCACTGTTTCCGATCACTTGGAACAGCAGATCCCCATGTCGTCTCATGTCAGAACGGAGATCCGCCTTATTTACATAGGTAGATCCCCATTCTGCCTCTGTGTATCACGATCGCGGGTCGCCGTGGACATCGAGGGCGTGGGAACCGTGGGCGTGCTCCCGAAGCTTGCAGACGGTGCGCGCGTGCCCACAGTGTCACATGCACGGACCGCCGGTTTACGCAATCGAGCCGACCTGCCGCCGTGTATATATAGAGTGGCTGGTCAGCAAGTGGTTAACTAGTTGCCGCCCACCCACCGTCAAATGACGGTGGGACGGTGCGGCTCTCGTTCTGGGACGACATCATATGACGGTGTCCCAGAACGGCCACTCTCGCGTGCGGCGGCCGTGCCGTGTTGCTAGGACCCCGAATTCTGTAAATGTATTATATTTTATGGTATTATTTTATTGTATAGGTACATTTTATATTTGATGTATTCATTGTAATGGCCTTGTGATCAATGTGCCAACATACAATGTTAGATTGTGGTTTGTATCTTGTGATGTGTGTTGGAACACAGTTGTTGTTGTAATTTAAAAATTAAAAAACAACCAAGACTTCACCAGAGCCACCTGACTGGCCAGATAACAACTATTTTCTACATGTTATCTCAATGGTAATCTATTATCGGAGGAGATAAGTGGCAGTTTGTTGCACAGAAGCTTTCCTATCTGTCTGCCATGGATGACGGTAGAAATTACTTTATAACCGACTACTTCTCTGCTTTAAAGGGAACGATTGCACATTTAAAAAGTGATGGTTTATATCACTATTTAAATGCATGATTCCTTTTACCATGTATTTTTATGAATACATTTTTATTTCAGGTTACCTCCATGACACTCAATTTATAAAGCATATTGTGCTTTCGAAGCCCAGCACTGTCTGCACTCCTGTAGGCTGCCTTTGCAGGTTTAAAGTTTATCTAAAGAAGATTAAGAACAGAACATGTAATATATTGCAGCTTACTGTCCTTGGATATGGTGGCTGCATTCGTTTTTGCACAAACTTGTCATTTTGAGTTATTTCTCACACACAGCATAGGCATACAGTATATACAAGGAAATTTGTGGGATTTTTAAGGTGCAAGTAAGGTGCAAGTAAGGTACAGTGATCTCAAAGAGTAATATAAAAATATTTTATTTTAAGCACAAATAAAAAATTGTTTAAAAACCAATTATGGCAAATACATAGAACACAATTTTTATGGATACAGCACTTTAGATGGAGTTCCCAACATGTTTTGCCCACATCCTGGGCTTCCTCAAGGAATGTTGTCCATTTGGGGTACAAGCCTTCCCGGCCTCTTTAGAATATATATTACAATCAAGAAATAGTTCAGGAGGTCTGCTACCATCACAGAAACCAAGAACTACAGGTGACCATAGAGTATATTCAAGGACCAGAAAACAAAGTTTTGCAGTAGAACGCAATACACAGAGACAAAAGACTTTCCAAAGCAGGATACTTGTGTCTAGAACTGGTGTCCTGCAATGACAATTACACCCCAAAACATATCTTTCTACACCTGCCAAGTATGGGGATACCATATCTGTGAAACTTTTTCAAAACCTAGATGCATAGAGGGGCCCACAATTCAAGGAGCACCTTTGGGCTTTCACATTTTTTGATGCCCTGGAGCACCAGAACAGTGGAAACACCCACAAGATGACCATGTTTTAGAAAGCAAACACCCCGAGGTATTTTCTGAAATGCATTATGAGTCCAAGTTTTTGGAAAATGTAGGAAAGAAAATGAAAAGTTGTCAACTAATAAGATATTTCTAACACACAGCATAGGCAAACTTAGAGTTACACCCCAAAACACATTCTGCTACTCCTCCCGAGTATGGCCACACCATGTTTGAGACTTTCATAGCCTAGCCGCATAGAGAGGCCCAAAATCCAAGGATCACCTTCAGGCTTTCTAGGGGCAAATTACACATCCAATTTTCTGACTACCTATGACTCTTTTGAAGGCCCTGGAGCACCAGGACAGCAGAAACACTCACAAAAAGACCACATTTTGGAGAGTAAACATTCCAAGGTATTGATATTTTCTTTTCTTTTTTTTTTCTTTTTTAGGCATGGTGAGTCAGAGCTGCAGATGGGTCACTTGAGACAGCAGGCAGAGATATGGTCAGCAAACAGGCAAAGGATTGGTCCAGGCAGCAGGCAGAATTGTGGTCAATAAACAGGTCAGGGTCAGTACAGACGGAAGGCAGAGGCAACACCGAACTGAACTGGTGTGGCAATGATCAGACTGTTGCTGGCTGCACTGGTCTGGTGACAGTGGGACTAGTGTAGCCACAATTAGGAACACTGTTGCGGACTTAAACCTGTCTGGCGACACTGGGACTGGTGTAAGAATCAGGTGCTAGCTTACACTGGTCTGGTGACACTGCAACTGATGTGGCAGAAATAAGAAACACTGTTGTTGGCAAACACTGGTCTAGTGACACTGGGACTGGTGTGGCGGTGATAAGAAAACTGATGCTTGATGCACTGGTCTGGTGTGGTGGCAATCAGGAACACTGACTCTAGCTACACTGGTCTGACACTGGTGCCGTAGTGATCTGAGAAAACTGCCACTGGCTGCTTATTCATGAGTGAGGTTGGGGTAACAGTAAAACCGCATGGCTGAGCCACAGTTTTACTACCCCTCGCTGCCCCCTTTAAGCTGCATAGGCAGTGGCTGGGGGGGGGTACACATGCCACAGGTGCAATGCTTTGCATCCATGGCAGCAATTATACTCTCTGTACTACCTCTAATCATGACCCGTTCAAGTAAATGGGGGGTGTTTGTGTTGCGGCCAAGGGATTAAAGGAGGTGGTTAGGAAGTGATACAATGCCTCCTCACCGCCTGTCAACTACTCTGTAGCGCCTACCCAACTTTCCAGGAGCCTGGTGGTGACCCCCAGAGGCGGGGAGGGCCAACATACTTCCTCAGGGTGCAGGTTACTAGGCATGGTGGGTGATGAACAAGAAAGAAATTGGGCGCCAGTCACTTTTATGCTTGAACAAAGAGAAGTTTATTTCTCACAAGAGGAAAAATGTGGGAGAGAGAGGATAGGGCACAGGACACACTTAGTCAAAAATAGTAGCGATCAGCAGACAGGCAGACTCCTTAGACAAAAAGGGGAGATAAGGTAGATAGCAGTACAGGAAAAGAGTCTTTAACCACTTGAGCCCCGGACCATTATGCTGCCTAAGGACCAGAGGTCTTTTTCCAATTTGGCACTGCGTCGCTTTAACTGCTAATTGCGCGGTCATGCAATGCTGTACCCAAACGAAATTTGCGTCCTTTTCTTCCCACAAATAGAGCTTTCTTTTGATGGTATTTGATCACCTCTGCGGTTTTTATTTTTTGCGCTATAAACGGAAAAAGACCGAAAATTTTGAAAAAAAATGATATTTTCTACTTTTTGTTATAAAAAAAATCCAATAAACTAAATTTTAGTCATACATTTAGGCCAAAATGTATTCGGCCACATGTCTTTGGTAAAAAAAATGTCAATAAGCGTATATTTATTGGTTTGTGCAAAAGTTATAGCGTCTACAAACTAGGGTACATTTTCTGGAATTTACACAGCTTTTAGTTTATGACTGCCTATGTCATTTCTTGAGGTGCTAAAATGGCAGGGCAGTACAAAACCCCCCCAAATGACCCCATTTTGGAAAGTAGACACCCCAAGGAAATTGCTGAGAGGCATGTTGAACCCATTGAATATTTATTTTTTTTGTCCCAAGTGATTGAAAAATGACAAAAAAAAAAAAAATATTTACAAAAAGTTGTCACTAAATGATATATTGCTCACACAGGCCATGGGCCTATGTGGAATTGCACCCCAAAATACATTCAGCTGCTTCTCCTGAGTATGGGTATACCACATGTGTGGGACTTTTTGGGAGCCTAGCCGCGTACGGGGCCCCGAAAACCAATCACCGCCTTCAGGATTTCTAAGGGTGTAAATTTTTGCTTTCACTCTTCACTGCCTATCACAGTTTCGGAGGCCATGGAATGCTCAGGTGGCACAAAACCCCCCAAAATGACCCCATTTTGGAAAGTAGACACCCCAAGCTATTTGCTGAGAGGCATATTGAGTCCATGGAATATTTTATATTTTGACACAAGTTGCGGGAAAGTGACACTTTTTTTTTTTTTCATAAAGTTGTCACTAAATGATATATTGCTCACACAGGCCATGGGCATATGTGGAATTGCACCCCAAAATACATTTAGCTGCTTCTCCTGAGTATGGGGATACCACATGTGTGGGACTTTTTGGGAGCCTAGCCGCGTACGGGACCCCGAAAACCAATCACTGCCTTCAGGATTTCTAAGGGTGAAAATTTTTGATTTCACTCTTTACTGCCTATCACAGTTTCGGAGGCCATGGAATGCCCAGGTGGCACAAAACCCCCCCAAATTACCCCATTTTGGAAAGTAGACACCCCAAGCTATTTGCTGAAAGGCATGGTGAGTATTTTGCAGCTCTCATTTGTTTTTGAAAATGAAGAAAGACAAGAAAAAACATTTTTTTTTTCTTTTTTCAATTTTCAAAACTTTGTGACAAAAAGTGAGGTCTGCAAAATACTCACTATACCTCTCAGCAAATAGCTTGGGGTGTCTACTTTCCAAAATGGGGTCATTTGGGGGGGTTTTGTGCCACCTGGGCATTCCATGGCCTCCGAAACTGTGATAGGCAGTGAAGAGTGAAATCAAAAATTCACGCCCTTAGAAAGCCTGAAGGCGGTGCTTGGTTTTCGGGGTCCCGTACGCGGCTAGGCTCCCAAAAAGTCTCACACATGTGGTATCCCCGTACTCAGGAGAAGCAGCAGAATGTATTTTGGGGTGTAATTTCACATATTCCCATGGCATGTTTGAGCAATATATCATTTAGTGACAACTTTGTGCAAAAAAAAAAAAAAAAATTTGTCTCTTTCCCGCAACTTGTGTCGCAATATAAAATATTCCATGGACTCGACATGCCTCTCAGCAAATAGCTTGGGGTGTCTACTTTCCAAAATGGGGTCATTTGGGGGGGTTTTGAACTGTCCTGGCATTTTATGCACAACATTTAGAAGCTTATGTCACACATCACCCACTCTTCTAACCACTTGAAGACAAAGCCCTTTCTGACACTTATTGTTTACATGAAAAAGTTTTTTTTTTTTGCAAAAAAATTACTTTGAACCCCCAAACATTATATATTTTTTTAAAGCAAATGCCCTACAGATTAAAATGGTGGGTGTTTCATTTTTTTTTTTTTCACACAGTAATTGCGCAGCGATTTTTCAAACGCATTTTTTGGGGAAAAAACACACTTTTTTAAATTTTAATGCACTAAAATACACTATATTGCCCAAATGTTTGATGAAATAAAAAAGATGATCTTAGGCCGAGTAAATGGATACCAAACATGACATGCTTTAAAATTGCGCACAAACGTGCAGTGGCAACAAAATAAATACATGTTTAAAAGCCTTCAAAAGCCTTTACAGGTTACCACTTTAGATTTACAGAGGAGGTCTACTGGAAAAATTACTGCACTCGATCTGGCCTTCGTGGTGATACCTCACATGCATGGTGCAATTGCTGTTTACGTTTGACGACAGACCGCCGCTTGCGTTCGCCTTAGCGCGAGAGCAGGGGGCGACAGGGGTGCTTTTTTTTTTTTTTTTTTTTCTTTATTATTTTTTTGCTTTTTTAATCTTACTTTTAAACTGTTCCTTTCATATTTTTTTTTTTAATCATTTTTATTGTTATCTCAGGGAATGTAAATATCCCCTATGATAGCAATAGGTAGTGACAGGTACTCTTTTTTGAAAAAATTGTGGTCTATTAGACCCTAGATCTCTCCTCTGCCCTCAAAGCATCTGACCACACCAAGATCGGTGTGATAAAATGCTTCCCCAATTTCCTAATGGCGCTATTTACATCCGGCGAAATCTAAGTCATGAAATACTCGTAGCTTCCGGTTTCTTAGGCCATAGAGATGTTTGGAGCCACTCTGGTCTCCGATCAGCTCTATGGTCAGCTGGCTGAATCACCGGCTGCATTCTCAGGTTCCCTGTTGAGACAGGAGAGCCAGAGAAAAACAAGGAAGACGGTGGGGGGGGGCATTCCCTCCCATGGCTTGTAAAAGCAGTCTAGAGGCTAATTAGCCGCTAGGATTGCTTTTACATGAAAGCCGACCGCTGGCTGAAAAGAATGATACCAAGATGATACCTAAACCTGCAGGCATCATTCTGGTATAACCACTCAAAGTCGTGAATGGCGTACCTGAAGACAAAAAAATGGTTAACAATGGTTAACAATAAAGCACAGTAAACAGTAAAGTATAAATAATTACACACCTGAAAAACAAACATGATAAAACATAATAACAATAACAATAACAATAAAACATTGCAGAATAGAATACAGTAAAAAAGAGCAGAACAATAGAGAGAGAGAATAGAGAGAGAGAGAACAATAAAACGACAACTATTTTTTTTTATTTTTTTTTTTATTTTTTTTTTACACTTTTTTTGTAACTAACTTTTATAACGGTAACTGGTTCCAGGTTCGGGTCTCTCAAAATGCGATGGCATCTTGGGAGACCCTGTGAAAGTGTGCCTAGTATGTGCAATGCTGTACCCTACGCTAATACTCAACTAGTGTATGGTAGCGTTCAAAACATTCACCAATGCAAAGACCAGGATTGTCAGGACAGGAGGGACAATAATAGCGGGTGTCACGCCTATATCCGCGCTTGCTGCAGATACAACATCTTTTTGGGGGGGTTCGTTGGGTAGGGGTACTCGGGAGGACATAAAAATGCCTCTCATGCAGCCGACTGCATTTGGTTGGGGATGTGAATGGGGGAAGTACGGGCGCTGCAGAAGCGGTGGGTTCCCAATTAGGATTGGCGAATGCAGCAGGAAGGGCATTATGGGCACGACGGCCTGTGTTTGTCTTTTTGGTGGCAGCGGGACACTACTTGTGCTTGCCACCTCACCAGCTTGAACTGCACTTATGGGACTCGCCACGTCACCACGTGTTACTGCAGTGCTGGTTTGACTACGACCGGGGTGTACTAGGCTTGCTGGCGCTTGCCAGTTCCCCAAAACGCTACCAAAAAACTGTTAGCGATCGCAGGGATCAGGCCTGACTCTGCGAACGCTGCAGTTATGCGTTTAGTGTTTTGTAAGTGTCAGTGATCGATCGATACTGCACTTGGGTGGGCTGGGCTGGGCCGGGCGGAGGGGCAAAACGCAGGTGCTAGCAGGTATCTGGGCTGATCCCGCTAACACTGCGTTTTTGGGAACCCTAAACTGCTGGTGACGCTAGTATAGATCTGATCGGATCAGATATTGATCCGTTCAGATACTATACCACTAAGGGAGGTGTACGGTGCGTGCGTGGGTGTTAGCGGTACTGGCGCTAACCTGACGCTGCCTGGGGCTGGTGCTTGCCAGTTCACCAAAACGCTACCAAAAAAACTGTTAGCAATCGCAGGGATCAGGCCTGACTCTGCGAACGCTGCAGTTATGCGTTTAGTGTTTTGTAAGTGACAGTGATCGATCGATACTGCACTTGGGTGGGCTGGGCTGGGCCGGGCGGAGGGGCAAAACGCAGGTGCTAGCGGGTATCTGGGCTGATCCCGCTAACACTGCGTTTTTTGGAACCCTAAACTGCTGGGGACGCTAGTATAGATCTGATCGGATCAGATATTGATCCGATCAGATACTATACCACTAAGGGAGGCGCATGCTGTGTGCGTGGGTGTTAGCTGTACTGGCGCTAATCTGACGCTGCCTGGGGCGACGCATATCACCGCCGGGCGATCGGGGGGCTAAACCTTTATTCGGTAATAAACGGCGGGTGCCCTGACACTATAAAAAATAAACGAACTAACCAGCGTCAACCGTAACGGTTATACGGTGATCAGTGGTGAAAGGGTTAACTAGGGGCAATCAAGGGGTTAAAACATTTATTAGGTAGTATATGGGGGTCCCTGACGCTATAAAACGCTGACGGCGAACCTAAATATTTACCTCACTAACTAGCGTCACCAGCGACACTAATACAGCGATCAGAAAAATGATCGCTTAGTGACACTGGTGACAGGGGGTGATCAAGGGGTTAAAACTTTATTAGGGGGGGTTAGGGGGGTACCCTAGACCTACAGGGGGGTAACAGTAACTGTGCTAACACAGTAAATGTCACAAACTGACACTATGCAGTAATCAGAAAAAAAAAAAACTGCTGGTGTCAGTTTGTGACAGGGGGGGGGTGATTGGGGGGGATCGGGGGGCGATCGGGGGGGGGATCGGGGTGTTTTGTATGCCTGGCATGTTCTACTGTGTGTGTGTGTGTTGGTGCACTCACTCACATGTCGTCTCTCCTCGGGCCGGAACGGAAACTACCGACCCGAGGGGAGATGACATCACTTCCTTTGCTGCTGTTTAGCATACAGCAGCAAAGGAGTGTTCCCATTGGCCGGCGGCGATTGCGAGGGGGGGGCCACGAACGGATGGCCTCCCCCTCGTCTCTGATCACCGGGGGACAGAACGGGACCGCCTCGGGCGGCGGGGGGGGTCCGATCGGACCCCCCACCTGCGGGAGGCAAATCACGTACATGTACGTGATTTTGCCTGCCCGTGCCGCCTTGCCGACGTAAATCGGCGTGAGGCGGTCCTTAAGTGGTTAAGTTGAACCAGCACATCTGTACTTTGTAGGATAGGCTGCCTCCTATAGTAACTGAACATAACTCACTGCATTATATTAACTTCTTTTGGATGAGTCCCCCTTGAAGCTCTCCCAGCCACCTCATGGATCCCCGGTCCATGAAGAGTAACCTCTGGCACTTCCCTTAGAACTCCATCCCTCTCAGAATTGTTTCCGGATATTGATCAGGCTTTTCTCTGTGAATCTTGAACACCCAGATATGCCTAGCAGCCAGGAGAACACCTGGATAGGCTTCAGGCCTAGCAACAAGGAGCTGTTTAACACACATCCACCGAGACCGCAGCCCTGGGCGGAAAAGACCAAGATCATCGGACTTCTTCCAAATAAAAAGCTTCTCCCAGCATTCATAGCAGCGAATCTAATTGGCTGAGAAAGGTATGTTTATTCATAACCTGAACTCACTGTAGCTCATCACTCTAGTGTAAAAGGCAACAGCGCCACCTACTGACAAAAGGGAGAAACTACAACTAAACAGGATTAGTAGGGAAGCCATTTGACCACTAAACACTACAAATTAGCCAGGTTGGCTACCACCCAGAACAACTAAATTTACCTATAGCCCTGCTTTGGGAACAAGGGAGCTACAGCTCTTTGAAGAGCAAACCAAACACGGGTGGCTATTCGGAGAGAATTGCACATGTGAACGAGCCCTAATGGTGACTTATAGGGGTTGATTTACTAAAGGCAAATACACGGTGCACTTTGCAAAGTGCAGTTGCACTCTGCAAGAGCTCCAGAGCTTAGTAAATGAGGTAAAGTTTCACTTGCAAAGAGTACCCATTCACGTACAAAGGAGAAAAAAAAAAGAAAAAAATGCATTTTACTTACACATGATTGGATGATGGAAGTCAACATAGCTTCTGTTCATTTACTAAGCTCTGGAGCAACTGCTCTTGTAGATTGCAACTGCACTTTGCAAAGTGCAGTCTATTTGCCTTTAGTAAATCAACCCCTGGTGACTGGTGTGGCAACATGGGGACACTGGCAGCACTGGTGTGATCAGAGACAATGGCTGGCAGCACTGACATTCAGAGCAGCCAGCCATTGTACATGATCACCGCCACCACAGTACAATGCTATTGCTCTGGTGACAGTATGTAAAAAAAAAAAAATTAATTTTACATTTTTTTTTTTTTACATACCACCACCAGAGCAATGCAGTGTCACCATATTGTCTCTGTACTATTCTGGGGAGGTGATTTTTTTTTTTCTAACACTGAGATTGCTTATACGGTCATGATGACTGTATAAGCAATCAGTTTCCACCTAGAGTTGAAGGACGTATGGATACGTCCTCATAGAATAATGCTTGTCCCGCTCGATCACTATGTATAGACAGTTAATAAACAAAAAAATATCTCTAGGACAAAAGTAGGAGGTGATGCGGCTCTCCTAAGTCATTTAGCTGTGTGTATAATCTGATCTTTTACTATTCAGGTCTATCCACAGCAAAGGCTCCCATCGGTCAAACTTACCTGGCGCACACTTTAACTGGAAAATTGTTATCTGAAATATATATTTTGGAAGGAGCTTCTATCGTAACATCAAAGCGGGGAAGAACTGAAAGAAAGACAAAATTATTAGAGGTAAGGCAATACTCATAATGGGCTCTGGCTATTCAGCTATTGAAGTTCAGCCTGGCAAGCATTTTAAAGGGTAGAATCTTCACTCTCTGACCAGCAGAAGAGACTGTTCCCCAAATTCCTGCAGAACATTGACAAGTTGCAACCCCAGTTGCTGATAAATCTAATGTAACATGCTCAGAGAACATCAGTAAGGGCCTATTCAGACATTAGGTCTTATTTATAAGAAAAAAACCTGCTGTGTGGCTGTCTCAGCAAAGCCATTGTGAATAATCCTAGTAATGTGTCTAATATGTTTCCTATGATCTTCAACTTCATCTAATGTTCCGGGTTTACATTAACCACTTGCCAAACAGGCTTTTTTTGGCACTTTTTGTTTAGAAGTTTAAATCATTAATTTTGATAGAAAATTTCTTAGAACCCCCAAACATTATACATTTTTTAGCAGAAACCCTAGGGAATGAAATGGCAATCATTGCAATTTTTTATGTCACACAGTATTTGCACAGCAATTTTTCAAACGCAATTTTGAGAAAAAAATATATTTTAATGAATTAAAAAAAAAAAAACACACAATATATACCCCAATTGTTTAGTAAAATGTGAAAGATGATAACACGCTGAGTAAATAGATACCTAGCATGTTACACTTTAAAATTGCGCACACTCGTGGAATGGTGACAAACTACGGTACTTAAAAATCTCCATAGGTGATGTTTTAAACGCCTTTACAGGTTACCTTTTTAGAGTTATAGGGGAGGTCTAATGCTAGAATTATTGCTCTCGCTCTAACGCTCGCAGTGGTTCCTCACATGTGGTGCGAGCACAGTTTACATAAGCCAGCGCATATGCATGCAAAATTAATATTCGCTATTGTCTTCCCGATTCTCCTCCCGGACAATCAGGAAGCGGGTCCTCAAAACACGATTGGCCAGGGAGTCTTGGGACACCTTCCTGGTCCATCTCCTGTGGGTTGCCCCCCCCCCCAAATATTGAGCACCAGCCGCCACTGATCACAAGCCCTCTTTATGGAGAGATCTGGGGTCAAATTTCTTCTTTACCTTTAGAAGCAATGGATGAAGAAAAAAAAAATTGGATCTTCTGCTTTGAAAAAAAAAATGATTTACTTCTAGCCTAGATCTTAAGTGATGTCATGACGTCCATCCAGGCCTCCAAGGACATAGAGCAGGGATCCTCAAACTACGGCCCTCCAGCTGTTACGGAACTACACATCCCATGAGGCATTGTAAAACACTGACATTCACAGGCATGACTAGGCATGATGGGAATTGTAGTTCCTGAACAACTGGAGGGCCGTAGTTTGAAGACCCCTGACATAGAGTAACTACTCTTTGATCGCCTTTTGGAGCAGAACCCGCCGCACAGTCAGATGATTTCTCGGGTGAACCGGCAGAAGGATTAGCCCAAGAAACACCAGAGAGCAGTGAGAGGGGATGTCTCATGAGCTGCTTTCACCGCTTTTATGAGAAAGCCTGCCGTTGGCTGCAAAAAATGGTACCTGGGTTATGGCTGATAGCAATAATCCCGGTAAATCACTTGCAAACCTCAATGTATTTATACACATATTGTGGTCAGCAAGTGCAATATCGGAACAAAGTAATTCAGCAAGTGACTAATTCTAAATTCTAGGCAGAATAATCACATAACACTCCATAGGGTAAGTAGGTGGGCACTAGGAGCGTACACCCTGAGCCTTTGCTCTATAAAGCTTTTCTTTCCCCAATTACCTGCATCACCAATTCCATTCAAACCTCTAAGGCAGGTTTGATTCCAATGAGTGGTTTTGAGAAACTTTTTGGAAGTGTGTTTCCCATATCCACTCAATGAAAAAGCTATGCCCCCCGTATCCACTCAATGTAAAGGCTATGCCCCGTATCTACTCAACAGAAAGGCTATACCACCGATATACACTCAATGGAAAGGCTATGCCTTCCCGTATCAACTCAATAGAAATGCTATGTGGCCAATATCCACTCAATGGAAAAGCTATGCCCCCCGTATCCACTCAATGGAAAGGCTATGCCACCTATTGTATGTTACGATATGCACTCAATAGCGAGGCTATGTTACTGATATGCATTCAGTAGAAAGGCTATGCCCTTCATATCCACCTAATTGAAAGGTTGTGCCTACCAAATCCACTTCATAGAAAGGCTATACCCACGTATCTAATCAATTAAAATATTATGCACCTGTATTTATTCAATGGAAAGGGTATGCCACCCATATCCACTCAATGGAAAGGCTATGCCCCTGTATCCACTTAGGCTATGCCCCTATATTTAGGTAGCAGAAAGGCTATGCCACCCATGTCCGCTATACCACCCCCATCCCCATCATATTCCCTTAATGGAGAGTCTATGTCTTATGTATGTACCTCAAAGCTTTACAGTTCAGTTTTGTTTGAGGTGTACTTTAACTTTCTACATAATCACTACTACTCAGTTAGAAGTAATGAATTCTCCATTTAGTTGTAGGAAGTTTGAAGCACAGACACTCACCCTTCTCTTCAATAATGAAGGTCTGTACTGGGGTATTCTCCACATAGATGGTGTAGGTGCCCATAATAGGGTCAGATGTCAGGTTGAAGCTCAGGTCTGCGATGCACATTCTGGTGGGGACTTGGAGCCATTGAGCGATTCGATTATTTTGGGGATCCTGATTAATAAAGGTGAGAAAGTCAAGGAACATCCAATTACATCACTGTGCTTGGCTAGTAGAACTTGTGGGACAAAGTGACAAAATTAACTGAAAGCGTCATTAACAGGAAACTGTAATTGGAAATTATAGCAAGCTCTCAATACCCAAAATCTCCAATCCTCACTTTATAATCTGTCAGGAAGTACAGCATCCTGAGCATAGGCACTTGCTATTTCATGTCCTTGGAATATGTCAAAGGCAAATTAATCCATGGATATGACAGAAGGAAGGAAAATACGCACCATGATGACAAAGCTCTTAAGATGTACAAAGGCACAAAGCACAACAAAGGAAACAGGGCCTGTTTTCGCTGTAAAAGGACCGGTCACGTAAAAAAGGACTGTTCTATCTGGAAAGCCGAGCTGCGAAAGGTAGAGAGATCCACAAAAGAAAGAGTCAAAGCAATCACAAAGGAAACTGCAGACACATCATGGAGTGGCACCTTTAAAGTGACAAAAAAGGGCAAGCCACACGGCTAGTGCATATACTCAGGTGCGAAAAGCCACATGACTAGCAATACCGAGACCTTCTTCACAAACATTGATTAACGTGCAAAAGACAAAGTTTTCCTAGCAAACGGGAAAGGCATCACTGCAGACGGTAAAAGCCAGGGATTCCTGAACTGCATTACACCACAAGGCAAGCACAGTATCCTTGTAAAGAAAGTGCTGTATGTTCCAGAACTAGAAGGCATCTTTCTATCAGTGAAAAGTCTTGCAGACAACGGTCTCACGGTTAACGAGGAGTTCCACCCGAGGTCCAGTCAAAAAAAAAAAAAATTAAAAGTCAGCAGCTACAAATACTGCAGCTGTTGACTTTTAATTGGACACTTACCTGTCCCTGGGTCCAGCGATGTGGGGGATCGAAGCCCTGCTCGTCTCCCCCTCCGTTCAGCGGTGCCGGCATTGCAACTGTGGGCGCCGGGCTGTGGCTTCACAGCCTGGCACCCACTGCGTATGCGCGAGCGGCGCCGCATGCCGTGATTGGCCGCTCAGTCACCTGGGACCTGATGTGGGTCCCAGATGATTGACAGGAGGGGGGAGCAGAGCTGAGACTTTCCTGTGCCGAGGGGGAAGTGATGTCACCAGCCCAGGCACTGGAAGAGGCAGACTATGAGGGACCCCCTAGCAACAGGCATTTAGAGGTAAGTAAAAAAAATATATATATCCAAATGTTTTTTTGTATTTTTTTTTTAGGATTTTTCTTGTAGTTTTTTTTTGGGTGGAACTCCACTTTAAGTTCCAGGGTGACGAATGCACAGTTCACAATAACAAGCGATTCCTCGCAAAAGGAAAACTGGATGATCACCTATACAGGCTCATCACCACAGACCAGCAGTCCAATATAGTCTCTAATGACCTACACAACAAATGTATTCATTTATCGCACAGGCGGCTGGGGCACAGAAGTCCAGAAGCTATACAGGACATTATAAAGAGAGGTTTATCAGAAGATTTGACAATAGCGCCTTGCAAAGTGTTTATGGAATGCAAGTGCTGTATTGAAGCAAAAGGCACATGTGCTCCCCTTCCACAGGCATCTCAAAAAAAACAAAAACTACCCACTCCCTGCAGCTCACACACAGTGATGTATGCAGTCCTATCTAAATTCAGTGCAATTGTTTGGGGTTAGCTCCTGTTTCACGTTTCGCGTGCTGTAAAAACATGCATTGCTAATCCTCCATAAAAGCAAAGCTATTGCTACAAACAAGAAGCTTCCAGCACATTATTTCAATACTCTGCACAACACATATCACTATCCATACTGATGTTTAGTGATCTATACTGGATCCACTCACCAGGACAGCTATTTGCAGACAGGTCACTGAATCGATCTATGAATGGAGGATAGGTGGATGTTGATTGATTTGCTCCTTCCATTCCTAGATCACTTTTCATTTATAGAAGCTGTGGTACTGGTTTCTATGCATGATGGGCAGAAAGGGCTGGCATAGTAGGGTACTCCTTACTAAAACCTGTGACACAATCATCCCTGCCCCCTTTGTATACCTGCGGGGTGAGGAATCTCCCATCAACAGCTCACTGGCCCGGTACTGACAGCTGACTTCCGGGTTGAGGATGAACCCAAGCCTCAGCCATGAAATTCAAAACCTTTCTTTTTTTTTAGTTTTTAAATAATACATTTTCTCAGTTTAAACATTCAATATGTTTTCTATTTTCTATTGTGAATAACATTTATGAGATTTGCAAGTCATGCATTCTGTTTTTATATAGATTTAAAAAAAAGTCCCAATTTTTTGTTTGTTTGTTTTTGGAACTGGTGTTGTAAATGGTGACATGCCAACTTGGAGGGACACGAAAACATCCACTTTAACCACTTCCCGCCCACACTATAGCCGAAAGACAACTACAACTTGGGCTTATAATGCCTGGAGGATGTACATGGACATCCTCCCGGGATCGCACTGCCCGTGTGCCCCCTTCGGACAGATCGGGGTAAAGGGCCAATCACAGTAGCCCTTTACCATGTGATCAGCTGTCAGCCAATGACAGCTGATCACAGGATGTAAACAGAAGCTGGTTATCGGCTTTTCTTTCCTCACGCTGACAGCGTGAGAAGAGAAGACGAAAGACGATAACCGGCTTCTGTTAAAGGTACATTGGTCTCAACAGTGCCCACCAGTGCTCCTAATCAGTGCCCACCAGTGCCCATCAGAGCTGCCAATCAGTGCCTAGAGCTGCCAATCAGTGCCTCATCATCAGTGTCACTTATCAGTGCTGCCTATCAGTGGCTAATTGTGCCTATCAGTGCCACCTATCAGAGCGGTCTCATCTATGCTCACCATTGCGGCCTCATCCATGCCGCCCATCAGTCCTGCCTATCAGTGCCCATTAGTGCCGCCTCATCAGCGCACATCAGTGAAGGACAAAAATGACTTGTTTGCAGGTTTTTTTGTTTATTTAGCAAAAAATAAAAAACCCAGCGGTAATTAAATACCACCAAAAGAAAGCTGCATTTGTGTGAAAAAAATGATATAAATTTCATATAGGTACAGTGTGGCATGACCGCGCAATTGTCATTCAAAGTGTGACAGCGCTGAAAGCTGAAAATTGGCCTGGGCAGGAAGGGGGTAAAATTGGAAAAAAGGGAAACCCAAAGTTCACAATAGACTGGTTGATTGACAGTCACCACATCCCAGGTATTGGAAACAGAAAAAAGGAACCCCCCCCGAGGAGTGGGACTTTAAAGATGACTGGAACCAACAAAGTATATATATAAAAAATATATTTTATTGATTATACAAAACATTCAAAGGTTTAAAAATGATAATTTAATGTGGAATATACAATCCAAGTAGAATAAAAAATTGGATAGATATAAAAGAATGGCTCTTTGTAAAAGGGAGTAAAAGTGCCCAGTAAGCAAGTAGTTAAATATGAAATTCTGATTTAATTCCATCATGTCTAACGTCTGTTCAGGTCACTAAAAAATTACCAGCGCCCAACCACCAGCACTCACCATCAGCTCCACTATGGAATACTGCAAGAAAAGAGAACATTAAATTAGAGGAAACAATCGGTCTAATTACATATCTCACCTCTTATGTAAAGAACGCAGAGTACAGCGCGGGAATACCGCTGTGCAGTCTCCTGTATATAATAAATCAGAATTATATCTAGGAGAACATATGGAGATTTCCTATTGGCTTATTCACTGTATCTATAAAAGAGACCACTGTGCCCACGCTCCTGGGGGTGGAAAAGAACATTTGCTGCAGAAGTGAATGAAGAAGGTTTCATCATCAAATCACATCAAATCTGTTCTCCAACCAGGCAGGATTGCCCATTATCCAGGTGTCCATAAATCTGCCTGGTCTGGAAGTAATAAAGACTCAGGCTGATTTGCTTATCTCTAATTAGAATGTACATAGTACTTGCACCCAATGCATTTAACACGTACTGACCCTAAGACCCCTTTCACACTGAGGCGGTTTTCAGGCATTTTAGCACTAGAAATAGCCTCTAAATAACGCCTGAAAACTGCCTCCTATAAATGGCAGTGTCTCTTTTCACACTGGGGTGGTGCGCTTGCGGGGCGTTAGAAAAAGTCCTGCAAGCAGCATCTTTGGGGCAGTTTAGGAGCGATGTATTTAGCACTCCCAAAACACCCTGCCCTGCTTTGGAAGCGGGGTTAAAAGCGCCCCGCTAGTGGAAAAAAAAATGCCGCTTAAACAGCATTAAATCGCTGCTAAAACAAGCGGCCCCAGTGTGAAAGGGGTCTAACCCTAACCACTTCATCTCAGGGCAGTTTTTACATTTTCACACACATGTTAAAATTAGCATTTTTTTTTGCTAGAAAATTACTTAGGATTCCAAAATAATAAAGCAGAGGCCCTGGAGAATAAAATGGTGGTGGTCGCAATTTTTTATGCAACACAATCTTTGTGCAACTGTCTATCAAACACAAATGTTCAGGGAAAAAATACACTAAAATGAATTTTAGTGCACAGAAATACAATATAATACCCAATTTTTGGTGACACATAAAAGTTGGGGTTGTGTTGAGAAAACAGATACCACACATGTCAAGACTCAAAATTGCATGCGCCCCTGAAATAGTTAAAAACTGTGGACACTTTAAAAGCCTACTGTACAGGTTATTAGTTAAGGCCCTGTACACATTAGGCGATTTGGAAATGTGGGCAGAATTGCCGTGATTCTGCGCACAATTTCAAATCGTGCCAAACGCATGCATGTTTAGGTGCCATTATTTGCGATTCTGCCGCAATTGTCACACAATAAAATCATGCGGCAATCACTAGTTTAAAAATCAAACAAAGCTGGTCACCCAAAAAGGAGCAGGAGCATATTTGAGGGGCCAAATGCACATAGAGCAACTGATCTGAAGTCTGAAGCGCATTAGGTTGATCTAAAGCCTGAGGTTTATTTACTGGGGCTGATCTGAGGTCTGAAGTGCATGCATTGGAGCTGATCTGAGATCTGAAGTGCATGCATTGGAGCTGATCTGAGATCTGAAGTGCATGCATTGGAGCTGAATCATAGGAAAGAAGTGTATGCATTGGGGCTGATCTGAGGTATGATGTGCATGCATTGGAGCTGATCTGAAGTGCATGCATTGGAGCTGATCTGAGGTCTGAAGTGCATGCATTGGAGCTGGATCATAGGAAAGAAGTGCATGCATTGGGGCTGATCTGAGGTATGAAGTGCATGCATTGGAGCTGATCTGAAGTGCATGCATTGGAGCTGATCTGAGGTCTGAAGTGCATGCATTGGGGCTGATCTGAGGTCTGAAGTGCATGCATTGGAGATGATCTGAGGTCTGGAGTGCATGCATCGTAGATGATCTGAAGTGCATGCATCGGAGATGATCTGAAGTGCATGCATTGGAGATGATCTGAAGTGCATGCATTGGAGATGATCTGAAGTGCATGCATTGGAGATGATCTGAGGTATGAAGTGCATGCATTGGAGATGATCTGAAGTGCATGCATTGGAGATGATCTGAGGTGCATGCATTGGAGATGATCTGAGGTGCATGCATTGGGGATGATCTGAAGTGCATGCATTGGGGATGATCTGAAGTGCATGCATTGGGGATGATCTGAAATGTCAAACAAAATCAAAGCATTGGAGATGATCTTAAGTGCACGCATTGGGGATGATCTGAGATCTGAAGTGCATGCATTGGGGATGATCTGAAGTGCATGCATTGGGGATGACCTGAAGTGCATGCATTGGGGATGATCTGAAGTGCATGCATTGGGGATGATCTGAAGTGCATGCATTGGGGATGATCTGAAGTGCATGCATTGGGGATGATCTGAAGTGCATGCATTGGGGGATGATCTGAAGTGCATGCATTGGGGGATGATCTGAAGTGCATGCATTGGGGCATGATCTGAAGTGCATGCATTGGAGATGATCTGAAGTGCATGCATTGGAGATGATCTGAAGTGCATGCATTGGAGATGATCTGAAGTGCATACATTGAGGATAATCTGAAGTGCATGCATTGGGAGATGATCTGAAGTGCATGCATTGGAGATGATCTGAAGTGCATGCATTGGAGATGATCTGAAGTGCATGCACTGGGGATGATCTGAAGTGCATGCATTGGGGATGATCTGAAGTGCATGCATTGGAGCTGATCTGAGATGTAAAGTGCAGGCATTGGAGCTGATCTGAGATGTGAAGTGCATGCATTGGGGATGATCTGAAATGCATGCATTGGGGATGACCTGAAGTGCATGCATTGGGGATGATCTGAAGTGCATGCATTGGGGATGATCTGAAGTGCATGCATTGGGGATGATCTGAAGTGCATGCATTGGGGATGATCTGAAGTGCATGCATTGGGGATGATCTGAAATCTGAAGTGCAGGTACTGAGGCTGATTTGAGGTCTAAAGTTTATGCACTGGGGCAGATCTGAATTCTGGGGTTTATGGGTTTTATTTATAAAACATTATTTTGCACAAATGTCAGAGGCGTTCCACATTTTTTTTAAAAGATTAATGCCTGTACCATCAGCTTCATGAAGTGGCCACAATGCAGTGGTTTTCTAAAAATTCTCAATAAAAAAATGGTACCGCATTTTGGGTATTAGATGGAGCTGACGATACAGGCATTAATCTCTTAGATTGAATATGGGCCATTTCATGCTTCTGAAATTTGTGCAAGGAATGTTTTATAAATAGACACCTTAGTAAGGAAAAGGTCGCTAACCCTTGTTTTAACTCCACTTCTCTACTACTCTACACTTCCACTAAACATGTGTTTTTATTTCTTGTTTGTGTCCCCATTGTCTTTGTCCTCTGTTCCAACAGGAAGTGAGAGATAATTGCCCCAGTGAGGACACAGATAGCAAAACCTGACATTCTAGCCCTTTCCTGCCACATTCAAAACAAATGAATGCATTTTGACTGGAGTTGGGCTATTCAAATAAGAAGTGGTGTGGGCTGGTACCCTATGGCAAGGTCTAGATGAGAAACTGAAGTACTGAGCAGCTAGTCTGTGCTCACTGTATGGATTTCAGGGCTTAAATGTTAAAGACTGCTGTGTGCTTTTAAATATCAATATATTACCATTGGCTTTTTGCACAGAAAGTTCTCATCTAACGTCACAATGCGAAAGCTAACTGCAAAAAAAGACAAAAAGATAAGACTACATGCCTGTGTACAATATATTTTTTCTAATATTTTATGACACATATAGGTATTGAAAGGTAAAAAGCAGTGTTGTTCATGGACCCAAAGTACCCAAAAAGACATCAGAATTTATGTAAATACAAATGCCAAAACTGTTTTTTGGGGGTTTTTTTCCCTATAATTTTTATTTTCTGGATAATTTGTACAAACAAGAGGTTATCATACAGAATGTGTCAAATAACGCTTATATTGGAAGAACGGCAAATACAGTATGTGTAGTTCATTTGATAATAATTTTGTACTCTTTACGTAATAGTTATTGTTAAGTATGGATGAACAGTTGGACCATTTTACAGTTTAACATTTCTAGATTGCTTGTCAAAAACCCATTCTAATTGAATCATTTAGAGTATTTTAGATTATGATCAAGTATAATAAAATAAGATATAAAATAGGAATAAAATAAAAAATAAAAACAAAAAATATAATAATAAAAAGGGAAGGAAAAGTCGTTTTTTTAGCCCTCTGGGACAGGAAGTGAAAGAGAATCTCCTTGGGAGGACATTGGAGAGATTTCCCTTTACTTACTGTTCATAAACACAACAGGAAGTAAAAGGAAATCTCTTGAAAATGAAGGCAATCCCATCTTTTCTCTGGAACAAGTGTCCCCAAAACTGTGCTGTTTACAACACTAATGCCGCGAACACACGATCGGAATTTCCATCAGAAAAACCTTGGATGGTTTTTCCGACGGGATTCTGCTCAAGCTTGCCTTGCATACACAAGGTCGCACAAAAGTTCTCTGTACTTTCGACCGCCAAGAGCCCGGTGACGTACAACACTACGACGAACCGAGAAAAGTTCAATGCTTCCGAGCATGCGCCAAATTGTTTCTGAGCATGCGTGATTTCTTGCGCGTCCGAATTGCATAAAGACAAACGCATTTTCGGATAGGAACTTTTCCCGACCGAAAAATAGAGAACATGCTCTCAGTCTTTTGCTGGCTGGAATTCCGCCAGCAAAAAACCAATGGAGCATAAACACGGTTGCATTTTCTGACAAAAAGCTCTCATCGGAGTTTTGCTGGCGGCATTTCCGATCGTGTGTATGTGGCATAAAAGTTGGATTTTCACTCACTTGTGTCAGCGGTCACCAGAATAAAGAAGGACTGAAGGTGAGGTGGAGTCTGTATAATGGGGTTATGGGTAGCAATTAAAAATGTAACAGAAGTAATGACTCTTTGCAAAGCTATAAACAAATAAAAACAGAACTTTGATTTCAAAGCCTAAGCTCATATAGAAAAAGCTTTCCACACAATTTTGGAGGGTGTCTATAGGAATTTGCAACCATTCTGCCAAAAAAATAAAAAAACAGTTGTGGGATCAGGTACCAATGTTGGATTAGAAGAATTTCAGATCATCCCAAAAGCGTTCAGTAGGGTTGAGGTTAGGGCTCTGTGCAAGCCAGTTTTTTCCACACCAAATTAGTTGAACCATGTTTTTATGGAGCTGGCTTTGTGTACATTGTCGTGTTCAGTATAGTTGAGGTCAGGGCTCTGTGAAGGCCTTTCCAGTTCCCTCACACCAAACTCATTAAATCGTGTTTTTATGGAGTTGGCTTTGCGTACCATAGTCGTGTTCACTATATTTGTGGTTTGGATCTCTGTGATGTCCACTTGAGCTTTTCCACACCAAACTGATCAAACCATATCTTTATAGAGCTAGCTTTGTGTAGTTTGTCATGCTCTGTAGGGTTGAGGTCGGGGCTCTGTGGAGGCGACCCTTGTTCCCTCAGCGTAAACTCATTAAACTTTTGCATCCCCTCAACCCTAAACCCATTTTATTCAGCTCTGATTGGGTGCTTTACATTCTTCCATTTTGCTCATCATTGGTCCCCTTTATGGCCTTATTAAATAATAAATATTGAAAATGAAGACAACAAAGCCAACTGGGGAAAAAAAGGTAAGCCTTGACACCTTCTATCTTGTTCTGTCTTGTCTACTATCCACCCAATCCCATTCCAAACCTCACCCATGTCTCTAGGCTTGTATTGAGGTTTGTCTGTTTGGACCACAATTCCATCTGATATTGCCTGGATGAAGACTTGTTTTGTTTCCGTAAAAGAGATGTCTCCCTTTGCCACAACTTTGACTGTTGCCACTTCAGAAGTGTCCTGGCTGGGAGGTGGAACCTGGGTAGGAGGAAAGAAAGGCTTTATATAAAAGTTTCCATAACTACCCATTTAATGGCTTACATATGTGTTATATACAGTACGTAATTTGTTATATGAAAGCTAGACCCATTCAGACATATGCAAGACCCCATTAAACTCAGTTATAGAAAATCTCATTTTTTGCATCTGCAATCGATGTCAGTGAACCCTCAAGACATATATTTGGACTCTATAGGGGGGGAAGAAAATACATTACCCCATATGCTCTTGATGATATCACCCAGATATGTGATGGACCTTTCTCAGACAGAATATGTCACTTTGGCCATTAGGACATCTTGGGAAACCCTCCCACCCAATGATACTCACCTTTGTAATGCTACCATGCTGCTCTGTTCCTTTGTTGGAGCCCTCAGAAATGCCCTACATTTACTGGAATGGGGAGCATGTGGCCTCCTCCCTGGTGAGGACTGAGAATGTTTGGCCTGGGGAGCAGCTACAACCCAGTGATCTTTTCATGGCAGGGTCAGATTTATGTGGAATAAGGAAAGTGCGCTATAGTACCAAAAGGATTGGTGGGCATGGTGAAAGGTGGACGTTCCTAAAGGGCTTGCATTTTTGTGACGCACCTTTTTATATCTTTCAATATCTGCTTCCTTCGTGGCATTTGGTCACATGACATCTCAGAGACACAAAATGCACAGGTCTGAACAGGGAGCAAGTAGCAATATAATGTTCCAGTGTCTGACTAGTGTAACATCTCTACTCATGGCTCATGACAACGTATCTTAATATTACTGGCTTTGCTTTTCTAACACTGAACCGCCTCTCTGCCAATCAGGAAGCACGGATCTAATACTGGTCACCCGATTGGCTGAAGGCAGAGGCAATACTATTGGCCGCCTAGCAGAACAGGAAGAGGAGACGCAGGGAGGACACAGGAGCCATCGCTTGACCCGCGTTACCTGTCCCACAGTTTGCTGCCATCATGCACTGCCTGACACGCCACCATGATGGGGTAAGTGCCAGGCAGACAGTGGGCGGACAGGCGAATGAGTGGCTGCATATTATGGGCACAGAGGCTGCATATGATAGGCACAGTTGGCTGCATTTGCTGGGCACAGAGGCTGCATATGTTGGGAACAGTTGGCTGCATTTGCTGTGCATAGTGGCTGCATATGATGGGCACAAAGACTGCATATTATGGGCACAGTTGGCTGCATTTAATGGGCACAGTGGGTTGCATTTAATGGGCACAGTGGGTTGCATATGATGGGCATGTTGGCTGCATTTGCTGGGCACAGGTGGCTGCATATGATGGGCTCAGTGGCTGCATATGATGGGCACAGTGGCTGCATATGATGGGCACAGTGGCTGCATTTGATGGCACAGTGGTTGCAATTGATGTTTTTTCAGAATTTTTCAGTTTGTTCGACCAAAGAAGTTGAGTGCACGTGCTCAGCGTCATATCCAGAGGTTGTCTTTTGGAAATAGACATATGAGTGCTGCCAGCATTGCTGCAGAGGTTGAAAGGAGTGGGGGGTCAGCCTGTCAGTGCTCAGACCATACGCCGCACATTGCATCAAATTGGCCTGTAAACAGTTTGCTGAAGACAAGCAGACTAAGGACATGGATTACTGGAACTATGCCCTGTGGTCTGATGAGATCAAAATAATTTTATTTTGTTCAGATGGTGTCAAGCGTGTGTGGTGGCAACCAGGTGAGGAGTACAAAGACAAGTGTGTCTTGCCTACAGTCAAGCATGGTGGTGGGAGTGTCATGGTCTGGGGCTGCATAAGTGCTGCCGGCACTGGGGAGCTACAGGTCATTGAGGGAACCATGAATGCCAACATGTACTGTGACATACTGAAGCAGAGCATGATCCCCTCCCTTCAGAGACTGGGAAACACACTTCCAAGTAGAGCTGCACAATTAATCGTTAAAAGATCGCAATCTCGATTCACCCCCTCTGATGATCTGTATTGCAGTGTTTCCAGATTCTTTCATGTAACAAGTATAGAGAGTTCTCTGCTCACTTTGGCACTCTGCCAAGTTTTTAACAACTTTATAACTCAGCTTAGATCAAAGGGATTAAACTTCTGTGTGAATATGCAGGAAGTTTAACAACTTAAAGTCTAAACCTTTTTCTGACACTTGTTTCTTACAGTTAAAATCAGATTTTTTTGCTAGAAAATTACTTGGAACTCCCAAACATCATATATATTTTTTTAGCAGAGGCCCTAGGGAATAAAATGGCGATTGTTGCAATATTTTATGTCACACTGTATTTGCACAGTGATCTTTCAAACGCAATTTTTTGGGAAAGATACACTTCAATGAATAATTAAAAAAAAATGAAACAGTAAAGTTAGCCCAATTATTTTGTTTGTTATGTGAAAGATGATGTTACGCAGTGAGAATCGTGAGAGAATCGTGATCTATCTTCTAAGCAAAAAAAATTGCGATTCTCATTTTAGCCAGAATCGTGCAGCTCTACCTCCAAGACGACCACTGCCTTTCTAAAGAGGCTGAGGGTAAAGGTGATGGACTGGCCAAGCATGTCTCCAGACCTAAACCCTATTAAGCATCTGTGAGGCATCCTCAAATGGAAGATGGAGGAGCACAAGGTCTAACATTTACCAGTTCCATGATGTTGTCATGGAGGAGTGGAGGAGGACTCTAGTGGCAGCTTAGTGAACTCCATGCCCAACAGGGTTAAGGCAGCGCTGGAAAACAATGGTGGCCACCAGTGGCGGCTGGTGCTCAAAATTTTTTGGGGGGGGCAAACAAACTGAAAAATACTGAACCCCCTCCCCCCCATCAATTGCAGCCTCACTGTGCCCATCAAATGCAGCCATTGTACCCATTAAATGCAGCCACTGTGCCCATCAAATGCAGACATTGTCCCCATCAAATGCAGCCACTTGTGCCCATCATATGCAGTCATTGTGCCCATCAAACGCAGCCATTGTGCCCATCAAACGCAGCCACTTGTGCCCATCATATGCAGCCACCTGTGCCCATCATATGCAGCCACCTGTGCCCATCATATGCAGCCACCTGTGCCCATCATATGCGGCCATTTGCCCATGGAATGCAGCCACTTGTGCCCACTGACCCCTCCTCCAGTCATGGGGTTTGTGGCTCTGGCTGCATCCCATCAGGTCTGACGTCCAGCCTCCTGATTGGCGGGGAGGAAGGTTAGTGAAAATGGCGAAAATTAATTCGCTATCGTCACACAATTGGGTGGGATTAGGGCGCACTCTCTGCGCCCCGAGCCCACCCTATTTTGAAGCCTATTAGAGCCTCAGGCTTCAAAATGTACCACTCCCTCCCACCTCCGCCATAGGAATCCATGCCTCCAGCGTCCTGAAAGGGGCCGAGTGCATGGTTTGGGAGGCGGCGCCCGTGCGTCCACAGTGCACGTGCCGCCACCGGTGACCACACAAAATATTGACACTTTGGCCCAAATTTGGACATTTTCCCTTAGGGGTGTACTCACTTTTGTTGCCAGTGGTTTAGACATTAATGGCTGTGTGTTGAGCTATTTTGAGGGGACAGCAAATTTACACTGTTATACAAGATGTACACTCACTACTTTACATTGTAGCAAAGTGTAATATCTTCAGTGTTGTCAGGATTAGGCATCCTGTGTTGGAAATGTGTCAAGGCATCTTATTGACCCCTTTGATTAAGCATCCTGTGTGTGAAATGCTGTAAGGTTCCTTACTGACTCCTATGATTGGGCATCCTGTGTGTGAAATGCGTCAAGGATCCCTTTTGACCCCATACGATTGGGCATTCTGTGTGCGAAATGCATCAAGACTCCTTATTTCCCCCTATAATTGGGCATCCTGTGTGTGAAATGCATCAAGTTTTCTTATTGACCTTATAAAGGTAGGAAATGAAAAGTTACAAAACATATTCCATCATCTTAGCCCACAATGAAACAACATACTCACCTTGAACGTGCAGCAAGAAATGGGCAGCTGGGAGCACCCATCTTTAGGATATAAGACAACAGTTTCTCCTGAAGTCTCCAAGGTCACAGTTATAGAATATCTGGGATTGCCAACAGCATCATCCAGCACGAGGCAAGCCGTTTCTATGGATGGATAGTGCAATTGGGCCGGGAGAAGGACCATATGGTTACTGAAAGATAAGAGCAAATAATATAATCTGTAAAATATTCAGAAGTCTGCAGCTTTCTTGTCATCGTTTACATCTGGTATTAAAGCAGAACGCTGGGAAGAAATATACTCTCAGTTGCATACCCAATATACACTATATTACCAAAAGTATTGGGACGCCTGCCTTTACACACCCATGGATTTTAATGGCATCCCAGTCTTATGCCCCGTACACACGATCGGACATTGATTGGACATTCCGACAACAAAATCCATGGATTTTTTCCGACGGATGTTGGCTCAAACTTGTCTTGCATACACACGGTCACACAAAGTTGTCGGAAAATCTGATCGTTCTGAACGTGGTGACGTTAAACACGTACGTCAGGACTATAAACGGGGCAGTAGCCAGTAGCTTCCGTCTCTTAATTTATTCTGAGCATGCGTGGCACTTTGTGCATTGGATTTGTGAACACACAATTGGAATTTCCGACAACGGACTTTGTTGTCGGAAAATTTTATAGCCTGCTCTCCAACTTTGTGTGTCGGAAATTCCGATGAAAAATGTGTGATGGAGCGCACACACGGTCGAAATTTCCGACAACAAGATTCTATCACACATTTTCCGTTGGAAAATCCGACCACGTGTACAGGGCATTAGTCCGTAGGGTTCAATATTAAGTTGGTCCACCCTATGCAGCTATAACAGCTTCGACTCTTCTGGGAAAGCTGTCCACAAGGTTTAGGGGTGTGTCTATGGGAATGTTTGACCATTCTTCCAGAAGTGCATTTGTGAGGTCAGGCACTGATGTGGAGGAGAAGGTCTGGCTCACAGTCTCCACTCTAATTCATCCCAAAGGCGTTCTATCGGGTTGAGGTCAAGACTGTGCATGCCAGTCAGGTTCCTCAACCCCAAACTGGCTCATGCATGTCTTTTTGGACCTTGCTTTGTGCACTGGTCCAAATCATTTGGTGGAGGGGGGGATTATGGTGTGGGGAGGTTTTTCAGGGGTTGGGCTTGGCCCCTTAGTTTCAGTGAAGGGAACCCTTAAAGCATCAGCATACTGTACCAAGACATTTTGGACAATTTCATGCTCCCAACTTTGTAGGAGCAGTTTGGGGATGACCCTTTCCTCTTCCAACATGACTGCGCACCAGTGCACAAAGCGAGGTCCATGAACACATGGATATGCGAGTTTGGGGTGGAGGAAATTCACTAACCTCAACCCTATAGAACACCTTTGGGATAAATTAGAATAGATTCTGGAAGAATGGTCAAACATTCCCATAGACACACTCCTAAACCTTGCGGACAGCCTTCCCAGAAGATTTGAAGCTGTTATAGCTGCAAAGGGTGGGCCAACTCAATATTGAACCCTACGGACTAAGACTGGGATGGCAGGTGTCCCAATACTTTTGGTAATATAGTGTACATCCTACTTCAGTGAAATGGAAAAGTAAGGTGCACAGGGACAGGGAAGCTCATAAAGTACAGTTACAATGCTAAAATTGAACAGACCTAAAGGGTAACTCCACTTTCATGATAAAAAAATTGCAAAAAACATAAATAAAAAATAGTATTAATATGGTATATTTAATTGCTACACAAGTCATATTATAATTGAATGTTATTAAAAATGACCATTCTTTTCAAATACAGTCAGGTCCATAAATATTGGGACATCAACACAATTCTAATATTTTTGGCTCTATACACCACCACAATGGATTTCAATTGAAACTAACAGGATGTGCTTCAACTGCAGACTTTCAGCTTTAATTTGAGGGTATTTACATCCAAATCAGATGAACGGTGTAGGAATAACAACAGTTTGTATATGTGCCTCCCACTTTTTAAGGGACCAAAAGTAATAGGACAATTGGCTGCTCAGCTGTTCCATGGCCAGGTGTGTGTTATTCCCTCATTAGGTCCAGAGTACATTTCAAGTGTGCTATTTGCATTTGGAATCTGTTGCTGTCAACTCTCAATATGAGATCCAAAGAGCTGTCACTATCAGTGAAGCAAGCCATCATTAGGCTAAAAACAAACCCATCAGAGAGATAGCAAAAACATTAGGTGTGGCCAAATCAGCTGTTTGGAACATCCTTAAAAAGAAAGAACGTTTTCTTTCCCTAGTGAAGAAAACACCCTTCACAACAGTTGGCCAGATCAAGAACCTCTCCAGGAGGTAGGTGTATGTGTGTCAAAGTCAACAATCAAGAGAAGACTTCAGAGTGAATACAGAGGGTTCACCACAAGATGTAAACCATTGGCGAGCCTCAAAAACAGGAAGGCCAGATTAGAGTTTGCCAAACAACATCTAAAAAAGCCTTCACAGTTCTAGAACAACATCCTATGGACAGATGAGACCAAGATCAACTTGTACCAGAGTGATGGGAAGAGAAGAGTATGGAGAAGGAAAGGAACTGCTCATGATCCAAAGCATACCACCTCATCAGTGAAGCATGGTGGTGGTAGTGTCATGGCGTGGGCATGTATGGCTGTCAATGGAACTGGTTCTTTTGTATTTATTGATGATGTGACTGCTGACAAAAGCAGCAGGATGAATTCTGAAGTGTTTCGGGCAATATTATCTGTTCATATTCAGCAAAATGCTTCAGAACTGGACGGCGCTTCACAGTACAGATGGACAATGAGCATACTGCGAAAGCAACCAAAGAGTTTTTTAAGGGAAAGAAGTGGAATGTTATGCAATGGCCAAAGTCAATCACCTGACCTGAATCCGATTGAGCATGCATTTCACTTGCTGAAGACAAAACTGAAGGGAAAATGCCCCAAGAACAAGCAGGAACTGAAGACAGTTGCAGTAGAGGCCTGGCAGAGCATCACCAGGGATGAAACCCAGCCTCTGGTGATGTCTATGCGTTCCAAACTTCAGGCTGTAATTGACTGCAAAGGATTTGCAACCAAGTAAGTGAAAGTTTGATGGATGATTGTTAATCTGTCCCATTACTTATGGTCCCTTAAAAAGTGGGAGGCACATATACAAACTGTTGTAATTCCTACACCGTTCACCTGATTTGGATGTAAATACCCTCAATTTAAAGCTGAAAGTCTGCAGTTAAAGCACATCTTGTTTGTTTCATTTCAAATCCATTGTGGTGGTGTACAGAGCCAAAAAGATTTGAATTGTGTCAATGTCCTAATATTTATGGACCTGACTGTATGCAGCTCTGTAATTTTCTGTAAAATTCAATGCAATATGGCAACCTGGAGGTGTGCTTGGTGTACGAATCCCCTAACCCCCCACCCACCCACCCAGAAAATGTAATTTCCTGCTTGTGTGATCAGCTTACCGATTTTCCTAGAAGTCTGCACTAAAATACAAGTCAGATTTTAGGCATCCTCTGCAACAGGAATTTCAGTTTTGCCAGATACTCGCCAAAGGTTGAATACTTCTATAGGGTTGCAGACTCTGCAGCTTTCCCCATTAGAACAATGACAGGGTACCAGGTGATTATAACAAACCAGACCCACCCATGCAGAATCAGTCTGATGAAATAAACAACAAATTCTTCACAGCAACAAAAGGTAAGAATCTGCTACAAAGTTTGTTAAATTCTCTGCAATGTACTTAGATCACCCAGAGGAGATTGTTTTGTTTTTTTTCTCTGAATTCCAGATATGGTTCATTTTGCATAGTCCAGTTTTGAGTAAGTACATATACCATACCTGACCAATCCCTGTGGAAGCAGAGAATCGCTGCAGTAGCAGCCGCTACTACAGCGATTCTTGCTGTTTTCTGAGTCCGGTGCTTAACAGCTGTCCTGCTGCATGATAACCACAGGGGGTCGTTTACTCTGCTGCCAGATTGGTCCCGCAGCCTTCTGGGAAGCGTGACGTGTCTCAGGAGGTTGGGACAGATCAAGCTTATGTAATTCTCACCTAAGTACCCACTCCCAAATGAAAAAAAATGAAAATTTTAAAAAAATGCATACATTGAAAAAAAAAAAAATGGATTACCACTAATCCGCCTCTCCCCTCCAACAAAAATATGTTGGGGGCAGGGAAGAGGCGGATTAGTGGTACTTTCACTTTTAAGTGAATGTCCGCTTTAGTTCAACCTTATGTGCCATGTCCATATGCAGGAATATAGAGATGTAGTGATGTTGTGTATCTGTTTTATATGTGATGAAATACGAATATATATATATATATATATACAGAAAAAAAGTAAAAGTAAAGCTTAATGAGGAAAGTGGGGGAGGAAAAAACACTGATTGAAAAATTGTTCGACTTCAGGCTTGACAAAAAAAAAAGGAGGAGGAAGAAGTGAGGAAATCACATTTTTAGAAATATAGAAATAGTATGATATAATGAGGCATTCAATCATACTTAAAAAAGACAGTGAATATATACTACAGTTGCGCAAAGAATACAATCAAAGATGACGTTACAGAGTAAAGGATCCATCAGAAAATAGATCTGGCAAAGTTAAATCACCCACCAGCTACTTTCAGATTTCAGGTCAAATTTTCTCTATGATAAAAAAACAAAGTTACTTACTGATAACGTTCTTTCCCAGAGTCTTTCAGGACAGCCACCGAAAGACCTTGGCTCCTCCCCTCTGCAGGAAACACCGCGCCAGCCATCTTTAAATTTCCTCCTCCCCTGCTGGCTCCTCAGTATTTTAAAGAGCACCTCCAGTGCGCTCGGGAGACACAAGAACATATGATACACATAGTCAAACTGTATCAAATTTCCTGTAATGAAATCTCAAGTATTTTATACATTTGGGTGGGTACCTGTGCTGTCCTGAAAGACTCTGGGAAAGAACGTTACCAGTAAGTAATTTCCTTTTTCCTCTAATCGTCTTTCAGGACAGCCACCTGAGACGATAATCGAGCACTTACCCGTAGGGTGGGACTACGGCTTGTAAGACCTCGCATCTGATCCTTTGCAGACCAAAGGTCCACCCTATAGTGTCTTACAAAAGTGGTGAAGCTGGACCATGTTGCCGCTTTACAAATCTGTTCCGGTGTTGCTCCAGCTCTCTCTGCCTGCGACGCTGCCACTGATCTCGTGGAATGTGCCCTGATACCCTCTGGGATCTGCATGGCTCCTAATGTATAGGCCTGACCAATAGCCTCTCTTAGCCACCTGGCTATGGTGCGTATTGAGACCTTGTGCCCTTTCCTGGCCCCTAAAATTAAAATAAATAAGGAATCTGTCTAATTGATTTTGTTTCAACTAAATAATGTAGGACGCATCTCCTGACGTCTAACATAAGGAACTTAATTTCTTGTTCCCTGGAAGGATTTGTAATAAATGAAGGTAAAACAATATCTTCAGGCCACTTTAAGCAAAAAAAATGGATCCGTCTTAAAAACTATGCGATTCAGGAAAATCTGAAAAAAGGGGGGTCCGATTGATAGGGCCTCTATCTCACAGACCCCTCTGGCTGTAGTAACTGCTACTAAGAAGACTGCTTTAAGTGTCGGCATCTTCAAACTGCAATTTTCCTGTGGTTCAAAGGGGTCCGCTGTCATAGTTTGTAGCACTAATGACAGGTCTCATTTTGGGAAGGCCATACCTCGTATCCATGGAATGGACGCTAGTTTTCTTTCCTGATATACGGACATTGGTGAAAGCTGATTTTTAATGTGCTGAGGCTTAGACCTTTATCTGCTCCATTCTGCAGGACCGCCACTAAACTTTGTGTTTTAAAGGAGTTCTCTGTACACCATTTGTTAAAACATTTCCATACCCTCTGGTAAATGGTGAGAGTCTCCATTTTCCTGCTTTTCAGCAGTGTATTAATTAAGCGGTTTGAGAATCCTTTCCCAGGTTCCACATTTCCACTGGGGAAAACACACTGGGCCCTGGGAGAGGAGATCCTCCTGGATTGGTAGTAACCAAGGGGGTTCTACAGCAAGTTCTTTGAGAATAGAGAACCACGGTCTCCTGGGCCAGTGTGGTGCAATGAGAATCAGTGACGTGTTCGCTGTACGGAATTTCCTTAGCACTGCTGGCAGGAGCACTGGTGGGGAAAGGCATAGCATTTCTGCTTTCTTTTGAGGCAAATAAGTCCACCTGGGGTTATCCACATTTTTGCGTGATCTATTTGAACACTTCCTGATTTAATATCCAGTCGCCTTCTCTCAATTTCTTTCTGCTGAGGAAATCTGCCACTTTGTTTAGTTCCCCTTTTAAGTGTACTGCTGACAAGGAGAGTACGATTTTCTCTCCCCAGTACTGCCTTCAACTCCTTCCAGGAGTCTGGATGTGCTCCCCACCCTACGCCGATCCACTCAGCTAGCAGTTAAGCCTATTCCTCTCTGAATGATCAAATCTCTTAAGCTTCCATGGACAGCTTCAGCATCCACATGTGTGTATGGAGAAATAAAAATACTCATTGCAAAGACATCCAAAAGTAGGATTTATTGTATAAAAAGAAAGCTGGAAAACTCACATAATTAAAAGGACCGCCAGACATGAAGAAACATAATGGTGTTTCCAACTGAAAAGATGGCTGCCGCATAGATGACGCTGACGGACATCTTTTCAGTTGGAAACACTGCTATGTTTCTACATGCCTGGCGGTCCTTTTAATTATGTGAGTTTACCAGCTTTCTTTGTAGAGGGAGTGCTGGGGCCATTCACCAATGCTTACTTTGTGTGTACCCTACACACTGACGGTAAGGGTCAGTTGAATTGGGCGTTGGTGGTGGCTATTCTTTCTGCTTTATCTGTTTTTGGATGAAGATTTTGGATTTGATCGACATTTATGTTTTTTATTATTGATGGACTATATTGTTTATTTATTATTTTAGCGCTACATTCTTTACAGAGTGTTTTTCCCCAGGAGTCCCTAAGTGTAGTCTTACAGGACAGGGCACCTCCTCTTAGAGCTATGAGGGGGTCTGGGTTTGTCTGTTTTGTTCTGAAAGACAAAAAAACCCCACAGCCATTAAAGAATTACTTTACACCCCCCTCCTGCAGTAAACTGCAGGTACGCAGCCTTTTTCATGTGGGCTTGCCTCACTAGGGGCCCCATGAACTTCCCTCCGACACTGGAGGGACTCTTTCCCTACCCCCCTAGTCCCAATGGTGGAAGGTTCTGGCAAGGGGAGCTCCACCCAAGGTTCCCCTTACCTTAGCGTGGCTGGAGCTGGCCTCGGATGGAGCAGTCTGGTCCCTTCCTTCTGCTATTCTGGTGCCGCCACTGAAACTTGTCCTTTCTCCACAGCAATTGCAGCCCCTCTCCAGCCCATGCCTGGCTGCCTTTCATCATCCCGCAGCCAGAAACAGAAGCCACGGGTCAACTGGTAGTGCCCATCCCTTCCACCGGACGTAATATCACACACCACCTGGCTTCAGTGCGGTCCCAGAGCCTGGCGTGGTCTCTGCACTATTGTGCTTTACCACATTGCTGGCGCAGGTCCGGAACGGCTGATTTGGCCTCCAGCTCCATCTACCGCACTTGGTAGTGAAAACCGGAGCCCCCCGACCTCCACCTGCTCTCAGGGATGCGGAGGTGGCGATCTTCACCAGGTACATTCCACCTGGCCTGTCCAAAGAGCCCCCTTTCAGGACTTGCTTCCTGAGCCTTCCTGGCTCTCCTGGCTTGGTTGCAGGTGGTGTCTCCCCTTTGGAGGAAACACAAATAACTGAGGAGCCAGCAGGGGAGGAGGAAATTTAAAGATGGCTGGCGCGGTGTTTCCTACAGAGGGGAGGAGCCAAGGTCTCTCAGGTGGCTGTCCTGAAAGATGATTAGGGGAAAAGAAAAATGAAAAAACAAGAAATGAAAGGGAAGAGCTAGCAGTGACATTATCACGGGCACTCATAGTGGCTTATCTGTTTGCTTGTGTTTAACTGTGAAGATGTGAGTATCCTTCGTTAATCCAATAATAATGCAGTTTTATGGGTTACACTATGGAGTTCCTTCTTTATTCCTTACATGCGGGATATTATTGGGTGCATTCTCAATGAATTACTAGATGGGAGAAACCGATCATTGCTGCCAGGGCATGTGGATATCTGTGGACCCCTAAAACTAAATGGAGTTTTAGGGGTCTAAACATTTGGTAAGCAGCCTGTAAGAGGGCCTGATGTTTGGCACCCAAAGTGGAGTAAATGTGCATGGAGGCCAAGTACCGGCGCACAATGTATTAGCACAAAGTTTCAACAAGGTGGCAACAGGGCCTGAATATCGCGGCTGAACTCAGTATAGCAGAATCTTACAGAGAACACAGTCTAAATACTGTAGAAGACACATTAGAAGGCTTGCAATACCTAACAGCATCTGAAGAAGGAGGTGGATGATAGGCGGTGAGACAGCAAGGGCACCTGAGAGGCAAAAAGAGCTCCTAGTTGGCAACTCAGACATAGACATTGCTCTATCCCTCCTCCACCAGAACCTTTCCCTATGCTAGACACACTGTCCCTTGCCAGCGGGTTTCTTGTCCCTGACCTAGCCACTTTGCAAATGCACACCAACTGTAGCAGGACAGTGCTATTTATTAGCACTGCCTTCACTAAAGATAGCCGCAGAGGTCTTCCCTCCTCTCTGCATGGCGGCTGCAGTAATGGCGCCATCTGTGCAGCGAGGATGAACTACACCTGCCTACAATCCTATGGTTTTGAAGGTGATGGAGCACTGGATTTATTCACCAGGGAGAAAGCACATACAGTGCTTTGAAAAAGTATTCATACCCCTTGAAATTTTCCACATTTTGTCATGTTACAACCAAAAACGTAAATGTATTTTATTGGGATTTTATGTGAAAGACCAACACAAAGTGGCACATAATTGTGAAGTGGAAGGAAAATGATAAATGATTTTCAAAATTTTTTACAAATAAATATGTGAAGAGTGCATTGTGCATTTGTATTCAGCCCTCCTGAGTCAATACTTTGTATAACCACCTTTCACTGCAATTACAGCTGCAAATCTTTTTGAGGATGTCTCTACTAGCTTAGCACATCTAGAGAGTGACATTTTTTCCCATTTTATTTTGCAAAATAACTCAAGCTCTGTCAGATTGGATGGAGAGCGTCTGTGAACAGCAATTTTCAAGTCTTACCACAGATTCCCCATTGGATTTAGGTCTGGACTTGGACTGGGCCATTCTAACCCATGAATATAAACCATTCCATTGTAGCTCTGGCTGTATGTTTAGGGTTGTTGTCCTGCTGGAAGGTGAACCTCCGCCCCAGGTCTCAAGTCTTTTGCAGACTGACAGGTTTTCTTCTAAGATTGCCCTGCATTTGGCTCCATCCATCTTCCCATCAACTCTGACCAGCTTCCTTGTCCCTGATAAAGAAAAGCATCCCCACAACAAAATGCTGCCACAACCATGTTTCACGGTGAGGATGGTGTGTTCAGGGTGATGTGCAGTGTTAGTTTTCCTCCACACATAGCTTTTTCCTTTTAGGCCAAAAAGTTCAATTTTGGTCTCATCTGACCAGAGCACCTTCTTCCACATGTTTGATGTGTCCCCCACATGGCTTCTCGCAAACTGCAAACAGGACTTTTTGTGCCTTTCTTTCAACAATGGCTTTCTTCTTGCCACTCTTCCATATAGGCCAGATTTGTGGAGTGCAGAACTAATAGTTGTCCTGTGGACAGATTCTCCCACCTGAACTGTGGATCTCTGTAGCTTCTCCAGAGTTACCATGGGCCTCTTGGCTGCTTCTCTGATTAATGCTCTCCTTGCCCGGCCTGTCATTTTAGGTGGACGGCCATGTCTTGGTAGGTTTGCAGTTGTGGCATACTCTTTCCATTTTTGGATGGTGTTCAAAGCTTGGCATACTTTTTTTATAACCTAACCCTGCTTTAAACTTCTCCACAACTTTATCTCTTACCTGTCTGGTGTGTTTCTTGGCCTTCATGATGCAGTTCGTTCACCAAGGTTCTCTAACAAACCTCTGAGGGTTTCACAGAACAATTGTATTTATACTGAGATTAAATTACACAGGTGGACTCTATTTACTAATTATGTGACTTCTGAAGGCAATTGGTTCCACTAGATTTTAGTTAGGGATATCAGAGTAAAGGGGGCTGAATACAAATGCATGCCACACTTTTCAGATATTTGTAAAATATTTTGAAAACCATTTTCCTTCCACTTTACAATTATGTGCCACTTTGTGTTGATCTATAATATAAAATGCAAACAAAATATATTTATGTTTTTCCTTGTACCATGACAAAATGTGGAACATTTCAAGGGGTGTGAATACTTTTTCAAGGCACTGTAGTTGGTTTCATTTTGGACTGTAATTCAGGAAATTCATATGAGAGCAGGAAAATCAACTGAAGCATCGATGACACCCCCCCCCCCCCCCAAAAAAAAAATATATATATATATTTTGTTCACCCCAGTTTCAATCGCTCCCAAACTATTACTATTATAACCGTACATGAATAAAAAGAAGTAGTTCTTAAACGTTTTCTAATAATCTAATGAGGGCCATGTCGAAACTGTTATCTACTGACAACATAAATGAAGTACAGTATTTTACATAAGTGTTATCTGTACGTTCACCAGGGGTTGTGGTGTTGTAATGTTTGTAAAGATTTTGTTCCGAATAATCGTAACCGTATGATGAGCCGTTTCATCACTATCCGTGTTCTTCCACCTTGAAGATCACCCGTTACAGCTGGGCTTAGGCAGGAATCCAGATCATTAATCTTACATTTTTATAAATAGGCTAATATGAAAAAACACATCAAAGCAAGCTGGACTTGTGATATATATAAAACAATTCCTTATAGCTCAACTGAGCTCTATAACAGCAAAATACATGCCAGTTGCAACAAACAGAAAAAAGGTTGGCACTTGTTCTTAGAAAGCATCCACATCCAGAAAAGAAGACTCTGTCCCCTTTCATCATGCTGCAGAGAAGAACCATTGATTGCTGTGTGGAAGCAGTAGTCTCTCTACAGAGGTCCAACATGCCCCCTGAGGAGACAGAGCTTAAAGGAGAAGTACAGCCAAAGCTCATTGGTGGATCACAGGAGTGCAGTTTTTTCTGCCCTCTGCCCGTAGATGCTTGCTGCTGGCTGAAGTCACCAAGCCGTTTTAGGCTCAGAAAGGATAGCAACTATATGGTCCAGTGAGCGCGGGGGGGCAGGGCAGAGAGGTGCTGACTGACAGTCACCAGCTCTCTGCTCATGGAGTTCTGAGAACCGAGCAATCAGCGATGTTTGATTGCTCTGTTCTCAGTGTTAGAGCCAGCAGGGGGACAATGTTGCATCCAGCTGCATTTACAGTATCATGTCCACAGTCTCTGACCATCTTTGGTATCATGTCCACAGTCTCTGACCATCTCCTGTATTATGTCCACAGTCTCTGACCATCTCCTGTGTCATATCTGCAGTCTCCGACCATCTCCTGTATCATGTCTGCAGTCTCTGACCATCTCCTGTATCATGTCTGCAGTCTCTGACCATCTCCTGTATCATGTCTGCAGTCTCTGACCATCTCCTGTACTATGTGTGCAGTCTCTGACCATCTCCTGTATCATGTCTGCAGCCTCTGACCATCTTCTGTATCATGTCTGCAGTCTCTGACCATCTCCTCTAGTATGTCTGCAGTCTCTGACCATCTCCTGTATCATGTCTGCAGTCTCCGACCATCTCCTCTATCATATCCATAGTCTTTGACAAAATTTTATGTGCAGCCCTTTGGTGATGTCAGGGGCCACACTTAAAGCCCCCCAGATCAAGAAAGTTGACCCCCGCACTCCATTTAAATCATAATGCACATCTCCCCTACATATCCTAGAAGTGGAATCAGGCCGGTATTCACTTACATTGTTGGCTGTGTGGATGACACTCCGGGGAGTGCAGACAGGTAGAAGAAACACAGAGCAGGTAGGCAGTGCTCCAGCAGACCTGACACCTTCACTCTCAATGACTTTCCCATTATTCTCCACCAGGTCCTTCTCTCTCCTTCCGTCTATCTTCCTGGCCGGATCTGCTAATGTCACTCCCTGCGGTCCAATATATATCCTTCTGCCCCTGCCCTCCTCACCATCCCTCCGTTCTATTATAATTGGGTAACCAATAATATTTTGCACACTTCACTTCTATTGTTACAGGAAAAACAATTGTCTGTCATCTGATCAAAACTCACCGCGGCCTTTAAACCCTAATTGAAATATTTACTTTGCTAAAGCACTATGGATCATAACCAGCTGGCACTTTTTTAAATTCTTAGAAAAAAACTGGTTTTCCTTATTTTCCATCCTTTGTTATATAACTTGGTGCTGTTGATCTCCTGCAGTCCCTTTTGCAGACACTTGTGATGGCTGCGTGGCATTTCTTAGGGCATTTGTGGAACATGCCTGGTTAACTTGTAGTTTTCCATTGACCGGGTGACAACGCAGGAGCACATTTGGGAGATAGGGACACAATGTTGTCACCTTATCACAAGACGTGCCTCAACAAGGGCATTCATTGCAGGATCATCAGGTACTATTTTAGTAAAAAGCTCCAGATTTAAAACTCCAGAAAATTATTTTGAAACAACATTAATATGATAAAACTTATATATTGTAGTGACTGGTTTTACATATATTTTAACCACTTCCTGCTGACAATACGCAAATATGTGGCAGCACAGGGAACAGCCTCATTCCATACTGCCACATACACTATAATACAAGTATTGGGACACCTGCCATAACACGCACATGAACTGTAATGGCATCCCAGTCTTAGTCCGTAGGGTTCAATATTGAGTTGGCCCACCCTTTTCACCTATAACAGCTTTAACTCTTCTGGGAAGTCTGTCCACAAGGTTTAGGAGTGTGTCTATGGAAATATGACCATTCATCCAGAAGCGCATTTGTGAGGTAAGGCGCTGATGTTGTTGATGCAATGATAAGAAGGCCTGACTTGCAGTCTCCATGCAGTCTCCACGCAGTCTCTAATTCATCCCAAAGGTGATCTATTGGGTTGAGGTCAAGACTCTGTGCAGACCAGTCAAGTTCCTCAACCACAAGCTCGCTCATCCATGTCTTTATGGACCTTGCTATAGTGCATTGGTCTCCAAACTGTGGCCCTTGAACCAGATCCTACTCTGACTACTACTTCGATGAAAGGTGAACCCGGTGTCATCCGGGAGGTGCTTAATGTGCACATCCACAAGACCAGCATCCATAACCATACTATTTAAAAAAATGCTATCATATCCCAGCCTGTCCTTGAAGTCCTTCCTGTCCTTGGGCCTAGTTATTGTATTAAAGTCACCTCCAAAGACCACTTGCCAGGATGTAAAAAGAAATGGCTTGATCCTTGTAAAAAGGCATTTCCTGTCCCACTTTGTGTGCGGTCCATAAATATTAATTAGGCAAAAGGTGCTGCCCTCCCACAAGGACGTCTAAGACCATACATCTCCCAATCTCCACCTCAATAACCCGCCGGATAGTTACCATGCTGGTTTTAAACAAAGCCACACCGCCGTAAGGCTCGGCCGCAAAAGACCAGTTGGAAGGCTCTGACACAAGAGGAGAGGGTACACTAGGCTGGGGGGGACACAGAGACAGATACAGAAGGAATACTTACAGACACAGGAGGGGTGGCCACAGGAACTGGGGAGGGATCCTGAGCAGGACCAGGGGAGTCAGTCACCGCAGAGGAGGATGGTACACCAGGGGCTTCACCCTCCATCCCGTCCAGCCTCGACAAGTCATCTATTACCTCCTTCTCCATATTGTGCCAGGCTTGAGGACATCTGCTGTAGGGGTGGCCAAGGCGCAGGCACAGGTTACACCTGATCATCTCGGTGCAGTCCTTAGCCATATGACCCTGACCCCGACACACTGAACATATCAAGGCTGAACAGGAGGAGCTCAAATGCCCCTTTTCACCACAGCGGTGACACAGCTTTGGCTGATCAGGGTAGAAAATAGTCATCCTATCCCACCCTATAAAAGCTGAGGAGGGCATGTGATGGACAACATTCCCATCCCTGGCCAACCTGACTGTTACTGACCAACCCCCAGTCCAGATGTTACGCTCATCAAGGATTTTGTTGGGCTTAGTCAAAACCTCACCATAGTTCCTTAACCAGACCTCTAGATCCCCAGCAGGGACACTCTCATTAGTGAGTATGATGGTTAGCTTTTTCACCGTTGACCTCTGAGAAACCGCAACTGGGACCAGACCTTCCCATTCAGGTCTTGACCTTCCACGAGCCTCATATCGCTCCCAGAACAGGTCAACACCCTCTGGCCTGGTGAAGCTAATAGTATAATCCCGTGTCCCAGCTACATGTATTAGGGCATACAGGTCATTTGCCTCAAAACCCATCTCCAAAATCAAATCCACCACTGCACGCCGTGCTGGAGGGATTGCACCACCCTCCCATTTGAGAATTGCCACATTTCTTCTCGGACCCTCCCCAGAAGCTAGAGACCCAAGACCAGATCCCGGGGTGCCCAAAATGGTAGGCTGCAGGGGGAAAACCCTCTTGGGAGCGGAGCTACCAGGAGCACATGTAGGTTTATCAGGGCCAAGGCCCCACACTCACACTGATGCCACAGTAGTCTGTACATTATTATTATTATTATTATTATTATTATTATTATTATTATTATTTGCTTGGACTGAGCTGGGATGATTGTCCATCAGTCACACACACATTCAATTTCCCATCAGGAATAGTCAAAGTTGCTGCAATACCAGCTGTCTCCTGATGCTACACTGTAGAGTCTCCAGCAGCTATGGGGCAAACAGCTTTAGACTCAGCCAAAAGAGGGTTAATAGGCTCTGCTGACACCTGTAGTTCCTTTTCAGAAATGTCATTTTTTAAATGCAGCTCTTGCTGCGTTGCAGCATTAGCAGGTAAAACATTGCTACACATAGCATTAGAAACTTGATTGTCACTGGGCACACTTTCAACATTGCTCATGGTGTTGGATGGCACAAAAACAGATTCATCCCCTGCTTGGGGCTTGACATTATCAGGCACATTATCAGTAATGTCCTCATCAAACGCCAGTTGATCCCCCCGCATAGGAGACTCCATTTCCTGGATGGCCCTGAGCATGCCTCCTAAGTCCTGGGAAGGCATGGGGCTGCTTACCTCTCCCTGAGGGGGCACGGGGGCAGAACTGGGGGTCTCCTCCACCTTTGCCATCCTTCCAAACCTTTGCTCATTGCTAAACTTCTCCTGGAAGGGCCCATCTCTTCCTTCCATCATGGCCACAATGGTCTCCTGGTGTTCCACCCGGACTTAGGCCAGTTTGATCTCTGAATCCATGGATCCTCGTTTCTGGCTGTGCAAGCCCTCACGTTGCCTTCGCAAACGCTTCAGCTCTGCTCTGAGCTTGTACAGCTTGTCTCTATCCCTATTCAGGACCTTATCTTAATCCCGGCCACCACTCCCTTCCGAATGGCCCCAGAACCTTTATCCTCACCAGGGGCAGAGAGATCAGCTTGTACAGGGGCAGGCATGTCACCGGACGGCCCAGGAGATGGCTGCGAGCTTCCAGCAGGAGAGGCCCCACTGGCCTCCATGGCTTCCCCAGAAAGGGGCCAGGAGAGCTGGGAGAGATTTCACCACCACTTCCCTCTCACACCAATCACCTGGAGCAGCTTCAGAGAGACCTTCCTCCTGACACACCTGTGCTCCAATGATGGGTGAGGCACTATTCCTCCCACTGACACCAATGATGGGGGACTATTCTTCCCACTGACACCAATGATGGGACACTATTCCTCCCACTGATCCCAATGATGGGGCACTATTCCTCCTACTAACCACAGGTGTAAGGTTTTTGTTTTTTTTAACTCTCATTGACCACTAAGCCTGCGGCACTGTTTACACCCAGGGACACCGGGGCATTTTCTACTCCCTCTGGCCACAGTGATAAAAATGGAAAACATAATTTTCTAAAACAAAAATATGGCAGTTGTCAGTGACGTGAAATGCTTTAGGAAATTAAATGTAATGGTGTTTGGATTTACACCTGATAAGGAATTTCAGTTATAACCTTTCCTTCAATTTTTTATGCAGAAGTTGGAAGTATTGACATTAATACTGTCATTTGTGTCTAATTTATTACAAGAGCCAGTAAATTGTTAAACAATGGCTCCTATTATTATTCATTAATGTCATTGTGTTCCCGGGTCATACTAAGTCCCTACAACCTTCAAATCAACTGAGCAAATACCACAGCTAAGTCTTGTCAGCACCATGGGGACCAGCTACCTGGGCAGCCAGCACCCTATAGAGGACTTAGATATGAGGGTGTCCACACACAGTAGATGAAAGTCTGAGAAAGCAAGATCTTTAAAGCTTAAAGCAGAGTTCCACCCACCTTTTAGAACTATTTCTTAAAATCATTATTGCAGCATATAGATCAAGCAAAGATTTTTTTTTTTTTTTTAGAGAGCTCACCCAGATAGCAGTGATTTCTATCTAGTTTCCTGCCTCTGCAGATATGTCCATCATATCCAGCAGCGCACTGTCTCCTGGGAGCGATATGTCTTATTTCCCAGGAGTCAGTGTATCTGGCCGCCGCTCGGTTTGCCGTCACAACGGGGCAGGCACTTCCGACGCCAATGCCCGTTGTGATGGCAACGTCATAGGTTTTCAGCGCTGTGATCATTTCCTACTGTGCAAGCTGGTCATTCAAGACGGTGCTTGTGGGCTTCACATGACCACAAGCAAAATGGGAACTTACAACAAAGCAGAATAAAAGGTATTTTTTAATCTAATATGTTTATTAGAGGAGCGAATGTTATTAAAATCGTCAGTGGTCCAAAGTTAGGCTTATTAAAAAAAAAAAAAAATAATTAGGTGGAACTCCGCTTTAACTCAGGAAGAGATAAAAGTACTGCAAAGTGCAATTTTGTATTCATTAATACATCCTACTGGCCACTTTCCCCCCTTCCTGCCCAGGCCAATTTTCAGCGCTGTCACACTTTGAATGACAATTGCATGGTCATGTAACACTGTACACAAACTAAAATGTTATCAATTGTTTTACACAAATAGAGCTTTCTTTTGGTGGTATCTAATCAACACTGGGTTTTTTTTTTTTTTTTTTTTGCTAAACACACAAAAAAAAGACCAAAAATTTTGAAAAAACAAAACAAAATCATTTTTCATAGTTTGTTATAAAAATTTGCAAACAGGTAATTTTTCTCGCTCACTGATGTGCCTTGATGAGGCTGCACTGATAGGCACTGATGAGGCGGCACTGGTGGGCACTGATAGGTGGCACTGATGGGCTCTGATAGGCAGCATTGATAGGTGGCACTGTTGGACACCGATAGGCACTGATGAGACGCCACTGATGGGCACTTGTGAGATGGCACTGATAGGCATTGGTATACAGCACTGATGGGCACTGATAGGAGGCACTTATGGGCACTGCTTGGCAGCACTAATGAGCACTGATTGGCAGCACTGGTGGGCACTGTTGAGACGGCACTGATAACCAGTGCCTTAATTATCAGTGCCGATGTCCCTTTACCACAAGCTGGTTATTGGCTTTCTTCTCTCCACACGCTGTCAGTGTAAGGAAATAAAAGCCAAAAAGCCGGCTTGAGTTTACTTCGATGATCAGCTGTCTTTGGATACAGCTGATCACGTGGTAAAGGGCCACTGTGATTGGCCCTTTACCCCCATCTGTGATCAGCTGAGTCTGGCAAATTAAGCCAGCGCTCTAGCCATCTTTCGACTAGAGCGTGGGCTGGAAAGGGTTACATCTATTGTAAGGGGAGAAGTTAGACTTTATTTGAGGCCTCTGAATATCAGGGGTACCTCCACCCCGGTTTTTGCGCAGCAAAGAAAAAAAGGAAGAGTTTGGGACTTTGTGTGAAGCATGCAGCTGGAGAGCAAGAAGACACTTGGGATATTCAACTATAAATTTATTCCATGATTGCAACATATGATAAAAAATGTCAATGGCACAGATAGACATTGCAACCTGCAAACCTTCTAGAGTAAATTACATAAAAGAGCATAATATATATATATATACTGTATATACTCAAGTATAAGTCGTTCCGAGTATAAGTCGAGGCCCTAATTTACCACAAAAAAATGGGAAAAACTTATTGACCCGAGTATAAGACGAGGGTGAGAAATGCACAGCTACTGTAAGTGGAAAAGAGTGTCAACAATGCCCATTTGCAGCATCACTGTGCCCATTTGCATGCCTCACTGTGCCCATTTGCAGCCATAGGTCCCCTGAACTTCAAACTTGGTAGTTAAGGGTTCCTAGATGCCCCCTAGCTGCAGCCAAAATTTGGGGTCTCTGAACCCAAAGGGTCCCGAAATGACATTGCTGCAGATAGACACAGTTGACCGAATTTGGGGCCCCGTATCTCGGGGCCACTTAGTGATAAGAACCCCAAATTTGGTGTGCAAACCCAGTGGAACTAGCACTATAAAATTTCCAAAGCTGGGGTTTCTAGCACCAAGTGGCCCAGAGATACAGGGCCCCAAAATTCAGTTCAGAAAATGTCAAGCACTTTTCTGCAGCAGAGAATGACATTTTCTGAACCAGTTTTGGGGCCCCGTATCTTGGGGCCACTTAGAGCTAGGAACTTCAGCTTTGGATATGTTGTGGTACCAGGTCCACTGGGTTTGCATACCAAATTTGGGGTTCCTAGCACCAAGTGGCCCTGAGATATGGGGCCCCAAATTCGGTTCAGAAAATGTCAAGAACTTTTCTGCAGCAGAGAATGACATTTTCCGAACCGATTTCGGGGCCCCGTATCTCGGGGCCACTTAGTGCTAGGAACTTCAGCTTTGGATATGTTGTGGTACCAGGTCCACTGGGTTTGCATACCAAATTTGGGGTTTCTAGCACTAAGTGGCCCTGAGATACAGGGCCCCAAAATCGGTTCGGAAAATGAAATTTTTTGCTGCAGAAAAGTGCTTGACTCAAGTATAAGTCGAGGGGGGCACTTTCAGCACAAAAAAATGTGCTGAAAAATTCGACTTATACTCGAGTATATACGGTATATATATATATATAAACATAAAATACAATTCATGTAGAACATCCCATATATAAAGGTAAAATGATCACTGACTGTAAACATAATGTAGCAGCATAATTAGTTCAAACAACTGGATGTGTATCCATAATTGTTGCGTCTATAGCTCGACACGTTTCGTGACTATTTGGTTACTCTTCAGGAGCAGATGCTGTAGGGATGCCTATAAAATTGAAATTGAAAGGTGAGCAATAATTGTGTAGATCATACCAAAAGAAGGAGACGGGGAAATAATACATATTCACCCATACTTACAGGTTCTGCATGGGTGTGGGGTGCAGCAGTGGATGCCTAGGCAAAGCTGCGGACAAATTGTCTCCCCTGGGAGCAGAGGCAGAAAAACAGTGGATGGACGGCGGGAAACCCTGAAGGATACGGTGTGACTGGGGAGGTGAACCCCACCAAAATCCAAGTATGTGCATGGTTCATAAGATAAGCTGAGTCTGGCAAATTAAGCCAGCGCTCTAGCCATCTTTCGACTAGAGCGTGGGCTGGAAAGGGTTACATCTATTATGTGTGTCGTGCATACGGCAGTTCATTCACTTAAATGGGCTGCCCTATGCAAGTTTTTTTCCCAAAAGAAGGTCCTTATCCCTTTTGAGTAATTAGCTTTGCACGATTTTAAATCTGCGTTCTGAAGTGATTACTGCTAAACTACAACTACAAACCTTGCTAAAAGGCATAAATTGGGATAAAATATTAGGAACAAAGAATACGGAGGAGAGATGGGGTTGCTTTAAGAGCATATTAAATAAGGGCATTAGCCAATGTATCCCATTGGGTAATAAATTTAAAAGAGCGAACAAACATCCTGGATGGCTGAACTCCGATGTAAAAATGCATATAAAAGCAAAGGAGAAGGCCTTCAAAAAATACAAGGTTGAGGGATCATCCTCAGCATTCAGAATTTATAAAGAATGCAATAAGAAATGTAAGGGTGCAATTAGGATGGCTAAGATAGAACATGAAAGACACATAGCGGAGGAGAGCAAAAAAAATCCCAAGAAATTCTTTAAGTATGTAAACAGTAAAAAAGGGAGGACAGACTATATTGGCCCCATAAAGAATGAGGAAGGACATCTGGTTACAAAGGATGGGGAGATGGCAAAGGTATTCTTCTCCTCAGTCTTCACAAGTGAATCGGGGGGCTTCAGTAACCAAAACTGCAGTGTTTATCCTCATGACACATCACAGGAAGCACCTCCATGGTTAACAGAGGACGGAATTAAAATTAGACTTGAGAAACTTAACATTAATAAATCACCGGGACCAGATGGCTTGCATCCGAGGGTACTTAGGGAACTCAGTCAGGTGATTGCCAGACCGTTGTTCCTAATATTTACAGACAGTCTATTGACTGGAATGGTACCAGCTGATTGGAGAAAAGCCAATGTAGCACCAATATTTAAAAAGGGCCCAAAAAACATCCCTGGGAATTACAGACCAGTTAGCCTAACATCAATAGTATGTAAACTCTTGGAGGGGATGATAAGGGACTATATACAAGATTTTAGTAATAAGAATGATTTCATTAGCAGTAATCAGCATGGATTCATGAAGAATCGTTCTTGCCAAACCAATCTATTAACCTTCTATGAGGAGGTGAGTTGCCATCTAGATAAAGGAAGGCCCGTAGACGTGGTGTATCTGGATTTTGCAAAAGCATTTGACACAGTTCCCCATAAACGTTTACTATACAAAATAAGGTGCGTTGGCATGGACCATAGGGTGAGTACATGGATTGAAAACTGGCTACAAGGGCGTGTTCAGAGGGTGGTGATAAATGGGGAGTACTCAGAATGGTCAGGGGTGGGTAGTGGGTTTCCCCAGGGTTCTGTGCTGGGACCAATCCTATTTAATTTGTTCATAAACGACCTGGAGGATGGGATAAACAGTTCAATCTCTGTATTTGCAGACGATACTAAGCTAAGCAGGGCAATAACTTCTCTGCAGGATGTGGAAATCTTGCAAAAAGACCTGAACAAATTAATGGGGTGGGCGACTACATGGCAAATGAGGTTCAATGTAGAAAAATGTAAAATAATGCATTTGGGTGGCAAAAATATGAATGCAATCTATACACTGGGGGGAGAACCTCTGGGGGAATCTAGGATGGAAAAGGACTTGGGGGTCCTAGTGGATGATAGGCTCAGCAATGGCATGCAATGCCAAGCTGCTGCTAATAAAGCAAACAGAATATTGGCATGCATTAAAAGGGGGATCAACTGCAGAGATAAAACGATAATTCTCCCGCTCTACAAGACTCTGGTCCGCCCGCACCTGGAGTATGCTGTCCAGTTCTGGGCACCAGTCCTCAGGAGGGACGTACTGGAAATGGAGCGAGTACAAAGAAGGGCACCAAAGCTAATAAAGGGTCTGGAGGATCTTAGTTATGAGGAAAGGTTGCAAGCACTGAACTTATTCTCTCTGGAGAAGAGACGCTTGAGAGGGGATATGATTTCAATTTACAAATACTGTACTGGTGACCCCACAATAGGGATAATACTTTTTCGCAGAAGAGAGTTTAATAAGACTCGTGGCCACTCATTACAATTAGAAGAAAAGAGGTTTAACCTTAAACTACGTAGAGGGTTCTTTACTGTAAGAACGGTAAGGATGTGGAATTCCCTTCCACAGGCGGTGGTCTCAGCGGGGAGCATTGATAGCTTCAAGAAACTATTAGATAATCACCTGAATGACCGCAATATACAGGGATATGTAATGTAATACTGACACATTATCACACACATAGGTTGGACTTGATGGACTTGTGTCTTTTTTCAACCTCACCTACTATGTAACTGCTCAACAATCGCAGGAAAATCGCACAGTGTTATGGAAGCCATTAGGAATAATGGCACCCAAACACGTGTTGCGCATTTTGCCAGTGATTTGGAATCACGGGCAAGATTCTGGTCCCAGTTCGAAATCACGTTATGCGAAAGGGGTCTTAAAGTGTCACTGAACCCACATCATAACTATGAATAAATGGTGTATTGCATGCTGTTTATACTCAGTCACTATAAGATTCATTTTCTATATTCTGCAAAAAAACTGGTTGATGCTGCTGCTCTCTATCTCCCCTTCTCTCCATGTCCCCACTGCAGTTGGTGGTTTTGCAGGGCGGTGTTGGCAGCTCTGCACATGCTCAGTTTTCAGTGAGTTTCTATGCTGAGCATTTCCTCCTGATCACATCTGAGCAGCCCATGTGACTATAGAGTCACACAAGTGGGCGTATACACAGTGGAAAATGACAGCCCACTTCCTCCCTCCTCCTCCATGCCCACTAACCAGCTAAACACAATGGGACGGGATATTACATCTTGATTGATGAAGGCTTCACCTCCCTATTATTCTAAGCCAGAGGCTGGAGGGGAGTGACACAGTCTGTGACTGGCAGAAATCTGCCCACATCATGTTAGTGATGAAAAATAGTAAAGATTTCAAATATATATTTCTATGAAAATTTAAAACAATTTATTGATATTACTTATTTATTTTTACTCTGTATTCTAAAGGTTTTTTTGTTTTTGTTTTTTTTAACATGTGACTAGCAGCAGAGGACTAGAAGCTCCTTCTGCTTATGTTTCCCTGCAGACAGGCTGGGAGAGAGCTAGCGGCCGAGAAAGGGTTAAAACCGCCCGCAATGCGCCGCAATTACCAAACTCATTAATCAGATGTTTCTGCACCACTTTTTTTTTTTTTTTAGAGTTAAGCTCCGTACACACGATCGGATTTTCCGACGGGAATTATGTGATGACAGGCTCTAGACGGAAAATCCGACTGTTTGTACGCTCCATCGGACAATTGTTGTCGGATTTTCCATGAACAAATGTTGGATGGCAGGTTTTAAAATTTTCCGCGGACAAATGTCTGTTGTTGGATTTTCAGAGCGTGTGTACACAAGTCCATCGGACAAAAGTCCAAAGTACAAACACGCATGCTCGGAAGCAGGGAGGAGCCAGAAGGTCTTGTAAACTAGCAGTTGTAATGGAGAATTAACATTCGTGACATCGCAAATTATGAAATCTCCAAATGCAGCACATTCTCTTCTTCTTTAATGGGATAATAATGAAGCTGCTTTGCTGGTGATACTGATGGAGTTATTGCAAACACATTTTAAAAGGCTTTTTTTTCTAGTGATATCAAGAATATTATTATGCTTTTTTTTTTTTTTTTTTTTGGGCAAGTTACCACAACACCGTTATCCCGTAGTTTTAAAGATCAAAGTAACAACTATGTTGGTGTCCCTTGTTAATTTTACATTGTATTTTTTTAAATGTAACTGCCTACTCCCAAACTGTCATTTGAAGTAAAACACTATTTTTTTATTGTGCATTAAAAAAAGAAAACACATACAATTAGACATGCTATCTGCCAATAGAACTTAACCAAAAAGTGCATTCTATGCATCCAAAAATATAGAAAATTTACCAAATCAAATCATTATTCAACCAAAAGATAAAATAAAAGTCTCATGCATGTGTCCTGCTTCTTAATATAGGGGGTCAACAATGCCAAGAGTTGGTGAAAGCAGGGGTCCGTCATCCGGAGATAATTCCCAAAATCATCCGGATTATTCTCCTGGAGCTCCCGCAGCAAAGGCATATGACATAATTGGTCATGATTAATAAAGCAACCAATTTTTGGTCCAAGAACTCCTCCTCCTGTTCAGTTAAATTGACGCAGTGCCGAATCGCAAAAAATGGCCCGGTCATTCAGCAGCCAAATGTTCCAGGGCTGAAGTGGTTAAATAGCACCAAAGGAAAGCTCTATTTGTGTGAAAAAATGTAATTTGGGTACAGTGTTGCATGACTGCGCAATTGTCATTTAAAGTGTAACAGCACTGAAAGCTGAAAATTGACCTGGGCAGGAAGGGGGTAAAAGTGCCCGGTATCGAACTGTAGTTAAGTACTTCAAAAAGCTGCAGAAATCTGCTTTGGAAATGTTCTGCTCAATGGGATTCTCCTCAGTCCCGCACTTATAGTTGAGAATAAACTCTGACTTTATTTATTTAGTAGTTAATGTGTCAGGAAATATTTGTCCTCTGCAGTAAACGTTATGAAATTCGTGTGCCCACAATGCACACATTTATCACAATACACAGTCACTGCAACCCGTTCTGCAACATATCCTGATATTCAAACCGGCAAAAAGATGAAATTGTCCCGGGTCCCCAGAGCTCTTCTGTATTGTGAAAGTATATACAAAATACCTGTACATTATAGAACAAAGTCTATAAATTACAATGTTTTTATATATTCACTAATAGTGAGTTCCACCCACTTTTACAACTCTTCAGAATCCCTCACTAAACAGTGCACTGTAAACAAATTGGATATTTTTTTATTTTTTTTCTCAGCACCTACTGTATATCTGTTGGATTCATGTTTCACTTCCTCCTCCCTGGCCGCGGCCCATCACATCATTTCCTATTTGCAATGCCTTCTGGGAAGGGGCGGTAACTTCCTCTGAAACTGCCGTTGCTATGGAAACCTAACCTGAAACCTATTACACTGCTTGTGCTGCACTGAGCATGTGCAAGATCTGCAAGGATGAGATCCAGGAAGAAATACAGTCTGGCTTCAGATGCCCACACTTAAGATGGCCACGGCCTGCTGTAAGTTTATAAAATAACAAACTACTGCTATAAACTAACAAAACAGACCTTAGTTTACAGACTAACTTCACTAGAATACATTAAGCTTGTGTATTATAGGGGTATTTTTATTTAAAAAGTATAATTTCGTCCGGAACACCACTTTAAACTTACATAGAAATATTCCTTAGGGTCCTTTCACACGAGGAGTTTTTCAAGCGCTTTTGTGTTTAAAAAAGTGCTTGAAAAGCCTAAGAAAAAAAGCTTCCCCTTAAAATCAATGAGCGTTTTTACACTGAGGTTTACGCTTTTGTTGCGGTGAAAGAAATCCTGCTTGCAGCATCTTTGGAGCATGTTTGGGGTGCTAAAAAATGCCCCAAAAATGCTCCCCTCCATTGAAATGACTGGGACCTGCCTCAAATGGGACTCAAAAGAGCCCCACTAATCATTTTTGGTGCAGTTTCCTTTTAAAAACTGCACCGCAAATGCAAAAGCGCCACAAAAATGCTTTAATGAACCAGTGTGAAAGTGCCCTTAACCAGATGCGGACCGCCCCACATACATTTACTGTGGGAGGGCGGCGGCTCTGGGCAGAATCACGTACCTGTACATGATCCTGCACTTCTGGGTCTGGGGCACTCACGCTCCTGGCTGGTGACCCGCTCCTGCTGTGATTGGACACTTTTCGGGACACAAGGAGAACAGCGAGCTGCCTATGTAAACAAGGCATATTGGCGTTCTGTGACAAGAGAAGACAGTGATCTTGTGTTTCTGCTAAGCAAGAACACGGATCTCTGCCTTCCTACAGTACAAACACCTCCCCCACAGTTAGTAAGCACTCCCTAGGAACACATTTAACCCTTTGATTGCCCCTGTTAACCCCTTCCCAGCCATAGCTCCGAACAGTCTCTGATTTCGAGGGACTGTCCCTGATTTGGATCCTCTGTCCCTCATTCCTCCTCATTTGTCCCTCATTTTGGTCTGATCTATATAGATGTATATAAAATGCACTTTTTATCAATTAAAAAGTGTTTTCCAGTGCTAAACCTTTCATCTGATTTCTAAATTGCTGCATTTGTAAATTCCAAAAGCCAATATAAAGGAATAGTAGTGGTAAAAAAAGCACTTGTGGGCTTACCCAATCTTGTTTTTTTGTACAATTCTCCTTTGAGAAGGCGTGGCAAGGGGTGTGTCCTATTCCTGCATACTTTTGCTGATAGGTGTCCGTGTCACTCATTCCCATCTCAAAAAGTTGGAAGGTATGTATATGGTTTTGGTAAATCTAAAGGAAAATCGTACAAGAAAATTGTATAATGTATGGCCGGCCTTAGCTAGATACAATCAAATCCAATAGGATAGAATAGATAGACAGACAGACAGATTTTTTTGTATTGATTGGCATTTTGTGCATGTTCCACCTAACTAAATAATAAGATGAAGGAGCCAGCAGGGGGCACAGTAGCACCAGATTAATGCAGCAGAAGTCACATGGTAGAAGATTCCATTTTTGCTGCTGGCAAGTTGCCCTCCTGCAGATCTGATGGGATGATTGGAGGAGGGCGGTCTGATGAGCGATTACAGATGCGGCCTGCACTTTGTGAATATCCACCCAGTCTGCGAGCCATTGTCAGCAAACTGCACTCAGTTCAGCTCCATTCACACCAATGCGTTCTTGGATAGGCTTCTTTTCATGCACTTTTATCATTCCTGCTGCAAAATGTTCAAAGAACATGGATTTAGGATGAGCATCATTGTGCTTTATGAACAGCTGCATTTCTAAAGTATAACTAAAGGCAAATTTTACATATAGTGGCTATGGGACAGGAAGTGAAGGGAAATCTCCCCAACGCAACAAAGATGAAAAAAACAAAAAACCTGATGGGGGTTATGACGTCCCTTATACTATTCAAGATGAAAAATAAATTGTTTTGCCTGTAGCTCTACTTTAAGCGATAGCATATATATGAATGGAGCAATAGAGCGATAGATTACATTGTTTGCTACAGTTACAGTATTGAAAGGAATTGTTTCTATTATCATTATTATTATTATGTTCAATGTACGGCATATTAGCAGCAGGGTTGCCATCCTCCCACAGCATTTTTTACTGACAAAACATGGAAAATTTACTGACTGGATACATTTTCTACTGGCAACCTGAGAAATGAACTAACACAGTGAATATTTGAACAGTATAAACATGATATGGAAACACTGACAATACCTAGAACAAAGTCATTTGCTTGATTTACACTTAAAAACTCATCACAGCATGAAATGATCAGCCCCTGATATTTACTGGATTTTACTGGAAAATCAAACGGTCAGTAAATTTACTGGCAGTTGGCAACCCTGATTAGCAGTGAAAACATATTTTGGGTTATTATTGCAGAGTTTATATTACAATGAGATTTGACATAACTCTTAATTATTTCAACACCTCCCCCCCCCCCTTTTTTTATTTAATTATTTTTTTAGCAGTGTAGATTAGCACATACAGCTGATACAATTACTTCGGGAGGGGAGGGGCTTATGCCTTTTAGCACCTTTCAGAATTTTACTGGGAAGGGTCTCTGGAGGGAGGGGTTTATGGCTTTTAGCAGTTGTCAAAAGTTTTAGTGGCAAGGGACTGTAGGGGAAGGGGTTGAGGGTTTCATGGCTTTAAGCAGCTGTCAGGACTTTTGGTGGGAGCGTTCTCTGGAGGGGGAGGGGTTTATGGCTTTTAGCAACTGTCAGAGCTTTTAGTGGGAAGGGTCTCTGAAGGGGGGGGGGGGGTATGGCTTATAGCAACTGTCAGAAGTTTTAGTGGGAAGGGTGTCAGTCTGGGGGGAGAAGTTTATGGCTTTTAACAGCTGTCAGAATTTTTACTGGGAAGGGTCTCTGGGGGGAATTTATGTCTTTTTAGCGGCTGTCAGGAGTTTTAGTGTCAAAGGTCTATGGGGGGGTTAGGAGTTTATGGCTTTTAGCAGCTATCAGAACATTTAGTGAGAAGGGTCTCTGGGGGGGAGGGGTTTATGGCTTTGAGCAGCTGTCAGAACTTTTAGTGGGAAGGGTGTCAGTCTGGGGGAGGAGTTTATGGCTTTTAGTAGCTGTCAGAATTTTTACTAGGAAGGGCCTCTGGGGGGGAGGGGTTTATGGCTTTTAGCAGCTTTAGCATCAGAATTTTTAGTGGGAAGGGCCTCTAGGGGAGGGGTTTATGGCTTTTAGCAGCTGTCAAATGTTTTAGTCTGAAGGGTATCTGTGGGGAATTTATGTCTTTTAGCGGCTGTCAGGAGTTTTAGTGGGAAGGGTATATGGGGGGGGGGGGGGGGGAATAGGAGTTTATGGCTTTAGCAGCTATCAGAACTTTTAGTGGGAAGGGTCTCTGGGGGGAGGGGTTTATGGCTTTTAGCAGCTGTCAGAACTTTCAGTGTGATAGGTCCTATGAGATTAAAGTGGACCCCCCTTCCCCTCACTTATTAAAGCAGAACTTTACCCATAACAACTTGATAAAAAATAATGTTCTTTAGCAAGGAACATACATTCCACATTAATAGTTATGCTACCAAAATGAGTGTGTGCTGTAAATTGCCTCCAGCATTGTTCCTGTTTCTTCTTGCTGGAAGCTGCCATTTTGCTGAAGCCCAGAGCCCCTGAACAGCAGTAAATCATGAATCGGAACTAAACCCATCGATTTAACTGTTTCAAAAAACAGTTACCTTCCTGGAATGCCGGCATTGCTGTCACATTTGTTGTGCCCTCAACCAAACTGTCAAACCATCAAATGGCTGGTGTCATAACTGACTACATGTGCAACACCATGGAAGTTGCAGATCAAACAGAAGCAGCTTCATTGGCTGTAAGGCTCCATTCACACTAGCGCGTTTTTTGATGCATTTTGCATTTTGCAGAAATGCACGGGAATTTTTTAACATGGGTTCCTATGGAACACATCAATGCCTTTTTGTTTCTCTGCATTTTTGGAAAGGGTCAGGGACTTTTTTTCATGCAAAATGCAGCGTTTTGCATGTAATAGAATTCAATGGACAAGCATCAAAATCGCAAGTGCACCGTTTTTGGTGCGTTTTTGATGCGTTTTTCCCGTTTTTTTTTTTTTTTTTTTTAATTTTTTTTAAGACTTTTTTTCTTATACTCCTAGGGTGACAACACCCTCTCAGCAGCTCCCAAAGCAGAGGCAGTGTTGTCACCCTAGGATGCACATTCCCTGTGGACTCCAAGCTGACATTCAGATGCACACTCTACCAGCACTTACAGTTTGGAGTCCACAGGGATCACAAGTCATTATGGGATGTCAACGTTATCAGGGAGAAACAGGCAACACAAGGTGTGTATGTCTTGAGTTCAGAAGCCAGAAGTGCATTGGATGGGCACGATGCATGGACTTATTGAGGACTTTAAAAAAATAATCTTTCACCAACCATCTAGGGACAGTCCCTAATAGGACAGGGTTAGTTACGTTAAGCCATTGACTATTATTAGGAAGTGGGAATGGTTTATGTCACCAGCTTTTACCAAACTTACAAGGTAGGAGGAAATAGTGAAGTGGGGAGGAAATATTACTTTGCAGGTCTACTTTTTAAAAGTTTGCTGTTTGCTTCAGCATTCTCATAGCCATCGCAAATAATCCCAGTAATGTGTCTTATATGTGTATTTGCCATGATTGTCAGCTCCATCTAGTGGCTATAATGTGGTATTTTCCTGACTGCAGTATTTCTGTGAAATATTGCATTATGGCCACTAGATGGAGCTCATGATCATAGGAAAGACACATGTTAGATTACGGGGCTTATTTTTGACCACTGTAGTAGTTGGGTTTCTGCCACTCCCACAAGGCCATAATGAAGCTAAGGCCCCTTTCACACTGGGGCGGTGGGGGCCCTGTTTTACCGTCGTTTTTTCTGGCTGTATTCCTCCGCTAGCAGTGCGGTTTTAACCCCCGCTGGCGGCCAAAGAAGGGTTAAACCCGCTCGTACAGCGCGGCTATGGCCGCGGTATTACCGCGGTATAGCCGCGCTGTCCCATTGAATTCAATGGGCAGGAGTGGTTTAGGAGCGGTGAACACACCGCTCCTTCACTGCTCCAAAGATGCGGCTCACAGGACTTTTTTTACCGTCCTGCCAGCGCACCGCTTCAGTGTGAAAGCCCTCAGGCTTTCACACTGAACAAACAGCGGAGGCTGTTTAGGGGCGATTTGCAGGCGGTTTTTGTAGTGCAATACCGCCTGCAAACCGCCCCAGTGTTAAAGGGGCCTTACTCTCTTTTGCTGCTCAGTTATTTGCTTATTTTGCCTTTTCAATAATCCATTGGGGGAAGGTGACACCATCAATTTTGTTTTCCAATGGTTGTAATATTTAGGAAAAAAGATAGGAATTGTAGTGAGCTTATTTTGCACACCATTCGGTTTACCCTACCAATCACATCTGGAATATCAGATTGGGCGGAGTTGGCCTTTAAATGACTTCTTCATAGAGGGAATTGAGTAGCTTTGCTTTGTTCAGAGCAGATTTTTTTAGCCGCATTTTCTGACATCTCTGGCTGAAAATAGCAGCGATAAAAGGATTGCATTAGTCTCTTCAATAAAACAGGAACCTTTTAAAATGTGAAAATCGACCTGCACACATTAGCCGTATCATCTTCTGTAGCGGCTTCTGGCGTCACCGTGTTCTGCCCTGTCAGGATGGGAAGAGGAGAAAATTGTTTCCAATGTTGCATGTAACAGTGTGCTTTAGAGAACGTGGAAACATTCACATTGGTCTGTGAGGATTGGGTCGTACACGATACTAGAGGTTCTCCTCTGTCAGAAATAAATCCTAATCTTCTGCTGACCCACTAAAAGCTTTACTCCAGTCAAGATTCATCTGGACATGGTTGTATTACATCAGCCACCCCCACCCCACCCCTTTCTTTTGTCTGTAATCCTGGAACACAAATGCTGGAGAGGCTGGAATACACCTACTGGAGATCCTGGAACACAACTGCTGGAGAGGCTGGAATACACCTACTGGAGATCCTGGAACACAACTGCTGGAGAGGCTGGAATAGGCCTAAGGGAGATGCTGAATTAACACACCTACTGAGAATGCTGTAATACACCTGCCAAGGATAAGTAACCTTTTAGGGATGAGGATGATAAAACGCACCTGCTGGGGGATCTGAAGCACACCTGCTGGGGGATCTGAAAAACACCTGCTGGGGGATCTGAAGCACACCTGCCGGGGATGCTAGAATGCACTGCTGGGGATGCAGAAATACACTTGCTGATGATGCAGAAACAAACACCTGCTGAGGATGAAGCAACCTTTTAGGGATGATAGAAAACACTTGCTGGAGGATCTGGGACACACCTGCTGGGAATTCTGAAACACACCCAATGAGAATGCTGGAACACACCTGCTGAAAATACTGGAACACATCTTCTGGGGATCCTAGAATACATCTGGGAATAAAACAAAACACCTACTAAGGATGCTGCCTGCAATGCTGAAACACACCTGCTGGTGAAACAGGAACACACCTGCTGGGATAAGGCCTGGTTCACACCTATGCAGGTTGCAGTTTGCATATTGCAGGTGTATTTTGCATTTTTCAATACATGCTTTTGATCCATTGAAGTGGTTTTTATGGAACTAAAAACCAGAAAAAGTCCCTGTCCCTTTCCATAAAATGCACAGATGTGAACTACATCCATAGGAAACCTTGTTAAATGGACTGTAGTGTGTTTCTGCAAAACTGAGGCGTGAACCAGGCCTAAAAAAACACAACTGCTGTGGTTGCTGGAATACACCTGCTGAGGATGAGGTAACCCGTTAGAACACACCTGCTGGGAATCAGTGTCGGTGCGTCCATAAGGGCGCATAGGCGCCACCTTCTCTCTCCAGCCACCCCTCTATCACCAATAGATAGATTCATGCATTGCATGAATCTATCTGTAGCTGCCACTGCCACCCCCTATTCAGGTGCCTGGCCCCTTTTCGGCAGGGGGGTGTTTTTGAAGCACCTGATTAGAGCTAATAGGCGTCAAAAAAGGTGACCTGCGAGCGCCATGCTGGGCGCTCGCAGGTCACTCAGCTGTGTTAGAAAAGCAAATGAATATTCGCTTTCCTAACACTAAACCGCCTCTCCGCCAATCAGGTGCTCAGATCTGTTACCCGTCACCTGATTGGCTGAAATGACAGCCGCTGTGATTGGACGCCTATCAGGCGTCCAATCATAGCAGGGGACGGGAGAAGACATTGAGGAGCTGTCCCACCACCACTGAGACAGGGTAAGTACAGACGGCAGGGGGGGTCACACTGGCAGCATTTCATATGGCACAGTGGCTGCGTTTGATGGGGCACAGTGGGGCATTTGATGGCACAGTGGGAGCGTTTGATGGGCATAGTGACTGCGTTTGATGGCACAGTGGCGGCATTTGATTGCACAGTGGCTGTATTTGATGGTACAGCAGTGGCAATTGTTGGGCACAGTGGCTGAGTTTGATGGCACAGTGGCTGTGATTGATGGTACAGTGAGGCTGCAATTGATGGGGTTTTTTTCAGAATTTTTCAGTTTCTTTGCGCCCCCAAAAAAATTTTGAGCACCAGCCGCCACTGCTGGGAATGCTGAATTACACCAGCTAGTGATGCAAAAACATTCTTGCTTAGAATTCTGGAGCACACCTACTAGAGATGCTGGAATACACCTACTGAGGATAAAGTAAACTTCTAGAGATATTAGAACACACCTGCTGGGAATTCTGAAAACATACCTGCCGGGGATGGAGTAATAACACTTGCTGGTGATGCAGGAACACACCTGCTATAGATGCTGGAACACACCTGTGGAAAATACTGGAACTCGCCTTCTGGGGAAAAGGCAACACATCTGCTAAAAAATGCTGGAAAGCATCTTCTGGGGATACATGAAAACACCCGCTGAGGATGCTGCCTTCGATGCTGAAAAACATCTGCTGGTGATGCTGAAACACATCTGGTGCAGAACTGGAACACACCTGCTGTGGTTGCTGGAACAAACCTGCTGAAACTGCTGGTATACACCTACTGAGGATGAATTAAACTTCTAGGGATATTATAACACACCTGCTGGGAATTCTGAAACACACCTGCTAGAGATGCTGGAACACACCTGCTGGGAATGCACAAATACACTTACCGGTCAAGCAGAAACACACATGCTGTAGAAGGTGGAACACACCCAATGAGAGTGCTGGAATACACCTGTAGAAAATGCTGGAACTCATCCTCTGGGGAAAAGGCAACACACCTGCTGAAAATGCTGAAAAACACACCTTCTGAGGACCATGGAATACACATGGGGATAAATGTAAACACCTGCCAAGGATGCCGCCTGCGATGCCAAAACACATCTGGTGGGAGTGTCGGAACACATATGCTGTGGATGCTAGAACACACCTGCTGGTGAAGCAGGAACACACCTGGTGCATTACTGAATTACACCTGCTGGGGATAAAGGAGCACAACACCTGCTGTGGTTGCTGGAACATACCTGCTGAAAATGCTAGAATTCACCTGCTGAGGATGAAGTGAACTTCTGGGGATATTAGAGCACACCCGCTGGGAATACTGAAACACGCCTACTAGGGTTGCTGGAACACATCTTCTGGGGATACATAAATACACTTGGTGATGCAGGAACACACCTGCTGTAGATGCTGGAGCACACCCAATGAGAATGCTGCAACGTACCTGTAGAAAATACAGAAACGCACTACACATCAGAATCCCCCCTTCACATTGGAGCCCCCTTATGAATTTAGATTAGTGATCATTTGATTGCAAGCGCACTTATATTTATATTTATTTCACTTTGGTTTATTACACAGATATTAGTGTATTTTTTGTTGCAGCTGCAGTCTAGTTTGTTTCTGTTTTATTGCTTTTTAGCGCAGGTTCTCGTTTATATTCTTATTTTAACAGTGAGAGGCAGAATAGCAACAAAAAAAATCCAGAAAAACCCAAACGGTTATAAATTGATTTGCATTTTAATGAGTGAAATAAGTATTTTATCCCCTGTCAATCAGCAAGATTTCTGGTTCCTAGGTGTCTTCTATACAGGTAACGAGCTGAGATTAGGAGCACTCTCCTAACATACTACACAAAGACTGAAATCCTGCAGTGCCCGCAAGGTCCCCCTATTCAAGAAAGCACATGTACAGGCCCGTCTGAAGTTTACTAACATCTGAATGATTCAGAGGAGAACTGGGTGAAAGTGTTGTGTTCAGATGAGACCAAAATCAAGCTCTTTGGCATCAACTCAAATCGCCGTGTTTGCACTAGGAGGAATGCTGCCTGTGACCCCAAGAACACCCTCCCAACGTCAACACATGGAGGTAGAAACCTTATGCTTTGGAGGTGTTTTTCCATTAAGGGGACAGGACAACTTCACCGCACCAAAGGGACGATGGATAGGGCCATTTACCGTCAAATCTTGAGTGAGAGCTTCCTTCCCTCAGCCAGGACATTGAAAATGGGTCATAGATGGGTATTCCAGCATGACAATGAACCAAAACACACGGCTAAGGCAACAAGGGAGTGGCTCAAGAAGAAGCACATTAAGGTCTTGGAGTGGCCTAGCCAGTCTCCAGACCTTAATCCCATAGAAAATATGTGGAGGGAGTTACCAAACATTATCCTCAAAACCTTAATGACTTGGAGAGGATCTGCAAAGAGGAGTGGAATAAAATGCCTCCTGAGATGTGTGGAAACCTGGTGGCCAACTACAAGAAACGTCTGACCTCTGTGATTGCCAACAAGGGTTTTGCCACCAAGTCATGTTTTGCGAAGGGGTCAAATACTTATTTCACTCAATAAAATGCAAATCAATTTATAACTTTTTTGAAATGCATTTTTCGTGATATTTTTGTGGTTATTCTCTTTCTTACTGTTAAAATAAACCTACCATTAAAAATGTAGACTGATCATTTCTTTGTCAGTGTGCAAACAAACAAAATCAGCAGGGGATCAAATACTTTTTTCCCTCACAGTATAAACAGCTCATATTCTTCCTCCAGCACACACTTGTTGCTTGCAGTACCCAGCTATGTCACCATGTAGTAATAATTTGTGTAGCAAAGGCCCTTTGCAGGCAGGGACTCACAGCTCCTATACTTGAGAGTAGATAGGGTGACACAGCTCACACTTTCCATGCACTTTGTCTCTGTGGTCACTGATCCCAGCACCACTTCTAGGGTTGCAACCTGTCCAGGATTCACCCGGACAGTACAGGTTTTGAATCATGTGTCCGGGTTTCAGGTCAACTGGACACATTATTCAGACTGGGCTGTGGCTCCACAAGTAACCAAGATAGTCACACACAAATCTGTTGCCATCCGGGAGCTGCGGGTGGCTGTCTGAGAGCAGGTTCGACATCACTGGGGGGCAGGGTGGTGAAGTCAGCAAAAGCAATTTGGCCAAACCCACATTTTGCTGCGGCACGCTATGCGCACTGCATTACTACTCTCCTTGGGGCACCCAAAGTGTTTGGGTTTGGCTTGAAGAAAAGGTGGCAACCCTAACCACCTCTCCAGGCACTGATAATCTACCTGGCTGCAGCTGCCCCTTTCACTAGCCCTCCTGGCTACCTGCCCCTGCTGGCATGACTCATGCCTATTTATGAGGTTCCTACCCTCTTCCAGACCATTTTTTGCTGGGGATTGGTTGAGGACCTCATACACTCACTACTTTACATTGTAGCAAAGTGTCATTTCTTCAGTGTTGTCACATGAAAAGATATAATAAAATATTTACAAAAATGTGAGGGGTTTACTTTTGTAAGATACTTTATGTGCGTATTTACGTCTGCCTTTACACGCACATAAACTTTAATGGCATCCCAGTCTTAGTCCGTAGGATTCAGTATTGAGTTGGCCCACCCTTTGCAGCTATAACAACTTCAACTCTTCTGAGAAAGCTGTCCACAAGGTTTAGAAGTGTGTCTATGGGACTGGTCCAAATCATTTGGTGGAGGGGGGAATCATGGTGTGGGGATGTTTTTCAGGATTTGGGCTTGGCCTCTTAGTTCCAGTGAAGGGAACTCTTAAGGCGTTAGCATAGCAAGCCATTTTGGACAATTTCATGCTCCCAACTTTGTAGGAACAGTTTGGGGAAGGCTCCTTCTTCATCCAATATGACTGCTCACCAGTGCATAAAGCAAGGTCCATAAAGACATGGATGAGCGAGTTTGGGGTGGAGGAACTCGACTGGCCTGCACAGAGTCCTGACCTCAGCCTGATAAAACACCTTTGGGATGAATTAGAGCAGAGACTTCGAGCCAGGCCTTCTCATCCACATCAGTGCCTGACCTCACAAATGCACTTCTGGAAGAATGGTCAAACATTCCCATAGAAGGAATTACAAAAAAAATATTCCCATAGACACACTACTAAACCTTGTGGACAGCCTTCCCAGAAGAGTTAAAGCTGTTATAGCTGCAAAAGGTGGGCCAACTCAATATTGAACCCTATGTACGGACTTATGCCGCGTACACACGATCGGAAATTCGGCCAGCAAAAGACCGATGAGAGCTTTTGGTTGGAAAATGCGACCGTGTGTATGCTCCATCGGACTTTTGCTGGCCGAAATCCAGCCAGCAAAAGTTTGAGAGCATGTTCTCACTTTTTCGGCCGGAAAAGGTTCCTATCTGAAAATGCGATCGTCTGTAGCAATTCCGACACGCAAAATTCTTACGCATGCACGGAAACAATTCGACGCATGCTCAGAAGCATTGAACTTCATTTTCTCGGCTCATCGTAGTGCTGTACGTCACCGCGTTCTTGACAGTCAAAAGTTCAGCGAACTTTTGTGTGACCGTGTGTATGCAAGGCAAGCTTGAGCAGAGTTCCGTCGGAAAATCCATCCAAGATTTTTCTGATGGAAAATCAGCTCGTGTGTATGCGGCATAAGACTGAGATGCCAATAAAGTTCATGTGCGTGTTAAAGCAGGTGTCCCAATACTTTTGAAAATATAGTGTGTATATACATAGATCTGCCATAACATTATGACCACCCACTTAATATTGAGTATGGCCCCCTTTTGCTAAAACAGCTCTGACCCATTGAGAAATGGACACCAAAGTAACACCCACATGAATGGCAGGAGCCAAGGTTTCCCAGCAGAACATCGCCCAAAGCATCACACTGCCTCTTCCGACTTGCCTTTCTATATTGCATCCTGGTGCCATCTCTTCACCAGGTAAGTGAAGCACCTGGCCATCCACATGATGTAAAAGAAAACATGATTCATCAGACCAGGCCACCTTCTTCCATTGCTCTGTAGTCCAGTTCTAATGTTCATGTGACCATTGTAGAAGCTTTTGGCTGTGGACACGGGTCACCATGGGCTTCACAGCCCCATTCACAACAAATTACGATGTCCATTTTTTTTTTCTGCTTTCACCACCTCATGGACAACATGTTCACTTGCTGCCTAATATATCCCACAAATTTTCAGATGCCCTTGTAATGAGATATTGCCCAGCTACTGGCGGCGGCAGGAGGGGGGGCCCGAGTGGCTGCAAAGCCAGGGCACGGCTTTGTTGGAGGACCAGGCATCCGGGTTGGCCGCGGGGGGGGCGGTCTAGGCTGCTGGAGCGTTTCTCGCCCGGATCGTCCCCCATACCTTGGCGCCACTTTAGAAGCCCCTTAGGGACCCGTTCAGCACACCCAGGGCTCATACACGGGCTTCCACAGCTGGCAGCTCCGAGGAGAACGCAGGGATGCCCGCAAGGAAGGACAAAGGGGGAAGTGCAGCAGGAGAGGTGAGACCGCGACATGGGGAGCGAGACGTGGGGCCAGCCACAACACCAAATTGAGGGGGGGAGCTGATGCTGGGAGGTGAAGCGAAAAATTACGCAGTTCCACAGCAGCCAGGCCTACATTGCCTGGGCTGCTACAGGAGGAAGACCTGCAAACGCCAGATGTTCGGTCAGAGGGTAAGCTGCCTTACTCGGAGGAGGAGAAAGCGCAGAGTCAGCCAACACCAAGGGATTCTTGAGCTGCGGCTGTCGGGACCACCCCAGGTCAGCCCGGTAAGTCTGCTAACTTATTGATGAATGCTGGCAATGTTTTGGGGAACTTGCTGGGGGTTGCAGGTGGGACCACTTTAGTGGCGGGGAAAAACACGCAGGTAGCGGCGGGCCCCGCATCCGGCCCGTAGATAGTGGGTGTTACACCCGCCACGTCCAGTACAGAAGCCCAAATGAGGGATTTGTTGGGAGGGCTGCGCATGGCCGTCTTAATAGCATCATGGGCCCCTGGGCAAAGTAATGCTCTGGGGCCCCTACAATGGAGACAGTGCAGGTAAACAGACATCAAGTAGGCAGGAGGCAGACAAGCGGAGCTTCCCCTTTTGGGTGGAGCTCCGCTTTAACTACATGAACAATCATTCTGTACAGCAAAGAACAGTGGGAAAAAACTACATACATAAAGTAACAAAGCGGACAGTTGTAACAAGTATAGACACGGCCGCCAATAAAAATCATGAGGCACCATCCAGCCTGACAGGGCCTCAGATACCCCCAACATTGTAACCCCTTCACATCTTGTAGTCCTCTGGGTGCGGAGGCGCCCATCCAGGGTCCCATTGTTTTAACCACTTGCCGACCGCCGCACGACGATGTACGTCGACAGAGCGGCACGGGCAGGCAAAAGGGCTTACCTGTACGTCCCTGCCTGCCCGCGGGTGGGGGGTCCGATCGGACCCCCCCCCGGTGCCTGCGGCGGTCGGATCGAGGTCAGGGTCGATCAAAGGTGAGGGGGAGGCCACTCATTCGTGGCCCCCACCTCGCGATCGCTCCTGGCCAATGACAGACTTCCTCGGCTTCTGTGAATGTAAACAGAAGCAGAGGAAGTGATGTAATCTCTCCTTGAGCCGGTCTTTTCGTCCGGCGCCGAGGAGAGAAGACATCCAAGTAAGTGCACCAACACTACACATACAGTAGAACACGCAGGCACACTTGTCACCCCCCTGTCACCCCCCGATCACCCCCTGATCACCCCCCTGTACCCCCTGTCACTCTGACACCAATAGCAGTTTTTTTTTTTTTCTGATTTTTTGCATTGGTGTCAGTTTGTGACAGTAACAAGTGTTAGGGCAGTTAGGTTAGGCCCCTTTAGGTCAGGGGTACCCCCCTTTAGGTCCAGGGTACCCCCCTAACCCCCCTAATAAAGTTTTAACCCCGTGATCACCCCCCGTCGCCAGTGTCACTAAGCGATCGTTTTTCTGATCGCTGTATTAGTGACACAGGTGACGCTAGTTAGGGAGGTAAGTATATAGGTTCGCTGTCAGTGTTTTATAGCGACAGGGACCCCCATATACTACCTGCTAAAGGTTTTAACCCCTTGATTGCCCCCTAGTTAACCCTTTCACCAGCGATCACCATATAATTGTTACAGGTGACGCTGGTTAGTTGGTTTGTTTTTTGTAGTTTATTGTAGTTTATTACAGTTTTAGGGCACCCGCCGTTTATTACCCTATAAAGGTTTAACCCCCTAATTGCCCGGCGGTGATAGAAGTTAAGTTTTTAGGATCAGATAAGGTCTGCGTCGCCCCAGGCAGCGTCAGGTTAGCGCTAGTACCGCTAAAACCCACGCACGCAGCATACACCTCCCTTAGTGCTATAGTATCTGAACGGATCGATATCTGATCCGATCAGATCTATACTCCCCAGCAGTTTAGGGTCCCCCCAAAAAACGCAGTGTTAGCGGGATCAGCCCAGATACCTGCTAGCACCTGCGTTTTGCTCCTCGGCCCAGCCCAGCCCAGCCCACCCAAGTGCAGTATCGATCGATAACTGACACTTACAAAACACTAAGCACACATAACTGCAGCGGTCGCAGAGTCAGGCCTGATCCCTGCGATCGCTAACAGTTTTTTGGTAGCGTTTTGATACAGTCGCTGACAGTCAGGAGCTTTTTTGCCTGTGAGTCTCACTAGTGTACCCCTAAATTTAGAGCCCAAAATGGCAAATAGAAGGTACACTAGTGAAGAGGCCTACAGGATTCTGAGCATGACAGATAGTGAAGAGGAAGTCACTCATCTGTCAAGTTCAAGCTCAGAATACGAACCTGTAGAGGACAGCGGCTCCATGACAGATAGCTCTGACGACGGAGTTGTGGTCCCTGCTAGGGTCAGGCGTACCAGACCCCGATCTTCTTCTTCTGTCCTTGACGTGCAAGAACCGCAGGGCTCTCGTAGGGAGCAGAGAGGTACTAGCGCCGCTACTCCTTCTGGTGAACTGGCAAGCACCAGCGGCCTAGTACACCCTGGTCGTACATCCAGCACTGCAGTATCACGTGGTGACGTGGCGAGTCCCATAAGTGCAGTTCAAGCTGGTGAGGTGGCAAGCACAACTAGTGTCCCGCTGCCACCAATAAGACAAAGACAGGCCCGTCGTGCCCATAGTGCCCTTCCTGCTGCATTCGCCAATCCGAATTGGGTACCCACCACTTCTGCAGCACCCGTACTTCCCCCTTTCACTGGCCAACCCGGAATTCAGGTGGAAACAGTTGACTTTATGCCACTGGATTTTTATTCACTGTTTTTCACCGAAGATCTCTATAGATCTATTGTGGACCAAAGCAATTTGTACGCTGGTCAACACATCGCCGCTAATCCCCAGTCCTCCCTTGCCAGAGATTGGAGACCAATTACGGTCTCCGAATTTAAGATCTTTCTGGGCCTTTCCCTCAACATGGGCATAACCAAAAAGAGTGAGTTGCGGTCATATTGGTCCACTGACCCAATTCACCATATGCCCGTGTTCTCTGCTTCAATGGCCAGGGCACGATACGAGCAGATTTTGCGGTTCATGCACTTCAACGACAATGAACTCTGTCGTCCTCGTGGAGACCCTGCATACGATCGGCTCTACAAAATTCGGCCCCTCGTAAACCACTTCAACCAACGTTTTGCAGACTTGTTTACCCCCCATCAAGTTGTCTGCGTTGATGAGTCCCTGATTAAGTTTTCTGGCCGCTTGTCCTTCAAACAGTACCTTCCCAGCAAGCGTGCCAGATACGGGGTCAAGATGTATAAGCTCTGTGACAGGGCCACAGGCTATACATGTAGATTTATGGTTTACGAGGGCAAAGATAGTCACGTAGAGCCGATAAACTGCCCTGACTACATAGGAAGCGCTGGCAAGATAGTGTGGGACTTGGTGTCACCCTTATTCGGAAAGGGGTACCACTTGTACGTGGACAATTATTATACGAGCGTGCCACTTTTTAGTCACTTGTTTGATCATCAGATTGGAGCATGTGGCACCGTGCGACCTAATCGCCGGGGCTTTCCCCAGCGGCTTGTAGAGTCCCGTCTTAGGCTGGGGGAGAGAGCCTGCTTGCAGTATAATAATTTGCTCGCTATGAAGTGGAGGGATAAGAAGAATGTTTTCGTTCTCACCTCCCTTCATGCAGACACGATGACCCAAATTACTACGGCGACTGGTGTTGTGGAGAAACCCCTCTGTGTCCACGAATACAACCTTAATATGGGAGGGGTGGACCTCAACGACCAGTTGTTGGCGCCGTACCTAATTGCCCATAAGGCCAGACGCTGGTACAAAAAAGTGTCTGTTTATTTATTTCAATTGGCTTTGCTGAACGCTCATGTGCTATACAGAGCTTCAGGACGGACTGGATCCTTCCTTAAATTCCAGGAAGAGATCGTCAGAGCCCTTCTGTTTCCAGACGGTGCTCCACCTCACCTTCCCAATCCAAATGCAGTAGGCCGGCTGCATGAGAGGCATTTTCCTTATGTCCTCCAGAGTACCCCTACCCAACGAGCCCCCCAAAGAAAATGTCGTGTCTGCAGAAAGCGCGGATTTAGGCGTGACACCCGGTATTATTGTCCCTCCTGTCCTGGCAATCCTGGTCTTTGCATTGGTGAATGTTTTGAACGCTACCATACACTAGTTGAGTATTAGCGTAGGGTACAGCACTGCACAGACTAGGACACACTTCCACAGGGTCTCCCAAGATGCCATCGCATTTTGAGAGACCCAAACCTGGAACCGTTACAGTTTTAAAAGTTACAGTTATAAAAAAAAAAAGTAAAAAAAAAAAAAAAAGTAAAAAAAAAAAAAAAATACACAAAAAAAATATAAAATAAAAAAACCAAAAATAGTTGTCGTTTTATTGTTCTCTCTCTCTCTATTTTCTCTCTATTGTTCTGCTCTTTTTTACTGTATTCTATTCTGCATTGTTTTATTGTTATGTTTTATCATGTTTGCTTTTCAACATTTTTTTGTTTTCAGGTACGCCATTCAGCTGCAGCGCGGATTTATTTATCTTGACAGCAACAGCGTTTGCTCCCACGATACATAAAGCCGCGACTCCAGCGCTGTCGGAGGTGATTTCACCACCACAGTTACATACTTCAGCATATATGCCGAAGCGTGGGGGCAGAAGTGGGTGGAGGAGCGATTTGCTCCTGCCTTTTGCGGGAGGATGCCCCCATGCTTCGGCATATATATATTTTAGGTAGGCACAGGTTGCGTTAAATGTTTTATTTTTTACTATGGTTTTTTTTTTGTATTTGCTTTGCAGGTATGGTAAGTATTACTGTTATACTGTAATGTTACTTTGTTTTTTGTTAACCATCATTTGCTTAGCAGGTACGCCATTCAGTTGCAGCGCGGATTTATTTATCTTGACAGCAACAGCGTTTGCTCCCACGATATATAAAGCCGTGACTCCAGCGCTGTCGGAGGTGATTTCACCACCACAGTTACATACTTCAGCATATATGCCGAAGCGTGGGGGCAGAAGTGGGTGGAGGAGCGATTTGCTCCTGCCTTTTGCGGGAGGATGCCCCCATGCTTCGGCATATATATATTTTAGGTAGGCACAGGTTGCGTTAAATGTTTTATTTTTTACTATGGTTTTTTTTTGTATTTGCTTTGCAGGTATGGTAAGTATTACTGTTATACTGTAATGTTACTTTGTTTTTTGTTAACCATCATTTGCTTAGCAGGTACGCCATTCAGTTGCAGCGCGGATTTATTTATCTTGACAGCAACAGCGTTTGCTCCCACGATATATAAAGCCGTGACTCCAGCGCTGTCGGAGGTGATTTCACCACCACAGTTACATACTTCAGCATATATGCCGAAGCGTGGGGGCAGAAGTGGGTGGAGGAGCGATTTGCTCCTGCCTTTTGCGGGAGGATGCCCCCATGCTTCGGCATATATATATTTTAGGTAGGCACAGGTTGCGTTAAATGTTTTATTTTTTACTATGGTTTTTTTTTGTATTTGCTTTGCAGGTATGGTAAGTATTACTGTTATACTGTAATGTTACTTTGTTTTTTGTTAACCATCATTTGCTTAGCAGGTACGCCATTCAGTTGCAGCGCGGATTTATTTATCTTGACAGCAACAGCGTTTGCTCCCACGATACATAAAGCCGTGACTCCAACGCTGTCGGAGGTGATTTCACCACCACAGTTACATACTTCAGCATATATGCCGAAGCGTGGGGGCAGTGGGTGGAGGAGCAATTTGCTCCTGCCTTTTGCGGGAGGATGCCCCCATGCTTCGGCATATATAAATGGTGCATGTATGCCCATCATTAGAAGTGGGTGGATGAAGGGAGGTATTCTAATGGTGGGCATACCCACCGATCAATATCTTTTTTTCGTTCAGCCCACAGGCTGCATGAAAAAAAAGTTTACAATATATGCCCAACAAGGACCAGCAACGTACTGGTATGTTGCTGGACTTTGAGTGGTTATACCAGAATGATGCCTGCAGGTTTAGGTATCATCTTGGTATCATTCTTTTCAGCCAGCGGTCGGCTTTCATGTAAAAGCAATCCTAGCGGCTAATTAGCCTCTAGACTGCTTTTACAAGCAGTGGGAGGAAATGCCCCCCCCCCCCCACCGTCTTCCATGTTTTTCTCTGGCTCTCCTGTCCCAACAGGGAACCTGAGAATGCAGCCAGTGATTCGGCCAGCTGACCATAGAGCTGATCGGAGACCAGAATGGCTCCAAATATCTCTATGGCCTAAGAATCCGGAAGCTACGAGCATTTCAAGACTTAGATTTCGCCGGATGTAAACAGCGCCATTGGGAAATTGGGAAAGCATTTTATCACACCGATCTTGGTGTGGTCAGATGCTTTGAGGGCAGAGGAGAGATCTAGGGTCTAATAGACCCCAATTTTTTCAAAAAAGAGTACCTGTCACTACCTATTGCTATCATAGGGGATATTTACATTCCCTGAGATAACAATAAAAATGATTTAAAAAAAATAAAAATGAAAGGAACAGTTTAAAAATAAGATAAAAAATCAAAAAAATAATTAAAAAAAAAAAAAAAAAAAAAAAAGCACCCCCGTCCCCCCCTGCTCTCGCGCAAAGGCGAACGCAAGCGTTGGTCTGGCGTCAAATGTAAACAGCAATTGCACCATGCATGTGAGGTATCACCGCGAAGGTTAGATCGAGGGCAGTAATTTTAGCAGTAGACCTCCTCTGTAAATCTAAAGTGGTAACCTGTAAAGGCTTTTAAAGGCTTTTAAAAATGTATTTAGTTTGTCGCCACTGCACGTTTGTGCGCAATTTTAAAACATGTCATGTTTGGTATCCATGTACTCGGCCTAAGATCATCTTTTTTATTTCATCAAACATTTGGGCAATATAGTGTGTTTTAGTGCATTAAAATTTTAAAAAGTGTGTTTTTTCCCCAAAAAATGCGTTTGAAAAATCGCTGCGCAAATACTTTGTGAAAAAAAAAAATCAAATACCCACCATTTTAATCTGTAGGGCATTTGCTTTAAAAAAATATATAATGTTTGGGGGTTCAAAGTAATTTTCTTGCAAAAAAAAATAATTTTTTCATGTAAACAAAAAGTGTCAGAAAGGGCTTTGTCTTCCAGTGGTTAGAAGAGTGGGTGATGTGTGACATAAGCTTCTAAATGTTGTGCATAAAATGCCAGGACAGTTCAAAACCCCCCCAAATGACCCAATTTTGGAAAGTAGACACCCCAAGCTATTTGCTGAGAGGCATGTCGAGTCCATGGAATATTTTATATTGTGACACAAGTTGCGGGAAAAAGACAAATTATTTTTTTTTTTTTTTTTTTTTGCACAAAGTTGTCACTAAATGATATATTGCTGAAACATGCTATGGGAATATGTGAAATTACACCCCAAAATACATTCTTTTGCCTCTCCTGAGTACGGGGATACCACATGTGTGAGACTTTTTGGGAGCCTAACCGCATAGGGGACCCCGAAAACCAAGCACCGCCTTCAGGCTTTCTAAGGGCGTAAATTTTTGATTTCACTCTTCACTGCCTATCACAGTTTCGGAGGCCATGTAATGCCCAGATGGCACAAACCCCCCCCAAATGACCCCATTTTGGAAAATAGACACCCAAAGCTATTTGCTGAGAGGTATAGTGAGTATTTTGCAGACCTCACTTTTTGTCACAAACTTTTGAAAATTGAAAAAAGAAAAAAAAAATACGTTTTTCTTGTCTTTCTTCATTTTCAAAAACAAATGAGAGCTGCAAAATACTCACCATGCCTCTCAGCAAATAGCTTGGGGTGTCTACTTTCCAAAATGGGGTCATTTGGGGGGGTTTTGTGCCATCTTGGCATTTTATGGCCTTCAAAACTGTGATAGGTAGTGGGGAGTAAAATCAAAAATTTATGCCCTTTGAAATCCTGAAGGCGGTGCTTGGTTTTCGGGGCCCCGTACGCGGCTAGGCTCCCAAAAAGTCCCACACATGTGGTATCCCCGTACTCAGGAGAAGCAGCAGAATGTATTTTGGGGTGTAATTCCACATATGCCCATGGCATGTTTGAGCAATATATCATTTAGTGACAACTTTGTGCAAAAAAAAAAAAAAAAATTGTCACTTTCCCGCAACTTGTGTCAAAATATAAAATATTCCATGTACTCATCATGCCTCTCAGCAAATAGCTTGGGGTGTCTTCTTTCCAAAATGGGGTCATTTGGGGGGGGTTTGTGCCATCTGGGCATTTTATGGCCTTCAAAAATGTGATAAGTAGTGAGGAGTGAAATCACAACTTTACGCCCTTAGAAATCCTGAAGGCGGTGCTGGGTTTTCGGGGCCCCGTACGCGGCTAGGCTCCCAAAAAGTCCCACACATGTGGTATCCCCATACTCAGGAGAATCAGCAGAATGTATTTTGGGGTGCAATTCCACATAAGCCCATAGCCTGTGTGAGCAATATATCATTTAGTGACAACTTTGTGCAAAAAAAAAAAAAATTGTCACTTTCCCGCAACTTGTGTCAAAAAATAAAATATTCCATGGACTCAACATGCCTCTCAGCAAATAGCTTGGGGTGTCTACTTTCCAAAATGGGGTCATTTGGGGGGGGTTTGTGCCATCTTGGCATTTTATGGCCTTCAAAACTGTGATAGGTAGTGAGGAGTAAAATCAAAAATTTATGCCCTTAGAAATCCTGAAGGCGGTGCTTGGTTTTTGGGGCCCCGTACGTGGCTAGGCTCCCAAAAAGTCCCACACATGTGGTATCCCCGTACTCAGGAGAAGCAGCAGAATGTATTTTGGGGTGTAATTCCACATATGCCCATGGCATGTTTGAGCAGTATATCATTTAGTGACAACTTTGTGCAAAAAAAAAAAAAAATTGTCACTTTCCCGCAACTTGTGTCCAAATATAAAATATTCCATGGACTCAACATGCCTCTCAGCAAATAGCTTGGGGTGTCTACTTTCCAAAATGGGGTCATTTGGGGGGGTTTTGTGCCATCTTGGCATTTTATGGCCTTCAAAACTGTGATAGGTAGTGGGGAGTAAAATCAAAAATTTATGCCCTTTGAAATCCTGAAGGCGGTGCTTGGTTTTCGGGGCCCCGTACGCGGCTAGGCTCCCAAAAAGTCCCACACATGTGGTATCCCCGTACTCAGGAGAAGCAGCAGAATGTATTTTGGGGTGTAATTCCACATATGCCCATGGCATGTTTGAGCAATATATCATTTAGTGACAACTTTGTGCAAAAAAAAAAAAATTTGTCACTTTCCCGCAACTTGTGTCCAAATATAAAATATTCCATGGACTTAACATGCCTCTCAGCAAATAGCTTGGGGTGTCTACTTTCCAAAATGGGGTAATTTGGGGGGGGTTTGTGCCATCCTGGCATTTTATGGCCTTCAAAACTGTGATAGGTAGTGAGGAGTAAAATCAAAAATGTATGCCCTTTGAAATCCTGAAGGCGGTGCTTGGTTTTCGGGGCCCCGTACGCGGCTAGGCTCCCAAAAAGTCCCACACATTTGGTATCCCCGTACTCAGGAGAAGCAGCTGAATGTATTTTGGGGTGCAATTCCACATATGCCCATGGCCTGTGTGAGCAATATATCATTTAGTGACAACTTTTTGTAATTTTTTTTTTTTTTTTTTTTTTTGTCATTATTCAATCACTTGGGACAAAAAAAAAAAATATTCAATGGGTTCAACATGCCTCTCAGCAATTTCCTTGGGGTGTCTACTTTCCAAAATGGGGTCATTTGTGGGGGTTTTGTACTGCCCTGCCATTTTAGCACCTCATGAAATGACATGGACAGTCATAAACTAAAAGCTGTGTAAATTCCAGAAAATGTACCCTAGTTTGTAGGCGCTATAACTTTTGCGCAAACCAATAAATATACGCTTATTGACATTTTTTTTACCAAAGACATGTGGCCGAATACATTTTGGCCTAAATGTATGACTAAAATTGATTTTAATGGATTTTTTTTATAACAAAAAGTAGAAAATATCATTTTTTTTCAAAATTTTCGGTCTTTTTCCGTTTATAGCGCAAAAAATAAAAGCGGCAGAGGTGATCAAATACCATCAAAATAAAGCTCTATTTGTGGGAAGAAAAGGACGCAAATTTCGTTTGGGTACAGCATTGCATGACCGCGCAATTAGCAGTTAAAGCGACGCAGTGCCAAATTGTAAAAAGTGCTCTGGTCAGGAAGGGGGTAAATCCTTCCGGGGCTGAAGTGGTTAAGAAAGGTAAGGGCCGGTCCGGAGAGTCTGAAAATAAAAGGGAGGACGTCAGTGAGGGGGGAAAGGATGCAACCTTTCCTAAATAGGTATCCAGACAGGGAGGCCACGTGGCTGCTGAGGGAGGGTTTTTTAGAGGGCTTTAGGATCCCATGTTCGTTGGGTTCAGTGCCTCCTATGGCGTGGAACTTGCGCTCCGCGTTACAACATCCGGTGGTAGTGTCTGAGAAGCTGGCTAAAGAAGTGGCTTTGGGTCGCATGGGGGGGGGCGTTTACTGTCAAGCCACTGCCAAATTTAGTGATTTCACCATTGGGGGTGGTGCCTAAGAATGAACCAAACAAATTTCGCCTTATACACCACCTGTCTTTCCCAAAGGAGGGGGTTCGGTCAATGACGCCATAGATCCGGAGGCGTGTACGGTTTCGTACACTTCTTTTGATGTGGCTGTCGGCTGGGTTCGCCGGTATGGGAAAAGTGGACATAGAATCTGCTTTGCGTTTGCTCCCTGTTCACCCGGACAGTTTCTGACTTCTGGGGTGCTGTTGGCAAGACAGCTTCTATGTAGATCGCTGCTTGCCCATGGGATGCTCGGTTTCCTGTTCTCTGTTCGAACAGTTCAGTTATTTTGCGGAATGGGTGGTCTGTGATGTATCGGGGATGAATTCCGTTATCCATTATTTGGATGATTTCCTTTGTGTGGGGCCTCCCTCGTCGAAGATGTGTCCTATACTCTTGTCCATGTTGCAGCACATTGCAGACAGGTTTGGGATTCCATTGGCTGAGGACAAGACAGAGGGCCCGACTACCATGCTTAAGTTCTTGGGCATAGTCCTAGACTCAAACGCCATGGAGTGTCGTCTGCCAGAGGATAACTTGGTGGCCCTCAAGACAGAGTTACGTGGGATTTTGGGTCTGCGCAAGATCCAGCTGCAGACGCTACAATCCTTTTTAGGTAAACTGAATTTTGCATGCCTCCTTAGCCCCATGGGAAGGGTCTTTTGCTGACGGCTGTCAGCTGCCACAGTGGAGGTTAAATCCCCTACCCATTTTATCCGGCTGAAGCGGGAGCATCGGGAGGATTTGAGGGTATGGCACTCGTTTCTGGAACACTATACTGGATGATCGGTGTGGATGTCAGGGCCGGAAAATAATTTTGACCCGGAACTGTTTACAGACGCTGCTGGGTCTTCAGGCTATGGGGCTTTTTACCAGGAGCATTGGAGCGCAGAGCTTTGACCATGTTCCTGGATAGCCGCAGGTTTGATTGGTAACATGGTACTCCTGGAGCTTTTTCCGGTAGTGCTGGCCTTGGAAATATGGGGCAAGTCATTTCAAAACTTCGAAATCCATTTGAATTGTGACAACATGGGAGTGGTTCAGGTTATTAACCGCATCTCAGCTTTGTCGCAAACCGTCATCAGGCTGTTGCAGTACATGGTGTTACGCTGCCTTCAGTTGAACATATATTTGTATGCTGTGCACCTCCCGGGGGTAGAAAATATGATAGCTGATGCCTTGTCTGTGTTTCAGTTAGACAGGTTTCGGGAATTTGTACCGGCAGCAAAGTGGGGGTCCTTGTCCCGGGTGGCTGTGGGGAATTGCCTTGGAGTCGTTGGGGATGGGTCAGAAGGTCTGTGAGTGAGGCTACATGGACGGCCTACTCCAAGGTATGGCGGGAATGGAGTGAGGTGCTACGCTTAGCTGGGGTGGAGCAGGGAGATTCGGCAGTACGCTTGGTGGTTTTATATTTTGTGTCTAGGAACATAGAGCAAGGAGTGTCGTTGTCCGCTCTGGAGCAAAAACTGGCAGGTTTGGCGTTTTTCTTTAAGTTACAGGGTGGGGTGGATTTTACAAAGGATTTTTGGGTTTGTCAGGCGGTAAAAGGGTATTGTAAGTCGCATAAGCGCAAGGACATGAGGTGGCCCGTGTTATTCAGTTATTTACAGGCCATCTTTGAGGGATTGGGCTCACTATGTTCCTCCGTATACAAGGTTGCATTATTCAAAGCGGCCTTCCCTGGCATTTTTTGGGGCATTCCGGATCAGTGAGCTGGTCAGCCCATCTTGTAGGGTCCTTTGGGGGAATATTGGTGCAAGATGTATTCTGTAGCGGGGAATGGTTGCAAGTTTTGCTGCGCAGGTCGAAGACAGACCAGGTGGGCAAGGGTGTGAGGGTCGAACTGTTTACACTGCCAGGTTCCCTGGTCTGTCCAGTACGGGTGGTGCAGGAGTTTATGGATAGACGCCTGCTCATTGAGAGTCCATTTCTAATACATGCAGATGGGTCCCTGCTGTCCAGGTTTCATTTCATAGCCATATTCAGGAAGGGGCTACGGGCAGTGGGCTTGGAAGAAAAACAATACGCTTCGCACTCCTTCCTCATTGGGGTGGCCACAGGGCTGCTCGGTGTGGGTTGGACGAGGTGGTTGATAGTCGGATTGACAGATGGAACTCCAAGAGGTTTCGTTCCTACATTCGCCCACATTTGTTAGTGGATTGAGCATTTGATCAGGGAGGTAGTGTCTTATGGACAGCTGTTGTACAGTGTGATTCTTGTCATGTGGGGTGAGTATTACTGGGAGATTGATTTTATCCGGTGGTTTGTTCTTTTCTTTCAGATGGAGTGCAGCCACGCCTCGTCTGGATCTTGGGCCACTCCTATGTTTTTTGGGGGACCAGACGGGCGGATGTTAGACCTGATGGGAGGCAGCTGGGGATTTTCAGGAGGGAGGCATGTGTTCAATGGTTGGGGGGTACCAGTGATGAGGTGGAGCAGGGTCGGGCCTGAGGTACATCATTTTGCATGCCTTGACAGGCCACCCGACATACTAGTGCTTCATGTCGGTGGGAACGATCTGAGGGTTTGTTCCAGTAGGTAGCTCATTTTGGACATCAAAATCCATTTCCTTAGGCTCCGTACGGCCTTCCCCAATATAATGGTTTTGTGGTCCGACATGGTGGCTCGGATGAGGTCGGGTATCCGAATCAACAAGACTCGCATAAAGGTTAATGAAGTGGTTGGGCATTTCTTTATTCAGAATGGCATGAAAGCTCCCAACTGTCCCTGATTTCGAGGGACTGTCCCTGATTTGGAGTAATGTCCCTCTGTCCCTCATTTTGGTCTGATCTATATAGTTGTATATAAAATACACTTTTTATCTTTCAAAAAGTGTTTCCCAGTGCTAAACATTTCATCCAATTTCTAAATTGCTGCATTTGTACATTTTAAGAGCCAATATAAAGGAATAGTAGTGGTTAAAAAAAAGCCCTTGTGGATCTAATGAATCTTTTTTGGGTTAATTCTCTTTTAAGAGGGTGTGGCATGGGGGCTTGTCCTATGCCTACATAAATTTGTTAGTAGGGGTCCCTCATTCCCATCTCAAAATGTTGGGAGGTATGTGGCATGGTTATCCGCCATTTGGAATTAGAATCTGACACTAGGCTGTACCTGAGAAGGGATGGTGTCCATTTATCTGCAGTGGGAATAGATTTATGGTCCCTGGGGTTGCAGGATGGAATTCAAAGGGCATTGCGGGCGTGGAGGGGCCTGCAAGGGTAAGGTGTCACCCTTTTGGATGGTGGCAGTGGTTGGTCTTTTGATGGTGTAAGAAAATACTTTAGAGATGGAAGTGCATGGGGGACTCATCGGTGGTATGTGCCCCTCTGGTGTATTCCAGTTAAATAGGTTAACCGGAATATGGTAATGGTTGCACTGCAGGTAGTGGCGGTTGTCTCCGAGCTGGTGTTCACAGCTGGAGGCCTATTATGGTAAAAGAGTCCGCAGTGTAGGAGCGGAATAGCATTGGATTTCTGGGTACCGTCAAAAGACCAATCAGGCTGAAAATTGCTATGTTTGTTTCAGATGTTTATGTGAAAATAATGTTAATTTTAATAAGTGTTTGGTTAATAAAGAAGGCTGCTATGACCATTTGTACTCCATTACAGGTGTGGTCTTATTAATTGGAATTAGTATTAAGGGGTAAGCTGAGTACGGTGGTCGGGCAGACATAGAAGGTTGGTAACATCTGATCTGGTCATGCAATAGGCTGCGCAAACCTATGCCATGGGACTATGGGATGTGTAGTGTCCATGACCACAACTAACGTGCGCTGCTTGTTCCAAACAAAGACTTGGGGGGCACACCCTAACTATGCATTACATTGAAGATGGTGCTGCTATAAGACCATACGAACAGAACAAAAGATTATAACATACACATACAAAAATGTCATTTAAAATCCTACAAGGCTGAACATAATAAGCAAATAACCCCATATTTGCTTATTTGCTTATTATGTTCAGGTGCTTTAAATGTGTGCTATAATCTTTTGTTCTGCTTGTTCCAAACACACAGAAGTGAGGGGGGAAAAGGAAAGGTTTGGGAGAAATGATACTGTTGTTGTATATCATTATTTCAGGAATTTGTTTAAAGCTACAGAAAGATTCGCTTTAAATATGAATTTGTTGTCAGCTGTTGCGCTGGAAGTGAAAATGTCTGTTTTCAGCTGTCAGGGGTGAATGTGGCATTTTTCGAGGGGGAGGTAGAAATCTGAAATTCCTCTAAGAAAATTTGCTGAACAGCCTAGGCGGCAGGACCGATTGTGTCCTGTAGGTGGCGCAGGTCAGCTCCATTCTTTTGTCTGCAGGGCTGCATCTGGTTAGGGAGGAATTTGGGCGCATTGTGCTATGAGTGCGTACATAGGACAAACATCCATCCCCATCCCCCCACTAGAGAATCCAGTATTTGTGCTCTACAGCACTTGGGTGAGGGTGGTGTGCAAAGCTGACTGCCGGATGCAAAAAATGCAGAGCTGCAAAATCTAAAATATTCGACTTTTCCGCACCGCCCTGCGTGCATTGAACAGACGCAGCAGATTGTAGAGCTTCTGAATAGCAGCTTGTGTCTGAGGTCTCTCACACAGGTCTTTTTAGCCAGGGGTCATTCATTAAACAGGAAATATCAACAGTATGTGGAATAACCCTTTAAATCCAAGAATCATCGACTGACGTTACATGCCATCGATTCGAATTGATAGCTTTTCGCTGCGATGTCGGATTTGTAACTATGGATGTTTATCATGTGTGACATATTAGCGCTTTGACATTGGCGTGAAAATATCATTGTAGTCGTTATAATGCTGTTAGTAATAATTATATATAACTTTTCTAATTCATATTTATTTTTTTAAATATATTATTTTATTATGTTATATCTTTATATATTTATTTTTTTTTATTTTTTTTTTGGTGTAAAAGTATCACTGCAGTCTCTTTATAATGGTGTTTGTGATAATAATTATATTTCCATTTTCTAATTCATAGTTATATCATATAATTTTAAGCTATATATACAGTTTTCTCACAAAAGTGAGTACACCCCTCACATTTTTGTAAATATTTTATTCTATCTTTTCATGTGACAACACTGAAGAAATGACACTTTGCTACAATGTAAAGTAGTGAGTGTACAGCTTGTATAACAGTGTAAATTTGCTGTCCCCTCAAAATAACTCAACACACAGCCATTAATGTCTAAGGCCTCATGTACACTGCTGCTGGTAAGCGGACGTTTAGGAGCAGTTGGGCATTTTTTTCAACTGCCCCTGAACTCGGAGCATGGGGGGCCCCATGATAATCTTGCATTACATCATACTTGCCAACTGTCCCGGATTTGCTGGGATAGTCATGCTTTTTACTAAGCTGTCCCAGAATGGCAGTGTCCAGGGCAGCGTCCCGGAACCTGTACTGTGCCCTCCTGAACCCCCCCCCCCCCGTACTGTGCCTTTCTGCCTCCCCCATGTACTGTGCTCTTTGTGTTGATTAGTCTTTGATTTATGACATATTTTCTTATTGAAAGCACTAATAAAATATATGTTTAACCACTTACGGACCACCGCACACCAATATACGTCCTAACTTTAAAGAGGAATACAGTGGCGTCACTAGGGTTGGTGTCACCCGGTGCTGAAAAAATTGGTGTCACCCCCCTGCCCTCCACCAAATATAGTCCCCCCTCAGTACAGACCCCTCTCCGCTAAGTACAGATCCTGCAGTATAGATCACCCTCACTAACAACAGACCTCCACCCTCAGTGCAGACCCCCCCATCAGTACAGACACCCCCCCATCAGTATAGACCTCCAAACTCAGTGCAGACCCCCATCAGGGTAGAATCCACCCCCTTAGTGCAGACCCTCCCCATCAGTATAGAATCCCCCCTTAGTGCAGACCCCCACAGTTTAGACCCCCCCTTTAGTGCAGACCCCCATCAATATAGACACCCCCTCTTAGTGCAGACCCCCCATCAGTATAGAATCACCCCCTTAGTGCAGACCCCCATCAGTATATAACCTCCCCTTAGTGCAGACCCCTCATCAGTATAGAATCTCCCTTAGTGCAGACCCCCCATTAATAGAGACACCCCCTCTTAGTGCAGACCCCCATCAGTATAGAATCCCCCTAGTGCAGACCCCCCCATCAGTATAGAATCCCCTTTAGTGCAGACCCCCATCAATAGAGACACCCCCTCTTAGTGCAGACCCCCATCAGTATAGAATCCCCCTTAGTGCAGACCCCATCAGTATAGAATCCCCCTTAGTGCAGACCCCCATCAGTATAGAATCCCCCTTAGTGCAGAGCCCATCAGTATAGAATCCCCCTAGTGCAGAGCCCGCATCAGTATAGAATCCCCCTTAGTGCAGAGCCCATCAGTATAGAATCCCCCTAGTGCACAGCCCCCATCAGTATAGAATCCCCCTAGTGCAGAGCTTCCATCAGTATAGAATCCCCCTTAGTGCAGACCCCATCAGTATAGAATCCCCCTTAGTGCAGACCCCATCAGTATAGAATCCCCCTAGTGCAGAGCTCCCATCAGTATAGAATCCCCCTTAGTGCAGACCCCCCATCAATAGAGACACCCCCTTTTAGTGCAGACCCCCATCAGTATAGAATCCCCCTTAGTGCAGACCCCATCGGTATAGAATCCCCCTTAGTGCAGACCCCTATCAGTATAGAATCCCCCTTAGTGCAGAGCCCATCAGTATAGAATCTCCCTTAGTGCAGACCCCCCATTAATAGCGACACCCCCTCTTAGTGCAGACCCCCATCAGTATAGAATCCCCCTAGTGCAGACCCCCCATCAGTATAGAATCCCCCTTAGTGCAGACCCCCCATCAATAGAGACACCCCCTCTTAGTGCAGACCCCCATCAGTATAGAATCCCCCTTAGTGTAGACCCCATCAGTATAGAATCCCCCTTAGTGCAGACCCCCATCAGTATAGAATCCCCCTTAGTGCAGAGCCCATCAGTATAGAATCCCCCTAGTGCAGAGCCCCCATCAGTATAGAATCCCCCTTAGTGCAGAGCCTATCAGTATAGAATCCCCCTAGTGCAGAGCCCCCATCAGTATAGAATCCCCCTAGTGCAGAGCTCCCATCAGTATAGAATCCCCCTTAGTGCAGACCCCATCAGTATAGAATCCCCCTTAGTGCAGACCCCATCAGTATAGAATCCCCCTTAGTGCAGACCCCATCAGTATAGAATCCCCCTAGTGCAGAGCTCCCATCAGTATAGAATTCCCCTAGTGCAGAGCCCCCATCAGTATAGAATCCCCCTTAGTGCAGACCCCCCATCAATAGAGACACCCCCTATTAGTGCAGACCCCCATCAGTATAGAATCCCCCTTAGTGCAGACCCCATCAGTATAGAATCCCCCTTAGTGCAGACCCCCATCAGTATAGAATCCTCCTTAGTGCAGAGCCCCCATCAGTATAGAATCCCCCTAGTGCAGACCCCCCATCAAAAGAGACACCCCCTCTTAGTGCAGACCCCCATCAGTATAGAATCCCCCTTAGTGCAGACCCCATCAGTATAGAATCCCCCTTAGTGCAGACCCCCATCAGTATAGAAACCCCCTAGTGCAGAGCCCCCATCAGTATAGAATCCCCCTTAGTGCAGAGCCCATCAGTATAGAATCCCCCTTAGTGCAGACCCCCCATCAAAAGAGACACCCCCTCTTAGTGCAGACCCCCATCAGTATAGAATCCCCCTTAGTGCAGACCCCATCAGTATAGAATCCCCCTTAGTGCAGACCCCCATCAGTATAGAAACCCCCTAGTGCAGAGCCCCCATCAGTATAGAATCCCCCTTAGTGCAGAGCCCATCAGTATAGAATCCCCCTAGTGCAGAGCCCCCATCAGTATAGAATCCCCCTAGTGCAGACCCCCCATCAATAGAGACACCCCCTCTTAGTGCAGACCCCCATCAGTATAGAATCCCCCTTAGTGCAGACCCCATCAGTATAGAATCCCCCTTAGTGCAGACCCCCATCAGTATAGAATCCCCCTTAGTGCAGAGCCCCCATCAGTATAGAACCCCCCTAGTGCAGAGCCCCCATCAGTATAGAATCCCCCTTAGTGCAGAGCCCCCATCAGTATAGAATCCCCCTAGTGCAGACCCCCCATCAGTATAGAATCCCCCTTAGTGCAGACCCCCCATCAATAGAGACACCCCCTCTTAGTGCAGACCCCCATCAGTATAGAATCCCCCTTAGTGCAGACCCCATCAGTATAGAATCCCCCTTAGTGTAGACCCCCATCAGTATAGAATCCTCGTTAGTGCAGAGCCCCCATCAGTATAGAATCCCCCTAGTGCAGAGCCCCCATCAGTATAGAATCCCCCTTAGTGCAGAGCCCATCAGTATAGAATCCCCCTAGTGCAGAGCCCCCATCGGTATAGAATCCCCCTAGTGCAGAGCTCCCGTCAGTATAGAATCCCCCTTAGTGCAGACCCCATCAGTATAGAATCCCCCTTAGTGCAGACCCCATCAGTATAGAATCCCCCTAGTGCAGAGCTCCCATCAGTATAGAATTCCCCTAGTGCAGAGCCCCCATCAGTATAGAATTCCCCTAGTGCAGAGCCCCTTCAGTATAGAATCCCCCTAGTGCAGAGCCCCCATCAGTATAGAATCCCCCTTAGTGCAGACCCCATCAGTATAGAATCCCCCTTAGTGCAGAGCCCATCAGTATAGAATCCCCCTAGTGCAGAGCCCCCATCAGTATAGAATCCCCCTAGTGCAGAGCCCCCATCAGTATAGAATCCCCCTAGTGCAGACCCCATCAGTATAGAATCCCCCTTAGTGCAGACCCCATCAGTATAGAATCCCCCTTAGTGCAGACCCCATCAGTATAGAATCCCCCTAGTGCAGAGCCCCCATCAGTATAGAATCCCCCTTAGTGCAGAGCCCCCATCAGTATAGAATTCCCCTAGTGCAGAGCCCCCATCAGTATAGAATCCCCCTTAGTGCAGAGCCCCCATCAGTATAGAATCCCCCTAGTGCAGAGCCCCCATCGGTATAGAATCCCCCTAGTGCAGAGCCCCCATCGGTATAGAATCCCCCTAGTGCAGACCCCATCAGTATAGAATCCCCCTTAGTGCAGACCTCATCAGTATAGAATCCCCCTTAGTGCAGACCCCATCAGTATAGAATCCCCCTTAGTGCAGACCCCATCAGTATAGAATCCCCCTAGTGCAGAGCCCCCATCAGTATAGAATCCCCCTAGTGCAGAGCCCCCATCAGTATAGAATCCCCCTAGTGCAGAGCCCCCATCAGTATAGAATCCCCCTAGTGCAGACCCCATCAGTATAGAATCCCCCTAGTGCAGACCCCATCAGTATAGAATCCCCCTTAGTGCAGACCCCATCAGTATAGAATCCCCCTTAGTGCAGACCCCATCAGTATAGATCCCCCTAGTGCAGAGCCCCCATCAGTATAGAATACCCCTAGTGCAGAGCCCCCATCAGTATATAATTTCCCTTAGTGCAGACCCCATCAGTATAAGCACCCCTCTCCCCTCCCATAGCGCCCCCCCTCTGCACATGTCCATCTACCTCATCTACTAATCTACTTAGAGTGTACAGTACAGTACCTCAGTACAGCGTGGCCGCGGACGTATACACACAGAGGTGTGTGTCACTCGGAGCTCCTCCTCCTCACTGGATGTAAACAGAGGAGGAGGCAGCTTCAGTCCGCTCCACGGGGGACACAGAGTGAGCGAGACGGGAGGCACAGGGCGGTGTCAGCGGCTGTGGTTCTGCTATACACGGGTGTCACCCCTCTGGCGGGTGTCACCCGGGTGCGGCCCGCACCCCCCGCCCCCACCTTGCAACGCCACTGGAGGAATATCGTTGTTATATAACCCCAGTATCCACTTCTTCGGCCGGCGGTCCGCTTTTTGATTTGAGTGGTCTCTGCGGCGAATTCGCCGCAAGATCACTTTTATCGACAGTGGGAGAGAGCCCCCCCTCCCGCCGCGCTCCAGTGCCTTCTGCCGCTTGCCGGGGCTGTCGTGTTTCCCCTTGCTGTGCATAGAGACGAGTGAGAGGAAGATGGCCCCCACCTTATCTTTCACAATATAAAAAAAAAAATTGGGCTAACTTTACTGTTTTATTTTCAATTCAAAATTCAAAAAAGTGTATTTTTTCCAAAAAAAGTGCGCTTGTAAGACCGCTGCGCAAAATACGGTGTGACAGAAAGTATTGCAACAACCGCCATTTTATTTTCTAGGGTGTTGGGAAAAAAAAAGTATAATGCTTGGGGGTTCTAAGTAATTTTCTAGCAAAAAAAAAACAGTTTTTAATCTCAACAAATCTCAAAAAGAGGCTCGGTCCTTAAGTGGTTAAATCTATCAATTATTTATACTTTAGTTCTTGAGAGTAGGGGCGTAAATTGAGGCAGGCTGGCAATGGCGTCGCTAGAGGGTGGCTTCTGGGGCTATAGCCCCGAGTCTAGGGCCCTTAGTCCTGAGTCTCTTACCGGGTGCAGCCAGGGGCATATCTACCTTGAGACCTCGGCGGCATTTTTAAGGGAGGCGCCGCCGCCCCCAGGCAGAAGGGACACTAAAGCTCTGTTGTGCACCGCGGCGGAAGGGGATTCGCTGTCATCTCCCCAGCACACTGACATCCCGCGGCAGCCACTGGCATAGCGGGTGGGGGGCAGGTGCAGAAAATAGCCTCAATCTAGACTGGTCTCATGTCCCAGCTAGACTCTGGACTGCTGTGTGCAGGGGGGTGTCAGCACTCAGGACTGTCCGGGAACACACACCTCCCAGCCCCACTGCCGCCACTCCATCAGCCTGCGTATGAGCGCCGCTCCAAATAGATGATGTGAGCGACCTGACAGGATGGCACACATGGGGGATGGAAGGAGGAGCCTGACTGCTGACAGCACTAAGCCCGGGAAATGTTTTCAAATTCCGCCAGAGCCGCTCCAGGAGAGAGAAGAGAGCGGGCTCTGACCTCCCTCCACTCTCCTCGGTGGCTGTGCCCGGACACCTGCTCCTGCTGTTACCCATCATCGTATCGGGGTCAGTGGACTACCATGTCCTAGGAGGAGATGTGAGTGAGCCAAGCCCACACTGTGCACAGACACCAGACATCATTGTCGCCCTCCTCCTTAGACTGGGCTCTCCACTAAACCTCCCCTCACCTGAACTGTCATTCGTGCCTGCCCCATGCAGAGTGTGTCACCTACCTGTATGTGTGGGGTGCACCCACCCCCCTCCACTCACCAATGTGTTTACTTCTCCAACCCAGACACAGACATAGACAGGGCTGCCTCCTCTATAGGGTGCACTGCATCTCCTGCAACACCATACTCTACTACTTGTTTTTTGTTTTGATAGTTCTGCCAGACTACCTCGGCAACCCTTACCAAGTCCAAATTTTGTCAACGCCACAGACCCTGCACAGCCATTAGAGACCATGAATAGCCACTTGAGAAGGTAGGAGTGGGAAAAATTTAGATGGGGGGGCACCCAATTTTAGTCTTGCCTAGGGCAGCACAAAATCAGAATACACCGCTGGGTGCAGCTCAGGGCTCGAGTCCTGTGAGAACGCATGGGAACAGGGTTCCTGTACTTTTCCCACAGCAGGAACACCGTTCCCGTTAGCAGCCGCGTCCTGTAGGACTGCAAGCTGTGGCAGGCAGGGTGGGTGTGCGGGAAGGGGTGGGTGTCCATGCCGACGGGGGAACGGTCCACCCCGGTGCCACACATTGGGGGGTGTCATCCCGGTGTGCCCGTCCTACCCTCCCTCGGTCATCCTCCAGCGGCTGCTATAACAAAGTCCCGCCTCCTAGACCCCAGCGATAGGCGGAACACTGATCCAATGGTGTGACATGTATTATAGGAGGCGAGACCTTGTAACAGCGGCCACTGGGGGAGGAGGAGGAGGACCAAGGGAGGGGAGGACAGGCACGCTGGAATATTCAAAACAAGGATCCATTGCTGGGCACTGGTAAGGATGCATTTGATGGGCACTGTTAAGACTAAATTTGATTGGCTCTGGGGACCTTGATGTAAGGAGGGGGGCTCTCTGGGGACCCTGATGTAAAGCGTATGACTTTCTTTACTTCGCTGCTATGGGCTCTAGCCCCAGATCTTTTGTAAACCTAGCAGCGCCCCTGCAGGCTGGTAGGGGCCCCAGTATATTACTCTGCCCAGGGGCCCATGATGCTATTAAGACAGCCCTGGGTAGGCTGCATTGATGGGCACTGGTGAGGCTGCATTTGATGGGCATTTCATGAAAAAGGTGGGGTATACATGGGCAGGGCAAAGGGGGTGGAGTCATGGGTGGGGCCAAAGGGGGCTGCAAAATTAGGTTTCTCCTAGGGTGTCAAAAATCCTTGCACCAGCCCTGACAACCAGCATGTCAGATTTTTAGCATGCAATTATTGCCCATGGCTATCACTGTGTTTTCCTGGCAGGGATGTCTGTCTGTGCCCCCCCCTTCCCAGCTGGCAGAACACAATGGCTCCATGGGAGCACAATCTATTTTCTTCACTGCAACCCCGTGGTTGCAGGAAAGAAAATTGCATCATCTATGGCCGGCTTTACTAGTATTCCCTAACAGAGACTGGTGACAGGTATTCTTTAATACTCAATAATGCTCCATATCAGAATAAATAAATCCTAAACCTTGGAGACACACAGTGAAGAATGCTAGGCATTCGCCAGAATTGTTATCTGCATGATGAGATAGTGAAGTTATGTGGTGGGTTTATCAGAGGCAGAGGACTATTTGTCTGCAACATTGAGGACTTCAGGAACAAACAAGGCCTGTCCTTCCACAAAGGGGGGGGGGGAGTAATTTACTAGATAGCAACTTGTTCTTACAGGCTAGGACATGGAGTAACATACAAGGTGCAGCACCCAACCACCTTTCACGGCACTACCGTCTGGTCAGTCATCTACTTTAGCTAGTCGGTATTCCTTGCACTTGTAGGAAAATAGATTTAACCTCCATCTATATAGAAAAGGATCTGTAAGAGCTGTAAAAATGTAGTCTTCCACTTGAAAAAAAGTGCTGGATGTGTTTCTAAATGCACAAATGGTTGTTATACAATATGGTGTATGTGGACAACCTTGAAAATGACAGGTGTTTAGGTGTTTCTATGAAGGGTACTGTTAATACTATATCATAAAGATGTTCTAGACAATTGTGGGCTTCCAGCCTTATGGGAACAGTTTGGTGAACACCCTTTTCTGTTCCAGTATGACTGTACTCATGTGGACAAAGCCAGCTTCATAAAGACATAGTTTAATGAGTTTGGTGTAAAGGAACTTGAGGGTCCTTCATGGAGCCCTGACCTCAACCCTACTGATCACCTTTGGGATGAATTGGACCACAGTGATCATGTCCTTTGACAATTTTGTGTAGATAATTATGTTCTTCCAACTCTGTGGTAACAGTTTGGTGAAGGCCCTTTTCTGTTTCAGTATGACAGTGCCCCTATGGACAAAGCCAACTCCATAAAGATATGGTTTGGTGAGTTTGGTGTGGAGAAACTTAAGGGTCCTGCATGGAGCCCTAACCTCAACCATACACCATACTGATCACCTTTGGGATGAATTAGAATGCCAATTCTCAACCAGGTCTTCTGATCTAACATTAGTATCCAACCTCACAAGTGTTCTTTTGGCTGAATGGATACTAATTCCCACAGACACCCTGCATACCCTTCATATTAATGCCTATGGCTTTGGAATGGGATATTGAACAAGGTTTTATAGTCAGGTGACCATGTCTTTTGACAATGCAGTGTAAATAATTACGTACTTCCAACTTTGTGGTAAAAGTTTGGTGAAGGGCCTTTTCTGTTCCAGTATGATCGTGTCTCTATCCTCAAAGCAAGCTCCATAAAGACATGGTTTAATGAGTATGGCATGGAGGAACAGGAGTGGCTTTAATGGAGCCCTGACCTCAGCCCTACCGAACAGCTTTGGGATGAATTGGAATGCCAATTTTGAGCCAGGCCTTCTCATCTAACATTAGTACCTGACCTCACAAGTGTTTTTTAGGCTGAATGGTACAAATTCCTACAGACGCCTACCAAAATCTTCACGGAAGCCTTCCCAGAAGAAAGAAGGCTGCTTCAGCCACAAAAGGGCATCAAGGGTGAGGGAAAGCATACACTTCCTATTAATGCCCATGGCTTTGGAATGGTATATTGAACAAGGTGTGACGGTCAGGTGACCACATTTTTTTACAATTTAGTGTAGATAGTTACGTTCTTCCAACCTTGTGGTAACAGTTTGGTGAAGAGCTATTTCTGTTCCAGTGTGACCGTACCTCTATCCACAAAGCCAGCTCCATAAAGGCATGGTTTGATGAGTTTGGTGTGGAGAAACACGAGTTACCTGCACAGAGTCCTGACCTCAATCCTACTGAACATCTCTGAGATAAATTGGAATGCAGATTGCAAGCCAAGTCTCCTTATTCATCATTAGTACCTAATAGGGATGAGCCAAACACCCCCCGGTTCGGTTCGCAGTAGAACATGCGAACAGGAAAAAATTTTTTAGCATACACGTGAACACCGTTAAAGTCTATGGGATGCGAACGTGAAAAATCAAAAGTGGTCATTTTAAAGGCTTATATACAAGTTATTGCCATAAAATGTGTTTGGGGGACCCAGGTCCTGCCCCAGGGGACATGTATCAATGCAAAGAAAGTTTTAAAATGGCAGTTTTTTGGGGAGCAGGAAATTTAACAATGCTTAAAGTGAAACAATAAAAATGAAATATTTCTTTAAATATCATGTCTGGAGTGTCTCCTTAGTCTGTCTGTAAAGTAGCGCATCTTTCCCATGTTTATAACAGTACCACAGCAAAATGAAATTTCTAAAGGAAAAAATGTAATTTAAAACTGCTCGCAGGTGTAATGTATTGTTGGATCCCAGCAATATAGATAAAAATCATTGAAAAAAAATGACATGAGTTCTCCCCTCCAGTCCATTACCAGGCCTTTTGGGTCTAGTATGAATATTAAGGGGAACCCCGCGCCAAAAATTCCCAAAAAAATGGTGTGCATATCACCTACAAAATCCTAACCAGGCTCTTCAGGTCTGGTATAGATATTAAGGGGAACCCCGCACCAAAAAAAAAAAAAATGGCATGGGGGTCCCCCAGGCCCCCAAGCACTATATACTCTTAACAGCAGTATATATACTATACGGCCTGTGTTGATTGTCAATACAGGGCTCTGGGCTGTGATTGGACACAACTGATCAGCAGGTCCCAGCCATGAATCATTGGCCAGTTCTGCTGTGTTCATTTACAGCAGAGCCGGTGGGCGGGCGCATGCGTGCCCAGAACCCAGAAGTAAGCCGCCGCATACAGGTACATTACGGTGCCTGTATGAGCCGCCCCTCTGTAGTCTATGTACTGCAGCGGGTCGGCAAGTGGATATATTAAATGCACATAAAATCCTATGCTTTACAATTTGACCGTGCCAACTTTAGTGAAGCTCGTGGAGTTGACAGGTTGCACCACCTGTAAAACTCAACCATGCAAGTAGTCAATGGGGCTGTGCTGCAACCACAAGCCAATAACTTGGTTCGGAAGAGTTAGTTCCATTCAAAATTACTTTTTGGCAAAGAAAAAACCCACCAAGGAAATAATAAAAAAAATGGCATTTAGAAGGCAGCAAGGCGCAGTGTGAAACTTTTCTCAAGTTTCAATCCTGTTTGTGACACCATCAGAGAGAATTTTTTTTCTCACTTCCTGTCCCTGTGACTGTAATAACTGTGATGGGTGCAGGGTTTACTGGTGTTTGTCAGGGGGGGCCTTTAACTTCTCGAGGCCACTAAAGACAGCTGTAGAGTATAAAAATACCGAACAGGAAACCGTAGCATGTGATGAGTAAGATCATTGGTGTGTCTGACAAAGACAACATATTGGGAAGTTGCATCTCACTTTCCATTCACAGTTCATGATATGACACTTGGTGTTCCGGACAATTAGTCAACAGTCTCACTGGTTAAAAGTCAGGGAGCCTGAAGTAAGGGGAGATCTGATGTGGAGTCTTATGTAATGGGGACTCTGATATTGTATTAGGCAGGACTCTGATGGGGACCATGATGTAAGAGTGGATCTGATGGGGAACCTGATGTAAGAGGGGATCTGATGGGGACTCTAATAGGGACCATGATGTAAGAGTGGATCTGATGGGGACTCTAATGGGGAACCTGATGTAAGAATGGATCTGATGGGGAACCTGATGTAAGAATGGATCTGATGGGGACTCTGATGGGGTACCTGATGTAAGAGGGATCTGATGGGGAACCTGATATAAGAGGGGATCTGATGGGGACCTTGATTTAAGAGGGGATCTGATGGGGACTCTTATGGGGAACCTGATGTAAGAGGGGATCTGATGGGAAACCTGATGTAAGAGGGGATCTGATGGGGACTCTAATAGGGACCATGATGTAAGAGTGGATCTGATGGGGACTCTAATGGGGAACCTGATGTAAGAATGGATCTGATGGGGAACCTGATGTAAGAATGGATCTGATGGGGACTCTGATGGGGTACCTGATGTAAGAGGGATCTGATGGGGAACCTGATATAAGAGGGGATCTGATGGGGACCTTGATTTAAGAGGGGATCTGATGGGGACTCTGATGGGGAACCTGATATAGGAGGGGATCTGTTGGGGAACCTGATGTAAGGGGGACTCTGATGGGGAACCTGATGTAAGAGGGGATCTGATGGGGAACCTGATGTAAGAGGGGATCTGATGGGGATTCTGATGTTAATGAGACTTTGATGGGGACCTTGAGGTAAAAGGGGACTCTGATGGGGAACCTGATGTAAGAGGGGATCTGATGAGGAACCTGATGTAAGAGGGGATCTGATGGGGATTCTGATGTTAATGAGACTTTGATGGGGACCTTGAGGTAAGAGGGGACTCTGATGGGGAACCTGATGTAAGAGGGGATCTGATGAGGAACCTGATGTAAGAGGGGATCTGATGGGGATTCTGATGTTAATGAGACTTTGATGGGGACCTTGAGGTAAGAGGGGACTCTGATGAGAAACAGACCAAATTTTTTTTTACCTTTATTAATGGCTGAAGCTTATTTGGAATTTCTTGGCTTTCAGGCTAGGTTTACATGCAGGTTACGGTTGATAAATTTTTCCTGCGCATTATGCGATGTGTTTTGTGTTTTATTTTTGGCTAATAGGAAAGTAGTTCTGTTCACGTAGTTTGACTTTGATGCCACTTTACACTCTCTGGCACTCAAGTAACATCAAAGTTGCATCAGTGAGGCTCCATTCACACTTGTCGCAACATTGATGCTACTTTGGATGGGTACAACTTGGATGAGACTTATGGTTAAAGAGCAGGTGGCCGCCGGTGTCCTTAACAACCAGTGAATAGTGGGTTGTTAAAGAGCGGGCGGCCACCGCGTCCTTAACAACCGATGACTAATTGCCCGCTGATAGCTGAATGTAAACAAAAGAATGGCGGCATTAAAAAAAAACAGTGTAGAGGCCCCCCAATTCATACCAGGCCCTTCAGGTCTGGTATGGAATTTAAAGGTTACCTCCTGCCAAAATTAAATAAGAAACTGTGTGGGATACCCCCAAATCCATATCTTTAAAATCCTTAACAACTAGTTAACAGCGAGTTGTTAAGCAGTAGGCGGCTGTTGTGCCCTTAACAACCGATGAGTTCATAAAGGTGTCTTCGATCTTTAATTTGCGAATAATCGCTCCAACAGTTGTCTCCTTCTCACCAAGCTTCTTGCTGATGGTCTTGTAGCCCATTTCAGCCTTGTGCAGGTCTACAATCCTGTCCCTGACACCCTTTGACAGCTCTTTGGTCTTGCCCATGATGGTGAGGTTTGAATGGAATAAAGAGATTCTGTGAACAGGTGTCTTTAATACACATAACAAGTTGTCCTTAGGAGCACCTTCTTTTTCAGCATATGGTACTGGCAAACTTCATATCATTGAAGGAATGATGAATGGAAAAATGTTCCAAGACATTCTTGATAAAACTCTGCTACCATCTACCAGGATTATGAAGATGAAATGAGAGTGGACATTTCAGCAAGATAATGATCCCAAACACAAAGCCAAGGAAAATCCCAATTGGTTTCAAAGAAAAGAAAAGAAAGCTGCTAGGATGGCCCAGCCAGTCGCCTGACTTGAATCCAATAGAAAATCTAAGGAAAATCGGTAAAGATCAGAGTTCATAGAAGAGGTCCACGGAACATTCAAGATTTGAAGACTGCTTGTGTGGAAGAATGGGCCAAAATTACACCTGAGCAATGCATGCAACTAGTTTCTCCATACAGGAGGACTCTTGAAGCTGTCATTACCAACAAATGATTTTGTACGAAATATTAAATACATTTCAGGTAGCGTGTTCAATACTTTTTCCCTGTGCCAATTCATTTTATTACACATAACTTAATTTCTGAACATATTTGTTTCCATTTCTTTGTATGTATAGATTGCATAGGGGGAAACATGTGGGGAAAATTTCATGTCAATAGCACCTTTAGAAATATATTTACCTAGAAAGATGCGTTCAATACTTATTTTACCCACTGTATATGTAAAGTGCTGCGTAACTTGAAACCGCTATTGACTGCGCACTGTAGTTTTACTGCAACAGTTTGGGCAGGCTGCGCAGAATCATGTATATATACATGATTCTGCATTTACAGGTAGAGGGCAAGCGCACACACCTGCCCAACTGTGCTGTCACTGGCTGCAGTACATGTCAATCAATAGTTCCCAGCTAATGATTTATGGCTGGGACCGGCCGATCGTCGGAGCCCGTGACAGAAAGAGCTTCGTGTAAGTGAACAACACAAAGCTCTCTTCTGACAGCAGCGTCGTGCCGTTTTTTGTTTCCCTGCAAAACAGTGAATAAAAATCGGCCCATTGCTAACTAAGTAAAAGCATCCCACAGCACACACAGTAAACATTGTTAGGCACACTTTTAACCCTTTGATCCAGTGTAGGCCTGTGTACAGGCGTCAGTAGTAGGTAGGGCGGTGTACAGGGGTCAGTAGTATGTAGGGCAGTGTACAGAGGTCAGTAGTATGTAGGGCAGTGTACAGAGGTCAGTAGGATGTAGAGCAGTGTACAGGGGTCAGTAGTATGTAGGGCAGAGTACAGAAGTCAGTAGGATGTAGGGCAGTGTACAGAGGTCAGTAGGATGTAGGGCATGGAACAGAGGTCAGTAGTATGTAGGGCAGAGTACAGAAGTCAGTAGGATGTAGGGCAGTGTACAGAGGTCAGTAGTATGTAGGGCAGTGTACAGAGGTCAGTAGGATGTAGGACAGTGTACAGAGGTCAGTAGTATGTAGGGCAGTGTACAGAGGTCAATAGTATGTAGGGCAGTGTACAGAGGTCAGTAGTATGTAGGGCAGTGTACAGAGGTCAATAGTATGTAGGGCAGTGTACAGAGGTCAGTAGGATGTAGGGCAATGTACAGAGGTCAGTAGGATGTAGGGCAGTGTACAGAGATCAGTAGTATGTAGGTCAGTGTACAGAGGTCAGTAGGATGTAGGGCAGTGTACAGGGGTCAGTAGTATGTAGGGCAGTGTACAGAGGTCAGTAGTATGTAGGGTAGTGTACAGAGGTCAGTAGTATGTAGGGCAGTGTACAGAGGTAAATAGCATGTAGGGCAGAGTACAGAAGTCAGTAGTATGTAGGGCAGTGTACAGAGGTCAGTAGTATGTAGGGTGGTGTACAGAGGTCAGTAGTATGTAGGGCAGTGTACAGAGGTCAATAGTATGTAGGGCAGTTAACAGAGGTCACTAGTATGTAGGGCAGTGTACAGAGGTCAGTAGGATGTAGGGCAGTGTACAGAGATCAGTAGTATGTAGGGCAGTGTACAGAGGTCAGTAGTATGTAGGGCAGTGAACAGAGGTCAGTAGTATGTAGGGCAGTGTACAGAGGTCAGTAGTATGTAGGGCAGTGTACAGAGGTCAGTAGTATGTAGGGCAGTGTACAGAGGTCAGTAGTATGTAGGGCAGTGTACAGAGGTCAATAGTATGTAGGCAAGAGTACAGAAGTCAGTAGTATGTAGGGCAGTGTACAGAAGTCAGTAGTATGTAGGGCAGCGTACAGGGTCAGTATGTAGGGCAATGTACAGGGGTCAGTAGTATGTAGGACAAGGTGTACAAGGGTCAGTAGTATGTAGGGCAGAGTACAGAGGTAAGTAATAAGTTGGGCAGTATACAAAGTAGGGTTGTCCCGATACCGAGCATTCGTGCAAGTACTTGTGCTCGCACAAATGCTCCCGATGCCTAATCCGATACCTGGGAATGCGGCAGCATTGCTCACAACCGGAAGTTAGCAGGCAGGGAGGGCGGAGTGGAGAGCGAGTCAACAGGCTAGCAGCAGTGAAACTAGGGGTAAGCTGGCCGGGGAAGGGGTGCAGGGTGCAACCGCATATTCTGTCAAAATCGGTGACCGGAGCCATCACATTCAGTAAAGGAAGTGACGTTCCGTGTCTCCGTCGGAGGTTAAACATCACGACGCCCATCTTGGTACACCCTGTACTCGGCCGCAGTAAGCCAGCAGTGGACATCTTGTTACACCCAGCCCATATCATTCGGGCTGGGTGTAACAAGATGTCTGTTGCTGCTTACTGCGGCCGAGTGCAAGGTGTACCAAGATGGGCACTGCAGCATATAGTATATACTATATGATAAATTACATGAATGATGACAGGAAAGGAAGGATTTTGCAATGCTTTATGTCATATAGCATTGCAAAATCCTTCCATTAATCTCATCATTCATGTAATTTATTATGCCAGGCCAGCAATTGCCAATCAGTACTACATTTCAGTGCACATCAGTGCCTGCCCATCAATGCCCATAAGTGCCACCTATCAGTGTCCATTAGTGTTGCCAACCGCCCGTTAATTTACGAGCAGCCCGTAAAAATCACCCCATTTTCGGGGCACCCGTGAATGTCTGTTACGGGCAGCCGGTGCATGTAAAAAAGATGGCTGCAGGCCGGCCATGCAACTGCGCATGCGCCGTTCCGAAGCCTGCAGGACTCGGGAAAGATCGTACAAGCTTGGCAGGCTGGCGCAAGCGCAGTTATGTAGTGACGCCGCCTGGCGCCATTTTTAAACAGAAGCCGCGGCTCGTTCTTCTCGGCGGTTCAGCGGGGGGAGCAGGAGGAGGAGCCATGTTACCGGGCCCGGCCATGGCAGGACATTACCTTAACGGGGGGGGACTGAAGCCGGCCCGGTAGAGGACTGGAGGAGGACACTGTGACTGTCACTGGAGAGATGAAAGGGTCACAGTGAGTGACAGAAGTGACAGCCTCTGACCATCTCCTGCCCGCAGCCTCTGACCATCTCCTGCCCACAGCCTGCTCTGACCATCTCCTGCCCACAGCCTCTGACCATCTCCTGCCCGCAGCCTCTGACCATCTCCTGCCCACAGCCTCTGACCATCTCCTGCCCACAGCCTCTGACCATCTCCTGCCCACAGCCTCTGACCATCCCCTGCCCAGTGCCCACAGTCTCTGACCATCCCCTGCCCAGTGCCCACAGCCTATGACCATCTCCTGCTCACAGCCTCTGACCATCTCCTGCCCACAGCCTCTGACCATCCCCTGCCCAGTGCCCACAGCCTCTGACCATCCCCTGCCCAGTGCCCACAGCCTCTGACCATCTCCTGCCCACAGCCTCTGACCATCTCCTGCCCACAGCCTCTGACCATCTCCTGCCCACAGCCTCTGACCATCCCCTGCCTAGTGCCTACAGCCTCTGACCATCCCCTGCCCAGTGCCCACAGCCTCTGACCATCTCCTGCCCACAGCCTCTGACCATCTCCTGCCCACAGCCTCTGACCATCTCCTGCCCACAGCCTCTGACCATCCCCTGCCTAGTGCCTACAGCCTCTGACCATCCCCTGCCCAGTGCCCACAGCCTCTGACCATCTCCTGCCCACAGCCTCTGACCATCTCCTGCCCACAGCCTCTGACCATCCCCTGCCTAGTGCCTACAGCCTCTGACCATCCCCTGCCCAGTGCCCACAGCCTCTGACCATCTCCTGCCCACAGCCTCTGACCATCTCCTGCCCACAGCCTCTGACCATCTCCTGCCCAGTGCCCACAGCCTCTGACCATCTCCTGCCCACAGCCTCTAACCATCTCCTGCCCACAGCCTCTGACCATCTCCTGCCCAGTGCCCACAGCCTCTGACCATCCCCTGCCCGCAGCCTCTGACCATCCCCTGCCCGCAGCCTCTGATCATCTCCTGTCCGCCGCCTCTGATCATCTCCTGTCCGCAGCCTCTGACCATCTCCTGTCCGCAGCCTCTGACCATCTCCTGTCCGCAGCCTCTGACCATCTCCTGTCCGCAGCCTCTGACCATCTCCTGTCCGCAGCCTCTGACCATCTCCTGCCCAGTGCCCACAGCCTCTGACCATCTCCTGTCCGCAGCCTCTGACCATCTCCTGTCCGCAGCCTCTGATCATCTCCTGTCCGCCGCCTCTGATCATCTCCTGTCCGCAGCCTCTGACCATCTCCTGTCTGCAGCCTCTGACCATCTCCTGTCCGCAGCCTCTGACCATCTCCTGTCCGCAGCCTCTGACCATCTCCTGCCCAGTGCCCACAGCCTCTGACCATCTCCTGTCCGCAGCCTCTGACCATCTCCTGTCCGCAGCCTCTGACCTATTCCTACATCATGTCTGCAGTCTCTGAGGGGGAGTCGGGAAAGGAGTCAAGAGTGGGAGCGCCGCCGGGATCATGGGGTCACAGGAGAAGTCAGACGTGTGTGGACTGTGGAGAGGAGACCATAGGAAAACCAGAGCCGCCAAGCTGGAGCCATCTGACTGAGCCCTGCACGATGCACCTGAGAGGAGGTCAGTGACAGCACCGCCAGGCCAGTCTAAGGGGGTTGCTGATGTAAGGGGGAGTGAATACAATAATGTAAGGGGCACTGATATAAAGGTTTCCCCCTAAATTAGTAACTTCCCTTACCTTAGTGTATTCACTCTGCGGAAGGTGGTCTCTGGTCACCAGAGTGCCCACCACATCAGAGTTCCTGGCATTCCCCTTTACATCAAAGTCTGCAGGATTGCCCCTTACAGTGCAAAAGGGAACTCAATCTGCAGACCCTGATGTAATTGGGAACTCTGATGTAAAGGGAACACAGTGGACTCTGATATAAGGTGGTCTCTGGTCACCAGAGCCTCCCCTTACATCAGAGTTCCCCCTTAGATCATGATCTGCAGCGTTCCCCTTTTACATAAGAGTTCCCTTTCACTGTAAGGGGGATTCCTGCAGACTCTGATGTAAGGAGGGAACCTAGTGCTAGCTGGGTTATAGTAACCTCACCTTCATGTCAATGGAGAAATATGTTTTTTGACTTTTGTTTAGCTTAACCACATTGCTAATAGCACTAGCTATATGTTTATAGTTCAAATATGTATCCTTGCACTGTTTAGCACTGAAAATAGTAATTTTAGGTACTTTTTTGCAGCGCCAGTAAAAAATGCGGATCTGCCAGTAATTTTCATGATTTTTGCCAGTAAAAAAAAAAGTGGTGCCGTTTGTAAATGTTGACATCCTGCCAGTAAATTTCACTTCAGGGGGTTGGCAACACTGGTGTCCATTAGTCAGTGCCACCTATCAGTGCCACCTATCAGTGGCAGCCATCAGTCAGTGACACCTAGAAGTGCTCATCAGTGCTGCATAATCAGTGCCACCTATCAGTGCTACTGTCACATGACATTAAAAAAAAAAGTATCGGTGATCGGTATCAGTAATGGTACTTGTACTCAGTCTTAAAAAAAAGTGGTTTCGGGACAACCCTAGGACAAAGGTTGGTAGAATGTAGGGTAGTGTACAGAGGTTAGTAGTAGGTAGGGCAGTGTACAGTGGTCAGTAGTATGTAGGGCAGTGTACAGGGGTCAGTAGTATGTAGGGCAGTGTACGGGGGTCAGTATTATGTGGAGAAGTGTACAGAGGTCAGTAGTATGTAGGGCAGTGTACAGAGGTCAGTAGGATGTAGGGCAGTGTACAGAGGTCAGTAGGATGTAGGGCAGTGTACAGAGGTCAGTAGTATGTAGGGCAGTGTACAGAGGTCAGTGGGATGTAGGGCAGTGTACAGAGGTCAGTGGTATGTAGGGCAGAGTACAGAAGTCAGTAGTATGTAGGACAGCGTACAGTACAGGGGTCAGTAGTATGTAGGACAATGTACAGAGGTCAGTGGTATGTAGGGCAGAGTACAGAAGTCAGTAGTATGTAGGGCAGTGTACAGGGGTCAGTAGTATGTAGGACAGCGTACAGGGGTCAGTAGTATGTAGGACAGTGTACAGGGGTCAGTAGAATATAGGGCAGAGTACAGAGGTCAGTGGTATGTAGGACAGCGTACAGGGGTCAGTAGCATGTAGGGATCAGTAGAAAGTAAGGCAGTGTACAGGGGTCAGTAGTATGTAGGGCAGTGTAAAGGGATCAGTAGTATGTAAGGCAGCGTACAACTGTCAACTAGTAAGTAGGCTAGTGTACAGGGGTCAGTAGTATGTAGGGCGGTGTACATAGATCAGTAGTATGTAGGGCAGTGTACAGAGGTCAGTAGTATGTAGGGCAGTGTACAGAGATCAGTAGTATGTTGGGCAGTGTACAGAGGTCAGTAGTATGTTGGGCAGAGTACAGAGGTCAGTAGTATGTAGGGCAGTGTACAGAGGTCAGTAGGATGTAGGGCAGTGTACAGAGGTCAGTAGTATGTAGGGCAGTGTACATAGGTCAGTAGTATGTTGGGCAGTGTACAGAGGTCAGTAGTATGTTGGGCAGTGTACAGAGGTCAGTAGTAAGTAGGGCAGTGTACAGGGGTCAGTAGTTCATATGGTAGTGTATAGGGGTCAGTAGTATGAAGGTCAGTGTACAGGGGGTCAGTAGTATAAAGGGCAGTGTACAGGGGTCTATAGTATGAAGGCAGTACACAGGAGTCTGTAGTATGTAGGGCAGTGTACAGAGGTCTGTAGTATGTAGGGCAGTGTACAGGGGTCAGTAGTTCATATGGTAGTGTATAGGGATCAGTTGTATTTAAGGCAGTGTACAGGGGTTAGTAGTATGTATGGCAGTGTACAGGGGTCAGTAGTATGCAGGCAGTGTACAGGGGTCAAAAGTATGAAGGGCATAGTACTGGGGTCAGTAGTATGTAGGGCAGTGTACAAGGGTCGTAGTATGTAGGGCAGAGTACAGGGGTCAAAAGTATGTAGGGCATTGTACTGGGGTCAATAGTATGTAGGGCAGTGTACAGGGTTCAGTGGATTATAGGACAGCGTACAGGGGTCAGTAGTATATAGGGCAGTATACAGGGGTCAGTAGTTCATATGGTATTTATAGGGGTCAGTAGTATGTAGGGCAGTGTACAGAGGGTCAGTAGTATGAATGCAGTGTAGAGGGATCAGTATTATGTAGAGCAGTGTACAGAGCTCAGTAGGATGTTGGGCAGTGTACAGAGGTCAGTAGTAAGAAGGGCAGTGTACAGGGGGTCAGTAGTAGGTATGGCAGAGGTCAGTAGCATGTAGGGCAATGTACAGGAGTCGGTGGTATGTAGGGCAGTGTACAGGGATCAGTAGTATGTAGGGCAGTGTACAGGGATCAGTAGTATGTAGGGCAGTGTACAGGGGTCTGTAGTATGAAGGCAATGTACAAGAGTCTGTAGTATGTAGGGTAGTGTACAGAGGTCAGTGGTATGTAGGGCAGTGTACAGGGGTCTGTAGTTCATACTGTAGTGTATAGGGGTCATTAGTATGTAGGGCAGTGTAAAGGGGTCTGTAGTATGTAAGGCAGTATACAGGGGTCAGGGGTATGTAGTATGTAGGGCAGAGTACAGGAGTCAGTAGTTAATAGGGTAGTGTATAGGGATCAGTATTATGCAGGGCAGAGTACAGGGGTCTGTAGCATGTAGAGCAGTGTACAGAGGTCTGTAGCATGTAGAGCAGTGTACAGGGGTCTGTAGTAAGTAGAGCAGTGTACAGAGGTCAGTAGTATGTAGGGCAGAGTAAGGGGGTCAGTAGTTTATAAGACAGTGTACAGGGGTCAGTCTATTATAGGACAGTGTACAGGGATCAGTATTATGTATGGCAGTGTGCAAGGGGACCCTATGAATGGTTGTAAAGTTTTTGTTATTGTTTTTCTTTTACTTTAATGTATTCTGTTCACTTAGTTGAAAATGGTATCTATTGATCTACAGTAGGGTGACCAGACATCCCCGGTTTCTGGGGACAGTCCCCGGATTGAGGACACTGTCCCCGGACCAAGTCTGTCCCCAGTTTTGTCCCCGGATTGGATTTGAACAGGGGCTGGGGCAATTTCAAAGACAGCCCGTGCAGAATAAAAAGAAAAAATCTGAATTGCACCCTCCTCCTCTGCCGCTCCTACTAGCTTATGGGGGTTTATTTTTTTCCATTATCTGTGTCCCTTTCTGATGATCATGTGCTGGTCGGAGCGGAGGGACTATTTCTTCAGTTTCGGGCGCATGCCCACTCAGCTCCGCTCGCATGTTCTTCTGCCTTGGCTCAAGTCCCAGCCAGCCACCTGCCTGCTTATCTCCTTGCCTTCCCTGGTGGAGTGACCTTCTTCCCCTCCCCACCCAGTAGTAGCCGGGGCCCGAAGAGTAAAGTCCCATACACACTATCAGATTTTCTGCTGATTTTTGTCTTCAGATTTACCAAAACCATGTAGTGCAAGGGCCCGGCTGATTGCATACAAATTGAAACTCCTAAGGTTTGACTTCATATTATATGGTTTTGGTAAATCTGAAGGAAAAAATCAGCAGAAAATCTGATAGTGTGTATGGGGCTTGAGACTTGACAGGCTGTGAGGCGGGCGGCGGCGGAGACAGGCAAAGAGTCGTCGATTGCTGCCATTACTAGTAAAAAAAATAAAAATATGTCCCCTGATTTCAATTTAAAAATCTGGTCACCTTAATCTACAGGCAAACATTTTACATTTTGACTCATCAGTCCAGAGTACCTGCTGCCATTTTTCTGCAGCCCAGTTCCTATGTTTTCCTGCAAAGTTGAGTCGCTTAGCCTTGTTTCCATGTCCTATGCAGAGAAACAAAGGAACTGGGTGGAAAAAAAAATGGCACCAGGTGCCCTGGACTGATGAGTCAAAATGTAAAATATTTGGCTGTAGCAGGAGGCAGTTTGTTGGTGAAGGGCTGGAGAGCGGTACAATAATGAGTGTCTGCAGGCAACTGTGAAGCATGGTGGAGGTTCCTTGGGGATGCATTTCTGCAAATGGAGTTGGAGATTTGGTCAGGATCGATAGCATCTTCAAAGCTGGGAAATACAGGCAGATACTTCTCCATCATGCCATACTATCAGGGAGAAGTGTCATTGGCCCCAAATTTATTCTGCAGCATGACAACCATCCCAAACATACAGCAGATGTCATTAAGAACTATCTTCAGTGTAAGGAAGGAACAAGGAGTCCTGGAAGTGATGGTTTGGCCCCCACAGAGCCCTGATCTCACTACCATAGAGTCTGTCTGGGATTATATGAAGAGACAGAAGGATTTGAGGCAGCGGATATCCACAGAAGATCTGTGCTTAGCTCTCCACGATGTACATAAAACAACAAGCCAAGTTTCTTTAAAAACTGTCTGCAAGTGTACCTAGAAGAATTGATGCTGGTTTGAGGGCAAAGGGTAGTCACACCAAATATTGATTTGATTTGGATTTCTCTTCTCTTCTCTTCATTTACTTTCCATTTTGTTAATTGATTAAAATAAACTGAAAGCATTCTTTAGTTACAGCATTTTCTCACACGTGCCTAAAACTTTTGCACAGCACAGTACTATTGTTTCCCTGTGTTACTATACAGTATACATTTTCTTTCATTTTCCTGGAAGGTTTATTCAAAGTAAATAGTGACATGACTAGCAGTTTGTAGAATGTAATGCTTGCTAGTGCTTCTTCAGTGACAGCAGGAAACCAGAGAGTGACTTCATAGCGAGGGAAGCTGGCGGACTGCACTGCACCTGATTCTTGGTGTTTGGTGCTGGGAAAGGAGGCGTCTGGCTGGAAGCAGATTTGCCGTGATCCGATTAGATCAGAGGAGATTACTGCGCTGAGATAACTGGACGGCAGCTGCAAATCACTTCCTATGTATGTCTAGATAAGGATCCCGAGATTAGCTTTAGGGCAGACGAGAGTGCGGAGTGTTTTATAGGCCAATGACAAGTGCAACGGGGCTGATGGCTGCAGGAGGGGGCGGAGCTGGGAACCCAGTTACACTATAATGTCAAAAGTATTGGGACACCTGCCTTTACACGCACATGAACTTTAATGGCATCCCAGTCTTAGTCCGTAGGGTTCAATATTGAGTTGGCCCACCCTTTGCAGCTATAACAGCTTCAACTCTTCTGAGAAGGCTGTCCACAAGGATTAGGAGTGTGTCTATGGGAATGTTGGACCATTCTTCCAGAAGCGCATTTGTGAGGTCAGGCACTGATGTTGGACGAGAAGGCCTGGCTCGCAGTCTCCACTCTAGTTCATCCCAAAGGTGTTCTATGGGGTTGGAGTCAGGACTGTGTGCAGGCCAGTGAAGTTCCTCCACCCCAAACTCGCTCATTTGTGTCTTTATAGACCTTGCTTTGTGCACTGGTCCAAATCATTTGGTGGAGGGGGGATTATGGTGTGGGGTGGTTTTTCAGGGGTTGGGCTTGACCCCTTAGTTCCAGTGAAGGGAACTCTTAAGGCGTCAGCATACCAAGACATTTTGGACAATTTCATGCTCCCAACTTTGTGGGAACAGTTTTGGGATGGCCCTTCCTGTTCCAACATGACTATGCAACAGTGCACAAAGCAAGGTCCAGAAAGACATTGATGAGGGAGTGTGGAGTGGAGGAACTTGGCAAGTTCCCAGTCTTCCCACTGTCAATCACAGCCAGTGAGCCAATGAGGAGTGAGAGAGGGGGCGGCTCTGTTTGGGAATGGACATACAGATCAGTGGCTCGGGAGCACGCCTGCTTGGGTACCCCAATTGCAAATTGCTTGCTCTGGGGGCACTCAACAGGGGGGAGGGCGTCAGCGGGGGACCCAAGAAGAGGAGGATCAGGGCTGCTCTGTGCAAAACCATTACACAGAGCAGGTCAATTTGACATGTTTGTTATTTAAAAAATAAATATCTTGCCTTTAATGTCACTTTAAAGTGGTTGTAAACCTTATGCCCCGTACACACGAGCGGACTTTACGGCAGACTTTGCCCGGCGGACTGGATTTCATCGGACAATTCGATCGTGTGTGGGCTCCAGCGGACTTTGTTTTCTCAAAAGTTGGACGGACTTAGATTTGAAACATGTTTCAAATCTATCCGACGGACTCGAGTCCGGTCGAAAAGTTTGCTCGTCTGTATGCTAGTTCGACGGACAAAAAGCCACGCTAGGGCAGCTATTGGCTACTGGCTATGAACTTCCTTATTCTAGTCCGGTCGTATGTCATCACGTACGATTTCGACGGACTTTGGTTGATTGTGTGTAGGCAAGTCCGTTCATTCAGAAAGTCCGTCGTAAAGTCCGTCGTAAAGTCCGTCAAAAAGTCCACCGGGCAAAGTCTGCCATAAAGTCCGCTTGTGTGTACGCGACATTAGTCATGGAATCTGAGCAAAGCACATATATCCATAGTGTTTATCTCTCTCCAAAGCTCTAAGTGTGGTTTCTCTCTGGTGTTTCGTTCCTCTCTTATCAGCATGAGTCACTTCTGGGACACATAAGATAAAATTTTTATTGGGGGGGGGGAGCTCAGCGTGCAGCTGGTTCTTCTGTTGTGTGTGTGGAGGGGGTGTGTTCCTTTCCTCCAATCAGCTCTCACACACTGTAACTACAGTCTCTCCGCCCCCTCCTCTGTGCTCCTGACAGATAAGGAAATATTTTTAACAGGATCTGCACTTTTGAAGGGGTATAGAGAGGAGAAGACTGCAGATAAACAAGTAAAACCTATGTAAGGAGATTCGTTTCATCCCTGTGTATCATCTGCGGCTGTTCACTTGACTGGGTATATGTGAGAGTTTACATCCACTTTAAATATCACATGTGGGTGTTCTGCAAGCAGCCTGCCTAGGATCGCCCGCTCCTCCAGACTGACTTACTCCCATTGGGAGGAGTTATGAGACAGCCCACTGCTTGTATCAGGGCTGATGACTCTTGGGAGGAGTACTGGGGCAGGATGCTATGATGTTTTTAGAAAGGTATTTACAAGCATCCTGCTGGCCCCTCCCACCACCCATGATTTGCCTGCACTGCATAGAGAAGCACAGAGACATCATCACTGGGTCTAAAATAAGATATGTAATAAAAAATGGAAAGTTTTTTCTTATTTCATTAGCATGTGGATGAGGGAAAGGGGGGACCAGGGAAGGCAAAACTGAAGCAGATTGATCTTCAATTTTAAGGGCCAGTACACACATACAGATGATTTTCTGCATGTGCGTTTTTGATGCATTGTTGGTGCGTTTTTGATGCAGTCCAGTGCATCCCCCCCCCCACTTTTTTCTTGACCTTAAATAAGGACATGTGTGTTCCAGTGCGTTCTGGTGTGTTTTTGATGCGTTTTACAGCGTTCCAGTGCAGGAAAAATGCAGCATGTTCTACTTTTTTTTCTGGAAAGGGAACGCACTCGAACTCAGTGCCGGGACAAGGTCCTCTAGAGCCCAGGGCAAACATGCCAAATTTCACCCCCCCCCCCCCTCAAGATGCATGATTATGTGTCAGCAAAAGTCCCCCCCCCCCCAAAAAAAAAAAACCATTGAGCACTAATCTGCATGCATAAAACCCTCCTTCCTCCCAGTACAAATCCACGCCCTTGCTGAAATCTCCTCTCCAGGCACAAATCTTTGCCCCACCCCCCCAGCTCTCTCTTTCCCAAAACCTCTCCCCCTCATTCCAAATCCCCTCCCCCTGGCACAAATACCCCCCAATCATCCCTACTAGCATAAATCCCTCCCCCATAAAAAGAAATTCCGATCTTAGCATAAATCCCCCCTCCCTACCATATTACCTTTTCTAGCACAAACCCCCCAAATCCCCCCTCCTAGCACAAATCCTCTTCACTCATCCCCCCTTCCAACACAAATCCCCCCAAATCACCGCTCCTAGCATACCTACCTAAATTTCCCCTCCTAGAACAATTCTCACCCCCTACCACCCTCCCCCAAATTCCCCCTTCCAACACAAATTTCCTCCCCCCAATCTGTTCGTGGTGCCTCCCTACCCCACATGATACCACAGTGCCCTGGGCAGCCGTCCCTCCTGCCCACCCCTTGTCCCGGCCCTGCTCAAACTGACAGCACTGATGTGAACTATGTCATTGAAAACCATAAGGGCCAGTTCACACCATAGAAATGCAGTGCGGATGCTTTTCTGAATATGTTTTGGTGCGTTCCAATGCATTTTTGATGCAGTCCAGTGCATTTTCCCCTTTTTTTTTCTTAACCTAAAATAAGGACATGTGCGTTCCAGGGCGTTTTTGCTGCGTTTTATCGCGTTCCAGTACAGTCCAGTGCAGGACAAATACAGCATGTTCTACTTTTTTTTCTGGAACTGAAACGCACAGGAACTGCAAACACTAGTGTGAACTATGCCATTAAAAACCATACAGTGGGAATAAAATAATAAATTATAAAAGGTTTCTGTGATGTAAAAAAATGAGACAAAGATAAGTAATTTCAGAACTCTTTCCACCTTTAACCACTTGCCGCCCGCCATATAGCAGAATGACGGCGGCAAAGTGGTTTCAATATCCTGACTGGGCGTCATATGATGTCCTCAGGATATTAAGCCACTGCGCGCCCCCCGGGGGCGCGCATCGCGGCAATTGTTGTTGCGGTGTGTCAGTCTAACACACCGCAACTCCGATCTAGGTAAAGAGTCTCTGACGGAGACTCTTTACCATGTGATCAGCCGTGTCCAACCACAGCAGATCACAATGTAAATAGGAAGAGCCGGTGATCGGCTTTTCCTTACTCGCGTCTGACAGGCGCGAGTAGAGGAGAGCTGATCGGCTGCTCTCCTGACAGGGGGGGGGTCTGTGCTGATTGTTTATCAGCACAGCCCCCCCTCGGATCCCGCCCAGGACCACCATCATGCCGCCCAGGACCACCAGGATGGCCATCCACACTGGACCACCAGGTATGCCCCCCTTGACCCCCAGGGAAATACTAATCTGTGCCCAGGCAGCTGCCAATCAATGCCCAGGCAGCTGCCAATCAGTGCCCACTCACAATGCCTGCCAGTGCCACCAGGGATGCAAATCAGTGCCGCATATCAGTGCCACGTATCAATGCCTGTCAGTGCCGCCTATCAGTGCCCAGCAGTGCCGCCTATCAGTACCCATCACTGCCGCCTATCAGTGCCACCCATAAGAACCCATCTTTGCAGCCTTTCAGTGCCCATCAGTGTCGCCTATCAGTGCCCATCAGTGCCACCCATGAGTGCCCATCAGTGCCGCCTATCAGTGCCGCCTATCAATGCCCATCAGTGCCGCATATCAGTGCCCATCGCCAGTTCCCGTCAGTGCCCGATCATTGGTGCCACCTCATTGTGCCGCCTTATCAGTGCCTGTCAGTGCCACCTTATCAGTGCCCATCAGTGAAAGAGAAAATTTACTTATTTACAAAATTTTATAACAGAAACAAAAGCAAAACTTTTATTTTTTTCAAAATTTCGGTCTTTTTTTATTTGTGTAGCAAAAAATAAAAACCGCAGAGGTGATCAAATACCACCAAAAGAAAGCTCTATTTGTGGGAACAAAATGATAAAAATTTGGGTACAGTGATGGATGGCCGCGCAATTGTCATTCAAACTGCGACAGCACTGAAAGCTGAAAATTGCTCTGGGCAGGAAGGTGTATAAGTGCCCTGTATTGAAGTGGTTAATGTGACCTATGAACTGTACAACTCAGTTGCACAACAAACTGAAATCTTTTAGGTGGAGGGAAGTAAAAATAAAAAAACTAAAATAATGGTGTGCACACGTATGCATCCATATTAAACTAATACTTTGTTGAAGCACCTTTTGATTTTATTACAGCACTCAGTCTTTTTGGGTATGAGTCTATCAGCGTGGCACATCTTGACTTGGCAATATTTGCCCACTCTTCTTTGCAAAAACACTCGAAATCTGTCAGATTGCAAGGGCATCTCCAGTGCACAGCCCTCTTCAGATCACCCCACAGATTTTCAATCGGATTCAGGTCTGGGCTCTGGCTGGGCCATTCCAAAACTTTAATCTTCTTCTGGTGAAGCCATTCCTTTGTTGATTTGAATTTATGTTTTGGGTCGTTTGTAAGCAGGGAATTAGCGTGGCTGTATTATAGAGGGAAACACACTGCATGGTATTGTAAATTAAGTAACTTTAATTGCCAGATAAGCAGCAGTGGGAAATGATATTTACAAAAGTGGAGTAAACAGTTCTCTTGTCAGCATATAAGGCACAGATTCACAGTCCATTCACCAAGGATACAGAATGCAGCTCAGTAAACTGGCACTGTAGTTATTATTCCTCTTTTCAGGCACATCAGTGGTATACAAGGCACATTTTGATTACTTGCCATAGGCTGCTGTCCATAAGTAGGTTCCACAGATGCAGCAGAGAAGATTTAACAGGAAAATGCTCTATGCACTGTCTGATCTTCTATCACAAGCACAGCAGCAGTGTCAGTAGGCAGGACTCCTGAGGAACCCTGTTCTGTCCCTACAGGCTGGAACACTCTCCCTGAGTAAGGCCTAGCTTTCCCTCACAGGCAGTATACCTTTCCCTCACTCATTCCACACACGTCTCCTCAAAATGGTGGCTGGGCCCTGTTTTATATGGAAGCTAACAGAAAATGGTGGACAAAATCTCGAGAGAACTTGGTACCAATCAGAACATAAGGCTTCTCCAAGATGGCTGCTGGAGACAAATTCAGAGAAGTTACGGCCTCAACAAGATTTCACAAAACAGCCGGAAAACACAAACATATTCTGAATATAATATGACATTTCTGCATGAGGAAGTAAGTATGATACAATTGCATTCCCACTTCTCCTCTCAGCCCGCAAGACTGTCCTGTCACAGTTAACTGTATGTGAGGAGGCTACCTACATTTTCCCCCCGCTTAAAGAATGCAGTCCTTGACATTTACCTAGGTAAAAGCAATCAAATAAAGCAATAGCATAACAAGCAGACAAACAGTCATAACCGTTCAAGTCACATAATCGGAATACTTGACAGGTTTCAGTCCCCTGGTAGTGCGCCTGGGTAAGCGAGGCTCAGGAACTTGCAACTGTCCATCTCCCTCTGGAGACACAGGGCACTATTCCTCCTCTACATCACACCAAGACCCTGTCTCCTTATTTTAGTGGCAGCAAGTTGACAGTACTTTCGTCAGCCAGATCCCGATGCCTCCCCAGCACCATTTGTTTAGCTCAGGCTAGGCGATGCCAATGGTCTTGGACCCACTCATCAGGGGTCCTTGATGTGATGGGCTCTGGAGTTTCCAATAATAAATGCACAGGTAAATGGCCGCAACGGCCAAACATTAAAAAAATGGGGAGTATAACCAGTTGCTCTATGCACTGTCTGATTATAAGCCCAGACAACATTACCAACATACTGTGGCCATCTTTCTCGTTGCTCTTGCTCCAAGGTGCTAATCAACCCCAACAGCGTGCGATTAAAGTGCTCACAGACACCATTCTGTTGGGGATGATAGGGGGTGGTATGAGATTTTTGAATGCCACTAAGGCAACACAGTTCAGAAAACACCTGAGACTCAAAGTTTGGGTCTTGGTCAGACAAAATCCTCTTGGGGCACCCATAGGCTTGCACCGCATTTTTTCAGAACGGTTTAGCTGTGGTAATGGCAGTCTGATCCTTGGTTGGCATGACAATGGCAAACTTAGAAAAGTGGTTCACGAACACCAAGGCATAGCGGAATCCAGATGTTTCAGCCACTGTCAGAAAGTCCATGGTCAGTAATTCAAAGGGCTCTGCTGTGCTCACCACCAGAGGGGTGGTTTTCTCTGCTTTTCTCTTGTGAGTGGCACAACTCTGACACACCTGCAGCACCGACTTAGTCAGTCCAGGACAAAAAAACATACTTACGAACAAAAGCCTCTGTCCATTCGGCACAAAAGTGACCTCCAGTACTGTGAAAGACCTGACAGACCTCTTAAGGCCTCCGACTGAGGGATGATCAGTTGATGGATAATCCGTGGTTCTCTTGGTATGCGTGTCTTTCAGGACAAGAGTCCATCATGTCTTTCCAACTTATTCCACTGCTTAAGAAGCTGACACAAGGTTTACGAGAGCCTTCTTCACTCCCTGTAGTCTGATTTTCTATTCTTGTCCCAATATTTTATGAGCTGACTAATGTCGGGGTCTTTCCACTGTAGTTTAATCCACTCTTAAGGAGTATGAATTTCTGGCCCTCTTTGTGGGATTTGGTCACTTTGCAGAGCTGAGGATGCTCATTGCTCTCGTATGTTGACCTTGGAGAGGACAACCTCATACTCTTCACGCTGTTGATCTCTATCCTCCTGAGGCTGGTCAAGGGGAAACCTTGAGAGGGCGTCAGCATTGCCATTGGAGCACCCTGGCTTGTAGTGAACAATATAGTTGAACTGGGCAAGCCGGGCCACCCAACGTTGCTCCAAGGCCCAAAGTTTAGCAGTTTCTAGGTAGGCAAGAGGGTTGTTGTCAGTATAGATGTCCACTTGTCCACCTACCAAATACTCAGCAAACTTTTCGGTCATAGCCCAGACTACCGCTAATAGTTCAAGTTTAAAAGAGCTGTAGTTGGCTGGATTACGTTCTGTAGGTTGCAAGCTGCGACTAGCGTATGCTATCACTCGTTCAGTCCCATCTTGCTCCTGAGCAAGCACAGCCCCCAAGCCTTGGACACTACCATAAGTGTACACCCGGAGAGGTTTACGGTAGTCAGCGTAAACCAGTATGGGTGCAGAAGTCAACTTTACCTTGAGGGTCTCAAACGCTTCACTCTGTACTGCCCCCCTAACTCTCATTAATAGTTAGGGAAGATTTTCCTTTTTTATGGGCAGGTTGGCCACTAGCACTAGCAAAGTTTGGAATAAATCTGCGGTAATAACCCACAAGCCCCAAAAAAGAGAAAAAAAATGTCAGTTTTTGGAGTGGTCCAAGCCTGCACAGCCTGAATTTTATCTGGATCTGGGGACACCCCCTTTGCCTCGACCACATACCCCAAATAGTGGATGTTGGTCTTCATAGAATTACATTTTTCTGGTTTGAGCTTAAGTCCATATTGAGCTAGCCGAGAGAGGACTTGGTCCAAATGCTTCAAAATGGTCCTCAAACGTTTTGGAAAAGATAATTATGTCTTCCAAGTAAATCAGAATGGAGTCACAGTTCAAGTCTCCCAAGCAATGATCCATTAGTCTTTGAAAAGTGCTGGGGGTATTAGTCAGGCCTGGAAGGCATACGATTGAACTCATACAGTCCCAGAGAGATAATAAAGGCTGTTTTTCACGGTCGTCTTCCTTTGCTGGGACCTGCCAGTATCCGCTGGCCAGGTCTAGAGCAGGAAAATACTGAGCCTGGCCTAAGGCTATTAGGGATTCTTGGACCAGTGACAGTGGGTAAGCATCTCAATGCGTACATGAGTTCAGTATGCTATAATCCACGCAGAAATGTAAATTTGCATTTTTTTTTTGGAGCACTATGGGAGCAGCCCAAGGACTGCAACTCTCTCGTATCACCCTCCCCTTGTAGAATTCATCATAGTAAGTCTTTAACTTCCTGACAAAGGGCAGGGGTATATTATTTCACGGATGGGAACAGCGTCACCAGTGTGGATCGGATGATCCAAAGTAGTAGTACAGCCACCGTCTTCTGGGCCCCGAGAGAATGCAATCATACGTTTGTGAACAAAATGCTGTATTTTAGTTAACTGATCAGGAGTCTGGAAGTGCGAGTTGTGCTAATAAGTTCAAAAGATAAGAGTCCTTGGAATCAGGCAGAGATGATTGCAAAGAAGCACATGCAGTTTCCACTCCAGGGCAAGGATTAGTGATGCAGTTTCTAGGTACTGTATACACATCTGCAATAGCCAAGTCAGTGGATACGTGGAGACTGGCAGTCCCCAGGTTAATAAGTTGCACCAATACCTGTTCCGTGCTGGACAACAGACAAAGTCCTGGCTATTAACCATTCACCTTTTATTTCTAGATTGCGTTGTGGTTCTACCATCACAGTGGGTCCTTCTACGTGCCTTCTAGCAACAACAGGAAGGGGGCACACCAGCTCTTGACGGGGTTGTATAGAAACCCGCTGGCATGCAGAAAGGTGACTTACCCCAACTTTCTCTGTATATATGTGACATGATGTCTGAACAGCCTGACAAGCATTAATCAGATTCTGTAGCTGGCTTTCTGGCCCTTTAGATCCCTGTGTAGAATCCTCCTGAAGAAGGCAGGTTAAGTCCAGTTCCTTCAGGCCATTAATGCCCAACACCACTGGAATATCTCGGAAGGAAGCATTACGGGTCACCGCCACCCCAACCTGGGTGAGGGTCTGCCCATAGACCATTAGAGACATCTAAGCAACCCCTCCTACTGGAATAGGCAGGTTATTTGCAGCTTTCAGATTTAGCCAGGAAGGATCTTGAGTTGGGGTGTTGCCAAAATGGTGCTGGTAGAAGTGAGATGCCATGGTAGTGACCTCTGATCCAGTGTCCACCAAACAGCTGACCGGCTGGCCGTTGAAAGTCAGTTACTACTGGACATGTGGATATCATCATAGGATGTTGTTGGGGCTATAAAGAATTGCTTCCCGTGTGTTGCCCCTTTGCCACGGGAACCTCTACTTTAAAGGATGCTGTTGGGCAATCTTTGCTCCCTTTCCCGCACACTTTCTGGAAATGTGGCCAAACCGTCCGCACTGCTAGCACCTGCGATCTCTATCTGAGTCTCTCTGGAGTGGGTTGCGTGAAGCACTACATTGGGTAGACCCGCTCTGAGTAGCTGACATTCCTGTTTGAGGGAGGTCACGGAACCAGCTGGGTCCTTTACAAGTCTTATGCCGCGTACACACGAGCGGACTTTCCGGCATACTTGGTCCGGCGTACCGGAGTCCGTCGGACAATTTGATTGTGTGTGGGCTCCAGCGGACTTTTTTTTCTCAAAAGTTTGACGGACTTAGATTTGAAACATGTTTCAAATCTATCCGACGGACTCGAGTCTGGTCGAAAAGTCCGCTCATCTGTATGCTAGTCCGACGGACAAAAACTGACGCTAGGGCAGCTATTGGCTACTGGCTATGAACTTCCTTGTTTAAGTCCGGTTGTACATCATCACATACAAATCCGTCGGACTTTGGTTGATCGTGTGTAGGCAAGTCCGTTCATTCAGAAAGTCCATCGTAAAGTCTGTCGAAAAGTCTGCCGGGCAAAGTATGCCGTAAAGTCCGGTCGTGTGTACGCGGCATTACTATTGAGAACAACACAGCAGCTGGGTTTGATGAGGGGCATGGAGCAGTCGCTTCCTTGAGCTCTAATGACCACCCAACTCCACGAGTGGAGATAACCTGGCTTCTGGCAATAACCTGTTCATGTTCCAGCTCCTCCTGTTCTCTCTCAATGACCTCTTGCAGGATAACGGCAAACTTTACTATGTAATAAGCTCTCACTCTAGCCCTTAAGGCTCTCTTTAATGAAGAGGACCATACCCCAAAGAGAAACTGGCCCCGGATGAGTTGATCAGGATTAGATACTCCTGTTCCAGTGGGTGCCATTTGTTTCTCCAGCTGGCACCAGATTTCCCGCAGGACAACAGCATATAGAAATAGTCTCTTGGTCATGCTGGCTCTGGGTATATAATCTCCTCCGGAGTTCAGCTATAGGTGTACTCTGACCATACACCTTCTCCAGACGAACCACAATACAGTAGCTGTTTTGCTGTCTCTGTCCTTTTCTGGCAGAACCATCACAGCCTGGCGGGCGTCACCTTCTAGTGCATTCTTAGCCAAATCTGCAATGTGCTCAGCGAGTCTTTGGAACAAGCGGGCTGAGCTGTCCATTCTCTCCACCAGGGGCATTGCTAGATGGGAAAAAGACCAGGGGCTTCAGCCTGAAGTCCAAGCCCGGCAGCGGCACGCGGGGGGGATTGACTGCTTGGGGGGGCTAGGCTCACTTCCTGGTTGCTGCTTGGCTTGCCAGTGCCCATCCATGCTGACCACTAAACTGACTTACCTGCCCCCTACACTGACCTACCAGACACCTACACTGACCCCCCCGGACACCTACACTGACCCCCCTGACACCAACATTGATCCCCCCGACACATACACTGACGCCTGACACATACATTGACCCCCCCTGACACACACATTGACCCCCCCTGACACACACACTGACCCCCCCGACACACACACTGATTCCCCCTGACACACACACTGATCCCCCTGACACATACACTGATCCCCCTGGACACATACATTGACCCCCCCCGACATATACATTGACCCCTCTGACACATACATTGACCCCCCTGACACCTACACTGATCCCCCCCTGACACCTACACTGATCCCCCCTGACACATACATTGATCCCCCTGACACATATACTGACCCCCCCCCGTGACAGGTGACCTCTTGACACTCCTGCAGCTAAGCCTTACCTGTGTAGTGTAGCCCATCCCACCCATGACCACTGTGAGACAGCAGGCTGCACGCACCAGGGAGAGAGAGCCAGGATAGGAGAGCCGCTCCGCTGTCTAGCCCATTTACACAGAGCGAACAGGGATCTCCCAGCGCGTCCGCCTCCTCCTGGACCCAACAGCACCTATGATGGACATCACACGTCCCGCGGTCTCGGCATTGGACCAGTGGGACGTCCATCACAGGAGCAGGGTCCCGGAGGCGGGGCTTTTTGTACGTCACTCGACCGCGCTGGATAAGCGGCAGATCATTCCCCGTTGCCTGTGTAAACTGCTCAGGGCTAAAAATGCATTTAACAATCTCGAGACCCGGGGCTTTTTGGGTTCACACTCGGGGCTTCAGCCCCCGTCAGCCCCCCTCCCAACGCCACTGCTCTCCACCCAATCTGCCAGGGAGATATTTGTGCCAGTAAATTTAGGGATCAGTGCCAGAGCTGCTCCATAAGGTGCCATGGTTAACCCTCTAGCCACTCCTGCCACCATTGATGTTGGTTCTGACATCCTGCCGACTACACAAAATGTAAGCGGGGGCACAATTTGATTACTTGCCATAGGCTGCTGTCCATAAGCAGGTTCCACAGATGCAGCAGAGATGATTTAACAGGAAAATACACTGTCTTAAATGATCTTCTATCACAAGCACAGAAGCAGTGCTGACTCCTGAGGAATCCTGTTCTGTCCCTACAGGCTGCAACACTCTCCCTGAGTAAGGCCTAGCTTTCCCTCACAGGCAGTATACCTTTCCCTCACTCATTCCACACACATCTCCTCAAAATGGTGGCTGGGCCCTTTTTTATATGGAAGCTAACAGAAAATGGTGGACAAAATTTCGAGAGAACTTGGTACCAATCAGAACATGAGGCTTCTCCAAGTTGATTGCTGGAAACAAATTCAGAGAAGTTACAGCCTCTATAGGATTTCACAAAACAGCAGGAAAACACAAACACTTTCTGAAAATAATATGACACTTCTGCATGAGGAAGTATGTAACAATTGTAGTCCCACTTCTCTTCTCAGCCAACAAGACTGCCCTGTCACAGTTAACTGTATGTGAGAAGGCTACCTACATGTTGTCACGCTGAAAGATGAGGTTCCTCTTTCATAGTTGCCAACATTGTAAAAAAATTAATTGGGACACTTTTTTGTCTGTAGGTGGAGTCTTATTATAATTAGGGACGGGGCATTCATTTGTAGGTGTGACGTAGCGGGGAAAGTAAAATAGGAGTGGTTTAGACTAAATATTGGGTGTGGCTTAAAGGGGGCGTGACTCAAAGGGCATGTGGTTAGAGTCTGAGATAAATGAGGCATGGAGGGAGTAAGAAAGGGAGAAAGAGAGGGGAAGAGAGAGAGAGAGAAGTCAGAAAATAAAGAGGGTTGGAGGGACACCAGGCCCAGATCCTACACCACAATAGAAATATGTGTATTCCAGAAAGTTTAACAATCAGCAGATAAAGATACTCCAAACACCTGGTGTTAGTGCTTCAATCATCCCGGCATCATGGTTGTTATGGTGTCAGAATGATTGAAGCGCATTTTTTCTATTATTACATTGTAATATAAGATTAAATAGTTTAACTCTCCATAATGCGGAATCAGTGGGAAGCCTGAGCGTGTCACTTGCCACCGTCAACTGCCACCAGGTGTTCCCATAGGGTCCCTCCTTACATCAGGCATTCCCAGCAGAGTACCTTAATATATCAGGCGTTCCCAGGAGAGTCCCTCTTAATACCAGGCACTCCCATCACAGTCTCTCCTTACATCAGGTGTCCCCCAGCGGAGTCCCCCTTACATCAGGTGTCCCCCAGCGGAGTCCCCCTTACATCAGGTGTCCCCCAGCGGTGTCTTTCCTTACATCAGATGTCCCCCAGCGGTGTCTTTCCTTACATCAGATGTCCCCCAGTGGTGTCCCTCCTTACATCAGGTGTCCCCAGCGGTGCCCCTCCTTACATCAGGTGTCCTTAGTGGAGCCTCTCCTTACATCAGGTGTCCCCAGTGGAGCCCCTCCTTACATCAGGTGTTCCCAGTGGAGTCCCACCTTACATCAGTAGTCCCCAGCAGTGTCCCCCTTACATCAGGTGTCCCCCAGTGGAGCCCCTCCTTACATCAGGTTTCCCCCAGTGGAGCCCCTCCTTACATATAGTTACATAGTTAACCAGGTTGAAAAAAGACACAAGTTCATCTAGTTCAGCGATTCTCAACTCCTGTCCTCAGGACCCACTATCAGACCAGGTTTGCAAGATAACTGAAATACATCACAGGTGATATAATTTGCTGCTCAGTGATTGCAGTATTTTAGTCTGCATTTCCCCAAGGTAATACTTAAAATCTGGCCTGTTAGTGGGTCCAGAGGACAGGAGTTGAGTACCACTGATCTAGTTCAACCATAAAAATAAATAAGAAAAAATAATATCATACAATCCCATATACACAATCCTATACCCACAGTTAATCCAGAGGTAGGCGAAAAACCCCAGCAAAGCATGATCCAATTTGCTACAGCAGGGGGAAAAATTCCTTCCTGATCCCAGAGAGGCAATCGGATTTTCCCTGGATCAACTTTACCTATAAATGTCAGTACCCAGTTAAATTATGTGCATTTAGGAAAGAATCCAGGCCTTTCTTAAAGTAATCTACTGAGCAGGCCAGAACCACCTCTGGAGGGAGTCTATTCCACATTTTCACAGCTCTTACTGTGAAGAAACCTTAGCATATTTGGAGATGAAATCTCTTTTCCTCTAGGCGTAGAGTGCCCCCTTGTCCTCTGTGTTGACTGTAAAGTGAATAACTCAATACCAAGTTCATTACATAGACCCCTTATATATTTATACAATTTGATCATATCCCCTCTTAATCTCCACTTCTCAACAGAGAATAAATTCAGTTCCTCTAATCTTTCCTCATAGCTGAGCTCCTCCATGCCCGTTATCAGTTTGGTTGCCCTTCTCTGCACTTTCTCCAGTTCCCCGATATCCTTTTTCGAGACCTGGCGCCCAAAACTGAACTGCATATTCCAGATGAGGTCTTACTAATGATTTTTACAGGGGCAAAATGATATCTCTCTCTCTGGAGTCCATACCTCTCTTAATACAAGATAGGAATTTGCTCGCTTTGGAAACAGCAGCTTGGCATTGTATGTTATTATTGAGCTTATGATCTACCAAAACCCCCAGATCCTTATCCACTATGGATTCCCCCAGTTGTAATCCCCCTAGTATGTATGATGCATGCATATTCTTAGCCCCCAAGTGCATAACTTTACATTTATCAACATTAAACCTCATCTGCCACATAGTCGCTCAACTAGATATTGAGGTTGGCTTGTAAATTGGAGACATCCAGTAAGGACGTTATTCCACTGCATAGCTTGGTGTCATCTGCAAAGACTGAAATGGTACTTTTAATCCCAGACCCTATATCATTTATAAAGGTATTAAAAAGTACATGTCCCAGCACTGAACCTTGGGGTACACCACTGATAACCTTAGACCATTCAGATTACGAGTCATTAACCACTACTCTCTGAATTTGGTCTTTTAGCCAATTTTCTATCTATTTACAAACTGATCTTTCCAAGCCTGTAGACTTTACCTTACACATGAGCTGTGTGTGGGGAACTGTGTCAAATGCTTTTGCAAAATCCAAGTATACCACGTCCACAGCCACCCCTCTGCCCAAGGTTTTGCTTACCTCCTCATAAAAAGAAATCCGATTTGTTTGGCAACTTCTGTCTTTCATGCACCCATGCTGTCTGTTGCTTAAAATATTTTTTTCCAGCAAGAACTCATCTATGTGGTCTTTTATTAAACTCTCCAATATCTTCCCGACTATAGAAGTTAAACTAACAGGTCTATAGTTACTTGGTAAAGACTTTGGGGGTTATTTACTAAAGGAAACTCCACTTTGCACTAAAAGTGCACAGCAAGTGCACTTGGAAGTGCAGTCGCCGTAGATCTGAGGGGGACATGCAAGGAAAATAAAAGACAGCATTTTTGCTTGCACATGATTGGATGATAAAATCTGCAGAGCTTCCCCTCGGATCTACAGCGATCTACAGCGATTGCACTTTCAAGTGCACTTGTAGTGCAAAGTGAATTTGCCTTTAGTAAATAACCCCCTTTGTTCCCTTTTTAAATATGGGCACCACATTGGCCCTAAGCCAATCCAGTTGTGCTATTCCTGTCATTAATGAGTCCCTACAAATTTGATACAATGGCTTTGAAATGACAGAGCTCAATTCTTTTAGGATCCGTTGATGGATACCATCTAGTCCCGGTGCTTTATCCACCTTTATTCTGTCTAAATATTTCTGGACTATATCACTTTTGAGCCATTGTGGATCATTTGGGGCTGTGTCACTACCAGGGCTTTTCTTCTGCCGGAACGTGGCGGAACTGCATTCCGCCACCTCTGGCAGCCCTGTCCTTTCCATCCTGTCACTGAACACAGAAGGCAGTAGAAGTATTTGCACTACTCGCTTCCTCCACCGGCTTCTGTGTCAGGCACTCAGGACATGTGTATAGCAGTACATGTGTCAGTCGGTGCCCCAAGTCCCCACTCCGCGACCACTGCGTCTTTTTTAAGTTTCTCGGGGGCTTCGAGAGCCGGCTCCCGTCCCGCCCGTGTAGCTCAGAGCCGAATGCAGTGTTCTAAAACTCCTCCTTTGTTCCGTGCTACACGCCTCTGACAGGCGGGGCAAGACGAGGAGAGCAGGGCAGGCGAGGCGAGGCAGGGTGGAACAGGAGTCTGGACTACACTGTGTTGGAAAAAAGCCCACGCACGCAACAGACCATGAACAGCTGCACCGCAAGCTTTTAAGAGGAGGTGAGCGAAAGCTATGGAGGGAGAGGGAAAGGGGGGGGTGAGCGGTTGTGCACAGAGGCATCGGTGGGGGAGGTGACAGCTGTGAACCGCAGTGGGGGTGAATTTGTGAGAAGAGGTGAGAGCTGGAAAGGGGGAGAGGTTGTATAAAGTGAGAGCTGAGTAGTGGGGAGGGGGGCAGTGGGGTGTCCCCCAGTGGAGCCCCCCTTACATTAGGCGTCCCCCAGTGGAGCCCCTCTTACATTAGGTGTCCCAGCAGTGGAGCCATTACAGTAGACCAGCTCTCATGTAACACAGGTCACTTGCCATGGGGTACAAACAAGAGGCGGAGCCGGCCAGGTGGCTGCCAATAGAAATTGAGCTGCGGCCTTTCCCACAACAGTGGGGCGGGGGTTGGATTGGTGGCAGCTCAATTTCTATTGGCAGCCACCCAGCTGGCTCTGTCTGTTTGTTCCCCGGAAGAGACAATTCACTGCTGGTCGTGGACCTCTAGTGGTGGCGAAAAAACAGGAAAACACTGATTTCCCAGGATATTTCCGGGAAACACTAAAAGCGGGACAAAGGTCTAAATCCTGGGAATGTCCAGGGTTATTCGGGACAGTTGGCAACTATGCTCTTCATGTTCAGCTTTCTAGCAGAAGCCTGAAGGTTTTCTGTCAATATTGACTGGTATTTGGAACTGTTCATAATTCCCTCTACCTTGACTAAGGCTTCTGTTCCAGCTGAAGAAAAACAGACACAAAGCATAATGTAGCCACCACCATGCTTCACTGTGGGTATGGTGTTCTTTTGGTGATGTGCAGTGTTGTTTTTGTGCCAAACATATAGCTTTTGGAATTATGGCCAAAAAGTTCAACCTTAATTTCATCAGACCATAACACATTTTCCCACATGCTTTTGGAAGACTTCAGATGTGTTCTTGTAAAATGTAGCTGGGCTTAGATGTTTTTCTTGGTAAGAATAGGCTTCCGTCTTGCCACTCTACCCCATAGCTCAGACATATGAAGAATACGGGAGATTGTTGTCACATGTACCACACAGCCAGTACCTGGCAGATATTCCTGCAGCTCCTTTAATGTTGCTGTAGGCCTGTTGGCAGCCTCCCTGACCAGTTTTCTTCTCATCTTTTCATCAATTTTGGAGGGACGTCCAGTTCTTGGTAATGTCACTGTTGTGCCATATTTTCTGCACTTGATGATAACTGTCTTCACTGTGTTCCATGGTATATCTAATGCCTTGCAAATTCTTTTGTACCCTTCCCTTGACTGATACCTTTTAACAATGAGATCCCTCTGATTCTTTGGAAGCTCTCTGCGGACCATGGCTTTATGCTGTAGGCTGCGACTAAGAAAATGTCAGGAAAGACCTACTAGAACAGCTGAACTTTATTTGGGGTTAATAAGAGGCACTTTAAATGACGGCAGGTGTGTACTGACTCCTATTTAACATCAGTTTGAATGTGATTGCTTTATTGTGACACAGCTACATCCCCAGTTATAAGAGGGTGTGCACACTTATGCAGCCACATTATTTAATTGTTTTATTTTTACTTCCCCTCCCTAAAAGATTTAAGTTTGTTTTACAATTGAGTTGTACAGTTTATAGGTCACATTATAGGTGGAAAAAGTTCTGAAATGATTTATCTTTGTCTCATTTTTTAACATCACAGAAACCTGACATTTTAATAGGGGTGTGTAGACTTTTTATATCCACTGTATAACCTATTATCCATGTGTTTTTAATGCAGGAAAAAAAAAATGCACTGGACTGCATGTGGTGTGAACTGGCCCTAAGTATTATTGGTATCTTGAAGGGTTAGGTTAGATGTTTAGGGTGGTGTGGGAGTTGGGTTAGGTTTTTTTTTTTGGGGGGGGAGGTTTAGTATATCCTTTTGGTCACTTTTAAGGGCACAGGACAAGCCTTCTGATCCCCCCCCCCCCCCCCAAAAAAAAAAAAAAAGAATCACGATTGGGTATTAACAAACCTGGGATTTTCTTAAATGATTACAATTATCCAGGCTAATCTATGAAAGTGAGTTGGAGCAAAGAGACCCATGGAAATAGAACCAAAGGCAACATTTTTTTTTTCATCTTGGATAGAGTTAAGCCTCGTACATACGATCAGATTGTTGGCCAACCGAGCCTCTGATTTTTGTCCAAAGGGCGTGTGCCAGGAACTTGTCTTGCATACTAACGGCACATAATTGTCGGCCAACAAACACAAACGTAGTGATGTACTACGTGTGATTTCAGCTCTTGAGCACCTCCCTTTGGACACCTTCTGCTAATGTCGTGTTTGGTGAGCATTGATTCTGAGCATGCGTGTTTGTACTTTGGACCTTTGTGTGACGGACTTGTGTACAGACGATATGAAAATCTGACAACAGACCATTGTCTGTCAAAAATTTACTAGCCTGTCATCCAACATTTGTTGGTCGAAAGTTGGACAACAATTGTCTGAAGGAGCGTACTAACGGTCGGATTTTAGGCCAACAGTCTGTCATCACACAATTCCCTGCCAACAATCGGATCGTGTGTACGAGGCTTTAGAGAGGCTTACAAGCCATGTCAGATTTTTTTTTTTTTCATCTATGTTCCATTGCGGAGATTTCTTTTCACTTCCTGCCCCATAACCAAAAGAGGAAGTGAGAGAAAATCCTGGGCTGTCTCCAGAACTAGCACCATCGGAAGATTTCCCCTCTACAGCATTTCTATTCTGGTGACATCCCAAAATTTGGAATTGGCTTTCACTTTCAGTGATAACAGTCACCAAGACAGATAGAGAGGGTGAATCTCACTAAGAGGGTCACAGACTGCAATAAAAACTGACAGGGGTTACTCAATATTAGGTGGTTGGTCATAATGTAATGGCTGATCAATGTATAAAGTATACTCTAAGATCTGATATTTGCTGTCCTGCCTGCTGCCTGACCTCTTGTTGTCTCCCAGCTCCTGAGGGAGCATAACATTATTATGAACCACTTCCAGTCAGGTTACATAACAGATCCTGTGACTTTCAGAAGAAGTATGTGCAGAGAAATGCTTATGTAAGTTATTCCCTAGTTCCTCTCTCAGCACGATGCAAAGACCTTTATCACACAGACACCATCAACATCCAACGTGACCCGTTCCAGCCACTCCAGGTCATCCTGAACGGCGGAAGGTTTAGGAATGTGTCTATGGGAATGTTTGACCATTCTTCCAGAAGCACATTTGTTAGGTCAGGCTCTGATTTTGGATGAGAAGGCCTGGCTCGCAGTCTCCGTTCTAATTCATCCCAAAGGCGTTCTATCGGGTTGAGGTCAGGACTCTTGTTTGTTCCCCCTCGGCGAGTGACCAGGCTATATGAGAGCTGGTCTTCTGTAAAATGGCGGCCGGCAAGGACAATTCACTGCCGGCCGCGGACCCAAACTGTGGGAACAGTTTGGGGATGGCCCCCTCCTGTTCCAACATGACTGCACACCAGTGCACAAAGCGAGGTCCATAAAGACATGGATGAGAGAGTTTGGGGTGGAACTTGACTGGCCTGCACCTGACCTCAACCCGATAGAACACCTTTGGGATGAATTTGAGCGGAGACTGCGAGCCAGGTCTTCTCATCCACATCAGTGCCTGACCTCACAAATGCCCTTCTGGAAGAATGGTCAAACACTCCCATAGACACACTCCTAAACCTCGTGGACAGCCTTCCCAGAAGCCTTTGCAGCTGTTTTTGCTGCAAAGGGCGGGCCAACTCAATATTAAACCCTGACTAAGGCCCCATACACACTATTAGATTGTCTTCAGATTTTTGTCTTCAGATTTACCAAAACCATGTAGTGCAAAGGCCTGCCTGATTGCATATAAATTGAAACTCTTAGACCCCATACACACTATTAGATTTTCTGCAGATTTTTGTCTTCAGATTTACCAAAAATATCTAATATGAGGTCAAACCTTAAGAGTTTTAATTTGTATGCAATCAGGCAGACCCTGGCACTACATGGTTTTGGTAAATTTGAAGACAAAAATCTGCAGAAAATCTAATAGTGTGTATGGGCTTAAGACTGGGATCCCATTAAAGTTCATGTGCGTGTGAAGGCAGGTGTCCCAATACATTTGGTAATATAATGTGTGTGTATATACATATATATTTTTTTAAGCAGAGGCCCCTAGAGAATAAAATGGAAGGTTTTGCATATTTTTTATTTTAACCACTTCAATACCGGGCACTTATACACCTTCCTGCCCAGACCAATTTTCAGCTTTCAGCGCTGTTGCAGTTTGAATGACAATTGCGCGGTCATACAACACTGTACCCAAACTACATTTTTATCATTTTGTTCCCACAAATAGAGCTTTCTTTTGGTGGTATTTGATCACCTCTGCGGTTTTTATTTTTTGCTAAAGAAATAAAAAAAGACCGAAAATTTTGAAAAAAATAAAAGTTTTGCTTTTGTTTCTGTTTAAAAATTTTGTAAATAAGTAAGTTTTCTCTTTCACTGATGGGCACTGATAAGGCGGCACCGATGAGGTGGCACCAATGAGTGGGCACTGACGATGGGCACTGATATGCAGCACTGATGGGCACTGAAAGGCTGCAAAGATGGGTTCTTATGGGTGGCACTGATATGAGGCACTGATAGGCATCCCTGGTGGCACTGGCAGTGGTAGGCATTGGAGTGGGCACTGATTGGCAGCTGCCTGGGCACAGATTGGTATTACCCCGGGGGGTCTAGGGGGCATACCTGGTGGTCCAGTGTGGATGGCCATCCTGGTGGTCCTGGGCGGCTTCCCTGGTGGTCCTGGGTGGTATAACTCCCAAACATTATATATATTTTTTTAACAGAGGCCCTAGGGAATAAAATGCCAATCGTTTCAATTTTTTATGTCACACGGTATTTACGCAGTGGTTTTTCAAACACAGTTTTTTTGGGAAAAAATACATTTTAATGAATTAAAACAAAACACAATATATACTAATTTTTTTGTATAATGTGAAGGATGATGTTACTCTGAGTAAATAGATACCAAACATGTCACAGTTTGAAATTGCACACGCTTGTGGAATGGCGACAAACTACAGTACTTAAAAATCTCCATAGGCAGCACTTTGAAAGCCTGTACAGGTTACTTGTTTAGAGTTACAGAGGAGGTCAAGTTCTAGAACTATTGCACTTGCTCTGACGTTTGCGGCGATACCTCATGTGTGGAGTGATCGCTGTTTACATATGCATGAGGGACCGACGTGCGCGTTCACATTTGTGCATAAGAACAAGGTGATGGAGGACGCTTTAAAATGTTATTATTTATTAGATTTAAAAAAAAAATTGCACAGTCTCTTTTTTTTTTTTTTAAATCAACTTTATTGCTGTCACAAGGGATGAACAACATCCTTTGTGATAGCATGGGCTGTGACAGGTCCTCTTTATGGAGAGATCTGAGGTCTGTTAGACCCAAGGTCTCTTCTCTGGCCTTCATGCACGGATCAGTCTGACTGGCTTCTTCACTGGCCAGTAATGGTCAAGTAGATAAAGAAACCGGAAGTGACAAAATCCTTGTGGTTTCTGATGTCACCCAGTGGGAGGAACAACATTAACTCTTCTCACTGTGTCCCAGGAATCGGATGCTGCTGTTTGCACCCTTACTGGGCTCCTTGATCGATTGGGAGAGTCCGGTAAAGGCGAATTGGAGGGGGATGGGACCCCCTTCTGTCCTCTGTAAAAGTAATCCAGTGACCCTATAGCTGCTAAGATTACTGTTACGTTGAGGGGAATTGCCGGCTGAAAAAAATTATCTCAATTATCGCTGCAGCGATGACCGATATATTACCCTTCCTATCCAGCGACATACTGGTACGTCGCTGGACAGGAAGCAGTTAAAGAGAATCTATGATTTGTCCATGAATTGCAAAGCAACAGGTCCACATAAAATGAATAAGTCGCATGCACCTCCATACCTGGATGTATCAGGTATGTCAAAGGAAACATCAGTATGTGCAGCTTAGGAGAGCAAGTAAAGTGGAGCTCTGGGCAAAATAAAAAAAACAACATATACAGGACACTGCTGCCCAGTGCCAAGGTCATCTAGTGCCCAGGGCGAAGATGCCAAATTGCAGAAGGTGGCCTGGTCTGAAGAATTCCCATTTTCTTTTACATCATGTGGATGGCCAGGTGCGTCACTTTCCTGGGGAAGAGATGGCACCATGATGCAGTATGGGAAGAAGGCAAGCCAGGGGGAAGCAGTGAGATGCTTTGGGCAATGTTCTGCTGGGAAACCTTGGCTCCTGCCATTTATGTGGATGTTACTTTGACATGTATCACCTACCTAAAAAATGTTGATGACCAAGTACACCTTTTTATGGAAACGGTATGATGGCAGTGGCCTCTTGCAGCAGGATAATGTGCCCTGCCACACTGCAAACATGGTTCAAGAGGAACGCACACAAGTTTGAGGTGTTGATTTAGCCTCCAAATTCTCCAGATCTCAATCCATCTGTGGGATGTGCTGGAAAAACAAGTCCAATCCATGGAAGCCCCACCTTGCAACTTACAGGACTTAAAGATCTGCTACTGATGGCTTGGTGCCAGATACCACAGCATACCTTCAGAGGTCTAGTGGAGTCCAAACCTCGATGGGTCAGGGTTGTTTGGGTGCCAAAAGGAGGACCTGCTCAATATTAGGTGGGTGGTCATAATGGTATGGCTAATCTATGTATAATATTAACCACTTCCCACCCAGCCTAAAGTCAATTCATGGCCGGGCGGTGGCTTCCCCATCCTGACTGGACATCATATGACCTCCTGTCAGGGAATCGGTGATCACACGGCTTCGGGGCCATGCAGTGGCACGATCTGTGGCCACAGCCGATGACTGATCAGTGTACAGGCTCACTTCCGACACCATGTGACTGATGTGACCAATCACGGCAGGTCACATGACAGTAGTAAACAATGGATGGCTTCCGTTCATGCCATCCATTGTATACAATTGTGTTGCTAGCTGTGGTAGGTCAATTTGATCATATGGTACAGACAGGGCCAATCACAGCATATCTGTACCATGTGTTTAGCTATGACCAATTACAGCTAATCACAACAAAACAAACTGAATGAATCCATTTCATTCCATAAAATGCTCGCTTATAGCAATGTAATTCACTGCTATACGCAATCATAATGTGTAAGGCCCCTTTCACACGGGACGGATCCGTGTTGATCCGCCCCGTGTTTATCCGCTGCTCAGCGGGGATCGCTCCGCTTTCCCCAGCTGAGCAGGCAGATGACAGGGCGGGACCCGCACACTGTGCAGGGACCGCCCTGTCAGATCTCCGCTCTCCCCTATGGGGGATCGGAGGAACACGGACCGTCTGTCCGTGTTCCTCCGATCCGCTCTGCAGACGGATAGAAAAATAGGATTTTCTTCCGTCCGCAGAATCGGACGAGAGCGGAGCCGGACAACATCGGGTGTTAGCGGATGTACATCCGCTGACACCCGCTATCCCATAGGGATGCATGTATGTCCGTATTTCATCCGAAAACGGATGGATGAAATACGGACATACGGTCCGCACGTGTGAAAGGGGCCTAAAAAAAAAAAAAATCCTGATTACTTCCCCAGGGTAGTAAAATAGTACTATGGTAACATTATATTGCTCTGGTCACAGTGTGTTAAAAAAATGTAAAAAGAAAAAAGAAAATGAAGAAAATATAGTAAAAAAGAAAAAAAATTATAAAAAAAAATTATTTTCATACTGTCACCAGTCAGTGTCCCTGATCACCACCACACCAGTTATATGATGACACTGTACTGCACTGGTGACAATATGTAAAAAAAAAAAAAAAAAGAAAAAAGAAATTGTGAACATTTCTTCATTTTTCATAAAATGACAAAAAATGACAACTTCATACATTTTCATATATATACATTTTCAGATATATACCATAGTTTGTGGACTCTATAACTTTCCTACAGACTAAATACACTGATTTAGGTTATTTTCACCAAAGAAATGTAGCAGAATACATTTTGGGCTAAATTTATGAAGAACAATTACTGTATTTATCGGCATATAACACGCACAGGCGTATAACACGCACATTCATTTTAGGAGGGAAGTTTTAGGAAAAAAAACTAAATTTTAAAAAAATTTGAAGCAAAATAAGGGTCAGTGCCAATCTGCAGCCTCACCATTGCCATCAATGCAGCCTGATCAATGCCCGTCTGCAGCCTCACAAGTGCCATCAATGCAGCCTTATCAGTCCACATCAATGCAGCCTCACCATTGCCATCAGTGCAGCCTGAACAATGCCTATCTGCAGCCTAGAGGAGACAGGGAGGGGGGTGGGACAAGTGCCGCAGATTACATACAGTGAGAATCTCCTACGATAGGCAGAACAGTGGTCCAATGGCAGCCCAGGAGACAGGACTTCCTATTACAGAGGCTGCCAAGTAAACAGGAGATTCTCCTGTATGTAATCTGATGGCGCTCGTCCCACCCCCCTCCCTGTCCCCTCCAAGGCAGCTAAAATTGAAGTATTGGCGTATAACACGCACACGCTATTTGCACCCAACTTTCAATGTGAAAAAGTGAGTGTTATACGCCAATAAATACAGTATTTATTTGCAAAATTGTATAACAGAAATGAAGAAAAGCACAATTTGTTCATAAATATTTTTTTGTTTATTTAACTAACAATAAAAAAACCCAGAGGTTATTAAATACCACCAAAAGAAAGCTCTTTTTGTGTGAACAAAATGATATAAATTTTGTTTGGGTAGTGTTGTATGACCGTGTAATTGTCATTCAAAATGTGACAGTGTGGGGTAAAAGTGCCCTGTATTGAAGTGGTTAATACTGTATTATTATTTTTATATATATCTGTGCATATTGTATGTATATAATTATATATATTATTTAAAAAAAAAAATGTATATTATATAACTATTACTGTTATGTAGGGATCTCAAAGAAGCTATTGGTGACTATAGAAAGGGGAGCTTTACTTGAATTTAAAATATTATTTGTGGAAATGGCTCCATCCTTCTCTGCTCCTTGGCCGGCTCCAGCGAAGTCTTTCTGGATATCCAGCGCCTGTTCTGGACCTCTCAGGACAATATTTTGCTTCCTGTACAGATGTCTGCGTTTTTCTTTGGCGCGTTCTCACAATGAATAGCCCAGTCTCTTCGCTGTACGCCGTCCTGCCATTCCCCTCCCTGTGATCCCCATTGCTGTGTCTCTCTGCGCCCCCAGGTCTCCTCTCTGCATCCTCCCACTGTATTTCTACTGTACTTCTAATCATATTTTCAGAAGAGATCCCATGACCTTCACGAAAATGCTTATGTAACTCATTCCCCAGTTCCTCTCTCAGCAGGACGTAAAGCCCTTTACCACACAGACACCACAAACTTCCAATGTGGCAGATTCCAGGCACTCCGAGCACATCTTCCGCTGCCAAGGAGATTTTTTTTTTACCTCCAGCAATTAAACCTGAACTCCAGGCAGATATAAAGACCTGACTTGATGCAGCTATGTATTCATTAACCACCTCAACCCCAGACACTTTCACCCCCTTCCAGCCCAGGCCCAATTGTCAGCTTTCAGCCCTGTCGCATTCTCAGTGACAATTGCTCAGTCATGCAACAATGTATCCAAATTAAATTTTTTAAATTATTTTGAGATAGATAGCTTTCTTTTGGTGGTACTTAATCAACACTGGATTTTTAATTTCTTGCTAAATAAATGAAAAAATACTGAAAATTTTGAAAAATGTTTCTTACTTTTTATTATACAATTTTGCAAATAAATAATTTTTCTTCATGCTCTTTCGGCAATGTACACCCTTTTGGTCACACCACTTGATGACTTTCTGCTACCCTACTTGGCAAAATGGGAGTCGGACCTGGGTAGAACACGCAACATTCCAATATAACCCGATTTGCCTTGAAATCCTCAATCTTCACAAAATGGCAGGAAAACAACTTCAAGATCCTTATTTGGTGGTATCGCACCCCATCTCTTCTTCATCTGTATTTCCCAAACACCTCTGCTCTGTGCTGGCGATGTCAGGAGGAGTGTAGGACGCTGCTACATATCTTCTGGTCCTGTTATAAACTGGGGACTGGAGTTTCTGGAAAGAGGTCCGTAAGATTATCCAAAAATTTACTGACTACAGGGCTACAGGGTCCCCGAGGATCCAGCTTTTTTCCTATTGCACACTTCCACAATCCCCGCTAAGGTCTACAAGAAATATTTTCTTCAACATCTTCTGAATGCGGCCAAGTCTTGCATTCCCCTCACCTGGAAACAGACACAGCCTCCAACAAATGGGCTGTGGTTGAGGAGGGTCGAGGCAGAAACGAGAAGCCTACGCACACATCTGGACCTTGTGTAACATGTTTGTTTATTCTGAGGAAGAGAAGGCTCTCATCAAGGTGACTTTAATTGGTTGATGGTGTCCTTATATCTCTCAGCAGACTGACCGACTCATAGACTACCCTTACGCCCTACATTGTCCCGCCCCCCCAAATTATTACTACATATATATGTGTATATATATATATATATATTTTAGTTTTATTTTTTCCGCTCTCTCTCCCCCTTCAGGTCCTCTACTCCCTGCCTTCTCACTTTTCTGTAAAAATGTGCAGTTTTCTCTTTCATATAAAGTTACATTCATTTCTGGATTTCCTCCCAGAATTACATTATAACATGCCAGATTTTGGTCTCTAGGGGATGTTTCCCCATGCACACTTTATCAGTTCTGGTTTACATTATGGCTGATATTTGTTAGCACCTTTGTATTTTGATGGTCAGCATTGGTCCTTTTGTTGACTTTTCTGACACTAATCCGTTGTATTTGTAACTTACTGTTATTGAATCCTTTGTATACTTCCTATTTTGTATATGTACAGTATGTCTATTTGGAAGCTGCCTTTCTTATTTTCTTGAATAAAACATTTGGGGGGAAAAAATTAAAAAATTCTTTATAAATTTAGGCCAAAATGTGTTCTGCTACATTTCTTTGGTGACAATAACCCAAATCAATGTTTATTATTTAGTCTGTGTGAAAGTTGTAGAGTCCAAAACCTATGGGCTATAGACACTCACCGGCCACTTTATTAGGTACACCTGTTCAATTGCTCGGTAACACAAATTGCTAATCAGCCAATAACATGGTAGCAATTCAATGCATTTAGGCATCTAGAAGTGGTGGAGATGACTTGCTGAAGTCCAAACTGAGCATCAGAATTGGGAAGAAAGAGGATTTAAGTGACTTTGAACATGGCAAGGTTGTTGGTGCCAGACGGGCTGGTCTGAGTATTTCAAAAACTGCTGATCTACTGGTATTTTCACACACAACCATCTCTCAGGTTAATAGAGAATGGTCCGAAAAAGAGAAAATATCCCGTGAGCGGCAGTTATGTGGCGGAAAATAGAGTTAGGTACTTGGTAACTCTTTTTCTAAGAAGTCTTCCAGGGCAACATCTGAGAGATAGGCTCCTTCTCCCTGAAACAGGAAACATATTAGTCCACCATTATAAATTTCACAGTCTTACCTGCATGCCTCAGTTGTATTAAAGCACCGAAGGAAATCTCAGTAAGCTTGAAGCTCTCCCATTGTACCTGGTATTTGTCGTTTTAAGGGTGGGAACTAGTGCTGCCCTGGAAGACTTCTTAGAAAAAGAGTTACCAGGTACCTAACCCTATTTTCTCGTATCGTCTTCCAGGGCAGCATGCGAGAGGATGTATCAAGCAATATTTACTAGGGTGGGGATAGAGATTGGAGCACCTTGCGATCAAATGCCTGGTCTTGGTCAGACAGCTGGTCTATATGATAGTGCCTTGCGAAGGTTCTAAAGCTCGACCATGTCGCTGCCCTGCAGATCTGCTCCGGCGTTGCCTCTGCTTTCTCTGCGACCGAGGTTACCCAGGCTCTGTTTGTGTGTGCTCTGACCCCGCCTGGAGGGTGAGGTTTTGTGCCTCATAGGTTGTCTGTATGGCAATTCTTATCCATCTGCTGATGGTATTCTTGGATGCCTGCTTCCCTTTGTTAACTCCCGCATAGAGGACAAAAAGAGAGGTCGTTCTTTGCCAATCCTTCATTCTTTCGAGGTATGTTATAAGTGTGTTTCTTACATCTAGTTTGTTGTAAGTGTCTCTTTTTTTTGCTGTCCATAGTTTTTGAAAGCGAAGGGATGATGATATTTTGGGTTCTATGGAATGTTGAAGAAACCTTGGGTAGAAAGGTCGGGTCTAGAGAGAATTATTTTGTCTTTATGTATTAAGCAGTATGGCTCCATCATAGACAGGGCTTGGATTTCACTAACTCTTCTGGCTGATACTAGGGCCACAATAAGTGCCGTTTTTAGTGTGAGGTTTTTGTCTGAGCTATCTTCCATCGGTTTGAATGGGGGAGAGAGAAACCCTCTAAGCACTGTGGACATGTCCCAAGTTGGAGTTCTATTCATTTTAGCCGGTCTAGCTCTTTTAAGTGACATTAGGAATCTTTTTATCAGCGGATCCTCTGCGAGTCTGATGTCCATGAACGAGGAGAGTACTGCCACTTGTACCTTCAGTGTGCCTTGGGAGATGTTTTTGTCTGCTCCATCTTGCAGGAAGTCCAGGATTGTGGGCTTCATCTGACTCGAGTCCGATCGAAAAAATCTGTTCATCTGTATGCTAGTCCGACGGACAAAAAAGGACACAAGGGCAGCTATTGGCTACTGGCTATGAACTTCCTCATACTAGTCTGGTCGTACGTCATCACGATCGGACTTTGTTGTGATCGGGTGTAGGCAAGTCCGCTTTCTCTGATCCTCTGTAATGGGGGATCATGAGTTTCTGGTAAGCGGCCAATCTGATTTCACGGTGGTGGAGCAACCATGCTTTTTTTCTTCTCACAGCAAGAATTTATGTTTTTTGGAACTTTTTTAAGATACTTTCATATCACTTGGGTGATTTATTTTTTATACATGGACTTTTTATTATCATTTTGAACATTTTATTTTTGGATTGATTATTAATTTGACATGTGTTTTGTATATTATGTATACACTAAAGGGGAACTCTTCACTTAGTTCTAAATATTTGGTTTGGTGATGATGTGTATGATCACCAATCTGTTTTACTCTTTAATACCTAGCGTGTCAGCTATAGCTTTTAGAAGGCTATCCGTGTCTTCTGAGAGAAAAGAGTTGCCCTCTGAAGCCGGATCTTCCTCATCAGAGTGTGAGCAAAGTCCATCCTCCGATTCGGATTTGTCCGAATCCTCCTCTTTCTATTCTGCCTGTTCCCTGTTACCTGAAGGAACGCATGTCCCGCTGGTAAACGGGGTACTGGCCTGGCTGGCACTTGTTGGCGCTTCCAACTTCTCAATTACTGAGCGCAGCGGTGCCATGGTGCTCTTTATTTCTTTTTTGAAGGAGCTGAGCAGATCTTTTAGATAACCTTGTGATTCTTTGGCCACCATTTTGTCTATGAATTTTTGACATAGAGGTTTTTTCCATTCAGGTGAAAACCAGTGACTGCACAAAGCACATGCTTTGTTGCTTTTCGCTTTCCTTTCCTCTGGGGTCTTTGCCTTAAATCGAGCATAAAAAAGGTCCCCGTCAGGTAGGCGGTTAAAAAAAACTGCACGTAAGTACACAGTTTCGCAGTGAGGCTAAGACAGAAGTGACCCTGGAGTATTCTGGCTTACCTTGGAGCTGTCCTGGCTTGCAGGATCTGCAGGGCAGGGTGGAGAAGCGTCAGCCATGGTCAGTCACTAAGATCCTCTGCTTAGAGGAGCCTTTTTAACTGCTTCCTGCTTAAGCTCCGGCCCCGCCCCCAGCTGACCCTGTGTAGGTTGGTGGATGTACCTGCACATACCGCTGCTGCTGGTGTCCTTCCTGAGCTTCCATTAGGGAGGGGGACTCTGCTGCTATATCTATCTATCTATCTAATATTTGCTTTAATTTTTTGAAATTCCCGCCCCCTGGAAGTGATGTCACCGGAAGTGCCCCGCTCTGTTTTCTCCTAGAAGTCTCAGCGAAAATGGCCACCGACCAGAACCGCGTGACCGGAAGTGACATTTTTCTGGCATCAGCGGCGTTTGGTACACCCCGCAGAGCCTCCACGGGGGAACATGCTTCTTCTGCGGGGTGTGGAGGACGCCGAACGTGGCAGCAAACAGAGGAATCGGGCGGGCAGGCAGGAGCGGACACTACCTCATTGAAAGAAAGAAACGGAAGCTGTCCAACACCTACCCATCCGGCGGCGCCTGTGGCAGGGGGTAAAGCATTCCCCAGGCTCTCACTCCACCTCTGTCACCATGGCAATGTCTTGCTTGTCACCTGGAGAAAGATCCCAGATGGAAGCTGCAGCAGGTCCCTCCACCAGCATGGAAAAAATGGTATGGGGGAAATGCCAGTGCATTGTTCCAGCTTGGGGGGATGATTGCAGACCCCTCTGTAGGGGTGAAAAACAGTTTTTTTCAAATTTGATGCTCCTGATCACCCTCCCAAGGCTGCTGGGCTGTACGGGATGCTGGCAGGGGGTCTCCTGCAACTAGCACAGAGACAAGTAAAATAATAAACATAATAAACAATTTCTTTGCAGCTCCTGTGGGTCCGGAGGAAACACAAACAACTGAGGCACGCAGGTAAGACTGTGAAATTTATAATGGTGGACTAATGTGTTTCCTGTTTCAGGGAGGAGGAGCCTATCTCTCAAATGCTGCCCTGCAAGACGATTTATGAAAATGCCTTGTTGATGTCAGAAGAGAATGGGAAGACTCGTTCAAGATAATAGGAAGGCAACAGTAACACAAATAACCACTTGTTACAACCAAGGTATGCAGAATATCATCTCTGAATGCACAACACATCAAACCTTGAAGCAGATGGGCTACAGCAGCAGAAGACCACACTGGATGCCACTCCTGTCAGCTAAGAACAGGAAACTGAGGCTACAATTCACACAGGCTCACCAAAATTGGACAATAAAAGATTGGAAAAACATTGCCTGATTTGAGGAGTGTTAATTTCAGCTGTGACATTCAGATGGTAGGGTCAGAATTTGGTGTAAACAACATGAGCATGGATCCATCCTGTCTTGTATCAATGGTTCAGGCTGGTGGCGGTCGTGTAATGGTGTGGGGGATATTTTCTTGGCACACTTTGGGCCCCTTAGTACCAATTGAGCATTGTTTAAACACCACGGCCTACCTGAGTATTGTTGCTGACCATGTCCATCCCTTCATGACTACAGTGTACCCATCTTCTGATGGCTCCTTCCAGCAGGATAATGCACCATGTCACAAAGCTCAAATCATCTCACCACTGGTTTCTTGAACATGACAATGAGGTGACTGTACTCCAATGGCCTCCACAGTCTCAATCCAATAGAGCAACTTGGGGATGTGGTGGAATAGGAGACTCACATTATGGATGTGCAGCCGACAAATCTGCAGCAACTGCATGATGCTATCATGTCACTATGGACCAAAATCTCTGAGGAATGTTTCTAACATCACAAAGAATTAAGGGAGTTCTGAAGGCAAAAGGGGGTCCGAACCCGGTTCTAGCAAGGTGCACCTAATAAACTAGCCAGTAAGTGTATCTGAAAATTGATCATTCCTGATGTACTGACGGCCTATCTCGTATCTTGAGACTCTAAAATGCCAGGAAAGTACTAATACTTTTTGGAAAGTAGATAGTCACACAGGAGCCTCCGATGTGGGTAGATGTTTCTAAATGTCCTCCCACAATGGAGGCTCCTGAGTGACTGTCTAAGTGGTTAAAACATCATTACATGAACTCTTTAAATGCAAGCGGCGTAGGTTCCTCTAATTTGACCTGGTCTATGTACAGCAGGGCTAGAGTATGACAGGAAGAAGCAGCACAAGCTGGCAATCAGCCCGTGCACCGACAAGAAGCATGCAGATAGGAGGAGAGACGTTTAGATGAGGAGGAAGGAGTGCCCAATAGCCAAAGTGATATCACACTTGATGAGAAGTCTTGGAATTAGGAGTCTTACATATACAGATCAAGCCAACGCATTCAGGGCTAACAAGAACATATAGATAAATATAAGCAATGTACAGTCAGTATTTGTTGTGGAGCTAAAAGATTGAAGATATAAAAATTCATAGGAGGAGAGAGCAGAGAGACAGTGAGATGAGCTCCTCACTATGCTGCTTCTCCTTTCACTGTTCAGTCACAGGCTGGGGGGTGGGTCCAGGATGGCCCGGGATCAGGGGAAGTGGATTGAATGATGCTGGACATCAGACTTAGGGCATCTAGTGGCAGAAAAAAGGTACTGTGGGGGAAAGATCTGAATTGAAGGTGAATATTGCAGCAAAAGCAGTTTTTTTGAGGGGGGGGCTATTTATTTTTATCAGATTTTCAGCAGTGGACACGGTGCATTTCAGTTTACAAGTGTTCTAAACCCAATCAGTAAAATCCTATAGAAGTTTTAGCATTTTAGCTTTTTAAAAGTGGTTTTCAATTTGTAAATCTGCTGATTTCATTAAAATAATCTGTGGTGATCTTGGTTCAGGTACTGCCTGTTATGGGGTAACAATGCTCTTGTCTCCTAGTTGTGCTTCACCATTGCTATCCTTTCACATAAGCCCCTCGTAGAGACTACAAGAGGCCAACAAAACATTGCGAAGGCATAGTCCTCTGTCACTTTTAGAAAACCCAAGGGGGCCAGGAAAGGTACATAAATCTGTGCAATGGGCATAGGGAAGAAATAAGGAAGCAAAAAGAGTGCCAGGGGACAGTTATTAAGCTGTGAGCTTAAAGGGGAGCTTTCTGCAGCTGAATACCTGAAGAGCAAACCACCCATGGACCCACAAGAATGCACAACCTGGTAGACCTGGGAGCACAACTTCATGCAGAATGTTTCTCAATGGGCTTAGCTAGTTTCTTAATTGAATCACTGTGGGCTGTCTGACAGAGAGGCTATGAGGGCACCTACTTCAGAAGCAGTTGATGGAGAAGTATGGGACTCATCTGACCTCTCCTTGGACCGCTTACATTGAGGTAGGAATACACTCTGGTCTCCCATGGAATCCTTGATGATGGTACCAAGTTTGGGTTTAAAAGGACAAAGTCCCTTGAAGGCCATGGGAGTCAGGTGCTCTTTGGCTATCATGTCAGTGTCCAAACACCCCTTGCTCTGCACATATGTATAGACATCAGACACATGCGGGACACAAGGTCTTGCACCCAGATGTTTTGCATCTGCCATAAATTGTGGGCTTATTTCCATATCTGGGCGGGACAGCTGAAGCATACAGCAGCCCATAATAATGAAAGGCTGTACACGTGTATACAACATGCTTGTGTAAACTTGTGCAGTAAGTAAGATGGCGGATCAAACTGATATTTAAGAAGGGATTCGAACTGCATGTCTTCTACGTGTCTAATAGTTTACCTGTAAAGGTGGGTCACATGCAGATATTCAGTGGGTAAAGACCACCATTTAACAAGCAGCACACTCTCAGATGGGGCCCAAGACTCTTCAGGGTGCTTCCCAATTTGTGTAGAGGAATACTTCAAAATGTTGGTGCACTGGAAAGGAAAGGTATTTGCAGCTATAGGTGAAAGACCCAACACTGGGTGATCCTCCAAATGTAGGGCAATGCGTACTGCATCAAGTGCCAAAGGGGCCTCTTGTCATTTTTAGGTGATGGCAGGAGACTGCGGAGCCTCAGAAACAAAGACAAATCAGAGAGGGAATCTGGTGAATCTGGTTACAAAGGATGGATAGAGGGCGAAGGTTTTGAATGTATTCTTCTCCTCAATCTTCATGTGGGAAAAGGGGGGCTTCAGTAACCAAAACTGCAAGGTTAATCCTCATGGCTAACAGAGGATAGCATTAGAAATAGACTTGAAAAACTTAACAGAAATAAGTCAGCTTGCACCCGAGGGTCCTTTAACCACTTCATATCCGGGCCATTTCTGACACTTTGCTCCTACATGTAAAAATCATCATTTTTTTGCTATAAAATTACATAGAACCCCCAAACATTATATATGTTTTTTTAGCAGAGACCCTACAGAATACAATGGCGGTCATTGCAACTTTTTATCTTGCACGGTATTTGCGCAGCAATTTTTCAAACGCGTTTTTTTTGGAAAAAAAACAGTTTCATGCTTAAAAAAAAACAAAACAGCAAAGTTAGACAAATTTTTTTGCATTGTGTGAAAGATGAAGTTACGCCGAGTAAATAGATACCTAACATGTCACGCTTCAAAATTGCACACGCTCGTGGAATGGCGCCAAACGTTGGTACTTAAAAATGCCCATAGGCGACGCTTTAAAATTTTTTACTGGTTACATGTTTTGAGTTACAGAGGAGGTCTAGGGCCAAAATTATTGCTCTCGCTCTAACGTTCGCGGCGATACCTCACATGTGTGGTTTGAACACCGTTTTCATATGTGGGCGGGACTTACGTATGCGTTCGCTTCTGCGTGCGAGCTCACGGGGACAGGGGCGCTTTAAAAAATTTTTTTTTTTTTTTTATTGTTAATTTTACTTAAAATTTTTTATTTTGACACTTTAAAAAAATATTTTTTTTTTTGATCACTTTTATTTCTATTACAAGGAATGTAAACATCCCTTGTAATAGGAATATGACACGATCAGTCCTCTTTACAGTGAGATATGGGGTCAATAAGACCCCACATCTCACCTCTAGGCTGGGAAGCCTAAAATAAAAAAAAAAAATAAAACGATCGCCGCTTCACAACCGAAGCGGCGCCGTTTTTTTGAATGCAGAGGCCGGGCGTGACGTCATAACATCGCGCCCGGCCTCCGAACGATCATAGAGACTCCGGCGACCATCTGGTCCGCCGGAAATCTCTATGGTGAACATCCGGCGCCGGCGGATCCGCTATCCGACTCACCGATCGCTGAGGTGAGTCGGTAGTAGCACCGGAGGGCGGCGGGAGGGGGGGGGTGTCCCCTCCCGCCGCCCGTAAGAACGATCAAGCGGCGGAACAGCCGCTATGATCGTTCTTATGGTGTACGGAATCGCCGGCTGAAAATGCCGGTATCTGAATGATGTCTGTAGCCTCAGACATCATTCAGATATAAGCCCTGAAAGTGGAGGCCGTCATATGACGGCCTCCGGATGTCAAGAGGTTAAAGTGGTTGGCGGGAGACACAATGATGTCACTCCTGCGCATGGGAGCCGCCAGCACACTATCTGAAGCAACGGCACGAACGTACCATTGCTTCAGTGCGCATTTGCCGATGATGCCGGCACATGCTGATATAGGGGATATCTCCTAAACAGTGCAAATGAGGTTTAATGTAGAAGAATGTAAAATAATGCATTTGGGTGGCAAAAAACAGGAATGCAATCTACTCACTAGAGGGGAGAACCTCTGGGGGAATCAAGGATGGAAAAGGACCTGGGGTTCCTAGTAGATGACAGTCTCAGCAGTGGCATGCAATGCCAAGCTGCTGCAAGAAAAGCCAATAAAATATTGGCATGCATTAAAAAGGGAATTAACTCCAGAGATAAAATTATAATTCTCCCACTCTACAAGACTCTGGTGTGGCCGCACCTGGAGTATGCTGTCCAGTTCTGGGCACCAGTCCTCAGGAAGGATGTGCTGGAACTGGAGAGAGTCCAGAGAAGGGCAACAAAGCTAATAAAGGGACTGGAGGATCTTAGTTATGAGGAAAGATTACAAGCACTGAACTTATTCTCTCTGGAGAGGAGACGTTGAGAGGGGATATGATTTCAATGTACAAAAACCATACTGGTGACCCCACAATAGGGATAAAACTTTTCAGCGAAAGGGCATTTAAAAAGACTCACGGCCATTCATTAAAATTAGAAGAAAAGCGGTTTAACCTTAAGCTATATAGAGGGTTCTTTACTGTAAGAGTGGTAAGAATGTGGAATTCTCTTTCATAAGCAGTGGTTTCAGCAGGGAGCAGAGATAATTTCAAAAAACTATTAGATAGGCGCCTAAACGACTACAACATACAGGGATATACAATGTAATATTGACATGAAAGCACACACACAGGTTGGACTTGTGTCTTTTTGTTTAACCTTACCAACTATGTACTATACAGGGGAAAGTGCAGGGGCGCACACAAGAAGCCCAGCAAAGTACAATGGCAGCTGAAGGCATCCAATGTATTCCCATGCCAATTGACGCAAAGCTGTTCCAAGTGCACCTTACTGTAAAAGCTAGTTATAAATTGGGGCGGAAGTGAAGCTTGTTGGATTTAGCACAAGGACACATTGGATGCCTTCAACTGCCATTGTGCTTTGCTGGGCTTCTAGGCAAGTCGCTGCTTCTAAGGAGTTGAGTGCCTCCAGCTATACAAGCTCTAACATGGAGGCTCTCAATAAGCAGAGTTCGGACGGCATTTTACAGAGGGGCCTGGATGGGGCAATGCCGCTTCTGCATTTATTTGCCAACGTTGTTCAATTAAAATCTTTTTTTTTTTGTAACACAAATTGTTAGACAGTGTAACTTTTTTTTTGCCATCGAGCTGGTAACTGTGCTGGGACAAATATTGTTTTGCTTCTTCTGTGCAAAGCCCCTCCACATGCACCTTACTCTACAAGCTAGTTATATTTTGGTGTGGTTGTCATTTTTGTTTGGCTATGATCACTGGATTGCAGAGTGCAGCCATGGGAGCCCTCTGAGGGTGTAAAACAAACCCTCCTCTCAGAAACAGTTGGAGAGCATGAGCTGCATTCACCCATATAAATAGAGATTGAAGTCCCACATGGTGCCTTGCAAAGCAGCAGAAGCAGTGGGATAATGCTTCATCTATGAACAATGGTGAGAAAGAGAGAGCGCTTAATGTGTGGCAGCTCCTGGTGCTCAGCCTACTTAACAGAGTGAGCCCTCTGAGAGTAAGTAGTGCGGGAATGCCATGGCCCTGGACAGCGTTTCATCGCTACCTTTTCCTGTTACACAATGTCTGGAAAGTGCCACAAGTAGAAACCAGTGGCTGAAGGTGACTTCCATGCTAGCTCAATAATGTCCAGTCCAGCAAGGTCCAAGTAAGGCACTAAAAAGTCAAGCTGGGAAAAATCCCATATAGATGATAGTGACCAGCTCAAGCAGCAATAAAGTAAAGACTCTCAAAGTGAGTCGTTGGGGTTAGGGCAAGTGCAGAGGCAATGCCATGGCTCTGGACCTGAAAAGTGCTCTTCTGTGGCTTCTAACGCAATGTCTGGAAAGTACCACAAGTTGAACCCAGTGCCCAAAGGCCACATTTCAGGCTAATCCTTCATGTCCAGTCCACCAGGCACAACAATTCAAAGTCGGCTTAGGAAAGGCCATACTGGAAAGCTACAAGGTAGAGATCAGCTCAAGCAGCAATGAGGTGAAGGATCTGGACTGAAGTTACTGATAGTATTCCCGAGCACAAGTTCAAAGAAAAAAAAAAAAAGGATAGCAAAAATAGTTAAACGTCTCAGTATAGCCGATTTTCATCCTAGACACAAAAAAACGAAAGCATGCTGGGTGTAGGAGGGGTTATCCCGGGCTGGCCTATTGCTGTCTTCTTTGCTAGTGTCCAATGCTGGAGATTCTGTCATAGGGATGCCTAACATAATGGAACCATCTGACGTATGAGTGCAATCTGCTGGGGCACCGGATGCGAGGGAGCATGCTGATAGGAACACCTAAGATAGGGATATGTAAGGGGGCTCACTAATGGGGATACCTGATGTAGTGGAGCATGCTGTTGGGGATGCCTAATGTAAGTAGGCACTGGGTTGGGAACATCTGACGTAAGCAGGCACTGAGGTGGAGACATCTGCTATAAGGGGGCACGGGGATAGGAACACGTAATGTAAGGCACATTGGGATAAGGACATGTGATGTAGGGGAGCACACTGTTGTGTGGACACCTGATGGGGATGCCTGAAGTAAGATGGCACTGGGATAGGAACACGTGATGTAGGGTAGAATGCCAATGGGGATACCTGATGTAAGGGAGCATGCTGATGGGGACATCTGATATCAGAGGGCACAGGGACATCTGAAGCAAGGGGGCACTGGGATAGATTACATCTGACTTAAGGGGGCACTGGGATGGAGAAATTTGATGTAAGGGGGCACTGGAATAGGCATGTCTGACGTAAGAAGGCACTGAGATCTACTTTTTTATAGACATACAATGATTATGTACTGTACATCCTGAGTCATACCACAAACACGAGGTCCTCTGCTGGTAGAATATTTTACTAACCAGGCCTCCTTGAATTTTAATCCAATACCTCAGCTGTACAGGCTTCCTTTAACTTTGTTTACATGCTTAGCAGTTCAGCAGACAGTTTGGACAACCTGCAGTGATGAGACGAATTGGCGGTGGCAGACATCGCTGAGATGAACCAGCATCCAGAAATATACAGCTTTGCATATTTTCACAGGGAAGCAAGCTTTGCAAGGAGCAGAATTTTCCATGACACTTCCAGCTGGTGGTTTGCATTATAAATGAAGGGAACCGGGGCAAATCACCCCAGACTCCCATCCTTTACCAAACTGCTGGCCTAAAAACAAACTATTATCTGGTAGGAACAGTCAAAAATAGCCACATCCTAAAAATAATGTATATGAAAAAAACAAAGTTACTTACTGGTAACGTTCTTTCCCAGAGTCTTTCAGGATAGCCACCTGAGAGACCTTGGCTCCTCCCCTCTGTAGGAAAAACCGCGCCAGCCATCTTTGAATTTCCTCCTCCCCTGCAGGCTCCTCGGTTTTTTAAAAGAGCACCTCCAATCCGCTCGGGGGACACAAGAACATATGATACACATAGTCAAACTATATCACATTTCCTATAAGGAAATCTCAAGTATTTTATACATTTGGGTGGGTACCTGTGCTGTCCTGAAAGACTCTGGGAAAGAACGTTACCAGTAAGTAATTTCCTTTTTCCTCTAATCGTCTTTCAGGACAGCCACCTGAGAGGATAATCGAGCACTTACCGTTAGGGCGGGACTACAGCTTGTAAGACCTCGCATCCAAAGGTCTGATCCTTTGCAGACCAAAGGTCCACCCTATAGTGTCTTACAAAACTGGCGAAGCTGGACCATGTTGCGACTTTACAAATCTGTTCCGGTGTTGCTCCAGCTCTCTCTGCCTGCGACGCTGCCACTGATCTTGTGGAATGTGCCCTGATACCCTCTGGGATCTACATGCCTCCTGATGTATAGGCCTGGCCAATAGCCTCTCTTAGCCACCTGGCTATGGTGCGTCTTGAGGCCTTGTGCCCTTTCCTGGTCCCTGAAATTAAAATAAATAAGGAATCTGTCTTTCTAAGGGCTTTTGTTTCATCTAAATAATGTAGGACGCATCACCTGACATCTAACGTATGGAACTTAATTTCTTGTTCCCTGGAAGGATTTGTCCAAAACTAAGGTAAAACAATATCTTGGCCTCTTAAATTTTTGAGGCCACCGGTGTCTAGAGACTCTTGTTTGCGGTCCCATACTTTTAAGATAGACATCTGTAGGGGCCGAAAATGTAAACCCGCCCATTGTACTGCTGGGATTGCCAAGGTTAGTAATCCTAATGTTGACATTATTTGTCCTTTTGAGCATGGTTGATTGGCCTGCAACGCTTTCATTGCCTCTTGGATTTTTTGTATTTTCTCCCTGGGTAGAAACACCTTTTGTTGAGCTGAGTCTAGTACGTACCCCAAGTATATTATTTGCTGAGTGGGGTTTGGGTTGGATTTTTTTTATGTTCACTAACCAAACAAAATTTTCTAGGAATGCCTGTGTGTACTTCAGGTTCTCTAGTAATTTCACGGGAGAGTTTGCAAAGAGAAGATTGTCTAGATAGGCGATGATGTATGCCCTTGACTTGAAGTGTTGCCAGGGCGTCCCAAATTTTTACAAAAATGTTGGCGGACGAAGAGGAAAGGCCGAAGGGTAAAGCCCGAAATTGAAGGTGCATGGTTTCCTTCTTTGTTCTTATTGCTAATCTTAGACATTTTTGGTAACTCTGAGCTATCGGGATGTGTAAGTACACATCCTTTAGATCCAGGGAAGCCATATAGCAGTTTGGAGGTAATAGAGCCTTTACTGAATATATGGAGTCCATCCTGAATCTTTTGTAGATTATAGATAGATTTAGAGGTTTGAGGTTGAGTATCGAATGGATAAAGGACAATCTGCAAGGTTTGAGGTTGAGGTTTTTGTACCCCAAATATGTGGGAGTAGAAGCCCTGACCTTTCTTCTATTGGTACTTTGGTTATGACTTTCTGTTTTCTGAGTTTTTATGGCTTTCGTTAAACCTCTGGCCTTTTCTTTGTTTTGCGGGAGTTCGGTGATGTAAAACTTGTTTGGGGGTGTGATCTTGAGAACACTAAGTGATACCCATTTCCTATCGTTCTCAGTATGAACTGATTGGAGGATATCGTTTTCCATTGAGAGAGGAAGGCCCCCCCCCCCCACCACCACCGTGACTGGTTTGTCATTGCTTGTTGCAAGCTTGCTCAGGAGAATGAAAAATTGCCTCTCCTTTGCACTTTCCTCTCTGTACTCTTTTTTTGGTTTTCGGCCTTGCGTGCTCTAAAGCGGGATCTTGTGTCCCCACTTTGCCTCTTTATTTTGCTGTGGCTGTCCCCAGGCTGGTTTACGCTTCAGTGTAAATGCTTTTTTTCTTGTCCGCCGTGCGATCCAGTACTTTCTCCAGCCCTGGTCCAAACAGCAAGTCCCCTGTAAATGGGATCCTGCAAAGTTTGGCTTTAGATGCACATTCCCCTGGCATGTCTTTAGCCACAGGGCTCTTCTTGCAGAGTTGGATAAGGCGGAGGATCTAGTTGCCATCCTTACCAATTCCGCTGATGCATCTGCGGTATAAGTGATGCCTCGAAGGAGCATGAGGAAAGAGGATAGAATCTGCTCTTTTGCAGTTCCCTCAATGTTGGCCTGTATCTGAGTCAGCCAAAACTCTGTTTCGCGCCACTACAGTTACTGCCATAGCTAGTTTTAAGCTTCCCACCGTGGAGTTCCACGACTTCAAGAGGGAGTCTTGTCCATGGTGTCAGACAGGACCCCCATATCCTTAAAGGCCAAGTCTGTGTGCCTCGAGACTTGGGAGAAAGCTGCGTCTAGCTTTGGGGTCTTATTCCAAACTGACACCAGATCATCCGCAAATGGAAACCTTTTTAATGCTTTTGAAAAAAAATGGTTTCCTTTCTGGGTCCTACCATTCTCTTTCTTTATTGCTTCTACTAAAACCTCATGGACTGGAACATTTTTATTAACTTGTTCTCCTAGGCCCTCGTACATTTGGTCAAGTACAGATAGGGGTTTTTCTGTTTGCATACCTAGGGTGGTATAAATGACCCCCAAGAGATTTTCCACCTCTTCCAGTGACAGTTTGTACCAGGATGGCTTTCTGGAATTCCCTTCCAGAACTTCTCCCTCTGATTCTTGGGAGCCGGAGGCTGCGCTGTCTGGGTCCTCCTCAGCCTTTTCCCTGGAGACCACTGGAGGGCCTGCACTAGTGAATGGTAATACTTGCGTTTTTTGGTAACGCTATCTGCTGTGTTGAAAGAGGTGCAGTCTGAAGCTGCGGGATCTGAAACCCCCCAAAGAAGGTTTTAAAGGATTCAAACGTAATAGAAAGTTCCTTTACTGATGCCGCTAGCTCACTGCCCTGCTCAGTGGCATGTTCCTGTACTAGTTTGTTAATACATTCTCTACAGTTTTTCCCCAGGAGTCCCCAAGTGTAGTCTTACAGGAGGGGCACCTCCTCTTAGAGCTATGAGGTAGTCTGGGTTTGTCTGTTTTGTTCTGAAAGACATAAAAAAAAAACCCCACAGGCATTAAAGAATTATTTTACACAACCCCCCCCCTTGCAGTAAACCGTAGGTGCACAGCCTTTTTCATGTGGGCTTGCCTCACCAGGGGCCCCATGAACTTCCCTCTGACACCCGAAGGACTCCTCTCTACCCCCCCGACCGATGGGGGGTGGGTTCTGGCAAGGGGAGCGCCACCATAGTTTCCCCTTACCTTATCCTGGCTGGAGCTGGCCTCAGCTGGAGCAGTCTGGTCCCTTCCTTCTGCTTCCGACATACTGGTGCTGCCACCGGAGCTTGTGCTGTCTCCACAGCAATTGCAGCCCCTCTCCAGCCCATGCCTGGCTCCTTTTCAGCGTCCCGAAGCTGGAACTGGAAGCTGCGGCTCAACCGGTAGTGCCCACCCCTTCCGCCAGACGTGATGTTACCCAGCTTCCGTTCGGTCCCAGAGCCCGGTGTGGTCTCTGCACTGCTGTGCTTCCCACGTTGCTGCTGCAGGTCCGGAACCACTGACTGAGCCTGCACCTCTATCTACCGCACTCGGGTAGTAAAACCGGAGCCCCCCAACCTACACCTGCCCTCAGGGATGGCGATCTTTACCAGGTAAGTTTTACCTGGCCTGTTCAAAGAGCTTCTTTTAATTTTCATAAAGAGGACCACCAAAATCCTCAGCACCAGGCCCATGATGCTCTTAATCCAGCCCTGGGAGCCGGAGCCGCATAAGTCTATGCTTCCTCTGTAGCACTGGATTCTGTCCCAAGCAATGTGCATTTGGCATCACTCTGCCTGAAACAGGAACCTTGCCAACAATCAGTGATCTTAGAATAAACTGAAAGACAAAAGGTCAATTTATCAATGGGTATGTTCTAGGGCTGCAACTAACGATTATTTTCATAAACAATTACTTGGCCGATAAAATCATAAAAAATAAAAAAGACCTGAAATACTATTCTGCAGATTTTCAGACAGGACTGTAATATTATAATGCATGACCTTGTCATATACAGGTATCCTGACGTGTCTGTTCCTCCCGGGAACACCAATGATGGGGTATTATTCCTCCCGGGAACACCAACGATGGGGTACTATCCCCCCCTCCCAGGAACACCAATGGGGCACCCCCCCGAAAACCAATAATGAGGCACTATTCCACCCACCCCCCAGAACACCAATGATGGGGCACTCTCCCATGTTATTTTAATTTTTTTTACACTGATCCACAGGTGTAGCGCAGTGCCCTGCACTTGCAGCTTTCCTGGAGGCTACCTGCACCGAGCCATAGACTTCTACTACATCCTGCAGGTTTGGTGAGCTTTCAGAATGTGTACCATACCACTGCAAGGTGTAATAGAAGTCTATGACAAAGCACAGCTAACCTGCAAGTGCACCGCAGGTAAACTGCAGCTCGTCAGTGTGAAAGCAGCCTTATAGGAGGACTCAGGACAATAAGTGCTTACTTAACATTTGCTGTTTTGGGGGGAGGTTTAAAAAAAAACAAAAAAAACACTACATAGTTGAGATGTGTTTTTACCCCTGCCCCCACGCACCCTACTGCCGGCATTCAAACTGCAGAAGGAAAACCTTCACTATACTTTCCAAAATACAAAATGTGAAATTCTGCCCATTTCTTTGTGGCCCGAAGCTGGTTACAAAATCACATAAAAGGGGTTGTAAACCCTCATGTTTTTTTACCTTAATGCATCCTATGCATTAAGGTGAAAAAACACCTGCCAGTGACCACCCCCCCGTTTTACTTACCCGAGCCCTGGAATTTACCACGGCGGAGACACGCTCTTACTCTGCTTGGGGTTGTCAGCTGTTTATTGGATAGATTGATAGCAGCGCAGCCAATGGCTCCTGCTGCTGTCAATCAAATCCAATGACGCAGTGCCGATTCCAGCATGTGTTAATGGATGCAAATGCTGGACTCGGGAGCACGCCCACAAGTTAAACCCCCCCCCCCCGGGAGAGCCCTTCTCCTAGGGGGTTAAACTATGCGGGCAGGAGCTACCAGCGCCGCCAGGGGACCCCAGAAGAGGATGATCAGGGCCACTCTGCGCAAAACTAACTGCACAGTGGAGGCAAGTATGACATGTTTTTTTTTTTTTAAATAACAAAGACTCGAAGCTTTACAATCACTTTAAGTGACCCTTGCACTTAAAAAGGTTAACGCACCTACAGAAAGTAAAAAAAAAAAAAAAAAAAAAAAAAAGGGGGTTAGCTGCCAGTTCTCACGACAGGGTTGGTGTGAAAGGAAAGAAAGGTTTCAGATCACAGCTAGCACCCAGTGTAAGCCTGTACCCATTTACCCATCTACAGTGTATGCCAGCTCCATCCTGTTAGATCTGATTAACCCCTCACCTCCCTTATCCTGAACATTAATCCCTTCATCCCCATCCTCCCTCTGTGTGACCAGTACATTAACTCTTTACCTCCTCGGTTTATGATATGTTTAATGTATTCAGTGCACCATTACCAAGCTCTGTGTAAGCCCCTCAAATACTGACCCATCATGCCATACCATCAGGGAGGCGTGTGATTGGCCCTAAAGTTATACTGTAGCAGGACAACATCCCAAACATACAGCCAATGTCATTAGGAACTACTATCTTCAGTGTAAAGAACAAGGAGTTCTTGAGTGATGGTTTGGCAGACTCCAAAAAAAAATTTCCAAATGTTTTTTTTTCCTATTTTTTTTGTGGAATTTATGTATTTTTTTTTTTTGGGTGGAACACCACTTTAAATACCCACGTTATGGCAGCAGCTAGCTGCCATTTACAGCATTTTTTCACACCTGCCTAAAACCTTTGCACAGATATATATTACTATAAAAATCATTTGATTACAGTGGTGTGTGAGCAAGTATCAAACCATCACAACACTGAAAAATGGGCTGGTAATGAAGGGGTATTACAGGATGCTACTCAAGCGATTAATGCAGGTAATTTTCCCATACTGAGCACTGGCATTGCGCTGACCTTTTTTTAATCATGTTAATTTGAGAGAAAAAAAATAAGAGGAAACGAAACAGGCAATTCTTAAGTTACACTTTATTGGTAAATCTGTTTCAAATACACATCAGAAACAGTTCAGTAAAAATCCCATTTAAATGTTTTTTGCACCAATGGAGCGCTCAGAACTTTTACACACATCACTCTCTCCCTTGGCCTGAAAATCTTATCAAGACCAACATTGATGAAAGCACGCTACACTTTGCGGTGTTCACATTCATCGGACAATGTCTTCAGGTTTTGCAGAAACATACAGGAGTTTTGTTTAGTACATGTAGCTTGTCTTGTTGCTTTTTGTCGATGTACATTAGTCTTCCACATAAATTTATCAGCTCATAGAGAATAAAATCAAAGAAAAAAAGGAGTTTTACTTAACTGTGCAATACAGAGGGGGGGGGGGGGGGGTATAGCCAAAAAAGGTAAACCACAGCCCCTAGGCCAGTGATGGCAAACCTTGGCATCCCCAGATGTTCTGGAACTACATTTCCCATGATGCTCATGCAGTGTAGTTGAGCATCATGGGAAATTTAGTTCCAGAACATCTGGGGATGCCAAGGTTTGCCATCACTGCCCTAGGCCAACTGACAGGTCATGTCTAAGCTTTCTATAGACCATTTCCTTTCAGGATCAGATTTGTTCAATCAACCAAATGCTGTGCATGTGTTTAAATAAGCCCTCAGCATTGCTGATTGGACAGTTCAGATCTGAAACAAAAACCCAACGGCAAGTGGTCAAGTCTGCTGAGGTTATGATCTGTCTCTACCTGGTAGTAGAGAAAACCTGTTTTGCCAAGTTTATGAGAACACAGATGTTTTTCACTTTTTTTTTAAACCTTTTTGGAAATATGCATCAAGCCAAAAACATTTTTCTAGTTTTGGATAGAGCCGGAAAGAATTAGAACACCTGTTGAATGTGTACTGTTACCTAGGGCCCCCTTGCAGACACCTGGTAGGGGTCTCGTCTCTCCGCATTCATCTGACAGGTTCCCACCTCTGCATTCTACCAAGAAAAGCATTTGTATTCTGTGTTGCTGTTGGAGAATTCCCCTCACTTCCTGTCTGGTAAACTGCCAGCATGACAGGAATTGAGGGGAAATCTCTTACAAAGCCCCAGCTAACAGGAAAAACCTAACAGGGGAACTAAGACTCCAGGCTATCCAAAGGACTAATGAAAACATTTGGCTGAACATACACTTTAAAAACATGAAGGACGTTGGAGACTTTGGGGGAGATTTACTAAAACTGGTGCAGCGGTGCATAATAGCCAATTCATATATATGCAAATTGGATATGTTTTAAAGCGCATCCAATTCGCATAACATGTGAATGTGACCAGCTCTCAATGGAGCCGGTTCACACATGTCCGGGGCGGTCGCGGTGTGGCTTCAAAAAGAGTCCTGTGCGTTTTTGGGTCTGATTCAGGCAAAAATTTGCACCTGAACTGGTGAACAGAAATGCACTGGACCCTGGACTGCAAACTACAGCCACACATACGTGAACCCGGCCTTCCTGTCAAAGCTTCACCGAACAAGCTGATGTTAGAAGCCGACTGGCTACAATGCACAAGCTGCACCAAATTCTGAGTGCTCCAGTTTTATTAAATCTCCCCCTTTGTGTTTGCCGATAACATTTTACAACTACAACATGCTGCTGTTTTTATCCAGCCATCATAATTTTTACCTTGAAAATATGCGTTCTGTTTTTAATCCATCTGCTCTTTTCCCCCTCAAACAAGAACTAGGATTAAAAACTATGAAATATATTAGAATATAGAACAGCTTGTTCACATGTCCCTTGAGCTGTGCTTTTCTGCACACTGCCATGCATGCACAGTGTGAACAGGGAACACAGAATGATTGTTTTCTCTGCACCTTGTTCTCCCCATACATGCATAGTGATGTGCAAATAAATGCAGCCTAAAGGACACAGCAGGAACAAGACTAAAGAGTCTGCAAAACCCTCAAGTTTACCAAGCCCTGGATAAAACTGCAGCAGTGTGTATTGTATTTATGTCCTGCTTTTGTTAGAGAAAAAACCATCGGTATGCACACAGACTTAGTTGGTCTGGAGTAGAGTAATGCTGGTGTAGATGACAACTGTGTGCAGCCAAAGAGCGGAGACTTGATTAAATGGTAAACTCTGTAAGCAAGTTTAATACTGCTATCATAAAATAAGTTCATGTGAGGCAAGGCCACTGGTATTCTTGGTGTGGCAATTCCTTTGTTTTTAATCACTTTTGTTTGGACAACCTTAAACTTCTGTGAAACGGGACGTTTGAAAGCCTTATGCCTGGTACACACTAACAAAAAAAAAACAAAAAAAACTGACCACTCCGGTCGGAGCCACTGTACAAACGATCCAATAGTTATAGTAATATATAGATAGTTATCACCCTGCTGAGCTGTTGTGTTCTGACAGGGGGAAGGTTCCCCCCCCCCATCAAAACACTTCGATCAGCGCTCTGCCATTGGCTGAGTGAGCTGATCAGCTACTGGTTTTCCAGCATGCTTGGCCAGCTTCTGTCAGACCGAGTGCCTTACAAATGGGCCAAACATCAGCAGGTTTTGTTGAACCAACCGATGTCGCCCACCATTCAGCCCATGTGTACGGGGCTTTTAAACACAATGTTCCAGTGGGGAGGATTCCTCCATCTACTGCACTTGTTGTTCATGGGGAAATAAGTTTGTTTTTTTAAATTTGCTGATCAAAAAAAAAAAAAAAACTAATCTATGACCAGCCTTGCCCTTTGTAGAAAACCCTCCTCTCCAATGCAGGGGTTATCGGCTTGTTTTGCCTGGGCGATTTTGAATAAGGTGATGCTCATCTTGCTCCCCCTGCATCTGGTGCCCTTTGCTCCAGAATATGGGAAGGCCCTCAGGATCCAGTATAATGAAAGACTGCTGGGTCCTGCATTGTACAGTATGACATCAGAGATGCCACCAGTCTGGCAGCAAAGGGCCTCGGACAGGCTGCACAGGATGCACGCGGGAGTGAAGAATAAATTATATCACTTTATTCTTCATCCCCTTGGAAAAAACATGCAGTGGGGAGGGGCACCCACTACACAGGTAAAGATTTTTCCCCAGGGATACGTTTTAAAGCCCTACGTGAAGAAAGAAAAAAAAAATAGACGCCTCCCTGGCAGTGGAGCTTTGCCCACACTGCACAGGTAAGCTGCTCATTTTGTCTAGGGGTGAGAAAGCCAAATACTCACCAGATCCACCATAATCCTGTGGGGACCAGTCTTGTGTGGGGAGGAACTGAGGACTAGGTATTCTCAGTTCTCCTATCCCATAGACAAACGTGTCGTGTGTGATAACACATGGGGAGCGGGAATCTACTAAAACTGGAGCACAGAGGCTGGATCAGCTGTGCATAGTAACCAATCTGCTTCCAGGTTTTATTGGCAAAGCCTAAACTGAACAAGTTAAAAGCCGACTGGTTACTATGCACAGCAGCACAAGACTGCCCCAGTTTTGGTAAACCTCCCCTGTGAACCAGCTGTAAAAAGTGGAGTCTGTGACCCACATGTATGACTAGCATGCTTCAGAATTTGGGAGGTTTCAGGAGACAAAAAAGGGGGCTGCCATGGCCACCACAATTTATTTTTTCCTGTGTGGGCAGTGTTGAGTTAAAACCACTGCTGATTAATATATACAGTAAATAGAGAATAATCTACAGTAGTAAAATAAAAAGTAGAAGACTTCACTCATAAGGCTTGAGGAAGAATCGATTGGGGCAGAATGACAACACAATATGGTTTTGTATTGCTGGGATCTCATGTCTCAGTGAGAAGACACCAGACTCCGATTCCTACTTGCATAGACCATGCTGAAGAAACAGATTCTTTTGGGTGGCGAGGGCTGGTAGTCTAACTTTGCTCAAGTTTTTTTTTCGTATTTACATTACAAGCTTACTGGAATAATTTAATCTCTGGTGGCTGTGCACTTGCTTGCAGAGCTTACCATTGAATCCAGTGCCATAGCCTTTGCTCTTTAACTTTGCTCGAAAAGTTATTTGCTCCATACAAGAGAAAAAGGATTGATATACTCTAAAATAACAGAGGACAAAAATTACAAGTGAGCAAAGAAAAAAAAAAGTGACAAAAATGGCTTTGAGCCAAAACTGCCAGCGGCATGCCACCCCTGCATCGGCACAGCTAAGCAAAAGACGTTTGACATATTCATTAGAAAAATTAATGTTATAAACTGTTAGGTGTAATGAGCCTGTGTGGTTCGCATTCTACCTTCTTTGAGGGTCAAATTACAGGAATTCTCCATCCCTCTACAGATGTTTTACTTCAGGCCAAGATGTCTCCCTAAACAGGTACAAGCTGCCCCTTGACAAACATTTCCACAGTATACCTACCGGTGCTTACAGGCTGTGGCTGCCTGTCCCTGAGAACAGGCAGCTAAAGCACAACAAGCATGACAGATGCACTATGGAAGGTGGGGCAGATCTGTGTCAAGACATCTTAACTGGAGGTGAAGGTTATTTGCAGGTGGGTGGAAAACCTAATTTAGCTGACCATCTCAACTTAAGTTTTGCCTCTTGACCCAAGTTACACATTTGGGTGACCGAATCCAAAATCCCACTGTTTGCATCAGAAGGGTGCTGGAAGACAGTTCACACCAAATATTCCAATCAATGGGCCTCATTTACTAAGGTGTCCCAGAATTGTCTTATCCATGGCAACCTTCCCTCTCTCTAAACGACAGATTGATAAATGAGGTCCACAGCATTGAAAACCAAATGAATGGAATTACACCTTATATTTGGTGGGTCGTGTTCCTCAAAAGCTTGAGTTTAGCAAGTCATTGGAGAATCTGAATTCATACCTTGCCCATTCAGAAACAATGCTAAAACAAAAGGCCACCTTCATCCAAAATTGGTTTTCCTTGATATACGAGACCCAAGATAAGAGTTCTCCAAAAGGAATTTCTCTCTGCCACCCTCTAAGCCAACCGTTCTCAAAAGGTTCCTCCAGGGTTGGCTAGTGGTTCCCTGTGCTCTGGCTAACTAACCTCCCATCCAAAAAAGGTGCCTGCATAGTTCCAGGTCCACCGCCACTTAGAGCCAGCAGCATGACTGCACGGGTGTCATTCTGGCCACCCCTGTAAGGGTAGCATTCCTCCCATTTACCACAAACATAAGGGGCATTTCCCCAACGGATTAATCTTTCCAGGGGTTCCCCGAGATCTCAAAATTATTTGGGGCCCGTTATTTGTACTATATTAATGCTGAACTAAAATATATGAAATTGCATGGTCCCAGTTATGTATTCCCTTCAATAAAATGTATTCGCTTATTAAATTAAATTTAGTGTACGTAACCTAAATTGATTAAAGGCTTATAATGTTCAGCAGGGAGGACAGAGGACGGGCCAGTGCAAGGAGCCCATTAGACTTGGCTGCAGGGATTGGTGTTACAGTGCCTTCACTATACAATAAGGAGGCCAAGTGTGGTCTTGACCAAGCTGTGTTGCTGTAGTGGAGGTCACTGATAGATGCACTCTCGGACAATGATGTCTGAATCATGAGCTTGAGTGAACAGAATTAGAAATTAAGCATCTTATTAAATGTAGATCAGTTGCTTGTCAGGGGTTTTGCTCTTGGACCACGATGTTATCATTTGGCTTTGTAGCATCCACTACAGGTACAATATAGCTGGGGAATCTAGTGGGGGTGTCATCAATGGAATATTTCAGACATATAAGAAAGCAACATGTGATAGACTAGTATTGGTTTTGGATGAAGATGGTCTTTAAAACACTAGAAACCATGAATGGCAATAACTGCTCCTTTTTGTTATATAGAGATTGTCTGAAGGGTTTTATGAATTGAGAAAAATATTCTAACCAATTTGGTCCAAATTGCAGAAACCATTTCCTTTACGGTCATCCAAATGACAACACAGAGCCAAAGGCAGAAACAAAAGTACGGTCAGTTCAACATTTGGGTTTTCAGTCAGCAGTTGTGTACTTAGTTAAATTATACATTTTGTACTTATTTGCAGTGAACTAAAAACTTGAGGCCTCATTGGAGCTGGTTCTAGTGCTTGATTATCACCAGCTGAAGGACACGATGGTCAAATGCAAGTGTACATCTCAGGTCAACATGTTCCAGCAGTTCCTGGCATAAGGCCGTGTCTGCATTTTATCTCAACGAGGGAATCATTAAATTAAAATTATCTTTGTTATGGGCCCCTTGCAGGCATTAGTCTGTTACAATCGCCTACATTTATTAAAGTGTTCAAATTACAGAAAAACCAAAGAGAACCTCATGTAGATTTTTTTTTTTTTTTAACAGAGCAGGTTATGGCCCAATGGTGGCCTTTAGCCAGATCATCTATTTAAGATAAAAAGATTTGGTGCCATCTCTTGTTTTATCAATGAATAGGGTTGAGACATGATCTGCACCTTTATGGATCAAACCAAATTTCGATCAGCAAGGGGACATCATTGTTGAGAGTTAAGATACAACAAAAACAAGAGAGGGTGCAGATCTGTGTGTAGCATACTTTTTTTTATGCTACACCCAGATCGGCACCCTCTTTTGTACTATGTTGCTGCAGAGATGGCTTAATTCTCAGAGGAGTTGCCATCAGCATGTGGGCCAATTTTAAAAAACTGTTGGGACTTTTACATGCTATTCCAGCTTATGGATTATTCGTTGCTGGGATTGTCCACCCACATGCGCCATCCCCATATAGGTTTGTTATTTGAGTTCAGCCCTGCTTGTTTAGAAGCAAGGGCAGGGAAAACAAGGCTTGCATATATAGTGGGAGCCATGGTACACAAGCCATAAGGGACTGTATTCAGCTTCTCTGTGCCAGAGTAGGCCACAGGTTGGAAGGAACTGCACATTTTTTGCAAGCATGGAGAGCAAAAAAACAGCACTACTTTATTTTACATTCTCTCCACAGTAGGAGTAAACTCTAGATTAGAGGACCCTTCTGCAGACCAAGAAATAACTATGAAGACCTCGAAAAATTGGTTTCAACTAAAATGCTGCAACTGTGAATGGGAAGGAAATGTGGACAGTCCCAATACCACCCTGATCAATTTGAGAAGCTTTCTATAGGTAATCAGAGCTGGTTTGCAGATAATCAGCTTAGGCTGCTCTGCGTGAAAGGATAGCCAGGAGGAAAAACCAGGATATAAAAAAAAAAAAAAAAAAGGCAGACATCTGCACATTTACATAGTAAGATTTTAAGTGCGTCTGTGGGAATTGATGCCCATTCAGCCAAGAACATTTGTGAAGCAAGGTACCAACATTGGGCAAGGACAAATGGATTGCAATCAGCATTCCTATTCATCCCACAACTGCTCAGTAGGGTTGATGGCAGGGCTTTGTACAGGCCACTCAAGTTCCTCAACCCCAAACCATGTCTTTATGAAGCTGGCTGTGTTTATAAAGGCATAGCCATGCTAGAACGGAAAAAATTTACAAACAGCTGCCACAAGTTTAAAAGGGCACAACTGTCTTTGAATGCTGTAGCATTTTCAATATGCTTCACCAAAACCACCTAAAAACTTAGTTTGGAGAGGTGCCTACATTTATGGCTATATAGTAGGTATGATGTATACACGTTGGGTAGGTCTGCATCAAGAACAAGTCAATAGGGTCTCTCCTTGCAGGGTTTCTGCCATTACCCATAAAACTGCAATGACAGGGGCTGGGCAATGGATAGAAGGATTATCCAGGACAGTCACCACTTAAAATTAGGTCAGCGATGGCAGCTCTATTTGTAGCCCCACAGGTTCACTTTAAAAGGTTGCAGCATAGATAATTTAGCTGCCTTTGTAAACTGAGCCAATACCACATTTCTCTGCTTGCTATGGAGGCTACACCCCATATGACCTCATAAAGAAGTCTTAAAGAGGAGCTGTCACTTTTCTAGAGCATTCATCAACCAGCCTAAATGAACATTGCGGGAAATGTCAGAAAAATCTCCTAGGTTAGAAATGAAAGGCCAGACTCTCAACCAAGATTCAAGGGAACCGTTTCTATGGAAATTATTGCATGCTCCCCACAAAAAAAAATAAAATAAAGCTTATCTGGCATAGCAAAGAGTGAGGTAGCATGGCATCACAGTGGTTGAATGATAGCTTATATTTAGACAGCTTTAGATGTATACTTGCATCTGGCTCATCAGCTGGTGATAACACTGCATATAGAAAACAGCTCCCTCAGTTTAAATTTATAGAGTGGTCTTAGCTTTCTGGTACCTCATGAAGCTGTTAGAGACATCTTTCTCTGGTCTCATATAGTAAGTCTACATTCCCCTTGTAGAATTGCAAACTCTTCTCTCGTTCCTCATCCAATGATAACTACAGGCCTCCTGTTGCCACCATCCAGTGATGTTAACAGACTTCTTGGCTCCTCTTTGCAGCCTCAGCCGGTTCCTGCATCTGGACGGAACCCCACACTCCTATAGCTCCTCCTAATTGCCACGTTCTGCCTTCCTTGTTCACTGGTCAGACCACCCACGACAAAGAACCACTGGGCTCAACCACTGCTTCCATGTGGTCAGTTGTCCAGAGTGGATCTAGCAACATCACCCTCCAGGAGCTTGGTGGGAAGCTACAAACTCACAAGATAGATGCTAGAATTTAGAGAAAAACAAAAACAAAAAAAACAAGCAAAAGAAAGTTTACAACCCTTTGATGATTCAGTCTTCAGAAATTACAGAATATAATAAATGTAATGGGATTAAAAGACATTTACATAGCTGGACTACTTAAGTCACAAATCTAAACCAACAACCACCTTATTAAACATCATATTTATTGCCAAGTAGAACAGTCAAGGCAGTGTCTATAGAGTCCTCAAGATGTGGCCAGTGATCCCACGGAGATTAAAAGGATGTTTAAAGCCCAGTTGGCAAATTCAGTTTTATTATTCACTTTCATCGTAAATCATGTAGGTCAATAAAATATGGATATTGGTTAAAAATCACGTTGCAAATTTTATTTTTTCTCACGAAATCAACTATACAAACTTTTTTTTTTTTAAAGTCAATCATTTTCAAAACTTCAGACACTTGTGTGACCATATGTTAACCAAGTCAACTTGGACCATCAGTGTAGACGTAAAGCATTTGTTAACCCAACAAAAAAAAAAAATAAAGATCCTGTTTCCTTAAAAGCATGTTAATGTTATACAGCACAGTGCTTGTGCTGTGTCATTTGGATCCCCGTATCACTTGAAATATCTGGCTGATCCTGCCTGGCTATGCCATCCTCCCTGCAAACCAAACCCTAATAATCATGGCTGCTGACACTGTGGTAAGTTTGCACGATTCTGTCATCCACAGCCTGCTGTCTCCTGTGTCCTTCTCCCCCCTCCCTCCACTGCTCTTATATCTATTAAATACTCCCATCCCCTCTATACCATTATAATAATTGTCCCCGTGTTTTGTAAAAAATCTGCCCAATTGTATCCGAGCGTGGCTCCAGGCACTCAGCTGATTGTCGTCTCTCTCCCCTTCCTCCCCGGCTGACATCAGTGGGAGGGCTCAGCCCTGCCAAATGCAGCTGTGAGCCAGAGAGGAGAGAGCCCCGACTATCAACTGGTAGCCTAACCTGGAGATGAGAGCTGCACGATTTGAATCACAAATGAGAATCACGATTTTTTTTTTGCTTAGAATAAAGATCACGATTCTCGCAGCATAACAATCTTTCACACTATACAAAAAAAATTGGGATAGATATAGATATATACTGCGTAATTTTCTAGCAATAAATATTGATTTTATCTTGTAAGCAGCAAGTGCCAGAAAAAGGTTTGGTCTTTAAACTTCCCTCATCTACAGGCGAAGTTCATACCTTTGATCCAAGAAGAAATGTTACTTTGTTTATACTCATTTTAAATGTGATAAAACTTGGCAGGCTGCCTGGATTTTTTTTTTTTTTTTTTAGCTATGAGAACTCTGCACTCGTTAGAATCCTAAAATGCTTGTTTTGAAGATCAGGAAGGGAAAAGAATCACGATTTCGATTAACGATTAACGTGCAGCTCTACTGGAGCCATGCTCATATAGGTACAATCGGGCAGATTTTATACAGAATACAGGCACAATTATAATGTTACAGGGTGGATTGGGGTATTTAGAAGAAGTAGGTTAACCACCATTTTAAGAAATCTCCAATGCATTTTAAGATGTCAGTACGATCTTAAAAAAAATCTTAACATTTATTGCAGCTTCCATTAGATTCTTTCCATGCAGTGAGGGCCTTGATTGTAAAGGGTCAGAGATAGGTGGTAGACTGCACATAGGTCTCTCGTGACCCTTGGTGACCATAAATAAGTCTTCCTACCTCCCAAGAGAGATACCAATCACTGTCACTGCATTATATGTATCCCAATTATGGGCTGTTATCTTTGTCCTTGGGAAAACCTTAAAGTGGAAATTTAAATCAGAAAATTAAGTCCCGATAGATCACTTCAGGATGGCCTCTTTTGCAGGTATAGCTATGTAAAGCATTAAAGTGCCTATACTGCTTAAATCTAGTAATACTTTGCCTTATCCTGCTGCACACACATGCTCTGTTGCTTTTTGGCACTGCCTAAAATCTAGAGGCAGATCTACGGACAGGCCAAATATTTACTGCTGCTTTGGGGTTCAACAAAATGGCAGCCTTCAGAAAAAAAGAAATGGAGCACTGCTGAAGGCAATTTATAGCACACACCAATTATGGTAGCATAATTAATGGGGAATGTATGTGCTTTGCTAAAGAACATTTCTTATCGAGTTATGTGTAAATAAAGCCCATCATGAAATCACTGGCCACATGCAAGGCTTTGAGAACCATGACTAAAAGTTAGAGGGTAGGTGGGTTGGTTTAGTTTCTATGAAATCAAGTATGCAATGCTTATTAATATTATACAAGTAAACTTTAAAAGGTTTCTCCTTGAAGGAATCTTTTTCCACCGATAGTGAAGGGGGCTTCTGCCGTTTACAGCCTATCTGCCCAAGAGAGCTAAACATTATGAGGCTCGAGTCCTTCTCTGAATTAGCCCAAAACAAGTGAGTATCCTTCTGTAGATACTTAGAGAAATGGGTATCTTAGGCAGCAGAATTTCTAACAATCACTGTCTCAGCAGGGCTGATGTCAAGGTAAGTCTCGAGATTCACACAATCTTTAGCACTCCTGAAAGATGGAGCCGACGGCTATAAAGCAAAAACCGATGGAATTAAGCCATTTACTACAGCTATACAATTGAGAGCTGTCTTCATTGGTTTCATGGTAACCAAATTCTAGGCTTTCATTCATCAAGCACAAGTTTGAAAATTGAAAGATAAAATCTAATTTGTAGCAAGGATGGCAACATTTCCAACTTTCTATAATTCTTCCTCCACTGTCTTATCACAAGACGTTTTTCGGCTTCTTAGTGAATGGGGGGGCTGTGGTATATTTGTAACCCCATGAACGACGCTCCGAAGACTGCAAGATCACAGATAGTAAACCAAACCTAGATGAACAGAAAAGCCTGTCCCCACCCTCCTGAGTATCAAACCTAATGAAGAAATTAGGCAGTAAGACATCACAGGCAGTAATCATTCCATACTTGAAAATTTATTACATTCCAGCTTTTTATTTTAATTCGTGGCTGTTGGCTTAAATAAGAATTAAAAAAAAAAAAATGAACAAAAATGCACTGGAGGAGGCGTGGAGAAAAGGGAAGAACCTGATGCCCTCTGTAGTGTAATTTTTTTTTTTTTTTTTTTTTAAGTTCTTATATTAAAAAGATTTCCATCCAAAACTACACATTTGGCCTGGTGGATGGCAAGACTTAAATGTCCTCAAGTCACAATGCTTCCATTCACAGCTCTGTTCTCCTTGATGCAAAAGTTGGACTTGCTGTTCTGTGTGAACGGAGAAGTCAGATGAATTATGAACGATAGAAATTCATTTGATCCCCCTTGTTTATGTAGAGTGGCAAAGACAGCAGGCCAAGGCGAGGAGGCTGGAATGATGGCAAGACATTCATATCTTACCGCTCACCAAAAAAAAACAATTTCTTAGGTTTAGATGGGCATGGCTTTTCAACATCTTAATGAAAAGTAAGGGGCAGGGGGAGGAGGTAGGAATGTAAGGAAAATTAGCTGCAGACATCAAACTTTTGACTTTGGTCCTCCTCCCCCCTATCTGTGCAAAAAAAAAAATCAAAAACCTAAGACTTCAGCAGAAAGGACAAGTAGGCAATGAATGGAAGGACTTCTGCTGGAGGATTGCAAGGTCCCTTCTTGCACAAGTGTAAACATTATGGAGTAACAGCCAATCTCCAAACACCCTATAGTCTGTTCATTGCTTTTATAAAGTAACATGTATTGCAGAGCTGCACCAGACCCAAAGGGTAAAAATGCTAAAATGACCAATTTTCCTGCTAGCGATGGCCGTCATTCCAGAAGACACCAGGGTGTATGGAGAGCAAAAGCCCAAATATTACCATCAGAAACCATTGTACGAGTGCTAGATTAATGGTGATGGGAAGTAACCATATAACTGGAACTTAATGAAAGATTGCATTTTAGACCTAGCAATAGGCCTCTCAACCACTGGCTTCTTAAAACATGTTACTTTTAAAAATGTTCAAAATTCAGGCCACTAGAAACCAGATACTACATTATGGTGACATGGTAAAATGGAAGTCTAAGACCTAACACAGCTTCCTCCACAGTATAAAGACAACACATGCCAAGCTTGATGAATGGGTCTGGTGCCTAGCAGTAAAAGGAGAAACAGGAACGGTTTAAAAATTGGCCTGCCTTATAACTATAACCCCCCTCCTCCCTTTGTCCCCACTCAGGCCCTCCATCCAGTGCAACAAAAAAATAAAAAAAAGCAGCAATCCGGGTTTTTTTTAAAAAAAAAAAAAAAAAAAAGGAAAAACACAAAAAAAGTACACATTTCAAAAGGCAATAAAAACAGCATCATGTAACACTGCTATTAACGCTTTCACTGCAGGACGGCAGCAGTAACAGGGTTAAATGAAAGTGAGGAAAGGAGCGCAACTTCCTTTGCAGCCGGTGACACTGCGACATGAGGTTGGACTAAAGCAGTGTGCCATCAGGAACATACTGGTGGTAGAAGGCATTACACACAAGTAAACCAATTAGCCTTGTGGGCACATATATACATATATATATAGAAAGGGATAGCGTAGGGGGGCATCAGGGAACCTGAAGTGAGCACAGGAGTTTCAGCAAGGTAGAATAAGGCTGCTTTTGGTGCAGGTAAGTGGACCTTTTTTATAAGGTTGCCAAGTTTTTAGGCAACTCCCTCTTCTACTACACTCCCCAAGCTACCCTTGATGGGTATAAGTGTCCTTAAAGGAGAACAGGGTCTTGATCAGCCTCCAATGTAAGGGAGAACCTGATAGCTTGCTGCAGACCCCAACTATTTTGCTTTCAGATGTTACTCCTCTCCCAAGGGATTCAAACACCCAAACAATTCCAGCTTTACAGCTCAAGAGAAGAAGCCAACTAAAGTTCTTCTGTAATGAGCTGCAAAAGGTTCTTCATGAAACAAGGGGAGGACGTAGCCAGAAAGAGGGAAGTTCTTTAAAAAGCAGGCAATGATTGAAGCACAGATCCATAAAAATGTATACAGGAGGTGGGCAAGGTCAACAAGGGGTCTTAATCAGATCCATCCCCAAAGCCTTAGCAAGGTAAAGGAAAAATCTGATGTGATTTTTTTCATGCTTTGGACTTCAGGAGATTCGAGTGGATTTACTTTGCACACAAGTGGTGAGCAATGGAGGGAGCATAAGCTACTATTACACAGCATGAGACCACTTGATCGCTTGCCAAGGGCCAAGAGGTCGGTCAGATTAACACCCCTACTTCATCTCACCCACCTGACCATGTTATCACACTAGAATTTTCTCTTATAATTGAGGCAGCCATATTGGTGATTTAGATTTCTCAAGAACTGGTGATGCCACCAAGAGGGGCAATATAAAAAAAGTCGCATTCTGTGCACCAAGGGGGCCATACACAAGTCTGTGTTAAGTCTGAACATACCAACTTTGGATTGGGTTACATTAAATCAAAAAAAAAAAAAAAAGGGGGGGGGGGGGGATACCTTACAACACACAAGCAACTTGAACTTCCACGTGGATGGTAGAGGGTGCCATCCTTGGATGGTTTAACACCACACCGATGGACACCTGGAGAGTGAAAAGCAACTCCATGGAGGGGTTAACGCAAGTACAGGAACAAATCCCACTGTGTACTGTGATGCCTTTACCTCAATAGTCCACTGTAAGGTTGAGAGTTATGCGGCATTAAAGAACCATGTGTAATTTTAACCAAACCACTTGCTGAATCCTAGAGAGGAACCATCGCAAGTCTGTCAAGCCAGAAAAGCTACCAAGTGATATTCATGCAAGCACGTTCCGCTAATTAAAAGGCTAAAGCTGCTGAGGAATTACTGCGTTTGGGACCCACAATATGTAACATTCAAGCAGTAAACAGTCTGACTGGAATAGAGAAGACTGGCAAGCGCCTTATATAGACAAGATCTGCATGTTATGTACATATAATACTGCTCAATGTTCTGTGTAAGGGTACCGAATGAGGGAAAGGTCTAGAACAGGGGTGGCAACATCAATACTCCAGCGGTGACCACAAAACCCAAAGATATTGTAAGACTGACAGCCACAGGCATCAATCACCACAGGCAGGATGGGATTTGTACTTTCAACCCAGCTGAGTGCCAAGGTTACCCACCCATAGTCTAGGAGGAGACTTCCTACATCCTTGCCTAATCTTAAAGCCTCCATATGCTTGTTAGGAATATTGCTTTCACAGCTGCTGGTGTTAACCATCTTTTCCTGCACCTTGTACGCCGTTATTGTAACAATAGTCGAATACCTGTTCATGCACATGCAACTTGTAGAAGGGATACAGAAGGACAGGCCACCCCGGCCTCAGTGTGTCATTACTAGATACAAAGTGAGTCAGGAGGATAAAATGGAGGATGAAAAATAAAACTCTCCAGCCACTTCACCTACTGCTTTCACTTGTTCTAAGTGCCCAGCATGCCAAAATACTGAAATCTCCCTTCTTTAGAATGCCCAAGTCCTTGTTCCAGATTACAGTGAACATACCTTGCAATACAAGGAGAGTAAAGACAGCAGGTCAGGTGGTGAAGTTCAACAAGTGGCATTGGTTAACCTCTAGCCATCCATATGTTAAGGAAGCCCAAGTGGCAGACAAAGCATACTGAGACTTGCACAAAAGTGGTCATAAAACGAGCAATGTGGACTAAGGTCCGATAGGAGAATGGGTTTGATAAAATCTTTAATGAGCAAGTGCCAACAAGGCAGTGCTATTCCTGGATCTCTGGGTTGCTTTTCAAGCGATTCCAAAAGAGAAAGTTAAAAACTCTTCCCATTTAATGACAGGGTGGACGTTTAGCATTGACTTTCATGGGAGGAGCTGTGCGAAACCTGACCCCTCATCTGTCACTGCCATGCTGAGATGAAAAAGTAGGTTAGCTGTGCTGCTATGGATCCCCAACTGGTCCTATGGCAGCACCTACCCTCATAACCAGCCTCGTCTTGTCATTACTATTTCTGATAAGCACTCAGAACTCAACAGCCCCTCAGATCCTCTGCAGGTGAAAGTACTTTGAACTGCAAGTCCCCCAGATTCCAGTAAGTAAAGAGACACAGGAGGGCGCAAACGCCTAGTGCATTACCACTACCAAATTGCATTGTGCCAAAAGACAAAAAACATGACAAGTTACAAACATACAAGAACTCAACTCCAGCTTAGGCAATGCCAAAACAGCTGTGGTTGGAAAGCCAAAACGTTTCGGGGGACATAACCCCCTTCCTCAGAGCTCATGTTTTGCCACTTTTTATACAATAAAATTGGGTTGCATTAATGCATTAGGCGTTTGCACCCTCCTGTGTCTCTTTACCAAGTGAAAGCTTTTTGGTGGACTTGCAGATCAAAGTTCTTTCACCTGGAAACATCTGGTGTATTACCACCAAGTTTTACTGTGCCAAAAACATACAAACATGAGAAGGTACAAGCATATCAAAACTCAACTCCATCTTAGGCAATGCCAAAACAGCTACGGTTAGAAAGCCGACCCTCAGACCTCATGTTTTTTGGCACTTGTTATACATTTGGTGTCGTTCATGCACTAGGTTGCACCCTCTTGTGTCTCTTTACAGTGATGCTTAACGTTACCCCCCTTGAGGAGGGCAGCATCCGTTTGGGCACTACACATACACCATCAGATGTGGGACAGTATGAGAGCTGAGGTGTTACATTTTAGTGGTCAAGCTTTCCCTTTGTTATTAAGTGGAAAGAGTAGGAACACTTCCCCAGGACATCGACACGCTATCCAGCAATTTTCATAGCAATTCTGAGATCCTAATCCACATTATAACAAGCACCTTCATCTTTATTATGGCTTTCCTTAACAGCTGGAGAGCAAAAAAAGGTCACCCAACTCTTCGCTAGCTTGAAACTGGTTAATTTCAGGGAATAGGTCCCTTTAATGGACATGTTATTTGACAGTCACGAACATACCTTCAAATTTGATATAGACCATGCTCTCTTGCCTACACCTGGTGTTGTATAAAGGTGAAGTATATTTCAACTCTCAAGGAATGAAAGAAAAATGTGAATTGTATAAACTCTGAGCTGTTCCAACTATGACACCTAAACTTGACTCCCACCAGAACAAAGACAATGAGCGAGGTCGCCCCAGCCATCTGCTGCAATGGTCTTGTCAAGTGACAGCGTCAAAGGGTACTTAAGCTATACAAGACACCCAAATGCATCTTGGGAGAAGCAGTAATAAAATAACCCAACTATTAAAAAATAACACCCCAAAAGGTGTGGTAATGCTCAAAAGTTGCAACGCACGTCTTGTAAACAAAAAAAAGCACGCACACCCAATGACATGCCAAAGCCAACGACTTAACTCTTCCGAAAGCGGAAATGCTCAAGCCGCAGCAGATAAATTCATATACAAACTAGAAACTGTAGTTGTATGTGAGAATAAAAAGTACTAAATGAGCCAAAACAGACTTCAGTATCGTGGATATGGTTTTGCCCCCCAGAGCTTGTTAAGGATCTCAGATAATACCCTGTACTGCAGGTTGGCTCCTTATTACTATTGTAACCCCATCTCTGATGGACTTTTCCACAGGTGGAAGGCGATGGATGCCACGATCTATAGACTTAACAAGACAGCTGGGGGTCACACCAATTTTTGGGAGGATTCGACCTTTAAATTTTGGTTAAACTATTTATAGTAAAAATATGCCGATATACTTCCCCTTTAAACATCATGTCCAAGGTAATATGGAAGAAGTCTCCCCAGCTCCCATCTTCCACACTCCCCAACTCATAGATCAGTGGTGCAGCCTCATTTACAACAGGGATCCGGTATTAACCCCCCATCCCTCCCCACCCACACCCCTCAACACCAGCAGTAATGGCCCTGTCAATATTTACACGTGCTTGACCCCAACAGGCTCCCTCCCCCGCCCCCCAAAACCCACCCTCTCCTCACCCCCCCTCCCCCATTCCCAACCCACTTTTCACATCCCCCCCCCCCCCCCCCCAAATCCCATCTATTCCACCAAAAGCTTGATTTCACTGGCGAGAAGCTGGTTCATGTTAAAGATGGATCCCTTGGTGAGAAGCTCCCTCTCCGTGGCAGTGTCAGGATCACTGTCCACAGAGCTAGAGCTGGCGCTCATGCTGTCTCCGGCATCGTGATGATGCAGTGGAGCGGGCACGTCGACTCCTGAGACTGAGGTCCCCCCTGGGAGCTCCGGTTCACTGGTCTCGCTGGCGCTAGACACGACGGAGAGGAGGGACATTCGTCTGGTCAGTCGGCTTGGCAGGAGAGAGATGGCGTAGTCGGCCACCATGGAGGCCACGTCCATGTTGCAGGCTTTGTCGAAGGCAATGAAACCCACGTTGGCGTTGGCTTCGCACACGCAAAAGGAGCCGTCTTCTTTGGTCAGCAGGTCGATACCGCACACGTCCATTCCCAAGATGTTAGAGACTTGAATGGCCAGCTGCTTTCCTTGCTCGCTTAGCGTACACATCATGCCGATACCTCCTGTTAAATAAAAACATAGTGAGGGTGGCGGGGCAGATGGTAATGACAGTAAATTTATTAATAGTGCCCCATTCCCTTGGTGTCCAAAGTGGGAGGAAAAGTGCCCCATTCCCTTAGTGTCCAAAGTGGGAGGAATAGTGCCCCATTCCCTTAGTGTCCAAAGTGGGAGGAAAAGTGCCCCATTCCCTTAGTGTCCAAAGTGGGAGGAATAGAGCCCCATTCCCTTAGTGTCCAAAGTGGGAGGAATAGAGCCCCATTCCCTTAGTGTCCAAAGTGGGAGGAATAGAGCCCCATTCCCTTAGTGTCCAAAGTGGGAGGAATAGTGCCCCATTCCCTTAGTGTCCAAAGTGGGAGGAAAAGTGCCCCATTCCCTTAGTGTCCAAAGTGGGAGGAATAGAGCCCCATTCCCTTAGTGTCCAAAGTGGGAGGAATAGAGCCCCATTCCCTTAGTGTCCAAAGTGGGAGGAATAGAGCCCCATTGCCTTAGTGTTTAAAGTGGGAGGAATAGTGCCCCATTCCCTTGGTGCCCCATCCCAAGCCTTATCCTGAAGTGATGAAGATAGCCAAACTGGAACAGTCTGTCAATTGGGTGAAGTGCAGCTTACCGAAAGCTGCTAGTATGTGCCGACACCTGACTGCCTGTATTTCAGCAGTTTACAATAATACCTAAAGCTAAACCCTGGGAGGTTTAGAAATAAAATCTCACCATCACTTATTTACCTTAGCTTAAGTAACATTGAACGTGTTATTTGTATTTTCCCTCACAGGGAGGGATGGAGGAAGCACCAACATGACCGTTCGTGTTAAACATATATATAGAAATTTAAGCATTCAATAGGAGGGACTGTCAGCCAGTTTGTGGCACATTAGGCTGTGGAAGTCTGCCTTCTGACTCCACCCACATTTTTTGCACACTGCTCTGCCATCACTTGTTAGGGGGTGGGGCAGACTAGGAGCCTGAGACTCCCAGGTGCTCCAACTGCAGCCAGCGGCTGCAGTTTACGCGACCACTTGTAAAAATAGAGATACTGCAGGGATTTTACATGACTGGTGGCCAAGGAAAGGGGGCAAGCACGGTAGCCACAATTCATACAAACAGCAGAAACAATGGGCTATGTCAGGGGTAGCAGTATTAGATGCCAACATTACATATTTGCTAAAGGTAAGAACCTATTTTCTAACACATAAGTTTCTCCCTGGACATAAAGCAACAGTCTCTTAACAAGTCAGCACTGTGCACTTGTACCTTTAGACACAAGCTCTGTACATCTGTTAATTAAGCCAATATGGCTCCACTCCTGATCTGAATCATCTGACACGCTCCTCTCGAGGGAGCGTGCAGCCATGCCAGGTAATGAAAGGCAAGCTTGGTTCAGGTTTACCTGTAAACAGTGACATGCCCAAAAAAAAAAAGTCAGCCTCTGTTAACCTATGCTAAATGAGATTTAAGTCCACAATTCGCCTATGTGGAAGGCCATTAGTTGCCACAGGCAACTAATAGTCACTGCAGGTGTCAGACTGCTTAATGAGCATGTATGATAAACGCACGCTGCACTCAGTCATTGCTCACCTAGAGAGCAGTTGCTTTGCATTCTTCCATCTGTAGAACACCTCAGCATTGTGCCAATCACGCGGCCACCCACGACGATGACTCGAACGTCCCGTCCATGAGACTCCTGTACGTACTTCTGGAACAGATACGGGGCTTCGTGACGGATGAGATGGCTCAGGTCTGCCAGATGGTGCTTGTCCCGAGCTAGAAACACAGCTTTACCTAGAAAAAAAAAAACAGACAATTAAAAAAAAAAAAAAAAAAAAAATAGTACTGCTTAATCCAACAGGTGCTCAGCCCTCTAAAGAAAGAGGATCATAAAAAGAGCACATGCAATGATGTTCTGGTCATCTACTGCAAACTTGCATGTACTTTATACAAAGCGATCTGTATAGAAAATAGTATTTCGCTCAACTATGAATTCCACCATCCTTTTTAAAGCCCTAATGCAGTGGTTCTCAACTCCTGTCCTCAGGACCCACTAACAGGCCAGATTTTAAGTATTACCTTGGGGAGATGCAGACTAGAATACTGCAATCACTGAGCAGCAAATTATATCACCTGTGATGTATTTCAGTTATCTTGCAAACCTGGCCTGTTAGTGGGTCCTGAGGACAGGAGTTAAGAACCACTGCCCTAATGGGAGCTTCAAGGAACCCCTTAAGCATGTGTTCTCTAGCAAATGTAAAAGATTTTCTGAACAGCGAGTTTTTTCTTCTTCTAAATAGGGGTTTATTGAGTTGGTATCGCAGTACAAAGTTTAAAAGATAAAGAATTCAGAAATATACGATAGTCAAAAATGGCCAGTTTGACCAAACACGCGATAGATTCCAGAAGAAACACCATATAGGAGAAACAAAAAAAGTCAAAAGGGCCAAGTTTTATATTTTGTAGAATAAGTGCCACCATATTTAACTTATGGGTTGGTACTTTCCAGATACAAAAGCTTCCTCTGAATGGCTCAGTATGAGATAGTTACGTCATTGGCCCATCTTAGCCAATCAGAGGAAGCTTTGTATTTACAGAATACAAAGCTCCCTGTGAAAGGCTGGGCAGCACTCAGCCCGCCTGGATTTCGTTCCGGGAATGGGAAATTCCTGTCCCGCTGCCAGAACACATCATTCATTTGGACCAGCTTGGTCCAAGAAAACTATTTAGGCTTCACTAAAAGATGGAGGAGGTCACTTAAGGCAAGAGCCCCTTATGCGCCCCCCCCCCCCAAAAAAAAAACAACCTATAAAAATGCCTATATATATAGGATTCTGAATTGAATTGTGATCCGGAGCACTACATCTCTATTTTATCATTTCACTGCAGAAACTCCCAAATATCAGTCACAATCAGCTAAACAGAGATGGGTATTATCTTGACTGAGCTGGCATGTATAATAATGGCTTCAGGCATTTTATGACACCTTCAAAATGCCTTTTTTCACCAGAAGCCAGTCTGACAGCAGTGAATACAAGCATAAATGTTAACCCCTTTCCCACCCGCTGTACACGTGGCAGCAAAAGGTGGGCTATATATACCCATCCATGTAGTACTGGGCACATGCTCAAACTCCCTGCACACCATGACTGAGCTGTCACAGTTCTTGGTCACAATGACAACTGGAAACCAGCAGGATGGACTCCCAACCAAAGTGACAGTTAATCACAGCTATACAGGAAGCTGTAACACTTCCTGGCATAACACAAAAAAACCCTAGTAATCTGAAGTTAATTTGCAGCGATTTTAGAAGATTGAAGGAAAAAAAAGGCATGGAAAAGCTGAAGTGCTCACCTTTCCTGGGAGAGAATGGCAGTGTGCTGATCACATAACCAAATCCAAGGCACTTGTCACATTATCTCTGATGAAAAGGTAATCAGCCAATCTGACTCAGACTGCTCCTTTCAGCAGGGATTACATGGCCAAATGTCTACCCCATTAAAGGGAGCGTTAGGGCAAAAGCTCTTTTGGCCCTGCTTCTCTTGCGGGTCATGGATATACATTTAGTGCACTCCTGTGACTCATACAGCGGCCTAAAGCCGATCCAGGCTCTGGAGAGATCCTGACTTATGTCCAGGTCCACCCAGATCCCTGACCATGAGCTGCCTCAGCGCCCTGTGCATGCCGCTGAGAGCCTCAGCCAGCCACTCCTGCCCCCTCCAAAAGCCCGGCGCTCTAGCTAGGGAGGGGCAGAACAGAGCCGATGACTGACAGTCACCGGCTCATTTCTCAAGTCTGACCCATCAGTGGTCTTAGATCCCAGTGTAGATGCAGCAGGGGAACAGATTTCTGTAAACTAACCCAGAAAGATGTCTCTACACAGCCAGGAAACCACAGGCTTTAATACACTTACCTCTGTGACCCCGAGTGTTCTTCACCACCATAGGAAACTCCAATACTTCAGCCTCATCGATCATCTTTGAAAAGTTTTCATGACCACCTTTAAATAAATAAAAATATCAGTATAAATGTAGTGAGACCACTGTTCTATAAAAGGCCCCTTTAGTAAAAAATGTAAGGTTTCAGAAGCAACAGAATTTCTAATGAAGATGTTGTAACTTTTTGCAAAAGTTTAAATTATCTTTCTGCCAGGTCGAAAGAACAATACTCCAGTAAAATTGATTTTGCATGGGCAAAGCATCCTGACCAAAGCAGACACTTACCGTAGGAGAATGTATCAGGCAGGGGTACACCATGGCCAGCCAGCTCCTGGAAAGTCCAGAATTTATTTATACAGTTGAGGATAGCCTGTGGCCTGTTCATTAGCCGACAGCCCATCTTCTCTAGATGTCTAAGGACGGTGATGTCACTGTCACTCTGCACCCAGGGGGTAGGCACACGGACAACCACAACCTGTGGGTAGGACGTAACAAATTCTCCATTCACACGCAGGCCTGCGAAAAGAGAAAAAAGGAAAAAGTTCTAAATTTGTGTCAAGATCAGAACTTACATTAAACACAGGAAACCCGTGCCCCAAGACTGAATGATTACAAGGCTTCCTCTGACTGGCTGAGGTGGAGAGGCAGCTGAATGTCAATCCACCCCAGCCAGAGGAAGCCTTGTATTCACCCAGAAAATACAAACCTTCTTGTGAATGGCCGATCAGTGCTCGGCCGACTTAAAATTTTGCTTCGGGGACAAGAATTTCCCATACAACTGCTGGAACGCCCCCACGACAGCCCCTCTTTTTTTTTTCAAAAAGACTGAAGTGATGAAAAATGAACGGACCGCATGTGTGAAAGGGGCTTGTCACCTCAACTAAACTGTCAAATGGCCAGTGTCCTAACTAATCACATGCAGCACCATGGCAGCTGCAGCTTAAACAGGGGGCAAGATGGCAGCTTCTTTGGCTGAAAATGATAGGGTTTAATTCTGCTTTAAAGTGCCAGAAAGCTTGAGTAAGGTTTTAATCACACGAGGTGCACCCTGAAGAGTGATCTGCATTCGCATCCATCTTCAGAGAGCATTTGACAGGCAGTGAAAGGATTGTATGTTGTACCACCTGCTTTAACCCCTTGATCCTCGCACTAGCATGCAGTTGCGGGAAACTTGCACAGCAGCCCTATTCACTTGAGGGGTGATATTCCTGTCACAGCCACAAAGCAAAGTGGCATGCGTACGCCCTTAGCTTAACCACGGGGTCCACTCCCCCCCCCCCCCCACCTCGCATGTAAACCAAGCTTTTTTTTGTAGAAAACAAACATGTTATACTTACCTGCTCTGTGCAGCCCTGATCATTCCAGCAGTCCCAAGCTGGCCCCTCCCTCCTACAGAGTGCCCCCTGAGCAAGCAACTTGCAATGTGGGCACCCAAGCCCTGGCTGTGTATTCACAGAGCTGTAGCTTGGCCCCGCCCCCTCTCCCTATTGGCTGTGATTGACAGCAGCGGAAGCCAATGGCTTCCGATGCAGTCTCATCCAATGGGGAGAGAGTCCCCAGAGAGCCAAGGCTCTCGTACACTTTGCTGGAGATGGGGGCTTAGGTCAATATTAGGAGGGGCTGCTGTACAGTGAAGGTAAAACACCTTGAAACTTTGGAATTACTTTAATAAACCTCCACCAGAAAAACCTGAACTGGATTTGGCAAGGTGTTCACATATACGTGCTTATAAAGTTGGTGTAGGTTTCAGTGAAGAAAAAACAAAAAAAAAAAACAAAGCTAATAGCTCATGAATATGCAAATGAACAAAATCTGGAAGTTTTAAAATTTTCCACAGGAGGAAAACTCACTAAAAAATGTTCATGAGAAAGAAAACCGCTCTTTTTTGGACCCATCTCCTCCGAGTTCTCATGTCTACGTTTCTGAAGCGCACTACTTAAAAAATTCTGAAGATGAAATGTATTTGTTTTTTTTTTTTCCATGCAGAATTGCCAACGAAAACAATTGTTAGAAAGCAAAGCGCTCGGCTACCCAGAAGACCACGGGGCGATGACGATCTTACAAAACAATTCCCATTTTGGGGAAATGTGAGTTCACACGGGGGCCCCCCCGAGGTCAGGCGTAGTGTGCGTGTGTACGCAGGATTTTGCAGTCAGATGCCACAAGACTGATTAACTCTCTCGTGCATGGGAAATTCAAGAAGAAAGTGATTGCTAGGTCAGCGCTCAAACAGGAAACTGCCGGTCAGCCTCCTCGTATAATAGAGAATGCACCGGCACGTAAGCCTCTTCCAACACATCCATGCAAAAATGCTTTAATAGAAAGAAGCTGCCGCCCTGGCCTGGACTAAACCTTCCATTGTTGTGGGCTCAGTGACCTCTGACTTTGTCTTCTGCTCCTGTGTCCCCACTAAGCCTCTATATTGTAAGCTGTGCTAGATGAATCCTCATTTGTTGGTGAGAAAAAGTTTGTGAATCATTTCTGCATCCTGATTGTAATGAACCATTGAAACAAGTGCAGTTTTAACCCCTTCCTGCCCCAGCATCCCTTTAAAAAGTTCAAAACTCCTGGTTGGGCGAAGGATCGGTAATCCTGAGACAACTGATTGGCTGTCAACTGACTGGAAGCTGATCCTATTGGCTATTGATCATTAGTGGGGGGGCCAAGAGATGTCTGACATGAGCATGCCATTAACACAAACATTGTAAGCCCCAGGAGCACCACCAGTTTTGCTGCCCGACATGTTTTTTAGGTGGGCCGTCAACAGCTTAAGCATTGACTTTAGACTGGGTATGTAAACATTTAATCATCCCCCTCAATCTGGAAAAGGGCCAGCTTGAGTACCTAAATAGGTCATGATAATCGGCCTCTAATATTGCACTGAACGGCTCAGACTGGGAGAGGGGGTGGCGAGACTCTGGGCCAATCAGGGCTCTGCTGCTGTGCACATGCTTACAGCAGGGGATAGCAGAAGGATGACCTCAGCATGCCCACCAATGATTTTGGTCAGTCGAACTTGGAGTTGCGTCTATCAACCTACGTAACCATAGCCAATTCATTCTCCAATAACTGGAAGGTTCTGACCAAAGTTAGTTGTAAACCTCAGACATGAAATATAAACAAAGCATATCCTTCTATCGTGTGTACTTGTCAGTTCAGAGCACCAAGTGTCATTTCTGTCTACCGCCTCCTTCCTCTATCACTTGACAAGTTTTCCTGACACCATAGATAAGGTGACAGGGGAGGGCGCTCCAGCACACAACCTGTGATTGGCAGGCTCAGCTCTGTTCCTGTGTGCAGGGGGGTGGGTCCCTTCCCTCCAATTGGCTCACTTAGCAATTTCAGCTTCCTGCTTTCTGAATGCAGACACAAGTTCTGGACTCAGTTTCATTAGATACCTTCTGTGCTTCTCTATGCAATGCAGGCAGATCATGGATGGTGGGGGAGGGGCCAGCAAGGTGATGTACATAGCTATCTGAAAATCAGTTCCCTCTGTACTCCTCTCAGAAGTAATCAGCCTTGATGCAAGCAGTAGGTTGGCACTTGAATAATTCATTCCAAATATCAAAATGCCTTGATGGGCGTGTCAGTCTTGACGAGTGGGCATTCCTAGGTAGGTTGTATTCGAGATCACCCCGAGGTAACAACCTCCAAGTTCAAAGACTAAACCACACTGATGAGAACTTGACATTTCAAAACTCTGAAAGCAGCAATCTGCAAATGCTGACCCTTGTTGCCTCTCCACATCCCAGAATACAATACAGGCACCTTTGTGACCTGTTGCGCAGCATCCGCATAGCACAGGGTCACTATGCCCAAGCTCTGACCAGGTCAAGCTGAGCTTTGCTTTGGGGCCCCTAGTACAATGAAGCAGAAGTTTGACAAGTGCCGTGTATATAAGCAGCACCTTGTGTATTCATACTAGCACATGCATCATTTAATCACAACAGGTTTCCTTTAAGAAAAAAGCCCAAGACCGGCACAGCAAGGAGAAGCATTCTGCTGCATGAACTACAAGGAAGAGGCGCCTTCCTGCTTTCACATCATTTGCACTTTTATGGCTGCCGCAATGCAGCTTCTGTACGGCTTGCAGCGGATGGGATCAGTGCTCAGAATGCTGATGGGAGGAAAGCCTTGTCTGAGCAGAAAAAAAGATTGATAAAAGGTGAAGGGAGATGGCTGGGATGTGCTGACACAGCCAAAACGGACACATTCAGACTCTTGCACTGAGACGCTAAGTACCATGACTGTGATAAGTGTCTGCTGTCCACATTCCGCAAGAATGCTTTTTGCAGGGGAGGGGGGGGGGGGGGGGGGGGGTGTGAGCCATTGAGGCACAAGCCAATCACTCCCGGGGCAACACACTTGGGTGGTGGTTACAGAAATGCTTAGCCGTGTCCTTTTGATTGTGGTCTATGCAGAGGAGAGGAGGAATGAGGGTCAGTGATGCCTTTCTCCAATCATGGTGTATTGGTGATGGGATGATTGCTGCCATCTTGCCTCTAGCATAGCATAAGGAAGATAAAGGCAGGCTATCAAGGGCAGCCTGCAAACCAAAGGCACTGGTGCCCTTCCTGTGATAGTCATCCCTCTCCATAGGTCAGAACCCAGAGGGAGACTGAGATGAAGCCTTAGGCTAATAGCAAAATTAAAAGAAAATCCTGAATGCTCCACACCATCCAGGCCGTGCATCTCGATGCGTTTCAGACATGCATAAGCTCTTGCGTGGGGCAAAATGTGTGGAAGGTGTAGGCCGAGGCTGCTCTTGATAAATGGGGTTTGTGTAACGTGCGGAATTCTGGATTTTCTTCTTTCCTTCATTGGCAGCCTAAGGCCTCATCTCAGTCTCCCTCTGGGTTCTGACCTATGCAGAGAGGATGATCACAGGAAGGGCAGCAGTGTGATTTGTAGGCTACCCTTGATGGCCTGACTAAAGCCTGGTACATACTCTAGTCGGAGCCGTTGTACTAACCATCAAACATTAGTATAGAAATCTCCTCTGCTATGCTGTTTTGTTCTGACAGGGGGGGGGCTGTTGGTTTTCCAGCATGCCTGTCTGACAAACTGGCCAAGCCTAGCCGGCTTTTGTCGGACCAACTGACATACACACAGACCGAATGTCGGCCAGTTTTTATTGAACCGACTGATGTCTCCCTAAATTCGGCCAGCGTGTACAGGGCTTTAATTTTCATTATCCTATACTAAAAGGCAAGATAGCAGCAACCATCTCAATAACAAAAACACGATATGAGATGGGCATCACAAAACGGCATTCTCCCCTTTCCTTCACTGACCTTCATAGAGCCAAGATGAGCTCTTCCCCGCATGCACTCCCAGCAGTAGAGGATAATGGCCTACTAGAGACTTGAGTGGCATCTTTACGTTCCATATGGGTTCTCAGTGAGGCCTTTGGTTGACCATACATTATGCAATTTTCCTCCCTTGAACTACTGGTTGAAGGAAAGAAAGTCGCTCGATTCCCCCATCAACCACCCAAGTCAGTATTGGGGTAATCCCTCCCACTGCGCTATTGTATTCTGACAGCAGGAAGTTTCCATGCCGTCAGAATAGAATATTGATCTAATAGTCGAGAGATCGACTTCAGTACAACCAGTCCATTCATATTCATTGGGTCAAAATTTGGGCAGCTGAATTTCGATCCATCTGTGGCCAGCTTTGGATGTTGACTTTTGACAAAGTCTAAATTTACATATCAGTAACATAAATTTGCCACACACCCCTGCTGGGAGCGTTGTATATACTGTATGCAGATTCAACTACGTAAAGCAAACCGTGCTGTGTGCTCTGGCAGGACAGTTTTATCCTGTTCCCAGAACAAAGCTAAAGTTGGGTTGAACGCTGCTCAGCCATTCCCAGGAAGCTTTACTTTCTGAATACATACAAAGCTTCCTCTGAGGTGGGGAACGTTACATCATTCGTCCGCCTCAGCCAATCAGAGGAAGCCTTATATGCATTGAGACAATGCAAAGCTTCTAGTAGATGGCTGAGGAAACCTCCGCCTGACTTTTTTGTTCCAGAAGAGAGACCGTCTATCCTGCTGCCAAAATACAGCATTGTATGCAGCTGATGCAACATACAGTTTATACAGCACCGACAGCAGGCACATCTGTTAGTAAAAGGAAAGAGTTAATTTGGGCCAGCTTGATCCAAACTAGTCATTGTAAACCTGGAGTTAGGCCTTAACTTCCCCGCCAGATATGCCAAACAGCTCCCTCCAGTAGAAATGGTCCTTCGAAAAACACTTGGAAACTGACACTTCTGGGACCATCAAGCTCTTGGGTCCCGCCTCACTGGTTCCTTCAGCTGACCTCCATGGCATTACAGGACAAATCACAGAGGTCAGCAGGCTGTAGGAGGATCTAGAGAGCCAAATCTTGAATGTCCCAGTTTTAGCGCCTAAAAGGAAGTGGTAATTTTTCCCCCTCCATCATGTGACAGTGCTGAAGCACCGTACATTGGTAAGAGATCACATGCTCCCCCATATCACAAAGCACTGTGTATTTGTTAGCTGGCTGTGAATGATAGAAGATCTGGAGAGGCAAGAATCTGTGGGTCAGGCACCCATGGATTTTTCGAGCAGGTGACTGGTAGACTGTGCCCCTTCCTTGCCAACCCACGGCAAGCAGCATTTACTGGAACCAATCCTTTTCCCTCCAGCAAAAGCTAAAAGCCTGCCTTTCCTGCCCTTTATTCTGCTGCTGTCAGAGGAAAGGGGATCAGTTGCACAATACTGCCCCCTTCCTGCTGCAGTCCCCCACCACTGGTCTTCCCCCCTATGCGCTGGCCACTGCAGGGAATCTTCAGGATGGGGAGCCAGGGGGGCATGGGGGGGGGGAGGGGTAGGGGTGTGTGCACGGAGAGTCAGTAAATATGTGTTTTATCAGCCCCCTCCTTTTCTGAAGGAACACAGTGAGTGATTGGTACCACTCACTGTGTTCATTCTTAACTAAAGCATAGAGACTCTTAAGAGCCATTACTGTTCATTCTGTGCAGCTGGGGCTGCAGAAATCGAGAATGAGGACTGTGTCCTCAATCTCCTTTTCTAACTCAAATGAGACATCATAGATCAGTTTAGACCCCTGATATTTCACCAAGGTGTCTGAGGGATACAGTAGATGGTGCAGTTACTTAAATACAGAGATCTGTGGGAGACACCGTCTAAAACCAGAAGTGTTGGATACCAGTGGTGGCTCTGCATGAGCACAATGATTGGAGTCGTATGCTGGACAAAATATTCTGTTAGAGGGTGACAGAGCTCAGTTTATTTTTCCCCTAGAGTCAGGGTTGGTTTAAACAAACATTACAACTACACAGCATAAATGCTCACTAAACACTCACTACAGCTTTTACTCCAACACAGAATTTCCATTTGCTGTTATGAACAGAATAGTCTCCACTTGACTATCAGCTGCAAGGACATCTTTCTAAAAACAGCTGAAGATGAAAAACGTAATATCGGCGTTCCAGCTTTAGTAAAGAAGCCAACCTTGTGACCAAACATGTGCGGCCTTGAAATAAAAGTTTTGCATTAGATAACAGGGCAAGCAGTTACGAAGAAGCAGACCAACCACCGATGCTTTCAGAAAACAGCGATTACATTCTACAGAGGAGGGTCTTGCTCCGATTCCTCATTCTTCCAGGGACAGCTGGTAGAAAGTTTATACAGAGGGGAAGGTATGGCTGTGGAACAGTGATGCTACTCCTGCATTTTCCACTCATACAGCTGGCTGTGTTTCAGAATGCAGAGTGCAGAGTCTGGGCTTAAGACTGGCAAAGTGGAGGGGGGGGGGGGGGTGGAGAACACAGGCAAAGGAGCCGAAGCATGTTGTCGTTCTGAAAATGCCAAGTTCCAGAATGTGAGGGATGCCATGGTTAACGGCTGACCAACTCTGAAAACAAGCTAGTGACTAGATGTGGGGAACTGCTCTGCATCATGTACAAAAAGTATCTGAATATACCATGCTGAAGTTGACTGTTTTCTAAGACTGCCTTTAACTTTTCTGCCCAAAAAGGAACCCGAGAAACAATTTTCAGGTCACTTTCAGGTCCCAGGAACACCTACTAAAATTCAATGGGGTCAGTGGTGGATGTCCGCATCCCATTCCCTACACTTCTTGTCCTAGAGACAAGGAGTTAAAGGAAATCTCCCAAAGTGGTGGTAAACTCCCCTCTTAGTCAGTTGTCCCTGAAACTGGCGTCCACACTGAAAGATTTCTCCTCACTCATTGTTCCGGGGGCAACTCTAATTTTGGACTTCTCATCACTTTTACCTTTGGCGATAATGGTCATCAGTAAACAGTGGATTCCCCCCACGAGGCTCAGAATGTAAAAAAACAAAAGAAAGATTGACATACCAACAAACTGCAAAAACTTCTCTAAACCATCTCTACAGTTGGGAGGCTCTTGGGAGAGGGGTTCGCCCCTCTTGCACACCCACCTTTTCAACTTAATCCACCCACACAGGGCATGTTAGGGTAGTGACCCTGTGCAATGCAACAGACATACCAGAGGTGTAAATTAGGGGGTCTTACCAAAAACTGCACAATGAACTCACCGAGGTTGCCTTGCTCAATGGTCAGGACCACTTCATCCATAAGCAGGTATCGGAAATCCAGCTCTTCCTCACAGCATTTTGCTTTGAGGGCTCGCAGTATCTCCTGCTGAGGGTAGTCATCTTTTATCCTTCTGTCTGTCAGGAACCAGATACGTCCGGAGCTGCACATCTTCAAAGGCCCTGGTATGTACAGACGGAGGTCGCCCTAGGACGCGGTCTGAAATATAGAAAAACAAGATTTGTTAAAAAAGCAGCAGAACTGGAAAGTTAGGCAAAACCAAAAACTAATCCAAATTGCTCTGAAACGGGGGGGTGGGGGATTCTTCCTTATCCCAAAGGCAACTAGATACGCCTTGGATCAACAATCTAAAGTGAAACACACACTTTTAATCACCGCACAAAGGTTTTCCAATACACTAAAATCTGTGGGAGTAACCAATTAGTCTTTTCTACAGAGAAAAGGGAGAAAATGATTCAGTGTGCATGGGTCACAGACATCTCAGTAGAACAACATCTCACTGCCCATGCTTCAGTCTCGGGGTAGCCATACCTGGCTTGCTGCAATGATTAGGCGACGGTTGGGCATTCTCTGTGGTCTATAATACAAACATCCTAAAACTGGAAGTGCTTAATGCACAGAGCTTCTCCATCTTGTCTGAAAGCAACTGTCGTGCGAATAAGCCATGTGCCCACTCTGTTAGGCAATTGGCGTTTGCTTGCATAAGAGGCTCATCAGCATTGTTCCTATAGGGTCAAGGCTGGGCAGATGCCTCAACACCTTTTATTTCAGGTAAAGGAGAAGTTAAAGATTATTTTTTTTTTTTAAATTAAAACACATTTATAGTCACTGAGGTGAATGCTGCATCAGCTGATTGCCGAGAGGCAGAGCCAGGTGCTGGTCCATATGGTCAGGATCTTTCCAGAGCCAGGACCGGCGGAGTGACATCAGCCAACAGCAGGCTTTAGCCAGCTGTTACCTTAAAATCGGGTCACAGGAGTGCAAAAATGAACTGCACCTCCTGTGATCCAGAGAGAAACATGGCCATTCTTAATATGTATTTTTTTCTAAACACCTGTGTCTATGGGTAGTCTGGGAATGTAGGCCGCTATTGCCGACTGCTCCTTTTGGGAATTGCAGTTGCCTACTTCCATCCCAATTGTTTTGATTTCATGACTGAGTTTGGGACAGAGAACAAGTATATTAATTCTGACCAGTTTATAGCATGCTTGCTTTGGGTTTATAGTTCAGAAGCATTAAAGGAGAAGTAGGGCCAGAGCTCTGTAGGTCACAGGAGTGCGCTTAGTTCTGCACTCTTGTAACTAACACATTTTCAGCAGACAGCAGACTTTAGCAGTCACTCAGCTGCTCCAAGCTCTGGCGAGATCCTGACTTTAATGTAGGAATCCACCCAGATAGCTTGGACTGGCAGCTGGCTTAGCCTCTCAGCATGCCGCTGAAAGCCTGAGCCAGCCTCTGCCGCACCCTTTACAGCTTTGCACTCCAGTGAGCACTGGAGGAGCAGAGAGTCGCTAACAGTCATGGCTCCCCGTTTAGAGTGGAGGAGAGAACTGAGCTATCAGCACTGTTTAGTCGCTCGGTTCTCCGAGTAGAGCTGTTGGGGACAGGTGCAGTTAGGATTGATGCTGCAGCCATCTAGGAGCATATGATTTTTTTTTTTAATATATACAGTGAGGGAAAAATCTATTTGATTACCTGCCGATTTTGTATAGGTTTGCCTACTGACAAAGAAATGATCAGTCTATTTTTAACGTTTATTTTAACAGTAAGATAGAACAAAAAAAAAAAAAATCACGCCTTTCTGAATAAAGTTATAAAATTGATTTGCATTTTAATGAGTGAAATAAGGATTTGATCACCCATCAGCAAGATTTTTGGCTCCCAGGTGTCTTCTATACAGGTAAACAGATTAGGAGCACTCTTAAAAGGGAGCACTCCTAATCAGTTTGTTACCTGTATAAAAGACCTGTCCACAGAAGCAGATTCTAATCTCTCCACCATGGCCAAGACCAAAGAGCTGTACAAGTATATCAGGGACAAGATTGTAAACCTACACAAGGCTGGAATTGGATACAAGGCCATCGCCAAGCAGCTTGGTGAGGGGGTAACATTGGGTGTGATTTGCAAATGGAAGAAACAAAATAACTGTCAATCTCTCTTAGTCTGGGGCTCCATGCAAGGTCTCAAGGATCACGAGAACGATAAGGATTAAACCCAGAACTACACGGGCGAATCTTGTCAATGATCTCAAGGCAGCTGGGACCAGTCACCAAGAAACCACTTGGTAAGACACAACGCCGTGAAGGACTGAAATCCTGCAGCGCCCACAAGGTCCCCTGCTCAAGAAAGCACAGGTCAGTTTGAAGTTTGCTAATGAACATCTGAATGATTCAGAGGAGAACTGGGTGAAAGTGTTGGTCAGATGAGACAAATAGAGCTCTTTGGCATCAACGCAACTCGCCTTGTTTGGAGGAGGAGGAATGCTGCCTATGACCCCAAGAAAACCACCCGCCACCATCAAACATGGAGGTGGAAACCTTATGCTTTGAGGGTGTTTTTCTGCTAGGGGCGCAGGACAACGTCACCGCATCAAAGGGACGATGGACAGGGCCATGTACCATCAAATCTTGGGCAAGAACCTCCTTCCCTCAGCCAGGGCATTGAAAATGGGTTGTAGATGAGTATTCAGCACAATGACCCAAAACACACGGGCAAGGCAACAAAGGAGTGGCTAAAGAAAAAGCAAAGGTCCTGTCGTGGCCTAGCCACTCTCCAGACCTTAATCCCATAGAAAATATGTGGAGGGAGCTGAAAATTCAAGTTACTAAACGTCAGCCTCAAAACCTTAATGACTTGGAAGATTTGCAAAGAGTAGGACAAAATCCCTGAGATGTGTATAAACCTGGTGGCCAATTACAAGAAACATCCTCTGATTGCCAACAAGGTTTTTGCCACCAAGTACTAAGTCTTGTTTTGCGAAGGGGTCAATTACTTATTTCACTCATTAAAATGCTAAATTATTTATAACTTTTTTGAAATGCTTTTTCTGGATTTTTGTTATTCTGTCTCACTGAAAATAAACCTACCATTATTATAGACTGATGCTCTCTCAGTGGGCAAACATACAAAAATCAGTAGGGGTTCAAATACTTTTTCCTCCTCACTGTATTCCCATATCTCACTTCTCCTAAGATCCAGTTCCTGACTGGATGGCTGACATCCAGGAGTTCAAGTCTTCTCTTGAACCATGCCTGCATTTTAGAGCTCCAGCTCTACTGTGCAGGCATGACCAGAAGAGACGGCATGTGCACTTACATGTTTTACATCTAGGGTGGCAAGTCTCACTATCCTAGCAGTACCTGCACATTACAACCCCGTGGACTTCTAAAGAGCTGTGTACCAAGTACAGGAGACAAAGTCAGATACGTCTCAGAAGTCTGGGGCTGTAATGAGTAGGCACAGCCAGAACTCTTGAGCGCTGGATATAAATACTGGAGGCCTTGGCCATCAGACTGAGGCAATTTGGCATCTGTGGAGGGGTAAATGGGTGCAACTAGGTCAGGGAGAAATACCACATGTGCACTTTGTTCTAAAGTGAATATATTCTTTAGATCTTTCAGCAGGATGAGTAGAATGAAGGACATTTTACCCTTCTGGCTGGGACAGCATTGGCTCTAGGGCAGCTTTTAGCTAGTCCAAGCCTGTGGTTATCAATCTTTGTAGCCAATGAGTGGTTTTGCAGCAACTCGCGCATCCATCTCTTTATGGACCTTGCTTTATGCACTGGTGTGCAGTAATGTTGGAACAGGAAGGAGCCATCTCCAAACTGTTCCCACAAAGTTCTGAGCATAAAATTGTTCAAAATGTCCTGGTATGCCGACGCCTTAAGAGTTCCTATTACTGGAACTATGGGGCCAAGCCCAACCCCTAAAACAAACACTATAATCCCCCCCCTCCACCAAATGATTTGGACCAGTGCACCAAGGTCCATAAAGACATGGATGAGCGAGTTTGGGGTGGAGTAATTTGACTGGCCTGCACAGTTTCAACCCAATAGAACACCTTCAGGATGACTGCAAACCAGGCCTTCTCGTCCAACATCTGTGCCTGACCTCACAAATAAGCTTCGGAAAGAATGGTCAAACATTCCCATAGACCTACTCCTAAACCTTGTTGACAGCCTTCCCAGAAGAGTTAAAGTGGTTATAGGTGCAAAGGGAGGGCCAACTCAATATTGTACTTTAGGGAATAAGACGCCATTAAAGTTAATGTAAGTATAAAAGCAGGCGTCCCAATACTTTTGACAATAGTGATAAGTCTATAGCTCTCCCTGTCTTATCCCATCAACTATATTATTTATTTTACCATGTACATTAGTGTATGTGTGTTTTTCCCCCTTTCCCTCAGATTTTTTTTTTTTTTTTTTTTAAACTTTCCGCTAAAGTTTTTGTGAATCAGTACTGCTGGGACCTTGAAGGGGACATACCCCGAAAGCTTGTCCTGTAAAATTGTATGTTAGTGCAAAAAAAAAAAAAAAAACCCTGCCACGGACAGTACACATTTTTTTTTAAATATAGAAATTAAAATTATATGTATTTTTTCAAAAGATTGTAAGCCCCATGTGCAGAGCCCCTCCTATTCTCTATTGAAATCATACTGCGCGCCCCCACCCCTTTACATTGTAACATGCTGCATAAACTGTTGGCGCTATATAAATCCTGTATAATAGTAATCTATGCATCAGTCCGCAAACCAGGCCGAAACAGCATTTGCCCGTAAAGTCATTGTTCAGAAAGGGGGAAACTGCTAGCTCAGGCAAGCTAAAAATAGGCGCGAGGCAATGTAAAAATATACCCCGTGTATTGATGTAACGAATTGATCTTGTAGCAGTGCTTTAGCTTAACAATTAAATGCAATGTGCAATATACAGGAAGCTACAGAGAACTTATAAAATTAGTTTATAAAAGTTGATTCTGGAACAAAATAAAAAATGTGTGACGCCAACAAATGACTTACGTTTTATTGTGTATTCATTGAACAGATACTACAGGATTTCCTTTAAATAACGCTTAGAAGGAAGTGTGTAATGCTAGCAGTTGATTGGTATGTTGCCCATATAGACCGTTAAAGAGGCAGGCGTCACATTGGGTTAGAAATATGCTGGATTTTACAGTTGATGATATTCGGTTTCCTTGCGACGCAGGCTGCCGGTGCTGACGCAGCTGTTCTACAGCCCCCAGCCGCAAAGGGATGCAAGAGGGCAGACAATGGACTTAGTGTAATGGTAGAAGGCAGCCACACGCCCCCTCCCCCATCCATCCTGCCTGAAACCTGGAATAAGCCACACAAAAGACATGCAGGGACTCTGCAGCATCCCCCCCTCCCCTTGGAAGCAACCACACCCCTACAAGCCAGCCCACTCCTCATCAGGCAGGGTCCTAAAGCATTAATCACAGTATAGAGAGATGTTTGGAAGCAGCCACCCCCTGCCTTGCCGATACAAAGGCTCTTGTGAAGGGGAGAAAGAAAAAAAAAAAAAAAAGAAAAAAAATAAGATTCCAGCCCTGGACACATTGCTAACCAGCACAATGCTGGCGGGATCACCGCCATAGACAAAGCCCAGCCTCCCCGACATAAAGAAGGCAGACAGCCCCTTCCTGTCTCTCAACAGTCCCTGAAGCTGAAACACAATGCAGGCAGCTTCCCCCCACCCCCTCCACCATGTGTGTCGACAAGGAGCCTGGAAACCTGATATAGCCTTTTGTAAGCAAGGCGGTGGCAGGGAGGGGGTTAAGCTTGCCAGGCAGCTTCCCCCCCACCATGATTGTCTGCCTCCCCCCATGCTAGAAGCATGCATGAAGGGATACAAAGACAATAAAGGGTTACAGAGAAGATATTTAACAGCCACGTTGTACATGCAGGTCCCATCCTCCAAGCAGATGCAGTGCTCTTCAATCTCAACTCCAGGCTTTGTAAATCACCGCCTGCCTCCCACCCCAAACAGCACCATCCCTGCCACGAAACCGACATGAAAAAAGAAAAAAAAAATATCTATAAAATACCTTAATGGGTTACTGGAGTCCAAATCTATATTGGAGTTCCTAGCAGAAGTTTAATCACCCATCTCTCTGGTAGCTGAGCAACTCCGATCAATAGATCTTTCAAGCTTCCCACTGGCCAGACATTCTAAGGTGGGGAGAGGGGGTTATGCCCCTCTGTTCTTGATTTACCCATCAGTCTATATTATTATTACGCAGGATGCAGCAAGAGGAAGAAGACTACCCCAGAAGGAAGAATTAAACTGCAAAGGTGGTGGCATGGTCAGTTCCTGCCATCATATAGATACTAAGGAAAGACCTCTACCAACATGAAATCGAAATATCAGTTTTCAGCGGTCTTGAAGTATTTGCAGTTCAATACTACTTCTTTGGAATTAAAGCATCCATGAATGGTTTGAACAATGTTGTCTAGGAGGGTCCACCCTCAGGTAAGCCAACATTAAAGCGCACCAAAAATTCCTACACATCAAGGATGGCTTTTGGCTAGCCAATGAATGTCTGTCAACGCCCACCTCTTCGGTCCATAGAGGACATACAGAAACTAATGTAGCACCGTCCTTAGTAGTCCACTGCGGACAGAGGGGACAAGTCATCACTGAATGTTCTATGGCAAAGGGTGCTCAACCCATGGCCCGCTGATGTGGCCTACAACCTCAAACCAGGAAAGCACATGCACATTGCTCTGGGATGGCAGGTGAGCAAGTCCAGATCGTGATCAACGTTTTGTGGACACGCCATCCCAGAGCATTAGAGTGCATGGAGCCGGCGCCAGCAGCAGAGAAAGCAGGCGGCTGTGGAGAGCTTTTAGAAACTGCACCACACCCGCAAGATGTAATTAGAAGTCTATGGCTCAATGCAGCTAACCCGCAGGTGCACTGAGCTGCACCTGTGGTGCGGGTAAACCGCAGCACATCAATTTGTAAGCAGTCTTATAGGGGCTCAGGACAGCAAGGGTTTACATTTGTAGTTTTGAATCGGGGGGGGGGGGGGGGGGTAAGTAAAATCCCATATTTCATTGTGCCCCTGTTACCAAATCACTTAAGTGCCTCTCACTCTTTAAAAATGTTCTATGGAGTCACCCTACTAGAAGATCCAACCCTTTAACTAGGTTTGAATTGGGAAAAGCCTACCGATTGTAACAAACAGGGCACTGGCTTTGGTTCTGGGCACTCTAAATCCTCCCCAAACCTGGAGTAGAATGGGTGTATCAAAACCAGTGGGTTAGTTGGGCACTGCCTAAAAAACATCCCCCAAAGATTGCCAGCATTCATCTCCTTCTGCCAAGACTCTTCGCATTGTCTATGGGTAATCTAACCATGTTGCAAGAATGCAGTGTTTATAGTTCAGCACATTGCATTACTTTATTGGCTGGGGGCCCTCTGCTTCATCGCAGCAGACAAACCAGTTAAGCATTTTGAATCTGAGAGATCTGCAGACAGGGTTGTGCCATGCTGAAGATGATTAAAGCTGAAACCCAGGCAAACTGCTATATACACAGATAAAAACCACAGTATTTGTCCATTCAGACCTGATTTACACTGAACTGCCACACAGCTGACAGGCTTTTGCCCTTCCACCCCATAGTTTAGCAACACATACAGGATATATCCCCCCTCCAGCCTGGGACTGGGCAGTTAAAGTAGGACTCAAGTCAAGGTTTGGACTTCTAAACCCAAATTAGTCTTCAAAAAGCTCCACCTCCCCACCTCCTAACACCTATGCTGACTAACCTGTGTAAGAAAGGTGTATATACTTACCCATTTTCAGCCCACCCCTGTCCAGTCATGTGATCCCCTGTGCAAGCCAACGATGGCTACAGGGGAGTGGAGACAGCAGTCGAAGTCTGGAATACCTGGCAGTGACGTCATCCATAGGCTCCTATGGCCCCATCCGTTGTTCCCGCACTCCTCTACTCCCCTGGAGCCTCCACAGCTGGCACAGGGGAGTAGGATCACAGGACGATACTGGGACAGGCTCAAAATAAGTATATGCATTTCTTTTACACAGGTTAGTCTGCATAGTTAGGAGGGGGAGGGAGCATTTTTAGGACTAGTTCTGTTTAGCCTGGAATTCCACTACCCTTTTGCTCCCAGCAGTTTTTTTGTGCACAGGTTTAAAGTCATTTAGGCTTGAAGATTACATAAAACCCCCAAAAATAGGGATTTTTGTACTCACCGTACAATCCTTTTCTCTGAAGTTCATTGACGGACACAGCTCCTTTAGTTCTTGACCTTAGGGTTATCACGCCACCTTCAGGAGAGGACTAGGCAGAACATGTAACGCATGTAAAAACAGACTGCTTAGCACCGTCCCTCTGGCTATAACCCCTCACCCTGCTTCCTGCAGCTCAATTCGTCAAAAAGCAGTACAAACACAAATAGGAGGGGTGGGTGCTGTGTCCGTCAATGAACTTCAGGCGTGCGGGCCGGTTTGTGGGACCCAAAGGGACCGCCACCTCAGCAGAGGTTCCTGCGGCATCCTGTATCTACAGGGTATCCCGCACCGCAGTGATAAGTGCTCCTACTATCGCTTTTTCCTGTGCTAACCCAGACAGTCATTCTCACTGTCCGAACAGTCCTGGTGCGCATCCTCTGACACGTCAGAACAGGGGCTGCCAGTCACCATGGGACCAGAGTCTGAATCAGAGCTCCCCCCAGAAGACGGGGGGGGGGGGGCAGGAGGAGTTTCTTACCCCCCCCCCCCTTGCGCCCGCACGCTGCTTCCACCCTGGCAACAAAGGTCTCCAGGACCGCCGACAAAGCGTCCATAGGCACCGCATTTTTTTTGCAGGTGAGCCGGTTGCAATAGCAGGGATGTCTGGGGAAGAAGCGCCAGCTTCTGACGCCATACTGACCCTCACTCGCCTGCCATAACTTAGGGACTTAAGGCAAGGTACACAAATCCCACCATCCTAGCTGCACAGACTGAGGGGCCCCTGCGCAGGACTCACCACCCTGACCGAGTGCTGCCGCTGACCGCTCTGCCCTGTTTTAGTCACAAAGTGCTCAGAGTGAAAACCGCGCTGTTCTAAAAAAGGTATACAGACCCAGCGCTAGAGGTAAAGATTGAGCTGAGGCTACAAGAAAATGGCCACCGGCTGTCAGCACAAGAAAAGCACCAAGAAAATGGCTGCCGAACCTTCTAGAAAATGGCTGACAGCCCATACATTGCATAAGACTACAGGAAAATGGCGGTGGCCTCTGTGGTAAATTTACTCAGGCACCTCACAGCGAAGAAAAAAGGGAAAGAAAAGTAAAAACTGGCCTTAACAGCCAGCGCAGCCCCCCTGGCCTAGGTACAGACACGGAACCTCATGCCCAGTCACACATCGGCCCCAGCAAGGGGAGGAGGGAATGAGGGATAGGGAGAGAGGCAAGGGAGAGCGTGGGAGACCCCCTAGTCGACTTCCCAGGGAATGCCCAGCTGCTCTATCCTGCCGAGGCAGGGAGAGCTGTACTTACCCTTCTGTCGGGATTGCTGGACGCATTCCACTACAGACCCATCACCCGAGCAGTACGGGGTGGCCGTTGGCCACGGCACACTGACACGGATGGCAGTAGCCCGGTCATATGTGTGCCCCGCAGCATATAGCTCAACGGCCGCCCCTGGAGCAGAAGGGGCATGTCGTGGCCGAACCAGCACGTAGCTAGGGTCTGCTTACGCTCAATGGCCAGGCTGGGGAGACTACAAGGATCTATATTATCCAGCCTGTCACCCAGCCGGCTGTTGATTGTAGATCACAGGATCAAAAGTTGTAGAAAAAAATCCCAGGACCAATGGCCCCGTCAGGGAGCCAGGTCCTTCTACACTAGGCAGAAAAAAACTGAGCTGCAGGAAGCAGGGTGAGGGGCTATAGCCAGAGGGACCGCCCCCTAGGCGGTGCGGTGCAGTCTTGCTGTTTTTACATGTGTTACATGTTCTGCCTAATCCTCTCCTGAAGGTGGCATGATAACCCTAATGTCAAGAATTAAAGGAGCTGTGTCTGTCAATGAACGAAAAAATAAACCTCCACGCCAGCAGTTTAGAGTTGCTCTTGAATGGGCCTAGAATTACTCACTCCACAAAGTGCAGGGTGACATACAATGTGTAGGGGCCTCTGATGGGGACTGGTAGTAACGTGTGTTGGGGAAGTGATCCCGCAGCCGGATCAGAGTCCATCTGAAAGTCAGCTTGCCAGATTCAGGCTCAATTCACACTTGTGCGACTTTGAACATCAAAGTCGCAATACAAGTCACAGCCCATTCTTTTCAATGGAAAATTGGTGCGACTTTGAAAAGGTGCCAACGCTGCTTTTATGCAACTTTAATCCAGAGGGTGCAATTGAACGACTTTGGAGTCACGCAAGTGTGAATGGAGTCTTACACACCCTTGAAGCTGCTGGAAGCGCCCCCCCCCCCCCCAAAAAAAAAATAAAGCCACCACTGGTAGTTTCTACAGCATTGGCAGTAAAATGGTTAAGGAGAAGCAGCACTCATGAGCTTATTTGTCAACTCTGCTCCCACACCCACCCCCCTCCTGTTCTGCCTTTACCTTACCAAGACTGAGCTCTGCTGTGCGCTCTACAATGCAGAACCAGACAACCCTTAAGGACAAGTTCACCTTTACAAAAAAAAAAAAAAAAAGAAGCACTTTTACAGGTAAAAAATGTGTTTTATTTTTCTCGTTAGGGACCTGTGAAGCATTTCCCCCCATGATCAGCAGAATGTGGGTATAATGCCACGGTCCTCCAGACTTTATCTGGCCGTACCCGGGCAGGCAGTTACACTGGGGTTGATTTACTAAAACTGGAGAGTGCAAAATCTAGTGTAGCTATGCACGGTAGCCAGATTCCAACTTTAAGCTTTGTTCAAAAAAAAAAAAAAAAGCCTAGAAGCTGATTGGTGTACGCACAACTGCACCAGATTTTGCATGCTCTAGTGTTAGTCAAACAATTGTGACAGGAAGCTCAATAAACTACCACAGCGCCCAATAGAACCATGGTAATTCATTGGGAACTACAGAGAGCTGCAAAGGCTGTTGGTACTTGTAGTTTTCCTATTCACAAACACTGTAAAATGAATAGGCCGTGGTATATTCATATTGTAACAGCTAGCGGGTGAGGGGAAAAAAAAAAAAAAAAAACACATTAAAAACACTGCGCTATCAAAGGTATAAGCAAAAATCCTCTGAACTGGTAAAAATATATCCTCTACACCGTGGTAATAATGTATAAAATATAAGAAAAATATAAGACACGTGCTTAATAGCCAAATAATAAAATGACAATGTGCATTTATATAGTGAGGAAAAATATTAAAGCAAATACCAGTAAGTCAGTGGAAATCTAAATAGATCGAAATTCTGGAATTATAAAAAAGTGCTTAAGAGCACTGTGCAAAGTCCAAATTGATCCAATTTACAGGTGCTCCACACTCCATGCGATTCAGTATGCTGTGAAAGTGATGCGATAATCAGACGCTGTGTTCTCACTCAGGTGCCCCCCTCCATGTAATGAAGGCTCACCCTAAAAGGGTTGTAAAGGTAAAAATTTTCACCTTAATGGATTCTATGCATTAAGGTGAAAAAACTTCCGACAATACCGCCGCCCCCAGCGCCCCCGTTTTACTTACCTGACCCCTCAAAAGTCAGCAGCTCGCTCCCGACATCCATTTCGCCGCTCAGCCTGGCCACTGATTGGCTACAGTGGATTGATTGAAAGCAGCGCAGCCATTGGCTCGCGCTGCTGTCAATCACATCCAATGACGCGGTGCGCCGGGGCTGAGTGATAGTGAGCGGCTATAGCCGCCGGCTGTATCACGGGAGTGCGCCCGCAAGAACTAACCACCATGCGAGGGAGCTCGCATTAAGGTGGTTAGTTCTCGCGGGGAGGAGCTAAAACAGCCGCTGAGGGACCCCAGAAGACCAGGTTCGGGGCCACTCTGTGCAAAACGAGCTGCACAGTGAAGGTAAGTATAACATGTTTGTTATTTATTTATTTTTTTTTAAATTACCTTTACAACCCCTTTAAGGTGTGTGACCTTGCTGTTAAGCTCTTGGTCAATACACGCTTTGGATCCACTACAGGGTTCAACAGTGCATCTGGGATCCTGGATCAATCGCTCATGTGCCTCAGTAAATCAATAAAAAAGGATCTCATAGTGTAGTATGCTTATGCAATTTATTGAACCAAAAATATAGGTCCTACACAGGGTACTCACAATATCCAGGTGCTTCAGTGCGCCATTCTACATCAAGCAAAAAACGAATGTTGGAAACTGGCCAGTAACGGGATGGTGTGCTGATCGTTCCTAACAGCATATCTGCCAAGCGTTCCGTCCTGTCCCCTTCCACTACTTATGTCGATACAAGGGAATTTCGTATCTTCCTCAGGGGGTGAAGACACCAGTCTTGCACTGGATGCTGGAGCGAACGGTCAAAAAGCACTATAGGGTATCTTCCTCTTTGGCCTCAGTGGGTCCTCTCCCCTTTCCGGGTCGGTTAGTGTTTGTGGGGGGAGCTGGGTCAGCAACTTTGGGTCAGGCACCTCCCTTCCTTTGAGGCACGCCATTTGTCTTAAATTTCCAGCTTAAGCAAACCGGGAGTATCTTTCTGCATCCATATGATTTTAAATCTGCAAGGGTTGTCACTTCATTATATCATATTAAATATTCCCCTGAAGGAGAGATACACATCTTTGAAAGGCGTTGGGTGCAAGACTCCCTTATGCATCACTTATATTATGATATGACAGCACTGTAAATCTGTTCCATTACATTTTTTTTTTTTTAACATGTTTTGTACTTTTTATATTGAATAAAATGTCATACTAGATTAATCTTGCTAACAGTTCTTCGTGCCTTTAAAGTCCACAATAGGGGATTTTGTTCTTTCCCTTCCAATAAAAGGTTTTTTTTTTCTGTCCTATGCAACTTTCCTAAACCTGTCAGCAGTTCAATGAGGTCAAAAAAGAAAACCCCACCCAAAGCAACCACAGGATGGAAAACAGGTGATCGCTCCCTCCTTGCATGTCATAGCCCTCTGTTCTGAATGTCCAATTACTGTCTGTGCTGGCCCAGCTCCCCCGCCCTTTTTTTATGTAGCTGATGGAGAAGAAAATGAGACTAAAGTGCATCACTTGATTGAGAGACGGATCTGAGTCAGCAGACAGCACATCTCAGGGCAACGTCTACATAAGGGAGGAATGAGAAGAAAAAAAAAAAAAAAAAAAAAGTATAAAACGCTCATAACCTGGGAGTGTTTTTGTTGAAACAAATGGTTGGGTGACTGAGTTCCCCGGGACATTTCTGAAGCAATAAATGGCGTGTTCCACGTGCAATCAGTAATCAAACTAGCTCCAGTCTCTGCTCAGCACATATGGCCTAGTATAACCCAGATAAAGTGAGGTCGCCGAGTTCAGGCCCTCGGCACGCAGAAATTTACACTTTAACAAGTCTGTTTTGATTACAAATATTTCTTTCAAGAGTTGAACCTTTTCTGGTTTTGCCAGTTAGTAATGCAGTTCCAGGCAATTCTCACTCTACTTAAAGTCTGAAGATAACCCCGGGGGGAATTTGTAGATGGACTGTAAAGACATTTTAGTGTATTTCCACTCAAATTCTGAGATTCTATGGATTACAAAGGAAAGTGCTGGAGTACTCAAAAAAAAAAAAAAAAAAATTACACATCAAGCTGTGCAAACTTTTGCTAGCATTTTTCACACCGGCGATAATACTTAACTGCCCTCTGAAATCCCCATCACTGCGGATCGTTATGCGGAGGGCGGTTATAGCAGCAGTTAGGCATGCAGGAGGTTCTCCTACCACTTTGTCGAATGGCAAGTTCACATCGCAGCACTGCACCGCAACTGAGGAAAGCTCGTCTCATGGCTGCGACAAGGTCCCATTCATCTCAATAGACAAATAGGCATCTTCGTTGTCTGTTTTAGAACAACTTTGATGCAGCTCCAACCATTTAGAACATCACTGAAGTGGTTGTAAAGACTGAAGGTTTTCTTCTTCTTACCCTTCATACATTCAGGACTGTAAAAACCTTCAGTGTGCAGCTCCCCTCTCATACTTACCTAAACCCGATCCAGCCATGTGCATTGGCTGAGATGCAGCAGCAGGAGCCATAGGTTCCCGCTGCCGTCAATCACAGCCAGTGAGACGGGAGTGGAGGACAGGGGTGGGCCGCGCCCTTATAAACGCAGAAAGACGGCTCGGGAACAGGCATGCGCAAGTGCCCCCAAAGCAAGCAGACTGCTATGGGGCACTTGGTAGGGAGGGGGGCCCACAGCGCTGGCAGGGGACCCAAGAAGGAGGATCAGTGCTGCTCTGTACAAAACCATTACACAAAGCAGGCAAGTGACTAATAATTTAAAGGCATTTCCTTATAATGCAAGCGGTGTAAGGGTACTTTCACACAGGTGGACCCAATCGGATCGTCCAATCACCTTTATGAAGGTGCAGGCGTCAACAGACATCCAATCCTGTCTACTAAAAATAGATGGACGGAGATCCATTACCCTTCAGTCTACTGGATCGGATTAGACAGAGGGCAGTCAGGTGTAGACAGACAGGCAGATTTACATCCGACCGCCCATAGAAGTGAGCAGGCTGTGTGTGTCTGCTCCGCGTAAGTGGAGCGGACATGGACCAGACATTTTTGCTGGGGGGGGGGGGGGGGGGGGGGAATGGGGGGCTATGCTCAGTTTTAAGTACCTGAACCGGACTTAATAGCCTCTTGTAGTCTATACAGAGCTTACTTAGACCAAGCCGTAGAGGGGGAACAAAGAAGCCACTAAAATGTGTGGCAGTGCTCATGTGCATGCTGAATGGAAAGGAGAACAGAACGATAACATAAGATCATCAATCTCCTGCTTCTCTGTTCAGTCACAGGCTGGAAGGAGGACAAGACCTGGTAACAGGCTGAGGTCAGATTCACAGACATTGCTAGGGATTCAGTTGCTGATTGGTTGAAGTTGCAGGCAGGATTGCTAAAAGGCTGCCTGTCTGTCCCTATGGAAACGCTCTCCCTACTGTTTGAGACTTGTTCCAAGAGGCAATTCAGTTGCCACAGCTGGAGAGGAAGTGATGCCAAAGACAGGCAGGCTATTAGCATTCCTAATTTTGTCGTTAGCGTCAGTGTCCCATGTCTGACATCAGCCTTCGGGCCTATTCACACGGGCAGACCAATCAGGTCAGCCTATCTTTTTTTTTTTTTTTTTTTTTTTTTAGGTGGACCCGATCAGACTCTCCATTGCCCTCTACGGAGTGGCGGATGTAAACTGACGTGTGTTTACACCCAACATTCGATCATAGCCAAAAACAGACGGATGAGAGACCCGTTCCATCAGTCTGGTGGATTGAATCGAATTGCAGTCAGATGTAAAAGGGACAAAGGATCTGTTTATATCAGACTGCCTCTAGAAAAAGTGGGCTGCATCAGCTCTGCATCAACCTGTCATTCGCCTGCTTAGCGAACACCAGCAGAGAGCTCCCCCGTTAAGCAGGCGGATCCACTGGCAGAGTCTACTATTGAGAGAACCCTTACTGTACGGCAACAGGGAGGAAAAAAAAAACAGCTCTGGAGTGAGAGGGCTGTGTAAATCTCATCACTGGATGGACACATACAATTCCTTTGGCGGGGGGGGGGGATACATGACAACTGAGCTCAACATGAGTAATGCCCACAAATTGGGCTTTTATCAGGGGGGAGCAAAATACATTTTCTTCACATTTTAAGAATGTTTGTCATTAATGTGTGGACCTCTTTACAATTTTTAATCCTCATGAGAGTTCCTTAGCGATGACTATTTTAATATAAAGGACTGGAAGGATTTTCCCCCTTAATGACCAGGCCATTTTTTGAGATACGGCACTGCTTCGCTTTAACTGACAACTGCGCAGTCGTGCAATGCTGTACCCAAACAAAACATACTTTTTTCACCACAAATAGAGCTTTCTTTTGGTGGTATTTTTTTTTGCTATAATACATATCCAAAAAACAGTCATCAGTTTAGGCCGATATAATATTCTACATATTTTTTGAAAAAAAAAAAAACCAAAAAAACACAAAAAAAAGAGGCAATAGGCGTATATTGATTGGTCGGCGCAAAAGTTATTAAGTCTACAAACTATGGGATTTAGGGACTTTAATTTTTTTTATTGTTTTTACTAGTAATAGCAGCAATCTGCGATTCTTAGCAGGTATGCGACATTGCATAGATTTCCTGTTTAAAGGGGTTGTAAAGTCAGGTTTATATTAATTGTCTTCTGTGTGTAGCAGCCCCCTAAAACTTACCTGAGGTCCCTCTGTCCAGCAATGTCCACGAGTGTCTCAGCCGTCAGATGCTCCTTCACGATTGGCTGAAACACCAGCGGCGCCATTGGCTCCTCCTGCTGTCAAAGTCAGCTAGCCAATCAGGGGAGAGAGGGGGCAGGAGTGGGTCAGGGTTCCGCATCTGAATGGACACAGGGAGCTGTGACTCAGCTCGAATTCCCAATAGCAAGCTGCTTGCTTTGGAGGCACTTAACAGGAGGGAGGGTCCAGGATCACAGAAGAGGCACCCGAGAAGAGGAGGATCTTGGCTGCTCTGTGCAAATCCACTGCAGCATAGCAGGCAAGTATAACATGTTTATTTTTATAGGAAACACACACAAGCCTTTACAATCACTAAGCAGCAAAACAATGTATTGGCGTTTTTGCAGGATAGCTTGAGAGAGAGCGAGAGAAGCTTCACTGTGGAGGCGGGTGCAGAGGACATAGCCAACCATGAAAGCCCCATAGTAAGTCTATGAACAACGTACCTGTCCATTCATTTTACAGCCATTGTTGGCTGTGTCCTCTGCAGATCTTCCACTGCTGGAGGCAAGAACGAATCGGCTTAAAAAAAAAAAAAAAAAAAAAAAAAAGTATAGCGATTTCTTCTTTATAGGGCTAGATAGGTTATTCTTATATTGTGGTCTCTAGATGTAGCAATGTTAGGGTGGACTTATCCTTTAATGTCCACCCTGAAAACCTCACTAGCAATTCGCCGCCATGATCGCTCAGTCCTAGCAGCGCACACTGCAAAAAATAAAAAAATAAACCCCATAAGACCATTAAAGTGTTACTAAACAAACTGTAAAATTAGTCTTGAATATGCAGTAAAGCATGCTTGTTATACTCACTGTGGAACCTAAGGGGTTAACCCTCTGCATTGTGTAAAAAGGCTGTTTGATCCTGTCCTCTCCCCTCCACTGTCCAATATATTTCCAGATAATACAGAGACAGGCTGCAAATACTGAGTTTGGCGTGTACTGCTAGAGTTTTTTTTTGTTTGTTTTTTCTTGGGAGGGTGCATGCAATCAGCACAGGGCCAATCAGCACTGTCCAGATAGAGGGGGGCAGAGGTTCTGTATCCTGATAGGACAGTCAGAGCAGAATGAAAACTCCCCACACAAGCATTAACCAGACACTGATAGAAGTCACCATTCTGCTATATACTGATGAGAAAAGGTATTTAGCAGTTTATATTTACTAAAATAGTTGCATTTCCATGTTCTGTGTACTGTAGAAGACCAGATATTAGATCCAGGACCCTGTATTTACTATAACTACCAATTATTCTGCCCTGATTCACATCTCCGAGTTTATGACTACACAGCAACAATTAGAAAGTGAGGCTTACAGCATGTTAAAGCAGCCAGAAAGCTCAGGCACAAAAGCTCTCACTTATGTGTCAGTGTTTCATGTAATTTTGGAGAGACACACCTCCCTGCCCGGGGGGCAGAAGGGAACCTGGAGAGGCCATGCGTAGCGTACGAAGGCGTCACACACATCAATGAGCCTCAATTACAAAGACAACAAGATTACCGCCTGGCTTTTACTGAACGGGCACGTCATGACATCCGCAGCAAATCCTCGTCAGCGTCACATGACTTCCTGTTATCAAAGAGCCCTACACACTGCTGCTGGCAGCTGGCCCATAATTCAGTAGGTGTGTATATAGTCCTAAACCATGCCGAGTGGATTACGTTAAGATCTACTAGGATTGTAACGCGGCAAACCTACAATGCAGGTTTAACCACACGGATTACCAGGAGCTAGCAAGCAGCAGTAATTCAAAGTACCTCAAGCCAAATGGCTATATACATGTTTGTAATATTTACATGTTCACCATATCTGCCAAAATGTGTGTCATTCTGCCCAGCTACCGCGTGAGTCATATATACCAAACTGCATCATGACGAAAGGAGATCCTGCTATACCAGCTCTCCACCTCTCAGGTCTGTGGTCAGCTCACTGGTCTACTAAGGCATTGCCTTCAAGCTACCCAAATGTCTCCACCTCCCAACAAACCTGTTGTGATTGCTGCACTGCAATAGAGCCTAGTAGGCTCACACACAGTGCAATCTTCCAACTCAACCCAAACTCATGTGCAGAGATTTGTCATTTTTTTTAAGTGCAGAACTGGACAAATCTTTTTATTTGCTGGGAGTTGTTTAAAAGAAGTATGGGGTTTTGTTTTAAGAATCATACTTGCCTAGGTGGATGCAGCATCAGTCCACCCCCACCAGCTTCTTTAAGACTGAGAACCGAGTGATCCAACACCACCGAACCCTTGGTTCTCACAGCTCCCCGAGCAGAGAGCTGGTTAATCCGTCACCTCTGTCTTCTATGCCCCCCCGACCTGAGCCAATGAGGAGGGAGAGGGCCTCTGCTCTCATTGACGTCGCTGGATGGAGATTGTTCTCAGGTAAAGGGGGGGGGGATTTACCTTAATGTATAGAAAGCATGGAGGGGGGGAAAAAAAAAAAAAAAAAAAAAAAACCACACACACCCCTTTGCCTTTAGAACCCTAACCTCTAGTAATTCAGAACATTAGAAAGTGGCTGAACTCCTAAAGCTTGGCTATAAATTACAGAAAGGGTTTAAAAACAAAAAAAATAAATACACTAATGCCAAATGCTCCGCTTCCCAAACCCGAATTGTGAACTTATCAGAAACAGCTGACAGCGCTCAAGGCCATGCACATACCAAACCTGATATACTGACCGCCAAACATCTTTCCAGCAAGGTAGAATTAAGAGTGGTTTGTTACTGAATATGATCTTTCTAGAGCCCTGGTGCCCAATCTACAGCCCTGTGAAACTTACTGTGGAGCCCTCGGGGCCTCTGCTGACCATTAGGTTTTCCTTGCTTATGTACTGCAGTGAAGTAGAAATATTTGACTGTTCTATAGTAGATAAATGGTTTGGTTCCTTTACACCATCTTACTTTTTCCCTCTGATTCTTTTATGCATCTTGCTGAGAAGAGTATCTTCAGTAAATTGTTAAAAGGGACTGCAAGGAGCACAAATGTAGAAATATTTGTAAAGGGGCTGCAGTCCCCTGAAGCATGTCCCCAGTAATGCCTAGACAGTGAGCGTCACTGTACCCACCTCTGCACTTCGTCCAATCAAAGAATGTGTCGCATTCATTCAGAAAATGGAAAGAATTCTCTGAATGCCGCTTGTGCCGAGCAGCCAAACTCGTGTTCACAGCAGGACAGACGTTCTATTTAATAAAAAATAAGGATCACTGCTGTGCTGCCACGTGTATTTGTATTCAGCCAGCTTTATGGAGCTAAGAGACCATGAAACTCTAAAGTGGAAAAAAAAAAAAAATAGATTTTTATTACTGCTTACCTGTAAAATCCTTTTCTTGGAGTACATCATGGGACACAGAGCCCAATTACTTAATGGGTTATGGGCCACCTTCAGGTGCTGACACTGGTATACCCAATCCAGGAAGTTCACTCCCTATATAACACCTCCTTCCAGGAGCACATCAGTTTTTTGTAGCAAAACAATTTACTTAAATCCCAAAAGAGGGGAGGGACATCTGCGTTCCATGATGTACTCCAAGAAAAGCATGTTACAGGTAAGCTGTAATAAAAATCCTATTTTCTTTATCATACATCATGGTACAGAGCCTAATTACTTAATGGGACGTCCCATAGCAATGCTACTTGATGGGAGGGAGAGACAACACGCAGGGTACCCCCAGACTTGAGGACTTCTACTGCTGCCTGCAGAACACTGTGCCCAAAGGCAATATCCTCATACCTCCTTACATCCACCTGACTAAATTTGAGAATGTATGCACTGAAGACCAAATTGCGGCCTTACAGATTGTAGCCATGGAGGCCTGGTGACCCACAGCCCAAGAAGCACTAACCGCTCTGGTAGCGTGCACCTTAACTTGAAAAGGGGAACTTACCCCTTAAATTATAGGTTTGAATTATAACTTGCCAAATCCACTTAGCGACAGTGGATTTAGACGCTGCCTGTCCTTCCTTAGGACCCTCTGGCAAAGTAAATAAGACATCAGTCTTAAGAATGTGAGCAGTTGTCTTTAACTACATTCTCACTGCTCTCACCACATCAAGACAATGTAGTGACTTTTCTTCCCTAGAACATGGTTTTGGAAAAACCGATGGCAGGACAATATCTTGGTTCAGGTGGAAACCTGAAACCACTTTTGGCAAAAAAGCCTGGACGAGGGCGTAACACCACTCTGTCCTCATGAATAATCAAATATGGCTCTTTACAAGAAAAAGCAGCCAATTCCGAAACCCTCCTTGCTGTGGAAATAGCAACCAAAAATACCAGCTTCCTTGTCAGAAGGACTAACGAAATATTAAAAGGTGATTTAACTGTCGGATTAATACGCATTACCCCTTGCATAAAACCCGGACTAAGAACGCGTAGCAAGTGTTCTTTGAGATAAAATCAATAAGGCCGAGACTTGGCCCTTAATAGTACTCAAGGCCAACTTCATCTCTACGCCTAATTGTAGAAAGGCAAGAATACTGCCTATGATATAGCTTTGAGGGTGCCAACCCTTGGATTCACACCAGGAAACATAAGCCTTCCGGACTCTAATGTATAGTTCTGGAAGCTGGTTTCCTTGCTTTAATCAAAGTAGAGATAACTGACCCGGAAAGCCCACGTTTCTTCAGAACATGGGTTTCAATAGCCAGGCCGTTAAATTTAACGTTTGTAAAGTAGGATGGAATATCGGCCCCTGTGAGAACAGGTCTGGCCTTAGTGGAAGGGACCATGGATCCTCCACTGCCATCTTTATGATTTCTGCATACCATGACCTTCTGGGCCATGCTGGTGCTGCCAGAATTACCGGTTTTCTTTCCGGCTTGATCCTGCAAAGAAGTCGAGGCAGCAATTGAATAGGGGGAAATGCATAGATCAGTGAGAACTGATCCCACGGAGTCACCAACGCATCTGTTCCGCATGCGAATAGATCCTTTGTTCTGGACACAAAGTTGACTAACTATGTTAAACTGGGCGCTAGAAGATCTACGTCTGGAGTCCACCATCTTTGACAAACAGCCTTAAAATATGTCAGGGTGAAGAAACTACTCCCCTGGGAATAATCTGCTGGCGACTTAAGTTGTCCGCCTGCCAATTCTCTATTCCTGGAATGAAGACTGCCAATAGGCACAAAATATTTCTTTCTGCCCAAGTTAGAATATGGTTTACCTCTCTGCGCGACTCTTGGTGCCCCCTTGGTGATTGATATAGGCCACAGCGGTGGCACTGACAGATTGGATCCTGACAGGACAATCCCTTAACTTGGAAGTCAAGGCTTTCAGAGCCAGATGCACTGCCCGAATCTCTAGGATGTTTGATGGGCAAGGCTCTTTCAGTTCTTTAACACTGTCCTTGGACAGTTGACTTCCCTGTTGTTACCACTTTCAAGTTAACTAGTCTAAAGGATTTACCTTTTTAGCAGATTCTTTAGTATCCACCAATTGAGGCTTTGGAACACCCTTGGGGACAGCCGCATTGGCAAGTCCAAAGCTTGGATCGTTTTGTTCCAAGCAGATAGAATACTGTTTTGCAACACTTTTCAATGGAACTGGGCATAGAGAACTGCTTTGAATGAAGCCATCTTTTCAAACAACCTCATGCAAAGGCGAATGGAGGGCTCTGCTTTTGATTTGACGCTCCGCATCAACTCTTATGGAGTTTTTTGCCTGGGCAAGAACACCTTTTTTCTGGGCTGTATCTATGATCAGACCCAAATACTCCAGATTTTTTTTTTAGCCGTTTTAAAGGGAGACTTCTCTAGGTTGAGAACGCAACCCAGACTTTTCCAGGTAACTGGTTGTAATGTGTACACCTTACTCTGAACACCGATTGGTCTATTAGCAATAGATCTAGGTATGTCAAGACTGTTTATAACCTGTGCCCTTAACCTGGCTAGAGGTGGGGCTAGCACTTTTGTGAACGCTCGGTGTGCTGTAGCTGGCCCGAAGGGCAAGGCTACAAACTGAAATGCTGTTCTTCGGACCGCAGAAACCTTTGGTGAGCGGGAAATATATGGACATGCAGATATGCATCCCTGATGCCAAATAGATGCCAGAAGTTTTCCTCCTTGTAGGATAGAAACTACTGACCTGATTCTATAGAAAGGAGTGGATCTTCAGGAACGGATTTAGATTTAGATTCTTTCAGATCTAGAATGGATCTGTTCAATTTCTGTGTGGATCTGTACATGTAAAGGAAATGCATGAAAAAGGCAGTGAAGGTTTTAAGGAACCTAAGAAGAAATAGATCAGCTGACTCCTAGAGGTAGCTTGAAAGAGGCACGAACCATCTCGGTAAGAGATTTGTACCAGCAACCTCTCAGATTCCTAGGCTGAAAAAATGTTCAACTCCAGTTGTCTCCTCCGCAGGAGTAATCAGTTTGCCTTTCTTCCTGATCACCTGAGGGTAACCCCTCATCCTCTACCCACTGTTCCCTTGATAAGGGGTCTAAGGGAGTGGAGGGAGATCTAACACGCTTTCTATCCCTTTGGATAGCGGATGCAGTTAAAGTCGCTAATTTTCCATGTAGGCCCGGCAGGGCGGAGGAAAAAACTAATTTTCAATCATGTATACAGGGGCTGAATGTTTTCTCCTCTAGAGTCCGACGGTGGAGGCTGTCGCCACTGCCTAGAGGCAGCTGCCCCTGGCGCAGGGGAAGGAGTCAGTTTAAATAAAAGGACGTTTATTTTTTTTTGCCAAAAAAAAGGTAAAGGGGAGTACCTTTCCCGCTAGAAATCTTTTGGATGTATTTGACCAATTCCTCCCCAAATAGTCGCTCCCCATGAAAAGGGAAACTAGTCAGAAGATTTGCAAGATGCTTCGGCTGACGAAGTTTTTAACCACAGGGTCCTACGCATGTGTTTTAGCACAAGCGCACGGCAGGACGCTTGGTGAATAGAGTCTTTCATGGAATCTTTGGTAAAACATAGCGCCTTTGGTAGTTCGGCTAACTGATGGGCCTGTTGTGCAGGGACCTCCCTAAGGGCCTCTTTGAACTAGTCCTTTAGGGACTGACAGATGCCTATTGCAGCGACTGCAGGCTGAGAAAGGGCACCTGCCAGGAAAAGAGGATTAACAAATATTCCAACTTCTTATCTGTTGGATCCTTAAGCATTTGTGCATGGTCTACTGGACAAGTAAAATTTTTATTGATGCTGGAAATCGCAGCGTCTACTGCTGGTACTTTCCATCTTTTGTGAATTTCTCCATGGGATAGAGAACTGAGAAACTCTTTGGAGGGAGAAAATGCTAATCTGGATGATCCCATTCAGCATAAGCTATTCCAGTAATGCATAGACCAAAAACGCATGAAAAGGCTGTAAAGGTTTACCACCAATAGGTTCCAATGCCTTAGCCTGGCTTGCCATATCTGGTATCTCCGGAGAGGATAAGTGTGGAGGCATGACTGGAGTTCCCAGCGCCTGGGGGTGGAGCCTTGGGTGCTTTAGTAGTAGCCTTAGAAGCCATAGTGCTAAGCACAAAGCAGAGGCACTTTAAGACAAATATACTATTTGCTGAGCAATAGTCTAGCAATAATGTTACAATACAGATCAATTTCTGATGCTGAACAATTGTATTTCCCGATTACTTCCCAGTATGTGCGCTGTGTGCTCCACGCGGACGCTGAATCCTGCACACGGTGCCGCCCGTCTTAGACCATGCCTTTTTCAGTGACCTGCCCTCATCCTGTCAAATTAACTTTAGCGCACGCGGCACGCATTTGGGACTGTAATGCAGACCCGAAGTAGGAGGCTGCCGCCGCCATCTGGCGCTCCTGGCAGTTTCACTGTATGGGCGCAACAAGCTTTAAACAGGCAAGTAAAACAATGTTATTAAACTGCTGCTGCTAAACCTCCCAAACCAGAACAAAGCTCCGCACCCCTCGAGGGGAGGGGGAGGAGGAAGATGAGGGAGATTTTTTAAATATATTTAGCAGTTGAAACTTCTATTCTTATTAACTGTAAATCAGTTTAGCACTGACACTGCCAAATATGCAATACTACCCAAATGATGTAGTACAGCTTTTACATTGCTGTACCCCCAGCCCATTGGGTTTCCCCAATTTTTTTTGGGGGGGTAGGGGGGAAACATCTTGTTCATTTCAAAACCCCCTCGTGCAAGTGGGACCACACAAGCTGTTGTAGCTGGACAGAGCTGCTCAGAAACAACGCAATAAGGTATGTATCTTTACTCCCTCTAGAGGAGCGTATAAGGCATTACAATGTTTAATATATGGAAGAAAGGCATAGGTGGACTTTTTACAGTTCCTAGGCTTCTTCCCTTATCCTCGCTGCAGGATACTGCTGAAAGACAGATCCAAACTTCACCCATCACAGCAGGCTGTGTTAGTAAATGTTTAAAGACCGGGTCCCTTTTAATAGGGGTTCCACTCCTTTGGACCTGTAAAGCACCCCTCAGGAGCAACTTTAGGTAATGTAGCAAGACCAAAAAGAATCCTAGTTCCTAGGGTCCAGCCCTCAAAGAGAAGCATTACAGGCAAAACCTCGTTCTTCTATGCAAGGCTCGGGTACCATCCTGTGGCCTCATTGGCGTGGATGGATCCAGTTGGAGGTTTTTTTTTAAATCCAGCATGGATCCCTCTTGGAGCTCCTCAGAGCACATCTTCACTCATGACCAACACCTTAGACACTGGCGAAAAAACTGATGTACTCCTAAAAGGAGGAGGAGTTATATAGGTAGTGAACTTCCTTGATTGGGTATACCAGTGTCAACACCTGAAGGTGGCCCATAACCCAATTAATAATTACTTAGGCTCTGTGTCCCATGATGTACAATAAAGAAACAAAGATTATCTTCACGATTGCATACAACTATGTGGAAATATTTATATGTGATACACTGTAGTCACACTGTGCCAAGCAGGTCTCTGGTATCTAAATGACCTAGTTGTGAAATTTACTCAGCAGGCTTTTCTGGGCACAGTGGCCAAGATCACCTTCCGCTGTGCAGCAGGTAGTGAACAGCTTAACATCACCCAAGAAACCTTTTAAAAGGGTCAGATATGGTTTGAAAACTGCATATTGCAGCTGATATTTCTACAAGGCACGAGCATGAGCATTAGGGATGAGCTTGAGTGTTTGGATCCTAGTCTCTGAACCTATGCCTGCCAGAGTGGTCATCTGTACTGGACTAATCTGCAGCTGGGGCATTACGCGCTCTGCAGCTGCATGCATACACAGGATGTGTATACACACAGCGGTGGGAAGGGGAATGCCTTGGCCACAGATGATTGGTCCAGTACAGGTGACAGCTTCCTGGCAGGCATGTGTTCGGGACTAGGAACCGAACATCTCCAATCAGGCAAGACTTCAGCTTTATACATTGGGTTGATCTACTAAAAAAACTGAAGTGCGCAAAGTCTAGTGCAGCTCTGCAAAGAAACCAATCAGCTTCAATATTTGAATCTTAATTGAAGCAGCCGAGGTAAGAATTTGATTGGTTTCTATGCAGAGTTGCACCAGATCTTGCACCCTCCAGTTTAAGTTAATCAACCCCTATTATCTACAAAGTTCTGAACACAAACTGGGACCTTCAGAGAGAGTGTCTTGATAAACCTGTGGTACAGAATTGTGGCTGAACTACAGAGTGGGGCTAGGGAGGAGGAATCTGAATTTTGTAACAAGAGAAGCATCTGCATTTTGGGCAATTGCATACAATCATGCTTTTTGTTATTTAAGAGTGCAACATGTGTCCTTCGCCTTCAAAGATGTTAAGGGAATCAATCATATGTGAACGTTGTGTCAGGCTTGGTAGTACCATCATCCTACAAGCTTGTTCCTTCCAGTCCATCAGTCGGGTCTGACAAAGATTTAAAAATTCAACTCCACAAACGAGACAGAATTTTAGTCTGGCTGTGAACACATTAAAATATTAACTTTTAAAAATGGTACAATTTATAAGCACCTAAATGCCTCATTATATTGGCTTCCTGTAACCCCTCAGAAGAGGAAAGGGTCATCATTCCGAACAAGCCCTAGGTCTTTCAATTTACTGCGTGCTAACAATCTAATGTTTAAAGCGGTAGTAAACACCGCTTGATCACCAGTACCTACAGGTAAGCTCATCTGAAGGTACAAGGAATCTCTCCTAAACACGCTGGGTAACCTAGTTGGTCGCAGGCTGGTCGTAAGTAGAGCTTGGAATTCTCCTTGGATTTTTCCCTTGGTCTTTTTTGTTATACGTTGCCTTCCAATTCTCCTTGCTGTAAGGGCCAGTTGTAGGTGAGAGCAGTGGACAATTTTTTTGTACAGCTAATGTGCACTGCTTGTTCCAAACAAACAGCAGTGAGGGGGGAAAAGGAGAAGTTCAGGAGGCAACAGAGGATGTTAGCAGAAAGACTATTAAGTGAAAAATATATTACAGGGCCATTAAGTAGCAGATCGCACATAAGAGTTTGCAGGTTATAGGTGTTTACTTAGCGGCTTCCCTGGAGATCAGCTATAATTAAAAACAGAGGCAACAGCGTTGTACTTGACAGTCCAGGCACCACACCTTGCTCCTAATCTGACATTATGTAAACTTGATATCAGTTCTATAAATCGCCAAATTTCAGGCCAACAAATACTATCAAAACACAATATGTGGACAGGTGGGGCGGGTAATTTCAAATTCCCCAACTTCATTCAGAAAATGCAAAACACTCTGAAGGGCGCCTGTCATCCTGTGTTCAGAACACAGCAGGGCAAAGGCTCAGCACAGGATCCAGAAGCTAGTGGAGATCAATAGAAGCGGCGTCTACAGATATTTCCAGCTTGCAGGCTCATCAGCCAGGTATGGTATATACATAGTTACATGGGTTTAAGCTAGACCAATGTAACATCTATAAGATATCCACACCTGGAATTTTTTTTTTTTTTAATGGCAGTACTGCATCTGTCTATACATCTACCGGTTTAAAAATGAAAAGCCTGCAAAAGAAAACCCGGTTAATAATTTGGTGTGTATGTATGCTAGCAAAAAATACCAGAGACCCTCTGCTAGACAGTACTTGTGCAGCAGTTTTTCAAACAAACACTTTTTTTTTTTTTAAATACACTATGAATTAAATACCACCAGACCCAATACAATTTTTTTGTAAAATATAAAAAGATGTTAAGCTGTGTAAATGGATACCAAACAAATCACGCTTTAAAAACGTGCACGCCCGTAGAATGGTGACAAACTACGATACTTAAATCTCCATAGGCGACATAAAAAAAAAAAAAAAAATCAAGGGTTACCCGATAATGGTTAGAGGTCTAGTACTAGAATTATTGCTCTCGCTTGTGACAATACCTCACATGTGTGGTGCGAACACCATTTACATATGCGTGTGCGACATCCGTGCTTGCGTGCAGAAGCATACAAAAGGGTGGGGGCTCTTTTTGTAAAAAAATTCTCATTTTATTTTTACACTGTCCCTCTAATTTAATTTTTTCGATCACTTTTATTCCCATTACAAGGAATGTAAACAGATGACAGGTCCTCTTTATGGAGAGATCTGGGGCCAAAAAGACCAACTCTTACCTTTAAAAGCAAAAAAATAATGCGTTTTCGCCGTCATCCTCTGACCAGCAGGCCACACCACTGGTTCGTTTCTTGCGTGCCAGTTAAAAACAAACAAAAAACAGTAAGCCCAAGAAACATTGGCGAGAGGGTTCAGGGGGACGTCCCCTCCTGAAAGCAATTTAGCAGCTAGTGAGCTGGTTGGACCGCTTTCACAGGAAAGAATAATAAATCATAACACACGGGGTTATTGCCAATAGATTCAGCCATAATGTCTCTCTCCTAACCATTCATCAGATCTTCATTCTCTTGCCGAGCAAAGAGTCAGGGAACATCTTCACATTTGACACTCAGGTGTGTTGGATGCCTCCCAGATGATGGTCCTATTCATTGGACACATAAAAGCCACCAAATTTAACAGCAGAGGTCGCAGGAATCAGACACTCCATATAAAAGCCAGCAGGAGACCAACACTACTAAGGCTCTGATGAAGGGTAACCTTCGAAACGCGTTAACCAGCAGTAGTCCGTACGCCTCCTTAATGGGACCTGGAAAACTGCTACGACTGGACTATTTGCCTCTGTGCCTTATACAATGCGATTTTTTCCTCGACCTTTGTGAGTAGTTTTTATCTGGTTTTTAATTAATAAATCTGTCAAGGATAATGCACTAGGCTGGTGCGCTCTTTTTTTTTCTTTTCATCTAACACTAGGACAATCCCATCCTTAAGAGCAGCAAGGCCGAAATCCACAGTCCTTCCTGAACCCTTGGGACCTTTTAGCCAATACACCTGTGCGCAAGAGTATTTTTGCATCACTCCATAAGTGTGGCAGCTGTGAAAACTCTGCAATCAGATGTGCATGGTACCTGGGCCAAAGTACCATATAATTAGCTGTAGCCAATCACAGATCAGTAGTAATCACAGCTGTTATGTAACCCATTTACAACACTGAAAACATTGCTGTAACAGTGATCATTGTAACAGCAACCAAAGTAAAAAAAACAAAAACAAAAAAAAAAACCCCTGATAAACACCCCCTCCCCATAGTAGTGTTACTATAGTGAAACTAAACTACTGTTTGTGAAAAAAAAAAAAAAAAAAAAAAAAACCACACACAAAGTTAAGCACAGATGCCCAACTACTTGTAAAGCATTATGGGATATACCTACATTGAGCTGCAGCTGGAGGGGTGGGCTGGAGCCTGGACTGTTGCTGAGACTTGGGAACACCGATTCTTCTAAAATCTATTAAACCTGCAGAAGACAGAAAAGGAAAAATAATGAGCCGGAGGGCCGATGCAATGTGTAGCCAATTAAGTCACAACATCCTGCGTTACATAAAACTATTCCCACATTGCACATGTTGGTAAACAACTCCCGTTACAATGTAGCAACTTCACCAGTACACGGTCTTCACATAACAGGAAGCAGACAATACAGACAGCTAAAAAGTTACATTTCAGCAATCTAATTCCATTGCTGTCATCAATAGTCCTGCCGTTATCGGCTTCCTGTTATCTTCAGATTACGGCTGACTCCGCGGATCTGCGGCAATGCCCGGATTGCCCATTATTATGTCTTATCCAAATGTCAAGTTTATACTACCTAAGCAATCAAATTGGAGGACAGGATGAGCTTCTATATCCCAATCACTAAAAACATCCCCAAATATCTAACGAAAGAAATAATGAAAGCCAATTATCAGACACCCTTTTCCTCTGAAGTAATTACGGTTATAAAAAATAAATATTTATGTCTGAAGATGGACACATGGGGTGGGATGATGTCTGAAGGACCCGTGGCACTGCTCTGGATACTTGCCTGCAGAGTGCATTGATATCTCTGGGTTTTAACAAACCCCTGCAAACAAAACAAAAAATTTATCAAACCCATGAGACATAATCAGCAAGTAGGAAACGGGGGAAAAAAAAAAAAAAAAAAAAAAAAGCAGGGATAATAATTTTTACCACCCCGCCACACTAGGAGGAAGTTAGTGGCAGATGCCCCTCCCCCCAGCCCAATTCATTGAGAGGAGGTCAGTGGCAGACACTCACACCCCCCACTGTTGGGAGGTCAGGGGCGGACACCTCCACCTGTTGGGAGAAGGTTAGTGGCAGATGTTCTCCCCCCCCCCATCCGATCCATTGGTAGAAGAGGAGCAGCAGACCCCCAATCCATTGAGAGGAGGTCAGTGGCAGAAGCATCCCCATACACTGGAGGTGAGGGAAGATGTGCCCCTCGTGAATTGGTGATCAGTAAGAAAGAAGAATGAAGAAGAGTTACACCAAACTGGCCAAGACAGCCAGAGATCTTGAAACCGGAAGATGTCAGCACCTGTGAAAGGCGAGTATTGATGGGTTTAGTTTAAAAGGCTACGTTTACTTTTTTTAAGGGTCGGTTCACATTAGAACACGGTGCAGGAAACCCATGCTCTGTGTGCGTTTCCTGCACCAAGTTCAAAACCACGTGGGTGTCAATGTTCACCTAATTACACCCCAAACGCAGTGCACCGGTTGGCATGGTACAGTAGTGATGACATCTCCCCAATGCACAGCCTTCTACTGGGAAGCTCAGTGTGCTGCTGGTCCCCCCCCCCCCCCCCAGTTCTAATGCAGCTGAGAACAGAGCTTATGTGAACACTTATAAAAAAAAAAAAAAGGGGGGGGGGGGACGCATTTATAAAAATGTTTATATCTATACAGAATAATTTGGCCTTCCATTTCTATTTAAAACTAAATGGGTACATATACTTTAAGATTCTGGCCATACACTAGCAGAATTTCAAGGAAATTTAAAGTTTTTTTCCCAGCCATTCATGGGGTCAAAATTGGCGCGTTTTCAACTTTAGTGATAAAAAAAACTACGCATGTATAGCCAGGTTTACATTCTGGAGAATACAGAGCGTGTCCTGATCCGTTCACTGTACAGAGAAAATATTTCTTCATACTGCTCACACACAGCCAGTGACAGACGGTACACAGGGGGGCCTTCACCCCTCAATTCTCTCTGCAGGACAGAGATCCACAATGTTCATCATTTCCCATTTCCCTGATGTCAGAATTACATTTTTATTCCCATCTTAAAAAACATAACGCAGCTTTGATCCTGCTGCTGCTGATTTACATTGTCACACTTTGCAATTGTTTTTTCTTTCTTGGATTTCAATCAGTTTTTAGTATTTGTTGGAATTTGTAAAAAAAAAAAAGAAAATAAATAAGCTTGTAGACTGAAGCTATAAACGTTTCAAACAATTAAGGAATGTTACCCCAACATTTCATATTATGAGAAAGTATCCTGTTCTTTGTATTGCTTCCTGTGTGTGAAATCCCTGGTGTTCCTGCCAGTCCTGCTTTCCTCATAAGAACTGACCACACTAAGCATGAGCGCACATCCATCCTAGCGTGGTCAGTTTTCTGGCTGGGATAACAGCCCGCCTGTCATCCAATGCTCAAACTTGTGCTGACACACCCCCTGCGCAGCCGATCAAGCCTGGATCGCACCGATTTGATTTGGGTTGCATGAATCACATGACAGTGGAAACAAAATTGATTCCAATGGTGCCCTTTTACATAAATGCAGCGCGGCTGCATTGTAACTTTGGGGAAGGCTCCGACGCTACTTTGGTGCGATTTTGTGGTCCTTGGACTTCAATAGAAGCACATCAAAAATGCATCTACATGGGTATTTTATGCATTTTTGCGTGTGGTTTGTGGCGTTAGGAGAAGGCACCTGCCAGCATCCGAACAACCAGAGACTCATCCCTGTCAGCAGTAAGGAAGATTCATCGGTTAAGTCTTTCCCACAAATAGAGCTCTCTTTTGGTGGTATTTGATCACCTCCGCTTTTTTTATTTTTTGCGCTATAAACAAAAGCAACAATTTAGAAAAAAAAACAAAAAAAAAAAACCACAATCTTACTTTTTGCTATAATATCCCATATTTTTTATAAAAAAATAAATACATTTCCTCAGTTAAGGCCGATATGCATTCTACATTTTTTTTTTTCAAAAAATAAATCGCAATCAGCGTATATTGATTGGTTTGCGCAAAAGTTATAGCGTCTACAAAATAGTGGAAGATTTATGGCATTTTTATCATTTTTTTTACTAGCAATGGCAGCGATCTGCGATTTTTATCGGGACTGCAACATTATGGAGGACACATTAGACACATGACACATTGTTGAAACCATTGACAATCATACAGTGATCAGTGCTATCAAAATGCACCGATTACTGTGTAAAAGTCACTGGTAGGGAAGGGGTTAACTGTGCTCCCTATGTTTGTTTCTAAAGCCTCGTACACACGATCGGATTGTTGGCCAACAAAGCGTCAGACTTTTGACCGAAGGGCGTGTCCTGGGAACTTGTCTTGCATACAAACGGTACACAATTGTCGGCCAACAAACACAAACGTAGTGAAGTACTACGTGGAATTTCCTCTCGAGCGCCACCCTTTGGGCACCTTCTGCTAATCTCGTGTTTGATGAGCATTGATTCCGAGCATGGGCATTTGTACTTTGGACTTGTGTACACACGATACGAAAATCTGACAACAAACCGTTGCCTGCCAAAAATTTACTAGCCTGGCATTCAACATTTGTTGGCGGAAAGTTGGCCAACAATTGTCTGATGGAGCATACTAATGGTCGGATTTTAGGCAGTCTGTCATCACACAATTCCCATACGAAAATCCAATCATGTGTACGAGGCTCAACTATGGGGGGAATGGGACTGTCTGTCTAGGAGAGAGATTGGTGTTCATACATGGTATGAACACACGATCTGTCTCCTCTCCCCTGAAAGAACCAGGATCAGTGTCTTTACACACAGATCCGGTTCTCGCTCTGTCACAAGCGATCGCGGAAGCCCAGCAGTCATCACGCCTGCATAGGCGACGTGCGCCCCCTAGTGGCCAAAAGGCGATAAGGTGTAAGGCAGCGTTTTGCCCAGCTGTGCCATTCTGCCGCAGTACAACTGCGGTGGCTGTTCCGCAAGCGGTTAATATTTTAAATAAAAGGACTTGTCAAAAAACTGAATTGTGTTTTTATTTACTTTTGAGGAATGCGTAGGGGTACCTAACCCACACTCATATGGGGGGGCGTCTGGGGCCCCCCTTGTTAAAGGGGGCTTCCAGATTCCAATAAGCTACCGTCACACTCACTAGGCCATAGTTGTGGGGAAGAGTCCCTTATCCTCATCAACATGGGGACAAGGTGCTTTGTCAGGGGATCGTGAATCGCCTTTCAGAGGAGCAGCAGCACTAGCAAAACTTGTGATAGAGGACTTATGAATACTGTCAACCAGGATCAGACTGCATGAGTGGGAGTGACATCATTGTGGCCCAGCCAATCAAGAGGTCTAAGAGTTTGAACCTAAAAGGAAGGCCGGAAAAGGTGGAAGCTCTCCATAACAGTCGAGAGCGCTGATGCCGCATTGCTGGAGGGGATAGCTTGGTAGTCAAGTTTGTTATTATATGTGATGTGAATATGATGTACATTATGACATGAGGCTCTCCAGGGCCATCTTTATGCTCTTTCCCCTCAGTTTGATTCTGCTTTAAATAAAAAAAAAAAAAGAAAATTCTGCTTTTTGTAATGTGCGCACATTTACAGCGGCTGAACATGATAAAAGATAGGATGACAATCCAGACAGGTGCCGACAAGTTAATTTAGGAGCCAGCAGACCTTTCAGAAAGCAAGCGGATGCATTCTACTGACTGCGGGAAAAAGGAAAAATAAAAAATAAATAAGTCTCCAGCTCTAATATCCCATATTACAAGGTTAGGTTGACTGTACAGAAATCTATACCCATGCTGGGGAACAAAAGATCCAATCGTTCAATCACAAAAAATTGGAAAGGTTATATAAAACTATCGTCAAACCTTCCAAAAGATCTAGAATTGTAAGCTGTGTGAATGTACAAATCTACATAATATGGTCTCTGCCAGCCAAGAGGATTTCATAACCAGAACCTTGGCGAGTGCGACATTGCTATTACTGAAGTGTACCAGGTTATTAGATTTCGAATGTGCAACACATTAAAGCTGAACTCCATTCAGATATAAAAGGCAAATGAATTGAGTTCTGCACTCAATGTTTGACAATAACAGCACAAGAACCCAAATGTGACCTGGTACCAGCATCTTGCAGGCTCAGTACAGCAGAGCTCATACTTGGAAGGTGAGAATAAGCACAAGAAACCAGTTGTGCTGCCAGTGCAAGAAGCATGCTGACAAAGAGCAGAGTCAGACCCCCATACACACCATTAGATTTTCTGCAGATTTTTCTTCAAATTTACCAAAACCATGTAGTGCAAGGGCCTGCCTGATAGCATAAAAACTCTAAAGCCTCGCACACACGATCGGATTTTCAGCAGAGAATTGTGTGATGACAGACTGTTCACCTAAAATCTGACAGTTAAGTACATTCCAACAGACAATCCTTGGCCAACTTTCCGCTAACAAAATGTTGGATGGCAGGCTAGTAAATTTTCGATGGACAATGGTCTGTTGTCAGATTTTCGGATCGTCTGTACACAAGTCCGTCACACAAAAGTCCAAAGTACAAACACACATGCTCGGAATCAATTCAACACAACATTGACAGAAGGTGCCCCCAAAGGATGGTGCTCAATAGCTGAAATTCCATAGTACGTCACTACGTTTGTGTTTGTTGGCTGACAATTGTGTACCGTTTGTATGCAGGACAAGTTCCTGGCACACTCCCTTCAGACAAAAGTCTGACGCTTTGTTGGCCAATCAGTTTGTGTGTACAAGGCCTTTAATGTGGTTGTAAACCCTTACAGACCACTTACCACAGGTAAGCCTATAATAAGGCTTACCTGTAGCTACCGTGGATATCTCCTAAACCTGCACAGTTTAGGAGATGTCCCCTGTATCCGTATGTGCCGACATCATCAGCACATGCGCACTGAAGCAACTGGTCGTTCGTGCCATTGCTGCAGCCGATACTGGCTGGCGCATTACTGGCGGCTCCCGCTCGCATGTGCAGGACTGACGTCATCGCAGCTCTGGCCACAGCGCCAGAGCCCATGATACCCAGAAATAACTCTGGGAGATATGTCGGCGGGCAGAGCAGTATGCCAGGACCGCAGCAGGGGCTTCAATCTAAGGCAAGTAGTCATATCATAATGCCTTTGTCTTGCAGTTTGTTTTGTTTTTTTCATGAGTTTACAACCACTTTAAGGTTTGACCTCATATGGTTTTGCTAAATCTGAAGAAAAAAAATCTGCAGAAAATCTAACAGTGTGTATGGGGTCTAACAGTAGCTTAGTCTGCTTCTCCTTTCACTGTCCAATCACAGGCTGGGGGAGGGACAAGACCTTTGTTAGCAGCACTGGGGTCATTGGTTTGAATCCCAAACAGCGATACCTGCCTGGAGTTTGCGTGTCCTCCCTGTGCCTGCGTGGTTTTCCTCCCACACTCCAAAGACATGCTGGTGGGTTAATTAGTTCCTATCTAAATTGGCCCTAGTGTGTGCATGCATGAATGAATGTTAGGCACGTTAGACAGCAAGCTCCCTGAGGGCAGGGACTAATGTGAATGCACAGTATGTGTAAAGTGCTGTGTAAATTGATGGTGGTATAAAAGTACCTATAATTTGTCACTGAAATGCGGTAGTGAAAAATAAGGTCTCCTCCCCTGCTAGACAATGGAATGTGAAGATCTGAAGCACTACACCACAGAAGAGCTGCCAAACCAGCTGTTAACAAGACCCGAGCTTGTAATCAACTGCAAGAAACATTAATGGTCCAATTCACTTCCAACCTATCCACATGGCTTTAAATCAAGCCCTGATTTAAGGGGGTGTTTTTGAACCCTCAAAATGTGGATACTTTTAGGATTGTGCACCTGATTTTTATAGGAATAAAGTTGTACCTGGACCTCCTAATAGTGCAGATGGCGGTCCCAGGCTCTGCCCTCCGATCACGAAGCCCCGGAGTAATGGGACTAGTGGCGACACTACAGAGGAATGGACGTCATTCCTCCCTCTGTGACCCCAGAAACTGGAAGCTATGAGGATTTTTGTCACTTCCACCTCTGTTTACCTGGCCGTTAGGCAGAAAAGCAGCCAATCAAACCGATCTGTGTCTGATCGGCTGCGTTGGAGGCCAGATCCCTCTATAAAAAGGAGCTGTCATGGCCCATGCCGTTATAAAGGAATGCTGTTCATCCCATGTGATAGCAATAAAGTTAAAGATGTTGTAAACCTCCCTTTGCAAGTTGTAACTATAGGCAAGTCTAGAATAAGGCTTACCTATTAAGGCACTGTAAATATATCCTGAATGTGCGCCGTTTAGGAGACATTTACTGTATACTGCGCCAATGATGTCATCAACTCATGCGCTGTGAACACCACCCCCCCCCCCGTGCTGTTTCTTCACAAGCGCCGTGACCGTTGTGCACCGCCGTCACTATGGTGACGTGCGGCTTCGACCAGTCACAGAGCCAGAGTCTGCAGCCACTGAAGGAAGAGGGTAGCACAGGCATCAATTGCAGGTGTCGCATAATGTGCTAGTATGCTATGCATACTAGCACAATATGCTTTTACTTTTCAGGCTGGTAACCTGTAAAAGGTGTTTAAAGTGCCGTCTATGGATAATTTGAAGTACCATAGCTTGGTGCCATTCCATGGGTGGACGCAATTTTAAAGCATTAGACATCTATTTACTCAGGCAAAACAAAAAGTCCGTGATAAATCAAGAAAAAAGTGCAAATAGGGGTCATAGCAGAGATGAGGGTGCAGTAGAGAAAATCTTCCGTAGTTCCTCACAGGGAATTTCGGGGCTCCCCACAACCTCAGCTCAATATTCCCAAAGGGCGACAGCCTGAGCCGGAGGGAGACACTTTTGTTGTGACCATCTCTGCGAGTCTGCCTTTGCAGTCAAATCTACACAGATCCTGATTCAGAACTATCTAAATATCATCTCTTATATGGACCATTAGAATATTAAAACTCAAGAAACTCAATATACCATCTGTCGCCCTTTGGGAATATTGAGCTGAGGTTGTGGGGAGCCCCGAAATTCCCTGTGCTGTCTTTGACCGCTGTAATGGCGGTCAACGGGATCTGGTGAGCATATTTGATATTTCACCTCGGGTGTGAGGAACTACGGAAGATTTTCTCTACTGCACCCTCATCTCTGCTATGACCCCTATTTGCACTTTTTTCTTGATTTATCACGGACTTTTTGTTTTGCCTTGGATTCTGTCTATTTTATTAGTTTTGGGACATTGAATCATATAATTTTCAATTTTCACTAATATTTGATTATTGTGTCATATTCACTATATTTGTCTTTAGCGCCGCATCTTTTTTGTATTACTATTTTGGTGGGATTTGGAGACTAGATCTCGATGCAGGCTGCTTAGTTTTTCACTACATTGTATTTTTGGTTCACCTTAAGCGCAGCTTTTATTTTTGTTTTTGCTATCTATTTACTCAGTTTAACATGTTAATTTTACCAAAAATTCCAGTATTATATTGTGTGTGCACGCAATAAAATTAAAGTGCATCTTTTAAATTTAAATCCCAACACCCACCATTTTATTCTGAAGGGCCTCTGCAAAAAAAAAAAAAAAAAAAAAAGAAAGATATTAAAGTAGATTTTTACATGCGAGAAGTGTCAGAATTGGTCTGGTATTTAAGTGGTTAAAAGATTACTTGACCTTTACCAAAAAACTGCCTAAGCCATGGGTGCTCAAGCTGTTGCGTAACTAAAAGTCCCATCACGCCTTTGCCTTTGAATCATGTTTGTAACTGTCAGCCTTGCAATGCCTCATGGGACTTGTAGTTTTGCAACAGCTGGAAGGACACGGGTCGAACACCTATGGCCTAAGCAGCAGATAATGGCCAAAGTTAAAATACCCTTGCTATAGATTGTAAGCCATTTACACTCTTTACATACTCTTCCAAAGCCTGGCTGAAAAATTCCCATCCAGTCCTGCCCTGTTGCTACGACATTCTCAGCCAATTAAACCCCCTTTGCATATGCTCATTCCCCCCCTGTTGCAGCAATTTTAGAGCTCCCTCATGTGATGGAGGGTGAGCAGTTACAGCTAGAAATGCCATAGCAACTTCCTAGCAAAAAAACAGGAAGGAAGCCATCTCTGGGAGTATTTCAGCTAGGCTTTGGGAGGTGCGTAGATGGCCTACACCTATAGCAAAGGCATTATTCGGCTTTGGTCAGAGCTGCACAGATTGTTTTAATCTACAGGCACCCCTAACCTGAATAGGCACTATTCTGATAAAAGGCGAACGTACCCTTTAACGTAGAAGATGGAATAGGACATGTTTATCAAATAAACAGGTTACCCAATAACTAGGTGACATTACAAGGACATAGAGTTACCCCACTACTAATTCTGGAGCCTTCCTGGTAGAGAGGCCATAAAAATCAGATGTTTATGTAAGCAGCAATGCATGACCATCTGCCTGGTTTGTTTACGCAAGCTGAAAATCAAAGATAAGCTGAACGTGGGCATATAGTTACCAGAACCAAAAAAAAAAAAAAAAAGCTTTACAGACCGGGCGCCCTTCTGTTTTGCATAATTTATTTACATGCACTGATTTTTCCAGGAGCTGAAAACTGCCTCCATGTTTTATGGATATTTTCCCAAGTATCCTTAGCAAGGCTGGACATGTACATTACAAAGAACAGAAGCATAATAATCACCCGAGGACCCCAAGAGCTATGGTTAGGTGGGGGGTACATCAAACTGCTGTGTAAAGGCAAGATGTTCCCGGGCAAACGGCCACATCACCACTTCACGACCACTCCCTAGCCAATTTACTGCTACAGGACGGCTGTTCTGTATATACGCCATTCTGCACTTCCAGGCAGGAGGCGCACAGTTTGTTGTCACAGCAGAAGCCAATCAGCGGTTGCCGGCCAATGGATGTCCGCCGCCATCCGCTATTTTGTGGAGGAGAGAGGCTGGACGGAGCAAAGTAGGGAAAGAAAATCCATCAATTCCCTTAGTAAAAACAGCTCACATAGTACATAAACACTGGTTAGGCACACTGTTAACCCTTTTCTAGCACTGATCACTATTAGTGTCAATGGTTCCCACAAAGTGTCAGATTGTCCGCCACAATATTGCAGCAATGCAAGTCCTAATCAAAAAAATAAATAAAAAAAAATAAAAAAAGTTCCAACACACACACCTTCATTTGTAGATGCTATAATGTTTGCTCAAACCAATCGTACGCTTATTTGGAAAATTTTTTTTTATACCAAAAATATGTAGCAGAATACATATTGGCCCATTTATGAAGAAATTTGTTTTACAATTTGATTGGATGTTTTATAGAAGTAAAAAAATTTTTCTCTAAATTTCTGTTTATGGCACAAAAAAATAAATTGCAGAGATGATCAAATAGCACAAGAAAGCTTTTTTTTGGAAAAAAATAAATTTTATTTGGGTACAGTGTTGCATGACTGCGCAATTGTCAGTTAAAATAACAGTCGTAGTGCAAAAAATGGCCCGTCATCTTCCAGAGGGCAAAAGAGGTAGCCTATTTCTCCTGTGGGCCACAGGAATGCACTTAGTTCTGCACTCCACCTGTATTCAGCTGACAGCGGCCAAAGTCTGCTGATGTGAGCTGGTCAAGGCTCTGGAGAGAGACTTTAATGTCAGGATCCCTCCAGATGCCGGATTAGAAGCTGACAGCCTCCAGTGAGCGCTGGAGGGGCAGAGCAGAGAGTCGGAAACTCTGCTCACTGAAGACTGAGAATTGAGTGATCAGCGGTGTTTGAGGCAAGTACAGGGGAAGGGGGGGGGGGGGGTTATATTTCAATTCCTGAGTGCCTCAGCTCCTAAGCACACAAGTCCATGTCAGTAGAGAGGAGCAGCAGAAAGGCCATGGTTAGACTTATTTAAAGGTGATTGGGTTCAAATCATAGGGTCACTCATTCCCCAGCAGTAGCCAGACGCATGACTGGCATCCAGCCATAGGCAAAACCTTCCTCCAATCCAGCTTGATAACTAAAAGTAAATTTACATTGGGAACCATGCCAGACAGGCTGCACTGCAGTCAATTCGATGAAAAATGTTTGCCTTCCAGCGACCACTTTCTAAAGGTTAGACACTAAGCCATGGAGAACACTGACCATGGAGCGGCATACTGGATGTACTTTTATCAACATGGCAGCACAGAATTAAAACATGGCATTAACCCCAAAATCAAACAAATATACTGCAGCTTACTAATTCTTAGATGTGATGGCTGCATTTGTTTTTGTTTAGGCTTTCTTCTATTTTCATCTTGTGATCTAGCCAGTAAGTGATGTTTTTAAAAGAAGTGCTCATAAAACCTTTACAAAAAAAGAAAACCCCACTGCTGCTGTAACCACTTATAAAGTATCAGCTGCAGTTTGGCTTCAATCTGTTAGTGTATCCAAATCTGCTAGTCCATCTAACACTCCCCTCCCCCCGATTGACAATGTCACTGTCTGAAGTTGCCCCCTGTGCTCCTTCATCCAGAGTTGTGTCTCACAAATACAGGTGGGTGTGTTACTGGCCACAAAACGGGGGAGAGCCAAAAAAAGAATGCAGCCACCACATTTAATAATTGGTAAGCTGCAATAAATTATATTTTTTGTTTGGAGTTTTAAGTGGTTCTAAAGCCTTAGACCCCCTTTCACATGGGGCAGATCCGCTCAGCGGGCTCCGCTAGCTTAGTGGAGGATTGCTGGTAATCCCCAGCTGAGCAGGCGTATGACAGGTCCGTCTATGTTACTGTGCAGGGACCTGTCATGGGAAGATCGGATGAAAATGGTCAACATGTCAGTTTTTAACCGATGGACGAATGGCAAGCGTATCGCCACCCGTCTGTTTTCAGCAGATCCTGTCGGATCAGATGGCAGGCGTCAGCGGACACATCTCCACTGATATCCGCCTGTCCATACAAGTCAATGGGTGGCCTGCTCAGACCCGCCTGAAAAAACGCACAGGCAGATCGTGTGAAAGGGGCCTTAAGGTTTTTCACCCTAATGCATTAAGGTGAAAAACTGTGCTGCAGCACCCCCCCCCCCCCCCCCCGTTTCTCTTACCGAAGCCCATCCGATCCAGTGATGTGCACAAGAGCAGCGACTCTGGCTGCTGTCACACTCTTCTTAGAACAGATTGATAACAGCAAAATCCATTGGCTCCTGCTGCTGTCAAAAGCTGCGAGACAGGAATGGTGCCGAGTCCCCCTGTCTGTCAATGGATGCAGCAGCGGGACTCGGGAGCAAGCCTGCACAGGTGTCCCCATGGAAAGCAGCTTTCTGTGGGGCACCCAACGAAGAGGGGCCTGGAGCACCGGTGGGGGACCCCAGAAAAGGAGGATTGGGGCAGCTCTGCGCAAAACCATTGCACATAACAGGCGAGTATAGCCATACTTGTTAGAAGGGAAAAAAAAAAATTTCTAGGATGCACACCTTGCACTTTACTAAATAAAGGCCATAAAGCAGATTCTATCATAACGCAAAGGCAGTAGTCTCAGTAAACAATTTCATCATCTGATTCCAACACATGAGCCCGGTCACTGCCGACTACGGAACTTCTGCCCCATGAAGCTCCCCTGCAGAACAGCCTTACGGCTCCCTTGCTGGGATAGAGGAGCAGATCTATGGCATGCTGACATTACAGCGCTCAATGCCACCCATCCTATTAAAAGGCTGTTAATGCCCTGCCGACTGCCGCTATTAGCGAATCAATCAGCAGTATCTGCAGGACATTCATGTGACCTACATCATCTTCTATCATAGCAGTCATGCTTTCTTCAGAAAAGTAAAATGCAAATGTACTTCAATATGTGCTGGAACAATTCTGAGCAAAAGCTGAGGGTATTTTTTTTTATAACACAATACTAAATTTCTAGCAACACTAAAATACTGGAGGCGCAGATTTGCCCTGCATAGGACATGATTTAATTTTCAAACGACATTTATTAAAAAAGGACATCTAATCTCATTAAAACAACTAAAGCAAACAGATAAACACACAAGATTAGTAATTGCCTACCCTGACTGAATAATTACATATCTCTACTACACAGCACGGGCCTGCCTGGCAGGGCAGGAGAGACCCAATTTCCCTCTGCAGCAGGTCACCAACACTTACAGGTCCTGTTCCTTCCCCCACCTGTGACTGGATAGAGAAAGGAGAAGCAGCAGCCTGATGAACATGGCTCTCTCCCATCAGCATGTTCTAGAGTGCTGCAGTACACCCGGCGGGTTTCTCCTGCTGCTGTTTGAACTTTGCTTACAGTTATGGCTGGGCGATTTTCACAAAAAAAAAAAAAAAAAAAAAAAAAAACTGTTCACAAATCGAATTGAGTTTTTTTTTTTTTTGGACACCGCGCCAGTCCTGAGGGGCTGCGGGCAGGAGTTTTAAGGTGAGGCCGCGGCGTCCAGCCTTGCCTAAAAGCTCCTGCCCGCAGCTCCTCAGGACCGACGCAGTGAAAAAAGAAAAAAAAAAAAAAATCGATTTGCTTAAATTTTGAATCGATTTGACCCCTCTTACAGTGACCTTTTAGGTAACATTTAGGTACTTTTGCATTGCTTGCATTAAAAAAAAAAAACAGAAAAACAAAGAAAACACACAAAAACACACTTTTATGGTTGTAATGATAAAAGGGCACATGGGGCTGAACGGTCTGCATTTCTGCCTTGCAGCACTGGGGTCCTTGAAAGCCACTCCTAAAAAGGCATAAAGACCTCATTACTGCCCTTAAAGCCAGCCATAGATAGTTTGAATCTCGGACGGTTCAGCAGGGACCAGCCCAGATTCCAACCCACTATGAGCAGGCGGATTGTACACAATTTGATTAAGCGATAAACTTGGGCACACCCAGCCTGTCATTTATTGCCATTGGTAATAGTCACTGTTCTCCTGGCGGGGACGGCTTCCCCCACAGGGAAATCACAATGGCTCAGCAGGAGGGATTCCCTCTGTTAATGGGGGAAAGAAAAAAAAAAAAGCGATTTTCTTTCCTGCAACCATGGGTTGCAGGAAAGAAAATAGTCTACTGCCAGCTTTAACCAGCTGTCCTAAGTTCAAAAACCCCTCAGTGCATTTTGGTTACAAAGCATTACACCCAGTATTAAATATTGTATTAGTGGGGAATTTGTAACTAGCACTTGTGTCTTGCATCACTACAGTTCCTGGTTTGAATAGCATCAAGGACACTCTTCGTGGAGTTTGCATGTTCTCCTTGTGTGGATTTTCTCTGGGTACTCCACTTTCCTTCCACACTCCAAAGACATGCTGGTAGGTTCACTGGTTCCTCTCTAAATAGGCATCAGTATGTGTGCAAATTGTCTATCACATTCTGCACGTCGGTACCAAGCCTGAGCAATTGGGGAGGGATGAAGTAGGAAAATTCCATTGGAAAAGGCTCTCAAGAACATATGGTGCCCAGAGAGCTGGCCTATAGAATTGCTTAGCATCAGATGCAACTGAATGGAGAGAGAGAGGAAAAAAAAAAAAATTATATATACTGTATATCTCACACACAAAAAAAATATAATATATATTACACACAAACACATACACACTGATCATCCCACTGGCACTCCTCTGGCTCCTTCCCCCACCGCATGCCCCCAAAGCAAGCAGCTTGCTATGGGGGCACTCGCGCATGCCTGCTCCCAAGCCATGCTGTGTGTCCATAAGACACACAAAGCAGGGGCTCGGCCCCGCCCTTGCACCCGAACCACTGTGTGACAGCAGCGGGATCCAATAGCATTGCTCTATCTGAGAAAACGAGGAGGGAGAGTGACAGCCTCTGCTCTCATGCACAGTGCTGGATTGAGGTCAGGCTCAGTTGTGGGGGGGGGGGGGGGGGGGTTTATTGCTGTAGTCAGGGGCGCTGACTTTATAACCACTTTGAAGAAGTTGTAAAGGCAGTTTTTTTTATCTTAATGCATTCTATGGATTAAGCCAAAACGTGTGTAGCAGTCTCCCCAGCACCCCCTAATTACTTACCTGAGCCCTAGCTCTCTCCAGCGATGTCCATGAAAGTCTAAGCCGTCCGAAACTCTCCTCCTGATTAGCCGAGACACAGCAGCACCACCACTGGCTCCCGCCTCTGTCAGTCAGCCAGCCAATCAGAGGAGAGGAAGCGTGTCTAAATGGACACACGGAGCTGTGACTCGGCTTCCCCCACAGGAAGCTGCTGACTGAGGGCACTTGACTGGAGGGAGGAGCAACAAAAGAGGGACCCGAGAAGAGGAGGATCTGGGCTTCTCTGTGCAAAACCAACTGCAACAGAGCAAGTATAACGTTTGTTATTTTCTTCTTTTAAATGGGACTTTACAAGCACTAACTGTACATAATCTCTTCAGTACCTTTATTGAACCTCCCATTTGACTTTATTCGCTTTGGACAGCTCACTACTGTAGGTGCAGATCACCCCCTAATCTCGATTCTGGGAGCACGCACACCTATTGACGCCTGTGGCACTACATGTTCCACAATTCCTTGCTAATGCATTACGAATCAGATCTTTCCTGCTGGTCTCTCTCCCCTGTCAGAGGCATGTGGACGGAAAGTTGGCCAGGCCACAAAGCTGTCTGTAGTATAGTTGCTGTGCTGCCAGTGCACCCCCACATTGATTGACAGTGGCTCCACAAAAACCCCACTAGCCAATGAAGCAACCGCAAAGGAAAAAAGTCAGGTTGTGGAATTATGACTTATAAAACTTGCCTGTCCCCCCCACTGGCGCTCCTGTCTCCCCCCCCCCCCACCGAGTACCCCCATAGCAAGCCACACAACACACAGAGCGGGGCTCGGCCCCCACTCCTCCCTCACTATCTGTGATAGACAGCCAATGGCTTCCACTGCTTGTCTGAGCTAGTGAGGAGGGAGAGAGCCTCTGCTCTGAGGTACATCACTGGATTGGGCTTGAGCGAATATAGGAGGGGGGCCCTGCATGCAGAAAATGTACCCCAATACCTAGATTGCATTAAGTTAAAAACACAATCCTGTCTTTAGAACCACTTTAATGAGATCATCATGACATGTACAGATGACCGTGAAAGCAAAATAAGGCCACACACACACACACACACACGTGTTCATTGACATGCACTGAATTCTAATGGCAAGAATCATATTCTTGCGGCTGTAATGACAGCCTGTCATTACTTTATACAAGCACCTGACAGCAGCTGTTACTGATTGCATATAACTGGACACCATGGGGTTACCTGTGGCTGGAGAATGCTGTCTGGGTTTGATCACATCTGTGTTCTGGCTCAGACATCCACACCCCCAACCACAGGAAAACTGCAGTAACCGTGCGGCTGTACATGCAAACAGTGTCACCTGAGTCGGTCATTACTTTACACAGGCTGAGCAACCGCCGCTATTCACACACAAACACACCTGTCATTCCAGCTACAAAAATCTGGTGATTCTTGCCACAGGAAAATCGCCCATGTGTTGTAGACCTAAACATACACAAAGTAATATATGTGATAATAGCTGTAGTTACCAACACAAACCATTAGGTGGCGTCACGATACGACATCCATCATACATTGAACTTTCGGTTTTGGGTGGACTCGATTTATACAGAGCAGAGAAAAACAGCACCTAGTTTGTGCAGGTTTCCTTTCCGTCAATGGTACTTCATCTTCCTCACCACCACAATCCGCACTGCTCTGCATGCGCTTTGGCTCCTGTCACCCACAAATGCATTCAAGTTCTCATGTAGCAGAGAACCCCAGGGGACTGCCATATAATTGGCCATGGGTGGCTGCCACAATAAAAACAGGAATTCTTGCTGAAAAAATGCAGTTTTTAGCAGCTGAAGAAAAATGGAGCCGATATTAAAGTCACGATATGTTCCCGCAAGTCACCGGCTCACTTACTGAGCCATATAGTCATCCACAGAGCAGAAACTGCTTAGTAATAGATGCAGCGTGTGACGATTCAATAGAGTCACTGAAATAGAATGAGATCACACCTTATCTATAGAAGCCCAGCAACCCCCGGTCACCAGGCATGACAGAACGATCCATGATCACTGCAGGAAAACCTGGATATTTTAGCAAATAGCTCCTATCAGGTTTAACAAAACTAAAGCCAATCACTAACCAATAGAACCGTTTCAATATTTTAAAAGACCCATATTACACACAGATGTATACTTCAGGAGTTTATATATATGTACACGCTGTCGCCCCTGTTGACAATAATTGCATGATAGGGGTTACATTTTCTTTAATTGCATGTAATGAAATGTATCACTATGCCATGTTCTTTTTCTGAAACACTGGGTTGTGTGCGGAGATATAGATATACACACACACACACACACACACACACACACACACACTATATCCCAGCCACAAGATGGAGCAAGGAGTAAGGTAAATACACCTCATGACTCACCCTGCAGTGTGAACACTTACATATACCCAGAGAAGTGACTGGCCTCAGGTGATGTACAGGGAGGAAACAAATACTCCTACACAAGTTGTACCCATTCTTTTATCTACAGCCCTTAAAGGTCCAGAATTTATAAAGCTTATCTGAGCTTTCAGAAAGCAGGGGACAGAGCTGAAATGACACTCTACAAAGTGCATAAGGAGAGCTCTGATTGCTGATTGGAAAGAAGGGGACACACCCCTCCACACAGCTCACAGGAAGAGAGCCGAGGCTGTCAACAGGGTGTGGGCTGGAGGTCCCTCCAAGGTCACCTTTCTTCTCTTGATGTCCGAAAAATCATCAGAAGAGATTCACGCTGATAGTGGAATGAAGCAGCAGACAGAAATAACCCTTGGTGCTCTGGATTGAGACAAGTACACACTATAGAGGGATATGCTTTGTTCATATTTCATGTCTGAGGTTTACAACCACTTCATGTGTGGGGCCCCACTGCAAGGGTGGTCTATTTGTATTTTCCAGTGTTGGGCTTTAACATATAACCATAAAGCAATCTCAAACAACCAACCTCAGCATGCTGACCCACTTGCCAAATAATCCATCTAACTAGCCAGAGCACACAGGAGGATAGCCCTTTACTTCACAAGTTCAGCAACAACTGGCTGATTGTACAATTCAAATCTGGTTGTATATGGACAAGTCAAAAAGCCAAACCTGGAGGAGGGGGGATGAGAATAAAAGCCCTCAATACTAAAACTGGGAATATGCAAAGCATGACTTATTCCAGAATAAAACACACATAAACACACACACACACACCGTAAACCAGAAGCAAGCAGCCTTCAGAACTCCAGCTGTTGTGGGACTATCAACCTCATGAGGGATTGCAACACTCAACAGGCATGGATTCCCAGAGGCCGACGTAGGATTGGATTTGTAGTTTCATCACAGCCAGAGTGCTGAGCATTGCCTACCCTCCAGCCTAAATTTGGGGCAGCCAACCTTCAGAACTGCAGGAACTACTTTGGGAAATCGGTGTGGCTTTTGTCAACGCTTAATTGAACAAGCTAAAGTTAGAAGCCGATTGGCTACCATGACAGCTGCACCAGATTTTGCACTCTCCAGTTTTAGTAAATCAACCCCAAGTCAAAATGTAGACACTTCCACAGTCCTTACATTTATCGTTGTATTGGTATATACAGGGGGAGCTCAGTGTTTGGCTCGTCTGCCTCACAGCACTGGAGTCCTTGCTTCAAATCCTGGCCAGGACACCATCTACATACAGTTTGCATGTTCTCCCTGCACTTACATGTGTCTCCCTGCACTTACAGGTACTCTAATGCTATTAGGGGTTAGTTGTCCCCACTGTATGTAAGCACATGAGATAAGCATGTTAAGGCAGGGTAAGGGTAAGGCCCGTTGCACTGCCTTTTAGGCAACGCATTGGTGTGCCTTTTACACGTGTTGCATTTGTTTTTGACTTGCATTATGTTGTGTTTATGTGCATTTGAACACGGTGCTGGAAAAAAAAAAAAAAAAGGCAATGCCGTACTTTTTTTCAGCTCCGGGAAAATGCAACGCAATCAGCTGGTGTGAACTACATTGATAGGGAACCATTTTTTGGTTGCCATACATTGTGGGAATGAGCTCAAACACACCCCAGCACATCTGGTGTGAATATAGGCAAAATGTACAGTATGCTGAGCGCTGCATACACCACTATATAAAAATACCTGACTTAACCTCTTCATGACAGCCCCATACAGATCTACTGCATGGATACAGCAGGAGCCAGTGGATCCGGCAGAGGCGATGTCCATCGGGACCCGTCAATCGTTTGAGAGACAGGCAGAAAGACGGTCTTCCTATGTAAACAAAGCAGAACGCCGTTCTGTGACAAGGGAAGGCAGTGATCCTCTGTTTCTGCTAAGCAGGAACACAGATCTGTCTTCCCACAGTACAACCCCCCCCCCCCCACACACACAGTTAACACTTTCCCTGCCAGTGTCATTGGTACAGTGACAGTGCATATTTTTAGCACTTATCCCTAAAAAGGGTCAGTTATGTGTATAATTTGTCTGCCGCAATATCGCAGTCACTCATTACTAGTAAGAAAAAAAAATGAATAAAAATATCCCAGTTTGTAGACACCAATTTTTGTGCAAACCCCTCAATATACGCTTATTGGGAGTTTTTTACCAAAAATATGTAGCACAACACATATTGGCCTAAATTAATGAAGAAATTTGATTTTTTTTCCCCTTTTTTAAAATGTATAGCATTTTAAGTATTACAAAATGTTCAGTTAAAAGAACGCAGTGCCGTATCACCAAAAATGGCCTGGTCATGAAGGGGGGGGGGTAAGCCTTACGGAGCTGAAGTGGTTAGAAGGCAACTCCACTTTCATGGGGAAAATAAAAAATAGCAAATGAAGCATATACAATTGCTATACAAGTCATTGTAATTGAATAATAAAAATGACCTCTCCTTTTGAATCTGCAGCGATTAAATTTTCTGCAAAATGAAATATGGAAACCTGGAAGGCGTTCTGCACACAGATGGAATACAGGACGCCTCCCAGATAAGTCATTTCCTGCTTGTGTGATTGGCTCACTGATTTTCCCACTAAGATACAAGTCAGACTTGGGCATTCCCTGGGGGGAAAAAAAAAAAAAAAAAGTTATTTTTGGTGAGATACAAGGGAATTCATGTCTAAAGGGATGCAGACCCTGCCACTTTCCTCAGAGTCCTGCAGGTGCAGCAGCTGATTATAAAGACCCTTCCATTCACTTTGCACCTGGACACAAGCAGTTATTTCTTCATAACAAAAAGGTCGGAATCTGCATCAAAGTTTGCTAAAATTCTTGTAATGTACCAGAGGGGAATAGATTTTGTTTTTCTTTCAACAAAAGTGGAATTACTCCCCAATTACTAAAAACTATTTCTTACCATAATATTAATGCTGTATAAGCCCTTCCAATCTATATGATCTGATTGGAGTTTACCAGTAAAAAAAAAACACAAAAAAACACAGTATTTTGCGCCCCCCCACATGTTGAGATGTCTGTACAACGTAACATAATAGGAAGCCAATTGTAAAACACACAGCTTATTAACCCCTTAAAGCCATTATCTCAGCTACTTTAACACCCCCCCTCAAAACCCATGCCTACCTTCTCAGCACCCTTAAAACCTCAAAGTAAGGCCAGTAATCATCAGCCCCTCTCTGAAAACTAAAGCAGAAGAAAGCCTCCCTCCAACGTCACCCTACAGAGACACCAAGCACATCCTCCTTCCCTCGCACTGAGCCAGCCTCCCGCTCACCCACACACAATACCGCCAAGCCTGTACCATGCTGTCATATGGTGCTGCAACTGCCCCCCTTCTCTCCCATACATAATGTACAAGCCTGCTCCCCATATATAATGTACAAGCCTGCTCCCCATATCCCCGGCCTTCTCTGCCTGGATTTGGAGGACAGAGTTTTCCCTCCGTATGGCTCCAGCCGCACTGACAAGCGTTCCAGTCCGCAGTGTGCGTTTCCTGCTTGGAAGGGAGCTCTGGACCCCGGGGGAGAATGGAACTCGCCGTCACATGTACAGATGGGGATACAAGGGAAATTATTTTCTTAGATTACAAATTACCATCCCCTGGATAGCACAATATGGCACAGGGATGTACACAACGAAACCAACGATTTATGCAAATCACATGTTGGCTGGGGGGGGGGGGTGGAAATTCGTACAACGCCAATGGAAGAGACAGGAGATCAACGTATAGGAAAGACCCGGGGGGGGGGGGGGGGAGAGAAAGCCGGTTTATACATGAATAGGGGGATATAGAGACACCAGATTAGAGGCTGATGCATGTTACTCATACCCGAGGAGGATAATAAATCACACTGACGGTGACACAGCAATGGCAATTTTCACATTAGATGCATGCAGATGGGAGGCCATTTACACACATGCTGCCGACTTCTTCATGGAGGGAAGGGGGGGGGGGGGGTAGATATAGGGGCGGACTTTAACACTTAAAACACACATGCTGACGGGCGGAAACACAGACGTCAATTTAGACTTGACACGACTGCTGACTAGGAACAAATGAACGGCAGTTTTCATACTAATCAGAGGGATGAGGGCCACCAATTTACACGCAGTGGTAGACGTGGTACCAGCCGACGTACAGATGTGACTCCAGTCCTCACATACATGTTAAATGACACAGAGAGAGAGACTAATGAGGGAGGTCAGAGGGAGAGCATGCACACGAAGGGATGCCAAAGGATACAATGTTATAACAATGTGACAGCCAGGCGGTCTATAGACACATGTGGGGAGGACAGGAGGGGGTGCCTGGATCAATAGAAGATGAGATCGGTAGACAGATGCGAGCAACATGGATCTCTATAGATCCTAATGGGGAACCCACCTAAAAATATTCTCATAGGGCACACAAGGGGGGCCAATTAGACGGCAGATACAGAGGCCCCTATATTGATATAGGCAACAAAGAGAACCTATACTTCCGGAGGATGCATGGCTAATAGGCAATGCTGGTCTGCCTATACCAATGAAGCATACAGGGGGTATATATTGGCATAAATAGGCAAAACTGGTGTGTGGACCAATGGAGGATACAGGGCTCATATTTCTATATTACTAGTCAATACAGGGGTGCTTATACTACCGGAGGATACAGGGGGTTCTATACTGGTATTAATAGGCAACACATGGGGGTCTATACTGATGAGATATAAAAGGTTATCCAGATTACCAACCAATAGATGGGTTTGAATACTGGAGGATTCAGGGATGTCCATGCTGATTTTAATGATACCCGGGTGCCCCGTACTAACACCAATAAGCGATAGAGGGGGTGCCTATACTAGTAAAGAATATATAGGGGCCATCAATAGATATAACACTGGGGCACCTATGCTGATAATAGGCAATACATGGGTGCCTAATCTGATGGAGGATATTGAGGGGGCCATACAGACACTAATACCCAACACACGGGTATGTATACAGATGGAAGATACGGGGTGTCTATATGGATATAAACAGGCAATACCGATGTGCACATGGCAATGTACAGTACAGGGGTGCCCACATCAATGTTAATAGGCAATACAAGGGTGCTATAATGGAGGGTATAGTGGTACCCATATGGATATAATGGAGAGCACAGGGGTTGTATATAGATGCTAATAAGCAACACAGGGGGTGCCTATATGGGTATTCATAAAGGGGTGCCTATGCCAATGGAGGATACAGGGCATCCCGACAGACTAATAGGCAATACAGGGGTGCAGATATTCATTGGAGGACACCTGGGGGTCTATGTTGGTATTAGAGAATACAGGGTTGCAGATATATAAGAGTACCGGGGGGGGGGGGGGTATTGATTATAGTCACTCCTGTATTGTCTATTCCAAAGATACCAGGGTGTCTCTACTGACGTATTACTTTGGGGTGTCTATGTTCCACTGTGTGTGGAAAGGGGGGTCTATATTAGTATAAAGGAATACCTGGGCGTCTTTGCTGATATTGGGGTCTCAATATTGATTCCACCTATATCTGTATTAAGAATACAGGGGAGTCCATCCTGAATAGAGGGGTGCCTATATCAGTCCCTTTTGTGAATAGTGGGGTGTCCATGTTGATGACAACACATTAGTGCAGATATTGGTGGGGTGTAAAGGGGTTCTATATTGGTAGTGAGGGTGCCTATACGGGGTATTGTGTATTGGGGTGCCTACACTGAGCACCACTGAATACTGGGGTTCCTAGAATGAATACGGGGGTATCCATGCCGACTACCCCTGAATACGGTGGGGGGCAGCCATACCAATTACTACAGAACAGGGGGTGTCCATACTGAATATATGTGGGCTGCCAAAATCAAATTTGGGGTGTCCATACTCAGGACAGACATTGGGGTGTTTATATTAGCAATAAGAAATATTGGGGTGCCCACGCTGAGGGGAGAACCTGGAGTGTCCATCACCCCTCTGTGTACATTTGGGGTACAGTGCCCGCTCTCAGGGGGGTCTACATATTACATATGGGGGGGTCCATGTTGTGATAAGGATGTCTATACTGTGAAGGTGTCTCGTCTCTATGGTATTGGGGGGTATCACACGGGGACCTGACTCTGACACCCCCCCGTCACACATGACAAATAATACAGACGTGTTGATGTCCGCCATCCCCCCTCCTCCTCCTTCGGTACTCACCCCGCCGTCTCTGTGCCGTGTGAAAGACGGAGCGCACACACACGCAGTGGGTCGGTCAGTGATGCGGGCGGAGTCCCCCGCCGGGCTCTCTCACACACACTAGCGCGCTCTCACAGCTCCTCACAGACACGTCCACACTCTGCCTCACATACAACCAGACTGAGCCGCCGCCGCCAGCACGCGTAGCACGCCTCGCCACGCCCACCTGCCCCCAAAACGGCCGGAGCCCCTCCATTGGACGGATCATGCGCCGGGCCCCACCCATTGGCTGGGACCATCTGGCGGGAATGGAGGAGAAAGGGTCGGGGCGGAGCCGGGGAGTTTGGGCGGGGCAAGGAGGGAGTGACTCAGGGGGTGCGGCTGCATGGCGCGCGCTGATCGGCCTGCTGCGGCTGGAGGGGGCGGGGCGAAGGGGAAGGAGGCCGCCCTTTAGCGAGGGATTTCCAATTACGTCGATGATGGGGGGCTGGTCTAATGCCTATGGGCGGAGCGGCTGAGGTGGGAGGAGGAGGGGGTGGTAAACATGGAAACCTCGTGTAGGGTGCTGTGTACTATCACAATGAGAGGTGAGAGGGGCCCATGAGTAGTACAGGAAGGGGTCCATGTTTTCTCCCCTTAATGGGTGATAAAAGGGGCCCATACTGTCTTCTCTATAGATAGTCCCTCACCAGTACAGGAAGGGGCCCATACTACCCCTTCTATAGATAGTGAAGGGGGCCCCTCACCAGAACAGGAAGGGGCCCATACTATCCTGTCTATAGATAGTGAAGGGGGCCCTCACCAGAACAGGAAGGGGCCCATACTATCCCTTCTATAGCTAGTGAAAGGGGCCCCTCACCAGAACAGAAAGGGGCCCATACTATCCCTTCTATAGATAGTAAAAGGGGCCCCTCACCAGTACAGGAAGGGGCCCATACTATCCCTTCTATAGCTAGCGAAGGTAGTCCCTCACCAGTACAGGAAGGGGCCCATACTATCCCTTCTATAGATGGTGAAGGGGGCCCCTCACCAGAACAGGAAGGGGCCCATACTATCCTTTCTATAGATAGTGAAGGTAGTCACTCACCAGAACAGGAAGGGGCCCATACTATCCCTTCTATAGATAGTGAAGGGGGCCCTTCACCAGAACAGGAAGGGGCCCATACTATCCTTTCTATAGATAGTGAAGGTAGTCACTCACCAGAACAGGAAGGGGCCCATACTATCCCTTCTATAGATAGTGAAAGGGGCCCCTCACCAGAACAGAAATGGGCCCATACTATCCCTTCTATAGCTAGTGAAGGTAGTCCCTCACCAGTACAGGAAGGGGCCCATACTATCCCTTCTATATATAGTGAAAGGGCCCCTCACCAGTACAGAAGGGGCCCATACTATCCTTTCTATAGCTAGTGAAGGTAGTCCCTCACCAGTACAGGAAGGGGCCCATACTATCCCTTCTATAGATAGTGAAAGGGGCCCCTCACCAGTACAGGAAGGGGCCCATACTATCCCTTCTATAGATAGTGAAGGGGGCCCCTCACCAGTACAGGAAGGGGCCCATACTATCCCTTCTATAGATAGTGAAGGTAGTCCCTCACCAGTACAGGAAAAGGGCCCATACTATCCCTTCTATAGCTAGTGAAAGGGGTCCTTCACCAGTACAGGAAGGGGCCCATACTATCCCTTCTATAGATAGTGAAGGGGGCCCCTCACCAGTACAGGAAGGGGCCCATACTATCCTTTCTATAGATAGTGAAGGTAGTCCCTCACCAGTACAGGAAGGGGCTCATACTATCCCTTCTATAGCTAGTGAAAGGGGCCCCTCACCAGTACAGGAAGTACCTCTATGGGTAGTGAAGGTGGCCCCTCTTTGGTTCAGGAAGGGACCCATACTGACTTCTCTATGGATAGTGAAGGTGGCCCCTTTTTGGTTCAGGAAGGGACCCATACTGACTTCTCTATGGATAGTGAAGATGGCCCCTCTTCGGTAGAGGAAGGGGTCCATATTGTCATCTTTATGGGTAGTGAAGGCGGCCCGTCACCAGTACAGGTAGGGGCCCATACTATCCCTTCTATAGCTAGCGAAGGTAGTCCCTCACCAGTACAGGAAGGGGCCCATACTATCCCTTCTATAGATGGTGAAGGGGGCCCCTCACCAGAACAGGAAGGGGCCCATACTATCCTTTCTATAGATAGTGAAGGTAGTCACTCACCAGAACAGGAAGGGGCCCATACTATCCCTTCTATAGATAGTGAAGGGGGCCCTTCACCAGAACAGGAAGGGGCCCATACTATCCTTTCTATAGATAGTGAAGGTAGTCACTCACCAGAACAGGAAGGGGCCCATACTATCCCTTCTATAGATAGTGAAAGGGGCCCCTCACCAGAACAGAAATGGGCCCATACTATCCCTTCTATAGCTAGTGAAGGTAGTCCCTCACCAGTACAGGAAGGGGCCCATACTATCCCTTCTATATATAGTGAAAGGGCCCCTCACCAGTACAGAAGGGGCCCATACTATCCTTTCTATAGCTAGTGAAGGTAGTCCCTCACCAGTACAGGAAGGGGCCCATACTATCCCTTCTATAGATAGTGAAAGGGGCCCCTCACCAGTACAGGAAGGGGCCCATACTATCCCTTCTATAGATAGTGAAGGGGGCCCCTCACCAGTACAGGAAGGGGCCCATACTATCCCTTCTATAGATAGTGAAGGTAGTCCCTCACCAGTACAGGAAAAGGGCCCATACTATCCCTTCTATAGCTAGTGAAAGGGGTCCTTCACCAGTACAGGAAGGGGCCCATACTATCCCTTCTATAGATAGTGAAGGGGGCCCCTCACCAGTACAGGAAGGGGCCCATACTATCCTTTCTATAGATAGTGAAGGTAGTCCCTCACCAGTACAGGAAGGGGCCCATACTATCCCTTCTATAGCTAGTGAAAGGGGCCCCTCACCAGTACAGGAAGTACCTCTATGGGTAGTGAAGGTGGCCCCTCTTTGGTTCAGGAAGGGACCCATACTGACTTCTCTATGGATAGTGAAGGTGGCCCCTTTTTGGTTCAGGAAGGGACCCATACTGACTTCTCTATGGATAGTGAAGATGGCCCCTCTTCGGTAGAGGAAGGGGTCCATATTGTCATCTTTATGGGTAGTGAAGGCGGCCCGTCACCAGTACAGGTAGGAGGCCCATACTGCCTCCTTTATGGGTAGGGAAAGGGACCCACGCTGTCTCCTCTATGAGTAGTGAAAGGGGCCCCTCATCAGTTCAAGAAGTGGCCCATGCTGTCGCCTCTTTGGGTAGCGAAGGTGGCCCCTCTTTGGTACAGGAAGGGGCCCATACTGTCTGCTCTTTGGGTAGTGAAGGTGGCCCCTCTTTGGTACTGGAAGGGGCCCATACTGTCCCTTCTATGGAAAGTGAAGGTGGCCCCTCACTAGTACAGGAAGGGGCACATACTGTCTCCTTTATGAATAGTGAAAGGGGCCCATACTGTCTCTATGGGTAGTGAAAATGGCCCCTCTTTGGTACAGGAAGAGGCCAATACCCTCTTCTCTATGGGTTGTAAAAGGGGCCCCTCATCAGTACAGGAAGGAGCCTATATTGTGTTCTCTATCAGTAGTAAAGGTGGCCTCTCACAATACAGGAAGGGGTACATACTGTCTCCTCTATTGGCGATGAAAGGAGCCCCTCACCAGTACAAGAAGGGGCTCATACTGCCCCCTCTATGAATAGTGAAAAGGGCGTCTCACAAGTACAAGAAGGGACCCGTGTTATCTTCTCTATAGGTAGCGAAGGTGTCCCCTCACCAGTACAGGAAGGGGCCCATACTGTCTCCTCTATAGGTAGTGAAAAGGGCCTATGCTGTCTTCTCTATAGGTAGTAAAGGTGGCCCCTCTTCGGTAGGGAAAGGAGCCCATACTCTCTCTTCTATACATAGTGAAGGTGGCCTCTCACCAGTATGCAAAGGGGCCCATATTGTCTTCTCTATGGGTAGTGAAAGTTGCCCCTCACCAGCACAGAAAAGGGGCCCTTATTGTCTTTTCTATAGATAGTAAAGGTGGCCCCTCAGCTGTACAGGAAGAGGCCCATAGTGTCCCCTCTATCGATAATGAAAGGGGCCCCTCACCAGTACAGAAAAGGGGCCCATGTTGTCTCTTCTATGGGTAGTGAAGGTGGTCCCTCTTTGGTTCAGGAAGGGGCCCATACTGTCACCTCTATGGGTAGTGAAGGTGGCCCCACTTTGTTGGAGGAAAGGACCCATACTGTCTGCTCTATGGGTAATGAAGGTGGCCCTTCTACGGTAAAGGAAGGGGGCCATACTGTCTCCTTTATGGGTAGTGAAGGTGGCCCCTCTTCAATAGAGGAAGGGGCCCATACTGTCTCCTCAATGGGTAGTGAAGGTGGCCCCTCTTCAGTAGAGGAAGGGGCCCATACTGTCTCCTCTATGGGTAATGAAGGTGGCCTATCTTCAGTAGAGGAAGGGGCCCATACGGTCTCCTCTATGGGTAGTGAAGGTGGCCCCTCTACGGTAGAGGAAGGGGGCCATACTCTCTCCTTTATGGGTAGTGAAGGTGGCCCCTCTTCAATAGAGGAAGGGGCCCATACTGTCTCCTCAATGGGTAGTGAAGGTGGCCCCTCTTCAGTAGAGGAAGGGGCCCATACTGTCTCCTCTATGGGTAATGAAGGTGGCCTATCTTCAGTAGAGGAAGGAGCCCATACGGTCTCCTCTATGGGTAGTGAAGGTGGCCCCTCTACGGTAGAGGAAGGGGGCCATACTGTCTCCCCTATGGGTCGTGAAGGTGGCCCCTCTTCGGTAGAGGAAGGGGCCCATATTGTCTCCTCTATGGGTATTGAAGGTGATCCCTCTTCGGTAGAGGAAGGGGCCCATACTGTCTCCTCTATAGGTAGTGAAGGTGGCCCCTGTTAATTCGGACCTTATGTTAAAGTGGTATTAAAGCTTTTTTTTTTTTTAAAATAACAAACATGTCACACATAGCTGCTCTGTGCAGTGGTTTTGCACAGAGCAGCTCTGATCCTCTTCTTTTTCGTGTCCCCCACAGGCGCTCCTAGCTCCTCCCCCTAGAGCAGTGCACCCAGAGAAAGCCGCTTGCCCTGATGGCACCGCTGCGTGCTCATTCCCAAGCCACTTCTCTATGTGTCCATAAGACACATAGAGCCATGGCTCAGCCCCACCCCCTGCTCTGTCCTCATTAGCTCACTGGCTGTGATTGACAGCAGTGGGAGCCAATGGAGGTAAAAAACCTTCAGCCTTTAGAAGCACTTTAACGTTTGAATCACCCCACTAACGTAACGACACAACGAATGATCCAAATTGATTCGGATCCATTTTGTTTTTAAGTTGCTTTAACGTTTTTCATTATAAAAAATGCAGTACATATGAAATGGAAACATATTACAATAAATACAGTAAGGGATAAAAGTGAAAAAGGATGATGATTCCTAGTTTGGGTTGGATGGAGGTGGATCCATCAGAATCTCCGAATTATAACATAACAAATTAAATTGAAATTAAAGGAGAAGTACTGTACAGCCGAAGCTTGTTTGGCTGTACTTCTCCTGTGGATAACAGGAGTATAGTTCGTTCTGCACTTCTATCACCTGTTTTCAGCAGTCGGCTGAAAAAGCTGGTCCAGGCTCGGGCAAGATCGCAATACTAAAGACGAGATCTGCCCACAACACTGGGCCGGCACCTGGCTCAGCCTCTTAGTGAGCTGCTAAGCTCCTGCGCCAGCAACTTCCGCCCCCTCCATAGCCCAGTATTCCAGTGAGCGCAGGGGGTGGGGTAGAGAAGAGAATCTCTGCTCATTGAGCTCTGAGAACAGAGCGATCACGGGGCCCCATACAGCCTACCTGACAGGGCCCCCTTGCCTCGACCGAAAGTGACTGAGAACATAGATTTATCAGTCAATTTCTCTGTATATTCAGCTGCACAGATGAATGAACAGGAAGCGCTCCGAGGCTTCCCGCTCATTCACAAACTGAAGCAAAATGGGGAATGGACACAGGAGTGATTGGTGTCGATGACTCGCTGTGTTCATTCAGGAATGGAAGGGGCCAGAAAATTAAATATTTACCAGCCCCTCCCCTGCTCTCCATCCTGAACCATCCCCCTGTGTGCCCGCAGCAGCTTCCGGAAGGAGAGAAGGGAAGCTGGCAGCGCTGCGGGGGAAAGGGTCACACAGGGGGGACCAGACAGCAGATGGAAGGGACGCATGTAGTAGAACTATTCCCCCTGCATGTCAGCCAGAGGGAGAAAGAAGAGGAGAAGCTGGCAGTGCTGCAAGGGGAGGCAGAAGAGGATTGGTGTCTACAATAAGACAGTACAGCCAGATCTCCTGCTCAGCAGATTCCTGGGCCCCCTTTTAAACTGATTTGGTCCAGGCCCAGTACAGGAGGACTGGCTGTACTGCCTTATCAATGTCTCTGGGTGGGGGACAGCTAGGTAAGTCTGATTCTTCAAAAAAATTCAATACTTCTCTTTTAATTTTGTTCCAATTGTTATGTTATGATTCTGAGATTCTGATGGATCCACCTCCATCCAACACAAGAGTAAATAAGTAATCTCCTGAAATAACAAATTAAAACAAATATAGCCAATCTTCCAAAATAGTTTCCTCAATACAAATTGATTCTGAAGAATGACTATACAAAAATGAATCAGAGTATACAAAACGATATTCGAAAACAAATCATAACAATTGTGATTAAACAAATTTATTAACTTAACAAAACAAATTTTTGCATTCAGCGCATCTCTTTTACAAAGTTACATTGGTCCAGCTTGGATCAATGTAAATATGTACATATATAGTATACCTATGAGATCCCTCTACAAGCTGGAAATCAGTGTAGTAGATACCGCTACTCCAGTGATCCCCACTAGCTTCCAGGTCCCATGCTGAGTGGCTGCCCTGCTGCATTGTGAACACAGGAGGTCGGCTGCTTTAAGGCTGGATTCACATCTATGCAAATTGGATGCAAATTTTCACACATCCAATTTGCATAGCAGGAGATTGTGACTGGCTCTCTGTGAAGCCGGTTCACACATCTCCGCAGCGGCTCCGCTGCGAAATGCACCAGAGCCCTGTGCGTCTTTTGGTCTGTTTCAGGTCCGAATTCAGCCAAAAATTTGGGCCGAAATTGGACCTAAAACTGTGAATGGAGACGCACCAGACTCCTGCTGTGAGCCCGAGCGTGTTGCAGTGTGAACCCAGCCTCAGGGAAATCTTTGCATCTTCTCAGTGAGGGCAAGGCATTTATTCATTGGAAGAGGTTGGGCGGTGACGTCAAAGCTCATGATTAACCACTTCCTGCCCGCCGTATAGTAAAATGACGACGGGCGGGATGCACTCTCGTTCTGGGACAATGTCATATGACAGCGCCCCAGAACCGCCACTCTTGGGGGCGCGCAGCAGTCATGCTGTGTTCCTAAGACACGGCGCAACCCCGATCTCAGAGCTGATGACGCGGCTCTTTACCCATGTGATCGGCTGTGTCCAATCACAGTCGGTCACATGTAAACATGGAAGTGCCATTTATCGGCTCTCCTCGGCTCACATTGACGGAGTGTGTGGCGAGGAGAGACGATCAGCGGCATCTCCTTGCAGGGGAGACATTTACAGGTAATCAGGGCACTGATCATCAGTGCCCTGATTACAGTACAGCCCCAGCAGTGCCCATCAGTGACACCAATCAGTGCCCATTAGTGATGCCAATCATTGTTGCCTTTCAGTGCTTGCTCATCAGAGCCACCCATCAGTGCCTGTCAGTGCTGCCTATCATTGCATGCCAGTGCCGCCTATCAATGCCCATCAGTGCGACCTATCAGTGCCGCATACAAATGCCACCTATCAGTGCGGCATATTAGTGCCTCCTCATCAGTGCCATCTTCTAATCAGTGCCCATTAGTGCCGCCTCATCAGCGCACATCAGTGAAGGAGAAAAATTACTTATTTTCAAAATTTACTCACAGAAACTTTTTTTTTCCTCAAAATTTTCTGTCTTTTTTCATTTTTTTTCCAAAAAGAAAACTCAGGAGTGATTAAATACCACCAAAAGAAAGCTCTATTTGTGTGAAAAACATGATAAAAATGTCATATGAGTACAGTGTCGCATGACTACGAAATTGTTATTCAAAGTGTGACAACGCTAAAAGCTGAAAATTGGCCTAGGCAGGAAGGGGGTGAAAGTGCCCAGTAGGCAAGTAGGTAAAGTATATGGGGATGCAGGTTATGGGTTGAGGAATGCAGCCAGGTAACATGTTTGGAAAGGTGGAGTATGCCTTTAACCACTTACTGACCGTAGGACATCCACGGACATCCTCAGTTTGCAGTGGTTAAAATTAACATTTTCAGCCTGCATTTCCCTGTACTGCAGAAGTGATTTGCCATTCGATCACTTCAGCAGGTGGCGGAATAGCTCAAACGCCCCCTCCCGCTGCTGCCTTTCCCGGGCTCTGCCGATCATGGAGCCCAAGAGCGATGCAAACAGCGGCTAAGGCTACACAGAGAGAGAGGAACTGACGTTCCTCCCTCTCTGTGACCCCGGAAACCGCAAGAGGCGAGTATGTCGCCACCTCCGGTTCCGCCCGGTCAGGGAAGCAGCCGACCAGACCTATCTGTGTCTGATCAGCTGCATTGGAGGCCAAAGGAGAGATTTGGGGTCTTATAGACCTCATATCTCTCCATAAAGAGGGCCTGTCACTGCCCATGCTTGTCACAAGGGGGGATGTTCATCCCTTGTGATAGCAATAAAGTTAATACAAAAAAAATAAAAAATTAGAGACAGTGTAAAAAAAAAAAGTTTTGGATAAAATGAATAATAATAAGAAGAAAACATTTTAAGCACACCCGTCCCCCCGTGCTTACGTGCAAATGTGAACACATACATTACTCCAGCACGCATATGTAAACGGTGATCACACCACACGTGAGGTATTGTCACGAACATCAGAGTGAGAACAATAATTGTAGCTCCATATCTCCTGTGTAATTCTAGGCTGGTAACCTGAAAAGGCGTTTAAAGTGTCGACAATGGAGAATTTTATGTACGTAGTTTACTGCCATTCCATGGGTGGACGCAATTTTAAAGTGCAACATTTTAGGTATTTTTTTACTTGGCGTAACATCATCTTTTTATATTTTACAAAAAATAGGTATTATATTGTGTTTAAAGGGTATTTTTCCCCAAAAATTGCGTTTGAAAAACCGCTGTGCGAATACTGTGCTACAAAAAACTTTGCAACACCCACCATTTTATTCTCTAGGGCCTCTGCAAATATATACATATATATATATATATATATATACAGTGGGGATGGAAAGTATTCAGACCCCCTTAAACTTTTTCACTCTTTGTTATATTGCAGCCATTTGCCAAAAAGCATTTAAGTTCATTTTTTTCCTCATTAATGTACATACAGCACCCCATATTCACAGAAAAACACAGAATTGTTGACATTTTTGCAGATTTATTAAAAAAGAAAAACTGAAATATCACATTGTCCTAAGTATTCAGACCCTTTGCTGTGACACTCATATATTTAACTCAGGTGCTGTCCATTTCTTCTGATCATCATTGAGATGGTTCTACACCTTCATTTGAGTCCAGCTGTGTTTGATTATACTGATTGGACTTTATTAGGCAAGGCACACACCTGTCTATATAAGACCTTACAGCTCACAGTGTATGTCAGAGCAAATGAGAATCATGAGGTCAAAGGAACTGCCTGAAGAGCTCAGAGATAGAATTGTGGCAAGGCACAGATCTGGCCAAGGTTGCAAAAAAGTTTCTGCTGCGCTTAAGGTTCCTAAGAGCACAGTGGCCTCCATAATCCTTAAATGAAAGACGTTTTGGACGATCAGAACCCTTCCTAGAGCTGGCCGTCCGGCTAAACTAAGCTATCGGGGAGAAGAGCCTTGGTGAGAGAGGTAAAGAAGAACCTAAAGATCACTGTGGCTGAGCTCCACAGATGCAGTCGGGAGATGGGAGAAAGTTGTAGAAAGTCAACCATCACTGCAGCCCTCCACGAGTCCGGGCTTTATGGCAGAGGGGCCGAACAGAAGCCTCTCCTCAGTGCAAGACACATGAAAGCCTGCATGGAGTTTGCTAAAAAAAACACCTGAAGGACTCCAAGATGGTGAGAAATAAGATTCTCTGGTCTGAGGAGACCAAGATAGAACTTTTGGCCTTAATTCTAAGCGGTATGTGTGGAGAAAACCAGGCACTGTTCATCACCTGTCCAATACAGTCCCAACAGTGAAGCATGGTGGTAGCAGCATCATGCTGTGGGGGTGTTTTTCAGCTGCAGGGACAGGACGACGGAAAGATGAATGCGGCCAAGTACAGGGATATCCTGGACGAAAACCTTCTCCAGAGTGCTCAGGACCTCAGACTGGGCCGAAGGTTTACCTTCCAACAAGACAATGACCCTAAGCACACAGCTAAAATAAAGAAGGAGTGGCTTCACAACAACTCCATGACTGTTCTTGAATGGCCCAGCCAGAGCCCTGACTTAAACCTACTACAATGTAAAGCAGTGAGTGTACAGCTTGTATAACAGTGTAAATTAGCTGTCCCCTCAAAATAACTCAACACACAGCCAATAATGTCTAAACCGCTGGCAACAAAAGTGAGTACACCCCTAAGTGAAAATGTCCAAATTGGGCCCAAAGTGTCAATATTTTGTGTGGCCACCGTTATTTTCCAGCACTGCCTTAACCCTCATGGGCATGGAGTTTTCCAGAGCTTCACAGGTTGCCACTGGAGTCCTCTTCCACTCCTCCATGATGACATCACAGAGCTGGTGGATGTTAGAGACCTTGCGCTCCTCCACCTTCCGTTTGAGGATGCCCCACAGATGTTCAATAGGGTTTAGGTCTGGAGACATGCTTGGCCAGTCCATCACCTTTACCCTCGGCTTCTTTAGCAATGCAGTGATCATCTTGGAGGTGTGTTTGGGGTCGTTATCATGTTGGAATACTGCCATGTGGCCCAGTCTCCGAAGGGAGGGGATCATGCTCTACTTCAGTATGTCACAGTACATGTTGGCATTCATGGTTCCCTCAATGAACTGTAGCTCCTCAGTGCTGGCAGCACTCATGCAGGCCCAGACCATGACACTCCAACCACCATGCTTTACTGTAGGCAAGACACACTTGTCTTTGTACTCCTCACCTGGTTTCCACCACACACGCTTGACGCCATCTGAACCAAATAAGTTTATCTTGGTCTCATCAGACCACAGGACATGGTTCCATTAATCCATGTCCTTAGTCTGCTTGTCTTCAGCAAACTGTTTGCGGGCTTTCTTGTGCATCATCTTTAGAAGAGGCTTCCTTCTGGGATGACAGCCTTGCAAACCAATTTGATGCAGTGTTTGGCGTATGGTCTGAGCACTGACAGGCTGACCCCCCCACCCCTTCAACCTCTGCAGCAATGCTGGCAGCACTCATACGTCTATTTCCCAAAGATAACCTCTGGATATGACGCTGAGCTCCTAAATGTCTGTTTACCAGCAGCAGTGTACACGAGGCCTTAGACATGAATGGCTGTGTGTTGAGTTATTTTGAGGGGACAGCAAATTTACACTGTTATACAAGCTGTACACTCACTACTTTACATTGTAGCAAAGTGTAATTCCTTCAGTGTTGTCACATGAAAAGATATAAAAATATATACAAAAATGTGAGGGGTGTACTCACTTTTGTGAGATTATATATATATGTATATATATAGATATATATCTATATATAGCTATAGATATATATCTATATATATATCTATATCTAGATATATATAATGTTTGGGGGTTTAAAGTGATTTTCTAGCAAAAAAAAAAAAGTCGATTTTTACATGTAGGAGAGAAGTGTCAGAATTAGCCCGGATGGGAACTGGTTAAGAAACAGGTTATTGATCAGGTTTACACTATTTTCAGGCAGATGCCACTGAGTTCGCAGGCCTTCCTAAAAATACATTGAAAAACATAGACAGGGAAAGATAGGTTATTGGTAAGGCCACGGTCTTCTAAGGTTAATGTCAATGAGTTCATGGTCCTTCCTAAAATAAATTGAAATACATAGGGAAAGAAAAAAGATTGTCAAGCAGGCTGCTGGCTTGTATGGCCAATGTCATTGGGTTCAAAGCCTTCCTAAAATAAATTGAAATATATCCCATAGAGCTTATGAAGCACTTCAGTTTACTTTGTAGGACTTTTTGTAAGTGTTTTTCTTCTTTTATGGAGGTGATATTCCTGCTAAATATAATTTATACAGACCTGTGGATGGTGTGTGATGGATTATTATATAAATTGTCATTTGCTGCATTAATTACTTTGTAATTGATATCTGTTCCCATGTTTATCCAGTGCCAATGCATTGTGCAAATAGTAGGAGGAAACCTGGACACCTCGAGGGAATTTCATAAACTGTTTACTGTGGTTGAATCATTGAATTACCTTTCAGGTCTCAGGGAACTCCTGAGAAGTTATTATATCTCCAGCCCACTGTTTAGAATGGTGAATAGGTCGCAGATATAATAATGGATACAAGAATATTGTGTTACTAGGTATTTGAAACCCAGGACAGGTAATTTTTGTTACCATTCCTCTGTTCTAGAGACCATAATTCATGAACTGTAGACCATAATTCGTGAATGTAGATGAAAGGTAATAATAATGAAATAAAACAAATAATAAAGACCACCATAAAAGCAACAGAGATAATAAAAACTATGTTTTTTCCTGACATTGGCGGTCGGAGTAAAAGGCACTTTATTACATTGGTGGGCAGTGTAGTGCTCCAATGCATTGGTTGTCAGTGCACTCTTACATTGATTTTCAGTGTTAAACACCACCCCCTCAACCCCCAACCCCCTTATGAAGGTGGTCAGTGGAAAGTGCCTCCTTATATTGGGGTTCAGTGGGCAACAGAGTCCTTACATTGGCAGTGTAGAAGGACCTTTTTATATTAGGGGTCAATGGAGAAGGGCCCACCCCAAATTAGATGTCAGTGTAGAAGGGGCCATTTTACATTGGTGGTCTATGGAAAAGTGCCTCCTTATAATGGTTATTAGTGTTGAAGGGCCCTATTACATTGACTGTCAGTGTAGAAGGGCCTGCTTTTATTAGTTGTCAGTGTTAAGGGCCCCTTCTTATGCTGGTGTTCTGTGGAAAAGTGCCTTCTTTATATTGGCAGTCATTGGAGAAAGGACTTCCTACACTTGTGGCCAGTGTAGAAGGGCCCCCTTATTATATTGCTGGTCATGGTAGATGGGCACTCTTACATTGGTGGTCCATGGAAAGTGAAACTTTATAATGGTTGTCAGTGTTGAAGTGACCTCATGATAGACAGTGTATAAGGGTCCCTTACATTAGTGGTCTGTGGAAACAAGCCTTCATATATTGATGGTCAGTGCAAAAGGACCCATTACATTATTGGTCACTGGAAATGTGCTTCCTTATTGTGCCTCCTTATAATGGTGTTCAATGTAGAAGCACCCCCTTACATTGGAGGTCCATGGAAAGTGCATCCTTACATTAGTTGTCAGCGCTGAAGGGCCTCCTTACCCTGGTGGTCAAGGGAAAGGTGACCCTTTATGTTGGTGGTCATTGAAGAAGGGGCCCTTATATTGGTGGTCTCTGGAAATGTGCCTTTATGTATTGGTGTATACTGTAGAACGGCCCCCTTACATTGGTGGTCATTGTAGACGGGCACCCTTACAATAGTTGTTAATGGAAAGTGCCCCTTATATTGGATGTCATTGTTGAAGGGCCCCTTACACTAATGGTTGCTGTAAAATTACCTCTTATATTGGTGGCCATTGGAGAAAGCACACCTTACATTAGTTGTCTGTGAAAACCTGCCTCTATACTGTATATTGATGGTCAGTGCAGAAGGACCCCTTACATTAGTGGTCACTGGAAATGTGCATCCTTTTATTGGTGTTCAATGCAGAAGAGCCCCCATACATTGGTGATCCATGGAAAGTGCATTCTTTCATTAGTTTTAGTGTTTAAGGGCCTCCTTACACTGGTGGTCAAGGGAAAGGTGACCCCATTCCTCCTTACAATGGTGGTCATGGTCGATGGTCATCCTTGTTGCAATTGAAAGTGCCTCTTATGTTGATGGACTTTGGAGAAAGAACCCCTTACATTGGTGGTCAGCGAAGGAGGGGCTCTTACATTGGTGGTCACTGGAAATGCGCCTTTGTATTTTGGTGTATGATGTAGAATGGCCCCCTTACATTGGTGGTCATGGTAGAATAGCACCTTTACAATCGTTGTCCCTTATATTGGATGTCAGTGTTGAAGCGTTCCTTACAATGGTGCTCAGAGGAAAATGACCCCATATTTTGGTGGTCATTGGAGAAAGGACCTCTTAAATTGGTAGTCAGTGGAAGCATGCCTCCATGTATTGCTGGTCAGTGTAGAAGGGCTCTTTACATTGGTGGTCATTGCAAATGTGCCTCCTTTTATTGGTGGCCAATGTAGAAGGTTTCATTATAATTTAAATCCTACCAAATTTGCAGTCAAATCAAAAAAGTACAGATTCCTTTCCTAAACCATTGCCAATTTTACATCATGGAAGGGAAAGAATTCCTCCAACAGCTACAAAAATGTTGAGTTTAGAATTTCTACACCCTCACTGCTCATCCATCATCAATGTTCAGTCACATGACCCAAGCTGCTGGGGTGGTGAAGAATTGCGATTTTTAGGGGGCGGTAAGATAATAAGTAACTTCTTCCTCCATACTAAAACAATTTCCCATTTTCTTTTTTTTTAACTCATTTTATTGATCTCAAACAATTGTAAAAGAAATTACGAGCTTGTAAACACCCAGTACCTGTTCTATTTAGAGTACAAAGGTTGTATATACTGAGAATTCAGCAAAATTAAATAAAAGGATATAAACTTTAACAGTCACAGTTAATTATTATTACATAAAGTATGTGTACTTTCATTGTTAAAAATATATGAAGGGTAACATGGTCTGGTACGTGGACCAGATCAACGGAATAATTTCCCTTTGTTTACTTCCTTGCTTTTGACAGAGCACATGCGCAATAATGAACTTAAATTACACAATTCTATCTTTCTTTCTGTTCATCCAAAAATAATTTCTGCTTTTGTGGCTGCCCCTTGGCATTGAGTGTTTCTGCTTAGTATACAACCCCTGGCAAAAATGATGGAATCACCAGTCCCTGAGGATGTTCCTTCAGTTTTTTATTGTTGTAGAAAAAAAGCAGATCACAGACATGACCAAAAACTAAAGGCATTTCAAATGGCAACTTTCTGGCTTTAAGAAACACTAAAAGAAATCAAGAAACATAATTGTGGTGGCCAGTAACAGTTAGATTTATAGAACAAGCACAGGGAATAAATTATGGAATCACTCAACTCTGAGGAAAAAATTATGGAATCATGAAAAACAAACAAACAAAATAACACTCCAACACATCACTAGTACTTTGTTGCACCACCTCTGGCTTTTATAACTGCTTGCAGTCTCTGAGGCTTTGACTTAATGAGTGATGAACAGTACTCTTCATCAATCTGGCTCCAGCCTTCTCTGATTGCTGTTGCCAATCATCTTTGCAGGTCGGAGCCTTGTCATGGACCATTTTCTTTAACTTCCACCACAGATTTTCAATTGGATTGAGATCCGGACTGTTTGCAGGCCATGATATTGACCTTATGTGTCTTTCTTCAAGGAATTTTTTCACAGTTTTTGCTCTATGGCAAGATGCATTATCATCTTGATAAATGATTTAATCATCCCCAAACATCCTTTCAATAGATGGGATAAGAAAAGTGTCCAAAATTTCAATGTAAACCTGTGCATTTATTGAAGATTTAATGACAGCCATCACCCCAGTGCCTTTACCTGACATGCAGCCCCATATCTTAATTGACTGTGGAAATTTGCATGTTTTCTTCAGACAGTCGTCTGCATAAATCTCATTGGAACAGCACCAAACAAAAGTTCCAGCATCATCACCTTGCCCAATGCAGATTCGAGATTCATCACTGAATATGACTTTCATCCAATCATCCACAGTCCACGATTGCCTTTCCTTAGCCCATTTTAACCTTGTTTTTTTGTGTTTAGGTGTTAGAGATGGCTTTCTTTTAGCTTTTCTGTATGTAAATCCCATTTCCTTTAGGCGGTTTCTTACAGTTCGGTCACAGATGTTGACTCCAGTTTCCTCCCATTTGTTTTGTTGTACATTTTCTGTTTTCAAGGCATATTTCTTTTCTGTCTTGACGCTTTGATGTCTTCCTTGGTCTACCAGTATGCTTGCCTTTAACCACCTTCCCATGTTGTTTGTATTTGGTCCATGTTTTAGACACAGCCGACTGTGAACAACCAACATCTTGTGTTACACTGCGTGATGATTTACCCTCTTTACCTACATACTAACAAGCAAATTTAATCTAATGCAGGTGTTATGCCGCGTACACACGGTCGGACTTTTCAGCTACGAAAGTCCAACGGACGCTGACGGACTAAAGCTGGCTGGTGTGGGCTTCTCCGGACTTTCAACGTACTTTTTTAGCCTCAAATCCGACGTACTTTAGATTTGAAACATGCTTCAAATCTTTACGTCGTAACTACGACGGACCCCGAAATCCGCTCGTCTGTGTGCTAGTCCGACGGACAAAAAGCCACGCTAGGGCAGCTATTGGCTACTGGCTATCAACTTCCTTATTTTAGTCCGGTGTACGTCATCACGTACGAATCCGTCGGACTTTTGTGTGGTCGTGTGTAGGCAAGTCCGTTCGTTAGAAAGTCTGCAACAAGTCCGCCGCAAGTCCGCCGCAAGTCCGCCGAAAGTCTGTCGGACCGGCTGTCGGACTTTTGTAGATGAAAAGTCCGACCGTGTGTACGCGGCATTAGTGTTTGTAATGAAAATTTACAGGGTGATTCCATAATTTTTTCCTCAGAGTTGAGTGATTCCATAATTTATTCCCTGTGCTTGTTCTATAAATCTAACTGTTACTGGCCACCACAATTATTTTTCTTGATTTCTTTTAGTGTTTCTTAAAGCCAACAAGTTGCCATTTGAAATGCCTTTAGTTTTTGGCCATGTTTGTAATCTGCTTTTTTTCTACAACAATAAACAACTGAAGAAATATCCTCAGGGACTGGTGATTCCATAATTTTTGCCAGGGGTTGTACACCGATCAACCATAACTTTTTGACTACCCACCTAATATTGAGTAGGTCCCCCTTTTGCCACCAAAGCAGCCCTGACTAGTCGAGGAGGTATGGCCTCCATTAGACTTCTGAAGGTATGCTGTGGTATTTGGTACCAAGCCATCAGTAACAGATCCTTTAAGTCCTGTAAGTTGCAAGGTGGGGCCTCCATATATTGGACTTGTTTTTCAAGCACATCCAACAGTTGCTCGATTGGATTGAGATCTGGAGAATCTGGAAGCCGAACCAACACCTCTAAGGCTTCATGTAAACTACAGCTCCTAAACTTGAGTTTAGGAGCTTTTGGCGTTTTTTTGCCAAAGCTCTTAAACTCAACTCCATAAAAACCTCTGTGTCAATGTACAGATAGGCTTTTACCAGAGTTTAGGAGCTGCTGCGGTTAGAGGAACTTCAAACTCCCCAAACCTCCCTCTCCTGAACACAGAATGAATCACGTTCAGGATAGGAACGTTTTGACCGCCGGCTGCCGGAAAACACAAACCGAGGCAAAACCGCGCCACAATTTGTGTTTTCCCGTTGCCGGTGGTCAAAGTAGGCTGTGTGTACATGAAGCCATAAGCCGGCCATAGTTCAGCAGGAGCCAGCCGAGATTCTAACCATCTGTGGGCAGGCTGAATGTACCCAAGTCGATCCATCAATCAACTTGGGTACAACCATCATGTTGGATTTTCAGAATGTAATTATTACCAGCAGCTATATGCGCTAGCAATAATCATTGTGTTCTCCCAGGGCTTCCCCTGCTGGGAGAACACAATAGCTCCACCAAAGGGATTTCACCAGCAACACTGACTGTGTTTATGGGGGAATTGAGTAATTTCTTTCCTGTAACCCCTGGTTGCAGGAAAGAAAATAGCACCATCTATAGCCTAACTCGTTTTTGTGTTCCTCACACCATTCTTGAACCATTTTTGCAGTGTGGCAGGGCACATTATCCTGCTAAAACAGCCTACTGCATTAGGGAATACTATTTCCATGAAGAGGTGTACTTGGTCAGCAACAATATCTAGGTAGGTAGTATGTGTCAAAGTAGCATGCACATGAATGGCAGGGGCCAATGTTTCCCAGCAGAATATTGCCCAAAGCATCACACTGCATCCAACGGCTTGTCTTCTTTCCATATTGTGCATCCTGGTGCCATCTCTTCCCCAGGTAAGTGACAAATACAAAAAAAAGGTGTCCATAAAGTGCTCTTTAAGTGGATTCATAAAACATCAGTGCTCCATACGGTGCTCTCTCCCACACAAAAAGAACTATGCGCCTCTTACCAGAAAGGCTGGATCCCAGATTATAGGGATCTAACACTCTCAATTTGATTTAAGCCAGCTGAGGTGTTCCACTCCCGAGTCTCCAGTAAGAAAGCGCCTTCTCTGTAAGGCATTAGCTTTGCCTCTATACGATATGTTTCTAATATATCTCCGGCTCCACCGATCATTCTGCTATAGATGCTCTCCAACAAAAAAGATTTCAAGAAGGGAGAAACTTCATGGTGTAGTATGTAAAAATTGTCATTTATTTAAAAGTATCTTATTGCACTTACAAGAAAATTAAGGTAAGAAGGCAAAACACAGACACAGCCCCAGAACTTGTCCTGCAGGCTGGTATGTGGTGACGTCACAGAATACAGGAGCTTTCTTACCGGAGCCTCGGGAGTGGAACACCTCAGCTGGCTTAAATCAAAACGAGCGTGCAGGGGCGGACTGACCACTCGGGCACGGACCGAGGGCCCCATGCCACTAGGAGGCCCCATCAGAGTGGCCAGCCTCACTAAAAGCAGGGACAGTATGTAAAAATCTGTGTTTTTTTTACATCTGTCCCTGAAATGTCCCTTGCCGACATCATTTTGCTGTAAAAAAAAACGAGGTTGTAGCTGCCCCGCCTCTGTACTGCCTCCTCAGCCAATGGGAACATAGTGTACGCGCCCCCTTCCTCACCGCGGCTCATTTGATTTCAGAGCAGGAGATTGGTGACAGCTGGAGGAGAGGAGAAGGAGGAGGGGACACAGACTGCAGTGTGGGAAGGGCTGCAACCTGCTGGAAGGTAAGCTTGCTGAGCTGAACTGATTGTATTTTTGTCAGTACTTACCCTGGTGAGCAGGAGGCAGGGGGAGGATGTGTTTTTCCTCTAGCAGGGCTCCTCCTGTCTCTAAAGCTGTTAGATCGATTTTCTGTGTGAGAAGTGCCATGATTCTGGGGGAAGGATGTTCTGAACTTCTCCCCCAATCTCTGCTACACCTCCCTACTCATTACCCCACCAATACACAGTCCCCTCCTCTCCTGCATTACCACCTAAAGTGTCTGTGAGCTGCTGGGGCACTACAGGTCCCAGCATGCCAGGAGATGGGGGCAGCAGTGTGTTTCTTTTAGGCTGATTTTTGGGTGAAAAGTGCTGGTGTGTGTGTTTGTGTGTATGTGTATATATGTATGGTGTGTGTCTGTGTGTATATATGTATACTGTGTGTCTATGTGTATATATGTATACTGTGTGTCTATGTGTGTATGTATACTGTCTGTCTATGTGTATATGTATACTGTGTTTCTATGTGTATATGTATACTGTGTGTCTATGTGTATATGTATACTGTGTGCCTATCAGTGGTGGTGCGTCCATAAGGGGCGCATGGGCGCTGCCCCCTCTCTCCTGGCACCTCTCTATCACCATAGATAGATTCATGCATTGCATGAATCTATCTATGGTCGCTGCTGACACCCCCTATTCAGGTGCCCGGCCCCTTTTCGGGCGCCGGGTACCTGAATTACAGCGGTGGGGGTGTTTTTGGGAAGCACCTGATTAGAGCCGTAGGCTCTAATAGGCACCCAAAAAGGTGAACAGCAGGCGCCATGCACTTTGCTAACACTGAACCGCCTCTCAGCCAATCAGGTGCTCATGTCTGTTACCTGTCACCTGATTGGCTGAAGCGTCAGGCGCTGTGATTGAACACCTGATAGAGAGGACGGAAGAAGACATCGAGGAGCGTGCAGAACACCGCCGCTGACCCGCTGCAAGACAGGTAAGTGCCAGGCGATGCACACTGGCAGCATTTGATGGGGCACAGTAGAGGCATTTAATGGGCACACTGGCAGCATTTGATGGGCACACTGTCAGCATTTGATGGGGCACAGTAGTGGCAATTGATGGGCACACTGGCAGCATTTGACGGGGCACAGTAGTGGCAATTGATGGACGCACTGGCAGCATTTGATGGGGCACAGTAGAAGCAATTGATAGGCAGACTGACAGCATTTGATGGGGCATAGTAAGAAGGAATTGATGGGCACACTGGCAGCAATTAATGGGCACAGTGGCTGCGTTTGATGGGCACAGTGGTGGCAATTTATGGGTGCAGTGGCTGTGTTTGATGGGCACAGTGGCTGCGTTTGATGGGCACAGTGGCGGCAATTTATGGGTACAGTGGCTGCTTTTGATGGCATGGTGGCTGCGTTTGATGGCATGGTGGCTGCATTTGATGGCACAGTGGCTGCGCTTGATGGGCACAGTGGCGGCAATTGATGGGCACAGTAGCTGCGTTTGATGGGCACAGTAGCTGCATTTGATGGGTACAGTGGCGGCAATTTATGAGTACAGTGGCGGCAATTTATGGGTACAGTGGCGGCAATTTATGGGTACAGTGGCTGCGTTTGATGGTACAGTGGCTGCGATTGATGGCACAGTGGCTGTGCTTGATGGGCACAGTGGTTGCACTTGATGGGCACAGTGGCGGCGTTTGATGGGCACAGTAGCTGCGTTTGATGGGCACACTTGCTGCAATTGATGGTTTTTTTTTTTCAGTTTGATTGCGCCCCCCAAAAAGTTTTGAGCACCAGCTGCCACTGGTGTCTATGTGTATATATGTATAATGTGTGTGTGTGTGTCTATGTATATGTATACTGTATGTTTCATTTGTGCCTACTGCCGCTAAACGGAAGTCGATCTAACAATCCCATGCCCGTGAAAAATCCACTTGTTGCCATTCAGAGGCAGCTGAATGGTGAACTGCTGAGCCCGGCCTCGGATCAGGCAGCAGGGCAGGTCTGGGTGCGTGCCTGTGCGGTGATGTGGCACACATCAAGCATGGCTTTTACTCACACTCCCCACTGCCAGATCTGAGGCCGACCACAGCAGTTCACTCTTTGCGCTGGCTCTAATGCCGCGTACACGCGGTCGGACTTTTCGTCTACAAAAGTCCGACATCCCGTCCGACAGACTTTTGACTGACTTTTGGCGGACTTGCGGCAGTCTTTCTAACGAACGGACTTGCCTACATACGATCACACAAAAGTCCAACGGATTCGTACGTGATGACCCACTTCAGACTAAAATAAGGAAGTTGATAGCCAGTAGCCAATAGCTGCCCTAGCGTGGGTTTTTGTCCGTCGGACTAGCATACAGGCGAGCAGATTTCTGGGTCCGGCGGAGTTACGACGTAAAGATTTGAAGCATGTTTCAAATCTAAAGTCCGTCAGATTTGCGGCTGGAAAAGTCCGCTGAAAGTCGGGGGAAGCCCACACACGATCGGATTGTCAGCCGTATTTTGTCCGTTGGCGTCCGTCGGACTTTTGTAGATGAAAAGTCCGACCGTGTGTACGCGGCATAAGACTCACTTGCGCAGTTCAGAGCCTGCAACAAGTGGATTTTTTTTTTCTAATTTAAAGGCCTTTTCCTGTCAGCTGCCTGCCACACCAGGCACTAAGGTGCAAAGGTGTGTGTAAGGGGACACTAATAGAAGGTGACACACTGGAGGCTCTTCCATAAGGTAGGACTCTGCGGACTGTGATTACAGGGAGAATGTTGGGACTTTGGTGTAAGGGAGGACTCTGATGTGAGCGTGGCACTCATCCCGACTGCTGTACTCTATATGTTGTTTTGTTACTTACTCCTGGCATGGAGGCCACCTGTAAGCCTGGGGGTCCCATAATCTTCTATTGCCCGGGGGCCCCATGAGTTGTCAGTCCACCCCTGCAAGCGTGTTAGATCCCTATAATCTGGGATGCAGCCTTTCTGCTAAGAGGCGCATAGTTCTTTTTGTGTAGGAGACGGCATCAAATGAAGCACTGATGTTTTATGAATCCACTTAACCACTTGCCGACCGCCTCACGCCTATATACGTGAGCAGAGCGGCACGGGCAGGCAAAATCACGTACCTGAAACGTGATTGCCTTCCCGCGGGTGGGGGGTCCGATCGGACCCCCCCCCGGTGCCAGCTGCGGTCGGCATTTGGTTAGGAGCGATGACAGACGAGGGGGAGGCCATCCGATCGTGGCCCCCCCTCGCGATCGCTCCCAGCCAATGACAAACATCCCCTGCCTCTGTATAGTACACAGAGGCAGAGGATGTGATGTCATCTCTCCTCGGTCTGGCAGTTTCCGTTCCAGCGCCGAGGAGAGATGACATGTAAGTGCACCAAACACACACACACACACAGTAGAACATGCCAGGCATATATTACACCCCCGATCCCCCCCCGATCGCCCCCCGATCCCCCCCCAATCACCCCCCCCCCTGTCACAAACTGACACCAAGCAGGTTTTTTTTTTTTTTTTTTTTTTTTTCTTGATTACTGCATAGTGTCAGTTTGTGACAGTTAGCAGTGGTGGGACAGTTTGTATTACCCCCCTGTAGGTCTAGGGTACCCCCCTTACCCCCCTAATAAAGTTTTAACCCCTTGATCACCCCCTGTCGCCAGTGTCGCTAAGCGATCATTTTTCTGATCGCTGTATTAGTGTCGCTGGTGACGGTAGTTAGGGACGTAAATATTTAGGTTCGCTGTCAGTGTTTTATAGCGACAGGGACCCCCATATACTATCTGATAAATGTTTTAACCCCTTGATGGCCCCCTAGTTAACCCTTTCACCACTGATCACCGTATAACCGTTACGGGTGACGCTGGTTAGTTCGTTTATTTTTTATAGTGTCAGGGCACCCGCCGTTTATTACCGAATAAAGGTTTAGCCCCCTGATCGCCCGGCGGTGATATGCGTCGCCCTAGGCAGCGTCAGATTAGCGCCAGTACCGCGAACACCCACGCACGCACCGTACACGCACCGTACACCTCCCTTAGTGGTATAGTATCTGAACGCATCAATATCTGATCCGATCAGATCTATACTAGCGTCCCCAGCAGTTTAGGGTTCCCAAAAACGCAGTGTTAGCGGGATCAGCCCAGATACCTGCTAGCACCTGCGTTTTGCCCCTCCGCCCGGCCCAGCCCAGTCCAGCCCACCCAAGTGCAGTATCGATCGATCACTGACACTTTTCTTTGTAGCGTTTTGGTGAACTGGCAAGCACCAGCGGCGTAGTACACCCCGGTCGTAGTCAAACCAGCACTGCAGTAACACTTGGTGAATGTTTTGAACGCTACCATGCACTAGTTGAGTATTAGCGTAGGGTACAGCATTGCACAGACTAGGCACACTTTCACAGGGTCTCCCAAGATGCCATCGCATTTTGAGAGACTCGAACCTGGAACCGGTTACAGTTATAAAAGTTACAGTTACAAAAAAAAAGTGTAAAAAAAAAAAAAAAACACAAACAAAAATTTAAAAAAATAGTTGTCGTTTTATTGTTCTCTCTCTCTCTATTCTCTCTCTATTGTTCTGCTCTTTTTTACTGTATTCTATTCTGAAATGTTTTATTGTTATTGTTATTGTTATTATGTTTTATCATGTTTGTTTTTCAGGTATGTAATTATTTATACTTTACCGTTTACTGTGCTTTATTGTTAACCATTTTTTTGTCTTCAGGTACGCCATTCACGACTTTGAGTGGTTATACCAGAATGATGCCTGCAGGTTTAGGTATCATCTTGGTATCATTCTTTTTAGCCAGCGGTCGGCTTTCATGTAAAAGCAATCCTAGCGGCTAATTAGCCTCTAGACTGCTTTTACAAGCAGTGGGAGGGAATGCCCCCCCCCCCACCGTCTTCCGTGTTTTTCTCTGGCTCTCCTGTCTCAACAGGGAACCTGAGAATGCAGCCGGTGATTCAGCCAGCTGACCATAGAGCTGATCAGAGACCAGAGTGGCTCCAAACATCTCTATGGCCTAAGAAACCGGAAGCTACGAGCATTTTATGACTTAGATTTCGCCGGATGTAAATAGCGCCATTGGGAAATTGGGGAAGCATTTTATCACACCGATCTTGGTGTGGTCAGATGCTTTGAGGGCAGAGGAGAGATCTAGGGTCTAATAGACCCCAATTTTTTCAAAAAAGAGTACCTGTCACTACCTATTGCTATCATAGGGGATATTTACATTCCCTGAGATAACAATAAAAATGATTTAGAAAAAAAAAAAAATGAAAGGAACAGTTTAAAAATAAGATAAAAAAGCAAAAAAAAATAAAGAAAAAAAATAAATAAAAAAAAGCACCCCTGTCGCCCCCTGCTCTCGCGCTAAGGCGAACGCAAGCGGCGGTCTGGCGTCAAATGTAAACAGCAATTGCACCATGCATGTGAGGTATCACCGCGAAGGTCAGATCGAGGGCAGTAATTTTAGCAGTAGACCTCCTCTGTAAATCTAAAGTGGTAACCTGTAAAGGCTTTTAAAGGCTTTTAAAAATGTAGTAATTTTGTTGCCACTGCACGTTTGTGCGCAATTTTAAAGCATGTCATGTTTGGTATCCATGTACTCGGCCTAAGATCATCTTTTTTATTTCATCAAACATTTGGGCAATATAGTGTGTTTTAGTGCATTAAAATTTAAAAAAGTGTGTTTTTTCCCCAAAAAATGCGTTGAAAATCGCTGCGCAAATACTGTGTGAAAAAAAAAAATGAAACACCCACCATTTTAATCTGTAGGGCAATTGCTTTAAAATAATATATAATGTTTGGGGGTTCAAAGTAATTTTCTTGCAAAAAAAAATAATTTTTTCATGTAAACAATAAGTGTCAGAAAGGGCTTTGTCTTCAAGTGGTTAGAAGAGTGGGTGATGTGTGACATAAGCTTCTAAATGTTGTGCATAAAATGCCAGGACAGTTCAAACCCCCCCCAAATGACCCCATTTTGGAAAGTAGACACCCCAAGCTATTTGCTGAGAGGCATGTCGAGTCCATGGAATAATTTATATTGTGACACAAGTTGCGGGAAAGAGACAATTTTTTTTTTTTTTTTTTTGCACAAAGTTGTCACTAAATGTTATATTGCTCAAACATGCCATGGGAATATGTGAAATTACACCCCAAAATAAATTCTGTTGCTTCTCCTGAGTACGGGGATACCACATGTGTGGGACTTTTTGGGAGCCTAGCCGCGCACGGGACCCCGAAATCCAAGCACCGCCCTCAGGCTTTCTAAGGCCGTAAATTTTTGATTTCACTCCTCACTACCTATCACAGTTTCGGAGGCCATGGAATGCCCAGGTGGCACAAACCCCCCCCCAAATTACCCCATTTTGGAAAGTAGACACCCCAAGCTATTTGCTGAGAGGTATAGTGAGTATTTTGCAGACCTCACTTTTTGTCACAAAGTTTTGAAAATTGAAAAAAGAAAAAAAAAATTTTTTTTTCTGGTCTTTCTTCATTTTCAAAAACAAATGACAGCTGCAAAATACTCACCATGCCTCTCAGCAAATAGCTTGGGGTGTCTACTTTCCAAAATGGGGTCATTTGGGGGGGTTTTGTGCCATCTTGGCATTTTATGGCCTTCAAAACTGTGATAGGTAGTGAGGAGTAAAATCAAAAATGTATGCCCTTAGAAATCCTGAAGGTGGTGCTGGGTTTTCGGGGCCCCGTACGCGGCTAGGCTCCCAAAAAGTGCCACACATGTGGTATCCCCGTACTCAGGAGAAGCAGCTGAATGTATTTTGGGGTGCAATTCCACATATGCCCATGGCCTGTGTGAGCAATATATCATTTAGTGACAACTTTTTGTAATTTTTTTTTTTTTTCTTTTTTTTGTCATTATTCAATCACTTGGGACAAAAAAAATAAATATTCAATGGGCTCAACATGCCTCTCAGCAATTTCCTTGGGGTGTCTACTTTCCAAAATGGGGTCATTTGGGGGGGGTTTTGTACTGCCCTGCCATTTTAGCACCTCAAGAAATGACATAGGCAGTCAGAAACTAAAAGCTGTGTAAATTCCAGAAAATGTACCCTAGTTTGTAGACGCTATAACTTTTGCGCAAACCAATAAATATACGCTTATTGACATTTTTTTTACCAAAGACATGTGGCCGAATACATTTTGGCCTAAATGTATGACTAAAATTTAGTTTATTGGATTTTTTTTATAACAAAAAGTAGAAAATATCATTTTTTTTCAAAATTTTCAGTCTTTTTCCGTTTATAGCGCAAAAAATAAAAACGGCAGAGGTGATCAAATATCATCAAAAGAAAGCTCTATTTGTGGGAAGAAAAGGACGCAAATTTCGTTTGGGTAGAGCATTGCATGACCGCGCAATTAGCAGTTAAAGCGACGTAGTGCCGAATTGTAAAAAGTGCTCTGGTCAGGAAGGGGGTAAATCCTTCCGGGGCTGAAGTGGTTAAAGAGCACTTTATGGACACTTTTTTATTGGATTTTTCCTATGATAGTTGTTAAGTGTGGACTTATTTTCTTGTTGACCATCAGACTAGGCCACCTTCTTGCATTGCTCCGTGGTCCAGATCTGATGCTCAGGTGCCCATTGTGGGTGCTTTTGGCTCTGGACACGGGTCAGCACGGGCAACCTGTCTGGTCTGCGGCTACACCGCTCCATACACAACAAACTGCGATGACCATTTTTTCTGCTTTCAACACATCGACTTCAGGGTCAGCATGTTTTACTTGCCTAATATATCCCACCCACTTTCAGATGGCATTGTACACTGATTTATTCCAGTCCATTCCATAGATTTCCATTTGCTTTATTATTGCCCCATACCCGCATTAGACTTCTTGTGACTTTGATTGGATCATTTGTTTTATATTATGTGTTCTACTAATAAACCCACTTCATTTCTTTTACAATGTTGGATGCTGCAGTAATCCTTTTATTGCCTGGGCGCAGCGCTGTGGGCTCTGTGAAAAGCCAGGGACGTCGTACAAGCCTCACACCCAGCATCGGGTGGGACAGCGTCTTCCGAAGTGGAGACGTTGCATTTGGCATGTATTGTGCACATACGGCAGGCACACAGTGACACACTTAGGGTGTTCGGCTGCAGCGGCCTAGACAGTGAATCGTATAAATCCATTAAAACCATCTGACACATGAAAGCTATAGCTGGAAAAGTGAATGTCTGCAAACCGAAACTTACTGAGTCACATTCAAAAACCCAAATGTAATCTGTTGCAACTTACAATGGGACTGCATTCGTTTTCTATTTGAAAGCTGAACTTCAGGTATGATCTGAATTGCATACTTACACTGATTCTGCTTGGCACAGTTTTAAGATAGATAGATGGATCGCAATTCAACCAGTTCAGCAGGGAGTGGCCGAATTTCGATCCGTCTGTGGCCATTCCCACTCATTAGAAGTCGAATTCTCATGAACGGTGCTATTGGAAAACCTTTATTCTATCAGCATCTTGAAGCAGATCTTCACTGCATGTGAGCGCCACAAACCAAAAACAATATTTTTATTTTTTTTTATTTTTATTTTTTAATATTCAAAGCAAGCTTCCACATCCATCCATGTCTGTATGCTTTATTTTGTTGAGAAATGACAAGGCACAGGGGCAATAATGAACCTAAAGTGGAACTACATCTGCACCTGAGCCCTACAAACCAAAAATACGATTTACCGTATATACTCGAGTATAAGTCGACCCGAATATAAGTCGAGGCCCCTAATTTTACCCAAAAAAACTGGGAAAACTTATTGACCCGAGTATAAGCCTAGGGTGAGAAATGCACAGCTACTGTAAGTGGAAAAGAGGGTCAACAATGCCCATTTGCAGCCTCACTGTGCCCATTTGCATGCCTCACTGTGCCCATTTGCAGCCATAGGTCCCCTGAACTTCAAACTTGGCAGTTAAGGGTTCCTAGATGCCCCCTAGCTGCAGCCAAAATTTGGGGTCTTTGGACCCAAAGGGTCCCGAAATGACGTTGCTGCAGATGGACACAGTTGACCGACTTTGGAGCCCCGTATCTCGGGGCCACTTAGTGCTAGGCACCCCAAATGTGGTGTGCAAACCCAGTGGAACTAGCACTACAACGCAATCAAAGCTGGGGTTCCTAACACCAAGTGGCCCCGAGATACGGGGCCCCAAATTCGGTTCAGAAAATGTCAAGCACATTTCTGCAGCAGAGAATGACATTTTCCGAACCGACTTTGGGGCCCCATATCTCGGGGACACTTGGTGCTAGGAACCCCAGCTTTGGATATGTTGTGGTACTGGGTTTGCACGCCAAATTTTGGGTTCCTAGAACCAAGTATCCCCAAGATACGGGGCCCCAAAGTTGGTTCGGAAAATGACATCTTTTGCTGCAGAAAAGTGCTTGACTCGAGTATAAGCCGAGGGGGCACTTTCAGCCCAAAAAATTGTGCTAAAAAACCCGGCTTATACTCAAGTATATACGGTAATTCATTTTTAATATTCAAACTAGCCCATCCATCCATGTCTCCATGCTTTATTTTGTTAGGAAATCACTTTGAAAAACAACCCCCTAGCATTTCTAGCTGTGGCCATCCTGAGTAGGGGCAAATGATTCATGCAGCATTTACTGTACTTCCTGGAACCCGTCTGCCATTAGCTCAAGCATGCATGCAGGAGAGTGTGCTTAGCTGGGAAAACCCCTCCTAACCCCCTAAGGACTCCTGGGATGTATGGCATCATTTTCCTATGCCAGAAACCAGGAAGTAACTGAAAAAATAGGAAAAAAAACAAAAAACAATTAAATATAATATACCGTATATACTCGAGTATAAGTCGTTCCAAGTATAAGTCGAGACCCTAATTTACCACAAAAAAAATGGGAAAAACTTATTGACCCGAGTATAAGACGAGGGTGAGAAATGCACAGCTACTGTAAGTGGAAAAGAGGGTCAACAATGCCCATTTGCAGCATCACTGTGCCCATTTGCATGCCTCACTGTGCCCATTTGGAGCCATAGGTCCCCTTAACTTTAAACTCAATAGTTAAGGGTTCCTGGATGCCCCCTAGCTGCAGCCAAAATTTGGGGTCTCTGAACCCAAAGGGTCCCGAAATGACATTGCTGCAGATGGACACAGTTGACCAAATTTGGGGCCCCGTATCTCGGGGCCACTTAGTGCTAGGAACCCCAAATTTGGTGTGCAAACCCAGTGGAACTAGCATCATAAAATAGCGGGGGTTTCTAGCACCAAGTGGCCCCGAGATACAGGGCCCCAAAAATCAGTTCAGAAAATGTCAAGCACTTTTCTGCAGCAGAGAATGACATTTTCCGAACCGATTTTGAGGCCCCGTATCTTGGGGCCACTTAGGAACTAGGAACTACAGCTTTGGATATGTTGTGATACCAGTTCCACTGGGTTTGCACACAAAATTTGGGGTTCCTAGCACCAAGTGGCACTGAGATACGGGGCCCCAAAGTCGGTTCGGAAAATGAAATTTTTTGCTGCAGAAAAGTGCTTGACTCGAGTATAAGTCGAGAGGGGCACTTTCAGCACAAAAAAATGTGCTGAAAAATTCGACTTATACTCGAGTATATACGGTACACTATATTGCCAACAGTATTGGGACATCTGCCTTTACACAAATGCATACTTAAATTGGAACTTCACTCTCCAAATCAACATTGATTATTTGTAATCCTTATATTGCTAGCATTAGTAAATAGATAGGTAAGTACACTATATTACCAAAAGTATTGGTACACCTGCCTTTACACGAGACCTTTATTGGCATGCCAGTCTTATTCCCTATGCCTCAAACACACGAGCGGACTTTCCAGCAGACTTGGTCCGATGGTCTTTCTGGCGGACTATCTGAACGGACGGACTTGCCTACACACGACCGGACTTTCTTGCCTACACACGACCGGACTTTCCGGCAGGCTAGGTCCGCCCGTCTTTCCGGCGGACTTTTGCCGGAGTTACGGCGGACTTTCAGAATGAACGGACTTGCCCACATACGGACAAGTCCGTTCATTTTGACGTGACTCGGGTACGACGGGACTAGAAAAGGAAGTGAATCTCGCCGCTTTTATCAACGAGATTGAAACCTTGCGAGCCCCGTCGCGGGGCATACCAGGCCCTTAAGTCTGGTATGGATTTTAAAGGGAACCCCCTATGCCGAAAAAACGGCGTGGGGTCCCCCCCTAGAATCCATACCACACCTCGATCTGAGCAAGCAGCTCGACCGGTCAGGAAAGGGGGTGGGGACGAGCGAGCCCCCCCCCTCCTGAACCGTACCAGGCCGCATCCCTCAACATGGGGGGGTGGGTGCTTTGGGGGAGGGGGCGCCCTGAGGGGGCCCCCCCACCACAAAGCACCTTGTTCCCATGTTGATGAGGACAAGGGCCTTTTCCCGACAACCCTGGTCGTTGGTTGTCGGGGTCTGTGGGTGGGGGGCTTATCAGAATCCAGGAGCCTCCTATAATAAGAGGGCCCCCAGATCCCGCCCCCCCCACCCTATGTGAATGAGTATGGGGTACATGGTACCCCTACCCATTTACCTAAGGAAAAAGTGTCAATAATAAAACACACTACACAGATTTTTAAAGTAATTTATTAGACAGCTCCGGGGGGGGTCTTCTTCCGGCTTCGGGGGTCTTCTTCCGACTTCGGGGGTCCCTCCGGTTCCTCTTCTCCCGGCGTCCGGTTGGTTCTTCTCTGATCTCTCTGGCCTCTTCTCCCGGTGTTCCGGTTCTTCTGCCGGCTCCTCCGCTATCTTCATGCCGCTCTTTTGCCAGCGGAGGCCCGGACTTCTGGCTTCTTCTCTGCCCTAAGTGTGAACCCAACCTCAAAGAAAGAAAATAAAACTGCTAGAATTGCCCAGACAATCACCTGACTTGAATCCAATAGAAAATCTATGGAAAGAGCTAAAGATCAGAGTTCAGAGAAGAGGTCCACGGAACCTTCAAGATTTGAGGACTGTGTGGAAGAATGGGCCAAAATCACACCTGAGCAATGCAGACGACTAGTTTCTCCATACAGGAGGTGTCCTGACGCTGTCACTACCAACAAAAGAATTTTGTACGAAGTATTAAATACATTTCAATTAGCGTTTTCAATACTTTTTCCCTGTGTCATTCCATTTTATTACACATAACTGATTTGTTTTGGTGTCATTGTATGTATGGATTGCATGGGTTGTTACTGACATGTGGTGAACATTTCATATCAATAGCACCTTTAGAAATATATTTACATAGAAAAATGGTGATGTGTTCAATACTTACTGTATTTTACCCACTGTATATAAAGCAGAGTTTACTTCCGCTTTAAACAAAAGGAGAACTAATGCATCCAGCACATCTGAGGACTGGTAAGCTGCAACATATACATTTTTGTTCTCGGGTTTAGATACACTTTAGCACTGTTTAACGCAATAATGTTACCAGCCCCCGTAGTTCTCTGTACATTTTAGGCTCTGTTCACACTTGAGCAATGCAGGAATGCAAACCAAATCATGTACAAAAATGAACATCTTGTTTGCAGGCGCACTGCGGAGCCATAAATTCTTAAAGCAGAACGTTACCCATAACAGCATGATAAAAAAATAATGTTCTTTAGTAAGAAACGCACATTCCACATTAGTAACGATCCACTTTTCTGGCCCTTTTTGTTTTTGTAACCATCAGTATTTTTTGCTAGAAAATATCTTAGAACCCCCAAACATTGTATATTTTTTAACCGGTTCAATACAGGGCACTTTCACCCCCTTCCTTCCCAGGCCAATTTTTCGTTTTCAGCGCTGTTGCACTTTAAACGACAATTACGCGGTCGTGCGACGTTGTGCCCAAAAAAAATTGACGTCCTTTTTTCCCCACAAATAGAGATTTCTTTTGGTGGTATTTGATCACCTCTGCGGGTTTTATTTTTTGCGCTATAAACAAAAGAAGAGCAACAATTTTGAAAAAAACACAATATTTTTTACTTTTCGCTATAATAAATATCCCAATTTTTTTTTTTAAAAAACACATTTTTTCCTCAGTTTCGGACGATACGTATTCTTATACGTATTTTTGGTTAAAAAAAAATCGCAATAAGCGTATATTGATTGGTTTGCGGAAAAAGTTATAGCGTCTACAAAATACGGGATAGATTTATGGCATTTTAAAAAAAAAAATATTTATTTATTTTTTTTACTAGTAATAGCGGCGATCGCGATTTTTTTTCGTGACTGCGACATTATGGCGGACACATCGGACACTTTTGACACATTTTTGGGACCATTCACATTTATACAGCGATCAATGCTATAAAATTGCATTGATTACTGTGTAAATGTGACAGGCAGTGAAGGGGTTAACCACTAGGGGGACACAAGGGGTTAAATATGTTTCCTAGGGGAGTGATTATAACTGTAGGGGGAGGGGACGTACAAGGGGAGGAGACCGATCAGTGTTCCGCTGTACTGGGAACAAAGATCGGTCTCCTCACAACTGACAGGACGTGGATCCATGGTCCGGCCCGGTTAACGGACATCGCGGCCGCCGGGCTCACGCACCGGGTCTCGAGCAACGCGGCGGGCGCGCACCCCCTAGACGGCCGGGAATACTAGGACGTCATACCGGGCCGCGATGCCCGGTTAACGGACATCGCGGCCGCCGGGCTCACGCACCGGGTCTCGAGCAACGCGGCGGGCGCGCACCCCCTAGACGGCCGGGAATACTAGGACGTCATATGACGTTCACCCAGGATGGGAGATCCCATCTGTGGACGTCATATTACTATGGCCGGGTAGGGAAGTGGTTAAAGTGGTTGTATACCCATTTTTTAAATTTTTACCTACAGATAAGCCTATAATAAGGCTTACCTGTAGGTAAAATGAATATCTCCTAAACCTGTACGGTTTACACACACCTGACGTCAGCGGCGCATGCGCTGTGAATGCCCGGCTGAAGGTCCAGCAGACGTTGCCCGACATTGCCGGGAAGAAGACTCCCGCACGCAGGCACGGGAGTGACACCATCGCAGCTCCGGCCACTCACAGCGCTGGAGCCGCGAACCGGGAATACACACCGAGGGCAAAATGTCAGCTCCCTCGGCGTGGACCGGCCTGTTATACAGGGGCCTCGTTATAAGGTAAGTATTTCATAAAGAGCTAGTATGCAGTGCAGTTTTTTTTTTTACATTTTTTTTTCTGAGGGTATACAACTGCTTTAAAGCAGAGGCCCTAGAGAATAAACTGGTGAGTTCTGCAATGTTTTATGTCACACAGTATTTACCCAGCAATTTTTCAAACGCAATTTTTTTAGGAAAAACAAAAAGTTTTTGAATTTTAATGCAAATAAAACACAATACGTAACCTAATTTTTTGGTGAAATATAAAAGATGATGTTATGCCGAGTTAATAGATACCAGACATGTCATACTTTAACCACTTCAGCTCCGGAAGATTTGGCTGCTCAATGACCAGAGCACTTTTTGCGATATGGCGCTGCATCGCTTTAACTGACAATTGCGTGGCCGTGCAACCATCTACCCAAACAAAATTGACGTCCTTTTTTCCCCACAAATAGAGCTTTCTTTTGGTAGTATTTGATTATCTCTGTGTTTTTTTTTTTTTTTGCGCTATAAACAAAAAAAGAGCGACAATCTTGAAAAAAACACAATATTTTGCACTTTTTGCTATAATAAATATCCTCAGTTTTTTTTAAAATAAGCAAATTTTTTTCTCAGTTTAGGCTGATATATATTCTTCTACATGTTTTTGGCAATAAAAATCACAATAAGCGTATATTGATTGGTTTGCGCAAACGTTATAGCGCCTACAAAATAGGGGATAGATTTATGGCATTTTTATTATTATTATTTTTTTTTTAGTAGTAATGGCGGCGATCTGCAATTTTTATTGTGACTGCAACATTATGGCGGACACATCGGACACTTTTGACACATTTTTGGGACGATTGACAATTATACAGCTATCAGTGCTATAAAATTGCACTATTACTGTATAAATGTCACTTGCAGGGAAGGGGTTAACACTAGAGGGCAATCAAGGGGTTAACTGTGTTCCCTGACTATGTGTTCTAACTGTGGGGGGAGGGGACTGACTATAAGAGACGACAGATCGTGGTTTCTAGCTATTAGGAACTCACGATCTGCATCTCCTCTCAGAACAGAACAGGGATTTGTGTGTTTACACACACACGTCCCTGTTCTGCCTCTCTTGCCTGCAATCAATCGTGGCCGGCGGTCATCACGACCGCCGGTCAGGAGCATCAGCACCCCCCAAGTGCAGCGAGCGCATGCGCGCGCCTGCTATCCCGCTTAAAGGAGCCGACGTATAGCTTTGACGGCTCGCGGGATCGTGCCGACCTGCCGCCGTATGACGGCGGCTGGTCAGCAAGTGGTCAACCACTTGCCGACCGCCGTACGCCGATGTACGTCCCTTTTTTGAGGACGGATATCATTGTTATGGCAACAGCTAGCTGCCATAACCCCGGTATCCCCGTTTTCGGCCGGCAGTCGGCTACAAGATAAAAGTAGTCTCTGCGGTGGATTCGCCGCAAGATCACTTTTATCGGTGGCGGGAGAGGGCCCCCCTCTCCTGCCGCGATCCGGTGCCCTCCGCTGCTTACCGGAGCCGTCGGCAGTGGCAGAGGCAATCGCGTCTGTTCCCTAGCTGTGCATGGAGACGAGTGAGGGGAAGATGGCCCCCACCCGTCTCCATGACACTGCAGGGCGGAAGCGACGTCATAACGTCACTTCCGCCCATACCTCTTAAAGCCACATTTTTTCAATGTCATTTTTGCAAAATACATTTTTTTTTTTCTTGTTGCATTTAAGTCCAAATATGAGATGTGAGGACTTTTTGACCCCAGATCTCATATTTAAGAGGACCTGTCATGCTTTTTTCTATGACAAGGAATGTTTAAGTTCCTTGTAATAGGAATAAAAGTGACCCAAATAATTTAAAAAAAAACAGGGTAAAAATAAATAAAATAAAATAAAATAAATAAGAAAATTTTTTTTTTTTTTAAAACGCACTGTCCCGACGAGCTCGCGCGCAGAAGCGAAGGCATACGTGAGTAGCACCCGCATATGAAAACGGTGGTCAAACCACACATGTGAGGTATCACCACGATCGTTAGAGCGAGAGCAATAATTCTAGTCCTAGACCTCCTCTGTAACGCAAAACATGCAACCTGTAGAATTTTTTAAACGTCGCCTATGGAGGTTTTTGAGGGAAAAAGTTTGACGCCATTCCACGGGTGGGCACATTTTTGAAGCGTAACATGTTGGGTATCAATTTACTCGGCATAACATTTTCTTTCACAATATAAAAAAAATTGGGCTAACTTTATTGTTGTCTTATTTTTTTATTCAAAAACGTGAATTTTTTCCAAAAAAAGTGCGATTGTAAGACCACTGCGCAAATACGGTGTGAAAAAAAGCATTGCAATGACCGCCATTTTATTCTCTAGGGTGTTGGGAAAAAAACAATATATAATGTTTGGGGGTTCTAAGTAATTTTCTAGCAAAAAAAACTTTTTTAAACATGTAAACAACTAAATTCCAAAATGAGGCTGGTCTTTAAGTGGTTAAACATGCAACCGCAACAAACAACGTAAATTTTTCTACCCATAGGTGACACTTTAAAAGCCTTTACAGGTTACCACTTTAGATTTACACAAGAGGTCTGGTGCTATTACTGCCCATGAGCTGACGTTTATGGTGATACCTTGCATGTGTGTGAAGATTGCTTTGTGCATGCCTGCAGGACCAACACATGCATTTGCCTTTGTAAATAGGAGCACTTTTAATATATTTATTTTAAATTTTTACACTGTCACTTGAATTTTTTTTTAACACTTTTAAGAAATGTAAACATCCCTTGTGACAGCAATAGGCACGTGACAGGTACTCTTTATGGAGAGATCTGGGGTCTATAAGATCCCCCCAAATCTCTCCACTGCACTTAAAAGCATTTGATTACACCAAGATCGGTGAAATCAAATGCTTTTGATTTTTTTTAAAATGGCATTGTTTACATCCGGGTAACCTGGAAGCGATGTAACGTCATTGCTTCTGGTTTACTATATCATAGAGCCCAGCAAAGCCTATCTGGTGTTTGCTGGGCTCTATGATCAGCCTGCGGGACTCCTGGTGGGTTGGGAGATTCCCCTCCCACTGCTTGTAAAAGCAATGCAGCGGCTAGTTAGACACTAAGACTGCTTTAACAGGAGAGCTCTATAAAAAACAGTACTGGGATAATGCCTGCAGCTGCATATCATCCCGGTATAACTACTTGAAGTCCAGTGACATATGGGTCAAGTCGTTAACCCCTTCGCGCCTTATTGCCCAAGCACAATTTTGCAACTTTGACATGTGTTAGTAAAACCATACATATCATCACATCTATTTTGTGCATCCAGGTGGATAATACTGCGTTTTGTTTCAGGACAAATTGGGCTTTCATTTGGTGGTAAATAGTAATGGATATCTCCTGATTTTTTTTTTTTGTATTATCAAAGGAAAACTGTCCCAAAATAGTAAAATAATTAGTTTTTTTAATCTAGCTGTATATTTCTTACTACTACTATAACATTCCACCAAAGAACAACCCAAAATAAATTCTCCTGTTCCTGACGATCGCAGCGATACCACATATGTGTATGTTAGTTGTTGGTGCCTGTATTGCAGCCCAGAAACAATAGTGCACATTTTTTTTTCTATTCTACCTAAAACACAAGAGCCCTTTCACACTGCCAGCGCCCGGGCATCGGCGGTGAAGCGCCGCTAGTCTTAGCGGCGCTTTACCGCCGTTTTTGCGGTGCTTTTGGAGCACTAGCGGGGCGCTTTTAACCCCCGCTAGTGGCCAAATAAAGGGTTAAAAGCGCCCGCAAAACACCGCCGCCAAATCGTCACCACTTCAGCGGCACTGCCCACTGATTTCAATGGGCAGGGGCGCTTTAGGAGTGGTGTATTCACTGCTCCTAAAGCGCTGCAGAGAAACTGCTTGCAGGACTTTTTTTGACGTCCTGCCAGCGCAGCGCCCCAGTGTGAAAGCAGTCGGGCTTTCACACTGGGATTGCAGATTAGGCTTTTTTCAGGCACTTTACAGGCGCTATTTTTAGTGCTAAAGCGCCTGAAAAACGCCTCCAGTGTAAAAGGGGTCTAATACTAATTAAAAAAAAATTAAAAATCTGCCCAAAACAATACTGACCCTGACCTTGACCCTAACACTTATGCCCCGTACACACGGTCGGATTTTCCGAGGGAAAATGTGTGATGGAGCCCACACACGGTCGGAATCACCGACAACAAGGTCCTATCACACATTTTCCGTCGGAAAATCCGATTTTCCGACACACAAAGTTTGAGAGCAGGCTATAAAATTTTCCGACAACAAAATCCGTTGTCGGAATTTCCAATCGTGTGCACACAAATCCGACGCACAAAGTGCCACGCATGCTCAGAATAAATTAAGAGATCAAAGCTATTGGCCACTGCCCCGTTTATAGTCCCGACATACGTGTTTTACGTCACCGCATTCAGAATGATCGGATTTTCCGACAACTTTGTGTGACCGTGTGTATGCAAGACAAGTTTGAGCTAACATCCCTCGGAAAAAATCCTAGGATTTTGTTTTTCGGAATGTTCGATCAATGTCCGACCGTGTGTCAGTGGGAGGAATAGTGCCACATCGTTGGTGTCAGTGGAAGGAATAGTGCCCCATCGTTGGTGTCAGTGGGAGTAATAGTGCCCCATCATTGGTGTCAGTGGGAGGAATAGTGCCACATCGTTGGTGTCAGTGGCAGATATAATGTCCATTTGTTAATGTCAGTGTGAGGAATAGTGCCCCAGGGTCCGGATAAAGGCAAGCAAAGGGCTACAGTATGTAGACCACTGGCCTATGTCCAGCTTTCTGGTCAGAAAACATCTTCCACCTCCCAACTGCGCATAACAATAGTGCAATAAAGAAGATAAACCCTTAGTGTGAACTCTCCTAGCAGGAATCAAGTTAACAAACATTAACACATTAATGAAATTGACTCAATGGCAAAGATCCTCTGATCACCTGTAGGAAGTTCTTAACAAACACTTTTCCTGATTGCATGAAAGTAAGTTTACTCCATGGAATGAGAGGCCCTATCGAAAAAAGCCACCTCTGTTTATGGAAGGACCGACTGAGATACATCACTGAGAGTCAGATTCTACAACTGGACCAACCTTCCAATCTGATCATTGCTTCCTATTGGTGGATGGTGGGTATAGAGTGGTGCCCCATACAAAGGTTTGCCACACTCAAGGGTATATTTGAGAAGTTTTTTGAAAGTAATAGTTCACAGGTAACATGTAAATCCAATGCGTTTTGGGGGAAATCACTTCTCCCTTCCTCAGGGCTGTAAGCATAGATGTGATGGTAACAAACCTGGAATCATAGAAATAATTGGAACATCAATGTGACTAAGGCCCATTAAAAGCTGTTCGATCCTCACATTATAGCCATGCTGCCACTCTGCTGAAACATGAGGATCGAATAGCTTTCAACAAATTCCTCCGATTCACTCGAAACGTGTGTGTACTATTACTTTCAGTAAACTTCTCAAATATACTCTCAAGTGTGGCTAATTTTTGTACTGCACGGTACAGTACTTTCACACTGCTCTGTTGCAAAATCGGAGTAAAAACACACATGCATTTTTAAAACAATTTTGCTGTGTTTCAGATGCATTTTTTGTGCATTTTTGCATTACCTGCACCTGTAAAAAATGTACACGTGACTCAAAATCGCAGTGTGTTTTACCACGATTTTACCACAATTTCCATCAATTTCAATGGGAAGATGCGTTTTTGGTGCAGTTTTCAAAAACGGAACCAAAGGTGCAGCATGCAGGACTTTTCAAATGCACTGCACCTGTAATGCTAATGCAGTGGTGTGAACATTCCCATTTCATTTAAAGGGAAACATTTTTCTTGCCTTTTTCTTGGTAGGAAAAAATGTAGGAAAAATGTATCAGTGTAAAAGGGCCCTTAAATCCCTCTTCAATGTGCCACAACCGCACCCTTTGGAGGTGGTTGCATCACGGACCCATTCACATCTATGGGGCATGGTGGCAGGCGGTATCGCCTTCCAATTGTCCTATTTTTTTCCCCAAACTAGGAAGCACATATTTGCGACTATGTTCCTCATGGAAGAGAGAGCAAAGGTCTCAATGTTGACCATGATGACCCATCAGCCATGTGGAAATATATACTGGCAAGTGCTGGCACTTCAGAGATGTGAACGAGGAATTTGCCTTACCATGAATCACATTCCATGAGACAGCTGCTTAACCATGGTTAGCCCAAGGGATGTTCAAAGGATCAGATCATTCATATTTGAACAATAAGACCCCCCTTCAGCCCCATGAATAGTCAGCTTAAGGACCTGTTAACACTAGCAGGCCTAAAAATGCTTGGCTATTGCATGAGCGTTTTCAGTTTCAGTCTACATGTTTGAAGTGTATGTAAACCCTAAAAAATGAACTTCTCACAACCATCCATGGATATAAAGGAGACCTTCACTTATCAAAAACACTAAGCACTTTACATCCTTTCAACCCTATCCTCTTTCACAGTCTTAGAAGCAAATTTTTTTTTTAACAGTTTTTTTTATTTGTTGCTCTGCCCACCCCATCTTCATTCACACCCAGGCGAAATGACATGTTCTTTGCTCCAGCAACCTCTTGGGATAGCCGCATCAGATATCCCAGGAGACAATAGCTTACAGCAGGGGTCTCCAAACTTTCTAAATAAAGGGCCAGTTTACTGTCCTTCAGATTCTCTGGAATGTGACCATTGTGGGTAGAAAATGCTTTGGCTTCAATGGAATACAATGCTTCATAATTGATATTAGAGGGAGGTATAGTGCTAATTGTTGGTATCAGTGGAAGGAATAGTACCCTATCACTGGTGTCAGTGAGAGGAATGGTGCTCCATTGTTGGTGTCAGTCTGATGTATAGTCCCTTGTAATAGGAAGTGGAATAGTGGCAAGCGTTGATATCAGGGAAACGAATAGGAATGGTAACCCCTTGTTGGTGTCAAAGGGCCAGATAAAGGCAAGCAAAGGGCCGCAGTTTGGAGACCACTGGCTTACAGGTAGCAGCTGGAGGAGGGCAGACCTGGCGGCGTGTCACCAGGAGCCGGCTGCAAGAACTTGGAAGAGGCAGTTGGCTTCCAATGACTTCAGAAAAAAATATACCATCACACCATTTGTAGTCAGAGGAGTTTATGTGGACATATATAAAAAGGCTAAATGTCATAAGAACAATTTTATTGAATTCCATTTAAAACATATACAAAAACATGTTAAAATACTCTCTACTAGTGGTTCATAGCATGCATAGGTTCCAAACACATTTCACAAGTAGGCTCAAGGTGTTTCGGAAATCCTACTTCAGGACACATGTGAAGGAATCCGTACAAAGGAACCGACTCAAAATCTTTTCAAAGGTATCAAGAAATATAATTCACTGGAATTTTCTCCATGAACCTGTTTCCCAGAAGGTGCATCCAAAAAAACATGATGGGACCACTGCCTTTTAGGTAAAGACACCCGGAAATAGCCAAAAGGCCACCAATGATCATACAGAACACAGTCTTTAATTAATAAGGGGACCATATCCCAATGGTATAATTAATAATATCACAGCATAAGAGAGTACCCAGTATCACAAGAATGATAATCAAAGGTTATATATGCAAACGACAGCAGGAGCTCCCAAATCATGTCCGGAAAAAGGGGCAAATCTTATGCCCTGTACAAATGATCGGATTTTCCGACAACAAATGTTGGCAAGCAGGTTCTCAAATTTTCTGCCAACAAAAGTTTGTTGTGGGAATTTCCGATCGTGTGTACACAAGTCAGACGCACAAAAGTTCACGCATGCTCGGAATCAAGCAGAAGGAGCCGCACTGGCTATTGAACTTCCTTTTTCTCGGCTCGTCGTACGTCTTTTACGTCGCCACGTTCCCACGTTCGTAATGGTTGGCCAACATTTGTGTGACCGTGTGTATGCAAGACAAGTTGGAGCCAACATCCTTCGAACAAAAATCCACGTTTTTGTTGTCGGAAGGTCCGATCATGTGTACGGGGCATTAGAATCCTGGAGTAGTCATATAGTTCCAACCAGACTTCAGAAAAAAAAAATATGGCGTGCAGCAGCAGAGTGGCAGATTCCAGCAGAACAATGCTTGATTTGTTGGGCTCTGGCCCACCCCCTGCCTCAATTTTGCTTAGCTGGAATTACATGTCCTGTGCTCCAGCAGCCTCCTAGCATATCCATGTCAGATGTTTTAGAAGGCATTAACTTATAAACAGCGGCTGGGGGCAATCAAACCTAGAGGTGTGTCATCAGGAGCTGGCTGCAAGAACCCAGAAGAGACAGCTGACTCCAAATCTCGTCAGAAAAAAAGATGGTGGCATGGAACCAGCGAAAAAGTTAAGAGGGGATACAAAACAAAATTAACCTTGGTGATTAAGCTCCTCTTTAAGTTTCTACTGTAGGAACTGTAATGCCGCGTACAGACGATCAGAATTTCCGACAACTAAACCGTGGATTTATTTCCGACGGATGTTGGCTGAAACTTGTCTTGCATACACACAGTTGCACAAATGTTTTGGAAATTCCGATCGGCAAGAACGCGCTGACGTACAATACATACGATGGGACTAGAAAAAGAAAGTTCAATAGCCAGTGCGGCTCTTCTGCTAGATTCCGAGCATAGAATTTTGTGCATCGGAATTGTGTACACACGATTGGAATTTCCGACAAAGGATTTTGTTGTTGGAAAATTTGAGAACCAGCTCTCAAATTTTTGTTGTCGGAAATTCCAACAGAAAATGTCGGAAAATGGAGCCTACACACGGTCGGAATTTCTGACAACAAGCTCACATCGAACATTTGTTGTCGGAAATTTCAATCATGTGTATGCGGCATAAGAGTATTCCCCATTGCGCCTTTGACAGATAACCTAGGTTTGGAAATCCAAAGTTTCTTAAAACACTAAATATAATGTATCAGTGTAGTTGCCACTAGTAACAGACAATCCACCAATTCACCCCGCTGCCAGACTCCATACATCACTTGCAGAGACATGAATGAACAGTCTTTTGCTGGTTTTGTTTTTGTTTTATTGGGGGGTACAACTTGGTTGGGGAAAAGGGTACATGGGATGCCCATAGGATGTTTCAATTGCCATCATATTTTAGAGATTATACACACTAGAACATATTTAGACCCAGAAGATATGATGTGCATCTGTAACTGTTATGTTTCTCCTCCTCCATCTCCATGCAAACTGTTGCTCCTTCCCTGCTCAACTCCCGCAGACAATTTTCTTCCAAGAATTCCCCATTCCATACCGTGTAGAGAATGAGGATATCACTAATGACCGTGCAGAAATGATTTTCCTAGAAACTTCTTTCCTCCTGCTCAAACTTATCCTGAACTGAAGTAATGTCACATCTTCTTCTATTGAGCAAGAAGGACCCACTCTGAATAAGTCCCCAAGCAGGCTGTGGTTGCTTCTCTGCTAATAAGCCTGAGGCCTGCAGGACCTCTCCCTGGAAGCCTAGTAGTTTAGAAGCATTTCTTTGAATGGTGGACTACTGTTCCCAGCCAGCCCAGCTTGCAAATCCTGTGCCCTCAGGCCACATCGATTTGACACAGATCCCCACAGTCTCTTCCTCTGATCCAGGACTCCCCATCATTCACCGTGTAAATGATGAAGAATTTGCTAATGACCGTGTAGAAGCAAAGTTCCCCCAAAGCCTTCCTGGCACATCCAGCCCTCCACTGTGGTAACACTCACCGACCTTTCACTGCCCTGAGTCCTTGATGGAGAACTTGACCGGACCATACCTTCTGACAGCTTCACCTGCCCTTCTGCACCAGGAGTTCTTTATCAGCCACCGTGTGATGATAAAGACAATGCCAATGACCGTGTAGAAGCAAAGTTCCTTCACAGCTCTCCCTGGGCCTCCTCCTGCGATCGGCGCACCCGATGGGGGTGCCCTCCTTCTGCTGCCTAGTATTCCATCCTCCACTTCACTCAGCCAACATCTCCCCCCCGTGGCATGTTACCCCAGCTTATATAGGAGACCCGCCCCCTGCCAATATCAGTTGGGGATTGGTCAGTGCTCCCACATGAGCTGCCTGCCACTCCAGTTCCAGGCCCTGCCCCTCTTCCAGAACATTCTCCCTGGAAGCAGGGGAGGCGCCTCAGAACCAGAGCACAGGTGGTCACACCCACTTCTACTCTGACCATTCCCAGCCCCAGATCAAAACAGACAGGCCTAGCTTGCAGCATAGGCCTGCCTAAATTTGCCTGTGCTGACAGTTCCTAGTAAAAAATCTATTACTAGCACCTACCTATTGGTAGAGGGTGCTACAATAATACAAAGAAATAGTGTAAAAACTGCACTAAAATCAATAACTTAAACACTATAAGTAAGCAACTCTCCCGCAAGACATATGTACAGGTCAAAAATTGGTAAATGTATAGAGTTGCATTAAATTATAAAAAACTAAAATTGAGAAGAATGTCCACAAGTGATGTAATGATATATCTTATTCCCAAGTGTTATGATACTCTTGATGTGCATCTCCACCATCAAGCACCATAGAAAGTGACCTGTGCCTTAATGCCACCCGCCACCACCAAAGGCAGAAATGACTGCTTACCAGCTCCAAATAACCTCTCACTACAAGAGGTCGTTCACGCTTATGGCTTTAGCCCAGCCAAGGCCTTTGACAGTTTCCACAGCTCCCCTGTCACTAGCGAATGCCTTAACACATCATAACAACGTTCACCAAAAATATAAAAGAGCTCCACATGGTGTAAAATCCTTAAAACTTTTATTCATACATAAAATAAAATGCATAAGGTGCCCCTGGACTAAGTCATGCTATGACAAAACATGTAGGGTGGAGCGACGAGCTGACGTCACCAATACCCTAGAGTCCCGGAAAGATGGGTTGTTTGGATGTATGCAGGCCAACACTCCACGCACAAGGCAATATTCTGTCCACATTGCTGTAAGTGCAATTTATTGTATGCATGAATAAAGGTTTTAAGGACTTTACACATTGTGGAGTTCTTTTATATTTTTTGGTGAACCCTGTTACAATCAGGCCGTGTTAAGGTGTTCGCTAGGAACAGGAGAGCTCCTGGAACCTTCGAAGGCCTTGGCTGCGCTATAGCCATAAGCTTGAATGACCCCTTGTAGTTAAAGGTCATTTGGAGCTGGTAAGCAGTCATTTCTGCCTTTGTTGGTGGCATTGTGGCACAGGTCACTTTCTATGGTGCTGGATGGTGGAGATGCACATCAAGAGTATCATCATAACACTTGGGAATAAGACATTCTTCCATTCTTCCTAATTTTAGTTTTTTTTTTTTTTTTACCGGTTTGTATAATTTAGCGCTAACTCTATACATTTGCTAAATATAATAGTCTACACCAGGGGACTTCAAACTTTCTAAACAAAGGGCCAGTTTACTTTGGGGGGGGGGGGCATATTGTGGCCAGTTGGAGTAGAAAAATCCCCAGCATCACTGGGTTCAGATAATGTCTCTGGCTTGGTGGTCAGTGCGAGTAGAAAGAGGACATAGCACCTGTGGTCAGTAGGAGGAGGAATAGTGCTCCATTGTTGGTGTCAGTGGAAGGAATAGTACCCCATTGTTGGCCTCAGTGGAAAGAATAGTGTCTCATCGTTGGTGTCAGTGGAAAGAATAGTGCCCCATCATTGGTATCGGTTGAAAGAATAGTGCCCCCATCGTTAGTGCCAGCGGAAAGAATAGTACCCCATCATTAGTGTTAGTGGAAAGAATAGTCCCCCACTGTTGGTATCAGTGGAAAGAATAATGCCCCGTTGTTGGTGTCAGTGGAAAAAATAGTGTCCCATTGTTGGTGTCAGTGGGAGGAATAGTGCCCCACTGTTGGTGCCATGTTATCGGTGTCACTTGGAGAATTGATGCCCTGCTGTTGGTGTTAGTGGAAAGAATAGTGTCTAATTGTTAGTGTCAGTGGGCGGAACAGTGCTCCATCTTTGGTGTCAGTGGGAGGAATAGTGCCTCTTATCATTTGTATCAGTGGAAAGAATATTGGAGTCAGTGGAAGAAAAGGCATCTCAATGCTGGTGTCAGTGGGAGGAAAGGTGCCTCATATCACTGAGAGGAAAAGTTGTCCAAGGGCTGGATAAAGGCAAACAAAGGGCATCATTTTGGAGACCACTGGTCAGTGACAGAAACTACCAGGGCTTCAAAAGTTGCACTTGTAACTGGGCCCTGGCATTCTGTCACTGTCGGGGGGCCCCAGTGGATTTGCTGTCCCTGAGGCTCTGAGCTGAGAGGGTCTCTCTAGTATAGTTCAGAGCCTGCACTGACAGTTTCCCCTCCCTCCTACGGATGGGAGAGGAGAGAGCTGATCTGCTCCTCCCGCTCCTCTCCTCCTGTGTGCACTGCGGAAAGTGTGAAGCTAAGCAGCTGAATTTGATCATTCAGGTGCTTAGCTTCACACTTTCTATGGTGAACATAGGAGGAGAAGGAGCAGATTAGTTCTCTCCTCTCCCATCTGTTAGAGGGAAGGGGAACTGTCAGTGCAGGCTCTGAGCTGTATGAGAGAGACCCTCTCAGCTCAGAGTCCTGCTGAGGAGGCACTAATAGGCGGCACTGATTGGTAGCACTGATAGGCAGCACTGATGGACACTGATATGCAGTACTGATGAGCACTGATAGGGAGCACTGATAGTCTGCACTCATGGGCACTGATTGGTGGTACTTATAGACAGCATTGATGAGCACTGATAGGTGGCACTGATTGGCAGCACTGATAGGCACTGATACGCAGCATTGATGAGCACTGAGAGGCAGCACTGATGGGCACTGATAGTTGGCACTTATAGGCAGCACTGATAGGTGGCACTAATGGGCACTGATAGGCAGCATTGATGAACACGGATAGGTGGCACAGATAGGAGGCACTGATGGGCGCTTGTAGGCGGCACTGATAAGCACTGATAGGCAGCACTGATGGGCACTGATAGGCGGCACTTAAAGGCGGCACTTATAGGCAGCACTGATAGGTGGCACTGATGTGCAAAGATAGGCAGCATTGATGAGCACTGATAGGTGGCACTGATAGGCAGCACCGATGGGCACTGATAGGTGGCATTGAGCACTAATAGGTGGCACAGATAGAAGGCACTGATGGGCACAGATAGGCAGCACTGATGGGCACTGATAGGCTGCACTGATGGCTTTGCACTGATAATCAGTGCCCTGACAGTCTTGCCAGTTAACAGCTCTCCTTTCTTCACACAGACACAGCGTAGGAAGAAAGGACTGCTGATAACCATCAAATCTGTTTACATGTGATCAGCTGATCACATGGTAAAGGGCTGCTGACTTTTTACCATGCTCTATGATCTACAGCAGTCACAGAGCATGCTGGATGTGTGCCCCAGGGGGCAAGCGGGAAGCGGAGTTCTGGGAGGATGTCCATAGACGCCCTCCCTGAACTGAAAGCCCGGGCCTAAAATGGGGAGGGGGGGGGGGTCAGGGGGGCACCTTCATGGTTTCTTTTACTTGGGCTCTGAAAGTTCTAATTACGCCTCTGCCACTGGTCTATACTAAAACCACACAAAATCTAATATGCTATAAAATGAAGTATACACAAAATAAACCCCAACCTTTAAATCAGTCTTCTATATAAGAGAATACCCTATAAACTCACACGCAAATACAAAGAACAATAAATAAACTACTAATAAAATACTCAGACAGTGAAATCAGTCATTTTGCTGTGAAATTCTCTCAGTTTCCCCCCCCCCCGATCCTTCACCTACAGATGTATTGGAGTGTGCAGATTGCTTTGTTTGATGAAGGATGTAGATGGAGCCGCACAAAGCCTCACACTGTATAATGTATAACTTTCCTGCCAAGCCTAGGTGTAAACAGCTGCTGCGCCGGGCTGATGGAGTGTGGACACACAATGAAAATGGAGGGGTTATCTGGTTTATGTCGAGGTGAGATGACGGTCACAATGAAGATCATATTGCCTCAAGGTCACCCCGACATCGTTGTGAACTTTTTACGGGCTAAAACCATATAGGCAATAAAACACCAATGCTGTTGGAAGGGCCCATTCACATCAGCCAGTTTGGCTGCGGTGCGTTAAACCTACGCATTGTATCACATGGTAATGTGCGGTGCAATAGGGCAGCCCATTCAAATGCATGGGCTTGTAAGAGGGGCTTGCAATTGTCTAGATTTTGGTGCCAAAAGCCCCTGCCCCTCTCCTCTGCTGTTAGAACAGTGACCCTTCTGCTGAGTCTGTAACCCTCCCCCATCTTGTACCCCACTCAATGCGAGGGGTTTTCACCTGACATAAAAATAGCTAAGAAAATCTTCTATATAGCTGATCGAAGATCCACCACCACCACTTCCTGTAAGCGCCCCACCTTAAAGGAACAGATGTAGGCTTACCAATAGGTAATGACCCTCTAACTAAAGAGAAGTCAATGAAGGCTCGCAGTGAAACCCTCATCTGGGACATGCCACTTCCATACTGCCACAGTATCCTGTTTATCCTCCTCATCTCACCTTCAAATTATCATTTAGAGGGACATAGGAGAGTTAGATATTGCATAGCATAAAAAACCCTTAAAAATACACTCGCAATATATAAAATCAGTTTACGTAATAGCAAATACTTCCAGCCGGAAAATATGGCATTTTTCTCATCACTTCTGGTTTACATGATGACATCAGCACACCATTCCGCCCTGTGTGTTTCATCACAAATTACTTCTTTCAGGGCACATTTAGTGGACAGTCCACAGTAGTCATATGTGAAAGCATCATGTAGCACTCCAGTAAGACATCTTCCCTTAAGCGGTCTCTCTCCACCCGCGGTAATTAGTACTCATTAAAGTGGTGTTCCGGCCGAAATTATACTTTTTAAATAAAAATACCCCTATAATACACAAGCTTAATGTATTCTAGTAAAGTTAGTCTGTAAACTAAGGTCTGTTTTGTTAGTTTATAGCAGTAGTTTGTTATTTTATAAACTTACAGAAGGCCGTGGCCATCTTAAGTGTGGGCATCTGAAGCCAGACTGTATTTCTTCCTGGATCTCATCCTTGCAGATCTCGCACATGCTCAGTGCAGCACAAGCAGTGTAATAGGTTTCAGGTCAGGTTTCCATAGCAACGGCAGTGTCAGAGGAAGTTGCTGCCCCTTCCCAGAAGGCATTGCAAACAGGAAATGATCCGATGGGCCGCGGCCAGGGAGGAGGAAGTGAAAAATGAATATAGCAGATATACAGTAGGTGCTGAGAAAAAAAAAAAAATAATATCCAATTTGTTTACAGTGCACAGTTTAGTAAGGGATGCTGAAGAGTTGTAAAAGTGGGTGGAACTCCACTTTAAGATGAGATCTCTGCCGTCACCTCTTCCACGAGTACACCTTTCCCCTAACCCTCCAGGGGAATAGCTCAATTCCAGGGAACTCTTGCCCTGGGCTAAAAGGCCTTTTTTAACCTGCCCTAGCCCCGACCTCCATCAGGAAGTACACAGCCAGCTCTTCTAGTTGCAGGTCTACCTCTCCCCGGCCTCCAACCTTGTCCAGGGCCTCCTCTTGCTGGCTAAATCTGCCTGATGATTGGGTCTCTGGCTCCCATGCACCAACTATACTAGGGCTCCTCCCAGCCTATCCTATAATTGGGCCCTGGCTCACCCATGACATCACTACAGGAGAGCTCTAACTAAAAGGGGCCTAGCACCTGATGATACGACACTGCTTTCTGTAACCAGACCCTATTCTGGAACAGAGCCCCTCTAGTGGCAAACTAGATAACTGCAGCTGTTTACAGGCTGACTAAAAATTGTGCAAGCACACTGCAATGCATGTTAGTGCCTAGCAGCATGTTCATTGGCAGAATGAATGCCACCACATTGCACAAACGCATGTAATGTGTTTTGCAGAAATGCACACTACCATAAGGCATTAGTGTCAATGGACACCGTGGGCCACTATGGGAGGTTGGGGAGCACCATAGTTGCCGGAGGCACTGTGGAAGGTTAAAGGGTTCTGCAACTGGTCATAGGCCCAGCATAAGAGGGGCCTCAGTCCAGCAGGGGGCCACACCCCGGTGGTTGGGCACCACTGAGCTAGAGAACCCTCCTCTGTGTGCCTCTCTGAAACTAGTTCTAATAAGCCCCACCAGTATATGGCTCTCTGAAACTAGTTCTACTAAACCCCACCAGGAACCCTAGTCAATGAGTGGACTTCAGTAGCCCAAAAAATATTTTTTGCTTTCATGTTCCTGTCTACATATAGGGCCTGCACCCTTTTTATGGTATAGAGGTAACAGAGCAGCAGGGTGAGTGATGCAGTGCTTGAGCAGTGCTATATACATACAGGTTGGACAAGGACCTGGTCACCGCTGGGGATCAGCCCTGAAGGCATGTCCTTGTAAAGCAGTGAAACTAGTTTCAGAGAGGCTCACAAAGGTAATAGGAGGCCTAATGTAGGATGTGCTTTCAGGTGGGACTTGACATGACATGTGTCTGACAAAACAAAGTAGATCCAGCCAGTTGGAAGTCAGATCAATGAGGGTTTTGTCTTTGTTAATAGATCTTCTGAACCCTCGTTAGCTTCTGAAAAGTTACAATGATTCACACATTGCTGTCCCCATTTATGGCCAGGAGCTACTCAGCTTCCTCTGTCACCTCCATGTCTCCAGCTATGTCATTAGAATGTGAATGAATGTCTTCTTGTGCTTTCCCCCTGTAAGGCTGCTGCCTAATCACCTCCCTTCCCCCAATGCCTGAAACATGTAGCGGCAGTGTGCAGTACAGCCTGACTGGCTTATATTGCTGGTGCTCTGATTGCCATCATTATGTGGTATGCTGAGGATTATAGAAACTTTAAAATAAAAAACAATTTTGAATAATTATACAAATAGTACTGAAAAACACATTGAGGGCCCATTCACACAAGCCTGGGCTGTCTGCTCCGGGGGGAATTAAATACGCAATGCATTAGAGCAGCCCATTCATTTCAATTGGCTTCCCAACACACCAGTGTGGGCCCAAAATTGTTCATGCAGCATTTTTTGGAGCATATGGAAATACAAGTTAGTACTGCACTGTAACAAATGTAGGGTGCATTGGGGTGCAGCAGAAAGATGACCTCATCAGTGTTTTGCTTCTCCTTTACTGTCCAGATAGCAGGATGGAGGCAGAGAAAGAGCACTACTGTATTCTTCAACTGCAAGTCATGTCATCCAACTGGCTGTACTGTGTGGCAGAGCTAAGTATATCTCAGGTCTGGATGAACAGAAATACTATATATATATATATATATATATATATGTATATATATATATATATATATGTATATATATATATATATATATATATATATATATATATATATATATATATATATATATGTATATATATATATATATATATATATATATATATATATATATATATATATATATATATATATATATACAGTATATACAGTATCTCACAAAAGTGAGTACACCCCTCACATTTTTAAAAATAATTTATTATATCTTTTCATGTGACAACACTGAAGAAATGACACTTTGCTACAATGTAAAGTAGTGAGTGTACAGCTTGTATAACAGTGTAAATTTGCTGTCCCCTCCAAATAACTCAACACACAGCCATTAATGTCTAAACTGCTGGCAACAAAAGTGAGTACACCCCTAAGGGAAAATGTCCAAATTGGGCCCAATTAGCCATTTTCTCTCCACGGTGTCATGTGACTCATTAGTGTTACAAGGTCTCAGGTGTGAATGGGGAGCAGGTGTGGTAAATTTGGTGTTATCGCTCTCATTCTCTCATACTGGTCACTGGAAGTTCAACATGGCACCTCATGGCAAAGAACTCTCTGAGGATCTGAAAAAAAAATTGTTACTCTACATAAAGATGGCCTAGGCTATAAGAAGATTGCCAAGAACCTGAAACTGAGCTGCAGCATGGTGGACAAAATCATACAGTGGTTTAACCGGACAGGTTCCACTCAGAACAGGCCTCGCCATGGTCGACCAAAGAAGTTGAGTGCACGTGCTCAGCGTCAAATCCAGAGGTTGTCTTTGGGAAATAGACGTATGAGTGCTTCCAGCATTGCTGCAGAGGTTGGGGTGGGGGGGTCAGCCTGTCAGTGCTCAGACCATACGCCGCACACTGCATCAAATTGGTCTGCATGGCTGTCATCCCAGAAGGAAGCCTCTTCTAAAGATGATGCACAAGAAAGCCCGCAAACAGTTTGCTGAAGACAAGCAGACTATGGATATGGATTACTGGAACCATGTCCTGCGGTCTGATGAGACCAAGATAAACTTATTGGGTTCAGATGGTGTCAAGCGTGTGTGGTGGCAACCAGGTGAGGAGTACAAAGACAAGTGTGTCTTGCCTACAGTAAAGCATGGTGGTGGGAGTGTCATGGTCTGAGGCTGCATGAGTGCTCCCGGCACTGGGGACCTACAGTTCATTGAGGGAACCATGAATGCCATCATGTACTGTGACATACTGAAGCAGAGCATGATCCCCTCCCTTCAGAGACTGGGCTGCAGGGCAGTATTCCAACATGATAACGACCCCAAACACACCTACAAGATGACCACTACCTGAGGGTAAAGGTGATGGACTGGCCAAGCATGTCTCCAGACCTAAACCCTATTGAGCATCTGTGTATATATATATATACACACACACACACACTGTAAGGAATCAGAGGGGTGAACAGCCCGCTCAGAGACAGTCCAGTAAAATTAAAGTAAGCTTTATTTAGCAAAAGGTAAGTCAAACAGAAAAACGACAGGGTCGCCTTGTAACACAGTTGCACACACTGGTAAAGTTAAAGTGGATGTAAACCCAATGTCATCCTTTCTAAACTACTGCCATAGGGGTTATCTATAAGGATATATATGCCTCCTGCATGTATCTTTACCTGTCAAATGTCTCCCCTCTGTCTGGTATGAGACCCGAAAAACTGCAGATTCTGTGGGTGGGTCTGTTGCCTGGAGCTCAGTGGGTGGAGTCGTGATATCAGTAGACTCCCCGCCCACCTCTACACTCCCCTTGTCAATATGCATTTTCTCCTGTGTATTTCTTACACTGAACTTCTGCTATGATCTCTAACATCCAGTGAAAAGACTCGAAAGTAACCACATGACTTCAGCATGCCCAATCATGCTGAGGTGTGGAACAGCCAATCCTTGCAGAGCTGCTGAAGAAAGGAGTGGGAGGGAATTAAAAAATACTGCATGTCTTAGGCTAGTGCACGAGATATGTAAATCACCTGTCACTCACAGCAAGGGGGAGGATTTGACAAAGTTTTTCTCAGTTTGTTAAGTTTTATCTCTCTGAACAATAAAAGAGGATTGCTCAGAGATGGATTAACTCTGTGTGGCAAGACTGGGCTCAAATGATAGGAAATCTTATACTCTACAGTATGATAAAAAAAAAAAATCGGGTTTACATCCACTTTAAGTCTGTAGCAAACAGGTTTATGTGCACAGTTCACAGCTCTAGCCAGAGCTACAGACTTTCATTAGGTTTAGCTCACCCCAGCAGGCCACAATCCAGCAATGGAGCTCTCCTCTCAACGTGCTGATGTCTCTCCCACTCCAAACACACTTCTCTACTGACATTTTTAGAGCACCTGATTACATACTTGCCAACAGTCTCGATTTTCCCAGGACAATCCCAATAATTGGACCCTCATCCCGATCTAAGTCCATCCCGATCAAAATCCTGGGATTTTGTTTTTGGCCCAGGAATTGGAACTATTTTTGGCATTGAAAGCAGCTTCTTGCTCCAAAAATATGGCCGCCGCCACAAGATCTCTTTCCAGCTAGCAGGTCTCTTTCCCTGTGTGTTTAGTGGAGAGGAAAGGGGCCTCTGATCCGTGCAGCCAATCGGCTTCTATATTTTTTTAAGAACGGTATATATATATTTTTTAAGATCCTTTGTATGTATTTCAAATATGTATTTAGCTATAGGTGTGGGATAGTGTACCTCATGGGCCACCATAGTTCCTATGTCACTCACAACTACGTCCTGTAGTGACGGTTAGCAGTAGAATCACAGGTGTGTTGGGAAAAAGGCTTCTTGGCGCCAAGCTGCTTTAGGCCAGACTCACATATTTGAATTGGCTTACAGCAAGCATATTCAGGATAGCACCCCACTGTACCTTCCTCAATAGATGGTAATGCACCACCAGGCAATGTGGTGCACTGCATTGCTAAACTAAGTGTATGCACTTTTTAGTGCATTAGGATGCGCTGCATTGATACGTACGTGTTAACACACCACAAGGATGTAAATAGGCCCTTAATGTTGTATTTCATCATACAAGACATGCAGGAGTCAGAATAGCCTGGCTTGTGGATGGCAGAGCTGGCAGCACTGATAGGGACACAATTTCACAATTATTTTTCCCTGGAAAATACGAAGAACTACACTTTATGGCAGGGGTCTCCAATCTTACCAAACAAAGGTCCAGTTTAATGGTTGGGGGGTCAGGCTCTGAGCAGTAGGAGTAGAAAATATCCCATCATTGGCATTAGTGGGTTCCGCATCATTGGTGTCAGCAGGAGGAATAGTGCCCCATCATTGGTATCAGTGGGACGAATGGTGCCCATCACTGGTGTCAGTGGGAGGAATAGTGCCCCTTCATTGGTATCAGTGGAAGGAATAGTGCCCATCATTGTTATCAGTAAGAGGAATAGTTCCCCATCATTGGTATCAGTGAAAGAAATAATGTTCCATCCTTGGTATCCATTGGAAGACTGGTGCCCATCATTGGTATTAGTGGAAGTAATAGTGCCCTATCATTGGTATCAGTGGGAGGAATGGTACCTCATCATTGGTATCTGTAGGAGGAATAGTGCCCCATCATTGGTATCAGTAGAAGAAATAGTGTCCCATCTTTGGTATCTGTGGGAGGAATAGTGCCCCATTATTAGTATCAGTGGAAGGAATAGTGCCCCATTATTGGTATCAGTGGAAGAAATAGTGCCCCATTATTGGTATCAGTGGAAGGAATAGTGCCCCATTATTGGTATCAGTGGAAAGAATAGTGCCCCATCATTAGTGGCAGTGGAAGGAATAATGTCCCATTCTTGTTATCCGTTGGAGGAATGGTGCTCATCATTGGTAATGCCCCCGATATGAATGGTTCAGAGGTTTGCACCTGAGCCAAATCTTTCGATTGCACAGGCTACCAGTCATATGACCACTGATCAGCTGCCATCCCCAACCCCCCCCCCCCCACACCCCCCCCCCAACCCTGGGCATTAAGACCCTGGTCACTCTGCTCTCTCATATTATCAGCATCCTTCTTCTCAACTCAGAACTGATTAGCTCCTTGTGCTTCTTCTTCCTCTCCCAGTCTGAGCTTTGCTGTACAGGGACCGCGGGAGGCTGATACCAGTCATATTCAGGTCATCACACTGCCTTAATTAAAAAAAATAGATTCAAAATGAATTAACAGAACCATCTTCATTCTGTGACATTACTGGGTCTGAAATAATGTATGCAATGAAAACAAAAGGCAAAATATACATTACAAAACTTTATTATGTAATTTTCAGTTTTTGCTTCAATGGTCTGCTCACTGGGACTCAAAAAATTTTAGGGCCCAAAAAGTCTGACCCTCTAGCAGATCTCTGTCTCAGACACGCGGCTTTCCTGCAGTGTCTGTTCCATTTGGTTACCATCCAGAGTTAGACACGGACATGGCGGAGCGGTAATTGGCCGCAGGCTTTATTTCTAATGTGAATTTCGGTTTTATTTTCCCATCTTCATAAAACATTTAGAGCCGCGTTGAAAGGTTCCTGTATGTGGATCTGCTTTTACTGGATGAATACACGGGGCAGGGAAACAAAGCGCTGCAAACAATCATCCATAAAAAGTCTGGCTTTGGCGTTCACCGAGCCCCGATCACAACCTCACATTTCCTGCTATGAACGCCTTCTGCCTCCGCACAGATCCCTATCCGTCTCACAGAAGGAAATCAAATCATAAAAATAACATTTATCAGAAAGTTTTCCTTCCAGTCACCAACAGCTGTCTGTACTGGCTGTCCTTTAAATCCAGAAAAACAGGTACAGATGTGGAGATGAGTTGTCTGTGGATCGATCGGTTTAGCTGTGGATTTGTCTTTCTATGATCAATCCCATCTGTTTAGCTCTCATCCTTTTCCTCCATTCCATGGATGGTTCTCTTTGATCTCTTAGATCTGGCTACCTACCTTATTAGTTTACTTCAAATATTTACCAAGCCCATCTGCTTCCTCCTTTCCCAACCAACTTTACCACCAGTTTACTCCTCTCCTGCTTACCTATCTCCTCTCCTCGTCTGTATATCAACCCCAACTATGTATCCCTTTCCCTACCCTTCACTCTTTACCCTTATTATCTCCTTCCCATCTATCTGTCCTTCCCCTTCACCTCTCTTCTCTCTTCCCCCTCTCCTTCCCTCTCCTCGCATCAGCTCCCTTCTCCTTTCTTTATTTGATCTTCCCCTCCCTTTTTTTCTTTTCCCATTTCCTCTCCTTTCTTCTCGTATCTCCTCCCTTCTCCTTTCCATCTATTTGCTCTTCCCCTCCCTTTTCTTCTTTTGTCACCCTTTCTCCTTTCCATGCTTGTGTCCTTCCCTTTCATCTCCTCTCTTCCTTCCTCCCCTTCTCTTTTCCTCTCATCTCCTCCCTTCTCCTTTCCATCTATTTGCCCTTCCTCTTCACCTCCCTTTTCTTATTTCCTTTCCTCTCCTCCCTTCTCCTTTTCATCTTTGTGTCCTTCCCCTTCATTTCCATTCTCTTCTTTTTTCTCATTTCCTCTCCTTCCTTCTCCTTTCCATCTTTGTGTCCTTCCCTTTCACATCTCCTCTCTTCCTTCCTCCCCTTCTCCTTTCCTCTTCTCTCATCTCCTCCCTTCTCCTTTTCATCTATTTGCCTTTCCCCTGCCTTATCTCCTCCCTTCTCCTTTACACCCTCCCTTACATCCCTTCCCTTTCACATCTCCTTTCTTCCCTCCTACCCCTTTTCTTTCCTCTACTCTCATAGCCTCCCTTCTCCTTTCCATCTATTTGCCCTTCCCCTTCACCTCCCTTTTCTTCTTTCCTTTTCTCTCCTCCCTTCTCCTTTCCATCTTTGTGTCCTTCCCTTTCACATCTCCTCTCTTTTCTTCTCCCCTTCTCCTTTCTTCTCCTCTCATCCCCTCCCTTCTTCTTTTCATCTATTTGCCCTTCCCCTTCACCTCCCTTTTCTTCTTTCCTTCCCCCTTTTTTTCTTGTCCTCTCATCTTTTCCCTCCTCCTTTCCATCTATCTGTCTTTCCCATCCCTTCTCTTCTCTCCCCTCTAGTTTTTCTCCTTCCTTCTCTCATTTTCTCCCTTCTCCTTTCCATCTTTGTATGTGTCCTTCCCCTTTGCCTCCCTTCTCCTCTCTTCTCCCCTCTCCTTTCCTCTTCTATTTTCTCCTCTCATCTCTTCCCTCCTCCTTTCCATTTATCCATACTTCTCTTTCACTATCATTCTCTCCTTTCCTTTCTTTTCTTCCCCTCCCTTTTCCCTCCCTCCCTTCTCTTTTCTTTCCTTTTCCTCTCCTAAATAGCTTTCACTTCAGATTACTCTTTTGTTCCCCTCTTCTTTCCTACTTCCTCTACTTATCAACCTATTCTATTTATTTCTTTTACTCTCCTCATCTCCTTACCTTTCCTGTTCTCCATTCACTTTTCTTATCATCTCCTCTCTTCACCTTTTTTCATCTCCCTCTATCTGTATTCTCCTTTCTCATTTTCTCCCCTTTCCTTCATTTTCTCCTCTCCTTTCTTCTCTTCTTCCCTCTCCACTCCTTATTTCACCTCTCCTCTCTTCTTCCCTTATCTCAGCTCCCCTTTCCCCTGACCTATCTCCTTACCTCACCTATATGTTTCTTTATTCCCTTTTCTCAATTCTCTCCTCACTAATATCTGTTTTACCCTTTATCCTCTCCTTTCTTTTCTTTTCTCTCCCCTCTCCTTTCACTTCCTCTCCTTCCCTCTCCTTCCCACTTCTCTGCTTACTTCCTCTCTCCTTTCCCTCTGTCCACTTACATACCTCCTCTTCTCATATACTTATCCCTTTTCTCCTCTGCTCACTTCTCCTGTTCTGAGTACTTTTCTCTTTTTCTCTCCCTCCCTCTACTCTTCTTCCTCCTTCTTTTCTCTCTATTCTCTCCTCTAGTTCCTACTCATCTCCTTCATTTCCCTATATCCTTCCTTCTCTTTTCTCATCTCCCTTTCCCCCCTTCTCCTTTTCTTTTCTCTACCCTCCCTTCTCCTGTCCTGCCCTCTCTCCACTTTCCTTCTCCTCTCTCCCTTCTCTCAACTCTCCTTACTTCACCTCTCCTCTCCTGCCCTCTCTTTTGCTTTTCTTCTCCTTTCCCCTCTGTGCTCTCTACCCCCTCACCTCCCCTCTCCTACCCTGCCTCTTTTGTTCTCTCTTCACTTTGCCCCCTCCCCCCCTCTCTTCTCCTTACTTCACCTCTCCTCTCCATCTATCTTCCTTGTATCACCCATTACAACAGATTTTCCAAGCACTTCGAAACCTTTTTAGCCAACCACAATCTCTGGAGCAGAGTGTCCCGTACACAACTAGAACTCTTTTCCACTTCTTATTTTTCTCCTTCCTTCCCCTCTATCTCCCCTTTTCTTTCCTCCCTTCTTCTCTCCTCTCTCCTTTTCATCCCCCCTCTCTTATATTCTCTCCTCCCCTCTCCTTTCCTGCCCTCTCTTCTCTTTGGTTTTCCTCTCCCCTCTCTCCTCACCTCTCTTTACTTATTCTCTCCTCTACTCTCCATCTATCTACCAATCCACCCCACACTCTCTTCCTAGTATCACTCAATACAACAGATTTTCCAGCACTTCGAAACCTTTTCTCTTCACCTCTCCTGCCCCCTCTTCCATTTTCTTCTCTTCTCCCACCCTCCTCTACACTCTCCTTACTTCACCTCTCCTTTCCTCTCCATCTATCTACCAATCCTTCCCACATACTCTTCCTTGTATCACTACTTTCCATAGATTTTCCAGCACTTTTAAACCTTTTCTCCCCACATCTCCTCTCCTGCCCTCTCTTCCCTTTGCTTCTCCTCTTGCCTCTCTCCTCTCCTCCTCACTCCTTCCCCCTCTCTTTACTTCACCTCTTCTCTCCATTTATCTACTAATCCACCCCACACTCTCTTCCTAGTATCACTCAATACAACAGATTTTCCAGCACTTCGAAACCTTTTCTCTTCACCTCTCCTGCCCCCTCTTCCATTTTCTTCTCTTCTCCCACCCTCCTCTACACTCTCCTTACTTCACCTCTCCTTTCCTCTCCATCTATCTACCAATCCTTCCCACATACTCTTCCTTGTATCACTACTTTCCATAGATTTTCCAGCACTTTTAAACCTTTTCTCCCCACATCTCCTCTCCTGCCCTCTCTTCCCTTTGCTTCTCCTCTTGCCTCTCTCCTCTCCTCCTCACTCCTTTCCCCTCTCTTTACTTCACCTCTCCTCTCCATTTATCTACTAATCCACCCCACACACTCTTCCTTGTATCACTCATTAAAATAAATTTTCCAGCACTTCCAAACCTGTTCTCCTCACCTCTTCTCTCCTGCCCTCTCGTGCATTTTCTTCTCCTATCCTCCCTTTTCTTCTCCTCTCCCCTCTCTCCTTTCCCCTCTCTTTACTTCACCTCTCCTCCATTTTCTTCACCTCTCCCATCTCTCCTCTTCTCCGTTTTCTTCTCTTCTCACCTTTCTTCTTCTCCATTTTCTTCTCTTCTCCCCTCTTCTCTCCTCCCTTTTCATCTTATCTCTCATCTATCCTCTTCTCCTCCCTTGTCTTGTCTCTCATCTATCCTCTTCTCCTCCCTTGTCTTCTCTCCCATCTCTCATCTCCTCACTTTGTTTTCCTCCTCTCCAATCTCTCCTCTCCTCCCTTTGCTTTTTCTCTCCTCTCTCCTCCCCCCTCCTCTCCCCTCTCTTTACGTCACCTCCCCTCTCCTCTTCTGCCCTCTCTTCCCTTTGCTTCTCCTCTCCTCTGCCTCCCTACTCTCCGCTCTCTTTAATTAACCTCTCCTTTCCTCTCCATCTATCTACCAATCCTACCCACACACTCTTCCTTGTATCACCAATTTCAATAGATTTTCCAGCACTTTGAACCCTTTTCTTCTCTCCTGCCCTCTCTTCCCTTTGCTTATCCTTTCCCCGCTCTCCTCTCCTCCTCCACCCTCTCTTTACTTCACCTCTCCTCTCCATTTGTCTACTAATCCACCCCACACACTCTTCCTTGTATCACTCATTAAAAAGAGATTTTTCAGCACCTCAAAACCTTTTCTTTTGCATTTGCTTCTCCTCTCCCATCTCCCCTCCTCGCCCTTCCCTTGCATTTGCTTCTCCTCTCCCATCTCCCCTCCTCGCCCTTCCCTTTACTTCACCTCTCCTCCCATTCCTCCCCCTCCTTTCCCTTCCCTTTACTTCACCTCTCCTCCCTTTTCTTCTCCTTTCCCATCTCTCATCTTCTCCATTTTCTTCTCCTCTCTCCTCCCTTTTCTTCTCCTCTCCCATCTCTCCTATTCTCCCTTTTCTTCTCCTCTCCCATCACCTCTCCTCCCCACCCTTCTCTTCTCTCCTCCCTTTTTCTTCTCCTCACCCATCTCTCCTCCCTTTGCTTCTTCCCCCTCTCTCCTCTCTTCCTCCCTCCTTTTCCATCTCTTTACTTCACCTCTCCTCTCCCATTTTCCCTTTGCTTCTGCTCTTACTGTTCCCCTCTCTTCCCCCCTCCTCTCCTTACTTCATCTTTCCTTTCCTCTTCATCTATCTACCAATACACCCCACACACTCTTCCTTCTATCACACATTTTAATAGATTTTCCAGCACTTTGAAAACCTTTACTCTTCACCTCTCCTCTCCTCTCCTCTCCTCGCTTATCCTCTCCCCTCTCCTCCCAGCCCTCTCCCCTCTCTCTACTTCACCTCTCCTCTCCTCTTCTGTCCTCTCTTCCCTTTGCTTATCCTCTCTTTCATCTTTTCTCTTCTCTCTGCTTTTTCTCTCCCCTCTCTCCTCTATTTACTTCTCTTCTGCCCTCTCCCCTCACTCCCCCTTTTCTTCTGTCTCTCTACTTCACCTCTTCTCTCTTCCCTTTGCTTCTCCTATCCCATCCCTCCTCCCTTTGCTTCTCCTCTTCCCTCTCTCCTCTCCTCCCTCTCCTCTCTTTACTTCACCTCTGCCCTCTCTTCTCTCTCCCCCTCCTCTCATCTCTCTCTACTGCACCTCTCTTCTCCTCTTCTGCCCTCTCTTCTCTCTCCCCCTCCTCTCATCTCTCTCTACTGCACCTCTCTTCTCCTCTTCTGCCCTCTCTTCTCTCTCCCCTCCTCTCATCTCTCTCTACTGCACCTCTCTTCTCCTCTTCTGCCCTCTCTTCTCTCTCCCCTCCTCTCATCTCTCTCTACTGCACCTCTCTTCTCCTCTTCTGCCCTCTCTTCCCTTTGCTTCTCCTCTCCTTGCTCTCCTCTCCTCCCCCCCTCCTCTCTATCTATCTACAAACCAACCCCGGTCTCTGGATCTGCCGCAGAGCGCGACGCACACAACTAGAACAGACGGCGTCTGAAATGGCCACATGGCTTTCTTCTATCACATGGACCACTCGGCCTTTTTTCTGCCATCACCCTTCTATGTCTCTATGTCCATCCATCCGCCTGTCCTATGTCTGTCCCTCCTTTTCTCCGCATGCGGTGTCCTATTTCCTCTATGCATATTGAATCCCTGTGTCTGCTGGTGTTCTCTATGCAGTCTGTCTCCTCTCCCCCCCCCCTGTGTCTGTGCCCCCCCTCCCTCCTCCCTGTGCCCCCCCCTCCCTCCTCCCTGTGCCCCCCCCCTCCTCCCTCCTCCCTCTTATGCTGCAAAGTGTCAGCTGCTTTACAATCAAACTGGCTGGAACTGGCTGTGTGCGCCGTGTGCGCGCCGATTCCCCTTTGTGTACTGCGATGGCGCACACAAAAGTGCAGAACTAATGAAGAATTCACACCGGCATGGCGCTTCCTTCTTCCTGTTTGCAGAGAGATTAAAACAACGATGCAATGTGGATAGAGCTGGGCGACTTCTTTTTTTTTTCTCTTCTTGTCATCTTTTATTATTTTGCAACCTTTTTTTTTTTTTTTTTAAACATTGTCTTTGCAAACTCCTATTTAATACACAACTATGTACACAGGGATTCGATCTTATGAGATCACAAAAAAAAAAGTAGGTTAGAGCATACCGGTCACATGGTGAGGACGATCGCAGCGCCGCACAGCTGGATGAAGCTGATTTTTGATGTTGTGGATGCTGAGTAATCAGCAGTGAAAAATTGCCAGTTTTAATACGGGGGGGGATGGGGGGAGTACTTGATCCCCTGCTTATTTTATACGTTTGCCCACTGACAAAGAAATGATCAGTCTATAATTTTATTGGTAGGTTTATTTTAACAGAGAGAGACAGAATAACAACAAAAAAACGCATTTCAAAAAAGTTATAATTAAATTTGCATTTTAATGAGTGAAGTAAGTAAGTTGTAAAACATGACTTTAGTACTTGGTGGCAAAACCCTTGTTGGCAATCACAGAGGTCAGACGTTTCTTGTAGTTGGCCACCAGGTTTGCCCACATCTCAGGAGGGATTTTGTCTCTGCAGATCCTCTCCAAGTCATTAAGGTTTTGAGGCTGACATTTGGTAACTCGAACCTTCAGCTCCCTCCACATATTTTCTATGGGATTACAGGATATGTAAAGGTTAGTTTAAAAAAATAAAAACAAACAAACATGTCATACTAACCTCCTCTGTGCAGTTGGTTTTGCACAGAGTGGCCCTGATCCTCCTCTTCTGGGGTCCCTCCACCTCTTCTCGAGTGCCCGGTTGGAGGGCCGCTCTCTCTGGGCACTCCTGCAGGCATGCTCCCGTGTCCTGCTGCTGCATCCATTGACGCAGACAGCAGGACTTGGCCCCTGCGCTCCCTGCGTAATTGGATTTGATGGGCAGCAGCGAGAGCCAATGGCTGCGTTGCTATTAAACTGTCTAATCAGGACCTGAGAAACTGGGTGGAGCTGGTGTGCTTGTCCCTGTCGCTGGAAAGATCGGGTTCAGGTAAGTAAAAGGGGACTTTGGGGGGCTGCTGCATCACGGGAGGTTTTTAAAATTAATGCATGGAATTATTATTATACAGTATTTATATAGCGCCAACAGTTTACGTAGCGCTTTACAACTTGAGGGTAGACAGTACAAATACAATATACTTTGATACAGTAGGAATCAGAGGGCCCTGCTCCTTAGAGCTTAAGGTGAAAAACCCAGAGGGTTTACAACTCTTTTAAGGTCTGGAGACAGGCTAGGCCACTCCAGCACCTTAATGTGCTTGAGCCACTCCTTTGTTGCGATGGCCGTGTGTTTTGGGTCATTGTCATGCTGGAATACCCATCCACAACCCATTTTCACTGGCTGAGGGAAGGAGGTTATCACCCAAAATTTGATGGCACACTGCCCTGTCCATCGTCCCTTTGATGCGGTGAAGTTGTCCTACCCCCTTAGCAAAAAACCCCCCCCAAAGGATAATGTTTCCACCTCCATGGTTGACGGTGGGAATGGTGTTCTTGGGGTCATAGGCAGCATTCCTTCTCCTCCAAACACGGCAAGTTGAGTTGATGCCAAAGAGCTTGATTTTGGTCTCATCTGACCACAACACTTTCACCCAGTTCTCCTCCGAATCATTCAGCTGTTCATTAGCAATCACCAAACGGGCCTGTACATGTGCTTTCTTGAGCAGCGGGACCTTGCAGGATTTCAGTTCTTCACAGGGTAGTGTGTTACCAATTGTTTTCTTGGTGACTATGGCATACTTGCCAACTGTCCCGGATTTCCCAGGACATTCCTGACTTAGACGCCATTCCCGAATTTGTGGCGTCCCGGTAAATGTCCCTAGAAATCCGGTTCTTCACGATTTCGCATCCGCCGCCGCCGCTGCCGCCGCTAGAGGTCCGCAGCCGGCGGAGACATTGTCTCCCCCGGGCGCCATTTTTCTGTAGTTTAGGAAGACGGCTGGGGGGGGGGCTAGACGGAGCTCCTGCGTCGCCGCCCATGCTCCGCCTCGCCCACCCCCCGCCCCGCTCTGCCTCGCCCCACTGCCAGTCTGATATGGAAAGGAGCGGGGGTTCTAGCCATGCAGAGGACTCCTGATGCAAGGGGGGCTCCACTGGGGACACCTGATGTGAGGGGGGCTCCACTGGGGACACCAGATGTGAGGGGGGGCTCCACAGGGGACACCTAATGTGAGGGGGGGGCTCCACTCGGGACACCTGATGTGAGGGGGGGCTCCACCGGGGACACCTGATGTGAGGGGGGGCTCCACCGGGGACACCTGATGTGAGGGGGGGCTCCACCGGGGACACCTGATGTGAGGGGGGGCTCCGCCGGGGACACCTGATGTAAGGGGGGGCTCTGCCAGGGACACCTGATGTGAGGGGGGGCTCTGCCGGGGACACCTGATGTGAGGGGGGGCTCTGCCGGGAACACCTGATGTAAGGGGGAGCTTCACTGGGGACGCCTGATGTGAGGGGGGGCTCCACTGGGGACACCTGATGTGAGGGGGAGCTCCGCCGGGGACACCTGATGTGAGGGGGGGGGGCTCTGCCGGAGACTCCTGATATGAGGGGGGGCTCCGCCGGGGACACCTGATGTGAGGGGGAGCTCTGCCGGGGACACCTGATGTGAGGGGGAGCTATGCCGGGGACACCTGATGTGAGGGGGAGCTCTGCCGGGGACACCTGATGTGAGGGGGAGCTCCGCCGGGGACACCTGATGTGAGGGGGGCTCCGCTGGGGACTCCTGGTGTGAGGGGGAGCTCCGCTGGGGACTCCTGGTGTGAGGGGGGGCTCCGCTGGGGACTCCTGGTGTGAGGGGGAGCTCCGCCGGGGACACCTGATGTGAGGGGGGGGCTCTGCCGGGGACACCTGATGTGAGGGGGGGCTCCGCCGGGAACACCTGATGTAAGGGGGAACACCTGGTTGAAGGAAAGAAACTCGCTCGATTCTCCGGTCAACAGTCAGTGTTGATGGGGGAATCCCTCCCGCTGTGCTTTTGTATTCTAAGACCCCTTTCACACCGAGGGCGTTTTGCAGGCGCTATAGCCTTAAAAATAGCGCCTGCAATCCGCCCTCAAACAGCTGCAGCATTGTCTCCAGTGTGAAAGCCCGAGGGCCAGTGGTGTATTTTGGTTTTGTGCTGCCCTAGGCCTAACTAAACTCATGCACCCCCTAATTAAAATATGGGCCACCCCTTCCTGTCAAGGCCACACCCCTTCTGTTTAAGACCTGCCCTATCTGTAAACCACACCCCTTCCTATTCAGGCTCCACCTTTTCCCTTCAGAGCGCCACCTCTTCTGCTCTGTACATTAAAAGTGGGTTCCAAGTGGCCTCATCAGTCAGTGCCCATCAGTGCCGCATATCAGTGCTCATCAGTACAGCCTTATCAGTGTCCATCAGTGCGGCCTCATCAGGGACAACCAGTGCAGCCTATTAGTGCCCATCAGTGCCGCCTATCACTGCTCATCAGTACAGCTATATTAGTGCCCGTCAGTGCAGCCTCATCAGGGGCAACCAGTGCAGCCTATCAGTGCCCATCAGTACAGCCTTATCAGTGCCCATCAGAGCATCCTCATCAGTGCCCATCAGCGTGGTCTCATCAGGGGCAACAAGTGCAGCCTAATAGTGCTCATCAGTGCCCATATCAGTGCAGCCAATCAGTTCCCATATCAGTGCAGCTCATCAGAGCCCATATTAGTGCAGCCTATCAGTACCCATATCGGTGCAGCTCATCAGTGCCCATATCGGTGCAGCTCATCAGTGCCCATATCGGTGCAGCTCATCAGTGCCCATATCAGTGCAGCTCATCAGTGCCCATATCGGTGCAGCCTATCAGTGCCCATATCGGTGCAGCCTATCAGTGCCCATATCGGTGCAGCTCATCAGTGCCCATATCGGTGCAGCTCATCAGTGCCCATATCGGTGCATCTCATCAGTGCCCATATAGGTGCAGCTCGTCAGTGCCCATATCAGCGCAGCTCATCAGTGCCCATATCAGTGCAGCTCATCAGTGGCCATCAGTATAATAACTTTAACATTGAGCACTTGACATACATTAGTAATAGTAAATTAACCTGTCCTGGCCGCTGGCTGGGGATTTCCCTCGTGCTCCTCTCTCTCTCCTCCTCCTATCGCCCCGGGCCAGGGAGAAGATTCAGTGAAGAAGCCGTACGGAGGAGAATGGGCAGAGCATTGAGCTCCGCCAGTCAGATTACGTTCAGCCGGCCTGGCCAATCACTGGCTGCCAATGGGGGTGCCAGTCATCGTCGCTGCCTCCCCACCCCCTCCCCGCCCACCAAGCACACTCCAAATACTCTATTTGTGCGGGAGGCGGCCGCGGTAGCGGGGACTTGGGAAAACGGGACCGGGGGGCTTTTTTGCATGCGGGGGGGCGGCTTTTTTGCCGCCCCCCCGCAAAGTGCCGCCCTAGGCCTGGGCCTTGTCGGCCTAGGCCAAGAAACAGCACTGCCGAGGGCTTTCACACCGGAGCGCTGCGCTGGCAGGACGGGAAAAAAAGTCCTGCCAGCAGCCTCTTTGGAGCGGTGAAGGAGCGGTGTGTTTACTGCTCCTCCACCGCTGCTCCCCATTGAAATCAATGGGGCAGCGATGGGATACCGCCGGCAAAACGCCGCTATTGCGACGCATTGCGGGCGGTTTTAACCCTTTCTCGGCCGCTAGCGGGGGGTAAAAGCGCCTCGCTAGCGGCTGAAATGCGCCGCTAATCCGACGGTAAAACGCCGCTAAAAATATTGGCGTTTTACCGCCGACGCTATGGGCGGCCCGGTGTGAAAGGGCTCTTACAGTGAGAGGTTTCCCTGCCATCAGAATGCAATATTCACTGCTGCCGCCTGTAACCAAAAAAAAAAAAAAAATGACAGGCTGGTTGTACTAAGGTTTATCAACTTTGTTGCAATCGGTCTACCCATAGATGGATCAAAATTCAGCCACTTACTGCTGAACCAGCCAAATTTCGATCCGTCTATGACTTGCTTAAAAAAGGTATTAAGCCCAAAAGCAAACATTTATTACATTGCAGCTTACCAATTCTTAGATGTGATGGCTGCATTCGTTTTATTTTTTCTTTTCTTTATTTTTGCGGCCAGCAAGTTTGTTGTTTTTCAGAAGCTCAAGCTCTCCAGCAGAATTTATCAGTTTCCATAGATGAGACAAACAACTAAACACTGGCAGGGTATTTATAATGATCCGCTTTTATTTATTCATGTAAAACCTTTATCCCAAAAGGAAAAGAAAAACTGTTGGTGATTATAAGGCCCCATGTACCGCTGCTGGTAAACGGACGTTTAGGAGCAGTTGGGCGTTTTTTTCTGCTGCCCCTGAACTCTCCTCTATGTTATCTTATCAGCACATGTACACTGAGTAGTTTATAGTCATTTCCAGGCATTTGAGGTTAGAATATATTCAGGACGAATGTTCAGGAGGCATTTGAAATGCCGAACGCCTGTAACAGCTTGTAAACGCGGTAACTCATGTTTAGCCGCGTTTCGTTTATAGGCGTTTTTAATAGAGATACATTTCTGACCATTTACAAAGTAAAAAACACTTCTAAATGCAAACGCGACTAAACGCGGCACAACGGACGTTTTTAAACGTCGCTTACTAGCTGTCAAGTTCCATCATTCACGAGAGGTTTTAAAACGTCCCGTGTACATGAAGCCTAAAGTGTGAGCTGGAGTTTGGCTTCAGCTTGTTAGTGTATTTAAATCTGCCAATACATTTAACACTCCTATCCCCTCAGACTGACTCTGCTGCTGTCTGCTGTGCCTCCTGTTCTCATTCCTCCAGAGTTGTTTCTCACTAAGGCTCCATTCACACCTATGCATGTTGCTTTTGATCGTTTCTGCAGTGCTTTCTGTGTTTTCGGACACGTGTTTTTGACGCATTTTTATGCTTTTTCTTCCTTTTTATTTGGCCAATTTGTTGTTGAGCAAATTAAATATTGAAAAGCGCAACAAAAATCTGCTAAAAACACACTACATGCTTTCCTGCAGGGTCTCTATTGAAGTCTATTGATCCAAAAAAAAGCAGCGTTTTGCTTTAAAAAAATTCCCTGACCCTTTATAAAAACACAGAGACACAAAAATCATAGGAAAACATGTCCTGCGTTTCAGCAAAAAGCATGAAAAAATACATTAGTGTGAACCAGGAAGTGTGTTACTGGCCAGATCACCAGGGAAAAACAAAGAGGAACAAAGCCTAAAAAATAAAACTAATGCAGCCACCACATCTAATGATTAGTAAGCTGCAATATATTACATTTTTGGTTTGGGGCTTAATACCACTTTAGGAGTGATATCTAGATTGTGGCCTTGTCGGTGGGAGTGAAGGCACACAAAAAATCCCTACCAGTGCGGTGATGCCACCTATTAGTTGCCACTGAAACCAATACATCAGCTGTGGAGGAACTGGTATATGAAGGCAGAAGTACTCTAGGATGTCAAACACATATCATAACCACATTATAATTTTAGAAAACCAAAACTTCTCTTGTAAAAGAAACTTTATATTTATGGTGTCACCTCCGCCTCTATCAGGAAACATGCAGAAAAGTTGGAATTTGTGTTCCTGTGTGTGGCCAGTCAAGGCTGAACAGATTAGGAAATAAGGTAAGATCACAGCTGATCTAATTTTCTGGCAGTAGCACAAAATGTGGGATATTTGCCATTGACGTTCAATTTGCAACTATTGCAATATGGAACCCCCACTATGGTCTGAACACTGCAGGGAACTTTACTCCCTCTTTTCCATGGCTCAAGTGCTGCAGAGAGTGATAGCATAGATGCCAAAATGTCCCGGATTTTCCTTCCAGGCACACTAGAGACACTGGGGAACACAGAACAAACTGGAGACACTGGGGAACACCAGACACACTGGAGACATTGGGGAACACCAGACACACTGGGGACACTGAACACACTGGAGACACTGGGGAACATCAGGTATAACTGGAGACACTGTCGAACACCAGACACACTGGGGACACTGAACACACTGGAGACACTGGGGATCATCAGGTATAACTGGAGACACTGGGGAACACCAGACACACAGGAGACACTGAGGAACACCGGGCACACTGGAGACACTGGGGAACAACGGAGACACTGGGGAACACCGGGCACACTGTGGAACACCGGGCACACTGGAGACACTGGGGAACACCGGGCACACTGGAGACATTGGGGAACACCGGGCACACTGGAGACACTGGGGAACATCAGGTATAACTGGAGACACTGGAGAACACCAGACACACTGGGGACACTGAACACACTGGAGACACTGGGGAACATAAGGTATAACTGGAGACACTGGGGAACACCAGGCACACAGGAGACACTGGGGAACACCGGGCACACTGGAGACACTGGGGAACAACGGAGACACTGGGGAACACCGGGCACACTGGGGAACACCGGGCACACTGGAGACACTGGGGAACACCGGGCACACTGGAGACACTGGGGAACACCGGGCACACTGGGGAACACTGGGGAACACCGGGCACACTGGGGAACACTGGGCACACTGGAGACACTGGGGAACAACGGGCACACTGGAGACACTGGGGAACAACGGGCACACTGGAGACACTGGGGAACACCGGGCACACTGGAGTCACTGGGGAACACCGAGCACACTGGAGACACTGGGGAACACCGAGCACACTGGAGACACTGGGGAACACCGAGCACACTGGAGACACTGGAGAACACCAGGCACACTGGAGAACACTGGGCACACTGAAGACACTGGGGAACACCAGACACACTGGAGACACTGGAGAACACCAGGCACACTGGAGACAGTGGAGAACACCAGGCACATTGGAGACACTGGAGAACACCAGGCACACTGGAGAACACCAGGCACACTGGAGACACTGGAGAACATCAGGCACACTGGAGACACTGGAGAACACCAGGCACACTGGAGAACACCAGGCACACTGGAGAACATCAGGCACACTGGAGACACTGGAGAACACCAGGTACACTGGAGACACTGGAGAAAACCAGGCACACTGGAGAACACCAGGCACACTGGAGAACACCAGGCACACTGGAGACACTGGAGAACACCAGGCACACTGGAGACACTGGAGAACACCAGGCACACTGGAGACACTGGAGAACACCAGGCACACTGGAGACACTGGAGAACACCAGGCACACTGGAGACACTGGAGAACATCAGGCACACTGGAGACACAGGAGAACATCTGGCACACTGGAGACACTGGAGAACACCAGGCACACTGGAGACACTGGAGAACATCAGGCACACTGGAGACACTGGAGAACACCAGGCACACTGGAGACACTGGGGAACACCAGGCAGACTGGAGATCCTGGAAAGGCCCAAGGCACAGTGGAAACATTGAGGAGCATAGGGCACACTAGAGTCGCTGGGAAGCATATGGCGAGTTGGAAGCACTAGGTAGCACAGGGTGCTGGGAGACACTGAGGCGTACAGGGCACACTGGAGAACACAGAAGACACTGAAAAGGCCTGGGTGCACTGGAAACACCGAGGGGGCACAGGGCGCACCGCAGACACTGTTAAGCACAGGGTGCACAGGAAACACACAAAGCACTGAAGTCAGTGGGAAGCACTTGGTACACTGGAAGTACTGGGGCACAGGGCACATTGGAAACACTGGGGGCACTGAAGACAGTGGAGTGCACAGGGCGTACAGGAAGCACTGAAGTGCAAAGGGTGCACTGGAGACACTGGGGAGCAAAGAGGAACAATAGGCGCAGTATTGCAAACAATGGTGAATACAGAGGACTGGAGGCAGATGGACACAGGTAATGTTACTACAACATGGGACTCAACTTAGGCGTGTTGACGTGTTGCTGGAATGCCGAGCACGTGTTGTCAGGAGGACTGTTTCCTGATGTAGTGGGTGCAGAGATGTTTCTAGTTGTATCTCTATGTTATGGATTTTGCTCCCTGGATACGTCTGTGTCTATTTACCAAATGATTTGGTCAACTCAGTTCTTATATACTGTTCTGAAAGGAGTATGTAGTACAGTTTGTGTGTTCCTCTGTTGGTGGGGGGTGAGAGGGGAGGAGGAGTTGTTATAGCAGGTCTATTGTTGCTGGGGGGGCTATTATTTCTGGAGGGGTCTAATGTTGCTGGCTGCAGGGGATCTATTTTATTGTTATCATTAACACATTCTATACAAATTACTTAGAGAGCACAGCCTGCACCTCTTCCCAGCTCTCTCCTCCTTTCCTCGCCGCTTCCAGCTCTGGGCTGACAGAAGTATTGCTATGCTGTCACTACTCCTGTCAGCCTTATAGTAGAAAAACTTGTTAATTTTCCTCCCCATCCCTACAATACACGATGCGCCCAGGGCAGCTGTCCCCTTCTGCCCACCCCTTGTCCTGGCCCTGGTGCTACCCATGTGTCAGGATGACGGACTGACAGCAGCTCAGTGAAACACAGAACAGTGAAGCCTGGCGATTTTTTTTTTGGAGTCATTATTCCTAGTACGCTCAGATCTGTGAGGACACAAATATGAAAGTGGTCATTGATATGGTGCTTTTAAAACTGTGGGCTGAAGAGTTGTCACTTTTATCCTGCAGCATGCAGCCAGTGAAAATTCTGGAGACACTGGAGACACTGGGGAACACCGGGCACACTGGAGACACTGGGGAACACCGGGCACACTGGGGAACACTGGGCACACTGGAGACACTGGGGAACAACGGGCACACTGGAGACACTGGGGAACAACGGGCACACTGGAGACACTGGGGAACACCGGGCACACTGGAGTCACTGGGAAACACCGAGCACACTGGAGACACTGGGGAACACCGAGCACACTGGAGACACTGGGGAACACCGAGCACACTGGAGACACTGGAGAACACCAGGCACACTGGAGAACACTGGGCACACTGAAGACACTGGGGAACACCAGACACACTGGAGACACTGGAGAACACCAGGCACACTGGAGACAGTGGAGAACACCAGGCACATTGGAGACACTGGAGAACACCAGGCACACTGGAGAACACCAGGCACACTGGAGACACTGGAGAACATCAGGCACACTGGAGACACTGGAGAACACCAGGCACACTGGAGAACACCAGGCACACTGGAGAACATCAGGCACACTGGAGACACTGGAGAACACCAGGTACACTGGAGACACTGGAGAAAACCAGGCACACTGGAGAACACCAGGCACACTGGAGAACACCAGGCACACTGGAGACACTGGAGAACACCAGGCACACTGGAGACACTGGAGAACACCAGGCACACTGGAGACACTGGAGAACACCAGGCACACTGGAGACACTGGAGAACATCAGGCACACTGGAGACACTGGAGAACATCAGGCACACTGGAGACACAGGAGAACATCAGGCACACTGGAGACACTGGAGAACACCAGGCACACTGGAGACACTGGAGAACATCAGGCACACTGGAGACACTGGAGAACACCAGGCACACTGGAGACACTGGGGAACACCAGGCAGACTGGAGATCCTGGAAAGGCCCAAGGCACAGTGGAAACATTGAGGAGCATAGGGCACACTAGAGTCGCTGGGAAGCATATGGCGAGTTGGAAGCACTAGGTAGCACAGGGTGCTGGGAGACACTGAGGCGTACAGGGCACACTGGAGAACACAGAAGACACTGAAAAGGCCTGGGTGCACTGGAAACACCGAGGGGGCACAGGGCGCACCGCAGACACTGTTAAGCACAGGGTGCACAGGAAACACACAAAGCACTGAAGTCAGTGGGAAGCACTTGGTACACTGGAAGTACTGGGGCACAGGGCACATTGGAAACACTGGGGGCACTGAAGACAGTGGAGTGCACAGGGCGTACAGGAAGCACTGAAGTGCAAAGGGTGCACTGGAGACACTGGGGAGCAAAGAGGAACAATAGGCGCAGTATTGCAAACAATGGTGAATACAGAGGACTGGAGGCAGATGGACACAGGTAATGTTACTACAACATGGGACTCAACTTAGGCGTGTTGACGTGTTGCTGGAATGCCGAGCACGTGTTGTCAGGAGGACTGTTTCCTGATGTAGTGGGTGCAGAGATGTTTCTAGTTGTATCTCTATGTTATGGATTTTGCTCCCTGGATACATCTGTGTCTATTTACCAAATGATTTGGTCAACTCAGTTCTTATATACTGTTCTGAAAGGAGTATGTAGTACAGTTTGTGTGTTCCTCTGTTGGTGGGGGGTGAGAGGGGAGGAGGAGTTGTTATAGCAGGTCTATTGTTGCTGGGGGGGCTATTATTTCTGGAGGGGTCTAATGTTGCTGGCTGCAGGGGATCTATTTTATTGTTATCATTAACACATTCTATACAAATTACTTAGAGAGCACAGCCTGCACCTCTTCCCAGCTCTCTCCTCCTTTCCTCGCCGCTTCCAGCTCTGGGCTGACAGAAGTATTGCTATGCTGTCACTACTCCTGTCAGCCTTATAGTAGAAAAACTTGTTAATTTTCCTCCCCATCCCTACAATACACGATGCGCCCAGGGCAGCTGTCCCCTTCTGCCCACCCCTTGTCCTGGCCCTGGTGCTACCCATGTGTCAGGATGACGGACTGACAGCAGCTCAGTGAAACACAGAACAGTGAAGCCTGGCGATTTTTTTTTTGGAGTCATTATCCCTAGTACGCTCAGATCTGTGAGGACACAAATATGAAAGTGGTCATTGATATGGTGCTTTTAAAACTGTGGGCTGAAGAGTTGTCACTTTTATCCTGCAGCATGCAGCCAGTGAAAATTCTGAACTCTGAACTTAAAGCGGAGGTTCACACAAAAATTGAACCTCCGCTTTTCGGAACCCTCCCCCCCTCCGGTGTCACATTTGGCACCTTTTTGGGGGGAGGGGGGGTGCAGATACCTGTATAATCCAGCGGGAGTCTTCGCCTCTTCCCGCCCCTCGCTGTCTGCTGGGAAACACACGGGTCCCAGAGACAGCGGGGACCATCCGGATTGCGCAGCGCAACTCGCGTATGCGTAGTAGGGAACCGGGAAGTGAAGCCGCAAGGCTTCACTTCCTGATTCTCTTACCAAATATGGCGGCGGCAGCATCCAAGACCCGATTGACAGATCGCCCTGAACAGGTAAGTGTCCATATTTTAAAACTCAGCAGCTGCAGTATTTGTAGTTGCTGACTTTTTAAAAAAAATAATAACATTCTGTGGACTTCCGCTTTAATAAAATCCCAGTCTTAATCCGTAGTGTTTAATTTTGAGTTGGCCCACCCTTTGTAGCTATAACAGCTTCAACTCTTCTGGGAAGGTTGTCCACAAGGTTTAGGGTAGACAGAAGAAAAGGTATCAGAGGAATATCTACCGAAGGCTGGACACTAAGTAATATTGCCCTAGGGAATCATGGGTCTCCCTGCAAATATGGCAGGACTGTTATCACCGTTTATTGTTGATATTGCAAGTCTTGAGAGAATTTGAGGCAGGAGACCTAAATTAGATTGCATGCCCAAGGACTTAACAGGGCATCTATTGCTTCTGCCCAAGGGTGAGGTAGCTGTGAAATAAACCTCAGCAGCTTGGTATTGCTTGCTGTAGCAAAAGGATGCAGTTCAGGAAAGGTCCACTGGCCCACAATCCAACTGAATAACTTCAGTTGTAGGGACCATTTGTTGGGATCCAGGAATCCTTGGGATAGGTGATCGGCATCTGTGTTTAAGTGGGCTGGAAGATAGACTACTCTTAGGTCCTTCAGATTCCCTTCTGCCCAAATGAAGATGGGTTTCACTTCCCTCAGTAAGGAACTATTGTTGGTTCCGTCTTGGTGATGTATGTATGATATTGCAGCTCTATCAGAATCAGAACTGATTTGTCCTTGATCTGAGAGAGCAAATGCTGTCGATGCAAGGTAAACCACCTGGATTTCCAGGATATTTGCAATGATGTCTGCTGCATTGAATTCTCATCTCTCTTGAACCAACATCTGGTTGCAATGTGCCTTCTAGCCTATTGCATTGGCGTCTGTAGTAACTGTGGTCCAGAAGACATGCCTTAATGGACGTGGCTTTACAGGCATCTCCCTCTTTGTCCACTAGTGCAGACCTCTGTGCATTAAACTTGTTTGATATATGGACTGGGATAGACGGTTTGCTCCATTGCTTCACGAATTCTAGCTAAAAGGTGCCTGAGGTATCCATGTGTCCACGGGACCATCTGGATACAGAAAGACAAAAATCCCTAAAAAGTTGAGTTAGCTTGAGGCTGTTATGTAGGACCATGTTCTCACTCTCCTTACTTTCTGAATGATCGCCCACACTTTCTGAAATGGCAGGGACACCGTCACTTTTGCGGTGTTGATAAGGGCGCCTAAACTGGAGAAAAGATGACTCGTTTGATGATTTACCATCCAAACGTATCTTGATAGTGTAGGCCACAGCATCCACCTGTGTTCCACTAGCTGGGCTGGATCTTTTGATAAAAGGAGGATATCGTCTGGTTAGTGATAAGAACTGAGACCCAGTTCTCATAAAGAAGCTTGAATAGTGATCCGAGCCCTCATGAGGGCTCTAAGGGAAGTGCAGGGTCCGAAGGGGAGACTGGAATTATAGATGGGCCTGGTCGACCGAAAATCTCAGATACTTCTGTAACAGTTGTAGTATGGGTGCGTGCAAGTAAGCATCCCTGAATCCCCGGGTACATCTAATTCTGCAGTTCTGGGGAATCAAGTCTGACTTTCCTCCTGTGATGTGGGAAATGGTTTTCTGTAACCTTTCTGCAAAGAGTGATTTACCATCAAAAAAAGGGTATTTATACTGATTTTGTTTTGACACAGTGTCAGCTGCCCGTAGTTCTGACCACCATACCCATATGGCTATCACAAGTAGTAACATTGATCTTGCGAAGTAACGAATTGTATGCTTCGCCGTCTCACCAGTGAAGTCTGCCTAGAGCCATAATTCGTCCAAAGCCTTGATTAAAGCCTCGTACACGTGATCGGATTTTCGGCAGGGAATTGTGTGATGACAGACTGTTTTCCTAAAATCCGACCGTTAGTACGCTCCTTCAGACAATTGTTGTCCAACTTTCTGCCAACAAATGTTGGATGGCAGGCTAGTAAATTTTCGGCGGACAACGGTCTGTTGTCAGATTTTCATATCGTGTGTGCACAAGTCCGTCACACAAAAGTCCAAAGTACAAACTCGCATGCTCAAAACCAATGCTCACCCAACACGACTTTAGCAAAAGGTGCCCAAAGGGTGGTGCAAAAGAGCTGAAATTCCACATAGTATGTCACTACGTTCGTGTTTGTTGGCCGACAATTGTGTGCTGTTAGTATGCAAGACAAGTTCCTGGCACACGCCCTTCAAATAAATTGGATGCTCGGTTGGCCAAATATCCGATCGTGTGTACGAGGCTTATATTTTCTCTAGGAACATTTTGCTGAATCGATGTTTCCATGTTTTTGGACCATGCCCACAGGGCTTTGGATACAGATAAGGCAATTGCTGACTTCCAGGTGTTTACCTGCCATTTGATAAGCTCCTTTAAGTTGGGGTCTATTCATCTGTCTAAGGGATTCTCAATTGAGACTGAATTATCGATTGGTGAGATGAAATTCTTTGTTATACAAACCACTGCCGCGTCTACCTCCGGGGGACCATCTGGCATTGCAGACTCTTGTTCCGACCGTGGATAAAGTTTTCCTAGGCAATTGAGAGGAAAAAAGATTTTTTGTCTTTTTTTCTTTCACTTCAACAATGTCTCTGATATCATCCATCAGAGTAAGCCTATGTTTCCACTCTTGCGAACCGAAAGTTGCACGATTTTGCCACGATTTTGATGCGATATGAAACAATGCCTGTGTATTCTTGAGGTCTATGGACCTCAAGTCACATCAAAGTGGGACCAAAATAGTGCAGGGACTACTCTGAAGTTGCTGCGACTTGAAATCGCACAGATAAACTATACTCATTGGAAATCATGGGGTACGACTCGTCATGCGACTTTTCATTCCCAAGTTGCATGACAAGTCGCACTAGTGGAAACCTGCTTCTTTAGAAATGGCAAGTACATTTTTGACTACTCAGATGTAGTGTTGGCTTTCTCCCAGCCAATAGCTCACGTTACAGACTGGACATAAGGCTGAACTAGGAAAAAGTTGAAGTCTGAGCTCTTTTGAGGTATCCTTAGATGGCCCACTATCATAAAGATGTCTAGGAGGGATACTTGCTGCGTGGTGAGAGGATTCTCTCGAGGATGGGCCAGGAAGAAATAACTTCTCTGGAGGAGATTGAGCTAATTGCTGCAATGGAACTGCTGTTGCTCATTCAGCTATGTATCCCCTGCCCATCTTTTGACGACAGCTTACCTGTTAACCCTCTGACTCTCTGTCTGCTGCATAGACTCCAAAACAGCTTTTGCAGACCAATTGGCTGGTAATGGGATGACCCCGCATGCTCGGCATTTAGGGATTTGAGAGTTGGTGAATGTGAAGAACTATGTCTGAACCCTCGCCGCTTGCATGGTATCCTGATCTGGTTGGGTCCTTCTTAGGTTTGTTTGTTTTCCGATTGGACTTCTTCTGGCATACAAGGCTGAAATACATAAACGTTCATAATAAGTGCTCTCTTTTTTACTTACCTGGACAACGGTCCCTACCTTAAATGTTGGAGAGGGTCTTGTTAGGGTGGCGTACTGCTTATTTTAGGCAACAGACAGAAAAAGAAGCTAGAGAAAGATAAAGGAGTTAGCAACTGGTATTTACCATTGGAAAAAAACAGGGTCCCCTCCAGGGGCTCCCCACATAGGCAACCTCCTCAGATGACAACAGGCTGCCATGCTGAAAGCCCCCAGTAATAAACAATGGAGAGGGGAGGGACATCTGTGGAAGATACAACCCTCTAAAAAATGATTTTAACAAACAAGGGCAAAAAATGTAAAATTTTCTCCTATTCAAGATGGCCACCACGACCTTAGAGCAGCCCACGCATTTGCAGCTGGCGGCACTAGGACCTATGCGGCCCGCCCGACTCTGCCCGGCCCACCGAGCCAGCTCCTGACATCTGCGCATGCAAAGAGCAGGCAGGAAGACGCTGAGGGGACTCAGAAAAGCCGGCGCGAGGTGTGCACCGCCCACTATAGTAACCAGGAATGAAGGTACAATATTACAAGAAGGGGAAGGTGGTGGGAGAGGAAGAAAGTGAGAAAGAGAGGAACGCAAGAAAGAAATGAAAGGCTAAGGCTTAGTGAAAAATAGATATAGCTGCTTTCTCTACTGGAGTCTTAAGCAAATACCAGTATATAAATGCAGATTGGAGCTCTTAGTTAAGAGACAACTGCTGTCCCAAAAGACTCACAGAAGGGACTCCCTACCTTATTAGTGCATTTAGCTGCCCAAGAACAGGGACTGCACCTCTGAGAGGCTTGAACCCAGCTGGAAGCTGCTGACTGCAGAGGTGAGGGACATTTGACCACCATTCACTGACCTTGAGGTATGAGGAAAAAAATGGAAAATTGTATCATACTTACCGTAATTTTCCTTTCCTGGTGCCAATCCATGGCAGCATACCTGTGATAGAGCTCCGCCTCTACTCCGCCTTCAGGACTAGTGAATAGCATAAATTAAAGGGCATAGTCCCTCCCCCAACATTCTTCAGAATATAGAATACCGAGGGTGGGAGCTTCTGCTGCCATGGATTGGCACCAGGAAAGGAAAATTATGATAAGTATGATACAATTTTCCTTTGTCCTTGTGCCTCCATGGGAGCATACCTGTGATAAATAACTAGCTCACACAGGTGGGTTTAATGCTTTAACGAAAAATTTTATTCAGATACAGACATAGCAGCACGAAGTGCTCTACTCCCGAACTCTACAGTCGTAAGAGCTCCGGGATCAACACAATACTGTTTAAGGAACGTGTGTCGAGAAGACCAAGTGGTGGCCCTGCATACTGTTTCCAAAGAAACATTTGCCCTCGCTGCCCAAGAAGCTGATACCGCTCTTGTTGAATGAGCATTCACCTGAGCCGGAGGTTCCAAGTTCTTCACCCTGTATGCTTTCTGAATTAGCTTGACAACCCAGGATGCCAAGGTTCTGGTAGAAGCTTCCTTTCCTCTAGTCTTACCCCATGGGGTGATGAATAATCTTTCAGAGTTCCTGAAACTTGCTGTGGGACTCTGGCTTAGCCCCAAATAGAGACCAGTTTGCAGAAAACTCAGAAAATCAGCAGTGGAAGGAGAGATAGGAGAGATCTTGAAGCTTTCGAGATGGATGTATCGATTTAGCTTTTTCAGATCTATTACAGGCCTCCAGTCGCCTGTTTTTTTTGTTCACCAGGAAAAGGGTGGAATAAAAACCTGTAAATCGCTCCAATGGGGGAACAGGTACTGCTGCCCCTTGATGCTGCAGAGACTCCATAAATTGGTTTAGGGCCAGTTCTTTCTGTGGGGAGGCCGGTAACTGTGTTTCTTTGAAAGACTATTGAGGAGGTTGCTGAGAGAAAGTTCAGAAGTGACCATACCAGATCGTTGATAGGACCCATAGGTCTTGACACTTGAAGGCCCAGATGGGGGAAAAAAGTTTTAGCCGGGCTCCTACTGGGGGCGTCTCCACCCCTTTGGCATAAAAAAGACTTTGTCCCCTAATGGGGAGTGGTGAGGGACTTGTTCTTTCTGGCTCCCAAAAAAGAAGTCTGGGCGCCTCTCCATGATTTCCTGTTGTCCCTAAAAGGGTGAAACTGCCTGAAGTCTCTAGAATTTGATTGCCGGAATCGGGGTAAATAGGCCTTTGTTCTCCAGATCTTCCTGTCCTGAGGAAGTAAGCCAGATTTGCCCCCTGTTACTCTGGAGATTGCTTTGTCGAGTTTCTCGCCAAACAAAGATTTTCCTTTGAAGGGAATCTTGTACCAATTCTGCTTTGATGATAGATCGACTGTCCAAGGTTTTAGCCATAAGGCCCGTTTTGCCATAACCAAGTGCAGCATTGAATTGGCCGAACAATAGATTGTGTCAATCGCAGCTTCATCTACGAAATCCGCCGCCAACTTCAGTTCCTCCAGAGCTTTGAATATGTCATCTTTAGGAACGTCTTGGTGCAGGGCTGTCTCAACATTTTCCATCCAAAACCTGATGGCATTGGAAACAGATGTCAGCGCAATGGCTGGTCTGCTAGATAGCTCCCCTTGAGGTCTAGGTCAATACGTCTATCTAGGGGATCCTTGAAAGACGTTGAATCCTCCATTGGCAAAGTTACATTTTTTGCCAGACGCACTACAGCCGCTTTATCCACAGGCATTGAACTTAAGGACTGAGTATCCCAATCTGCCAGTGGATACAGTTACAGTATACAGTTACAGTATACAGTTGGATAAACGTACTAGAGAAAACTTTTTATCAGTTTTGTTCCAGTCATCCTCTATGATCTCCCTGATCTCCCCCATTAATGGGAAAAAGATTTGCTTTCTCTTGAGGAATGGGAAATAGGTCTTTGATTTTGATTTTTGAGGAGGTTCTTCCGGGTCTTCCCAGGCAATGGCGCTCCTCACCGCTTGTACAAAGGGTTGAACCAGGGAGAAATTGAAACCAGATGGTTCAGTATCATCTGAGGACTCGTCAGATTAATCTAGCGGTGGAGTTTGTTTAGCTGTCTTTCCTGATGGAGGCAAAGGAGTACTAACAGCTGATGGACCCGGAATGTCGGGGTCTAAATCCAATACTTGTGCAGCTTGTGAAACCGGGTGAACGGGAATCATGGCCGTCAGTTCAGAAAGTGAGTCTTTCATGGTTTGTTTAAGTAGGTCAACCACCTGTTGGCCTTCTAATTACTGGTTAGCTGCGTAGTCCCTGAGACAGTCTCTGCAGACAAGCTTATCAGGGAGTGGAACTGCGCCAAAGGCCCAGCATTTTTTCCTTGACGCCCACGGTGGAGGCGAAGTCGAATGACGATGTCTATGAGATCCTGATCTTCTAGAAGAGTTACGGTGAGAAGAGCGTGACCTCCGCTCAGGACTATCCTCATTGTCATGGCGCCTTGAGGACTTTCCGGACCGTTTTGCAGGAATGGGGCTGAAACAAAGTTTGTTTGTCAGTGGCGCACTCGAATGGCTCATGGCGGAATGGGCAGGAGGATCAGCTGAAGAAATACAGAAAGGAAGACAAAAATAGGACCCCAAAGAGCAACCTAACAAAATCTACAATGTCGGAGTAATAAAAAAATAGTAACGCATACCTATTTGCTGAAAAAAACTTTTGAGCTGCAGGGCACACACACAGGTTATGAGGAGCAGCCCTGAGCTCAAAAAGAGACTTACTTTTATAGGGAGAGAGGGAACGCTCCATGAATTAACTAATTATTTTTTGCCAGGAGACGCCTGTAATTAAATAGTTCTGGCAACATCAACCAGAATGACAGGTTTTTCCCTTAAGAAAGATGGCGGCCGAGGCTTCGCCGCTCTCTGCGCCTGCGCCTGCGCAGGCGCAAGCGCACCAGGGTCACCGGACTTTTCACTGCCATCTATGTGCAGCAGCATATCCCGGACCGCGCCTGCGCACAGGGACCCGAAACATGCCGAGCCTGACAGGCAGGGACACCGCCACACCACCCTTCTCCCCACCGCTCTTTCAGCGAGTGGGGAGAAAGAAAAACACCCCAGGAGGCCACAGGAGAACTGCAACAACCCAGGATATCCAAGTAGAAAAAAAAAAGAGGTAAAATTACAAAGCCCAGGTCGCGCATGCGCGAACCGGGAATAAAAGCATCTTAAAGAGGACAAATTTTACTAAAATACAATACACCTCTACAACTGCTCATTTTTGCTACTCTTTATTTTTTTTTATTTGATCATTTTCACTGTCTTAGTAATTACCACAGCTGTTTCATCTGAGGGAAATCCTGAAAACATGACCTGTTGGAGCCCCTTGAGGACTGGAATTGAGAAACACTGAGCTATCCCCTCCATAACTTATCTCACTGAAAAACTCCTACAGACTCTCTTTAGTGCCATACAATATGTTATATAGCTGGGTGTTCCCAGCCATTCCCCCCCTCCCCCTCCCTATTCCGCATTTTTTTTCTCTTTTTTCAGCAGATATTTTCTCTCACTTCCTCGTTCCTCACCTAGGCGAGGATGACATAGCCCTTGGTAGCTGCTGACTTTTACTTTTTGGATTGCCGGGTAAAGTTCCTCCTCAATGTACAACTAAAAGAAAAAAATGTTGGCTAGAGTAAGAGAGAGTTATAACCCCGTCATTTCTTTTTGCCATGTGCCCCATTGGGGATATTTTCCTTTACTTCCTGTCCCATAGCCAAACAGGAAGTGGGGGGAAAATCCCTCCAAAGTGACAGAATCCCTGGTGGTCACCAGATCTAGTGTCCTCATGTGAAGATTTTCCTTCTAATACTATTCTGGTGACAACCCAAAATTTGGTATTTGCTTTCAATTTCACTCTCAGTGATAACAGTAAACAGGACAATTCTCCCTAACAGGACCACAGGCAGCAATAAAACCTGACAGGGGTTCTATTCGCTCTCCATTATATCCAAAACAAAACAAAAAATACTTTGAACTATGGATTTAGTTTCTATCCAATCAGGCACTACATAGTTGATGATAGATCTAATGGAGATTGTACAGTCAGACTGTATGGTGTATAGCCTAAGACCTCATTCACATGGCTGACCAGTAAACACAGACCTTTAATTCTGTCTTTAGTTAGTGACACCAAGGTCCCGTTCTCACTTAAGCGCATGCAATCACAGCAAATCACGCAACGCACTTGCACTGCCACTGTTCCCTAATGGCACTCCAAATGCAATGTGATTTTGCCACGACTGTCATTACTATTATTATTATACACAATGGCTTATCTACCACTAGGCAAACAAGACCTTTGCCTTGGGCAGCATTTCTCAGGGTGGGCGGCTCCACCCCCAGGCAGAAGGGACACTACGAGCAGTGGCTCACTTGGTTGCGCAAGTCGGAGTCCCGGGCTGTGATCATGCCTCACTACATGCAGCTGGTAAAAAGGAGCCAGCGGGATGAAGGAAGGTGAGAGTCATATGTTTTTTTTCGGGGGGGGGGGTGGTGGGAGAACCTCCTGGTGTAGTATGAGGGGATAGGGGAGCCCCCTCTCTATCTCCGTACCCCCCTGACCCCCTCTACCTGCCTTAACCTCCCTCTCTCTCTCCCCACACCTCTTTCCCTCCCCTCTCTCTTTCACCCCTCCTCTTTCACCCCTCCTCTCTCTCACCCCTCCGCCCCATCTTTCTCCCTCTCTCTCAACCACCCTCTCTCTTTCCCCCTCCCTCTCTTTCACCCCCACCCTACTTTTTCTCCCCCACCTCTGCCCCCCTTCTCTCAACCTCTCTCTCTCTCTTTCACCCCCCTCTCACCCTCCTCTCTCTCCCCCACCTCTGCCCTCCTCTTTCCCCCTCTCTCGCTCAACCTCCCTCTCTCTCCCCCCCCTCTCTCTTTCACCCCCCACCCTCCTCTCTCTCTCACCCCTCCACCCCCTCTTCCCCCCGACGACTTGCTGAAGTTCAAAGGGAGCATCAGAATGGGCAAGAAAGGGGATTAAAGTGACTTTGAATGTGGCATGGTTGTCGGTGCCAGACGGGCAAGTCTGAGTATTTCAAAAACTGCTGACCTACTGAGATTTTCATGCACAACCATCTCTCGGGTTTACAAAGAATGGTCCAAAAAAGAGAAAATATCCAGTGAGCGGCAGTTGTGTGGAGGAAATGCCTTGTTGATGTCAGAGGTCAGAGGAGAATGGGCAGACGATCCAGATGATAGAAAGGCAACAGTAACCTCTCGTTAAAACCAATCCTGTCAGCTTAAGCCCCATACACACTATTAGATTTTCTGCAGATTTTTGTCTTCAGATTTACCAAAACCATATAATATGAGGTCAAACCTTAAGAGTTTCAATTTGTATGCAATCAGGCAGGCCCTTGCACTACATGGTTTTGGTAAATCTGAAGACAAAAATCTGCAGAAAATCTAATAGGGGGTATGGGGCTTAAGAACAGGAAACTGAGGCTATAGTTCGTCCAGGATCACCAAAATTGGACAACAGAAAATTGGAAAGGATTTCCTCTGATGGGACTTTTCAATTTCAGCTGTGACATTCAGATGATAGGGTCAGAATTTGGCATAAACAACATGAAAGTATGGATCTATCCTGCCTTGTATCAACGGTTCAGGCTGGTGGTCATGTAATGGTGTGGGGGATATTTTCTTGGCACACTTTGCGCCCCTTAGTACCAATTGAGCAGCGTTTAAACGCCATGGCCTATCTGAGTATTGTTGCTGACCATGTCCATCCCTTTATGACTACAGTGTACCCATCTTTTGATGGCTCCTTCCAGCAGGATAATGCACAATGTCACAAAGCTCAAATCATCTCACCACTGGTTTCTTGAACATGACAATGAGGTCACTGTACTCCAATGGCCTCCACAGTCACCAGATCTCAATCCAATAGAGGGACTTTGGGATGTGGTGGAATGGGGCAGCACAGTGGTGTAGTGGGTAGCACTTTCACCTAGCAGTAAGAAGGGTTGCTGGTTCAAATCCCAACCACGACACTACCTGCCTGGAGTTTGCATGTTCTCCCTGTGCCCGCGTGGGTTTCCTCCCACACTCCAAAGACATGCTGGTAGGTTAATTGGATCCTGTCTAAATTGTCCCTAGTATGTATGAATGTGAGTTAGGGACCTTAGATTGTAAGCTCCTTGAGGGTAGGGACTGATGTAAATGTACAATGTATATGTAAAGCGCTACGTAAATTGACGGCGCTATATAAGTACCTGAAATAAATAAAAATAAATAAATAAATAAATAGAGAGAGAGAGATTGGCATCATGGATGTGCAGTCAACAAATCTGCAGCAACTGGGTGATGCTATCATATGGAGCAAAATCTCTGAAGAATGTTTCCAAAACCTTGTTGAATCTATACCATGAAGAACAAAGGCAGTTCTGGAGGCAAACCCAACCGGGTACTAGCAAGGTGTACCTAATAAAGTGGCCGGTGAGTGTATAGATTACAATGTTTACATGTAGATGTAACTATTTGTTTCTTTTTGTTATGTTTTGTTAAAAATGTTTGTAAACAAAATATCAAAACGAAGAAAAAGCAAAAAGAACTTGGTATCAGTTCAAACACGTGGGAGCCTTGTAGTGTGTTCATCACGTTATGTATACATTCACTGGGCGTGTATACGGAGTCTGCAGTGTTTCACCATGAACTGGCTTAAACCAGACACGAGATGGGAGGGGGGGGGAGGTGGAAGTCAGGGGTGGGAGGAGGATATAGGAGACCAGAGATGGAGAACATACGCAGCATCTAGAATGGGCTCTGGCTCCTATTTGAGCGTCGTGTTTGCAAAGACGCTTCATCGCCGCTGGTGGCGTCCAGCTCATCCTTTTAATTGCTGACACGCACATAAATATATATATTATACAGGTTTTTTTAGCCGATTAAATCCAGGTAAGGCCGTGAGTTTACTTCACCGAGCGACCTGTATGAGGTGGATGTGGCTGTAATTAAAGGGGAGGGTTGGCGTAACCCTTCCCTGGCCGGCTTCCATGAGGCAATATATGGCAATCAATATAATTTATTGCTTTTAACAATAGTATACAAAAACAGTTACAACCATAACCACAAAACAGACAAGTGCTACAATGCATCAGCACTAGCAGCAAGTACAACTCAACCGATCTTACATTCCCATCACTAAAGTGCATATCATCATGAACACAATATGTACCCTTTAGAGTAATGACCCGTCCCCATAATGGGGCAGTTTGAATTTTACAGAACAGAGACAGCTTCAAATGGTCCATGGAATCATTTCCCCCAAAAGAGTATGACAGGGGATTCCAAGAATAACCAATATAATTTTTAATGAGCTTTCCGAATATTGGTTGCCACTGACCAGCCATTCTCAAATAGGTGGGGTTCCTCCAGAAGTTGGTAGGGGATCCTTGAGCTATGGCTGATTGACCTCCCATTTGATGGCTCCAAATCGGTTGCCCTAGACCAGCCATCCTCAACTAGGGTTCCTCCAGAGAAGGGACCTCCAAACTACGGCCCTCCAGCTGTTGCAGAACTACACATCCTATGAGGCATTATAAAACTCTGACATCCACAGACATGACTAGGCATGATGGGAATTGTAGTTCCGAAACAACTGGAGGGCCATAGTTTGGAGACCACTGCTCCCGAGGTTGGTAGGGGTCCTTGAGCTGTAGTTGATTGACCCCCCATTTCATAGTTCCTAATCAGTTGCCCTAGACCACCCATTCTCAAAAAGGGTTCCTTCAGGGCTTTCTTGAGCTGTGTCTAACTGACCCCCCATTCGATGGCTCCAAATCAGTTGCCCTAGACCAGCCATCCTTAAACTAGGTTTCCTCCAGAAGTTGGTAGAAGTTCCTTGCGCTGTGGCTAATTAACCTCCCATTTGATGACTCCAAATCAGTTGCCCTAAGCCAGCCATCTTCAACTAGAATACCTTCAGAGATTGGTAGGGGTTCCTTGAGCTGTGGTTGATTGACCTCCCATTTGATGGTTCCAAATCAGTTGTCCAAATTGTTACCAAAACTCCAAAATGATCATATTGTGCCAAAAACTTCACCAATAAAAATAGAGAATAAAAAGTGTTTTTCAAAACTGCAAATAGTGCTATGTGCCAAAATCTTCATTCATAATCAGTGGGAAGAATGCCACACATTGGTGATAAGTGGGAAGAATGCTCCTTACATTGGTGGTCAGTGGAAAGAATGCCCCTTACATTGGTGGTCAGTGGGAAGAATGTCCCATACATTGGTGATCAGTGGGAAGAACGCTCCTTACATTGGGGTCAGTGGAAAGAATGCCCCACACATTGGTGACAAGTGGGAAGAATGTTCCTTACATTGGTGGTCAGTGGGAAGAATGCGCCTTACATCGGTGGTCGGTGGGAAGACTGCTCCTTACATTGGTGGTCAGTGGGAAGACTGTTCCTTACATTGGTGGTCGGTAGCAAGAATGCTCCTTACCTTGGTGGTCAGTGGGAAGAATATTCTCAATATTGGTGATTAGTGGTAACAATATTCCTTATATTGGTGGTCAGTGAGACGAATGCTCCTTACATTGGTGGCAAGGATGCTACCTTTACAGTCAGGTAAGGCTGGCTCTGCCAAGTGGCATTGGCCTCATATAACTATGCAGGCTCCAACATACAGGAGGTCAATCAAACACAGATTGAGGAACCCCTAGTGTTCCACGCACGGTACCCTGGTTAAAAATGGCAGGTCCATAGTAATATTTTATTTAAAATCAAGTAAAAAGTGGATAAATGAGGACAATGTACATGTGTGGTGGCAGTGCCCCAAGGTGAGGCGGTATTGGATCAGGGTGTATAACTTTATATACACTCTCACCCAGGTAAACCTTGTCAAGTCCCCCACACAGGCACTGCTAAGTAGAACCAGCATCAAAACCCTGGAGGCGTCTCTTAGCGTTTATATTCCAGCAGCAAACATTGTAATAGCAAAATCATGGAGAATTCCTGGATTATGCTAAATTAACAAATGGCTGCAACCTTAACTGATTAAATACAGCAGTTCGAAAAGATCTGGAATCCCTGGATCTGGTACATGACGGGGGACCCCAGAACCATATCGGTGTAGTGCAGCCGAAGGGGGGCGGGAATTGGGGGGTGAGGTCACTCACTAAGGCTCAGTTCACACTGGAACCCACTGCAGATCGCACAGGAGCGATGTGCGTCCCTGTTCCCCGCTTCAGGGACGAATCAGGGCCGATTCTATGCCTGAATTCGGTCCTGAAACGGAGACAAAGGCGCACAGCGTTTCTGTGCAGTGCGCGCCGCAGCCGCAACGGAGATATGTGAACCGGCCCAATAGGGAACAAGTCACATTCTCCTGCTATGCGAATTAATTTGCATAGGTGTGAACCCAGCCTTACTCTTTACTTGTTTCGATCCTTCATTCCTTATATTTAACCATCTCCTCTATCTAACTGTAACTGAACTCTGATAAAGTAATGAGGGTGATATTACAGATGCCTGTAAGCGCTGACCTTAGCCTTGGCAAAGACCCCTACTTGAAAGAACTTATCTAATAACGAAAATACAAACTGATTCTCAGGTGGCAAATGTCTGCACTATCATATAGAAAGTGTACATTCGATATAATATTCGATGCTGTATATACTCACCATGAAAACGTTTGCATATTTTGTACTTTTAATATGGAAATTGTAAAACTTGAATAAAAGTTATTGAAACAAAAAATCAAGAAAAAATTGTTTTTCAAGGTGTGTAAAGCCTTTGTTCAGGACTACAGACACGTATATCTGTTTTATATGTTTATAGCCCTGAAGAGGGTTTTTTTTTTTTTACAACCTCCAAAACTTGTTGGCTTTTCCATGTCTATTTTAAACAAATAATCCCCGTTGGACTTTTCTTTGTGGAGTTTCTATCTTTCATACAATATTCCTGTAGACCATCCATGGAAGTCGTACGATAAATGGAGCTGCCAGTTGACACCTTTAAAAAAAAAAACCCATAGCCTTATAAATAGGGCTCCAGCGCTCCTCATCACTTGATGAATTATTGAGCAATAAAAACTTGACATAGGATTAAACCCTTCCGAACTGCATCCGAAATAGAAAAAAAAAGTTTTAGCTTTACTTAACAGAACGAAGGTGAAATGATGAACTCGGCATGAGTACAATCCATCATTGTGTTCCTCATGACACCATTTCCACCCATTGATGCTCATAAGTTTTAAGAACTTAGAAAGGGCCTATGGGCCTATTCTGACAGCAGAACCAGTTTGTCTGGTCTCTCCTTGTCTGACTTGTCATTAGAAAGAGGTGACCTCATTCATAGGGATGTACGATACTATCACCTCTGCAGCCGGTGAGAACTTGTCTTTACCATAAATCAAACATTTGCTACATCTCAGCACTGCGGATCTCCTGCAGCCTCTTTGCAGCCACTTCCTGTCTACATGCACTCCAGTGGTGGTTGCCTGGCATTTCTCAGGAGCGTTTACCAGATGGTGACAACAGTGGACCATGTCTGTGTAATGTGTGCTAATGCAACCACTTGTAGACATCTCATAATGTGCATTAGACACTGAAGTAAGTCAGTTTGAACCCACCTAATTTCTTGGCTAGAGTACCTGCAGCATCATCTAGCCCAGGGATCTCCAAACTTTCTAAAAAAAGGACCAGTTTACTGACCTTCCGACTTTAGGGGGGCGACTGTGGCCATTGGGAGTACAAAATGTCCCAGCATCAGTGGGAGTAAACAATTACCCATCATTGGTGTCAATGGCAGGAATTGTGCCCCATCATTGGTGTTATAGGGAGGAATTGTGCCCCATCATTGGTGTTATTGGGAGGAATTGTGCCTCATTTTATGAATATTGCTTTGTTGGTTTAACAGGGATTGTGGCAACCTTTTTCCAGAACAGAGCTTCTGCTTCATCATTGGTGTCATTGGGAGGAACTGTGCCCCATCATTGGTGTCATTGGGAGAAATTGTGCCCCATCCTTGGTGTCATTGGAACGAATTGTGCCCCATACTTGGTGTCATCGGGAGGAATTGTGCCTCATCACTGATGTCATTGGGAGGAAGAGTGCCCCATCACTGGTATCAGTGGTAGGAATAGTGCCCCATCATTGGTGTCATTGTGAGGGATTGTGCTCCATCCTTGGTGTCAATGGCAGGAATTGTGCCCCATCCTTGGTGTCATTGGAACAAATTGTGCCCCATTCTTGGTGTCATCGGGAGGAATTGTGCCCCATCATTTGGTGTCATTGGGAGGAATTGTGCCCCATCATTGGTGTCATTAGGAGGAACTGTGCCCCATCATTTGGTGTCATTGGGAGGAATTGTGCCCCATCATTGGTGTCATTAGGAGGAACTGTGCCCCATCATTGGTGTCATTGGGAGGAATTGTGCTTCATCCTTGGTGCCATTGGGAGGAATTGTGCCCCATCATTGCTGCCATTGTAGGGAACCGTGCTCCATCATTGGCGTCATTGGAAGAAGGTGTGCTGCATGAACAATGGTGTCATTGGCAGGAATTGTGCCTCATCACTGATGTCATTGGGAGGAAGAGTGCCCCATCACTGGTGTCAGTGGTAGGAATAGTGCCCCATCATTGGTGTCATTGTGAGGAATTGTGCTCCACCCTTGGTGTCAATGGTAGGAATTGTGCCCCATCCTTGGTGTAATTGGAAGGAATTGTGCCTCATCACTGATGTTATTGGGAGGAACTGTGTCCCATTACTGGTATCAGTGGGAGGAATAGTGTCCCATCATTGGTGTCACTGGGATGAATTGTGCTCCAACCTTGGTGTTAATGGCAGGAATTGTGCCCCATCATTTGGTGTCATTGGGAGGAACTGTGCTGCACAAATATCACGTGACATAAAAAAATTGTGACTGCCGCCATTTTGTTCTCCAGGGCCTCTGCTTTTGGAAAATATACTGTATATATGTTTTTATACATTTTACTAGCAAAAAAATTAAGATTTTAAAGCGGGGTTCCACTCTCTCCGATCAATTTTTTTTTTTTGACCAAATGACAATGATTACGATATAGCAATAGGGAACTCACTTGTTCCGTTTTTCAGTGACATTGCTGTCTGTTTTCGCCTAATAAATGAACTTAGATAATTAAATCTACATGGTTCTCATCTTGCCTGTGGGCATGTGAAGCCCACAGGCATCCACTTCCGGGATACGGTGCTGCTGATCGACCAGCATGCACCGCCCGTTCTTTTCCTGATCTCGCGCATGCGCATTACACAGAAATCGGAGCGCCGTCAACAGCTCCAGTTGCCATCACAGCGTCGTAGGAGGTCCCGCCCTGTTGTGATGGCAACGGAGCTGTTGACGTCACTCCCACTATGGAAATCTCGAGATGACTCTTGTAACAGGCTGCCGCACTGACTCCTGGGAACAATGACACAAGCTCCCAGGAGCCAGTGCGGCTAAGAGGAAGTGACTAATTAGCCGCTCTAAACACGCCCCTAACCGCAGCCTGTGCTTCCTGCAAAAAAGAAAGATCTTCTACAAGAAAGGTACAGCCAGAAAAAAAAAAAAAGTGCCGTTTTGTCATTAGGACATTGCGGTAATCAGCTGCAGTTAGTGTAGAAAAGTCGGGTGGAGCTCCGCTTTAACGTGTAAAAAATTTAACAATTGCCCCGAATGTGATGCGTTTAAATGTCATCCACTCCTGGCCAATTCACACCAGTGCGTTTAAGCGCAGCTGTAAAACACAGGTCAACGGAAGGACATCTGAAAACAATAATTTCCAATGTGTCCCATTTGCACCATAATGTTGCGCTGCGGTAAAATGTATGTCAATGGACGCCACCGCACGTTAAAACGCGACTTAAATAGATGGAAAATGGATTCACAGCGGGAGTGCGTTATGGTGCGCAGCTGCGTGTTGTGTAAGGGCAGTGTTCCTTTTTTTTTGTAACTTTATTGAAATGTCACAAAAACGACACTGCGGTGTGTTGACATGCATCTTTGAACATTAATATGGGGGCATGCTGTGTTTTGGGGTTTGAATATAAACCAGACTCTCAGGATTCTGAGATTAAAATTGGCACAGCATCGACCACAGATCTGTTGTGCCACTTTTACAGTTAACAGTATTGGGGTGTAGTGTTCACCTGCTGTGCGCGGCGGCGTGCCTTTTCTGTGCGGCTGGGTTTTGTGTGTCAGTGTGTCTGTGGGTGACGCTCCCATTATCCACCGCTCTCTGCACGGATAAAGACATTAGCCGGAGCCGCCGGGCATGGGGGGCGATGAGGAGTCTGGGCTGAGGATCTCGCCTGTCTGATAAACGCCAAGGGGGGGCGGAGGCAGGCGAGCGTGTAACGTTGTTAGCAGACAGAGAAGAGCGTAAGAGACACAATAAACCAGCCGGATGGAGGAGCGGAGATAAAGGAAAAGAGGGCAACAGATATCGAAATATAAGAGAAGCCGCCGGCATTGAACGATATGCTATGATATATGAATAGTGGGAACTGACCATAGGCTCTGTTCACTAGACATGTGCACTGCCGAAAAATTTGTTCGTTTTCGTTTCATTCATTTTTTGTTTTTTAGTCTTTCGGGTCATTTGTTATGATCGAAATTCGTTATTTCGAATAAATTCATAAATTCGGAAAAATTTGAATTCGTTATGTTCCATTCGTTTAGATGCGCTATTCTGTATTTTCGAAAATCCAAAATTCGAAAATCCGAATATTTGAAAATTCGAAAATCTGAAAATCGAAAATCTAATAATAATGAGCTATTAAATTATAGGTATTGGAATTTCATTTCAAATTTGGCTGTTGGTGAACGGAACAAATTTATCCGAAGTTTTACCTGAAATAATGAATGCCGCATCTAAAAGAATGGAATGTAAGGAATTAATAATAATAAATAATAATACGTTTTTATTATTATTAATATGATATAACATAATGTAATAATTTGTTACGTTCCATTCGTTTAGATGCGGCATTCGTTATTTCAGATAATTTGTAACTTTGGATAAATTCGTATTTGTTATGTTCACTAACAGCCAAATTTGAAAGGAAATTCCAATACCTATAATTTAATAGTTAGTAATAGTTATTATTATTAATTAGTTATTATTTCGGATTTTCGAATTTTCAGGTTTTTAATTTTCAGTTTTTTTTGTTTTTTTTTTGTTTTTAATTTGAGATTTTCGTTCTTTTGAATTTTCGGATTTTAGAATTTTCGGATTTTAGAATTTTCGGATTTTAGAATTTTCAAATTTCCAAATTTTTGTTTTCGGAAAAGTTCGTTGAGCAGGTTTTTGTTAATTCAAATCTTTCCAAATTAATGAATTTGTCGAATTAGGTTGAAAAACGAATTTGGAAGGAAACAAAATGTCTACTGTTCACACCTGTGTAGGGGCGGCGTGGTGCGCACGTTTTAGGCCCTATTTACGTCTTCACGTTCCGGGAATACAATGCGTTTCTGCATGCGTTCCCAAAAACATGCCAAAACCCGAATGGCGCTTGTGGTGGCATTAATTCTTAATGGCACCCCGAACTCAGGTAACAGTTGTGCATTTTTGTTGCGCACCAAAACGTGCCCTGCACAAAAAAAAGGTGCAAGAGCTACTTTGTTTGTCACGTGTAGTGACGCTTAAAGTGAATGGACTGCTCTATGTTGCTGTGCAAAGAAAAAAAACGCAACGTGCAGGTGTGAATAGAGCCTTAGGGAAAACCAATCGTTTCAATGTGTACAAATAGAAGTGCGCGCTCCATTTTAAAAATCTTGGTCAGCAGGACGCATTGAGTCATGTTAAGAACTATTGGAACTACTGCCCACCTGCAAAAGGGATGCACCTTTTTGAATGTGGCGGGATTTTGCGTGCGTTCCCGCAACGCAGAGGAGCTCCACCCTTCCTATAGAAAGCTAAACGTTACATTCCTAACACGTCTCTGTATCAAAATATAAAAAAAAACATAACTACTAGTCCATTGAGTCCAACGTTGTCTTGCTTGCAGGCAAAGTCCTCCCTACGCGGCTCCTTGGCAGTGCCGCCATTTTGACAAGAGATCCTGCACATGCGCAGACATGCCACTGGGAGGTCGTTGCCAAGTGTATGAGACCTGGCAGAGCTCTGTGGTAATTGTCACATATCCTATGGTGTTTCTGTATATGCTGGGGGTATTATTGCACTCACTGACACCAGGGCTTTGGGTTAATATTACACTTACTGACACCAATGCTGGGGGTTATTGTATTCACTGACGACAATGCTGGGTGTTCTTGCACTCGCTGACACTGATGCTGGTTTTTTTATTGAACTCACTGACATTAATGCTGGGAGTTATCATTGCATCCACTGACACCAGCGCTGGGCACTATTATTGAACTCACTGACACCAGTGCTGGGGGTTCTTATTCCATTCATTGACACCAATGTTGGGGTTATTATTGCATCCACTGAAACCAATGTTGGGGTTATTAATCCGTATACTGACACCAATGTTGGGAGTTATTATTGTGTACACTGACACCAATGTTGGGAGTTATTATTGTGTACACTGACACCAATGCTGGGAGTTATTATTGTGTACACTGACACCAATGCTGGGAGTTATTATTGCGTACACTGACACCAATGCTGGGAGTTATTATTGCGTACACTGACACCAATGCTGGGAGTTATTATTGTGTACACTGACACCAATGCTTGGAGTTATTATTGTGTACACTGACACCAATGTTGGGGATATTATTGTGTACACTGACACCAATGCTGGGAGTTATTATTGCATACACTGACACCAATGTTGGGAGTTATTATTGCGTACACTGACACCAATGTTGGGAGTTATTATTGCATACACAGACACAAATGCTGGAGATTATTACAGAACTCACTGACACCAGTGCTGGGGTTATTATGGCATTCACTGACACCAATGCTGGGGGTTATTATTGCACTCACTGACAATGATGCTGGGGGTTATTGTATTCACTGACAACAATGCTGGGGGGTATTACTGAACTCACTCCAATGCCGGGGGTTATTAATGCATCCACTGACACTAATGTTGGGGGTTATTATTGCATCCACTGACACCAATCCTGGGGGTCCTTATTGCATCCACTGAGACCAATGCTGGGTGTTATTATTGAATTCACTGACACCAATGCGGAAGGGGGGGGTATTATTGCAGCCTGAAATTATGGGAGGAGCCCGTAAGCAGACCACCCACATTGGTCTTTGTTGGTTCCAGTGCGCGGTACCCACCCACCCATTCCCCTTCTTAGCCACCTGCTCTTGGCATACCGTCCAGCAGACCAGGGCATACTTGAAGTCTACTTTATATTGTTAGTCTTGTGACTATATATATATATATATATATATATATATATATATACACGAGACGAGACTGTGTGTGTGTATATATATATATATATATATATATAAAATATATATATATATATATATATATATATATATATATATATATATATATATATATATATATATATATATATATATATATATAAAATAATATATAAGACCTTGTAACACTAACGAGTCACATGACACCGGGGAAGGAAAATGGCTAATTGGGCCCAATTTGGACATTTTCACTTAGGGGTGTACTCACTTTTGTTGCCAGTGGTTTAGACATTAATGGCTGTGTGTTGAGTTATTTTGAGGGGACAGCAAATGTACACTGTTATACAAGCTGTACACTCACTACTTTACATTGTAGCAAAGTGTCATTTCTTCAGTGTTGTCACATGAAAACATATAATAAAATATTTACAAAAATGTGAGGGGTGTACTCACTTTTGTGAAATACTGTATATTAATACACCGCCTAAAGTGTATTAGAAACAGTATACAACGGAATGCACTGTAGATATAGGTTACACTGGATGCAGAGTGTATATATAGTGGGGACGGAAAGTATTCAGACCCCCTTAAATTTTTCACTCTTTGTTATAGTGCAGCCATTTGCTAAAATCATTTGAGTTCATTTTTTTGCTCATTAATGTACACACAGCACCCCATATTGTACACACAGCACCCCATATTGTACACACAGCACCCCATATTGTACACACAGCACCCCATATTGACAGAAAAACACAGAATTGTTGACATTTTTGCAGATTTATTAAAAAAGAAAAACTAAAATATCACATGGTCCTAAGTATTCAGACCCTTTGCTGTGACACTCATATTTAACTCAGGTGCTGTCCATTTCTTCTGATCATCCTTGAGATGGTTCTACACCTTCATTTGAGTCCAGCTGTGTTTGATTATACTGATTGGACTTGATAGGAAAGCCACACACCTGTCTATATAAGACCTTACAGCTCACAGTGCATGTCAGAGCAAATGAGAATCATGAGGTCAAAAGGAACTGCCTGAAGAGCTCAGAGACAGAATTGTGGCAAGGCACAGATCTGGCCAAGGTTCCAAAAATGTTTTTGTTGCACTTAAGGTTCCTAAGAGCACAGTGGCCTCCATAATCCTTAAATGGAAGACGTTTGGGACGACCAGAACCCTTCCTAGAGCTGGCCGTCTGGCCAAACTGAGCTATCGGGGGAGAAGAGCCTTGGTGAGAGAGGTAAAGAAAAACCCAGAGATCACTGTGGCTGAGCTCCAGAGATGCAGTCGGGAGATGGGAGAAAGTTGTAGAAAGTCAACCATCACTGCAGCCCTCCACCAGTCGGGGCTTTATGGCAGAGTGGCCCGACGGAAGCCTCTCCTCAGTGCAAGACACATGAAAGCCCGCATGGAGTTTGCTAAAAAAACACCTGAAGGACTCCAAGATGGTGAGAAATAAGATTCTCTGGTCTGATGAGACCAAGATAGAACTTTTTGGCCTTAATTCTAAGCGGTATGTGTGGAGAAAACCAGGCACTGCTCATCACCTGTCCAATACAGTCAAAACAGTGAAGCATGGTGGTGGCAGCATCATGCTGTGGGGGTGTTTTTCAGCTGCAGGGACAGGACGACTGGTTGCAATCGAGGGAAAGATGAATGCGGCCAAGTACAGGGATATCCTGGACGAAAACCTTCTCCAGAGTGCTCAAGACCTCAGACTGGGCCGAAGGTTTACCTTCCAACAAGACAATGACCCTAAGCACACAGCTAAAATAACGAAGGAGTGGCTTCACAACAACTCCGTGACTGTTCTTGAATGGCCCAGCCAGAGCCCTGACTTAAACCCAATTGAGCATCTCTGGAGAGACCTAAAAATGGCTGTCCACCAACGTTTACCATCCAACCTGACAGAACTGGAGAGGATCTGCAAGGAGGAATGGCAGAGGATCCCCAAATCCAGGTGTGAAAAACTTGTTGCATCTTTCCCAAAAAGACTCATGGCTGTATTAGATCAAAAGGGTGCTTCTACGAAATACTGAATACATATATAGTGTGGGGTGTGGATTTAGTGCCCCTGAGCCATGATTGGCCAAAGGCACCCTACCCTTAGACAATTATGGCTCTCTTAGCGGAGGGCGCTGTGATTGGCCAAAGCATGTAGGTCAGGTGCATGCTTTGGCCAATCATCATACAGCAATGCACTGCAATCTCACAGTGAATCATGGGGCTTTCTGCGGCGCTCTAATTTGCCGCTAACACCCCATAATGTTCGCTCTTCGGCAAACGGGCGAACACCCGATGTTCAAGTCGAACTTATGTTCAACCCGAACATCAAGCTCCTGCCTACTGACAACAATGCTGGGGGGTTATTACTGTACTGAATCCTGCATAATAATACTAATAATAATAACTCCCTGACACCAATGCTGGGGGATATTATTGAACTCCCTGTCACCTGAGCTGGGAGTTATTACATCCACTGACACCAATGCTGGGGGATATTATTGCACTCACTGACACCAATGTTGGGGGATATTATTGAACTCACTGACACCAATGTTGGGGGATATTATTGCACTCACTGACACCAATGCTGGGGGATATTATTGCACTCACTGACACCAATGCTGGGGGATATTATTGCACTCACTGACACCAATGCTGGGGGATATTATTGAACTCACTGACACCAATGTTGGGGGATATTATTGCACTCACTGACACCAATGCTGGGGGATATTATTGCACTCACTGACACCAATGATGGGGGATATTATTGCACTCACTGACACCAATGATGGGGGGATATTATTGAACTCACTGACACCAATGCTGGGGGGATATTATTGAACTCCCTGACACCAATGATGGGGGATATTATTGCACTCACTGACACCAATGCTGGGGGATATTATTGAACTCCCTGACACCAATGATGGGGGATATTATTGCACTCACTGACACCAATGCTGGGGGATATTATTGAACTCCCTGACACCAATGATGGGGGATATTATTGCACTCACTGACACCAATGATGGGGGATATTATTGAACTCCCTGACACCAATGATGGGGGATATTATTGCACTCACTGACACCAATGCTGGGGGATATTATTGCACTCACTGACACCAATGCTGGGGATTATTGCACTCACTGACACCAATGCTGGGGGATATTATTGCACTCACTGACACCAATGCTGGGGATTATTGCACTCACTGACACCAATGCTGGGGGGATATTATTGAACTCACTGACACCAATGCTGCGGGATATTATTGCGTCCTCTAACACTATTATTATACAGGATTTTTATAGCACCAACAGTTTGCAGAGCGCTAGGACTGGGGGTTATTATTACATCCACTGACACCAGAGCTGGGGGGTTTTATTCTGAAACATCTGTGTGCATTGCCATACACTGCAAAAATGCAGCAGGACCAACATTTTTGGCCATTGAGGTACAAAAATGCGAAGCTAATGTGCTTCCCTCTGTAGGAGTTGGGGTCGCCTTTGAGGCCTCTAAAATGGGTTAGAGCATTTTTTCAGGTTCTTATTGCTGTCTGCAGGGCCGCCATTGGAAATCATAGGGCCCCAGTACAATGCCTTCTTTTGCTTTTCTCTCCAGAGGGACAGGCATCATCCAGGGTCACCATCCACGTCCTGGACTGAGATGTGGGCTTAGAAATGACACATTCATGCACATTCTGTTGCCTGTGCTGTTTTTGGCAGTGTCTACAATCCTTTGACACAGATCAGCCCCTGCTGCTGCCCCTCGTCTTGTGACTTGCTGTACACAGTTACAATGTTACAGTCTGATCACTGAGAGGGAGGAGACTGAGCAAATGTCTCTATCTGCCTGCAGCATAGTGATGACATCTCTAGGACCCCTGTGTAGGATCATGGAGAATGGTTGTATTTTCGGGTCCCCAGGTCTGGGTGCAGCCGGATATCCCATCCACATATGCTGTAGGCAGGCTGCCATCTGCTGTGAGATGGTGATCTTTCGAAGACGATAATGACTATTATCAACCTTTACCCCCTAATCCATTTAACAAGACTGAACTTCTACACTATAATATATTCCTAGCAATGTTACCTCTTCACATTATAAAGGTAGACAGTACAGTTACAATACAATTCAATACAAGAGGGTTAGGAGGAGCCTGCTCATAAGAGCTTACAATCTAAGGCATCTTTCAGGATTCTGGGACTTGCAGTGCACCAGGCAGATGGCGAAGAATTCCGTGCAACCTAAGCCGCGTCTGCAGTGGAGGGGGGAGGGGAGAGGAGCTGATCAGGGGGTCACAGCAGCAGATGTTGGTGACGTGTCGCTGTTAAGCATGATGTCAGCCTTGGATGCTGCTGCAGTGGAGGTGTGGCTGAAAGCAGGGAGCTGATTGGCTGGAGGGGGGGCCACACCTAACCCCAACCGTCCATCATTTCCCCCCCCCCCTCCCTGCTGCATCTCCCCCCCACCTCCTCCTGCAGGAGGATCACAGATCCAGCAAGTCAGCAAAGGACAGGCACTGCGGAGAAGAGAGTGCTGCATCATATCCACCGCCCTGCAGATCTCACCACCATGCATCCACCGGGGAGCCAGAGCTCCCTGCATTTCCCTGGCTGTCTACAGAAACCATCCCAACCTTCTACATGCATCACCCCCCTTGAGGCCCCCCCCCCATTATATCAGAGGTCCCCCATCACACTACAGTTCCCTGCATCATATTAGAGGTCCCCATCACATCAGAGATCCCCATCACATCAGAGATCCCCATCACATCAGAGGTCCCCATCACATCAGAAGTCCCCCATCACATCAGAGGTCCCTCCATCACATCAGAGGTCCCTCCATCATATCAGAGGTCCCTCCATCATATCAGAGGTCCCTCCATCATATCAGAGGTCCCTCCATCATATCAGAGGTCTCCCATCACATCAGAGGTCCCTCCATCATATCAGAGGTCCCTCCATCATATCAGAGGTCCCTCCATCATATTAGAGGTCCCTCCATCATATCAGAGGTCCCCCCCCATCACATCAGAGGTCCTACATCACATCAGAGGTCCCTCCATGATATCAGACGTCCCCCATCACATCAGAGGTCCTCCATCACATCAGAGGTCTCCATCACATCAGAGGTCCCCTATCACATCAGAGGTCCCTCCATCATATCAGAGGTCCCCCATCACATCAGAGGTCCTCCATCACATCAGAGGTCTCCATCACATCAGAGGTCCCCCATCACATCAGAGGTCCTCCATCACATCAGAGGTCCCTCCATCATATCAGAGGTCCCTCCATCATATCAGAGGTCCCTCCAACATATCAGAGGTCCCCCATCACATCAGAGGTCCCTCCATCACATCAGAGGTCCCCCATCACATCAGAGGTCTCCATCACATCAGAGGTCCCCCATCACATCAGAGGTCCCTCCATCATATCAGAGGTCCCTCCATCATATCAGAGGTCCCTCCAACATATCAGAGGTCCCTCCATCATATCAGAGGTCCCCCATCACATCAGAGGTCCTCCATTACATCAGAGGTCCCTCTATCATATCAGAGGTCCCTCCATCAAATCAGAGGTCCCCCATCACATCAGAGGTCCCTCCATCACATGAGAGGTCCCCCATCACATGAGAGGTCCCCCATCACATGAGAGGTCCCCCATCACATGAGAGGTCCTCCATCACATCAGAGGTCCCCCATCACATCAGAGGTCCCTCCATCACATCAGAGGTCCCTCCATCACATCAGAGGTCCCTCCATCATATCAGAGGTCCCTCCATCATATCAGAGGTCCCCCCCATCACATCAGAGGTCCTACATCACATCAGAGGTCCCTCCATGATATCAGACGTCCCCCATCACATCAGAGGTCCCCCATCACATCAGAGGTCCTCCATCACATCAGAGGTCTCCATCACATCAGAGGTCCCCTATCACATCAGAGGTCCCTCCATCATATCAGAGGTCCCCCATCACATCAGAGGTCCTCCATCACATCAGAGGTCTCCATCACATCAGAGGTCTCCATCACATCAGAGTTCCCCCATCACATCAGAGGTCCCCCATCACATCAGAGGTCCTCCATCACATCAGAGGTCTCTATCACATCAGAGGTCCCCCATCACATCAGAGGTCCTCCATCACATCAGAGGTCTCCATCACATCAGAGTTCCCCCATCACATCAGAGGTCCCCCATCACATCAGAGGTCCTCCATCACATCAGAGGTCTCCATCACATCAGAGGTCTCCATCACATCAGAGGTCTCCATCACATCAGAGGTCCCCCATCACATCAGAGGTCCCTCCATCATATCAGAGGTCCCTCCATCATATCAGAGGTCCCTCCAACATATCAGAGGTCCCTCCATCATATCAGAGGTCCCCCATCACATCAGAGGTCCCCCATCACATCAGAGGTCCCTCTATCATATCAGAGGTCCCTCCATCATATCAGAGGTCCCCATCACATCAGAGGTCCCTCCATCACATCAGAGGTCCCCCATCACATGAGAGGTCCCCCATCACATGAGAGGTCCCCCATCACATGAGAGGTCCTCCATCACATCAGAGGTCCCCCATCACATCAGAGGTCCCTCCATCATATCAGAGGTCCCCCATCAACCCTACAGAGGTCCCCTGTCACACCAGCGGTCCATCCATCATATCAGAGGTCCCCCATCACATCAGAGGTCCTCCATCACATCAGAGGTCCTCCATCACATCAGAGGTCTCTATCACATCAGAGTTCCCCCATCACATCAGAGGTCCCCCATCACATCAGAGGTCCTCCATCACATCAGAGGTCTCTATCACATCAGAGGTCCCCCATCACATCAGAGGTCCTCCATCACATCAGAGGTCTCCATCACATCAGAGTTCCCCCATCACATCAGAGGTCCCCCATCACATCAGAGGTCCTCCATCACATCAGAGGTCTCCATCACATCAGAGGTCTCCATCACATCAGAGGTCTCCATCACATCAGAGGTCCCCCATCACATCAGAGGTCCCTCCATCATATCAGAGGTCCCTCCATCATATCAGAGGTCCCTCCAACATATCAGAGGTCCCTCCATCATATCAGAGGTCCCCCATCACATCAGAGGTCCCCCATCACATCAGAGGTCCCTCTATCATATCAGAGGTCCCTCCATCATATCAGAGGTCCCCATCACATCAGAGGTCCCTCCATCACATCAGAGGTCCCCCATCACATGAGAGGTCCCCCATCACATGAGAGGTCCCCCATCACATGAGAGGTCCTCCATCACATCAGAGGTCCCCCATCACATCAGAGGTCCCTCCATCATATCAGAGGTCCCCCATCAACCCTACAGAGGTCCCCTGTCACACCAGCGGTCCATCCATCATATCAGAGGTCCCCCATCACATCAGAGGTCCTCCATCACATCAGAGGTCCTCCATCACATCAGAGGTCCCTCCATCATATCAGAGGTCCCTCCATCACATCAGAGGTCCCTCCATCACATCAGAGGTCCTCCATCACATCAGAGGTCCTCCATCATATCAGAGGTCCCTCCATCACATCAGAGGTCCCTCCATCACATCAGAGGTCCCTCCATCACATCAGAGGTCCCTCCATCACATCAGAGGTCCCTCCATCATATCAGAGGTCCCTCCATCATATCAGAGGTCCCTCCATCATATCAGAGGTCCCCCATCACATCAGAGGTCCTTCCATCACATAAGATGTCCTCCATCACATCAGAGGTCCCCCATCATATCAGAGGTCCCCCATCATCACATCAGAGGTCCCCCATCACATCAGAGGTCCCTCCATCATATCAGAGGTCCCCCATCACAGCACAAACTAGCACCAACACGGCCGCTTGTCGTCTCCTTCGAAAGGGGTGCAAATGACTGGAGAGCATTTGGGAAACAGGGACAGAGCATTGTCATCCCATCACAGGAAGTGCCTGGCATCATAGCAGAGTGTCCATGTATGTTTTTAGTCTGCCTTCTTGTCTACACATCTCCATTTTTTTTTGTAATATTGCTTTTTTATTGCTTTGACTTGCGCATTACGTTACTTCATTACATGCATTACAGTGCAATGAATAAAATAGGTGTAGGCATTTTTTTTCTATTCTGGTATATTGACAGCCCATGTAAATGAATGGACTGTCTTAATGCAGTGCACTTTATTGCACAATCCAATGTGCAGGCATTCATGAAACACAGAGAAGTATGAAGGGGACCTCAGGGCCCAGTGTAAAACATTATGGCCCATTTGCACTGTTGTGCACAATACCAGATCTCCAGATTCCTTTTTTGTTTTTGCTGCTGTGATCCAACATCATGTTAGAGGGTGGCTACATTCGTTCTCCATGGTCCCACTGTAGAAACGTAGCCACCCTGCCTAGGTCACACTGTATGTAGAAACTTAGCCTTGGTTCAACTATATGTGGGAATGTAGCCACCCTGCCTTAGTCCAACTGTATGTAGGAATGTAGCCACCCTGCCTTAGTCCAACTGTATGTAGGAATGTAGCCACCCTGTCTTAGTCCAACTGTATGGAGGAATATAGCCACCCTGCCTTGGTCTCACTGTATTCAGGAACATAGCCATCCTACCTTGGTCCCACTGTATGTAAGAATGTAGCCACCCTGTCTGGGTCCCACTGTATGAAGGAATGCAGCCACCCTGCCTTGTTCTCACTATACTGAGGAATGTAGCCACCCTACCTGGGTCCCACTGTATGTAGGAACATAGCCACCGTACCTTGGTTCCACTGTTTGTAAGAATGTAGCCACCCTGCTTTGGTCCCACTGTATGTAGGAAAATAGCATACCTCCCAACTTTTGAACTTCAGCATGAGGGACACCTAGAGGAAGTGACTTGCGGAGCGTGCAGTGCGCCACGGCAATATGTGGATGTGGCCAAACTCTTAACAGTGGGATGGGCTTAAGGGGCATGGTTAAACAAATCCAGGCTTCCTTGTACCTATAAAATATGCTTTGATCGATTTTTCTGAGCCTACCTTAAAGAAGAGCTTCATTAAAATAGTCAGGGACTTCATAGAAACCAGCAACTGTTGAAACAATGAACACTTTGGTGAGAAGTATATAATGTATAGTATTGTGTATATAGTACAGGAGTCTGTAATGCAGAGCACAAAGGGCTGGGGAGAGGTTACAGTTAGTGTTGGGTTTAGGATACATAACGCAGACTGCAGGGGTCCAGGGTGTGTTCAAGGATCAGGAGTATGTAATGCACAGAGGACCGTAGTCACTGCAAGATTTAGGAGTAGATAACACATAGAGAGCAGGATCCAGGAGTACATAATGCACAGAATGCAGGGGTCAGGAGTGTGTAACGCACAGAATACAAAGAACAGGAGAATAATGCGCAGAATGCAGGGGGCAGGGGTTTATTACGCAGAATGCAGGGGTCAGGAGTGTAATGCACAGAAAGCAGGGGGCAGGAGTTTATTCCACAGAATGTAGGGGTCAGGAGTGTAATGCACAGAATGCAGGGGGCAGGAGTATGTAATGCACAGAATGCAGGGGTCAGGAGTGTAATGCACAGAATGCAGGGGACGGGAGTTTAATCCACAGAATGCAGGAATCAGGAGTGTAATACACAGAATGCAGGGGATGGGAGTGTAATGCACAGAATGCAGGGGACGGGAGTGTGATGCACAGAATGCAGGGGATAGGAGTGTGATGCACAGAATGCAGGGGATAGGAGTGTGATGCACAGAATGCAGGGAATGGGAGTGTAATGCACAGAATGCAGGGGACAGGAGTGCAATGCACAGAATGCAGGGGACAGGATTTTAATACACAGAATGCAGTGGGACAATGCACAGAATGCAGGAGGGCAGGAGTTTAATGCACAGAATGCAGGGGACAGGATTGTAATGCACAGAATGCAGGGGACAGGAGTTTAATGCGCAAAATGCAGGGGACAGGAGCGTAATGCATAGAATGCAGGGGATGGGAGTGTAATGCACAGAATGCAGGGGACAGGATTGTAATGCACAGAATGCAGGGGACAGGAGTTTAATGCGCAAAATGCAAGGGACAGGAGCGTAATGCATAGAATGCAGGGGGCAGGAGTGTAATGCACAGAATGCAGGGGACAGGAGTTTAATGCACAGAATGCAGGGGGTAGGAGTGTAATGCACAGAATGCAGGGGACAGGAGTGTAATGCATAGAATGCAGGGGGCAGGAGTGTAATGCACAGAATGCAGGGGACAGGAGTTTAATGCACAGAATGCAGGGGGTAGGAGTGTAATGCACAGAATGCAGGGGACAGGAGTGTAATGCATAGAATGCAGGGGGCAGGAGTGTAATGCACAGAATGCAGGGGACAGGAGTGTAATGCACAGAATGCAGGGGACAGGAGTGTAATGCACAGAATGCAGGGGACAGGAGTGTAATGCACAGAATGCAGGGGACAGGAGTTTAATGCACAGAATGCAGGGGACAGGAGTGTAATGCACAGAACGCAGGGGACAGGAGTGTAATGCACAGAACGCAGGGGACAGGAGTGTAATGCATAGAACGCAGGGGACAGGAGTGTAATGCATAGAATGCAGGGGACAGGAGTGTAATGCACAGAATGCAGGGGACAGGAGTTTAATGCACAGAATGCAGGGGGTAGGAGTTTAATGCACAGAATGCAGGGGACAGGAGTGTAATGCACAGAATGCAGGGGACAGGAGTGTAATGCACAGAATGCAGGGGACAGGAGTTTAACTGCTTGCCGACTGACTCACGCCGATATATGTTGGCAGAAGGGCACGTACAGGCAGATTAACATACCTGTACGTTGCCCTGTAAGAAGTGGTTTGCGGGTGCACGCACCCACCGCAACCTCCGTGGGTGTGATCGTGGGTCCCGCGGACTCGATGTCCACAGGGATACCCGCGATTGTCTCACGGAGAGGAAGAACAAGGAAATGCTGATGTAAACAAGCATTTCCCCGTTCTGCCTAGTGACAGGACACTGATCACAGCTCCCTGTAATCAAGAGCGGTGATCAGTGTCGTGTCACACATAGCCACGCCCCCACAGTTAGAATCACTCCCTAGGACAGACTTAACCCCTTCCCTGCCCCCTAGTGGTTAACCCCTTCACTGCCAGTCACATTTACACAGTAATCAATGCATTTTTAATTGCACTGATCGCTGTATAAATGTGAATGGTCCCAAAATCGCACCAAAAGTGTCCGATCTGTCCGCCATAATGTCGCAGTCATGATAAAAATCAATGATCGCCTCCATTAGTAGTAAAAAAAAAAATATTAATAAAAATGCCATAAAACTATCCCCTATTTTGTAGACACTATAACTTTTGCGCAAAAAAAAAATCAATAAACGCTTATTGTGATTTTTTTTTACCAAAAATATGTAGACGAATACGTATCAGCCTAAACTGAGGAAAAAAACGTTTTTTTATATATTTTTTGGGGATATTTATTATAGCAAAAAGTAAAAAATAATGCGTTTTTTTCAAAATTGTCGCTATGTTTTTGTTTATAGCGCAAAAAAATAAAAACCGCAGAGGCGATCAAATACCCCCAAAAGAAAGCTCTATTTGTGGGAAAAAAGGCCGTCAATTTTGTTTGGGAGCCACGTCGCACGACTGCGCAATTGTCAGTTAAAGCGACGCAGTGCCGAATTGCAAAAAGTTCTCTGGTCTTCGGGCAGCCAAATGGTCCGGGGCTTAAGTGGTTAATGCACAGAATGGTTAATGCACAGGGGACAGGCGTGTGTAATGCATAGTAAAGGTCAAGAGTACAAAAAAAAAGGGTGCAGCAGCTAGGGGCATGTATCGCACAGAGTAGGGGTAAGGAGAGGTCAAAATCCATCCCCCCCCCCACCCTATACCGCAAGAACCCCCCCACATTACCCTTTCATCTAAAAAATCACACTCCGGGCTCTCCAAAAAAAAAAGAAAAATCCAAGACTAATTTGCAGGCTTACCGCCCCCCTAGTACAAATCCTTTCTCTCACACAAGTCCTCCCTCCTAACACAAAGTTCAACCTTACAGCAGAAATCCTTCTCCCCTAGTACCCCTCTCTGAATAAATTCCCTTCCACCCCCCAAATTCTTTGTCCCAGCACAACCCCCCATTCTAGTACAAATCCTCTCCCACCTAATTTCCCCTCTCCGAATCCCCCCAGCACAAAAACGTAGGTTGCAAATGCAGTGCATTTGTCTGTACCGGATCTCGTGGTACATTAATACCATGTGATCCAGTTGCTGTGCGTTTTTTAAAGTAGTGCATGCACTACTTTTGGTGCAGTCTGGCACACTTTCAGCTCATTCAAATAAATACACCTGTATCGCATGTGAATCGCACAAGAACGCACAGCGCGTTCCTATGTGATCCGTGGTATGATCCAGCCCAGTGCCAGAACAAATACCAGCACCTGGCTCCACTAACTTGCCTGGCAGGGGGACACTAACTCTGGCACCTGGGGCAATTGCCCTGCATTTCTTGCGGGTTGACTGGGGTGCAAGGGCCACAATTGCCCCCTCTGTCAGCATCTCTTTGATTTGGAGGGGAGAGAGGATATGTGCTGGGTGGGTGGACAAATTTCATATCCAACCCCCCTTCTAGCACAAATCCTTCCCTCTGATAGTGACCCCTAGCACATACAGGCATGCCCCGCTTTATGTACCCTCACTTTACATACACTTGTGAGTACGGACACATTGGCGTCTATGGAAAATCTTGGTCAACTTGACATGGCACTGCTCCCGGTTTTTAACATTGGCGTCTATGGGAAATATTTGGCAGCTTGACATGGCACTGATCCCGGTTTATCTGATTTTGGGGTCGGCCAGCTTGCCTAGGGATACAGTTATGCCTGTAAATGACTATTGCAATGCAGTACATGCATTGGGAAGTGAAAAAATGTATTGGTTCACTTTAAGTACATTTTCACTTTACATACATGCTTTGGTCCCATTGTGTACTTAAAAGTGGGGTATGCCTGTATATCCCCCCCTCCAAATCATTCTAAGGATAGTTCTTTGTTGTGTGCAATCCAAACCCCCAACACACATGGATATGGACACACACGGATAAAGACGCACGGACACACACACAGACAGACATACATGAGCACACACAGATACGGACACACACACACACACAGACATACACGAGCACACACAGATACGGACACACACACATACACACACACACATGGACACACACAGACATACACGAGCACACACAGGTACGGACACACACACACACACACACGGACACACACACAGACATACACGAGCACACACAGATACGGACACATGTACACACACATGCACACACACATGGACACACACATAGACATACACGAGCACACACAGATACGGACACACACACACACATGGACACACACAAAGACATACACGAGCACACACAGATACGGACACACACACACACACACACACACACACACACACATGGACACACACAGACATACATGAGCACACACAGATACGGACACATGTACACACACATGCACACACACATGGACACACACATAGACATACACGAGCACACACAGATACGGACACACACACACACATGGACACACACAAAGACATACACGAGCACACACAGATACGGACACACACACACACATGGACACACACACAGACATACACGAGCACACACAGATACGGACACACACACACACACACACATGGACACACACAGACGTACACGAGCACACACAGATACGGACACACACACACAGACATACACGAGCACACACAGATACGGACACACACACACACATGGACACACACACAGACATACACGAGCACACACAGATACGGACACACACACACACACAAATGGACACACACAGACATACACGAGCACACACAGATACGGACACACACACATGGACACACACAGACATACACGAGCACACACAGATACGGACACACACACACACACACACAGACATACACGAGCACACACAGATACGGACACACACACACACATGGACACACACACAGACATACACGAGCACACACAGATACGGACACACACACACACACAAATGGACACACACAGACATACACGAGCACACACAGATACGGACACACACACATGGACACACACAGACATACACGAGCACACACAGATACGGACACACACACACACACACACACACAGTCATCCACGAGCACACACAGATACAGACACACACACACACACATGGACACACACACACACAGACATACACGAGCACACACAGATACACACACACACACACATGGACACACACACGAACACATCAACACACACACATTCATGGACACACACAAGAACACACACACGCAGATACGGACATAGTCACTGTGTCCCACGTGTGGAAACATTAATGAATGTATGAAAATATGAACAGACCTCAGATCTCTCCTCCCGCCTCCTACCGCTGCCTACTCCTGTCTGTATACAGGAAGACATCAGAGCCAGAGAGGAGAAAGAGGTTGGTTCATGGGGCTCTGCACTGACCCAGACAGGCAGCTGGCCGCAAAAGGATTGCAGGACCCCAGGCACCCCGCACAAGCCACAAGCAGCTGTGACTGGTGCTCGGCTAGTGCGGACCCACTGGGCAAGTCCCTGGAGCCAAGTGCTGGAACTTGTTCTGACATTGTGCTCCATTCTGGGACTCAGTCTTGATTCGCCAGAACTCCGGGATTTAAATAAAATCCCGCTATGTTCCCAGCAAATCTGGGACAGTTGGGGGGTATGATATATCCACCCTGCCTTGGTCTCACTGTATGTAGGAATGTAGCCACCCTGCCTTGGTCCCACTGTATGTAGGAACGTAGCCTCCCTGCCTGGTACCGCTGTATGTAGGAACGTAGCCACCCTACCCTGGTCCCACTGTATGTAGGAACGTAGCCACCCTGCCTTGGTCCCGCTGTATGTAGGAATGTAGCCACCCTGCCTTGGTCCTGCTGTACGTAGGAAAGTTGCAACCCTGCCTTGGTCCCGCTGTATGTAGGAATGTAGCCACCCTGCCTTGGTCCCACAGTATGTAGGAACGTAGCCACCCTGCCTTGGTCCCACAGTATGTAGGAACGTAGCCACCCTGCCCTGGTCCCACAGTATGTAGGAACGTAGCCACCCTGCCTTGGTTGCGCTGTACGTAGGAAAGTTGCAACCCTGCCTTCGTCCTGCTGTATGTAGGAATGTAGCCACCCTGCCCTGGTCCGACAGTATGTAGGAACGTAGCCACCCTGCCTTGGTCCCACAGTATGTAGGAACGTAGCCACCCTGCCTTAGTCCCGCTGTATGTAGGAATGTAGCCACCCTGCCTTGGTCCCGCTGTATGTAGGAATGTAGCCACCCTGCCTTGGTCCTGCTGTACGTAGGAATGTAGCCACCCTGCCTTGGTCCCGCTGTATGTAGGAATGTAGCCACCCTGCCCTGGTCCCACAGTATGTAGGAACCTAGCCACCCTGCCTTGGTCCCACAGTATGTAGGAACGTAGCCACCCTGCCTTGGTCCCGCTGTATTTAGGAATGTAGCCACCCTGCCTTGGTCCCACAGTATGTTGGAACGTAGCCACCCTGCCTTGGTCCCACAGTATGTAGGAACGTAGCCACCCTGCCTTGGTCCCGCTGTATGTAGGAATGTAGCCACCCTGCCTTGGTCCTGCTGTACGTAGGAAAGTTGCAACCCTGCCTTGGTCCAGCTGTATGTAGGAATGTAGCCACCCTGCCCTGGTCCCACAGTATGAAGGAACGTAGCCACCCTGCCTTGGTCCCACAGTATGTAGGAACGTAGCCACCCTGCCTTGGTCCCGCTGTATGTAGGAATGTAGCCACCCTGCCTTGGTCCCACTGTATGTAGGAATGTAGCCACCCTGCCTTGGTACCGCTGTATGTAGGAATGTAGCTACCCTGACTTGGTCCTGCTGTATGTAGGAACGTAGCCACCCTGCCTTGGTCCCGCTGTATGTAGGAATGTAGCCACCCTGACTTGATCCCACAGTATGTAGGAACGTAGCCACCCTGCCTTGGTCCCGCTGTATGTAGGAACGTAGCCACCCTGCCTTGGTCCCGCTGTATGTAGGTATGTAGCCACCCTGCCTTGGTCCTGCTGTACGTAGGAAAGTTGCAACCCTGCCCTGGTCCCACAGTATGTAGGAATGTAGCCACCCTGCCTTGGTCCCACAGTATGTAGGAACGTAGCCACCTTGCCTTGGTCCCGCAGTATGTAGGAATGTAGCCACCCTGCCTTGGTCCCGCTGTATGTAGGAATGTAGCCACCCTGCCGTGGTCCCGCTGTATGTAGGAATGTAGCCACCCTGACTTGGTCCCGCTGTATGTAGGAATGTAGCCACCCTGACTTGGTCCCACTGTATGTAGGAATGTAGCCACCCTGACTTGGTCCCGCTGTATGTAGGAATGTAGCCACCCTGACTTGGTCCCGCTGTATGTAGGAATGTAGCCACCCTGACTTGGTCCCGCTGTATGTAGGAACGTAGCCACCCTGCCTTGGTCCCGCTGTATGTAGGAATGTAGCCACCCTGACTTGGTCCCGCTGTATGTAGGAATGTAGCCACCCTGCCTTGGTCCCGCTGTATGTAGGAAAGTTGCAACCCTGCCTTGGTCCTGCTGTATGTAGGAATGTAGCCACCCTGCCCTGGTCCCACAGTATGTAGGAACGTAGCCACCCTGCCTTGGTCCTGCTGTATGTAGGAATGTAGCCACCCTGACTTGGTCCCGCTGTATGTAGGAATGTAGCCACCCTGCCTTGGTCCCACAGTATGTAGGAACGTAGCCACCCTGCCTTGGTCCCGCTGTATGTAGGAATGTAGCCACCCTGCCATGGTCCTGCTGTATGTAGGAATGTAGCCACCCTGCCTTGGTCCCGCTGTATGTAGGAATGTAGCCACCCTGCCTTGGTCCTGCTGTATGTAGGAATGTAGCCACCCTGCCTTGGTCCCGCTGTATGTAGGAATGTAGCCACCCTGCCATGGTCCTGCTGTATGTAGGAATGTAGCCACCCTGCCTTGGTCCCGCTGTATGTAGGAACGTAGCCGCCCTGCCTTGGTCCTGCTGTATGTAGGAATGTAGCCACCCTGCCATGGTCCTGCTGTATGTAGGAATGTAGCCACCCTGCCTTGGTCCCGCTGTATGTAGGAATGTAGCCACCCTGCCTTGGTCCCGCTGTATGTAGGAATGTAGCCACCCTGCCCTGGTCCCACAGTATGAAGGAACGTAGCCACCCTGCCCTGGTTCCACAGTATGAAGGAACGTAGCCACCCTGCCTTGGTCCCACAGTATGTAGGAACGTAGCCACCCTGCCTTGGTCCCACAGTATGTAGGAACGTAGCCACCCTGCCTTGGTCCCGCTGTACGTAGGAACATAGCCACTGTATGTAGGAACATAGCCACCCTCTCTTGCTCACTCCTAACTATGGACTATAGGATGTGCAGTGTACATAGAGGAGTGTACATGACCACAGCTAATGTACACTGCTCATTCCAAAGGGAAGTGAGGGGAAAAAGGAAAGGTTCAGGAACTTATGGAAGACATTACAAGGTGGCAGGAAAACACAGTAAGAAATAATTTCATGAATAATAGATTATGAATGAATACGTAGGTCACGCCCACATATGTAAACATTGTTCAAACCACGCGTGTGAGGTATTGCCATGAACGTCAGAGTGAGAGCGATATTTCTAGCACTAGACCTTCTCTGTAATTCTAAACAGGTAACCTGTAGGAATGTTTAAATCATCACCTAAGGAGATTCAATAAAGTGTATTTTCTCCCCAAAAAAATTGTGTTTGAAAAACCGCTGCGCAAATACCGCTGTTACATAGAAAAATGTAACAAGCACTATATATATATATATATATATATATATATATATATATATATATATAATATGTTTGGGGGCGCAAAGTAATTTTCTAGCAAAAAAATACAGATTTTTACGTATATGAGCTAAGTGTAAAAATTGGCCCAATAGGCAAGTGGTTGTTTTAATGCTTGCGGATTATTACTGGAGAATAAGGATATCCTTTAATGTCACTTTAAGATTCCAAGCTGCTCAGACTCGATTCATCAGGAGTCTTGTGACTATGTGTAAGCATCCTGGGAATGCTTCAGCGCAGGCGTCAGATTAAAGAAAAAAATAAGTGTTACATCGCCCCCTGGTGTTTGTTAATAGTGTTTCTCAAATGAACGCAGCTTTAAAGCTGAACTCTGGGCACAGAGACTATTATTATTATTATTTTTATTCATAGTTACAATACAATTCAATTCACAAAAAAAATGCAATTAAAATAATAGATTATATAAATTTAAAAAAAATAAAAAATATAAACAAATATATATAGAGAGAGAGAGAGAGAGAGAGAGAGAGAGAGAGAGAGAGAGAGATAGATAGATAGATATAAATATATATTTATATAAAATTTGAAAAATATTTAAGAAATTCACAAAAAGATTAAAATCATAACATGTTTGCACAGTTCTAATTAAAGGCATTTTTTTTAGTTTTGGATAGAGTGGAAAGGGATTAGAACCCTTGTCAGGTTTTTATTGCTGTCTGTGCCCCCATTAGGGAGATTCACCCTCTCTATTTGTCCTGTTTACCATTATCATTGAAAGCGAAAGTAATTCCCAAATTTCGGGTTGTCACCAGAACAGGAATAAAGGGGAAACCTGCCAGTGGAGACACTAGTTCAGGGCTTACCTCAATTTGGAGGGTTTTCTTTTAAAGTAGAACTATAGGCAAAACGTATTTTTTCATTTTGGGTAGAGCAAGGGAGGGTTATAACCCCTGTCAGTTTTTTTTTTCGCCATCTGTGTCCCATTATGGAGATTTTCCTTCACTTCCTGTCCCATAACTAAACAGAAAGTGAGAGGAAATCCTTGCAAATTAAGAGAATTTCTTGGGGACCCCAGGTAGGATTGCCACCTGTCCAGGATTCTCCCGGACAGTACGGGTTTTGAATCATGTGTCCAGGTTTTTAGGCAGACTTAAACCCGGACACATTATTCAGACTGGGCTGTGGCTCCCCAAGTAACCAAGATAGTCACACTGGGGTGGGATCCCTTGCCTCAGCTCCGGAAGAGACAACCATTTGGGGTCCCATCTTCCTCGCTGCCAGCCAAGTACAGTGTTTTAGCCCACCTGTGAGCATAGATTTCCCCATGAGGTCTTTTCTCCCCTTAAAGGAGTAGGACATATTAATTAATACTACATATCCATTTGTATTTACAGTATTTACAGTTTACTTCTGTACTCAACTCCTGATGAATGGCAGATAGCCATGAAACGCGCCAAGTTTCCATGGTGTGCTCAGTCAAGCCTGGCTCACTACCTATTCACTGGCCCATATATATCTTTTATATATTTAAAATTCATTGAGTAGTATGTAACCACTCATATATATGTGCATCTATCTTACAGCAGCTCTTTTGCATATGGGTTACCAATGCCTGCTAATAGGAAATACCTTGTTTTATACTCTATTAATATTTACTATCTCTTATGTGCTGCCACGTTGACATATAGGTATCTATTACGTTTATGCCATGTGTATGTGCAGATATATAAAAATATTTTTTTTTTTCTGTTTTATATTATTGTTACAAATAAATAATGTTTACCAACCACTCTACCTCCACAAGTCAATTGCCTCATTTAAAGTCCCACATTCCATTTCTCCACCAATCTGTTGCCGTCCAGGAGCTGCAGGCAGGTTTGGTATCACTGGGTGCAGGGCGATGATGTCAGCAAGAGCAATTGGGCCACACCCACTGATCGCTGTGGCACACTATGCGCACCGCATTACTACTCTCCTCGGGGCACCCAAAGGTGTCCTATGTCGCTAAAGTGTTCGGGTTTGGCTTGAAGAAAAGATGGCAAACCTACCCCCAGGCCACCCGACCCGTGTCCCCATTGGGAGATTTTCCCTTTATTACTTTTTTGGGGATAACCCAAAATTTGGTATTTTCTTTTACTTTTCACAAACGGACAAATAAAGAAGGTGAATCTCCTTAATGGGGGCACAGACAGCAATAAAAACTGACAGGGATTCTAATCTCTCTCCACTCCAAAGCTAAAAGAAAAAAAAAAAAAAAAAAAGTTTTACTTTTAGTTATACTTTAAATTCCTGTTTTGGCTATGGGACAGGAAGTGAAGGGAAATCTCCCAAAGGGAGGCTCAGATGGCAAAGTAGAACCTGACGGGGGTTATAATAGCCTTCCATTACGCTATCCGAAATTTAAAAAAAACTTTTTGCCTTTTAGTTTTACTTTAACATGTTGAAGCTTCTATAATAATTTAGTGATCAGGTTTTATTCCCATTTCAGCCAGGACTGGAAGGTATAAGGCATCTGATGATCCTTGCCTGGACTTGTGTGCCCGGTATCTGGCGGTGACCCCTTCTCTAGCACCGCTGACCCCTTGTCATGTCTACATGAGATGAATGGGACAGCTTGGAGAGGTCACTGCTCACCCCCTCCCAAGAAGATCAGACATATCCAGGCAAATCTGAATTTCCATAACACCATGTGGATGATTCACGGAGCATTGATCCTATTACCATTGCTCCCAACTGTCCCTTATTTCGAGGGACTGTCCCTTATTTGGAACAATGTCCCTCTTTCCTCCTCATTTGTCCCTCATTTTGGTCTGATCTATATAGTTGTATATAAAATGCACTTTTTATCCATCAAACTATTTAAGAAATCATTTTTTTTTGTATATTTCTCCTTTAAGGGGGTGTGGCAGGGGGTGTGTCCTATGGCTACATACTTTTGCTAAAAAATGTCCCTCGTGCCTATCTCAGAATGTTGGGAGGTATGCCAATAATCCCTGCCCCAGGGAGCTTACACTTTACTGTAACAATGTTAATGTCAACCTTCATTTCATCTACAGTATACTGATCAAATAACAGGTTCCTCGTAATGCAGGGACCTGTAATTCCACTTTTATGGTATGTGTTGCGTTAAAGTGCCTTGCAAAAGTATTTACACCCCCCTTGGCATTTTTTGTGTTTTGTTGCCTGACAACCTGGAATTAACATGGATTTTTTGAGGATTTGCATCATTTAATTTACAGAACATGCCCACAACTTTGAAGATTTTTTTTTTAATTATTGTAAAGCAAACAACAAATAGGACAAAATAACAGAAAAAGTCAATGTGCAAAAATATTTACCCCCCCCAAAGTCAATACTTTGTAGAGCCACCTTTTGTGGCTATCACAGCTCCAAGTCGCTTTGGATAAGTCTTTATGAGCTTGCCACATCTTACCACTGGGATTTTTGCCCATTCCTCCTTGCAAAACTGCTCCAGCTCTTTCAAGTTGGATGGTTTGCGCTTGTGAACAGCAATCTTTAGGTCTGACCACAGATTTTCTATTGGATTGAGGTCTGGCCTTTGACTAGGCCAGTCCAACACATTTACGTGTTTCCCCTTAAACCACGCACGTAGGGGACCGAATCCCCTACGTGATAGTATTTTGCTAAGACAGGTTCTCTTTAATGAGACATCAGGGATCTATTAGACCCCTAATGTCTCACTTTCTTCTACTGAAGCTAATGAAGCACTTCATTAGCTTCTTCCCTGGCTCCAGCGGCTGGGGAAAGGAAACAGCCAAATCCAGAAGCGACATAATACATGTTTTTCTGGCTAGGGGAGGTCCTTTTGTGCAGCTGCAGGCATCACCCCAGTACAGTTTTTTAGAGTCGGTGGTTGGCCCTTTTGTAAAAGCAATCATAGCAGCTAACTAGCCACTGGACTGCTTGTACAAGCAGCAGGAGGGGACTCCTCCCCGCCACCTTCCGCAGCTTGCTCAGGCTCTCTTGTCCCACTGGGAGACCCAAGCAACTAGCCAGCCCATCCACTAGCTGACCAGACAGCCAAACAAAGCTGGGATTGGCTTTGATCGGCTGTTTGCTATAGTAACCTGGAAGCTGTGACCAGACATCACTTCCAGTTTACCCAGATATCAACGGTGCCATTTAAAAAAAAATCAAAAGCGTTCAAAAACACAGATCTTGGTGTTTTGAATGCTTTTAAGAGGGATTTGGGGGTCTTATAGACCCCAGGTCTCGCCACAAAGAGGACCTGTCATATGCCTGTTGCTGTCACAAGGATGTTTACATTCCTTGTGACAGCTATAAAATTGTTTAAAAAAATAAAATAAAGCAACAGTGAAAAAAATAACTAAAAAATTACTAATTAAAAAAAAAAAATTTAAGTGCCCCCACCCCCCGTGCTTGCGCGCAAAGGTAAACGTGCGCTTTGGTCCCACACATGTGAGGTATCACCACGAATGTTAGATCATAGGAAGTAATTCTAGCAGCAGACCTCCTCTGTAAATCTAAAGTTGTAACTTGTAAACGCTATGGATTGTAAAATTTACGATGTTTGCTGCCACTGCACGGGCGTGCACCATTTTAAAGCGTGACAAGTTTGGTATCGATTTACTCAGCATAACATCATCTTTTATATTTAAAGAAAAATTTATTGTGTTTTTTTGCAGTAAAATAAAAAAACCTATGTTTTTTCCCAAAAAATTGGATTTGTAAAACCACTGCCCAAATACCGTGTGACATAAAAAAAATGCAAAACCCAGAAATTTGTTCTCTAGGGTCTCTGCTTTTTAAAAATGTATAATGTTTGGGGGTTCTAAGTCATTTTCTAGCAAAAAACCCCCCCCGAATGTTACATGTAAACAAAAAGTGCCAGAAAAAGCCCGGTCCTTCCAGTCACCATGAACCAGGGCTTTTTTTCAGCTGGAACTTGGTTCCACCACCTTTGGCTCAGGCTTTCTCCTCCCTGCTCACCACTGTCAGTTGTAAACACAGGTCCAGCTTCTGTGTTAACAAGTGACAGCTCGTCTCCCAGTGATCTGTTCCCCTGAGTGGCTCCCACTGAGTGCAGGATGGGGGCAACGGAGATGCAGGTGCCAGGGTGCAGTGCGGATGCCGACACCCCTACTGGATGCTCTCCCTGCAAGTGAGAGGTGGGGCCACCTACAGTGTGCGAGAGGTACTAGAGCCAGCTGGGTGCTTCAGCTTCAGCTTAATACAGCAACAAAATTAAGACTTGGAAGATGGTGGCGTTTTGTAAAGAGGGGAGAAGATGGGGTCAGTGGAGGGGGGTTGCATGCAGAGGTCAGAGCTGAATAGGAATGAAAGGGAGATGTGGAAGAATGCTGAACTCTGCACTCTATGCAGCGCACCCCCAAACTCTGCACTCTGTGTGTAGCCCCCCCCCCCCCAACTCCGCACTCATTAGAACTGAAGAAGTGGCTTTGGGAAACAACAAAGTGTCTTCAACATTACAGAACAAGTCCATTTGACTTAGTACATCTACCTAAGTTTCATGTAGGTTTCAAACGCAGGAAGACAACACCTCCTCTATCTGCATGTCCCTTAAACCTGTTTTTTAAAAAGGAGTCAGCTTATCCAGAGTGACACGATGACAAGATAATAACCAGCCAGTCATTAGTCTTGTCAGAACAGGCCACTGTCGCATTCTTTAAAGGACAATTTGCTCTCCCTCGATATATAGTCTGGATGTCACACCACTTTCTCAAACTCAGTCTATTTAAAACCGAACTTATAAATTTTCCTCCCACATATGCCCCTTCCCCTGATCTCTCTGTCAAAATCGATGGCACAACTATAAGCCCATCCCCACATGCCAAGGTTCTAGGTGTAGTCCTGGACTCTGAACTATCCTTTAAGCACCACGTCCAATCGCTGTCCAAATCCTGCCGCCTCAACCTTCGCATCTCCAAAATACGCCCCTTTCTAACCAATGACACAACAAAGCTCTTAATTCACTAGCTGGTCATCTCTCGCCTTGACTACTGCAACTCCCTTCTCATTGGCTTACCTCTAAATAGTCTATCACCTCTTCAATCCATCATGAATGCTGCTGCCAGACTCATCTACCTTACCAATCGCTCTCTGCTACCCCTCTCTGTCAATCCCTCCACTGGCTTCCGCTCAGCCAAAGAATTAAATTCAAAATACTAACAACTACGTACAAAGCCATCCACAATTTAGCCCCCACCCCATTCTGAGGCCTTGTTCTAATGTTTTTTTAATAGTGTAGTGTGGATGCCCATTCTGAGGCCATATTCCAATGGTTCTTCTAATAGTGTAGGGTGGATGCCAAATCTGGGGCCATATTCTAGTGGTTCTTTTAATTGTGCAGAGTGGATGCCCATTCTGAGGCCGTGTTCTAATGGTTCTTGTAATGGTGTTGGGTGAATGCCCATTCTGAGGCCATGTTCTAATGGTGCAAAGTGGATGCCCATTCTGAGGCCGTGTTCTACTGGTTCTTCTAATGGTGTAGGGTGGATGCCCATTCCGAGGTCGTGTTCTAATGGTCCTTCTAGTGGTGTAGGGTGGATGACCGTTCTGAGGCTGTTCCAATGGCTCCTCTAATGCTGTAGGGTGGATGCCCATTCTGAGCCTTGTTCCAATGGTTCTTCTAATAGAGTGGTATGGATGCCAATTCTGAGTCTGTGTTCTAATGGTTCTTCTAATGGTGTAAGTTGGATGCCTATTCTGAGCCTAGTTCTAATAGCTCTCCTAGTAGTGCAGGGTAGATGCTCATTCTGAGGCCATATTCTAATGGTTCTTTCAATAGTGAGGCTGTGTTTGACCTGCTTTTTAATTCAGGCAAAGGATCTCAAACGCATCCCAATGCCCTGTACACACGATCGGACATTCCGACAACAAAATCCGTGGATTTTTTTCGACAGATGTTGGCTCAAACTTGTGTTTGTTACACACGGTCGCACAAATCTTGTCGGAAATTCCGAACGTCAAGAACGCGGTGACGTACAAAAATGAAGTTCAATAGGCAGTGCGGCTCTTCTGCTTGATTCCGAGCATGCGTGGAACTTTGTGCGTCGGAATTGTGTACACACGATCGGAATTTACGACAACGGATTTTGTTGTCGGAAAATTTGAGATCCAGATCTCAAATTTTGTGTGACGGAAATTCCGATGGAAAATGTCCGATGGAGCCTACACACGGTCGGAATTTCCGACAACAAGCTCCCATCAAACATTTTCCGGTGGAAAATCCGACCATGTGTTCGGGGCATTTAAATGATCATCCACCATTAGAAGGAATTTTTGACCTAGCTCTGATGTGGGTTTCAACCGCAGGTAAATTACACCTGTCTAAACCCTAAACCGGTTTTCTTTAGCGTAACCAGCTAATCCAGAGTAACAAAATTACAGGGTAATGAATAGTTTGTCTTGGCTGGTCATGTCAGAACAGGTCAATAAAGTCTACTGCCTGAAGGTCAAAAGGCTCCCTCAGTAGATCAAGGGCTCGTAAAGGTGAATTCCAAGTAACCAGTTCCACAGATGAAATACATATATGAGAGCTGCTTACCTGCCAAAGGATTGGTATTTCTGTCCATCCAATCCATAGATTTACACAGATCTGCCACATAGCACTGCCCTGTCTGGCAGGTCAGTAGACCTGACCTTTCCATGCATTGGTTAAAGAGGAACTTAACTTCTGACTGTCCTGAAAAAATATACACAGCCAGGAAATCCAGTATTGTCTGATCCTGGTCCCTCGCTGCCATCTTCTATACTGACGTTATGAGGGGGCCAGCTGTCTCTTTCAGGCTTGTGCACCTGCCCCCTATTGACTTACTGCTGCACAAGCGCAGTGCTCCAAGATTGCCTGGAACATACACAGTGTGCTGGATATTGCCTTGAGGCCTCCTGGTATTCGTGACATGAGTATCTCCAGAGGTTTTAGGCCAGGGGGGTACATCATTCTCGCTTAGGTAAGAAAGCCGGATGAGCAGGTCCCAGACCTGCAGAACAGGTATTTAGAAAACAACTATTTTTTTTTTCAATATCTGATTGTGTTACAGGGTTGGGAGAAAATATATCTTAAAGTGGTAGTAAACCACATTTTTTTTTTAACCCTGTAAGACAATCGCATAATGTGCTAGTATGCATCACATACTAGGCCACTATGAAATACTTACCTTAGAACGAAGCCTTCCAGCGGCGCGCTGTCACCGCTGAAGGCGCTTCCATCTTCACCCGGTCTTCCTTCTGTGTTTGCGTCCTCCGGCCATCTGATTGGCTGCGCCACAATGACGTCACTCCCACACATGCATGGCCAGTCACAGACTGCAGCACAGAGCTCTGAAGGGGTGGCGCGGGTATGCCGTCCCTTCAGAGTGCATGCAGATGATATCACCGGCTGCATGCAGTGTGAATATCTCCTAAACCGTGCAAGTTTTGGAAATATTCACAGTACCCACAGGTAAGCCTATAATAAGGCTGTAAAAAAAAGGTTTACTTACACTTTAGTTGCTAAGGTGAAAGTCAGTTTTTAAATAACACTTATGCCGCGTACACATCTGTGTATCCGTGAATCCGTCGAACAATTCAATCATGTGTGGGCTTCTTCGGACCTTTTCTGTCTAAAAATCTGACGGACCTTAGAAATAAACATAGAATGAAAGAAATAAACAAGTTTCAAATATTTCCGACGTACTCGATTTCTATAGAAAAATACGTTCGTCTGTATGCTAGTCCGACGGACAAAAAACGACGCAAGGGCAGCTATTGGCTACTGGCTATGAACTTCCTTATTCTAGTCCGGTCAGTGGCGGAAGTATAGGGGTCGCTGAGGTCGCCATGGTGACTGGGCCCCATGCTGCAGGGGGCCCTTGTGGGCCCCCCTGTTTATCTTGATAGGAGGAGCCGATCGTTAGCCGAACTGAAATCGGCACTGTGCAGGGAGCTTGTCACACTGATCAGTGAAAGCAGTGTGTGCTGTGCTCTTTGTCTCCCCCTACAGTGCAGTACCCGGCAGGAAGAGGTAAGGTAAAGCACTGCCGTTTTTTAAAAGGCTTTCTGTATGTGTGTTTATATGTGTGTTCATGTATGTGTATGTGTTTGCATGTGTTTATGTGTGTATTTATATGTTTTTTTTTCATAAAGTAGTTTATTGAAAAAAAAAATATTAGGCATATAAAAACATACATGAGTGCAGATAAGATTTGATATACATCAATCAGTTGGTGTCAGACTTAAAAGCAAGGTCGTATTTATCATGTCAGTGAGTCATAGCAGCGCATTCTGACAGTTAAATAAGCTGTCTCTACATTTGAACTTCTATGCGTTCTGGGAACTATGCCCACCTGTAAGTATCTTTTTGAAATCTGCATTTGTTTGGTGAGTAGGGAAAGAACAAGGTGGAGATATGAAGAGAGGAGGTGAGAGAATTAGCGGAAAGGTAGGTGTTAAGACCTATACGTCACAGTGAATTGAGGGAGCTGTTAGGAGCTTATTGGGTTCCAACTTCTAATGCACTTTCTCAAGTTCAGTATAACAGAGTGGTTCAGGATGTTACATGGTTATGTGTTCAGCCCAGTAAAGGTACGCATTGACCAGTCACCTAACCAAGTTTTCATAATCTTGGGAGTATCTATATATGAACCAGGGAGACCAAGTTTCGTGATAACGTTCTACCTTTTCTTCTGACTGTGCCCGTGTGTCTTCCATTTCGCAGATTTCTGAAATTTTTTTCAACCAGTCTCTCAGAGAAGGGACTGTGATTGATTTCCAATACAGTGGAATGAGAGATTTGGCCGCATTTAGTAGGTGTCTGGTGAGAGAGTTTTTGTATCTTTTAAAGGTAAAATTTGTAATGTGGAGTAGGCAACATGCTGCGTTAAGTTCGAGCTTGGTCTCCGTGATTCGACAGATTATCTCTTTAACCCTATTCCAGTACGATGTTATTCGTTCACATTGCCACCAAATGTGCATTAGAGTACCTCTTTCTTTGTTGCACCTCCAGCACGTGTCAGGTGTCTGGGGGAACCATTTGTGGATCTTTGCTGGGGTTGCATACCAATGCGTGAGCATTTTATAAGCCGTCTCCTGTATTCTCGTGCTCAAGGAGCATTTGTGCGCCATAATACAGGCTCTCTCCCATTGGGTATCTGAAATTGTCATGTCAAGGCAGTCCGACCATCTCTCTCTGAGCCTGTTATCCGTGGGTTTTTTCGAGTTTTGTAAACATTGATAAGCCACTGATGTGGTCTTTTCGACCTGTTCTCCTTTTAGGCACACCGACTCCAACTCAGTGGGCTCTCTAGTGAAGTGTCTCCTACGGGTGGCATTGTTAACGTAACTTCTGACCTGAAAGTACGACCACAAGGGGAGGGAAGGCATATCGTTGTCAGTCCTTAGATTAGTCAGGTCTTTCATTGTCTCATTGTCAAAGCAGTGGGAAGTCAGAAGTGGTAGTTCGTGATTTGAGGAGTGCAGCATGCGGTTCCCTATTCCAGGTGGGAAGTCTGGGTTGTTTTGCAGTGGGGTGAGAGGACTGAGAGGTGAAGAAAATTTGGATTGTTTGGTTAGATGGTGAAAAATTTCTAGAGTGGTCCCTATCAAAGGGTGGGCTTTCAGAGTCGGGGGGTATTTGAGTTTTGGTATCCAGGGGGAGAACCGCAGGGGGATTGGGCTCAAGTCGTTTTCTAACGACACCCAATCTTTTATACCGCTATGGCAATGCCAGTCTACGATCCTGGCAATATGTGTGGCCTGGTAGTACATTTTAAAGTCTGGTACCCCTAACCCACCCATTGCTTTGGCTCTTGTTAGTAGAGAGAATTTAATACGTGGTGGCTTGTGTGCCCAAATGAATCGCATTTGTAGGGCCTGAAGCGATTTAAAGAAGCTTTGTGGGATTTTAATGGGGAGTGTGCGCAATAAATATAGAATTTTAGGCAGTATGGCCATTTTGCAAACGGCCACCCTGCCAAACCACGAGAAAAACCCTGTGTGCCATGTTTGTAAGTCTTTTTCTATGACTCTGAGAAGGGGGAGAAAGTTTCGGGAGAAAATTTCGGACAATCTAGGTGTTAGCCATACTCCTAGGTATTTGACAGCCTGTGTTTCCCACTTGAATGGACTATTGTCTTGGAGTGTCTTTAATGTTTGTTTTGGGAGTGAAATGTTCAACGCCTCCGATTTCGAAAAGTTTATCTTAAGGTTAGAAATATAACCAAATAAAGCGAACTCTCTCAGGAGGGAGGGGATGGATATATGCGGATCAGTCAAGAAGAAGAGCAGGTCATCGGCATATGCCGCTACTTTGAATTCACGCTCTGTGACCTCAAATCCCTTTATGGCCGTGTTCGCTATAATTCGTCTAATAAATGGTTCTAGTGAGATTATGAATAGCAGGGGCGACAATGGGCAGCCCTGTCTTGTTCCATTGTTTATGCTTACTTTATCAGATAGTGAACCATTTATTTTGAGTCTAGCTGAGGGGTTTTGGTACAGGGAGGTTATCCAGCCCATCATTCCTGGTCCCAGGCCTATGCGCCTACAAGTTTCAAACATGTAGTCCCATGCTACTCGATCGAAGGCCTTCTCCGCGTCCGTAGACAGGAGAAGACCCTCGATCTTTCGCTCATGGGCAGCGTAAATCAGGTTTAGGGCTTTGGTGACATTATCCCTTGCCTCTCTTCCAGGCATAAAGCCCGCCTGTTCCGGTCCTATCACATTATGAAGTAGAGGTTTCAGTCTGTTGGAGATGATTTTGGCCAGTATCTTCACGTCAAGATTTAGTAGCGATATAGGCCTGTAGCTAGAACAGTGAAGTGGGTCCTTGTCTGGTTTGGGTAACACTGTAATAAAGGCTGATAGAAATTCTGGGGGGATCGTTCTAGGTTTTGAAAGGGTGTTTAATGCGTCTTGGAGGTGTGGGGACAATGTGTCGACGAATGTCTTATAGTATATGGCCGTGAATCCGTCAGGGCCCGGGCTCTTACCTTGTTTTAGGTCTTTAATGGTGAGTTTGAGTTCCGACAGGTCTATGGGACTCTCGAGTGACGCGGCGTCCTCCGCTGTGAGCGAAGGAAGTTCCGAATCCCTCAAGAAGTCCCGCATCACCTGGAGCCTTTCTCCTTGTAAGTCATGTGGTCTATGTTGGGTTGGGAGGTTATATAAATTGGAGTAGAAGTCCTGGAAGTGTTGTGCTATTTTGTCCGTTGTTCTGTCTACCCTCCCTCCCTTATTTTGAATGCCTGGGATGTTATATTTAGTGGTGGGTCCGCGCAAGGCCCTGGCGAGCAAACGACCGGGTTTGTCGCCCTGCTCGTAGTATATTTTTTTCCTGAAGAAAAGGAAGCGTTTCGTTTTATATTCTAAAAGTTGTTTAAGGGACAGTCTGGTCTCGAGGAGAGTAGTTGCCGAACTAGATGTCAGGGATTGCTTGTGTAAGGTTTCTAGGCGGCGTATTTTTTGTGTTAGTTGGGAAATTTCCTTTTCTTGGTCTTTCTTTTTTTGTGCCCCCATCTTTATTAGCTCTCCCCTGATGGAACACTTGTGGGCCTCCCAAACCATCAGCGGGTCCATGCCCGGGGTCACGTTATGCTTGAAGAACTCTTTCAGAGCTGCGGTCAGTGTATGTAGCAGACCTGGATCTGTTAATAGAGAGGAATTCAGTCTCCAAGTTCCCGAACCGACCGGGCAATCGGTCAGGTTTAGGCCAATGGAGACTGGGGCGTGGTCAGAAATTGTCTGTATCCCTATGTTTGCCTCTCTGACTATATGGAGATCCCTCTGTGTGATAAAGATGTAATCAATCCTAGAGTGACGGTCATGGGGGATTGAATAGAAAGAGAAGTCTTTATCCTCAGGATGTAGGTAGCGCCACGTGTCAACTAAGTCTAAGGAGTGAAGGAGAGTTTTGATTTTTTTTAGTATCTTATAGGTGATGAAGGTTTTACCTGTTGACGTGTCTACTAACGGGTTTAAGGGAATGTTAAAATCTCCCCCTAGAATTAGACGGCCTGTGCTGAAACCCTCTAACTCCCTCACCATTTTTTTGCAAAAGGACAGGTGGGCATTATTGGGGAAGTAGACATTTGCTAATGTGGTGGGTATTCCAGAACACTTCCCTTTGACAAAAACATATCTCCCCCCCGGGTCAACCAATTTGTCTGTGATCTCGAATGCAGCCTCCCTGCTGAGTAATATTGTCACTCCCTTAGATTTGGAACTGTCGTTTGTGGCGTGGTGTGCCTCTGTAAAGTAGGAGTCGGTGAGCCTGGGAACCTGGTTTGTCTTAAAATGGGTCTCCTGCAGGAAAACAATTTTAGGCTTACCTTTTTTTAATTCCCGCAAGAGGGTAGTGCGTTTCTCCGGAACATTTAGGCCTTTGACGTTGTGGGATACCACCGTAGGGGTCCGGCCCAACGCGGAGTAGGCCATTATTCAGGCTCAGAGAGAGATCCCAAGCAACTCCTGTGATCACAACTAGAAAAGAAGTACCTGTTATAGTTTAAATACTAAAACGTCGTTGTACCACCTCAATCAGTGACTAAGAAAAGTAAAAAGAGATAGATTGAAAGATGTGAGAATAGTAGGAAATTAGAAGTAAGAGTACGGAGAGTGAGATTTACAACCCTCCCAGACAATAACAACGTCTGAGTGGATCAATATTTAGTGTGTGAGAGTGGGTTTGTAACCCCTCCGACACACTCTGTGGGGACGTAGAAGGCTCGCGGCTAGATACCAGACCCAACTTTAACAACAAAAAGAAAGTATGAAATGAACTGTCAGGGACTTAGGATAGCCAGACCACGGCCTCTTTCAGCTAATGGTTAGTGCCTGATGGTCTCTTCTGCCGCTTGAGCTGTTAGAGCGGTGCTCCAGCCAGTGGAGCGGGACAAGCAATATCTATTATAACTTGTAGAAACATGTGGGGTAGCGGGGTTAGGACGTGAAAGGCATAGTCGCCTCCCTTCCTTTCCCCTTTCCCTTCCCATACGGGAATCACTTAGTGCAAGAACCAAGAAACAAAGGGAATACATAAAAAAAAAAAAAAAAAAAAAAAAAAAAAAAAAAAACAGAAACTCTCTGCAGTAAGTATATGCAGAAACTCTACAGTAAGCTAAAAGTCCCCATCCGGTATATGTAAACATTTGAAATGTATAGGAGGTTTGCGGATCTTGTTAGGTCTCTGAGTGGGCCGAGCCCCTACCATAATCCAACAGAGGGCTTTCCGTGGGGACAAATCTTCCAGCAAGCTGTGTCATGCGTTCTGAGTGAAAAACATATCAACGCCCTGGGTAGCTATCTTTTCCCCCATATTCCCGTTAGGCTGATAAGTTCACCGGGAGTGGGGCAAGGTTAGCGTGTTTCACCACAGGGATCTTGTAGTACCCCCTATATGTGTGGTTGATAGGTGCCCAGTTCTCTGCCTTGCGGACATTAATAGTGATGTGCCTCCTCCTCTAAGTGTCCAATGATCCGGAATGGGGGAACCTTGTGTGGAGCCTTAACTGTAGCATAAACAGAGCGTCTGTTCAATTTAGAGCGTATGCTAAGGTGTGAGACGGAACCTAAACAAAACAAAACAACAGTTTGCGGTGGCATCCTCTCACTCACGCATCTAGTAGCATCCTGGAGGAATGTGCTTTGCCCCTTGGAGTGCCAGCGATTGATCCGTCCAGCCGATTCTGCTTCTGTTTCTTGGCTTGATGCTTCTCAGGTGTCACCGTGGGGGAGTATGGTGGGCTTCTGTCTCCGGTTGGGAGTAGAAACTCCTGATACCACTCCGGTAGGTCAATCTCACCTAGCTGTAGGGCGCTGCAGAACTCCTGAAGATCACTTGGAGTGCGGAGAAAGTGTTGTTTGCCATTGTGTGACACTGAAAGGGCAAAAGGGAAGCGCCACGTGTACCGAAGATCTTTTGCCCGTAACGCCTCTAACAAGGGTCGCAGGGCCCTGCGATTTTTCAGCGTGATTTGGGAAAGGTCTTGAAATAAAGTTATGTGGGCGCCGTTGAAGATAATCTGCTCATTTCTGCGCGCCTTGTGCATGATCTCTTCTTTCAGGGAGAAGCTTTGCAGGCAGCAAATGATGTCACGAGGAGGAAGTGTGTCTGGGCCTCTGGCTCTTAGCGCTCTGTGCGCTCTAACAAATTCAATGTCCGTGTCCTCTGGTCTCTCCAGGAGGCTATTGAAAACTCTCTGTAGTGCATGGGATATTTGGTCTGCATCAACCGATTCCGGTATACCTCGAACTCTGATGTTACACCGTCTCCCCCTGTTATCGAGGTCTTCCAGGTGTCTGTTCATCTCAATTAAGTGGTGTGCGTGAGATGAGACCACTCTGTCTAGTCTGCCTATGGCTCTGTCTCTGTGTTTCCCTGCTGTTTCAGCGGTGGCCATTTTCTCTGTGAGAACTAACAGGTTGGTTTTGAGGTCCGTGATAGCCGCAGAGAAAGAGGCTTTGATGTCAGCTGCAAAGACTGACATGTCTGCATAAGTTAGTGGGTGGTTAGGACGTGTCTCTCTCCTACCATTATCCTCTGTAGCAGACAGGGAATCCTCGCTGATATCCTCCTCGCGCTGCACCGGCGCCATCTTCCCTCCTGCAGTCACTCTCTGTATCACGGCTTGGTTCTTGAAAATCTCTGAAATATTCCTCCCAGCTGATGCAGCGGTAGAGCGGCGTGAACGAGTGTGCTGTGGGAGACGATTCTGTCTGCTCATCGTCGCTTGTAGTGCGGCAGAAAGGACTGGCTTGGGCCGTTAGTCTGACGGAGCTCCTCGTTTAGGCTGCCATCTCCATCGCGCGCCAAGCCACGCCCCCGTGTGTATTTATATGTGTTTGAGTAAGCAGTAAGCAGTGTGTTACTTGCCACCATCACCTGCCACCAGATGTGGATTGTCACTTGCCATGTCGCTTGGCACCAGATGTGGATTGTCACTTGCCACTTTCACCTGGCAGCAGATGTGGATTGTCACTTGCCACGTCACCTGCCACCATTTGCAGATTGCCACGTCTCCTGCCACCATTAGCAGATTGTCACTTTCCACGTCTCCTTCCACCATTTGCAGATTGTCACTTGCTACGTCACCTGCCACCATTTGCAGATTGTCACTTGCCACATCTCCTGGCACCATTTGCAGATTGCCACATCTCCTGCCACCATTTGCAGATTGAAACTTGCCACGTCACCGGCCACCAGATGTGGGTTGTCACTTGCCAACTGAAGTGGATTGTCACTTCCTATGCCAGCCAATGCCACCAAATGTGCATTGACGCTGCACTGGTGGCAGGCTGGCAGCACTGGTCCATTTAGTGAGAACAGGAGAGCGGTGATGCGGGGCGCGCAGTGAGAGATGATGTCATCTTGCTGCTCCCCGCCGCACCTCCGACATTGAAGCAAGGGGGTCTGGCTGCAAAGTGGAGCTCCACCGATGACAGGAAGCACGTGACCTGCACTCCACCGTGCTGTGAGGGCGGAAGAGCGCTAATGTGTGGCGGGCAGTGAGAGATGATGCCATCTCTCTGCTGCTCGCAGCACCTCACTCCCAAATTGAAGAGGCCCGGCTGTGAAGAGCGCTGCTGTGGAGCGGGCGGAGAAAGATGTAATCTCTGCTCGTCCCCCCACTTGCTTCTCTCCTCTTCTCCGCCTCTCTCATGCAGCCAGCTCGCCCGCCGCAGCAGCCACGACCCACTGGTTAGGCAGGGACCCTGTGGCAAGAGACTCGGGGCTATGGGCCCCAGATTCGGGGCTATAGCCCCAATAGCCACCCCCTAGCAACGCCCCTGCACCCCTCTATCACAATAGATAGATTCATGCATTGCATGAATCTATCTATGGCCGCCGCTGCCACCCCCTATTCAGGCGCCCAGCCCCTTTTTGGGCGCAGGGAACCTGAAATACAGCGGCGGGGGGTGGTTTTGAAGCACCGGTTTAGAGCCATAGGCTCTAATAGGCATCGAAAAAGGTGACCTCGCAAGTCACTCAGCTGTGTTAGAAAAGCGAATGACTATTCGCTTTCCTAACACTAAACTGCCTCTCCGCCAATCAGGTGCTCGGGTCTGTTATCCGTCACCTGATTGGTTGAAACGACAGGCACCGCTATTGGACGCCTATCAGGAGGAGAGGATGGGAGATGAGGACAGCAGGAGACGCATGGAGGACCCCACTCGTCGCAGTCACCCGCTGCCCTTCCAAGACAGGGTAAGTGCAGATGAGCGGTCGGGGGTTACACTGGGGGCATTCAAGGGCACACTGGCAGCATTTAATGAGCACACAGGCAGCATTTTATGGGCACACGGGCAGCATTAGATGGGCACACTGGCTGCGTTTGACGGGCACAGTGGCAGCGTTTGATGGGCATAGTGGCAGCGTTTGGCACAGTGGCTGCAATTGATGGCACAGTGGCTGCGTTTGATGGAACACTGGCAGCATTTAATGGGCACAGTGGCAGCGTTTGATGGCACAGTGGCATTTGATGGGCACACTGGAAGCATTTGATGGGCACACTGGCAGCGTTTGATGGGCACACTGGCAGCGTTTGATGGGCACACTGGCAGTGTTTGATGGGCACAGTGGCTGCATTTGATGGGCATAGTGGCAGCGTTTGGCACAGTGGCTGCAATTGATGGCACAGTGGCTGCGCTTGATGGCACAGTGGCAGCATTTGATGGGCACAGTGGCAGCAATTGATGGCACAGTGGCTGCGTTTGATGGCACACTGGCAGCGTTTGATGGGCACAGTGGCAGCGTTTGATGGGCACAGTGGCAGCGTTTGATGGGCACAGTGGCAGCGTTTGGCACAGTGGCTGTGTTTGATGGCACACTGGCAGCATTTAAGTGGCACAGTGGCTGCAATTGATTTTTTTTCAAAAAAATGTTTGCGCCCCCCAAAAAATTTTGAGCACCAGCCACCACTGTTTAGATGTATGTATGCACATTTTATGTATGCACGTTTAATCCTGACACCCTATATGTGTACAATCAGGACTGATTTTTTTTTTCTTGCTCGTTCAAAGTACCAGCAACAAAATGCTGTTCCTCTGAAAAGCGATCCTTGCTCAGATCACATTTCAGAGGCATTTGACAGCCGGTAAAGAGGCAATATGTTGCCTCCTGACCACCTGTTTTAACCCCTTAAAGTGATTGTAAAGGTTTTTTTTTTTAAATAACAAACATGTCATACCTTCATTGTGCAGTTAGTTTTGCACAGAGTGGCCCCGAACACCGATTTCTGGGGTCCCTCCACGGCTCTCGCGGCTCCTCCTCTTATCAGACATCCCCCTAGGAAAAGCGCTGTCCAGGGGTCAGGGGGGCCCTTCATGATTTCTTGCATCGGGGCCCTGAAGGTTTTAGTTACGCCACTGAGTCCAGTCATCACGTTCGAAACGATCAGACTTTGGTGTGATCGTGTGTAGGCAAGTCCGTTTCGTTGGAACTTCGTCGGAACTCCGTTGAAAAGTCCTTCGAAAGAGTTCAGTCCAACGAGAAGTCCGCTCGTGTGTATGCGGCATTACAGGTCTTGTTCCTTCCCCAGCCTGTGACTGGACAGCGAAAGGAGAAGCAGCAGACTGATGAGCTCTTCTCTCTGTCACTCTGTTCTTTCTTCCCATCGGCATATTACTTAATAGCGTATGAGCGCTGCAGCACAACTGATTGGCTTCTTGTCCTGCATCTCACTCATCACAGCTGAAAGTGTATTTTACCATATTTATTTATATAAAAACAGCAAATAACGAATACACAAGCTACAGCTAGACTTTTGTTGCTGTTTTGTACCATCAAAAGAATGGAACGGAGGTCCAGGTACTAACAATGTTACTCATGTATTATCTGATCCATTAAAGCAATATTAAAGCCTAATTTTTTTGTATTTAAAATAACAAACATGTCATACCTGCTCTGTGCAATGGTTTTGTACAGAGCAGCCCCGATCCTCCTTTTCTTGGGTCCAATGCCGACACTCCTGGTTCCTCCTCTTTGGCAAGTGCCCCCATGGAAAGCCACTTTCCATGGAGGCACCTGTGTGGGCTCGCCTATTCTATTGACCCAGAGTGGGCAGCTTGGCATCAAGCACCCCCCACCCCCCGCGCTTGCTCGGCACAGCATTTGATTGACATTGGCTCTCACTACTATCAATCTGCACAGGGAGGAGGGAAACCGTGGCGAGACCCGCTGATCTCGTGCACATCGCTGGATCGGATCGGGCTTAAAGAGGAGGGCCACTAAAAAAATAAAAAAAAATTAAAAGTCAGAAGCTACAAATACTGCAGCTGCTGACTTTTAATTGGACACTTACCTGTCCCAGGGTCCAGCGATGCAGGGAATCGAAGCCCCACTCGTCTCCCCCTCCGTTCGGCGGCGCCGGCATTGCAACTGTGGGCGCCGGGCTGTGGCTTCACAGCCTGGCACCCACTGCGCATGCGCGAGCGGCGCCGAGTGCCATGATTGGCCGCTCAGTCACCTGGGACCTGTAATGGGTCCCAGATGATTGACAGGAGGGAGGGAGCAGAGCTGAGCCCTTCCTGTGCCGAGACGGAAGTGATGTCACCAGCCCAGGCACTGAAAGAGGCAGACTACGAGGGACCCCCTAGCAACAGGCATTTAGATGTGAGTAAAAAAAAAATATCTAAATGTTTTTTTTTGTATATTTTTTTAGGATTTTTCATGTAGTTTTTTTTTTTGGGTGGAACACCATTTTAAGTAAGAGTAAGGGGTGCTGGGGGGGATTCTGCATCACAGAAAGTTAGTGAAGGTCAGATAGTGCAGAAAATACTATTTTTTTTTTTAATTGCTAACAGATCCAGTTCCATACCCCCTTTATTTGGTTCCCATTCACCCAAATATGTTTGGTTTTCAGATAAAGGATTTGCAAATCCTAACAATAACCTTCTCTTATTGGGTCCCCTCTAGTCGTTTAAATAAACCATTTGGAATTGTTTAATTTTATCTGTATCCAAGAGCTGGCTATTATGCCTGCAATTCAGAGACATTTTTGCTGTGTTATTAATGTGGGGTTGGCTTCCTCTAGTGTTTGCTGGAATATGTGTCATTTCCTTTTCTTGTGACAAAATTCAGAGCAAAGCATTGTGGGATGTGTAGTTCAGAATACTGAAGTTTCAATGCCAGCAGGACTGATCTGAACTACAATTAACAGAATGCTGAGTGGACAGAACAGACTGCTGGGAAAGGATATAAAAGGGCTGGTGCGGCCTAGATCTTCCTCTTAGGAGGCAGTTTGACTCTACCAGCAGGAGGTCAGTGTGACAGTGAGCTGTTGTTGATTTGCAACCTACACAGCGGGGAGCCGTTCAGCTGTACCCAGAGGGACCTCTGTGGACAGCATCGCTTTTCCCTGCAGCAGACTGGAGGGTGTTCCAGGTCATCCAGAGACGCCTGCACTTCAGATCCAAGTAGGCCGCATCACGGCGTGGCGGGCGCCATTTCCCAGAGCCAGGATACAGAGAGAGTTCCTGATAGAGTCTTCTTCATCACCTACATCGTTGCCAGCTGTATCTGAGTTCCAGAGTGGTGAGCGGGCATAGCCCATCTTGTTGTTATAAGACACTGCTTTCAGACATCATTCACACACTTCAGTTTGGTGGTACTTGTAGTTCCACGGGAAGTCAGTTCTTATGCTAAAACGAACACTGAAAGCAGACATCTATGCCTCATTCACATTATTGATTCTTCTAGCTACACTGGATAACGCCATTAGGATCATATGAGAGGAAGTTACAATACAACAAGGAAACCTTAATGTTCTCCCAAATTTGCTATGCCCTATTATCAATGATTACCTTAGTTACAATACAACAAGTCTAGCTGAAGACATCAGGATTTAAAGGAATACCCTTTTACCTTTTGCTTTCCTTTTCCTCATCTGCTTTAATTTCATTGGACTTCATTTAAAGAGACCCAGCCAATTTCAATATAATAGTCTGCATATTGTTTTCTTTATGTTGTGCAAGTTTTAATGGCTTATGGGTTGAGGAGACAGAAGGGAGGAGCCTGACATAGAAGATACAGTGCCAGCTCTATTTACAGTTGAAGGAACTTCGGATCACTATATTGCCTTTTTCATAAGTATAGATGTAGTAGTGCCTTTTTATTATGTTACAGTGTTGAGATATACTTATTTCTGTGTTCTCACTAATACAATAAACAAACTTGAACTGTTTCATTGATACTGTGTAAGTCTCTTCTTATTAATACAGTTGGTAAGATGACTGAACCCAGGGTGTCAGAGGTAATGGAGGATTTGCAGAGTCGAGGTAATCAGTGGGGTACAGAGTCTATTAGCAGCCTTCATGGGGGTACAGCTACATTTGGAGGTCCCACTGAGATACCCCATGTGGGAAGCTCGAGCAAGTGGATGAACCCGGTCACCGCTTCTGACTGGGGCCGAGAGCATGGGAGCTAACCACAGTCTTGAAACTGCCAAGAGTCCGGTGGTTCGACAAGGAGGTGTGACAGCTGATGAGAAAGGCCTTACCAGAACAAGGGTCTTACCTCTTAGACTTAAAATACAAGTATGATGACGATTGCATATATGTTCTCTTGGAATGGCGGGAGAGTGTCCCCACTGAGTTTTAAAGGAGTGTTGTAAGTCTGGTGGAAGGCCTTGATGCTCAAGTGATCCCATTGCAGTGAACAAGTGATCGGGATGAAGACCCTTCCCAATTGCAACCGGGGAGTCCAGTTGCAGACGGCTCAACCACAGGTAGTCCAATGGCTAGAATGCCCCCAGCTTCATTCTACACGGATATAAGTCTATCAGGATCCTGAGCCTGAGAGGTTTAACCAAACTTTGTTGAATATGTTGGGGACTCTGCCCCCAGAGAAGAAAAAGGGGGGAAATCATATTGCAGCTGTGGTATATGCCATGAATGCAGCTCCACCATTGCCATGAATGCAGCTCCACCATTTCTATGAATGCAGCCCCACAGTTACCATGAATGCAGTCCCACCATTGCCATGAATGCAGCGCCCCCATTGCCGTGAATGCAGCGCCCCCATTGAGGTGAATGCGGCGCCCCCATTACCATGAATGCAGCACCACCATTGCCATGAATGCAGCACCCCCATTGCCATGAATGCAGCACTCAACATTGCAGCACCACCATTGCAGCACCACCACTGCCATGAATGCAGCACCACCATTGCCATTAATTCAGCACCCCCATTGCCATTAATGCAGCACCCCCATTGCCATGAAAGCAGCACCACCATTGCAGCAACCCCATTGCCATGAATGCAGCACCACCATTGCAACACCCCCATTGCCATGAATGCAGACTCACCATTGCCATCAGTGCAGCCTTATCCATGCCCATCTGCATCCTTGGAGGTGAGAGGGAGGGGGCGGGAGTATTTCCTGTTTAGGAGTCGGCCTCTTTAATACAAAGTCTCGCCTCCTATGATGGACAGAACAGTCGTCCAATGGCAGCGCAGGAGACAAGGCTTTCTATTACAGAGGCCGCCTCGTAAACAGGAAATACTCCTGTGTGTACAACACTTGTCCCGCCCCCTCCCTGTCGCCTCCAAGGCAGCCAATATATATATCTTTGGTTCCCATTCCCCCAAATATGTTAGGATTTACATATCCAGGTGGGCCGTTCGAAACAAGACGCGGGATGGACTTGGACATGCCTGGCCTATGGGTTGAGGAGACAGAAGGAAGGAACCTAACATAGAAGATGTCAGCTGCCAGCTCTCTACCCTCCTGCTGACCTGTTCACATAGGTGTCTGTGATTGGGTTATTATCTGTGTTTATTTACAGTTGAAGGAACTTCAGATCACTATATTGCCTTTTTCATAAGTATAGATGTAGTATTTATAAGTGTGCCTTTTTATTATCTTACGGTGTTGAGATATACTTATTTCTGTTTTCTCACAGAGAGTCGAGGTAATCAGTGGGGTACAGAGTCTATTACATATTTTTTTAATAAGTGGAAAAAAATGCCCATTGATCCTGCTAGAAATCTTGATAGCTTGCTATGCTTTCTGCCTGAGCCACACTCTTATCTTGTACATTGTTCCTGTCTATCTCTGAGGATTACAGAACCCTGTAGTGCCTCCTTGAGGTGAGTTGTTAAGCCAGTTCCTGTACCGGGCCTGCTGTAAACTGTCCAGCAAGGAATGCCAGAGACCTCTCCCTTTGCTCTGATTCCACTCCACTCGGACCTACAGGCCAGTCAGAAATTCTCATTTACTTAAATATATGGGATCCCAGATTATGTGGTTGCGTCAAGGATCATGCCACACTGACCTAAACAACGCAAGGGTCGCAGGGTACAAGGCATGTAGTTGAGGCAAGAAACTCATCACCACTGCAAGGCTGGCTTACCCTCCTTTTCCTGGCCACCACCAGTGTGCCCACTATCCAATCCCTGTACTTACTCTCCAGGTATAGACCACACTGTGATCCACTGGAATTAAGAGACTTAGTCCATGTCTTCTAGAACTCGGTACTTATCCCCAAGCATAAACCACCCTATGATCCACCGGGATTAGGTAACTCAGTCCATGTCCTTTTAGAACTTGCTCCCCAGGTATAGCCCACACTAAAATCCACCAGAATTAAGAGACTTCACAAACTCCTCTTACCAAACATTAGGTTGTGCCATAACAGTCCATTTTTACTTTGCTTCCGTATTTCCATGGCTGGTCAAATTCATTGCTCTTACCCACTAACAGGGTGCACTCTCAAGAAAATTTTCCAGTTTCCCCAGTGGTGCCCATAAGAGAAACTACAGATGATATTCCCCTGAAGGAGAAGGCTGATTGACAGAGATCCACATAATCTTGACTGAGGAGCTCCTTTCATTAAGGCCAGGTGACAACTCTTCCTCTTACTAAATAAGGCTGGCCATACCCACATTATACAGTGTGGCCGCATGACTATTCCGAAGCACTATTGCATTCTCACAGCCTACCATATGGGACTTTATGAACCTCTATGATGTGTAGCAGCCACTCTCAACCAGAGGTCATTAGGAGTTCCTTGAGCTCTGATCGGTTGACCTCCCCTTGGAGTTCCTTGAGCTCTGGCTGGTTGACCTCCCCTTGGATGGTGCCTGCATAGTTTTGGAGCCATCACACGCTAATCTTTTTATGTCTGTAAGGGTGGCATTCTGACCACCAATGTCAGTGGAATTTTTCCCACTGACATACAAAGATTTGCATGAGTTCCCAGGGACCTGAAATTTCCTTCAATGGTTCCTCTTGGGTAAAAAAGTCAAGAAAGGCTGATATAAATTATGAGCTGTGGAGGATCACAATTTTATTAGGTTACCAATTGTAAGAGTCAGTTTGGCTACCTCTTTGATACTAATCACAGGGGTCCTGGTTTGGTTACCCCTGCAGCAATTTATCTCCATTTGGTACAGTGAGCCTTCAAGAGTAGCTAATTTGCTCCTGGCCCCGGTTACCCCACCCTGATGGCAGACAACAGGACCCCAATGGGGCTTTTCACCCAAGTAATTGGTTGGAGACATTTTCCCTTCGATGTGCAAAAATGACTGGGCAGCTCACAGCAAGTGTAAAGTGCTGGAGAGGATATGAAAAGGTCTTCAGGAACATCTGGATAAGCTCTTTATAACACCAAGGAAAAGAATCCCCTGTGAACCAACAAATAATGTTAATTGCTCACAGTTTTCCTGACGGAAGAAGAAGCATCTGTTCAATCCACGGCTCCAGGAATTTTTGGATAATCCGAGGTCTGTGAACATTGTTGGATCTCTGCATACCTGCAGGAATGGGACGGTCTTACAATCTGACAAAAGTCAGCATTTTGAAGTTTTCCCAACAGCAAAAACCCAGAGCCGTGTCTATTCCACATGGATATGTTTGTACAGGATTCCTTCTATGTGCTGTCATCAATGTGTTCACTGAATTTCCAACTGCTCCAGGCAATCTGGGGAGAATAAACTCCCGGCTTGCCTTCAGTCTTGCAGAGTTGTACAGGCTGCTCTCCTGGTCTGAAATGGCTTACTCTGATTTCACTGCACACTGTAAGTGCTTCACAGTGTGCAGTAGAATATGCAGCAAGTCAGACAGAGCCAGCATCTTCTAACCCTTTCCTCCCCAGCCTGATTGTCCCTGGCCCTCCCTCTTCCCCTGATCTCCTCTGCAATACTGTGAACCAGAAGCACTCAGTTCTGAGCATGTCCTGGTTTATAGCTGTCAAAATCCTGGCTAGAAAGCTGGGTACACAGCTGATCGAGCACACTCCTATGCTCATTCAGCTAGAGAAGAGGGCAGGAAAGACATTGGGGGTCTAATAGACCCCTGATGTCTCCATAAAGAGTACCTTTCCCCTGACTCTGGTGTGGGCCCTGATGTAAGGGGGACTCCGATGAGGAACCCTATGTAAGGGGGGACTCTGATGAAGACCCTGATGTAATGGGGGACTCTGACGGGGACCCTTATGTAAGGGGAAATGCTGATGTAAGAGGGGACTCTGATTTGGTCTCTGATGTTAAGAATAACTCTAATGGGGACCCTGATGAAAGGTGGGACTCTGTTGGGGGCCCTGATGTAAAGTCGGACTCTGATGGGGCCCCTGATGTAAGGGGGACTGTGATGGGAACCCTGATGTAAGGGGGACTCTGATGGGGACCCTGATGTAAGGTGGAACTCTGTTGGGGTCCTGATGTAAAGTCGGACTCTGATGGGGGCCCTGATGTAAGGGGGACTGTGATGGGAACCCTGATGTAAGGGGGGCTCTGATGGAGACCCGGATGTAAGGGGGAAGTGGAAAGATAGCGTTGGACCCATAGGTTTATTTTACTGTTATTGTTACCTCAAGGTATTACCGTTGGTGTAAATGATTTGGTTCCTGGACAGGCAGCTTCCACACCCCAGAGGATCTCCACCATCTCCGTGGTTGAAATTAAAGCACCACTCCACTATTAAGAGGTCCAGGTGCAACTTTTCTCCTTTAAAGGTCAGGGGTACAATTAAGAAAGTAGCCAATGTGTTTTAGGGTCCAAATCCCCCTTCATCAGGGCTGGCAACAAAGTGAACAAACCAGAAGTGAACTGAAACTACAATGGTATTTTTTCCAGTGTGAATTTAAAGCACATGCCTAGTCAGCAGCTTGTTCGGCAGCAACCATAGGCCTGCGCAGGTGGTGTGCCAGGTTTCCCCCTACTGCCAGGGCTTCCTCTCATGTTGCACCCCCCCCTAACTAAAGTGCTGCTGGCTTTCCTCTGTTCTCCTCTCCCCCCAGCTGCTGCGGGGGATGTTTCGGGATGTTGATTGGGGGAAGAGGCTAATCAATATGTAATTTACCGGCCCCTTCCTTTCTAAATGAATACAGTGAACAAGCTCACTCACTGTGCTTAATCATAACTGAAGCATGTGGGCCCTTATTTAAGGGGGGACTCCGATAAGGAACCCTATGTAAGGGGGTCTCTGATGAAGAACTTGATGTAAGGGGGAACTATGATGAGGGTCCTGATGTAAAGGGGAATGCTGATGTAAGAAGGGACGCTGATGAGGTCTCTGGTGTAAGGAAGGACTCTAATGTGTTAATTCAGAACTGAAGCATAGTAAACTATGTATACTATGCTTCAATTTGTAAATGAATAGGAAGCCGCTCAGCACAGAGCACTTCCCATTCATTCACTGCCCCGTGTAGCTGAGGCTGCAGAGAAAGGCATGTGTGTGTGAGTTTTGGGGTGCACACCTTAATGCAATAGGCTGCGTACACGTATGGCAGCAACCAAGGGAGGACTTTGATGTAAGGGAGGCCTCTGATTTAAGGAGCACTCTAATAGGGATCCTGATATAAGTGAAGGATCCGATAGGGAGCTGGCGGTTCATTTGTCCCCTCACCTTCATCAGAGATTAGGTATGTAGCACTGCCCCCTAGGGGACTGTTTGGAATTACCTGCTCATCTGCACTGCCATGACCTGATGAACATTCCAACCTACCTGGCACTCGGGGTTCAGACATCTTGGTACCGCTGCAAAGTAATGAATCAGACAACTCGGTGTATTTAGATTCTGATAGTATTTACTTGAATCAGCTAGAAAGGGTGGTACACAACAAGGAGGAAATAAATCTACTGGGCTTTGGGATGACAGCGCCAGCTCAGCAAAAGTATTCCTCTGACAGTCAAAACAAGGCAATAACAAATATACAGCACATTATAAACACTTCCTTTATAAGGTAGTACTTTCCCCCTATAGATGAATAAAACAAGAACGGACTAGGCTGGCTCACCAAAGGAGGTAACCTGGTGGAACTACAACGATTTTAGTAACGAGAGCTCAGGCCTAGGTGTGATGGAACAAGGGCCCTTGGGTGACTCTAGCATTAATGTCCTCGTTGCAGATCTGATGTTCTTCACCGGTACGTTGGAGCTCGTTTTTTGTAATCTGATTGGGTGCAGTGAGATGTACTAAGTTCCTTGTAGAGAGTAAAGTTAAAGCGTTTAAGCACTGTGTTCAGCTAAATTCAGGAAAGTGTTCATGGAGTGGATGTGTCTGATGTAAAGTGTCCCAGTGATACTGTGACAAGAGTGCAGAGAAAAGATGGGCTATTGACCCTCTCACCAATAACCAGGTAAATGTGATGTCTTCCGAACAGCTTCTGGTGTAGTGATGCTTCTACAGTGAATCTGCCTCTTGGATCTTCCCTTTTGCAGTTTGACACACCGACTTGGCTGGTCGCTGTATTGGTGCGGTAAGGATGTCCGATGGCAACCAGCAGAGCTAGGCCTTTCTGGCAAAGGTGGGCAGATGTTAGACCAACTGGTAGGCCGCCACCTCTCTCTCCCTGCATAAAGTGGTCCGTTTCGTGTCAGGCCCAGGAGGAAGAGAGCAATGGGCGGGTCTCTGACTTCTTTTATAGCTCATCCCAGCAATCCCTCTGATAGTAGAAAAGATCTCTGGAGTATGTGGTCCAGGTGCATGAACAGGCAGAACAGTTATCAGTCTGATAAACTACCCATCCCATAGTTTCTTTGACTGGACTCACAAATATGATGTCATTCAATAGTACTGGGAATGAGGGACATGCAATGCATAAAGACACCGGAGAATTGTCATACTTTGCAACTGTAGTCCGCATTGCTATATCTATAATGTGACGTCAGCAATTCCTGGACCTGGAGCAGTTAGGACATTTTTTTGTATCTCTCATATAACCAGAAGATGATTGCTACATTTTATATGTCTGGATCTTTCTCAAGACCCATCCTCATGTAGCACCCTCTACCAATAGGTAGGTGCTAGTAAGGTTTATTTTACTAAGTTTATCCAGCACAGGCAAATTTAGGCAGGCCTTTGCTGCATGCTAGGCCTGTTGATTTTGATCTGGGGGGCTGGGAGTGGTCAGAGTAGCAGTGGGTGTGACCACCTGCACATCAGTTCTGAGGCGCCTCCCCTGTTTCTTTTCTAGAAAAGTGGCTGGGCCTGGAACTGGAGTGGCAGGCTGCTTGTGTGTGAGCCCTGACCAATCCCCAATCGGTATTGGCAGGGGGCGGGCCTCATATATAAGCTGAGGTGATTTTCCACTGGGGAGTCAGAGTCGGCTGGGTGAAGTGAGGAATGGCATGTTAGACAGTTGCAGAAGGCCATCCCCATCTGATGGGGGGGGGGGGGTGCGCTGATCGCAGGAGAGGCCCGGGGAGAGCTGTGAGGGAACATTGCCTCTACACGGTCATTGGCATTGTCTCTGCCACCACACGGTCAGATGGCAGGGAACTCCTGGAGCAGAGGGGCAGGTGAAACTGTTGGTACGCATGGCCCAGTCAAAGTTCCTCATCAAGGACTCAGGGCTGTTGGAAGGTAGGTGAGTGTTACCACAGTGGGGCTGGAGGTGCCAAGGCCTGGAAGTGCCAAGGAGTCTGTGAGGGAACTCTGCTAGAACACGGTCACTAGTGGAATCTTTATCAATACACAAGGTGGATGATGGGGGGTCCTAAATCAGAAAAGATACTGTGGGGATCTGTGTCAAGTCGATGTTGCCTGTGGGCACATGATTTGCAAGTTGGGCTGGCTGGGAACAGTAGTCCATATTTCCTAGAAGATATGCTTTTAACCCACTAAGCCTCTGGGGAGAGGTTCTGCAGGCCTCAGGCCTAGTGGCAGCGAGCAACCAGAGCCACAGTAGGGAGGCTTATTCAGAGTGTGCCCCTACTATTCAATAGAAGAGAATGTGTCAGATTTCAATACAGTAACTTCAAGTTTGTGCAGGAGGAACCAAGTGTACAGGAGGAAACAAGTTATGGGCAGGAGGTAAAAGAGATCTAAGAACATTGCTTTTACACGGTCATTAGTGATGTCTCTGCCACCACATGCTCGGATGGTAAGAGAACATTTATGCCGCGTCCACACAATCGCACATTCCGACAACAAAATCCATGTTTTTTTTTTCCAACAGATGTTGGCTCAAACTTGTCTTGCATACACACGGTCACACAAATCTTGTCGGAAACTCCGATCGCCAAGAACGTCGTGACGTACAACACATACGACGAGCCGAGAAAAAATGAAGTTCAATAGCCAGTGCGGCTCTTCTGCTTGATTCCGAGCATGAGTGGAACTTTGTGCCACGGAATTGTGTACACACATTCGGAATTTACGACAACAGATTTTGTTGTCGGAAAATTTGAGGTCCAGATCTCAAATTTTGTTTGTCGGAAATTCCGATGGAGCCTACACACGGTCGGAATTTCCGACAACAGGCTACCATCGAACATTTCCTGTCGGAAAATCCGACCGTGTGTATGCGGCATTAGATGTTATAGTCTGCGGAGGTTGAGCCGCAGGAGGAGCAACAGTCTGCATGGAGATGCAGGAGGAGATTCATGTCCAATTCAATTTGCACATTCAATCTTCTGGCTCTAACTTTATTCAGAATGTACTAAATCCTTAAATATGATGGCAATAACTTATCCTATGGGCATCCCATAGTCTTATACCCTATCCAAGTTGTACCCCCCAAAAAAAACAACAAAAACAAAGCTCACAAAAGACTGTTCATTGTCTCTGGAAGTGATGTATGAAGTCTGGCCGTGGGGTGATTTGGCGGATTGTTTGTTATTAGCTGCAACGCCATGGCTACACTCATTTTGGGGGTGCTTTTACTTAAAGAAGCGATTCAGAGTAATAAATCTCGGACATCAGCAAAAGGAGACCTAGCGCCTTGTATGCATGTATTTTTTATTAGAAAATATTATTTTACTGAAAGGGTAGTTGATTCTTGGAATAAACTACCAGGAGAGGCAGTAAGACAGTCAACAGTAAATGGCTTCAAACATGCTTGAGACAAACATAGATCTATACTCTAAAAAAAAACCATGAAAAAACATAAAAAAATTGTCAGACTCGATGGACTACTCTTTTCTGCCATCACTTATCTTTATACTTCCATTTAATCTTCAGTGTGGACCGGAGTGTACCTTTAATGAACTATTATGCCTCGCCAGAGGAATTAGGAAGAAAGGGATAAGTGTAGAGCTGAGCCAAGATGGGAAGGTGGGTGAGGTACAGCTGAGTGGATCACTTATGTCAGCCAGTTCAATGAGCTCAGAACCCAGAAGCCACAGGAGATGTCTGACCTCTGCTGCGTGGAATGTGGACAATTCCCAGACGACGCTTGCAGCTGCTCCCCTCCCTGCGCACAGCCGCAGCTCTTCTTCCAATAATGTGTGAGCGCCGTGCGACTTACTCAGCACAACAGTGCAAACAGGATCAGCTTTCGTCTTTCATGCACTTAGATCAAGAATGTCGTTCTCAACTAAAACAGTGGAATAGATCTTCATGGGGCCCTATTATTATTATTATTATTATTATTATTATACAGGATTTATATAGCGCCAACAGTTTGCACAGCACTTTACCAGATGAGGGCAGACAGTACAATTACAATACAATTCAATACAGGAGGAATCAGAGGGCCCTGCTCGTTAGAGCTTACAATCTAGAGGGGAGGGTCAATTGAAACAAAAGGTAATAGCTGTGGGGGATGAGCTGATGGAGAAAATGAAAATACAGTTGTTAGGTGTGGGTAGGGTAGGCTTCTCTGAAGAGGAGGGTTTTCAGGGATTGTCTAAAAAGCTAATAGAGTAGGAGATAATCAGACAGATTGGGGTAAGGAGTTCCATAGGATTGGAGAGGCTCTGAAAAAGTCCTGGAGGCAAGCATGGGAGGAGGTGATGAGGGAGCTAGAGAGCAGGAGGTCTTGAGAGGAACAAAGAGAATGATTAGGTTGGTATTTAGAGACTAGGCTAGTGATGTAGCTGGGGGCTAAATTGTGGATGGCTTTGTAAGTAGTTGTTAGTATTTTGAATTTAATTAATTGAGTGAGTGGGTACCATTGGAGGGATTGACAGAGAGGAGGAGCAGACATAGAGCCATAGGCGTTGCCAGGGGGTCAGTATTGAGGCTGTAGCCCCGAATCTGGAGCCCATAGCCCCGAGTGTCTTGCAGCAGGGTCCCTACCTACTGGTTCGTGGCTGCAGCGGTTGCTATGGGCTCTAGCCCCAGATCTTTTTTTTTGCAGATCTAGCAACGCCCCTGCACAGAGCGATTGGAAAGGTGGATGAGTCTGGCAGCAGCATTTATGCTGGATTGAAGGGGGGATAGACTATTTAGAGGTAAGCCAATGAGGAGGGAGTTGCAGTAGTCGAGGCGAGAGTTGACCAGCGAGTGAATTAAGAGCTTTGTTGTGTCATTGGTTAGAAAGGGGCGTATTTTGGAGACATTGCGGAGGTTGAGGTGGCAGGATTTGGACAGTGATTGGACGTGGGGCTTAAAGGAGAGTTCAGAGTCCAGGACTACACCTAGAACCTTGGCATGTGGGGATAGGCTTATAGATGTGCCATCGATTTTGACAGAGAGCTCAGGGCAAAGGGGCATATGTGGGAGGAAAAATGATAAGTTCGGTTTTGCATAGATTGAGTTTGAGGAAGTCGCGTGACATCCAGACTGATATATCTGATAGTAAATTAGTGATATATGAGGAGACTGAGGCCATTATGTTTACTGAGGGCCACAGCTACTTAATCCCAGATGATAGCACTTTGGTAATTAATGTTCTAGTAATAACTAAAACTTATATCATTTAGCCATTGCTGGCAATAGCAAATCGCAGCAATGTGAACCATCACATTGCTGCGATTTGCTATTGCCAGCAATGGCACCGTCCGAATCAGTGCGACGCCGCATTTGCGGCGCTGCACCGATTCCCAAAAGTAGTTTCTGTACTACTTTTGGCGACTTCGGGGTGCGAGTTCATTAGACATCTGTGCAGGAACCCACACAGATGTCTCTAAAATCGCCCTAGAAGTCGGGACTGACATGCAGGAATTAAATCGTGCGAGTTCAGCTGAATTTACACAATTTCATTCCCACTCTTGCTGTGAACCTAGGCTTAATCACAGAAAAAAGAATAAAGAAAAAAAAAAAAAAACACTTTATAAAGTATTTAGCTGAAAGATGATGCATGGAATGGCATCCTTCATTTAACTCACCACACCGAGGGAACCTTGCATCACAGGGGGCAGCACCGAAGTAAAGGTAAGTATTGCAATCTGAGCTTATACATTACAAGTATTTACCGTGCCTTAAAAAAGTATTCACCCCCTTAGCTTTTTACCTATTTTGTTACATCACAGCCATTAGTTCAATGTTTTTTTAATCTGAATGATATGTGATGGATCAGAACACAATAGTCTAAGTTGGTGAAGTAAAATTAGAAAAATATATACATAAAACTATTTTTCAGAAATGAACTGAAAATTGGCATGTGCGTATGTATTCACCCCCTTTGTTATGAAGCCCATAAAAAGCTCTGGTGCAACCAATTACCTTCAGAAGTCACATAATTATTGAAATGATGTCCACCTGTGTGCAATCTAAGTGTCCCATGATCTGTCATTACATATACACACCTTTTTGAAAGGCCCCAGAGGCTGCAACACCTAAGCAAGAGGCACCACTAACCAAACTCTGCCATGAAGACCAAGGAACTCTCCAAACAAGTAAGGGACAATGTTGTTGAGAAGTACAAGTTAGGCTCGGTTCACACTGGGGCGACTTGGGATCCGACTTGTACGCCCTCAAGTCGCCCCAAGTCGCCCCAGAAATAGTTTGAATGGGAGTTAACGCTAGCGTCTTAATAGACGCTACTGAAGTCGCTCCGACTTCAGAGCGTACTCCCTGTACTACTTTGATCCGACTTGGTAGGCGACCTGTACCATAGAAATCAATGGAAGTCGCCTCCAAGTCGGATCTCTCTGTAAAGTCAAGCGACTTTGCAGGGAAAACCCCTCCCTCCCCCCCTCCCTCCCAGGGAGCTGATTGGCCACAGGCGAAGTCGCCTGTCATGGAGGCGACTTCAAGTCGCCTTGTAATTTGCTAAAGTCGCGTCGAAGTTGCGTCGAAGTCGCGTCGAAGCCGCCGTGCAAAGTCGCGCTGAAGTCGTGTTGCCCCAGTGTGAACCGACCCTCAGGGTTAGGTTATAAAAAAATATCCAAATCTTTGATGATCCCTAGGAGCACCATCAAATCTATCATAACCAAATGGAAAGAACATGGCACAACAGCAAACCTGCCAAGAGACGGCCGCACGCCAAAACTCATGGACCGGGCAAGGAGGGCATTAATCAGAGAGGCAGCACAGAGACCTAAGGTAACCCTGGAGGAGCTGCAGAGTTCCACAGCAGAGACTGGAGTATCTGTACATAGGACGACAATAAGCTGTATGCTCCATAGAGTTGGGCTTTATGGCAGAGTGGCCAGAAGAAAGCCATTACTTTCAGCAGAAAACAAAATGGCACGTTTTGAGTTTGCAAAAAGGCATGTGGGAGACTCCCAAAATGTATGGAGGAAGGTGCTCTGGTCTGATGAGACTAAAATTGAACATTTTGGCCATCAAAGAAAACGCTATGTCTGGCGCAAACCCAACACATCACATCACCCAAAGAACACCATCCCACACAGTGAAACATGGTGGTGGCAGCATCAAGCTGTGGGGATGTTTTTCAGCAGTCGGGACTGGGAAACTGGTCAGGGTTGAGGGAAAGATGGATGGTGCTAAATATAGGGATATTCTTGAGCAAAACCTGTACCACTCTGTGTTGTGTGATTTGAGGCTAGGATGGAGGTTCACCTCCCAGCAGACAATGACCCCAAACACACTGCTAAAGCAATACTTGAGTGGTTTAAGGGGAAACATGTAAATGTGTTGGAATGGCCTAGTGAAAGCCCAGACCTCAATCCAATAGAAAATCTGTGGTCAGACTTAAAGGTTGCTGTTCACAAGCGCAACCCATCCAACTTGAAGGAGCTGGAGCAGTTTTTCAAGGAGGAATGGACAAAAGTGGTAAGATGTGACAAGCTCATAGAGACTTATCCAAAGCGACTTGGAGCTGTGATAGCCACAAAAGGTGGCTCTACAAAGTATTGACTTTAGGGTGGTGAATAGTTATGCACATTGACTTTTTCTGTTATTTTATCCTATTTGTTGTTTGCATCACAATAAACAAAAAAAAAAACCATCTTCAAAGTTGTGGGCATTTTCTGTAAATTAAATGATGCAAATCCTCAAACAATCCATGTTAATTCCAGGTTGTGAGGCAACAAAATACGAAAAATGCCAAGGGGGTGTATACTTTTGCAAGGCACTGTATATAGCAACTAGCAGACAGGGTCTAAGGTTTTCAACTGAATGAGGCCCCTCTTTTATGGAGAACAGCCAGGGCCTCATTCAGTTGAAATTCTTAGATCCTAACTCCAGGTTCATTTTTTTTTAAGTGCCCCCATTAAAAAATTAATAATGAAAGCACAGTAGCTTGCAGCACTAGTGTCCTTAGTTCAAATTCCACATTGCACACTCTGGTTTCCTCCCACACTCCAAAGACATGCTGGTAGGTTAGTTGGCTCCTGTCTAAATTGGCCCCATTTTGTGTGTGCATGTCAGACAGGGCTTAGATTGAAAGCTCTTTGGAGCAGGATATGAACATACTATATGTAAAGTCCTGCATCAATTAATGCTGCACTATAAATACCTATAATAAATAGGCTCAGACTGCAATACTCTCCTTTTTTTCCGGTGCTGTCCCCTGTGAAGATTACTCTCTGTGTGGTGAGTTGAATGATGCCCAGTAGATTGAGGATATACTATGAGTGCAGGGTGTCATGGTGCCACTGAGGTGGTGTCACTATGGCGTCCTACACTCACAATGTAATGGGAGAGTGGTACTGATGTCATCATTAAAATGGTGTTTTATGTAAAACTGAAGTGCTTCTTCTCAAAAATAATATTAATAACAACAACAGCAACAACAACAACACCATTTATTATTTTATTAATAAATTATTCATAATAATATACGATTAAAACACCAATTATTATTATTAAAAATAATAATATAATACTAAAAATAATACATTATTATTATTATTTTACTAACAGTAATAATAATAATGTATTATTTTTAATATATTTTTGTGAATAATAATAATACTAAAGATAATACATTAGTATTTTACTAACAGTAATAATTATACTGTATTATATTTAAAATATTATTTTTGTTGTTAATAATAATAATAGTAAAATACAAAAAATAATTTATTAATATTTTACTAACAGTAATAATAATAATGTGTTTTTAATATATTTGTTTTTGGTAAAAATAATAATAATAATAATTGTAAGCTCTAACGATCGGGCCTTCTGATTGCTCTTGTATTGAATTGTATTGTAACTGTAATGTTTGCCGAACATTGTAAAGCGCTGTGCACACTGTTGGCGCTATATAAATCCTATATAATAATAATAATAATAATAATAATAATAATAATAAAATAAAGTTTGCAAAAAATTGTAATTTATTATTATTATTTTCATCATCAAAATGTATTTTTTAAATGTATTATTATTATTATTATTATTAGGGTTATTATTATTATTAATTAGTGTGAAGGTACACAGCAAATGGATGAAGCTGCCAATTGCTGCCATCTAGTGACCAAACAGAGGATATTTGACAGGCAGATAAGTCTTTCTGTTATAAAGATTTCTAGCAGCCCCTGTGATTGGGAGAGGTACCCAGACTCACACACCTCATGCCTTGCTATTGGTCACTAAAGGTACCCATACTAGTTATTATGGACCAACAGTTACACCCAGGAGGGGCAGTCCTGCAGCACCCTACAAGGAATGTGATCATTTATATAGGGTGGAGTTGAATCTTAATATAGCGCGGTCTTACCCCGAAGGTCCCGACGTGCATAGCAAAGATCCTGGAAAGAGAGGGCCCAGGGACCAGAAGCAGCACAGAGCGGCAGGAGGGTAGAAGAGAGAGAGACTACGCAGGAAACGCCTGCGTGAAAAGCCAAGTCTTCAGTACCCGCGGAAGACCGGAATAGAGGGGGCCTCCTGGAGCTCGACAGGGAGGCTATTCCATAGTACGGCACCCTGGTGGGAGAAGGCCGACCACCACGTCGTATCTTCTTGGCACCGAGATGTAGAGGAGATCTCTGCCAGTAGATCTGAGTGATCTGAAAATGAAAACGAGAGCAGAGATAGCTTGGGGCCAGACCTCTCATAATCTTAAACATAATACATCCTACCTTAAATAAGATGCGATAGTTCCCCATAAACGTTTACTGTACAAAATAAGGTGCGTTGGCATGGACCATAGGGTGAGTACATGGATTGAAAACTGGCTACAAGGGCGTGTTCAGAGGGTGGTGATAAATGGGGAGTACTCAGAATGGTCAGGGGTGGGTAGTGGGGTCCCCCAGGGTTCTGTGCTGGGACCAATACTATTTAATTTGTTCATAAATGACCTGGAGGATGGGATAAACAGTTCAATCTCTGTATTTGCAGACGATACTAAGCTAAGCAGGGCAATAACTTCTCCACAGGATGTGGAAATCTTGCAAAAAGATCTGAACAAATTAATGGGGTGGGCGACTACATGGCAAATGAGGTTCAATGTAGAAAAATGTAAAATAATGCATTTGGGTGGCAAAAATATGAATGCAATCTATACACTGGGGGGAGAACCTCTGGGGGAATTTAGGATAGAAAAGGACTTGGGGGTCCTAGTAGATGATAGGCTCAGCAATGGCATGCAATGCCAAGCTGCTGCTAATAAAGCAAACAGAATATTGGCATGTAATAAAAGGGGGATCAACTGCAGAGATAAAACGATAATTCTCCCGCTCTACAAGACTCTGGTCCGCCCGCACCTGGAGTATGCTGTCCAGTTCTGGGCACCAGTCCTCAGGAAGGATGTACTGGAAATGGAGCGAGTACAAAGAAGGGCAACAAAGCTAATAAAGGGTCTGGAGGATCTTAGTTATGAGGAAAGGTTGCGAGTACTGAACTTATTCTCTCTGGAGAAGAGACGCTTGAGAGGGGATATGATTTCAATTTACAAATACTGTACAGGTGACCCCACAATAGGGATAAAACTTTTTCGCAGAAGAGAGTTTAATAAGACTCGTGGCCACTCATTACAATTAGAAGAAAAGAGGTTTAACCTTAAACTACGAAGAGGATTCTTTACTGTAAGAGCGGCAAGGATGTGGAATTCCCTTCCACAGGCGGTGGTCTCAGTGGGGAGCATTGATAGCTTCAAGAAACTATTAGATAATCACCTGAATGACCGCAATATACAGTGATATGTAATGTAATACTGACGCATAATCACACACATAGGTTGGACTTGATGGACTTGTGTCTTTTTTCAACCTCACCTACTATGTAACTATGTAACTATGTAGTGGACCGGCAGCCAATGCAAGGAGCGGAGGACAGGGGTGATATGATCCCTCAACGGGACATCCATGAGCAGCCTAGCCGCAGCATTTTGAATAAGTTGTAGCTTCTGCACTAGCATCTTTGGCAATCCCAAATACAAAGAGTTGCAGTAGTCTAGGCAGCTACCTATCGTGGCACAGATGATAGTTTTTCTGTCCGAGATATCCTGATATTTAAACAACCCTCTCAGGAGTTTTAGCTGCCAGTGACATGCACTGACGACCTTTTTTACCTGAGGAGCCAGAGTTAAACCTGAATCTAGGACGAATCCCAGATCACGGACCCTGGGGGGCCGCCTCCGGAACAGGACCAAAAGAAGGAGGCCAAGGTGGAATAACTGGGAGGGTGGCCAGATCGCTGAAGTTGATCATCTCACTGATGATCATCATCAGTTTTGCCCCCATTAAGTTTCAGGAAGTTAGCAGACATCCATGTATTGATGGCCCCCAAACAACTGGCAAGGGTGGCATCAGCTGTCTGGTTCCTAGGAATCTTCAGGTAAACCTGAGTGTTGTCTGTGTAAACATGGTACTGGACGGCGTGGGACTTTAGCAGGTCGACAAGGGGCCTCATATAGATATTAAACAGCAGGGGTGACAAGGCAGAGCCCTGTGGCACTCTGCAATCCAGGGTGGTGAACTTAGAGTAGAAGGGGCCAGTCTTGACTCCCTGAACTCAGCCCTCTAAAAAAGAGGCCACCGATGCCAAAGCTGACCCGCTCATACCCAAAACAGATCTCATCCGCTCCAGTAGAATTCCATGATTAATAGTATCAAATGCGGCCGACAGATCCAAGAGAACCAGAACTACTGAGTCACCCCTGTCCAAGCCATGAAGGACATCATCATAAACACGGATGAGCCTTGTATCTGTTCCATGCCCTGGATGAAATCCAGACTGGAATTCGTCCAAAAGATGGAAAGACTCAAGGTAAGCCTGTAGCTGGATAACCACCAGGCGTTCCATCACTTTTGCTACAAAGGGCAAGATGGAAACCGGTCTGTAGTTGCCCAGTATGTCCTTGTCCAAGGTCGGTTTCTTCAGCAGGGCCAAGACCACGGCCCGCTTCAGAGCGCCCGGAACAATACCTGTCCTGAAGCAGCAGTTGATTATCTCCCCAATGAAGGGGGCCAAAAGGGCAGCAGATTTTTTAAGCAGCCCGGCAGGACATACATCTAAAGGAGAGGAGGATGGTTTCAAAGAGGCAATTACCTCAACCACCTGTGTAGCCGTAACTGGTTGGAAGCCGGTCAATCCAGGGGCCATAGCTATGTGGCCAGTGTCCTCCTGCACAGACTCTGGCATGGAAATGTTGTCTCTAATGGTCTGAACCTTAGAGGCAAATAAGTCAGCGAGCTGACTTCCTTAGGAGCAGAGCTGGTAGCTTCGGGATGAATTAGCTCCGAAGAGATCGTGAAAAGTTCGGCTGTGCTGTTGGCTGCCTTCCTAATTCTCTCCCAGAAGCTCTCCCTACTCTCCCCTGTAGCCGGCGCTGGCTGACACATTGGGAATAACGCGACTTATCCGGAGCAGCCTGAGGATACAGAGGAAATTAGTATACGAGTTATAAGGTAGGTGGGTGGTTGGGAGCAGTTTTAAGAGTATTTAGTTATATCCTGGAATACTGCTTTATGTCCACTAGATGGTACTGATCATAATAGGAAATAAATACTTACTTACTATGATTTTTAGCTCCATCTAGTGGCCATAATGGGACCACTCAATTCTCTTGAATGAGAAACACTTAGGTTGTAAGCTGTAAATAGCTTAATAATAATATGCTATATATTTTAAATACCTGTAATAAATAAATAAAAATATACTAAAAATAATACATTATTATTAATAATATTATTGTTTTGCTGTTAATAATATTGATAATGATGTATTATTTTTAATATATTATTATTAGTAATAATAATAGTATAAAAAGGACATTAATACTACTATTATTGTTATTATTATTATTAACAACAACAACAAAATTATTATTATTATAATAAAACATAATTTAGTATTATTATTATTTATCATTAATAATAATAATGTGTTTTTATAATATTATTATCATCATTAATAATAATGTGTTTTTATATTATGAATATTAATAATATACAAATGCATTAATCATAATGATAACTTATTAATAATAATCATAATAATATTGATAATAATATACAAATGCATTATTATTATTAATAATAATAATCATAATAATAAGTTGTTAATAATAATAATAATAATGCATTTGTATACTATTATTAGTAGTATTATTATTTGTATTCATAATATAAAAACACATTATTATAAATGATAATAAAATTAATAATAATAACAATAATAGTAATAATAATGTTCTTTTATAATATTATTATAATTATTATTAATAATAATGTGTTTATATTATTATGAATAATAATATAATAATATTAATAATAAGTTGTTAATAATAATAATAATATACAAATGCATTATTAATATTATTATTTATAATAATATAAACATATTATAAATGATAATATTAATGTGTTTATATTTTTATTATTACTACTACTACTATTGTTTATATTAATATTATTAGTAATATTAATGTACGTTATTAATAACAACAACAAATTATTATTATTATGAATATTATTATCACCATTAATAATGTGATTATATATATATATATATTTATTTATTTATATATATATATAAAATTAATAATATAAAAATACATTATTATAACAACAACAAATTATTATTCTTATTAGTAGTAGTAACAAAATAATAAGAATAATCATCATCATTATGATCTTCAGCGCCATCTAGTGCCCATAATAGGAACCACTCATTTTCATGAATGGGAAGTAAAGTAAAGTAAAGCATTCATGTACAGTATAGGAAATAGCCTAAGTACATTCAGTTTACCCCCACACACATAACAAATGTACTGTACATGCCAGTTTCACCATATAAATAGCCAAAAATTTAGTTTTTTTATTTATAAATAGACCCCATACTTTTTATGTGTCCTCCTCCAGCGATGACAGGTCCCCCTTGTCTCATTATTTCAGCTTTAATGCTAGTGACAGCCTGCATGCTATGTGTCATATTGGGTCATATATCTCCTCATTGTATCAGCTTTTTCCATGGTATATTATCTGCCAAATATATCACAACGCCTCCGTGGAGGAAGAGTTGGCAGATATCAGTAAATCTCCAAGCAGCTCAGGAACGCCGTCCAAATCCAAAGACGTTAAAAATGGATTGGCGGGCGCGATGAATGCTGCCAGCAGCCACAAAATACACAATGTACTGGCATCCCTGCCCATGTCTCCCGCACAGATCAGCACAACACGCCCCACATGCAGCTAAACACACAGTAGAAATACAGAGTGAACTGTTTTATCTGCCAAAAGAATTCCAATCCTGTTTGGCTAATTTTGTGATTGCAGGCACCCCTGCCACATAGCAGAGCCAGATCTGTGACTTCACTTACCACTGTTAACACACAAACCGGTCACCAACGTCCTCTATGCCCGCTGATTAGGCATTGAAGGAGCGGCACATTTGATAAGGTCATCACCCTGTTCTCTGCTTCAGTCAGCCCTCATTTATTTTTAGACTGGGCAATGCAATAGAGCCTGAGGGCCCATTCGCTCCTTTGCATTGTGTTGTGTCTTCAACCACTTCAATACCTTTGAATGACAATTACTAAGTCGTGCTACACTGTCTTCAAACAACATTTTTAGCATTTTTCACACAAATAGAGCTTTTTTGGTGGTATTTAATCACCACTGGGTTTTACATTTTTTACTAAATAAACAAAAAAAAAACCCCAATCTCACAAAAAATAATATATACATACAGTCTCGTGTGTGTGTGTGTGTGAGCCCAGGGCATATATAAAGTGATTGTAAAGGATCGTTTTTGTTTTTTTTAATAACAAACATATCATACTTACCTCCACTGTGCAGCTTGTTTTGCACAGAGTGGCCCCGAACATCCTCTTCTGGGGTCCCCCGGCAGCTCTCGCGGCTCCTACCTGCATCAGATAACCCCCTAGGAGAAGCGCCCTCCCGAGGGGGTTACCTTGTGGACGTGCTCCCGAGTCCAACATTTGCATCCACAGACACGAATCCCAGGCTCTGCCCCCCCCCCTCCCCCGCGCCTGCCTTATTGGATTTGATTGACAGCAGCGGGAGCCAATGCCTGCGCTGCTATCAATCTATCCAATCAAGAGCCGGGACCCCGTGGGGAGAGGGACAGCGCGCCCCCGCCAAAGAGATGAAGGGGCTCAGGTAAGTAAAACGGGGGGGGGGGGGGGGCGGGGGGAGGGGCTGGTGACTGCCAGGTGTTTTTTTACCTTAATGCATTGTGGGCGCATGGGCGCCGCCCCTCCAACATCCTCCCTATTCATGTGCCCGACTCCTTTTAGGAGGCCGGACACATGAAATACTATGGCGGGGGTAGGCGGGGGGGGGTGTATTTTGAAGCATGTGATTAGAGCCAGAGGCTCTAATAGGCTTCAAAATAGGGTGGGCTTGGGGCACAGAGCACTGTGTCCTAGATTCCACCCTGTTGTGTGACATAGCAAATGAATTTTCGCTATTTTCACATGAATGTTCCTCCCTGCCAATCAGGAGGCAGGTCAGTGAGACCTGTCTCCCAACTGGCCAAAGCATTAGGTGATCCTATTGGATGCTTAATGCTTTGGCAAGGGAGGAGGCACACGGCGGAGGAAGCCTGAGGAGCCGAGCGGACACAGGAGTCGCCGCTTCCTGCCACTGCAGAAAAAGAGGAGGACAGCCTCGTCACTCCAGGAGAGGAGCAGAGCCCCGCCACACGAGCAGTAAGTGCCGCCGGACCGGCCGCAGGGGGGTTGGTTAAAGTGACAGCTGGGGGACGCGCCTGGCTGCATATGATGGGTACAGTGGCTTTATTTGGTGGGCACAGTGGCTGCATATGATGGGCACAGTGGCTGCATATGATGGGCACAGTGGCTGTATTTGCTGGGCACAGTGGCTGCATATGATGGGCACAATGGCTGTATTTGATGGGCACAGTGGCTGCAATTGAAGGGCACAGTGGCTGCATTTGATGGGTAAAGTGGCTGGGTTTGATAGGCACAGTGAGGCTGCAATTGATGTTTTATTTTTTTTTTGTATTTTTCAGTTTGTTTGCACCTCATAAAACATTTTGAGCACCAGCCGCCACTGTATAGGATGCATTAAGGTGAAAAAACACGAAGGTCTACAACCCCTATAAGCAGCCCACTCATCTGTGGTCTTTGTCAGTTCCAGTGTGCGATTCGTTACGTCTCTTCCAACTCATTCGGTGCTCGTGAGTTGCGTGTCCGAACTTCCAGAGGCTTTCGGTTCTCTGTTCGTGGTTTTCGTAGATCATGTCTTGCTCAACTGTCAAAGGTAGGATTCGTATATCATTTATTCATTTCACGCACCTTTGTTTGCCAGATACCCCGTGTCACCGAAACCCCGCTACGGAACTTGCAAGTCATTCGTTAAGTCTCTGTATGCAGCCTTATTTTAGCCTCGTGTAAACCACAAACTTGTGGCTCAGTTCATGAGCACAAACACCGAGCCGTTTTTTCATCGGTTTTATTCGTACATTCCCGTACCTTGTTGTTTCACGCCACGTAGTAGGCCCATTTCACTGTCTATCATTTTAGTTATTTTAGTTCGCATTTCCCTCCGGGCTGAATCTAGTCGCATCAGCGACTCACAAGTTCGTCCCGGTTAGTTTTGTCATCTCATTTGATGCCAAGCTCCACAGTCCGGTTCGTTGTCAGTCACAAATTGCAGCACACCGATCCGTGCCTCTGTCATTGCAAGTCGTTTCATTTGTTACATTTCACATACCCTTCACTCCGATTCAAATCCAGTCGCATCTGCGACACACCGATTCATGCCTGCTCGTTCTAGTAATTTCATCTCATTTTATTCAATATACCACAGTCCGGTTCGTTGTCAATCGTGGCACACCGATTCGTGCCACTGTCATGGTAAACATTTCATTTGTTCATTTCACATACCCTTCACTATGATTCAAATTCAGTCGCGTCTGCAACGCACTAATTCACGTCAACTCGTGTTAGCCATTATTTTCTTGTTCCATGGACAGGTTTGTTGTCAGTCGCTATCGTGACACACTGATTCGTGCCTCTGTCATGGCAAACATTTCATTTGTTACATTTCACATACCCTTCACTCCGATTCGATTCCAGTCGCATCTGCCACACACCGATCCGTGTCGACTCGTCCTAGTCATTCCGTCTCGTGCATTCCACGCTCCACAGTCCGGTTCGTTATCAGTCGCAAATCACGGCACACCGATTCGTGCCACAGTCATGGCAAACATTTCATTTGTTCATTTCGTATACCCTTCACTATGATTTGAATTCAGTCGCATCTGCGATGCACTAATTCACGTTGACTCGTGTTAGCCACTGTTATTTCCTGTTCCATAGACAGGTTTGCTGTCAGTCGCTATCGCACACACCGATTTGTGCCTCTGTCATGGCAATCATTTTGATCATTTCATTTAAAAAAATATCTATCTATCATCCCATATTCCACAGTTCGGTTCACTGTCAAGTCAGTTACGACACACCGATTCGTGCCTCTGTTATGGCAAACATTTTGGTCATTTCATTTCATATACCCCATCCGAGTCCAGTCGCATTAGCAGCATTCCAATTCGTGTCAGCTTGATTTCGCTCATTTCACTTCGCCCTCATTTCATCCCATTTTTCACAGTTCAGTTACTGTTAAGTCACAGTTACGGCACCCCGATTTGTGTCACCATCACTTCAATCATTCAGTGGTCTTTTTTCCTATATTGTCTGTCATGTTCTACTTAGGTCCGGCAGTCGCTTCGTGTCGGGTCATTCGTGCATTTTTGTCTCTTTTATCCCATCACACACTCTACTGTTGTTTGATGTCGGTCGCCTCCGCGACGCAATGGTTCACTGTTAAATTCAGATCACTGTATGATTTGTCACGTCATTGACAGACACCTTCAGTACGGCTCACCCTATGGTCCAGTTCGAATCCAGTCGCAACAAGGCACATTGGCCCACATAGCTTCAGACCAACTGTTCTCAAAGCCGTTTTCCTTCAAATTCCATTCATGGTTTCAAATTTGTTCGTTTAACTATCATTCACCTCCCGATAAGGTTTCCTTTGCAGTCGCTATAAACGCATCTCAAAGTCACACGACCTGGCCACCCATTCACCTTCTAATGGCATAAAGCCACTCTCTGTTGTCTGTCTGTCATTTCTCCTCTAGGTAAGTCGAGTTCAGGTAGTTCCATCCTGCACCAGGTTGGACGTTATTCCCCCAGGTTCCTGTCGACTGAGCTTTCGACCTCAAAAACCAGGACTTTGCAACTAGGGCACAAGTCAGTCAGAGCCATGTCACAGGCCGGCAGCAAAGACCTCATATCTGCCCCTCTGTCACCCTCACCGTTTTCAGAGTGGCAGCGTGCAGTTCCTCAGGGGATGGACCATCCCCAAGTTAACATCGGTACTAAGGCGCAGGGATGCGCCCTTCCCTGCTACAGCCAGGAAAGCCAAGTTCTTCAGGCTCCTCTTCCCACCACTAGCGACAGACGGGCCCAGCTCCCAGCAGGCGTCTCTGCAGTCCATGTCCTCGGCCATTTCTCAGCTTCACATAAAATTTTGTGTGCCTCATACTTCACACATCCCGAGTTTGAATTCTTTAATTCCTTCAGAGGAATTCTCCCTGAAATATGCTTCAGTTGACATGGCAATTCAGGCTATTATCAAAAAAGGGGCACAAGCGCCTGGCTCTCTAAAGCCGACATATCAGACGCATTTAAGCTTCTACCCATCTAACCGTCCCTCTGGTGCTGGCACGGCATTAAATGGAAAGAGTCATATTACTTTGCCACTAAACGGACCTTCGGCTCTAAAAAAGAGCCTGTGGCTCTTTTGACACCTTCACACAATTCCTTACTTGGATCCTGTCGCACCAAGCCCAGTGCCAGATTGTCATTTATTGTCTGGACTACTTTCTGCTAATCGAACAGCTGGTGTGCCCCCAGTAGAACTAGATAGGTTAAAAGTGGTGTTTGGGTATCTCAATGTGCCCATAGCAGAACACAAAGTGGAAGGCCCAGCACACTCTATCACCTTCCTCGGGGACACTCGCTCCATACAGGCCAGCCTGCCCCCCCCCCCCCCCCCCGACAAACCGACCCCTATTAGGTCAGTCCTTCATGGCTTTTCCTGTGCACGGGGGTGTACTAAGAAATAGCTTCAACCCGTCTTATGCCCTGTACACACAATAGGATTTTCCGATGGAAAATGTGTGATAGGACCTTGTTGTTGGAAAATCCAACCGTGTGTAGGCTCCATCACACATTTTCCATAGGAATTTCTGACACACAAAGTTTGAGAGCTTGCTATAAAATTTTCAGACAACAAAATCCGTTGTTGGAAATTCCGACCGTGTGTACACAAATCCGATGCACAAATTGCCACGCATGCTCAGAATAAATTAAGAGACAAAAGCTATTGGCTACTGCCCTGTTTATAGTCCCAACGTACATGTTTTAGTCACTGCATTCAGAACTATCGGATTTCCCGACAACTTTGTGTGACCGCGTATATGCAAGACAAGTTTGAGCCAACATCCCGTCGGAAAAAATCCATGGATTTTGTTGTCGGAATGTCCGATCAATGTCCGACCATGTGTACAGAGCATTAGGGATGCTCAACTTTGCAATGTGAATTATTCCCCAGGAACGATCTTTTATTTCACCTCTTGGTCTTACTTTCTCAGACACAGGTCCCCAATCAAATCCTTAGACTAGACACAGCAGCAGTAACGGATTTGTCTATGTGAGATGAGTTCCTTACTAGTTGGAATGGCATATCCATGTTCATACTGTTAGTATCTCCATTATCACCGCAGGTAGTAACGTATGCCACAGCCTCCACAGGCTTCCCTCCAGAAATACTCCTAATCCCCGGGTTCATCCAGTCTCCCTCATTTCGAGCTATACCCGATCGTGGCAGCAGCTCAGATCTGGGGCCATACTTGGACAGGACAAACGGTGACCTTTGCCACCGACAACCAGGCTATGGCCAATATCGTTAAACAAGGGCAGGTCCAAGCCGCTCCCTGTTATGTCCTTCCTATGCAGGCTGGTACAATTATCCCTGCAGCATCAGTTAACCAGTTGCCGACCGCCGCACGACGATGTACGTCGGCAGAATGGCACGGGCAGGCAAAAGGACTTACAGGTACGTCCTTGCCTGCCCGCGGGTGGGGGGTCCGATCGGACCCCCCCTGGTGCCTGCGGCGGTCGGATTCAGGTCAGGGGCGATCAATGGTGAGGGGGAGGCCACTCATTTGTGGCTCCCCCCTCACGATCGCTCCTGGCCAATGACGGGCTTCCTCGGCTTCTGTAATGTAAACAGAAGCTGAGGAAGTGATGTCACTCTCCTCGAGCCGGTCTTTACGTTCCAGCGCCGAGGAGAGAAGACATCCAAGTAAGTTTGCACCAACACTACACTAACCGTAGAACACGCAGGCACACTTGTCACCCCCCCATCACCCCCTGATCACCCCCTGATCACCCCCCTGTACCCCCTGTCACGCTGACACCAATAGCAGTTTTTTTTTTCCTGATTATTGCATTGGTGTCAGTTTGTGACAGTTATAAGTGTTAGGGCAGTTAGGGTTAGCCCCCTTTAGGTCTGGGGTACCCCCCTTTAGGTCTAGGGTACCCCCCTAACCCCCCCCTAATAAAGTTTTAACCCCGTGATCACCCCCCGTCGCCAGTGTCACTAAGCGATCGTTTTTCTGATCGCTGTATTAGTGACACAGGTGACGCTAGTTAGGGAGGTAAGTATATAGGTTTGCCGTCAGTGTTTTATAGCGACAGGGACCCCTATATACTACCTACTAAAGGTTTTAACCCCCTGATCGCCCCCTAGTTAACCCTTTCACCAGTGATCACCATATAATTGTTACGGGCGACGCTGGTTAGTTAGTTTGTTTATTATAGTTTTAGGGCACCCGCCGTTTATTACCTTATAAAGGTTTAACCCCCTGATCGCCCGGCGGTGATATAAGTTATGTTTTTAGGGTCAGATAAGGTCTGCGTCGCCCCAGGCAGCGTCAGGTTAGTGCCAGTACCGCTAAAACCCACGCACGCAGCATACACCTCACTTAGTGCTATAGTATCTGAACAGATCTATATCTGATCCGATCAAATCTATACTCCCCAGCAGTTTAGGGTCCCCCAAAAAAATGCAGTGTTAGCGGGATCAGCCCAGATACCTGCTAGCACCTGCGTTTTGCCCCTCGGCCCAGCCCAGCCCAGCCCACCCAAGTGCAGTATCGATCGATAACTGTCACTTACAAAACACTAAGCACACATAACTGCAGCGTTCGCAGAGTCAGGCCTGATCCCTGCGATCGCTAACAGTTTTTTGGTAGCTTTTTGATACAGTCGCTGACAGTCAGGAGCTTTTTTGCCTGTGAGTCTCACTAGTGTACCCCTAAATTTAGAGCCCAAAATGGCAAATCGAAGGTACACTAGTGAAGAGGCCTACACGTTTCTGAACATGACAGATGTCAGATTCAGGCTCAGAATACGATCCTGTAGAGGACAGCGGCTCCATGACAGATAGCTCTGATGACGGAGTTGTGGTCCTTGCTAAGGTCAGGCGTACCAGACCCCAATCTTCTTCTTCTGTCCTTGAAGTGCAAGAACCGCAGGTCCCTCGTATGGAGCAGAGAAGTACTAGCGCCGCTATTCCTTCTGGTGAACTGGCAAGCACCAGCGGCCTAGTACACCCTGGTCATACATCCAGCACTGCAGTATCACGTGGTGACGTGGCGAGTCCCATAAGTGCAGTTCAAGCTGGTCTGGTGGCAAGCACTAGTAGTGTCCCGCTGCCACCAAGAAGACGAACACAGGCCCGTCGTGCTCATAGTGCCCTTCCTGCTGCATTCGCCAATCCGAATTGGGTACCCACTACTTCTGCAGCACCCGTACTGCCCCCATTCACTGGCCAACCTGGAATTCAGGTGGAAACAGTTGATTTTACGCCACTGGATTTGTATTCACTGTTTTTCACCGAAGATCTCTATAGATCTATTGTCGACCAAAGCAATTTATACGCTGGTCAACACATCGCCGCTAATCCCCAGTCCTCCCTTGCCAGAGATTGGAGACCAATTACGGTCTCCGAATTTAAGCTCTTTCTGAGCCTTTCCCTCAACATGGGCAAAAATAAAAAGAGTGAGTTGCGGTCATATTGGTCCACTGACCCAATTTACCATATGCCCGTGTTCTCTGCTTCCATGGCCAGGGCACGATACGAGCAGATTTTGCGATTCATGCACTTCAACGACAATGAACTCTGTCGTCCTCGTGGAGACTCTGAATACGATCGGCTCTACAAAATTCGGCCCCTCGTAAACCACTTCAGTCAGCGTTTTGCAGACTTGTTTACTCCCCATCAAGTTGTCTGCGTTGATGAGTCCCTGATTAAATTTTCTGACCGCTTGTCATTCAAACAGTATCTTCCCAGTAAGCGTGCCAGATACGGGGTCAAGATGTATAAGCTCTGTGACAGGGCCACAGGCTATACATGTAGTTTTATGGTTTACGAGGGCAAAGATAGTCACGTAGATCCGGCAAACTGCCCTGACTACATAGGAAGCGCTGGCAAGATAGTGTGGGACTTGGTGTCACCCTTATTCGGAAAGGGGTACCATTTATATGTGGACAATTGCCACTTTTTAGCACCTTTTTGATCATCAAATTGGAGCATGTGGCACCGTGCGACCTAATCGCCGGTGCTTTCACCAGCGGCTTGTAGATTCCCGTCTTAGGCTGGGGGAGAGAGCCTGCTTGTAGTGTAATAATTTGCTCGCTATGAAGTGGAGGGACAATAAGAATGTTTTCGTTCTTACCTCCCTTCATGCAGACATGACGGTTCAAATTACTACAGCGACTGGTGTTGTGGAGAAACCCCTCTATGTCCACGAATATAACCAAAATATGGGAGGGGTGGACCTCAACGACCAGTTGTTGGCGCCAGACCTAATTGCCCGTAAGGCCAGACGCTGGTACAAAAAAGTGTCTGTATACTTATTTCAATTGGCTTTGCTGAACGCTCATGTGCTATACAGAGCTTCAGGACGGACTGGATCCTTCCTTAAATTCCAGGAAAAGATCGTCAAAACCCCTCTGTATCCAGAAGACCTGCAAAATACTCACCATGCCTCTCAGCAAATAGCTTGGGGTGTCTACTTTCCAAAATGGGTTCATTTTGGGGGGTTTTGTGCTATCTTGGCATTTTATGGCCTTCGAAACTGTGATAGGTAGTGAGGAGTGAAATCAAAAATTTACGCCCTTAGAAATCTTGAAGGTGGTGCTTGGTTTTCGGGGCCCCGTACACGGCTAGGCTCCCAAAAAGTCCCACACATGTGGTATCCCTGTACTCAGGAGAATCAGCAGAATGTATTTTGGGGTGCAATTCCACATATGCCCATGGCCTGTGTGAGCAATATATCATTTAGTGACAACTTTGTGCAAAAAAATAAAAGTTTGTCATTTTCCTGCAACTTGTGGCAAAATATAAAATATTCCATGGACTCAACATGCCTATCAGCAAATAGCTTGGGGTGTCTACTTTCCAAAATGGGGTCATTTCGGGGGGTTTTGTGCCATCTGGGCATTTTATGGCCTTCAAAACTGTGATAGGTAGTGAGGAGTAAAATCAAAAATTTACGCCCTTAGAAATCCTGAAGGCAGTGATTGGTTTTCGGTGCCCCGTACGCGGCTAGGCTCCCAAAAAGTCCCACACATGTGGTATCCCCATACTCAGGAGAAGCAGCTGAATGTATTTTTATGTGCAATTCCACATATGCCCATGGCCTGTGTGAGCAATATATCATTTAGTGACAACTTTTTGTAAAATTTTTTTTTGTCATTATTCAATCACTTGGGACAAAAAAAATAAATATTCAATGGGCTTAACATGCCTCTCAGCAATTTCCTTGGGGTGTCTACTTTCCAAAATTGGATTATTTGGGGGGGGGGGGGGTTACTGCCCTGCCATTTTAGCACCTCAAGAAATGACATAGGCAGTCATAAACTAAAAGCTGTGTAAATTCCAAAAAATGTACCCTAGTTTGTAGACGCTATAACTTTTGCGCAAACCAATAAATAAACGCTTATTGACATTTTTTTTACCAAAGACATGTGGCCGAATACATTTTGGCCTAAATGTATGACTAAAATTGAGTTTATTGGATTTTTTTATAACAAAAAGTAGAAAATATCATTTTTTTTGCTAAATTTTCGGTCTTTTTCCGTTTATAGCGCAAAAAATAAAAATGGCAGAGGTGATCAAATACCATCAAAAGAAAGCTCTATTTGTGGGAAGAAAAGGACGCAAATTTTGTTTGGGTACAGCATTGCATGACCGCGCAATTGGCAGTTAAAGTGACGCAGTGCCAAATTGTAAAAAGTGCTCTGGTCAGGAAGGGGGTAAATCCTTCCGGGGCTGATGTGGTTAAATGTGCACTGCACATACATTCCGGGCAAGTGCAACGTTGCAACAGACGCACTGTCCCGTTTAACTTCATTTCATCTTTTCAGCAGAAACCTGGAGCCAACCCAACGTCATCTCTTATCCCACCTTGGTCTCAGCTGACATTGGGTTAAAGCAGTACCCTCACAGCGCGACCCAGCTCACCAATCAATCCTTATCCCGCAACATTCAATCCTTATCCCGCAACACATTCAAGGCCTATCACACAGCTTGGAACGCCTTCTGCAGGTTTCTGGCATCCTGCCCCGCAGTAATGTTGACAGACACTAAGCACATACTAGCTTTCATTTCATATTACCACACTGGCCGGCTGACCGATGTCTTTAAACAATTTTTCAGTCCTCAGCGCCAAGGTCTGATCGGTTCAAGCAACCATCGCCAATGTCTGCATTACATGGTGCAGGAATATCTAGGGGCAAGAGCAGACTGAGACCTTTCCAACAGAGCATCCACTGGGTTACTGGCTCTTGAGGATGGACCACTGGCCAGAACTTGCTCAATATGAAATTGAGCTACTGGCCTGTCCTGCATCCAGCGTGCTTTCTGAATGCACAATCAGTGCTGCTGCAAGGTTTGTAATGGATCAAAGAGTGCGTCTGTCCACAGACTCCGTTGATAGGCTCACATTCATAAAAATGAATTAGTCTTGGATCAGCAGCTAAGCACCTCATGCTGATGTAACTGAATGAATTTTCTATGGATGTGGGATCCCTTGAAGACTGCCTATGCTGACTATCCTTTTCCTCCTCAATCTTGATGATACTAGCTTCCAACAATTTTTTTGGTTTAGGGCACCACCACCTAAGGCCCAATTTTTCTGCCCCTATTTAACAGGGGCATGTAATTACAATTTATGATATATTTCACAGCAGGGTCAGCTCCTGCGCCCAACAAGAGTAACTGTGGGGGCTTATAGCCAACACCTAAGGCCCAATTTTCTGCAGAGTATATAGGGCAGGCTGTATAGTGTATATATATATATATATATATATATATATATATATATATATATATATATATATATATATATATATATATATATATATAGCTGTTCAGAGTATATAGTGCCTGGGGGACACCCACGCTATTTTTTTTAAAAATCGGGTGCGGGGTTCCCCTTAATAACTATTCCATACCTGAAGGGCCTGGTATGGATTTTGGGGGTGACTTCCATCCCATTTTTTTTGCTAGTATTTTTATCTATATTGCTGGGATCCGACATAACATTACAGCATTTTAAATGACATTTTTTCCTTTAGAAATGTCATTTTGCTGTCGCACTGTTATAAACATGTGAAATATGCGCTACTTTACAGGCATACTAAGGACACCCCCCCCCAGGCACGATATTTAAAGGAATGATTTCATTTCTTTTGTTTCACTTTAAGCATTATTAAAATCACTGCTCCAGAAAAAACTGACATTTTTAAAACTTTGCATTGATATATGTCCTCTGGGGCAGGGCCTGGGTCCCCAAAAACTTTTTATGGCAATAGCTTGCTTATAAGCCTTTAAAATTAGCACTTTTGTTTTCACGTTCATGTCCCATACACTTTAACGGTGTTCCCGTGTTTGCATGTTCTGCTGCGAACCGAACCGTGGGGCGTTCGGCTCATCCCTAGCCAAGAGGCCCATGGTAACTCTGGAGGAGCTGCAAAGATTCACAGCTCAGGTGGGAGAATCTGTCCACAGGACAATTATTAGTCGTGCCCTCCACAAATCTGACCTTTATGGAAGAGTGGCAAAAAGAAAGTAATTTTAAAAGTAAGGATGGTCGCGTTCGACTAGAACATCGGGTGTTCGTTTGTTCGCAGAAGAACCAAACATATGGGGCACCATTGAGCTCCCCATAATGCACTGCCAGATCGCTTGGCAACTTGAAGTTTCAGCTCCCTCCATAAATTTTCTATACGATTAAGGTCTGGAGACTGGCTAGACCACTCCATGACCTTAATGTGCTTCTTCTAGAGGCACTCCCTTGTTGCCTTGGCGGTATGTTTTGGGTCATTGTCATGCTATAAGACCCATCCACGACCCATCTTCAGTGTTCTGACTGAGGGAAGAAGGTTCTCATCCAAGATTTTACAATACATGGCACCGTCCATTGGCCCCTCAAAGTCGGCCTGTACCTTTAGCAGAGAAACAGCCCCAAAGCATCATGTTTCCACCTCTGTGCTTGACTGTAGGGATAGTGTTCTTAGGGTCATAGTCAGCATTTTTTCTTCCTCCAAACACGGCGAGTCAAGTTAATGCCAAATGCCACGTACACACGATCAGTTTTTCCATCGGAATAAACTCTGAAGGTTTTTCCGACGGAGTTCCGACGGAATTCCGCTGAAACTGTCTTGCGTACACACGATCACACCAAAGTCCGATCATCAAGAACGCGGTGACGACGGAACTAGAAGGAAGTTCAATAGCCAGTAGCCAATAGCTTCAGTCTCGTACTTGCTTCAGAGCATGCGTCGTTTTTGGTACATCGGAACAGCATACAGACGAGCAGTTTTCCCGATAGGAATTGGTTCCGTCGGAAATATTTAGAACATGTTCTATTTCTAGGTCCGTCAGAATTTTCGAAAAAAAAAAGTCCGATGAGGCGCACACATGATCAGAATGTACGATGAAAAGCTTTCGTCTGACTTTTTCTGTCGGACATTCCGCTCGTGTGTACGCGGCATTAGACCTCAATTTTGGTCTCATCTGACCACAACACTCCATAGTCCTTCTCTGATTCATTTAGATGTTCACTGGCAAATTTCAGATGGGCCTCTACATGTGCCTTCTTGAGGAGGGGGACCTTGTGGGCGCTGGAGGATTTCAATCCACGGCGGCGTATTGTGTTGCCAATGCTTTGTTTAGTGACTGTGGTCCAACTGCCTTGAGATCATTCACAAGCTCCTCCCGTATAATTCTGGGCTGATCCCTCACTTTTCTCATGATCATCCTTACCCAATGAGGTGAAACCTTGCACAGAACTCCAGACTGAGGATGATTGGTTATTTTGTATTTCTTCCATTTGCGAATAATCGCTCCAACAGTTGTCTCACCAAGCTTCTTGCTGATGGTCTTGTAGCCCATTCCAGCCTTGTGCAGGTCTACAATCTTGTCCCTGACGTCCTTTGACAGCTCTTTGGTCTTCCCATGATGGTTGAGGTTTGAATGGAAGAAAGAGATTCTGTGGACAGATGTCTTTTATACACATAACAAGTTGGCGTTAGGAGCACCTTCCTAAATTGACAAGAATTCCTGTCTCTATCATTTTAAAATACACCTATGATGAAAATGATAGACCCTTCATTTCTTTGTAAGTGGGCAAACCATATTTTACCACTGTAGATCAGAGCAAAATGAGGGACATATGAGGAGGACAGAGGGACTTTGTTTTGAATGAGGGACGGTCCCTTGAAATCAGGGACAGCTGGTACCCTGTTTCCCCGAAAATAAGACCTAGCGTGATTGTCGGTGATGGCTGCAATATAAGCCCTACCCCCCAAATAAGCCCTAGTTAAAGTCCTTGTAGGTCTTATTTTCAGGGTAGGGCTTATTTTCGGAGCAAACGGGGTAGGGCTTATTTGGGGGGTAGGGCTTATATTGCAGCCATCACCGACAATCACGCTAGGTCTTATTTTCGGGGAAACAGGGTAGCTATGCATTCTACCTATAAGCTCCTACTCCTCAAGACTGTTATCCACCCATCAAGGCATTTTGAAACGTGCATTTCCCACTGCTGGCATCCAGGCTGAGGAATATATGCCTTGCATAGAGAAGCACAGAGACCCAGTGATGACATCACTAGTTAAAAAAAAAACAAGGCATGTAATAAAAACAGAAAGATTTCCTTTAGTTATTCCATTAGCATGTTGACTGTGAAGGTGGAGAGGACCAGGGAAGGCAACATATACGCAGATTAAACTTCAGCTTTAAGAATCATTCAGCTTTCAAGGACCTGTAGCTTCATTCTTACTCCTACATCCCACAACGGAAGATCTCCCTGCACTGTACTGGTGTGAATTTAATTGATCAGGGACAGGCTGTAGCGGAGAAGGAGGGAAGGGCGGCAGCTGACACAATGGAGCTGATCGTTTTCCATGAATTCCAAAGCAGTGAGAAGTGAGTTGGGAAGAAGCCAATCACGGGAGAGGAGACAAGTCATGGAGATGCGGAGAGAGGAAAACTGGCAACGTGTTTATACACACTGGAGGCATAAAAAGTTTACTAGGGTGAACCTTGCCAATAACGACCGGTTTTCAGGTTTTACTCCCTCTGAAAATGATACAAAGTGTCTTCTTGGTCGCTCTTGGTAACCCCTACAGTTATGTCAAGAACAATCTTTCCTCCTGTTTTCATGATAAACCGAATATGATATTTAAAGCTGATCTCCAGGCACAAATAGGAAAGGATATAAATCCACTTTGTGGCACTAAATGGCTTTGCAAACCCAGATATTACCTTGTAAAAGTAGCAGTGACATCATCGCTGTTCTCTTTCAAGCACTGCTTCATGCATTGGCATACCTCCTTTAGACCTTGGTATATCTGGCAAGCGTGGTCACCTGCTGAATAAGCGTCCCCCACAGAGAGCTTAAAGGAATTGTAAAGGCAGAAGGTTTTTTTTATCCTAATGCATTCTATGCATTAAAATAAAAAGCCTTCTGTATGCGGCAGCCCCCCTCAGCCCCCCCAATACTTACCTGAGCCCCATCCCTGTCCAGCAATGTCCATGAGTCCCTCGGCCATCCGAGACTCTCCCTCCTGATTGGCTGAGGCACAGTAGTGGCACCATTGGCTTCCACAGCTGTCAATCAAAGTCAGTTAGCCAATCAGAGAAAGGGGGCAGAGCCGAACAGCAGCTCCACGTCTGAATGAACACACAGAGTTGCAGCTTGGCTCAGGTGCCCCCATAACAAGCTGCTTGCTGTGGGGGCACTCAACAGAAGGGAGGGGCCAAGAGAGCCAAAGAGGGACCTGAGAAGAGGAGGATCTGGGCTGCCCTATGCAAAAAAATCACACAGAGCAGCTAAGTACTGTATAACATATTTGTTATTTTAAAAAAAAACAAAAACTTTACAATCACTTTAAAGTAGAACTATAGGCAAATCTTTTTTTTTCTCATGTTGGATACAATAAGAGGATTATAATCCCTGTCAGATTTTTTTTATACCACCATCTGTGTCCCAATGTGGAGATTTCCCTTCACTTCCTGTCCCATGGCCAAACAAGGAACAGCAAATTAAGGGAATTCCTTGGGGACCCCCAGGTCACCAGAACTAGTGTCCCCATTGGAAAATTTCCCCCTTATTACTTTTCTGGGGACAACCCAAAATTTGTGATTTTTCTTTTACTTTCACTTTCAATGATAATGGTAAACAGGACAAATAGAGAGGGTGAACAGGGGGTCTAACCCCACTCCACTCTAAAGAAAAAAAAAAAGTTTTGCCTTTAGTTATACTTTAACGCTGCCATAAGACACGGTAGTTTAATCCAATGTAGTTTTGCTTGTTAAAATATTTAGATGGGATGTTCACTGGTCATTTGAAGAGTAAAGGGAGAAGTCTTTTGCCCAGTAAGAAGACAGGTAACTTACCGAGCAAACATGAGGAAGAAGGACGGGATCTATTTAAGAACTAAACCAACCAACCCTAACATACAGGTAAACTGAAATATACCATTTACAGACATAAAACTACAAGTTGTAATTACAATGAATTGCCACTAGATGTCACCACCAAGACATTGATACATAAATAATGAAATCCAATGTAACAGTGATGGATACATGAGAAGTGTACTGTGCATAGTCTGTGCAGAGTTGTGTGCGTGCTCGGACTGTGGAAAATTTTGCATTTCATTTGGAAATCAAGGCCCCAGAGTCTGGAGGAAGAGTGGAGAGGCACAGATTCCTCGTTGCATTAGGTCCAGTGTGAGGATTCCATAGTCAGTGATGAACGGTGCGCACCAGTCATAGAGACTAAGCCTTATTGTGTGAAATGCGTTAGTGGGGGTAGTCCTAGGGCAGGGGGCTGTCATTGCTATGCCTGTGGATGTTACATAGTAGGTGAGGTTGAAAAAAGACACAAGTCCAACCTATTTGTGTGATTATATGTCAGTATTACATTGTATATCCCTGTATGTTGCAGTTGTTCAGGTTCTTATCTAATAGTTTTTTGAAACTATCGATGCCCCCCCGCTGAGACCACCGCTCTTACAGTAAAGAACCCTCTACGCAGTTTAAGGTTAAACCTCTTTCTTCTAATTTTAATGAGTGGCCACATGTCTTATTAAACTCCCTTCTGTGAAAAAGTTTTATCCCTATTGTGGGGTCACCAGTACAGTATTTGTAAATTGAAATCATATCCCCTCTCAAGCGTCTCTTCTCCAGAGAGAATAAGTTCAGTGCTCGCAACCTTTCCTCATAACTGATATCCTCCAGGCCCTTTATCAGCTTTGTTGCCCTTCTTTGTACTCGCTCCATTTCCAGTACATCCTTCCTGAGGACTAGAGCCCAGAACTGGACAGCATACTCTAGGTGCGGCCAGACCAGAGTCTTGTAGAGAGGGAGAATTATCGCTTTATCTCTGGAATTGATCCCCCTTTTAATCCATGCCAATATTCTGTTTGCTTTGTTAGCAGCAGCTTGGCATTATTTTACATTTTTCTACATTAAACCTCATTTGCCATGTAGTCGCCCACCCCATTAATTTGTTCAGATCTTTTTGCAAGGTTTCCACATCCTGCGGAGAAGCTTTTGCCCTACTTAGCTTAGTATCGTCTGCAAATACAGAGATTGAACTGTTTACCCCATCCTCCAGGTTCGTTTATGAACAAATTAAATAGGATTGGTCCAAACACAGAACCCTTGGGGACCCCACTACCCACCCTTGACCATTCTGAGTACTCCCCATTTATCACCACCCTCTGAACTCGCCCTTGTAGCCATTTTTCAATCCATGTACTCAACCTATGGTCCATGCCATTAAACGTTTATGGGGAACTGTGTCAAATGCTTTTGCAAAATCCAGATACACCACGTCTACGGGCCTTCCTTTATCTAGATGGCAGCTCACCTCCTCATAGAAGGTTAATTGGTTTGGCAAGGACGATTCTTCATGAATCCATGCTGATTATTGCTAATGATACCGTTTTCATTACTAAAATCTTGTATATAGTCACTTATCATCCCCTCCAAGAGTTTACATACTATTGATGTTAAGCTAACTGGTCTGTAATTCTCAAGGATGTACTTTGGCCTTTTTTTTAAATATTGGTGCTACATTGGCTTTTCTCCAATCAGCTGGTACCATTCCAGTCAGTAGACTGTCAGTAAAAAATATGAACAATGGTCTGGCAATTACTTGACTGAGTTCCCTAAGTACCCTCGGGTGCAAGCCATCTGGTCCCGGTGATTTATTAATGTTACGTTTCCAAAGTCTATTTCTAATTCTGTCCTCTGTTAGTTATGAGGGTGCTTCCTGTGATGTGTCATGAGTATAAACACTGCAGTTTTGGTTACTGAAGCGCCCCCCCCGATTCTCTTGTGAAGACTAAGGAAAATAATAAATTCAATACCTTCACCATCTCCCCATCCTTTGTAACCAGATGTCCTTCCTCATTCTTTATGGGGCCAATATTGTCTGTCCTCCCCTTTTTTACTGTTTATATGCTTAAAGAATTTCTTGGGATTTTCTTTGCTCTCCTCCGCTATGTGTCTTTTGTGTTCTATCTTATCCGCCCTAATTGCACCCTTACATTTCTTGTTGCATTCTTGGTAAAGTCTGAATGCTGATGATCCCTCAGCCTTGTATTTTTTGAAGGCCTTTTTCTTTGCTTTTATATGCATTTTTACATTGGAGTTAAGCCATCCACAACTTTTGTTCGCTCTTTTAAATTTATTTCCCAATGGGATGCACTGGCTAATGCCTTTATTTAACATGCTCTTAAAGCAAACCCGTCTCTCCTCCATGTTCTTTGTTCTCTCCTGTATTGTACAATAAACATAGATTTTGCTTTTTTTCTTGTGCGCAAAGATCCTTTTTTTTTTATCTCTGCACTGGACAGCTCAGCTTGCCTGCGGCACTTGGAGTTCAAGTGGCAGTAGGGAGCAGCAAGCTACTTATTAAAACTATCAATTTAATGATGACATTAACAAGTATTCAGAAAAAGTTTAAAAGGAATGACTTCCTGTCCACAGATCCTAGGAGAAGGAAATGATCAGCTCTTGTTACCTTGTGCCTAACACACACATAGAAATCTATTTAAAAAGATATTTATTTGCACTTTGTCCTATTTCACCGCAAAATTGTTAACTGGTTTTTAAAAGCTGAAGGTTTCATTGCCAGATACATAGTGAAAAGCCGAAGACTGGTAAAATAAGCCAAAATCAGTGAAATGCTGCATAATAGAAAATGCAATACTGGCTTGGGGAAGTTTTCTTTTCACAACTGGCTACTGGAGCACAATTGGGTGTCAAGCATTTGGCTGTTGGCTTTAGGCTTGCAGCCACTTTAAGCCATTTGTCTGAACATTGCACCCCACCACAGCACATATTCCCCTCCCTACCAGTGACTGACACAGCACAGGGACAGGAGGGGAGAAAGAGGACTTTTATAGGCCATAACTGTGGCCCAAAACTTAAGCTCACCCCCACCAACTGGATGAAGGAAAAACATGATTGGCCAATGGGTATAACCCTTGTTCTGTCCCTAATATATCTGTTTCATTACTGGTATGTCAGTGATTGTTAGGCCCAGGAACAGGATGGGTCATTACTGGTAATGGCAGGAGGGAGGACCCAAATATTTCAGCAGCTTCCTAAGCTGTGAATCAGCCTTATTGTGTCCATGCTCTTCTCTTGACTCCCTTCACTGAGGTTTTCTTTGGAACAGCTGCAGGGATTTGCTGCTCTTCAGCTTCCCATCCTACAATACTGTTTAATCAACAGACATGGCCTCACCATTCCTTTTATGCTCTTAGGCCTCTTGTCCACTTGCAGAGCTTGGGTGATCTATTCCACAAGACTCTGGACATCATTTGTGTAGGTTTTTCCTCCAGTACTTCCAAATACGTTACCTTCGGAAGGAGCTTATCTTTGTCCTTCTAGCGGTTCTGAGTAACCTTTACCAGCGTAGCTAGTTTACACTGATCCTTTACCTTAATCAGGGATCAAGGATAATTCTCTTATAAACCAATGAATGATATAATTATCCACCTTTTATAAGATAGTCCCTTAGTTAAGGAGAACAATGGACATGACTGATGACTCCATTTCAGTGTATCTATATATTGGTTTCCACTAGAGATGCCATTCCAAAGAGCACTATTTGGCAGTTTCTGCTGTAGGATGCCAACACCTGGTAGGTATGGTACTTCCAAACCCTGCACCTTTGGCAATAGTCTATCTTCATCCTTATGTTTTTAAGCAACCTCCACAAGCCTGGCTAGTTAACACCGATCCTAACCATCATCTAGAATCCAGGATTCAAATATGTCTCTTGAAAATCACTAAAGAATAACAATTTCCACTTTATGAGAAAGTCTCTTCATTAAGGACAACCATGGACATGGCTAATGACTGGTACTCCACTTCAGTGTATCTAGTTACTGTTTTCCACTAGATAGGCCATTCCATGGAGCACGCCTTGGCAGTTTCTACTGTAGGATGCCAACACAGGGGGCTATGGTCCAGTACTTTCAGATACTGCACCTTTGGCAGGAGCCTATCTTAGTCCTTCTTGTGGTTTTGAGTAATCTCTACCAGCCTGGTTAGCTCACACTGATCCTTACCCTAATCAGGGATCAAGGATATTTCTCTTGGAAACCACTGAAGAATAAAAATGTCCACTTTTATAAGACAATCCCTTACTTAAGGATATTATTAATAGTTTTTCATATTATTACTATTTTATTTAAAATTGTGGGTTTAGTGACTTTAGTTAAGTTGCAAACAAATGTAATACAGTAGAGTAGAGAAGAATTACCATGTAGACCAGCCTTTCTCAACCTTTTGAAAATGGAGGAATCCTTGAAATAACTTCTTGGCTTTCTGGTAACCCTTGCTAAAAAATATATTTACAGCTCATATTAGTGTGATTGTCAGTGTGAAGAATGCGCTTTACATTTGTAGTCATTGGGAAGAATCCCCCCCTTTAAAGATAGCTGAAACTATTATTGGTGTCAGTGATTACCCAACTGAGAGGCAGAAATCGCTTACTGCCGGAGCAACCCCTAGGAACCACCCTGAGGAACCCTAGTTGAGAAACCCTGCTGAAGACTATGCCTGTAAAGGTTCTCATTTATCCAATTCATGGTAAATATAGTAGTAGTTAGGCTCAAATCCATCTGAATCCAGTAGAGTAGTTTAAAAAGATATTACAAGTCAACCAGGAGTGCTGAAACAGTAGGAATGTAAGAGATGGTCGGCATTGCACGTCATAGGGTGCCATGTTGGGGAGAGGTGGCTGGGTGAAGCTTCTGAAGTAAAAGCAGAGAACATCTGGCAACCTTGCATGCAAAAATGCTCTCTGTGTATTGGTGGATTTATATAAAACAGGTGGGGCATGAGATGTCAAAAAAGCTCGCACTACAGAATTCCCAGTATTAAGAAAAAAAAAAAGACAAACTACTGGCAACAATTTGATGCAAAGTAATTTTAAGTTTTGTGAAGTTGAAAAACAATTATTTATTATTTATCAAAAAGATCTTTTAGCATCCATTTAATTTGGGTCAGCTTAGCCCACATCTCAGAGAGCTGCATGAACTGCCAAAGAATTTACTAGTTTGAAAGTGTATGAATTCAAGACCATTACTGTGTGTGGGTGAATCTGAGATGCCATACATCTGCATTAATGACCACTTTCTATTGCGCAGCCTCCACTGTCCTCATCCTCCGGGTCTATAATGCGCTATATGACCACTGATATCCTGCAGGTGTCACGGCTCAATGTACACTGAGATATTGTTTCCCTATATATTGTAACATATCATAGTGAGCATGAGCAGACACTGTGTGAGGGCCAAACAGCTGCCCAGCTGCTCAAATATTTTACGTCTTTGGGTGCGGCCTTTAATCCAGAAAGACTGGATAAAAGACAAAAATGAGGGGAAGAAAAGGGGAGTAGAGAAGGGGACAGAGGAGAGAACCATACAGAGGGACCAGCAGAGATACAGGACCAGACCCAGAGACTCGGGCAGGAGAGAAGTAAGTGCATTATTACCTGGAGGATACCCCATGAGAAGGGAGCTCAGGGGAGAGGAGGAAGGATGGAGGGAGAGACAGTGACTGGGTAGGGGGGGAAGAACGAGAGAGAAAAACAGAGTGACCGTATGGGAATGTAGAAGGTGAGAGATAGAGAGAAGGGGATACAAAACTGAGAGCAAGAGAAAGGGGGAAAGGAAAGAGAGAGAGAGAAATTGGACTATAAAAAGGAGAGAGAGAGAGAGAGAGAGAGAAACTTTAACTATAGAAGGAGAGAGTGAGGAGATAGGTAAAGGGCACTTAGATTGGGTGGAAATAAGCAGGAAAGACAGACTGAGAGAACGAGAAATCCCCTGGACTCACCCCCTCTTACCCCTTACGCCTGATAATGTCCCCAAACGTATGCCCTATACTTTATATTATCCCTTACCCTTCCCATACTCCTGATAATGTCTCCAAATTTATCCCCATCCTCTTAATATTATCCCTTACCCCTGATAATGTCCCTAGGCTCAACCCTATCCTCCTTTATATTATCCCTTACCCTTGATAATGTTTCCAGAATCACCCCCATCCTTTATATTGTGCTTTACCTCTGATAATGTTTCCAAACTTATCCCCCATTCCCCTTTATATTATCGCTTACCCCTAGTAATGTCCGCAGACTCGCCCCTCATCCTCCTTTATAATATACTTTACCCCTGATAATGTCCCTGGGCTCAACCCCATCCTCTTTTTTTTATAATATTCCTTTACACCTGATATTGTTACCAGAATCACTCCTCATCCTCCTTTATATTATACTTTACCTTTTCATAATGTCTCTGAACTTATCCCCTATCCTTCTTTATATTATCCCTTACCCCTGATAATGTCCCCAGACTCACACCCATTCACCTTTAAATTATCCCTTACCTCTGATTAGGAATGAGCTTTATGTTCGGGTTGAACATGAGTTCGACTCGAACATTGGCTGTTCGCCCGTTCGCCGAATAGCGAACAAATTTGGGGTGTTTGCGGCAAATTCGAAAGCCGCGGAATATCCTTTAAAATTCTATGGGACAAATCAAAAGTGCTAATTTTAAAGGCTTATATGCAAGTTATTGTCATAAAAAGTGTTTGGGAACCTGGGTATCAATGCAAAAAAAAGTTTTAAAAACGGCCGTTCTTTCGGGAGCAGTGATTTTAATAATGTCGGGTCTCGGCAATACAGATAGAAGTCATTGAAAAAAACAGCATGGGATTCCCCCACAGTCCATTACCAGGCCCTTTGGGTCTGGTATGAATATTAAGGGGAACCCCGAAGAAAAATTTAAAAAGAAAAAATTGCGTGGGGGTCCCCCCAAATTCCATACCAGGCCCTTCAGGTCTGGTATGGTTATTAAGGGGAACCCCACGCCAAAATTTAAAAAAAAATGGTGTGGGGGTCCCCCCAAAAATCCATACCAGACCCTTATCCAAGCATGCAACCTTGCAGGCCGCAGAAAAAGAGGGGGGATGAGAGAGCGCCCCCCCCTCCTGAACCGTACCAGGACACATGCCCTCAACATGGGGAGGGTGCTTTGGAGTAGCGCCCCAAAGCACCTTGTCCCCATGTTGATGGGGACAAGGGCCTCATCCCCACAACCCTTGCCCGGTGGTTGTGGGGGTCTGCGGGTGGGGGGCTTATCGGAATATGGAACCCCCCTTTAACAAGGGGACCCCCAGATCCCAGCCTCCCCCCCGTGTGAAATGGTAGGGAGTACAAATGTACCCCTACCATTTCACAAAAAAGTGTGAAAATGGTAAAAATGACATGACACAGCTTGGGGACAAGTCCTTTTTTAAAAATGAAAAAAAAATAAAACTGTCCCACGTAGTCTTCTTCTTCTTCTCTTGCTCTGCCGACAGACCGAAAAAGAAAAAAAAAAAAAGCAGCACCGACCCGCCTCCATGGGAAGCACCCGCCATATGACGCCTCCTCGCAGGTGACAGTTCCTTTATAACTGAGGGAGGGGCCACACGGTGACATCGCCAGGTGACCCCACCTCCCTCTGACGCACAGGGACATCCCTATGGCTTCCCTGTAGCGTCAGAGGGAGCGGGGCCACCCGGTGACATAACTGAGTGACCCCGTCCCCCTCTGACGCTAGGGGAAAGCTATAGGGATGTTCCCGTGCGTCAAAGGGGGCAAGGTCACCCGGCAATGTCACTGTGTGGCCCCGTCCTCAGTTATAAAAGAACTGTCACCTGAGAGGACGCTAATTACGGTGGGTGCCTCCCATGGAGGCGGATCGCTGGCGGTGTGCAGGCTTTTTTTTTTTTCCGGTCCGTCGGCAGAGCAAGAGAAGAAGAAGACTTAGTGGGACAGTTTTATTTTTTTATTTTTTAATAAAGGACTTGTCCGCAAGCTGTGTTTGGGGGGCTACCCCAAAGCACCCTCCCCATGTTGAGGGCATGTGGCCTGGTACGGTTCGGGAGGGGGGGCGCTCTCTCGTCCCCCCTCTTTTCCTGTGGCCTGCCAGGTTGCGTGCTCGGATAAGGGTCTGGTATGGATTTTTCGGGGGATCCCTGCGCCATTTTTTTTTTTTTAATTTTGGTTCGGGGTTTCCCTTAATAACCATACAAGACCTGAAGGGCCTGGTATGGAATTTGGGGGGACCCCTACGCAATAATTTTTTACAATTTTGGTTCGGGGTTCCTCTTAATATTCATACCAGACCCAAAGGGCCTGGTAATGGACTGTGGGGGAATCCCATGCTGTTTTTTTCAATGACTTATGTGTATTGCCGAGACCCGACAATTCATTATAGCCGCGAGTACTTTTAAATTACTTTTTTTCCATTAGAAATGTAATTTTGTGCAGGGACTGTTGTAAACATGAGAAACATGCGCCACTTTACAGGCATACTATAAAAAAAAAACCCAGGTACGAAATTTAAAGGAATGTTTCACTTTTATTGTTTCACTTTAAGCATTATTAAAATCACTGCTCCCGAAAAAACGGCCGCTTTTAAAACTTTTTTTTGCATTCATTCATGTCCCCTGGGGCAGGACCCAGGTCCCCAAACACTTTTTATGACAATAACTTGCATATAAGCCTTTAAAATTAGCACTTTTGATTATTCATGTTCGTGTCCCATAGACTTTAACGGTGTTCGCGTGTTCGAACAAATTTTTTGCCTGTTCGCATGTTCTGCTGGGAACCGAACTGGGGGGTGTTCGGCTCATCCCTACCCCTGATAATGTCCCCAGACTCACCCCCCCATACTCCTTCATATTATCCCTTACCCCAAAAATGCCCCTGGACTTATCACATATTCTTTAAATTATCCCTTATACCTGATAATGTACCCTATCCTCTTTTATATTATCCATTACCCATAAAATTTCCCTGGACTCATCTCCCGTCCTCTTTAACATTATCCTTTAGCCCTGATAATGCCCCTGGACTCACCCCCCCCCTCATTTTTTAAATTACCACTTACCCAGGGCTTTTTTTCTCAGAGAATAGTTGCATGAACTCCCCTTCTCACAAGTCACACTTTATCTCCATCCCCTACCCACCTCCAAGCACCGTCTCTTGTTTCCACCCCCTACCCACGTCCCAGTACTACTTCTTTTAGAGAAAACAGAACCAAGTATCATTTTGTGATGCTAAGTAATGTACATTTATAATAAGAAAGGTAGTAAAATGGATCCCATGCTGGCAGCAACAATAGACCCCCCCGCAATAAAAGACCCCCCAACAATAACAGTTCCCCCCAGCTGCAATAGACTGCTTGCAACAAAATACAGCCTCACAAAACCAGATCCACCTCAGGAACAATAGACCTTTCCCTCAACAATAGATCCCCCAGCAGCCAGCATGCGTTCCCCTGTGTTCCTGCTGGAAAAAAAAAAGCCCTGCGCTTACCCCTAATAATGTCCCTGGACTCGCCCCTCATCTTCCTTCATATTATTCCTAAAAGATAGAAAAAAAAATTCCTAGAACATTAAAAAAAAAAATGGAATAGCTGTTGCTCCATCCAAAATGCATGCAAGTTTGTACTGTGCGAATAGAGTAAAACCGAATGTTCTCATGCATTATACACTTCGATTTCAAAATGTGACTGTGGAAAATACCACATTATGGCCACTAGATGGCGCAAAAGAGCTTACTTATTTCTAATCATAGTTAGTGCCATCTAGTGGTGAGAATATAGCTTGAGAACATCTAATTTTGCCCCATTTGCACAGAACAAATTTGCATTCACTGTTGATGGAGGGACAGCTATGTAAATGTTTTATAAACACCAATTGGGTTAAGTGGGAAGAAGAGGGAAATAGAGAAAGAGAGTGAGAGAGAGACTGGGAGAACGAGGGTTAAGGAGAGAAAGACAGAAAGAAAAGGAAGAATACAGAGAGAACGGAAAAGAAAGAAAGCGAGGGGGAAGAGAGAGGGAGAAAGCAAGAGGGAGAGAGAGATAGAGCTGGGGAGAAAGAGAGAAGGAAGAAGAAAGGTAGAGAAATGGGAGGGGGGGGGGGGGCAGAGAAATACAAAGAGAGGGGGGAGAGAGAGGGAGAAAGAGATGGGGAGAGAGAGGGAGAAAGATGGGGGAGAGAGGAAAAACATTTTCCTGCCTGTGATGATGTACATTGGATTATGCAGACATGAGGAAATTTACCTAATTGGAAAATGCTGTGATACTTTCTGTCCATCTGGTATCAATTAATACAAAGAAAACTAAGGAGCAGTCAGGGAAATAAAGAGTGCATTAATGGAAGTGAGCTCTCCGAATGTATTTGTCCTCTCGCTACTTTGAATGAACTCAGATCAAAGTCCCAATACCTCTTGAATGCTTTTTTTTCTTCATTGAAGGCAAACAGTGTCTAGGCCACCACTGGTTGGGTCTTCAACCTTTTATTAAAGCAGAACACCATGCAAAAGATTACAGGATACAAAAGAATAGCCCATTAAAAGATAACACCAAATTTTGCTGCAATATTCAGCTTCTAACAAGAGATGTTCTTCACTGTAATTTTTTGGCCACCAAATGCCCCCAGTCTGATGGCCAGAATTATTTAACTCACTTCCTCTGAGCCCAGGTTGTCCTGGACCTGTCCCAGAATGAGAGTGGCCAGGATGAGAAAAGAAGAAACAGCACAGCGATGAGCTCATCTCTCTGTCATACTGTTTTCTTCTCCTATCAGCATGCTGCTTGTCAGCACTTGAACTGATTGCCTCCTTGTACTGCTTCTTCATCTTCCAATCTGAGCTCTGCTGCGCAGAGATGGTAGGAAGCTGATGCTGGGTCAAATAAAATTCATGCATGCAGTCCAGCTTTAAATTTAATGACTGTTCTGCTTTAACAGGCGATTTGTCAAAAACTGTCTCTAATGCCGTGTACACACGAGCAGACTTTCGACGGACTGAACTCCGAAGGACTTTTTGACGGACTTTCGACGGCATTGCGACGCAACGGACTTGCCTACATACGATCACACCAAAGTCCGACTGATTCGAACGTGATGATGTACGCCCAGACTAGAATAAGGGAGTTCATAGCCAGTAGCCAATAGCTGCCCTAGCGTCGTTGTTTGTCCGTCGGACTAGCATACAGACGAACTGATTTTTCGACCGGACTCAAGTGCGTCGGAAAGATTTGAAACATTTTCTATTTCTAAAGTCCGTCTGATTTTTCAACAGCAAAGGTCCGATGAAGCCCACACATGATCGAATTGTCCGGCGGATTCGTTCTATTGGACCGTTGCTGTCGAAAAGTCCGGTCATGTGTACACGGCATAAGTGTTTGTTAAGGCATTCCACGGTTATGAGACAGCCATGTCCTCCCTCCTAGACCTAGCAGACTCTTTCTTGATTTATTCACTGATTTTATTTTATTTTTTTTCATTTCTTTTGTTTGATAAATATTTTTTAATTTATGCCTGTTCTCCTACACCTACGAAATGATTCAATAGCTGCTGGATACAACTCAGTTCTAGGACTATAGCAAGAAACTTCCTTCCTTCCTTTTTGATCTGCAGAGTCACTGGCCCTCATAGTAAATGACTAAAATGAGAGCTGCAGCTGCCAAATGCAACAAGTTTTTGTTGTCCATAAAGAGGGTGTCATAGAACTAACTCTACCCAATCAAAGGGTCTGAGGACTGTGATGTAGGGGGTGTTGGACATAGCTCCCAACTGTCCCTGATTTGGAACAATGCCCCTCTGTCCCGCTTTCCTCCTCATTTGACCCTCATTTTGGTCTGATCTATATACAGTATCTCACAAAAGTGAGTACACCCCTCACATTTTTGTAAATATTTTATTAAACACTGAAGCAATGACACTTTGCTACAATGTAAAGTAGTGAGTGTACAGCTTGTATAACAGTGTACATTTTCTGTCCCCTGAGTACTGTGGTCTTATGTGAGGTCATTGGGGGGGGGTTCAGGGAGGGGATTTGTGTTAGGGGGTGTCAATTTGGGGGGAGGGGGGCAGCAGGGGGTAGGAATTGCTAAATTGCTAGGAGTAGTGATTTAGGGGGGATTGATGTTGGGAGGGGGGATGGAATAAGAGGATTTGTTCTAGGAAAGGGGATATAGGGGGGGTGTGTGCTAGAAGAGGTGATATGGTGAAGGGGGGAGGAAAATTGTGCTAGGAGGGGTAATTTTTGGTGTGGATTTGTGATAGGGGGAATTTTGCTGTGGGGAAGAGAGGCTTTGTACTCAGGAAATTTGAGAAGTAGAGGATTTTTGCTAGGAGGGGGTGACTTTTTTGGGGGAGGGGCATTTGTGTAGGGGGATGGGGGACAAAGTGTTCTGCTGGAAGGATTTCAGCAGGATTTCAGCAAGGGGGCAGATTTGTTCTGGGGGAATTTATGCTTGGGGGTAAGCATGCAGATTAGTGCTCAATTATTCTTTTGGGGGGGGGGGATTTTTGCTGGCACATAATGCTCATACATCTTGAGGGGGGGGGTGCAGTTCGACATGGTCGCACTGGACTCTAGATGACCTTGTCCCAGCACTGATGCCAACTAGCAAAATATTTTCAATAAAGGTTTCACAATCCAACAACTGATATATTATTTAACAGAATGAAATTACAATTCATTAGAGACCAAATATGAAAATGATCTTACGCTTATTTCTTTTAGGAGGTCCAATGTGTCTTAAAGTGGTTGTTAAGCCACTTATTGCTGTTGCTACAATCCCCTCTGTTATAATGAATGCTTTGCCCCACTGTATGTGTTTTGTAAAATGTAAAAAACTGCTGCTAAATACCTTATTTTATTGAGCTGCTCGGCACTCACGTGACCGGCCGCCTCTCTCGAACTGACAACTACAGCAAGGGGGCCGAGAAACCCCCGCTGACGTCAGCCAGGAGGAGGAGAGGAGGAGAGAGACAGCCGGTCATGTGAGCGCTGAGCAGGGCTATAAAATAAAGTACTTAGCAGTAGATTTTTTACAAAACACATACACTGGGGCACAGCATTTATTATAACAGAGGGGATTGTAGCAACAAAATTAAGTTATGATACCTGCTGGAAGGGAGGGGTGAGCACTGATACAAGCAGACAGGCATGGAGGGGAGGGGGTGGGGGAGAGGACAGAGAAGGACAGAGCAGGGCTGTGGATGACAGAGCCACATAAACTGACCACGGTGTCAGGGCTCAGCAGCTATGATATACCGTAGTCAGTTTACAGATGGGAGGGTATAGCCAGGCAGGATCAGCCAGGTATTTCAGGTGATACAAGGGGCCAGATTACACAGCATAAGCACTGTGCTATATAACATGCTTTAAGGGAACAGTGCCTTACTGGACCTTATAATATAGACACCTGGTATCTTCTTATACATGTGTTTAACAACCTTTAGTGAAGGTAGTTCCATTCCAGCAGGAGTTCTGGATTATGTATAAAGTTTGGCTCTGGAAGTTCAGTTTTAGGTCCTAAACAGGTCACTACCCCTAGTCTTACAGCGACGTATTGCTCAAACTATTCCTCAGACTGTTTATGGTTGGACCATTTATGACAAGGCCTCATTAGGAGTCTTTTGCAGACCCTGTTAGTGGAGGTTCATTTTCATTCATGCACCTTGTGACAGATGTGTGTTGCACTGCCGAAGAATGGTGTGTACAATATTTTTTTGGAGCGCAATGTACGTTTGTTGCAATGGAAGTTGGGGAGCCATTCAGAATGGCTGTGTTGCTACAACGTCATGCTGCATTGCATGAGTGTATATAACATGGGGGACCCTCTCATCCAAGCTATATGGGGCCCCATGATCTCTAATGGTAGCCCTGCTGTTAGCAGAATCTTCTATCAGTGAATACAAAAGTTATGATCTTCATATTTACTACATGGAGGAAGGATTCTGAATCACATGTCAGCTACACAGGGCTGAGAGTCACAATATGCTGCTAGCACCTGGCCAGGGCTCATTCAGAGCTGGGCTCTGCATGTACTGAGCGCTCACAGCAAATGTGGCAAAAACACCAAGGAAAATTGGAAGTGTCAGCCCCTTTTATAATAATATAGAACAGGCGTCCCTAAACAAAGGGCCGGTTTACAATTCTTCACACTTTTTAGGGGGCTGTGGCCAGTGGGAGTAAACAATGCCTCAGGCTTGGTGGTCAGTGGAAGTGGAAAAATTACATAGTACCTATGATCAGTTAGAAGAGGAATAGTGCCCCATCATTGGGGTCAGTGGAAGGAATTGTACCCCAACACTGGCATTAGTGGAAAGAATAGTGCTACGTCATTGGTGTCAGTGGGAGGAACAGTGGCTCATAATTGGTATCAGTGGGAGGAATAGTGCCCCATCATTGGTATTAATGGGGGGGATAGTGCCCCATCATTGGTGTCAAAGGAATAGTGGCCCATCATTGGTGTCATTGGGAAAAATAGTGTCCTATCATTGGTGTCAGTGCAAGGAATAGTGCCCTATCATTGGTATCAGTGGGAGGAATAGTGCACCGTCACTGGTATTAGTGATAGGAATAGTGCCCCATCATTGGTGTCAGTGGGAGGAGTAGTGTTCCATTATTTATATCAGTGGGAGGAATTAAGCCCCAATGTTGGTGTCAGTGGAAGGCATGGTGCCTCATTTGTGTTGTCAATGGAAGGAATAGTGCCCCATGGGCTGGATAAAGGCAAGCTGCATCAGACCCACGGGCCACAGTTTGGTGACCACTGATTTAGATGGGGGTAGGATACATAACTGAAGCAATTTGTGTTTTTTGTAATACATGTCTGGAGTTCTGCTTTAACAGTTGATTTTTAATGGCTTCTTTCACTTCTTTATTTCTTAAACAATAAATTAAAGGATTGAGAATTGGCGTTATCATGGTGTAAAAAACTCCCACCACTCGATTCAGGCTGAAAGAGCTACTCAGTCTGGGTCTCACATACATAAATGTAATGGTGCTGTAATAAATGGAGACGACAATTAAATGGGAAAAGCAGGTGGAGAAGGTTCTTCTTCGTCCGGTAGTAGTCGGTATCTTTAGGATGGTGGTAATAATATAGACATACGAAACCAAAGTCACCGTTAATGAAGTCACAATCACGAAGGAAGCATTAAAAAAGTCCATCAAATTGATAAGAGATGTATCTCCACAACACAGCTGCAACAGCGGAGGAGCGTCACAGAAGAAATGGTTGATATCGCGTCCACAGAACGGAAGTCGGAAGAGTAAGACTATTTGGGGGGAAGTGGTTAGAAAGCCACCAATGAAGGTGCATAGGCTAAGAGCGTGACATGTGGTGGTACTCATCAGTCTTGTGTAATGTAGAGGTTTGCAGATGGCTAGGTAGCGGTCAAAGGCCATAATGGCAAATAGGAGGCATTCGGTGGATCCCAAAGAGAAGAACGCGAGAAACTGAGTCATGCAACCGTAGAGAGAGATGGATCTCCCATGTGGTGTGATGGTGCTCAGAATTTTGGGGACAATCACAGAGACGTAACAGATTTCTAGAAAAGAGAGATTGCGGAGATAATAGTACATAGGCGTGTGCAGGCGTCTTTCTTTCAGCGTAATAGTGATGATCACAGAGTTACTCAGGAGAGTTATTAGGTAAGTAGTCATCAGGAGAAGGAAGAAAATGTACTGCAAACTTGGAGGTCCAGGAAATCCCAGAATTCTGAATTCAACTAGCTTACTACCATTAACATCCATCTGTTTGGAGAAGTAAGATAAGTAGATCAGTTACTAACACTATGATATATAGGAGGGGATTTACTAAAACTGGAAAATCTGGTGCAGCTCTGCATGGAAACCTATCAGCTTCCAGGTTGTATTGTCAAAGCTTAATTGAACAAGCTGAAGCTAGAACCTGATTGGTTACTATGCACAGCTGCACCAGATTCATAGTGCTCCAGTTTTAGTAAATCTCCCGCACAGTTTATTGCAGTGCCAGGAAAAGGTCATCTAGCCCCCCAGGGTGAAGATGTCACATTGCCCCCCATTCCCCTCCCTTCTCCCCCCAAAAACATCCAGCACTAATCTGCATGCTCACCACCCTAAACAAGTCAAAATTCTCCCCAAACACAGATGCAGGTACTAATCCACCCCTGCTAATGTCCACCTTCCAACACAAATCTTTGCCCCCCACCCATCCTTTCAGCATAAAGTCCCCCAAATAACCCCCCCCCCAGCTCATATTGCCTCCATTCCCCTTTCCTAGCACATAGCTTCTCCCCCCAATTTCCTCTCTTAGGACACTGCCCAATCCCTTCAATAGCACAAATCCTCTTTCCACATCCCCCCTCCTATAACAGATACTCCCCTCCAATTCCCCCCACTATCACAAATACTCTCCATCCCCCTCCTAGCACAAATCCCCACCCCAAATCCCCCCTCCTAGCAAAAAATCCTATTTCCCTCCCCTCTAAAATCCCTCTTACTAGCACAAATCTCCTTCCTTTCCCCTCCCAAATCCCCCCTCATAGCACCAATCATCTTTCCTTCTCCTCCAAAATCCCCCCCTCCTAGCACCAATCATCTTTCTTTCCCCTCCAAAATCCCCCCCCCTTCTAGCACCAATTCCCCCTCTTGCACCAATCATCTTTTCTTCCCCTCCAAAATCCCCCCACCTAGCACAAATCCTCTCATCCCCAGCACAGATATTTGTTACTTCCCCTTCTCCCATTGTGTCCCCAGGTAACTATTTTTGAAAGGCAGATGGTGGGGGGGAGATGCCAGGTTTTTGCAGTGGTGGGGGACCTGGGGCACCCTGCAGGGGATACGGGACACATGCCCTGGGTGACTGCTGCTAGCGACACCAATGGCTGTCATATTGGGACTTTGTAAGGTTTGCTCACACACCCTGCACATTCCTTAACTGGCAGTGCTTCTGTGTTAACTCCTCTATCCAAGAGCCCTGCAACGGAAACGAAGGAGCAGAATGCTTACTCGTGAGGTCATCTCTCTGCTCTCCTCACCTGTAAGCATGCCCAAAGTGATAGAATTACTGCAGTGTGTAAAGTCATTGAGGTTTGATCAGCATTCATCTGTATGGAACAGGAAGAGAAACAAAATAGTAAAGTAGGCCTAAAATTACATTTATCTTTTCATATTAGGTGTATGCATACCGAGTGATATGTCCGTGTAACACCCCCAGCTATTTATTATATTTCACAGAGATCACAGTACTCCCCTTGACAATGATTTCATCTACTTTTGTCTCTTACTCCTTTTAGAATATATCCTAATAAAACAAGAAGTTACATTTTCTACAAAAAATAATACAGCTATAATAAACTAGAAAAAGTAGGAGGTGATCTATTAAATTTAATTAATTAATTCTTGACCATGCTATAGACATAAGATGGCTACAGCGAGGTCGTCCAGTTCTGGCAGAACGTCTTTCCAGAACCATGCCCCCCTGCGCACCCCCTGGAGCACGTATCTGGCAAGCTCTATAATCGCTGTGTTCTTCAGGCACAGATAATCACAGATTGGGGTACAGGGTCAATCACAGCGGCCCTTTACCATGTGATCAGCTGTGTCCAATCACAGCAGATCACATGTAAACAAACGTGCTGGTTATCGGAAATCCTTTCCTCCCGCCCTGTATCAGTGCAGCCCCATCAGTGCCCATCAGTGCTGCCTATCAGTGCCACCAGGGCTGACTATCAGTGTCACCAGGGCTGCCTATCAGTGTCACCAGGGCTGCCTATCAGTGCCACCAGGGCTGACTATCAGTGCCACCAGGTCTGCTTATCAGTACCCATCAGTGCTGCCTATCAGTGCCCATCAGTGCTGCCTACCAGTGCCACCTCATCAGTGTCTGTCAGTGCAGCCTATCAGTGCCCAACAGTGAAGAAGAAAAATGTACTTATTTGCATTATTTTTAACAGAAACTAAGAAAAGTTTTTTTTTTTTTAATTCTGTCTTTTGTTTGTCTAGCAAAAAACAAACAACCCCAGTGGTGATTCAATACCACTAAATTAAAGTTCTATTAGTCTAAAAAAAAAAGGATAAAAATGTCATATGGGTACAGTGTTGCATGTTCGCACAATTGTCATTCAAAGTACGAAAGCGCTGAAAACTGAAAATTGGCCTGGGCAGGAAGGGGGTGAAAGTTCCCTGTATTGAAGTGGTTAATACATTTTTCAGTAGTTGCCCAAGCAGGTGATTAAAGCAGTATTAAATCAAGTATAAAAAGCAAACCTGCATTATATTACAGCTTACCAAGTCTTAAATGTCACACCTGTATTAGTTTTCTTTTTTAGGCTTTCCTTCTATTTTCATCTGGTGATCCAGCCAGTAAGTCTGTTGATTTTCAAAAGAACAAGCTCTCTAGCAGAATGTATCAGTTACAGGAATGAGACAAACCATTTAAAACGGGCAAGGGTACTTACAATGATCAACATTTATTTATGTAAAATCTTTATCCCAAAAGGGAAAAAAAAACCCTTTGCTGTAAAGTATTAGCTGGAGTTTGACTTAATTTTGTTAGTGCCACTAAATCTGCTAGTTCATATACCACTCCCCTCCTCCAGACTGACAATGCTGCAGTGCAAATGTGCCCCCTGTACTCCTTCATCCAACAGATCAGATCAACAGAGGGGGTAAAAGCCTAAAAAGAAGAAAACTAATGCAGCCACCACATCTAATGATTGGTAAGATGCAATATATTAAAAAAAAAGTGTATATACAGTGGGGACGGAAAGTATTCAGACCCCCTTAAATTTTTCACTCTTTGGTATATTGCAGTCATTTGCTAAAATCATTTAAGTTCATTTTTTTCCTCATTAATGTACACACAGCACCCCATATTGACAGAAAAACACAGAATTGTTGACATTTTTGCAGATTTATTAAAAAAGAAAAACTGAAATATCACATAGTCGTAAGTCTTCAGACCCTTTGCTGTGACACTCATATATTTGACTCAGGTGCTGTCCATTTCTTCTGATCATCCTTGAGATGGTCCTACACCTTCATTTGAGTCCAGCTGTGTTTGATTATACTGATTGGACTTGATTAGGAAAGCCACACACCTGTCTATATAAGACCTTACAGCTCACAGTGCATGTCAGAGCAAATGAGAATCATGAGGTCAAAGGAACTGCCTGAAGAGCTCAGAGACAGAATTGAGGCAAGGCACAGATCTGGCCAAGGTTACAAAAAATGTCTGCTGCACTTAAGGTTCCTAAGAGCACAGTGGCCTCCATAATCCTTAAATGGAAGACGTTTGGCACGACCAGAACCCTTCCTAGAGCTGGCTGTCCAGCCAAACTGAGTTATCGGGGGTGAAGAGCCTTGGTGAGAGAGGTAAAGGAGAACCCAAAGATCACTGTGGCTGAGCTCCAGAGATGCAACCGGGAGATGGGAGAAAGTTGTAGAAAGTCAACCTTCACTGCAGCCCTCCACCAGTTGGGGTTTTATGGCAGAGTTGCCCGACGGAAGCCTCTCCCCAGTGCAAGACACATGAAAGCCTGCATGGAGTTTGCTAAAAAAAACACCTGAAGGATTCCAAGATGGTGAGAAATAAGATTCTTTGGTCTGATGAGACCAAGATAGAGCTTTTTGGCCTTAATTCTAAGCAGTATGTGTGGAGAAAACCAGGCACTGCTCATTACCTGTCCAATACAGTCCCAACAGTGAAGCATGGTGGTGGCAGCATCATGCTGTGGGGGTGTTTTTCAGCTGCAGGGACAGGATGACTGGTTGCAACCAAGGGAAAGATGAATGCGGCCAAGTACAGGGATATCCTGGACGAAAACCTTCTCCAGAGTGCTCAGGACCTCAGACTGGGCCGAAGGTTTACCTTCCAACAAGACAATGACCCTAAGCACACAGCTAAAATAACGAAGGATTGGCTTTTACAACAACTCCGTGACTGTTCTTGATTGGCCCAGCCAGAGCCCTGACTTAAACCCAATTGAGCATCTCTGGAGAGACCTAAAAATGGCTGTCCACCAACGTTTACCATCCAACCTGACAGAACTGGAGAGGACCTGCAAGGAGGAATGGCAGAGGATCCCCAAATCCAGGTGTGAAAAACTTGTTGCATCTTTCCCAAAAAGACTCATGGCTGTAAGGGCTCTTTCACACGGGGCGGATCAGTGATGATCCGCCCCATGAACACCCACTTGCTCAGCGGGAATCGCTCCACCGATCCCCGCTGAGCAGGAAGATGACAGGTCTGTCTCTGCACACTGTGCAGCGATGGACTCGTCAGAGTGCCGCTCTCCCCTATGGGGGATTGGATGATGACGGACCGTAGAGTCTGTCGTCACCCGATCCGATCTGAAAACGGATGGAAAAGTAAGTTTTTCCTCCGTTACACTTTTTCGGAGCGGGTCGGATGTCAGCATACATGTCACCGCTGACATCCGACGCTCCATAGACCTCAATGGAGTGTCCGTTCAGGTCCGCCTAAAAAACTGACAGGCGGACCTGAACGGGCAGTTCGTGTGAAAGAGGCCTATTAGATCAAAAGGGTGCTTCTACTAAATACCGAGCAAAGGGTCTGAATACTTAGGACCATGTGATATTTCAGTTTTTCTTTTTTAATAAATCTGCAAAAATGTCAACAATTCTGTGTGTTTCTGTCAATATGGGGTGCTGTGTGTACATTAATGAGGAAAAAAATGAAATTAAATGATTTTAGCAAATGGCTGCAATATAACAAAGAGGGAAAAATTTAAGGGGGTCTGAATACTTTCCGTCCCCACTGTATATTGCGCTGCCCCTTTAAAGATTGGTCCAACCCTTTTAACACATCATTGCAAGCACCCAGACCTCTTGGAATCCGCGTCCTTTGCGGTAGCTGCCATGCAGGATCACCACTTTTCAAGCTTGATTGACCCAGTGGGTATACACCCATCTGTGTCCAATCTTTCTGGTAAGCCTTTACAAGTACATGGTGGTGGATCTTCTATCAATATCTTCTCCCATCAAAGTCACTGTTTTTTATCTTCACCACCCTCGGGTCACTTTTGGCATTTTGCATGGACTAATTTAACATGATTGTGATCATCATTTATGTTAATCATTTCAATTGTATCATTTAGTGATTTCTCGCTCATAGCATTGTTCATTATTCATATTGCGTTTTTTTAGTTTATTGGTTGCATAGCCACTGGTTGAATTGTATTTAATAGTCTTAATGACTATCTGAGATTTTTTAATTTTCTAGCGCTGCACTTGTTTACACTATAAGATACAATATATTACATTTGTGGTTTTGGGTTTAATACCATTTTAAATTGAAAAAAAAAATATTTCTGGCAATGCTCACCAACTCTGCGGAGCATGAATTAATTCCCAGTCACAAGATGACCTTAAATGACACCCAAGACAGATACAATGGCAGGATCAACAGGTGAGACGTGTTGTTGTGCTAAAGTACTGTGGGGAGGGGGCTTTACTAAAAGTGGTGCACTCAGAATCTGATGCAGCTGTGCATGGTAGCCAACCAACTTCCAGATTTTAGCCCATGTTCACACTGAACACGGCTTTGAAATCGTACGACTTCATGTGAACTCGCATGATTTCAAAGCTGCGTTTCAGCCCGACTTCGGGGGCGACTTGAAAGACATCTGTGTGGGTTCAAGCACAGATGTCTATTGAAATCGCCCCAAAGTCTGAATCGCCAAAAGTAGTGCAAAGTTGGGACGGTGCTATTTCCGGCAATAGGCTGCGATTTTTCATGCAATTTGACCTGTCAAATCGCACTGATGTGAACGGAGGCTTATTGTCAAAGTTTGATTGCACAAGCTGAAGTTAGAAGCTGATTGGCTACCATGCACAGCTGCACCAGTTTTAGTATATCTCCCCCTGTGTGTCACACACAATTGCCATTTTCTCCCAAAAATACTGTTGTAGTGCTACTTCCATCTCAATGCTAATTTTTTTTTTTTTTTATACAAGCAGTGTAAGTGGCCTGGTGTTAGCCTTTTGCAGTCCCTATACAGCAGGGCCAGATTTGAAGAGGAAGAAGCAGTACAAAGATCCACTCAGTTCATGTTCTGACAAGAAGCATGCTGATAGAAAGAGAGAGCAGAGTGATGGAAAGAAAAACTCATAATTGTGCTACTTCTCCTTTCACTGTCCAGTTAGACCCGATTCACATCTATGCATGTTGCTTTTCAGTGTTTCTGCCAGTTGCGGCTGTTTTTTATTTTTTATTTTTTTGGGGGGGGGGGCGGCAAACAACCACCGCCCCCCACAGTCAGTCGATCGGTTCACCCGCACTACCCATCCCCCCCCCATGGGCGGTGTCGGTTGGTCATCCAGCCTCGCACTTACCCCATCTAGGTTGCAGACGGGCGGCAGCTTAAGGCTTCCATCTTTTCTCCTTCTCCTCTGCATCACGCCGTGCATCTCCTCCCTCCTCCTCCTAGGCATCCAATCCGATCGCCTGTCCTTTCAGCCAATCAGTGACGGGTCAAAGAACCCGCTTCCTGGTTGGCTGGGAGGAGGATCAGTGTTTCAATAGCGAATATTTATTTGCTATTGTAACACATCTGGGTAGGCTCGGCTCGTAGTGCTCTGCGCCCCGAGCTCACCCTATTGTCAAGCCAATTAGAGCCTCTGGCTCTAATCAGGTGCTTCAACCCCCCCCCATTAGAACCCATGCATCCGGCATCCTGCATTGGGGCTGGAGGCATGGATAGAGGGAGTGGAGCCCGTGCACCCTTAATGGGTGGGCTGCCCCTGGTTTCTGAAGTGCTTTTTGCTGTGCTTTACACATTTTTTGGATACACATTTTTGATACATTTTTAATGCAGGCCCGTTAAAGTCTATCACATGCAAAATGCTATGGGAAAAAAGTCCCTGACCCTTTCCGAAAATGCAGAGGCACAAAAATGCATTATTGTGAACGTGTTCCATAGGAACCTACGTTAAAAATAATGTCCTGCATTGTGTGAACCGAGCCTTACAGGCTGGGGGCAGGTCCACAATCTGGGCTCAGAGGAAGTGGGATGAATGATGCTGGCCATTTGACCGAGGACATCCAGTGGCAGGAAGAAGTACCTCGATTGAAGATGAATATTGCAGCTGGTATTATATAATTTTTTGGGCCATTCATTTTTTATGGTAAGTTCTGGCTGGAATAATGCTTTATAGCAGCAGTCAGGAAGACTTTATGAATCAATCAAGCTGAGATCTTACAGTAAACCTCAGAAAACACATCATGGATGCTGTATTGCAGTACCTTGCTGTAGAGCAAATATGAAGAATCGTTCTCATTGCATTTATTTATTTTTTATATTATGTTGGCTGGTGAGAGATCCATAAGTGCTAAACAAAAAAAAAGAAAAAGTCAAAGTAAAGTCTAAATCACAAACATTGCAGCGTTCAGATTCTATGGCCATACATAATACGCCCTTATTGGATTTCCACAGGAGATGAGATGATTTATATTCCTGGAGATATTTCTGTCCTTCTTCTCCACCCTTTAACCACTTTAAGACCAGCCTCGTTTTGGATTTTAGGTGTTTACAAGTTTAAAATAGGTTTTTTTGCTAGAAAATTACTTAGAACCCCCAAACATTATATATTGTTTTTTTTCTAACATCCTAGAGAATACAATAGCGGTCATTGCAATACTTATTTTTGCACCGTATTTGCGCAGCGGTCTTCTAAGCGCACTTTTTTTGGAAAAAATTCACTTTTTTGAAAAAAAAAATAAGACAACAGTAAAGTTAGCCCAATTTTTTTTTATATTGTGAAATATAATGTTACGCCAAGTAAATTGATACCCATCATGTCACACTTCAAAATTGCGCCCGCTCGTGGAATAGCGTCAAACTTTTACCCTTAAAAATCTCCATAGGCGACGTTTAAAAAATTCTACAGATTGCATGTTTTGCGTTACAGAGGAGGTCTAGGGCTAGAATTATTGCTCTCGCTCTACCGGTCGCGGCGATACCTCACATGTGTGGTTTGACCACCGTTTTCATATGCGGGCGCTACTCACGTATGCGTTCGCTTCTGCGCGCGAGCTCGTCGGGACAGGGCGCTTTAAAAAATTTTTTTTTTTTTTTTATTATTTATTTTATTTTATTTATTTTTTCACTGTTTTTAAAAAAAAAAAATTTTGGATCACTTTTATTCCTATTACAAGGAATGTAAACATCCCTTGTAATAGAAAAAAGCATGACAGGTCCTCTTAAATATGAGATCTGGGGTCAAAAAGTCCTCAGATCTCATATTTAGACTAAAATGCAAAAAAAAAAAAATAAATAAAAAAGTCGTTTAAAAAAAAATGACACAAAAAAAATCTGTGCCTTTAAGAGAGTGGGCGGAGCCGTCGTAATGACGTCGCTCCGGCCGTCACATGGTATGGAGACGGGTGAGCGCCATCTTGGCCTCACTTGTCTCCATACCTCAGCAGGGAAAGGACCCGATCACCTCCGCCGTTACCGACGGCTCCGGTAAGCGGCGGAGGGTGCGGGAGAGCGGCGGGAGGGGGGGGGGCACCTCTCCCGCCGCCGATAACGGTGATCTCGCGGCGAACCCGCCGCGGAGACCACCATTATCGTGTACGGAACCGCCCGCTGAAAAGATGGATATCTCGGTTGTGGCAGCAGCTGCTGCCGTTACCGAGATATCCATCTTCAAAAAAATGACGTATATATACAGTGGGCGGTCCGGAAGTGGTTAAAAATAATGTTGGATTTTTCTTTGCCTCCTATTCTCTTTTTATATAATATAATAATATAGACAATGTTGCTATCGTCACAAAAAAAGTTGGCTTTCTGAAAAAAGCATTGCATGGATCCCCGGAGAACAGAAACTTTAATTATAGAAACATTCTTACAACTCATTAATCAGTCCTAAAGGAGTTTAGCTTTTGCATCTCCTGGGTGGATGTCATTGATTGGATGTTTGAAGAAAACTTCAGATATGCTAATTTTATGAATAGTTTTAATTTATTTACAGTATACAGTACCTCCAGCACTGAATGTATGTAATGCCAAGGGGTGCTGGGAGAAACTAAAACAAATGTGTTCAGAAATGAAATTATGTGTAATAAAATGGAATGATACAGGGAAAAGGTATTTGCACTTCATGAAGAAAATGAAGTGCAAAAAGACATGGAGAGCTATGACACCATCTGAAATATATCAGTTATTAGAAAGCAATCCTGCCCCTTGTCAGTGCAAATTAATATCAGCTGGTTCAGTCTCAACTGCTGGCCTATAAAAAAGTGTCTCATTACCAAGGTGTCACACAAGAAACATCTCATGATGGGCAAAAGCAAAGAGCTCTATCAAGACCTTCACAACCTTATTATTGCAAAACATACTGAAGGCTTTCTAAACGTCTGAATGTTCCAGTGAGCACTGTTGGGGCAATATTCTGGAAGTGGAAAGAACATCATTTGACCATAAACCGGCCACAGCCAGGTGCTCCTCGCAGGATTTCTGAGAGAGTGAAAATAATTATGAGAAGAGATGTCCAAGATCCAAGGACCCCTTGGAGAGCTTCATAAAGACCTGGAATTAGCAGGTGCAATTGTTTCAAAGAAAACAATAAGCAATGCACTCAACCTCCACGGCCTGTATGCCAGCTCACCACGCAAGACTCCATTGTTGAAGAAAAAGCATGTTGAAGGTTGCTTAAAGTTGCGCAACATTTAGACAAGTCTGTGAAATACTGGGAGAATATAGTCTGGTCAGAGGAGACCAAAATTGAACTCTTTGGATGCCATAATACACACTATGTTTGGAGGTTAAATGGCACATCACCCCAGAAACACCGCATATACCAACAGTGAAGTTTGGAGGTAGGAACATCATGGTGTTTTTCAGCATATGGTACTTGCAAACTTCAGATCATTGATCATGGAAGGATGAATGGAAAAATGTACCAAGACATTCTTGATAAAAGTTTGCTGCCATCTACCAGGATGATGAAGATGAAACGAGGGTGGACATTTCCGCAAGACAACGATCCCAAACACAAAGCCAAGGAAACTCTCACCTGGTTTCAAAGATAGAAAGAAAATAAAGCTGATAGAATGGCCCAACCAATCGCCTGACATGAATCCAATCTATGGAAAGAATTAAAGACCAGAATTCATAGAAGAGGTCCACGGAACCTTCAAGATTTGAAGACTGTTTGTGTGGAAGAATGGGCCAAAATCACACCTGAGCAATGCATTACAATGCATTGTCATTACCAACAAAGGAGTTTGTATTAAAAAAATTTCAGTTAGCATGTTCAATACTTTTCCCCTGTGTCATTCCATTTTATTACACATAACTTAATTTCTGAACTTATTTGTTTTGGTGTTTTTGCATGTATGGATTGTTATCGACATGTGGTGAAAATATCATGTCAATAGCACCTTTAGAAATATATTTACCTAGAAAAATGGTGCCGTGTTTAATACTTATTTTACCTGCTGTGTGTGTGTGTGTGTGTGTGTGTGTGTGTGTGTGTGTGTGTGTATATGTATGTATGTATGTATGTATGTATATGTATATATATATATATATATATATAAATTTATTTTTTGCAAAAGGGTTTTCCAGCTTAGTACAGATCTGCGTATGATCAAGGATTGTGGCAGTATGTGCTTGTGGTTGGGATGAGGTTTGAGTCTCATCACAACCATGGGATAGCGGTAAACCTACCTGTTTCTAAATTTGCGATCCTAGTACATTTATGTGCAGATTCACACATATTTTTTAAAAATTGTAATGTATTGTCTGGCCTTTGAACTATGGCCAGAAGACTTATGCCGTGTACATACGAGCGGAATGTCTGACAGAAGAAGTCCAACGGGAGCTTTTCATTGTATATTCCGATCGTGTGTATGCGCCATCGGTCTTTTTATGGAGAAAATTCTGATGGACCTAGAAAGAGAACATGTTCTAGGGCAGAAGGAGCACAAGGAAATCAAGCCACCTCTCCTCTCCTGTCCATATATGGGGGTGGGGCCCGTGTGCACACCTACTTGGCGGTTGTGGTACTCAGTTACTTGGGGAACTGCAGTACATTCTCAATAATGTGTCTGGGTTTCAAGAGGTCTGAAACCCGGACGCACGATTCCAAACCTGGACTGTCCAGGTGAATCCTGGACGGGTGGCAATCCTATACAGGATGCACAGGTGTTCCATGCAGGCAGTTCTATTCATGTCAATAGAGAAGTAGTGGCTGCGCAGACTGCTGATTTCACATACGGTTGCATGCAGGTGTATATACCTAAACTCACACTGTCTGTGTTCCAGGCCATGCACCCACGCAGAAGTCAAATTGGGAGCAGTAGCTGTGTCCACTGCATCCCAATTGACATGAATAGGGCTGCCTGCATGGGGATGCACGGAAAACCTGTACATCCCTGTGTGGGTAAATGCAGCCCTTGCATGAGTGTATGCTGTAATAAACCCAGTGTGAATGAGACCTAAGCCAGCTTTCTTATTATAAGGGGGAGGGCACAGAGAAGCCACAGTGTGAAAACATTGGAAGATGCTATTGGGAAATTAAAGGAAAAATTGACAAATTGCACAGGCAGAGATTAGGGGTGGTTAGGAAACTGTACTTATAACTAAAGGCAAAACTTTTTTTTAGTTTTGGACTCAGTGGAGAGGGATTAGAACCCCTGTCAGTTTTTATTGCTGTCTGTCCCCTCCATTAGGGAGTTTCACCCTCTCTATTTGTCCTGCTTAACAACATCATTGAAAATAAAATAAAATCTCAAATTTTGGGTTGTCCCCAGAAAAGTAATAGAGGTGAAATCTTCCAATGGGGACACTAGTTCTGGTGAGCTGGGGAGCCCCAAAGAATTCCCTTAATTTGCAGGGATTTCCTCTCATTTCCTGTTTGGCCATGGGACAGGAAGTGAAAGGAAATCTTTGCAATGGGACACAGATGGTGCTCTATCCAAAATTTAAAAAAATAATAAAGTTTTGCCTATAGTTCAACTTCAATTCTGATTGCTATTTGGACAATCGACCCCCTTGCTGCTTTATGTGCCTCCATTCGAAAAAAAAAAAATGGATTTTGTTACAGGGGTGTTATTTTGGGGTTCTCATTTATTTTTGGGGTATTTTTTTATTTTTATTCATGGGACATTTTTATGTTAAGCTGCTTTTTTTTCTGCAAGTTTTTCATTTTTAAAAGTGTCTTTTGTATGCAGCACACTGCCACATAATTTCAAAGAAAAAAAAGTGCAAGAACTGGGTGCACCTAAACCACCTCAAATTATTAGTCACTTTCACTGTACATCACCTTAGATAAAATTAAGTTAGGCATACAACAGTAAGGCCTATTATCCCTAAATAAAACTGTTCTGCTGCTGGCAAGTTGTATCCTCTGTGGTCTCTAAAACCCCAAGCTGTACCTTTCATCTCTAGTATATTTTGGCAAATTTTTCCTCTCCGTCTCCATTAAAAATGTCCTACTGCTGGCCAATTTTACACTGCTGTCTGCTCTGCACTCTTCGAATTCTTACTCTAAACGCACTATAGCCCATTTAACATGGTTTCCTATGGTACAAGTTCACATCTATGCGTTTTGCGGCCAGTGCATTTTTGGAAAGGGTTGCATTTTGCGTGTTATAGACTTCAATGGAACTGCACCAAAAACGCAAGTGTTGTGTTTGTGATGCAATCTTTGATGTGTTTTGTGGTTTTTATTCTAACGCTGGTTACTAAGCAGGGGGCCAGGAAGCCAGCCGCTGCGTCCTTAAAAACCGATGAGTCATCAGCTGTCAGGGGGGGTTCCCCGCTTACAGCTCAATGTAATAAAAAAATTGCCAACAAAAAAAAAATTGTGAAAAAAAAAAGAACTGGCATGCTCCCCCCCCCCCCGGTCCATACCAGGCCCTTCGGGTCTATTATGGATTCAGTTCAGATCCATACCAAACCCTTATCCGAGCATGCAGATCAGGAAAGGCAGTGGACGAGTGAGTGCCCCCCCTCCTTCTAAACCATACCAGGCCACATGCCCTCAACATGGGGGATGGGTGCTTTGGGGCGGGGGGGCTCTGCATGTTGATGGGGACAAGGGCCTCTTCCTGACAACCCTGGCCGGTGATTGTTGGAGTCTGAGGGTGGTAGACTTATCGGAATCTGGAAGCCCCCCTTTAACAAGGAGGCCCCCAGATTCCGCCCCCCCCATGTGAATCGGGTACATCGTACCCCTACCTATTCACGTCAAGAAACAGTGAAATGTAAAAAAAAAAAAACAAGAGCCGGTTTTGTCAAGTTAAAAGAATAGCTCTAATCTGTCTTTTCCCGCCACCATCTCTCCCGGTGCTGCCTTTTCCCTGAGCCGTGTTCCCCCACCGTCATCTCTCCTGGTGCTGTCTTCTCCCACCACCGTCTTCTCCCAGATTTGTCTTTCCTAATGCTGTCTCTTCCCGGTCTTTTTTTCTCGCCGTCGGTTACCCGCTAAAAAAACAAAAACAAAAAGCTTCTTCTTCTGTGGCTGTCTTCCTCCATTGTGTTGTTGCCCGCTGTGTGGCATCTCTTATAACCATGGGGCGTGGCCATCTGATGACATCACCCAGAGAGCCTGCCCCTTGTGACGTCGTTGGGGAGAAGACAGCAGCTGGAGAAGACGGCTCGGGGAGAAGACGGTGGTGGGAGAGACAGCAGCGGGAGAAGACGGCTCAGGGATTAGATGGGAAAATAAAACGTAAAACGCAAAATGCATGAAAACTGCATGCAAAAACGCATAAAAAACAAGGGTTTAAAAACGCAAAATGCACTGCAAAACTTGCCTGAAAAATGCATCAAGTGCAGCCGCATAGATGTGAACCTAGATTAAATGAGTGTTTGAAAGGAATTGATCAGAAGCAGGACAGTTTTGCAAACTTGCGGTCTGACAGTGAACTATTAGACATCCTCTATTTGCTGGTCTATTACTGTTTGATGAAAAAGTATATGTTTTGAAAGCTACTTTAAAAAATAGTGGAAAATATATTCATTAATATTAATTAACCATTATTGTCCTGCAGATGTTTTATCCTATGTTTGATCTTTTTAACAAATAATATTTAATCTTTTTTAATTTGTATTATTTTTGTTTGTTGCATCGCTCTCCCAGTACCTGTACACCCTGCCCTGGTGTTTTTTTACTGTTGAAAGGATACATTGTATCTTTTTTTTTTTTCTCCTTGCTTGAAATAGGAGCGTGTGTAAAAAAAAAGAAAAATAGCTTGACCAGGGTTTGATCAAAGTCAGTGTAAAGGCCCGTACACACGATCTGACTTTTTGACAACAAACATGCAAATTAGCTGTTTCAAGGCAACATCCGACCGTGTGTACGCTCCATCGGACAAACTTTTTCGGTTTTCATCGGACTTTTGTTGGCTGTGCGAACAGACAAACTTTCCAGCAACAAAAGTCCGATGGAGTAAAGTCCGATCGTGTGTACACAAAACCACGGACTTTTGTACAAACTACAAACACGTATGCTCAGAACCAATGCAAAAGATCAGACAACAATACAGAAGTTGACCAAAGGGTGGCGCCGGAGAATTGAACGTCTTCTTTTTGAAGTGTCGTCAGTACATTGAAACGTCACTACGTTCATGTTTGTTGCTGAAAAAGTCCTGCCGTGTGTATGCTTAATTAGTTTACGGCTAACACCCTTTGTACAAAAATACACGGGAAAGTTTGTACAAAGTTCGATCGTGTGTATGAGGCTTAAGAGTTTAAAGTTAGGGTCAATGTCAGGGTCAAAGGTCATGACCAGAGTCAAAAAATTTTAATTTTTTTTCCAATTCATATCTGTGTCAGTTATAGTCGGTTTGCTTTAGGTAGGATTAATGAAGTGGAAAAGCACTACTGTTTGTGGGCCCTTCTACGGGTACAAACAATAAGAAATATATACATATGTGGGATCACTGTAATCCAGGGACGTGCGGTGAGGTGAGTGGCTGGTGAGGCACTGGCTAGTATCAGAGCCAGATACACACAAGTTACATAGGCCGCAATCGTTAGAGCGAGAGCAATAATTCTAGCACTAGACCTCCTCTGTAACTGTAAACATGTAACCTGTAAAACATTTTAAAGCGTCACCTATGGTGATTTATAAGTATTGAAGTTTGGCGCCATTCCACAAGTGTGCGCAGTTTTAAAGTGTGCTATGTTTGGCGCCATTCCACAAGTGTGCGCAGTTTTAAAGTGTGTTATGTTAGGTATCTATTTACTCGGCGTAACATCATCTTTTACATTATACAAAAAAAATCAGGCTAACGTTAGTGTTTTTTTTTTTTAATTGATGGGAAAAAAAGCGTTAAAAAAAATGCTGTGCAAATACCGTGTGCCATAAAAAGTTGCAATGACCACCATTTTATTCCCTAGGGTGTCTGCTAAAATCTATCTATCGTAATTTTATAGCAAAAAAAAATTGTGATTATTACATAGAGAAGTGTCAGAATTGGCTTGGGTAGCAAGGGGTTAATTACCATAAGTAAGTAATATACAAATATTATATATTGTTTTTAAGCTAATTTACTATAGTTTCAAAATCTGTACTAAATCAGGTCGCTTAAAGACTTCAATACCAGGCACTTAGACACCTTCCCGCCCAGACCAATTTTCAGCTTTCAGCGCTGTCACATTTTGAATGACAATTACGCGGTCATGCTACACTGTACTCAAACAATTTTTTTATCATTTTGTTCCCACAAATAGAGCTTTCTTTTGGTGGTATTTGATCACCTCTGCGGTTTTTATTTTTTGCGCAACAAATAAAAAAATACAGAACATTTTGAAAAAAAAAACATGTTTTTCTTTGTTTCTGTTAAAATTTTTTGTAAATAAGAGGCTCTTTACCAAGATTGGTGGAGCGGTGTGTCAGACTGACACACCGCTCCACCATTCGCTGCGATGCGCGCCCCCACGGGCACGCGGTGGCATGTTATCCAGTAATTTCACAGTAAATAGATACAATAAATTATTATGATATAGCATATAAATATATGATTTATCTTGAATATAACAGTACCTTTTCAACAGAATCAGTTTCTCCCTCTTAACTGTGTGAGAAAAACATGGGATTGTGGGTAAATCTTATACCCATAAACCCATGTTTTTTCCTTGTAGTTAAGAGGCCTGGAAGGGAACATTGGTCTTTTAGACACATGCCCCTTCTATGATACTGCAGTGAGAGGCGTGCCTCCACTGCAGCATTTTTATTGGACAGCTGGGGCTAATGGTACTTTACCATTGGTCCAAGACTCCAAGCTGTCCATTGAGCTCAGTGCCTCTGACAAGAAGTGAGGAGAGGCACTGTGAGCTCATCCTCTTAGTCTGCTGCAAACAGTGTGTGCCAGCTTGTATTTAAACTGGCCGCTCTGTATGTAGCTTCTGACAGGCTGCACAATTTATTTATTTTTTCTGTTCATGCTGTAATCATCAGGAGCAGGACATTTTTATTTTGGGTTGTTTTTGGTGGTAGGTTATGGTAATAGCAAGAAAAACACAGCTACATTTAAATTTATTTATTTATTTATTTTTACAATTCAAACCCAATTCATCATGAAAAAAACAAGGTGTGGATACACTAAGCAATTGCAATGATATGTACAGTTTTAATAACACATATCAACATTGCAATCTTTCTTTCCTTTCTTTCCTTCTTTTCATCTGTATCATTATGCAATTAGGTGTAGCAAAACAAAAAAGTCCCTCATACATTGTTATGTAGACCAGCCTTTCTCAAATTTCTTTCCCCAGAGAAACCCTTTGAAGTAACTTTCAGATCATGGGAAACTCCAGCTAAAATTAACCACTTCAGCCCCAGATGGATTTGCCCCCTTAATGACCAGGCCATTTTTTGTGATATGGCACTGCGTCGCTTTACTGACAATTGCGCTGTTGTGAGACGCTGTACCCTAACAAAATTGATGTTCTTTTGTTTCTCCACAGATTGAGCTTTCTTTTGGTGGTATTTGATCACCTCTGCGGTTTGTTCTTTGCACTATAAACAAACAAAAGCGACAATTTTGAAAAAAAAAATGTTTTACTTTCTGCTATAATACTTATCAAAAAAATATATAAAAAAACAAATTTATTCATCAATTTAGGCCAATATATAGGCGTATATTGATTGGTTTGCAGAAAAGTTATAGCGTCTACAAAATAGGGGATAGATTTATGGCATTCATGGGTTAACACTAGGGGGCGATCAAGGGGTTAAATGTGTTCCCCCTGAGTGTTTCTAACTGTGGGGGGATGTGGCTGACTAGAGGAGGAGACATATCGCTGTTCCTGATTAGTAGAAACAGATGATCTGTCTCTCCTCTCCTGTCAGAACAAGGATATGTGTGTTTACACACACACACACATCCCGGTTCTGGCTCTCGTGCCCACGATCGCTCGTGGCTGTCAGTCATCGCGACCGCCGGCCACACGCATTGAGTCCCCCTGTGAGCGCCTGCTATAGCTGTTTAAAGGGCCGATGTACAGCTACGGCCATTTGCACAGGAGGAATGGAAAAAATACTGCGCTACCAAATCCCTACCAGCAGCAGCTAACTTGTGAGATATACACAAAAAACAACAATAGAAAAGAAAAACTGCGCTAATGAATATAATTGGTGAAAACAATATATAAATAGATTGAAATCAATAAGTGAATAAAAGTGTGTGAATATGTGGCCAAGAAAAACATTCGTAGAGACAAAAAAGTCCAGACACAGAAGCACAAATCCCTCAGTAAATCCCGGTGAAAGCTATGTAGGAAGCATTGGATGAAAAACCACCACTCATTGTGATCCACCACCACATAGATGTCGCGCTTACCAGAAGGCAAGCTTGATAAGCCTGTATGTAAACCTGCCGCAGTTTAACGACGGCGGCTTGTCGTCTACTGGTTAATACGTTGGGGGTCAGTGGGAAGAATGCCCCTTACATTGGAATTCAGTGGGAAGAATGCTCTTTACATTGGGGGTCAGTAGAAATAATGCCCTTTACATTGGTCGTCGGTAAGAAGAATGTCCCTTACATTGACGATTGGAGGGAAGAATGTCCCTTACATTGGGGGTCAGTGGCAATAACGCCCATCTTACATCGGGCTCTTCTCCCAGTCGTTCCTTGATTCTGAGCATGCGTGTTTGTACTTTCGACTTTAGTGTCTGTACTGATCATCCGAAAATCAGACGTTGAGTTCACATCAGACAAAAATTTTATAGCCTGTCATCCAACAATTGAAAATTGGAAAACAATTGTCTAAAGGAGCGTACTAACAGTAAGAATTTCAGGACGACAGCCTGTCAAACGACAATCCCCTTCTGATTTTCGTACCGAGTGTACGAGGCTTTAGAGTGGGGGTCAGTGGAAAGAATGCTTTCTATATTGTTGGTCAATGGGAGGAATGTCCTTTACATTTGTGGTCATTGGGAAGAATTCCCCCCTTACATTGGTGGTCTGCAGGAATAATGCCCCTTACACTTGTGGTCAGTGGAAAGGATGCCCCTTACATTGATGTCCAAGAATAGAATAAAGATAATGCGATGGCCTCAAATGTAACTCCTGCCAAAGAACATTTAGTGGTAGATCTTGATAGGTTACCTTCAGCTGCTCAGACACACAATGTGGGAGGTATAACTCATAGTCATCTCAAAAGTTCATAATCCTTTATTGTTGATACCAAAAATGCCAACAGGAAGAATGTTCCTTACATTGATGGACAGTGGTAAGAATGCCCTCCTTACATTAATGGCCAGTCGGAAGAATGCCCTCCTCACAGTGGTGGTCAGATAGCCACCCTTACAGACATCAAAAAAGATAATGTCAAACTGCTGGCTCTGCCAAATGGCATAGGATACAGTGCTGTTTCTTGGCATAGACCGACAAGGCCAAGGAATAGGGTGGCGGAAAAAAAGCTGCCCATCCGCATGGAAACCTCCCCCGTCCCAGCTCCCGCGACCGCCTCCCGTAGCCCCCGGCGGCCGGCCTGCTGTAGAGCAGCACTTGCTATTACTACAGGCAGTCTTTGGGCATACTTGACTAGGGGAGTGATTGGCGCCCCCATAAGATGGCTGATGACTGGCCAGACCAGGTACACATAAGCTAACTGGCAGAGGTGAAGCCTGATGCTCCGCCTACCCTCCTCTGCATCGACTCTGCATCTACTCCCCAGCCCGGAGCGTGGTTTGTGACGTCAGGAGGAGGGGAGAGAGAGAGATGAGGATGAGGGGATTCCCCAGACAGCAGCCAGGATAACAGGTAATGTCATCATCTGTGTGTGTGTGCCAAGCATCCAAATATAGTAATGGCAGTGCTCAATAATATGGATTAAAAGAATATGCAGCAGATCATATTGTGATTTGTGCAACAAGTTCATTGAACAGTCCACATTCAGTGAAAGTTCATGTACTGCAAACTTTGAAGTACATGAACTTTCACTGAATGTGGACTGCTTAATGAGCAGGGGGGACTGACCCATCGGGCACTCGGTCACTGTCTGAGGGCCGGGGGCCATTAGGGGGCCCAATTAGAGGCTCTGCAAGACTGCAACACATTGTAGCATGGGTAGTGGCTGTAATAGGCCTTCTCACGGCGCGCTGCTCCCCGCCAACTCCTCCTTCCCTCCCATCCACCCCAGGTGCTTGTACACGACATCACCTGGAATGGACGAAAAGAGAGGAGGGGCTGGCGGGGAGCAGCGCGCCGTGAGAGGTCTTATTACAGGCATCGGGTGAGGCTGTGTACCTTTTATTTTTTTTTACAGGAGTCTAGAGACACCAGGGCTGCCACCATCTGGGGGAGAGGGGCAGCCAGTACAGATGTAGGGGGCCTGTGCCCTAACCGAAGCGCAGGAGGCCCCATGATACTCTCTGGTTCGCCCCCATGGTGTCCCCCTGTGTCACCACCCCCACACGGTGTCCCCTGTCCGCACTGCATCCCTCTCGATCCTCATCACACTGCGTCCCTCACTGTCCCTACTGCGTCCCTCCCTCACTGTCCCTACTGCGTCCCTCACTGTCACTACTGCATCCCTCTCTGTCCCCGGCATCCCTCTCTGTCCCTGGTGTCCCTCTCTGTCCTCATCGCACTGAGTCCCTCTCTGTCCCCGGCATCCAGGGCAGGTCTTAAACAGGAAGGGGTGTGGCCTTGAGCGGAAGGGGTGGATCATATTTAAATTTGGGGGTGCATAAGTTTAGTCAGGCCTAGGGCAGCACATAACCTAAATACACCACTGATTGGATACAGAACTATGCAAACACCATCAGATGGGGGGGTCAATCAGCCACAGCCCAAGGAACCTCTAGCAACCTCTGGAGGAACCCTAGTTGAGAATGGCTTGTGTAGACCATTGCACAAAGGCCCTCTGTAAAATTTAACATGGCTCCATATATTTAGTTGTCAATCGATGGAAAGTAAATAGGTATTTCTACTTGGCAAGTAGTTGAATGGGAGGAGGGAGCGAAAATGTAGTCTTGTACAAGGGCCTCTGTCCATCATTGCTCATACATGACAGGTTTGCTTTATCTCGGGGGTAGGCAACCCATTGATCGCAGGCTACTTGTCGACCGCCAACAGGTGACAGTAGACCGCAAAGACATCCCACAGTTGCGACCCGTTTCTTGCTCTAGAGCAGTGCATGCACACGCTTACACAATCCAGGCTGCAGAGGCAGTCATCGTACGCATACATGCAGCTGTGGGGTGGGAAAGCCTCCGGAATAGCTTGGGCGGGTTTGGGCTCTTCTCCAAACACTCCCGAGCACTTCATAGTGCTATTGCGCGTCCCTCGCCACTGGCCCTCTACCCCGATGCACGGATACCATGTGGGATGGTGAGTGAGGATTGCCAGGAGGAATCAGCACCGCTGCACCTTCCCTGCACCACTCTACATTAAGAACTTCTCTGCTCTCCAAGCCCTCCTGACACTCAAAGCCCTCCTGATCTCCCCCCAATACCATACGCTCCTGACACCCCCAGCCCTCCTGATCCCCCTCAATACTATACCCTCCGGACACCCCCCAATACCCTACCCTCCTGACACCCCAGCCCTCCTGACCCCCCCCAATACCATACCCTTCTGACACCCCCAGCCCATCTGATTCCCCCCCCAATACCATACCCTTCTGACACCACAGCCCTCATGATCACCCTCCCATACCATACCCTCCTAACACCCCCAGCTCTCCTGACCCCCCCAATACTATACCCTCCTGACACCACAGCCCTCCTGGTCCCCCCAATACCATACCCTCCTGACACCCCAGCCCTCCTGACCCCCCCCCAATACCATACCCTTCTGACACCCCCAGCGCATCTGATTCCCCCCCAATACCATACCCTCCTGACACCACAGCCCTCATGATCACCCCCCCCAATACCATACCTTCCTAACACCCTCAGCTCTCCTGACCCCCCCAATACTATACCCTCCTGACACCACAGCCCTCCTGGTCCCCCCCAATACCATACCCTCCTGACACCCCAGTGCCATGTCCTCTTGAGACCTCAGCCCCCCTGATTTCCCTGTACTGTGCCCTCCATATCCCCCAGCACCATACTCTTCTGACCTTGCCCTCCTGACCTCCCTGTACCATGCCCTCCTGACCCCTACCATACATACTACCGACCTCCGTATACCACCCTACATACTACTTAACTCTGTACACTGCCCTACATATTACTGACCTCTGTACACCGCCCCACATACTACTGATCTCTGTACACTGCCCTACCTACTACTGACCTCTGTACACTGCCCTACATACTACTGGCCTCTGTACACTGCCCTACATCCTACTGACCTCTGTACACCGCCCCACCTACTACTGACATTTGTACACTGCCCTACATACTACTGACCTCTGTACACTGCCCTACATATTGCTGACCTCTGTACACTGCCCTACATATTACTGACCTCTTTACACTGCCCTACATATTACTGACCTCTGTATACAGCCCTACATACTACTGACCTCTGTACACTACCCTACCTACTACTGATCTCTGTACACTGCCCTACATATTACGGACCTCTGTACACTGCCCTACATATTACTGACCTCTTTACACTGCCCTACATATTACTGACCTATGTATACTGCCCTACATACTACTGACCTCTGTACACTGCCCTACATACTACTGACCTCTTTACACTGCACCACATACTACTGACCTCTGTACACTACCCTACCTACTACTGACCTCTGTACACTGCCCTATATCCTACTGACCTCTGTACACTGCCCTACATCCTACTGACCTCTGTACGCTGCCCCACATACTACTGACCTCTGTACACTTCCCTACATACTACTGACCCCTGTACACTGCCCCATATACTACTGACCTCTGTACACTGCCCTACATCCTACTGACCTCTGTACACTGCCCCACATACTACTGACCTCTGTACACTACCCTACATACTACTGACCTCTGTACACTGCCCTACATACTACTGACCCCTGTACACTGCCCTATATACTACTGACCTCTGTACACTGCCCCGCCTACTACTGACCTCTGTACACTGCCCTACCTACTACTGACATCTGTACACTGCCCTACATATTGCTGACCTCTGTATACTGCCCTACATAATACTGACCTCTGTATACTGCCCTACATACTACTGACCTCTGTATACTGCCCTACCTACTACTGACCTCTGTACACTGCCCTATATCCTACTGACCTCTGTACACTGCCCTACATCCTACTGACCTCTGTACACTGCCCCACATACTACTGACCTCTGCACACTGCCCTACATACTACTGACCCCTGTACACTGCCCCATATACTACTGACCTCTGTACACTGCCCTACATCTTACTGACCTCTGTACACTGCCCCACATACTACTGACCTCTGTACACTGCCCTACATACTACTGACCTCTGTACACTGCCCCATATAATACTGACCTCTGTACACTGCCCTACATCCTACTGACCTCTGTACACTGCCCCACATAATACTGACCTCTGTACACTACCCTACATACTACTGACCTCTGTACACTGCCCTACATACTACTGACCCCTGTACACTGCCCCATATACTATTGACCTCTGTACACTGCCCTACATCCTATTGATCTCTGTACACTGCCCTACATACTACTGACCCCTGTACACTGCCCTACATACTACTGATCTCTGTACACTGCCCCGCCTATTACTGACCTCTGTACACTGCCCTACATATTGCTGACCTCTGTACACTGCCCTACATAATACTGACCTCTGTATACTGCCCTACATACTACTGACCTCTGTACACTACCCTACCTACTACTGATCTCTGTACACTGCCCTACATACTACTGACCTCTGTACATCGCTCCACATACTACTGACCTCTGTACACCGCCCTATATACTACTGACCTCTGTACACTTTCCTACATATTAATGACCTCTGTACACTGCCCTACAAACTACTTGCACTGGCCAGAAATCAGAGCAGATAGCCAGGCCTGAAACTAGCCAAGAAAATCAGCCTGCAACACCATGGGGGTTATTTACGAAAGGCAAATCCACGTTACACTGAAAGTGCACTTGGAAGTGCAGTCGCTCTAAATCTAAGGGGTAGTTCTGAAATGAGTGGAAGCTCTGCTGATTTTATCATCCAATCATGTGCAAGCTAAAATGCTGTTTTTTATTCTCCTTGAATGTCCCCCTCGGACCTACAGGGACTTTACTTCCAAGTGCACTTTCAGTGCACTTTCAAGTGTACTTGCAGTGCAAAGTGGATTTTCCTTTAGTAAATAACCCCCCTATGTTCTGCTTTCATGATGAACTCAGGCATCAGACTTGTGGGGGTGACCAATTACTCCTCAGGCATGAAAAAAAATGTGAATGAAAGTGAATTCCGAGTTTTTCACTGAAGCTAACTTATAAGGTAGGCTAAGTTTATATTTTTACAGTGACATTGGTTTTAGTAGATTTTTCTAGGTTTTTATTGCTGTCTTTACTTTCTTGGGGGGGGGGGGGCTTGCTAGTTAATTTCTTTTAAAAAAAGAACCTATGTGCTTTTTGATGGCTTCTTTCACCTCTTTATTTCTCAGGCAGTAAATGATAGGATTAAGAATAGGCGTTATCACTGTATAAAAAACCGCCACAACTCGATTAAGGGAAAAACTAAAACTGAGTTTTGGTCTCACGTACATAAATGTAATAGTACTATAATAAATAAACACAACTATTAGATGGGCAAAACACGTTGAAGCGGCTTTTTTTCGACCTGTAGTTGTAGGTATTTTAATGATGGTGACAATAATATACACGTAAGAAATCAAAGTCACCAGCAGGGAAGTCAGAATCGCTAAGGAAGCATTGAAAAACTCCATCATGTCTATGAGATAAGTGTTGGTACAGGACAACTGCAGAAGGGGAGGTGAGTCACAGTAGAAATGGTTAATATCACTTCCACAAAAGGGAAGTCGGGAGATTAAGACATTTTGGGGGAAGGTGGTGATCAAGCCTCCAATGACGGCACACAGGCTGCCTCCACGGCACATAGTACAATTCATCAAGGCTGTGTATTGCAGCGGCTGACAGATGGCTAGGTATCGGTCGTAGGCCATTAGGCTGAATAGGAAGCATTCGGTGGATCCCAAAGCAAAGAAAAAAAACATCTGCGTCATGCAGCCATACAATGAAATGGATCTCCCATGTGGTGTGATGGTGCTCAGAATTTTGGGGACAGTCACAGAGACATAGCAGATTTCTAGAAAAGAGAGCTTGCGGAGATAATAGTACATAGGAGTGTGCAGGCGCCTTTCTATCAGCGTAATAGTGATGATCACAGAGTTACTCAGGAGAGTTATTAGATATGTTATCAGCAGGAGGGAAAAAAAAATGTATTGCAAACTCGGAGATCCAGGAAATCCCAGAATTCTGAATTTAACCAGCTTACTATGATTAACATCCATCTGTATGGAGCGGGAAGATTAAAACACAGTTACTACATCATTACATGCTGCACAAAATATACTAGAACGTTACGGCAAAGTATCCTACTGTAAAATCAATCAAAACAAATGTCGTGTACTACCAATGAATTTAACTACTGACCAGATCAAGAATATGCGGGAAAAATATGGATTTAACTGGGATGAAACTTCTTTATCATATCTAGGGATTAATCTCAGCTACCCCCCCCCCCCCCCCCTGCAAAATATATGAAAATAACTTCCCCGAACTCCTAGAAATAATACAAAAAGATCTCCAAAATATACAGAAAACACAACTCACATGGGTAGGGAAAATAGCAGCCTTTAAAATGCAAACACTACGAAAAATATTATATTATTTCCGCTCCCTCCCTATTATTATTCCCAACAAATTTTTCACACAAATGAATAAGAAACTTAAAAACTTCATATGGAATGGGAAAAAACCTAGAGTTGCATTTTCTATTCATACTTCTAATAAAATAGTAGGAGGAATGGGATTGGCAGAAGTAAAAAACTATTATTATGCATCACTGCTAGACCAAATGAAACACTGGTTTTCCTCTTCGGAAGATAAACTATGAACAAATATTGAAAAAGAAGCAACACTAGGACATGACTTGCATGCACTATCTATGGCTAGCTACCTATTTAAAAAAAATCAACATACCTAATCTAATCAGTATTAAAGCCACCCTGATAGCATGGAAACACATATTATCCACAACTAAAACTTGGGTCATTATTAATAAATTACAAATACCAGTAAAAATAATAGACTACTGCAAAATCCACCTTTCATCAAAAGAATGGGTTCACAGGGATACAACTTCTTTAATGAACTGCCTTTGAGATTTAAAAAAATAGTATCAAGTAAAATAGAAAAATGTTCCAGACTAAAGAACTTCAATCCCCATAACAATATAACGATCCCTACCACCATTTGGCAATACCTAACTAACTACAAAGATCAGAAAGTAAGAGGTATCTCATTATTTTACGACCTCCTTACTATATACCCCATAGACTACAAAAACCCCCATATGATTAAGTCACAGGAGCCCAATGGAGGAAAGCAATATCAATATTCAGGAAAGCTTCCTCTTGTACTGACCATTGGGATAACTCACAAAAAATTCTAAATAGATGGTATCTGACACCATATAGGTTATCAAAGATATATCCCTAAGCTTCACTGGTTTGTTGGAGTAGTAATGTCAAATAAGAAGTCTTTACCATACCCTATGGAGCTGTAAAAATATACATAGTTTCTGGAATACTGTCTCAGTATTTATAGTGGATTTCACTGGCAATCTGATTGATCTCACTCCAGCCATGGCTCTTCTAGGAATAAACCTTGACATATACCCTATAATATATAGAACAATAGTTGCCCATACACTTATAGCAGCCAGAATCACAATTTCCAGTCTTTGGAAATTCTCTGAAGTTCCCAACTTATCCCAGGTTATAGCTAGATTGAATATTCAGGCACAATATGAACTAATGCTGGCATATAAAAACTTCTCTACAACTAATTTAAAAAAAAAAATGGCAAGCCTGGATTGTCCACCATAGAGCTTCTAATTACCTTAACCACTTCCCGCCCGGCCTATACCAAAATGATGGCCGGGTGGTGGTTCAGTTTTCCTGACTGGGCGTCATATGACGTCCATCAGGATAACAGCCACCGCATGCCCGTGGGGGCGCGCATCGCGGCAATTGGTGGTGCGGTGTGTCAGTCTGACACACCGCTACACCGATCTTGGTACAGAGCCTACGGCAGAGGCTCTTTACCATGTGATCAGCCATGTCCAATCACGGCTGATCACGATGTCAACAGGAAAAGCCGTTGATCGGCTTTTCCTTACTCACCTCTGACAGACGCGAGGAGAGGAGAGCCGATCGACGGCTCTCCTGAAAGGGGGGGGTCTGCGCTGATTGTTTATCAGCGCAGCCCCCCCTCGTATGCCCACACTAGACCACCAGGGAAGCGGGCAACATGTGGATGGCCAGGTATGTACCCCATGGCCATCCACATGTGCAAATTATGCCCACTCTGTGCCAATCAGTGCCCACAAATGGGAACTGACTGGCACCATTTTATAAGATGTAACATCAGTGATGCCCAGCAATGCCACCCATCAGTGTCCATCAGTGCCACGTATCAGTGCCCATCCGTGCCCATCAGTGCCTACCTATCAGTGCCCATCCGTGCCACCTATCAGTGCCACCCATAAGTACCCATCAGTGCCACCCATACAGTAAGTACCCATCAGTGCTGCCTACGAGTGCCCATCAGTGCCACCTATGAGTGCCCATCAGTGCCGCATACCAGTGCCACCTATCAGTGCCCATCATCAGTGCATCTTATATATTGAAAATTACAACAAGTTGATGGGTATACGTCTACAGTTTGATCCCAACCAGGGTAGGTGAGACCTGCTAACTTGAATCTGATATAATTTTGTTAATTGGTTACCTTTATACCTTTGTTAACTACTGTAAGATATTCGTATTCATATAACATATGACAGGAAATATGTGTTATGTAAATGTCTGTTTTGAATAATTGCTCTTTTTGTTAAGAACAATTTATAAATAAAAAGTAAAAAAAAAACAGTTAATACAACACTATTGTGACATGATCTGTGATATACAGTTTGGCTTCATGCACGTGGCCGCTAATGGCTGTAGAGCATAAAATAGGACAGTGTACAGCCGCCACCAGTCAGACTGTACAAATCAATGGCAGGCGTCGGTAACTGTATGCATGTATACCGAATGTCCATATGAGTGGATTTATGCGTACAGTCGCCACCTGCCTTTGATTTGGCCAGACACCAAAACCAGGTCTTTCCTCCAGTGCCCCCCTAGTCCCTATAGTGCCCTCTAGTCTTCCACAGTGTCCCTGCAAAGTCTCCAGTCATCTGGAGAAACCTCCAGTCCCTTCCAGAGACCCCATGCCTCACATTTTCCCGCAACAAGCCTCATAACCTATAGGGCCACCAAGTATGCTTCAGAGTCCCCAACCCTCCTCTAGAGCCCCCATCCAGAGCCTTCTAGCAGCTCAATGCATATCTGGCATTACCATATTTCTATTGTGCGAGTATAAACTTTTTTTTATTTTACTGTTGGGGCTTTGAAGGTCTTGGATGAATTTAGCAGGCCCTGGTCTCAAGAAGGCTGAAAACCACTGATCTAAGCATCATGTTTCAAGGTGAGATCCCCTTTGACAAGCATGCATCTAAGGCCGCTACTCCAATCCTGTGTTCGGATCACTTTTCAAAGGCAATTGGCAGGCAGTGGGGAGGCGATGTGACAATTCCTCATCTCCTGTTTTAACCCCATTTTTGCCCAAAAAATGCACCATAATTGCGTGCTTTGCAGGCGGTTGTGGGGCATTTGTGGCATTTCAATCTACCGATGGACTTCTGTACAACCAGCTTGTCAGATTTTACCCGTTTGATCAGCACCCCAGGCTATAGCTGCCACTGCTGGTCAAAATATTGTGATGGCGGGGAAACCTCCCCACTGTCAGAATACAATAGTTCAGCGGGAAGATTCCCCTATCCTCTTTGAGTGTGTGAGTGGGGGAATCAGGTTAGTTTTTCTCGTTCAACCCACTGGTTGAATAATTAAAAAAAAACAAAAAACTGACCAATATATGGGCCGCCTTACCCTGACCAATATGGAATAAGATAAATCACTAACACATGCATTCCATTATTACTGAGATCTTTGAGTGCGTTTCTTAGTTTCAATTTAAAGTACAAACTATTAAAAAGAATCTCAAGGTACCCCTGCATCAAATTTATTTAGGCCTTTATTTTTATCATTAAAAAAAAATCTGTGCAAGCAAAATAATTATGTGGCCAAAGAGTTGAAATCACAGAATTCTATATTGCTATACCTTAATAAGCTCTGACATGCTGATAGCCAACAAAATACTGTTCCAGAATACTGTAATACTTTATCTTCCTGGATATAGAAGTCTCTTCCTAGTGCAGGTGATGAACTTTTCAGGGTGTTGTACTGGGCTCTATGTTGCTTTTTGTTATCATTTTATGAAATCCTTTACCCAACATTGTTGTTGTTAGTTATATATGGAAATTGCACGTTCTGTGCCTTTCAGAAAAGCATTGCATGGATCCTCTGAGAAAAAAGTAATTGAGGTAAAATTATTCCAAAGCATGAATTGGTCCACAAGGAAATGTGTTTTTACCATATCTCCTGGGACAAAAGTGTCATGTCACTGTTATTGCCAAAAAAAAAAAAAAGTTTTCTAGAACACCTACTGTGAGTAACTAATCATCTTCAATAGAGGAAGATACTTCAAGGTAATTTCATAGCAGATCCATAAGTGAACAGAGATGAACAAACAATAGAAAATGTGCTCCTTTTGTGATTCGGTGGAGCAGACCCCATTATTAGTTTCACTTTTCCAAGTACAATAGTTAATAAAAAGCAGTTGCGTTGATGCTTTTTTGTTCACTGAGAAGCTGAGAATAGCAGTTGACCTCAAAATTCCAAGGTACTGGTCACCCAGTAGAACCCAGTAGGGGTCCCACTTTGAGAAGCACTGGGGCTTATGGCCAAAAAGACGGCTACAACGTGGACGCCAATTGCCGGGAGGGCGTCCCTGGACATCCTCCTGTTTACTTCCCCTGTGTATTGCCTGTGTCCCTTGGACACAGCCAATCACAGATCGTGCTAAATGGCCAATCACAGCGGCCATTTAGCACTCGATTGGAGTATCCAATGTGAGGTGATCTCATATGTAAACATATGACATCATCTCTCATTGCTGGCTCTCACTCCTCACACAGAGACAGCGTGTGAGGAGGGAGAGCTTCCGTGCTGCAGCGGTGAGTGAATACTCATACTAGTTACAGTTACACTACACAACATAGTGCCATCTTTCCCCTGTGCCACCTATCAGTGCCATCTGTCCCCAGTGCCACCTGCCTCCAGTGCCACCTGTCAGTGTCACGTGTCATCAGTGCCACGTATCAGTGCCATCTGTCATCAGTGCCACCTGTCAGTGTCACGTGTCATCAGTGACGCGTATCAGTGCCATCTGTCAGTGTCACGTGTCATCTGTTATCAGTGTTACGTGTCATCAGTGCCACGTATTAGTGCCATCTGTTATCAGTGCCACATATTAGTGCCATCTGTCATCAGTTCCATGTGTCATCAGTGCCACGTATTAGTGCCATCTGTCATCAGTGCCACGTATTAGTGCCACCTGTCATCAGTGCCATGTGTCATTAGTGCCACATATTCGTGTCATCTGTCATCCATGTCATGTGTCATCAGTGCCACGTATTAGTGCCATCTGTCATCAGTGCCACGTGTCATCAGTGTCACATATTAGTGCCATCTGTCATTAGTTTCACCTGCCATCAGTGCCACATATTAGTGCCATCTGTCATCAGTTTCACGTGTCATCAGTGCCACGTATTAGTATTTAAAGTAATGTATAGAAGGTAGGGCCCAAAAGTGACTCAAGCCCAGGGGCCCCCACCACCCTAAGTCCTGCCCTGACTCTAAGGTTCCTCCAGAGGTTGCTACGAGTTCCTTGAGCAATGAGCAATTGCTGCCTCTGAGATCCCACTGACACTACTGATCTTTTTAGCTATCTGTAAGGGGGTAATTCTTCCCACTGACCACAAGTGTAAAAAACATTCTTCCCATTGGCCATCACACTAAGGCAGTGGTCTTCAAACTACAGCCTGAGGGCCGGATACAGCCCTTTGCGTTTTTTCTTTTTTTTGGGGGGTGGGGGTGGGGGGGTGATCCTAAGGAGATTGACACCCCTTGGAATGTCTGTGAAGGGTCTCATTTTTTAGGTCATGGTATATCTAGTAGTAGTTAGTCATATTCATCTAGACTTATTTTGTAATGTTGATGATGTTTCTTTAGTTCTAATGAGTGTCAGGAGTATATCCCACCATCTATATCTAAACTGGGAACCTCTGACTGCTTAATCCAATCACCATGGAATGCTTCAGGGCAAATATGTCCAGGAATATCATGGGAGGTGTAAAGGTTATGAACAGAGGTTTGTACATCCAGAGGACACAACACTCAAACACAAGCAAAGAAACTTGGGGGTTTATTTACAAAAGCTGGAGAGAGCAACATCAGTCTCACTTCTGCATAGAAACCTGATCAGCTTCCAGGGTTTTTTGCCAAAGGTTAAAGTGGATGTAAACCCTCACATATACCCAGTGAAATGAACAGCCTCGGATGATACACAGAGATGAAACAAATCTCCCTACATAATTTTTACATGTATATCTGATGTCATCAGCTTTATATACTGTTTAGAAAGTGCACAAGGTGTTAGAATTTTCTCTCCCAGATTCCCCTGTGGGTATGGATTCTTGCCATACACCGTGAGACAGCTGATTGGAGGAAAGGAGCACAAACCCCCTCCACATAGGCAGAGACTTACAGATCTGTGCTGTAAATAGACCAGCTCTCTGCTAATCTATTTATAGCACCCCCCCCACACACACACACACACACACACACACACACACAAAACTTTCAGCCTGGTTTTATCACAGTTGACAGAACTCGCCAGAAGTTATGCTGATAACAGAAGAACAGAGCAAGAGAAAGCCAGGGGACTTAGTGCTTTGAAGAGAGAGAGGAAAACACTGCAGATACAGTATCTCACAAAAGTTAGTACACCCCTCACATTTTTGTAAATATATTATTATATCTTTTCTTGTGACAACACTAAAGAAATGACACTTTGCTGCAATGTAAAGTAGTGAGTGTACAGCTTGTATAACAGTGTAAATTTGCTGTCCCCTCAAAATAACTCAACACACAGCCATTAATGTCTAAACCGCTGGCAACAAAAGTAAGTACACCCCTAAGTGTATTAAGCGGCAAATGAAGTTTAATGTTGATAAATGTAAAGTTATGCACTTGGGGGCTAAGAATATGCATGCATCAAACATACTAGGGGGAATCAATGATGGAGAAGGATCTGGGAGTTCTGGTAGATCATAGGCTTAATAATAGCCTGCAATGCCAAGCTGTGGTTTCCAAAGCGAGCAAAGTCCTTTCTTGTATTAAGAGAGGTATGGACTCCAGAGAGAGAGATATCATTTTGCCCCTGTACAAATCATTAGTAAGACCTCATCTGGAATATGCAGTTCAGTTTTGGGCACCAGTTCTCAAAAAGGATATCAGGGAACTGGGGAAAGTGCAGAGAAGGGCAACCAAACCGATAAGAGGCAAAAAGGAGCTGAACTATTCATCCGGAAAGCCTCCCGATGACGCAATGCTAGGCCTGCCCCCCTCCTCCTCTGTGAATGAAACACTAAGGTCTCCTGGGGTATGTGATGTGCACATCCCAGGAGGCACAACGGGCATAGTACACGTCATTCAGCTAGGCGAATGATGGATATTGGAGGTGGGACCGAACCCTTTTTAAGAAAAAAAAAGGGTTAAGAAAAAGCCAATATTCGGGAAGAAGAGTGGAGGAGGGGTAGGCAGGAGGGACTTTTAATTTGAAGGTGAAAATCCGCTTTAAGGAAAAGGGACATTCTTTTGAGGACAGTGTGGTACATATTATGGACAAAGAGGAAAGTGGTTTGTTCAAATTACGAAACATCTTCAGCATTAAACAAGTACAGTTGACTGAGACTAACGACCATTAGTGATACTCCCATCAAGTGTTGGTTTCCCCAGTGGAATTCAGGGAAGGATTTCTCCTGACAGGATTGGCATTCTGGTGGTGCAGGCAATGCGAAAGGTAAGTATTCACTTACTTCTGTACAGATACAAATTGTTTAGGAAATAGTCAATTGGTGACAGGGTAACTTTAAAACCAGATTCCAGGAATTCAGCCACTTTGAAAAAAAAGTGAAGGTACACTATGAGTTAAGTGCAAGGAGGTGCATGACATCTTTTGGACTTATCTCTATTATTTATATCTTACAGGTTTATGGTTCTTCCAGAGCATACACTGACACTGTAAAAGAGGAGAGAGAGCTATGAGCTATGCCCACTTCTTCCCTTTGCTGCCCATTCAGAGAAGCCTTTGTATTTTTTTAACTCATTTACAAAATACAAAGGCTTCTGTGAATAGGCAGAAGGCATAGCAGTCAGCGCCGGGCTCCAGGAAATACAGTGGCAGCTGTCTTCTGGGAGTGCAATAAAACTGTCAGATGTAAATGATAGAGATAAGTTCAGGGTATGTCATGCACCTTTCTGGACTTAACTTATAGTTTGCCTTCACTTTTTACAAAGGAGCTGAATTCCTGAAATTCAGTGTTAATATGAGAATGGGCACGTACTTTGTTCCTCTGAGAAAGTTGAAGGGTAAGACAGGCTCTCTTTATAGACCTCAATCATGTTCCTGGTTCTAATATCCAAGACTTGCTGTCACAATTGATATATGATGTTTTGCCCTCCTCTTTGTTCTTATAGTCTAACATTTTATTTTTTCACCATAGACATATCAAGAATGAACAGCAATTATCTGTGTTTCCTGCTCCTCGCTGTTTTGGCAATTGGTGAGTGTTTGGATGTGAACTTTATGTTTTTACCCCCAAGACTATAAATCATAGATTTTTCTATGTTGCTTGGGCATTTAAAAGAAAAGTACAGTGTGTGTTCAGTGAGTGCAAATGGTAAAGCAGAACTAAACTCTTTCCATCCATATGAACTATTTGTAATTCTTATGCTGCTAACCTTAGTAAACAGATAGGAAGGTGTATTATATTTACTTGTTTTAAACTTTTACATGTCTTCAGTTGATTCCTGGTTTCTGGCCTAGGCCAAAATTATGTCATTCCTCCCAGGGGTCTTCATGGGAGGAGGAGCATTTTCAGCTAAGCACGCCCTCCTGTCTGCATGCCTGAGCTAAGGGCAGATGGATTCCAGGAAGTAAATGCTACATGAATCATCTGCCCTTACTCAAGATGGCAACAGCTAGAAATGCTAGGGGGAGGGGGTTTCAAAGTGATTTCTCAGCAAAATAAAGCATGAAGACATGGATGGATGGATGGATGGATGGGGGAGTTTGCGTTGAATATTAAACATTAATCAAACATCATTTTTGGTTTGTGGTGCTCAGATGCAGTTTAGTTCCACCAAACTGTTATTTATTTTTATTATTTGGAGTTTCTTTACAAATCTCATCCACAGAGGTGATTAAAGCTTAAAGTGTTACTAAACCCACAACAGTAAAATCAGTGTATATATGTAGTAAAGCATGTTTGTTATACTCACTGTGGTACCTAAAGTGGTTGTAAACCTTCATTTTAAAAACAAAAAAACAACAAACGTCATACTTACCTCCACTGTGCAGTTTGTTTTGCACAGAGTGGCCCCGATCTTCCTGTTCTGGGGTCTCTTAGAGGCGCTGGTGGCTCCTCCCCGCATCGAGTGTCCATGTTGGGGATGCGCTCTCCTTGCTGAACCCCCGTGCGGTCGTGCTTCCGTGTCCCGCATCTGTGTCCATTCACACAGAATGCAGGACTCGGCCCCGCCCCCCGGCGCCGCATCATTGGATTTCATTGACAGCAGCGGGAGCCAATGGCTGCACTGCTATCAATCTATCCAATCAGGACACAAGACACTAGCTAGTCCTCGTGTGCTCGTTCCCGGCGGGAGAAAAATCAGGGTCAGGTAAGTAAAACAGGGGCTCGGGGGGACTGCAGCAACACAGAAGGTTTTTCACCTTAATGCATAGATATAGTGAGTGCAGGTTCCTGGGTTTAGTAACACTTTAAGTTCAGGTAAAAATGTTTAAAAAAAAAAAATCAGAATAAAGAACGGTACTTATCGTATATACTCGAGTATAAGCCGAGTTTTTCAGCACATTCTTTAGGCTGAAAAACCCCCCCTCAGCTTATACTCGAGTGAAGGTACAGCCTCATTGTGCCCATCTGCAGCCTCACTGTGCCCATCTGCAGCCTCACTGTGCCCATCTGCAGCCTCACTGTGCCCACCTGCAGCCGTACCTTTGATAACTAAAACAGCAGGTGTCTTCCGCTGTGTCATGCAGTCTGTTCGACGGCCGTCCATTATAACAAAGCCCCGCCTCGTCCTCGTCTGTGATAGACAGGACACTGATACAATGCTGGGAAACTGTATCAGTGTTCAGTCTATCACGGACGAGGAGGAGGCGGGGCTTTGTTGCAGTGGACGGCCGCCGAACAGACTGCATGACACAGCAGAAGACACCTGCTGTTTTAGTTATCAAAGGTACGGCTGCAGATGGGCACAGTGAGGCTGCAGATGGGCACAGTGAGGCTGCAGATGGGCACAGTGAGGCTGCAAATGGGCATTGTTTACCCAGTAGCTGCTGCATTTCCCACCCTAGGCTTATACTCGAGTCAATAAGTTTTCCCATTTTTTTGTGGTAAAATTAGGTGCCTCGGCTTATATTCGGGTCGGACCATACCCGAGTATATACGGTACATGTAATGCAAGTAGTCCTTTGTGCTGGTGCCAGCTGTCCTAGTAAGAATCCAAAGATCCCTGCCCCCCACCCTTAACCCCCCCAGCTGTAATCTTCTGGTGCTGCGTGGGTTAACACAGAACCTGTCACAAGTACTTGTCAAGAGTGCCAACTATCCCCCCCCTTCCCCACCTCCTCCATTCCAAGAATCTGTACTATAGCTGCTATCAATGAAAAGTGCTCTATGATTGGAGGAGGTGGACCTCTCTTTCATCTTCCCATCCTCCATTCATAGATCATTTTTCATTGATGGAAGCTATAGTACAGATTCTATGGATGGAGGAGAGGGTGGAAGGGGCATGCATAGTCAGCACTCTTGATGAGAGGTTCCAGTACGCGGCATTAGGCTTTAAATCTAACAGGCATATGCCATCTGGGTGGCACTGGCACCATGTTACCACCCTAAATATGGGTGTAAAGTGGTATTAAGGTAGACTTAGCCTTTATATCAAACAGAAGCAATCCAATTTATCACACATCACATCCTGGACATTTGATATCAGGGCAGGGATAGCCTGGAACGTTGGTGGCAGATTATATACAGCCAGTTATTGCACGGATGGTGTAAAATGACTGTAATCTGCACATTTTTGAGCGCCTCATCGGAAGTAATGTTCGTGATGAACTTTACTCTTGATATATTTCTATCTCTTGTATGTTATGCAGTGCTGCCAGTGCGGGGGACTGTGATTACCCGTAGGGACGATGGTAAGTCTGAATACCCTGCATGTAAGATAACGCCATTCGGGAGGGTCAAACCAGGAAAAATAATGGTGCCCATGTCTGATGGAATAAGGAAATCCCTGCTCTGCAGGAGCTCTGCTGTCTGTGCTATATATTATAGAAGAGTGACGGTAGAAAAAAAACACAAGTGATCCATTGAGTCTACCCATTTTTTGATGCTTTTCGTTCCTTTTTAAAAAAAAACAAAACATTTTTGTTTAAGTCGATAGTTTAAGGGAAAGAAGATAATAGTGATATACAGTATGTATACATTCACTGGCCACTTTATTAGGTACACCTGTTCATTTGGTGTTTGGTGCATGCTTTTAACTACTACTTTGAATCACCTACTATCTACGGAAGCTGAATATTTTAATAGTCATCACATATGCTTTGAATAACATGTATGTCAGATGGAATTTGGTGGACTGACATAAGTGCTGTTATAACATGGGACTGATACAGTGATCAAACCGATTACTCTTATGTTAATATATTGTACACCTGTTCAATTGCTTGGTAACACAAATTGCTAATCAGCCAATCACATTGCAGCGACTCAATGCATTTAGGCATCTAGACGTGGTGAGGATGACTTGCTGAAGTTTAAACTGAGCATCAGAACAGGGAAGAAAAGGGATTTAAGTGACTTTGAACGTGGCATGGTTGTTGGTGCCAGACGGACTGGTCGGAGTATTTCAAAAACTGCTGATCTACTGGGATTTTCACGCACAACCATCTCTCGGGTTTACAGAGAATGGTCCGAAAAAGAGAAAATATCCAGTGAGCAACAGTTGTGTGGAGGAAAATGCCTTGTTGAGGTCAGAGGAGAATGGGCAGACTGGTTCCAGATGATAGAAAGGCAGCAGTAACACAAATAACCACTCCTAACAACCAAGGTATGCAGAATACCATCTCTGAATGCACAACACATCGAACCTTGAAGCAGATGGGCTACAGCAGAAGAAGACCACACCGGGTGCCACTCCTGTCAGCTAAGAACAGGAAACTGAGGCTACAATCCGCACAGGATCACCAAAATTGGACAATAGAAGATTGAAAAACCATTGCCTGGTCTGATGAGTCTTGATTTCAACTGCAAGATTCAGATGGTAGGGTCAGAATTTGGTGTAAAAAACATGAAAGCATTCATCCATCCTGTCTTGTATCAGCGGTTCAGGCTGGTGGTGGTGTAATCTTGTGGGGGATATTTTCTTGGCACACTTTGGGCCCCTTAGTACCAATTGAGCATCGTTTAAACACCATGGCCTACCTAAGTATTGTTGCTGACCATGTCCATCCCTTTATGACTACAGTGTACTCATCTTCTGATGGCTCCTTCCAGCAGGATAATGCACAATGTCACAAAGCTCCAATCATCTCACCACTGGTTTCTTGAACATGACAATGAGGTCATTGTACTCCAATGGCCTCCTGCAGTCGCCAGATTTCAATCCAATAGAGCACCTTTGGGATGTGGTGGAATGAGAGATTGGCATCATGGATGTGCAGCGGACAAATCTGCAGCAACTGTGTGATGCTATCATGTCACTATGGAGCAAAATCTCTGAGGAATGTTTCCAACATCTTGTTGAAACTATGCAATGAAGAATGAAGGCAGTTCTCAAGGCAAATGGGGGTCGAACACGGTACTAGCAAGGTGTACCTAATAAAGTGACCAGTGAGTGTATATATACTATAATACATAAATGGGTACACTAAGAAAAACATCAAAGGTGTAGTTAATTCGGGTTGCTATTTCAGTGGGGCAGCACTAGCAGCCTCGTAATGCACACACACCAGCTAGACAGAAAAGCCCCCCAAACCTCGCAAGTGCCAGCAGGACAGCACTAGTGCCCCCCCTACTGTGCATCCAGAAAACATATAAGGCAACAGGAACATGTGCATCCAGGAAGAAGCCAAGGACAGACTGGAGGCCAAGGCACCCTTCAGGTAGAAATATCACACTGTAATTTTCAGAGGCTGGTAAAGTTGGAATGGCTGCATAAAACAAGGGACAGGGGCAACAGGGTACAACTATATTTTTTCTTAGTTTTTGGTTTAATATCACTTTAAAATAAATATCACTTATTTTATATAAAGTTATTGGCACTGATAATCCTTACAGAACTATTCACACAATTCAACTAGAACTCCCATTCTTTCCTATATTTCTGTAGTTCAGTGTGTTTTTAGCTTAGTGCATTTTAAAGGTAAACTATTAGGTCCCTATCACATCTACACATGTGCACCACCACACGGGTTCTACACACTTACATACTGTAGGTGTAAATGTGCTCTTTGGTGCACACTTCAGTTCAGCTTACTGAATAATAATAAAACAAGTGTATTGCTAAATGTCCACTAGATGGCAGTACACAACTACTGAATTGTAGTACCAGACACACAGAATATTAATAGAGAACTGGGTGCATTGCATGCATTTAAAAGGGAATCCCTAGTCACAGCATACTTTAACTTTTTAACATCAGCATTGTAATAACAATACAAACAATATTTATTATTGACAATCCAAGATAAGCTTACTTGAAAAATATCCTTTCATGTTGTGACTGCTGCCTGTCTGTTTCCACAAATTCCTGGATTCCCAGCATGCTTTGCAGCTCCTCCTCCTTTTCTCAGGACTATAGATCCCATGGTACCTTGCTGCCTGCAAGCGGCGATTCCTGTACTGACCCCGTCTCCTGGAACTCCTCCTCTCAGAGGGCAGGCTCTGTGAAATGTGTGACACAGCAGCACCTACTCACAGGGCATAATAACTATGACCCCCCAGGCTTTTTCTGGCACTTTTTGTTCACATTTAACAATCACTTTTTTTTGTCACAAGGAATGTAAATGTCCTTTGTGACACAATAGGCATGTGACCGGTACTCTTTATGGAGAGATATGGGGTCTATAAGAGCTTGTTTTTAAAAGTCTTAGGCTTCATAATACACACAGCTGTACAGTGTGCAGAATCAAATTTGAATACTTTTCAAATCTAATTCGAATTTTGGAAGAGAATAAAATGGAATAGAAAATAAAGGAATAGAAAAGAATAGAAAAAAAATAGAATAGAAAATAAAAGAATAGAATATAATAGAGTAGAACAGAATAGAAAATAAAAGAATGGAAAAAATAGAATAGACATCAAAGGGATAGAAAAAAAGGAATAGAATAGAAAAGAATAGACTAAAACAGAATGAAATAGAATAGAAAATAAAAGAACAGAATAAAATAGAATACTATAGAATTAAAAAAAGGCATAGAATAGAATATAACTATCTTATAAAATTTGAATTTCAAATAGAATACATTTGAATTCAAATAGAAAAAAAGGAATAGAAAAGAATAGAATTAAAAAAAATAGAATAAAATAAACTAGAAAGAATATAACCCTCATCTGAAATTTGAATTTTCAAATAGAATAGAAAAGAATAGATTAGCATAGTTATAGAAAATAAAAAAATAGAATAGTAAAAAATCAATAGAAAAGAATAAAATAGATAGATTAAAAAATTATCTTCCAGAATTCCAAATTTGAATAGAATAATTTTGAATTCTAATAGAATAAAAAGAAAAACAATAGCATATAACCATCTTCCGAAATTCGAATTTCGAATAGAATAAATTTGATTAGAATGAAGAAGAGAATAGAGAATGAATAGGAAATGAAATAGAATAGAAAAAAATATAACAATATACGGTAACCATCTTCCAACATTCGAATTTCGAATAGAATAAATTTGAATTCTAATAGAATAGAAAATATTAGAATAGAAAGTAAAAGATTATTCTAGAAAAGAATAGAATGTAATAGGAAAAACAATAGAATAGAATGTAATATAAAGAATTTAACCATCTTCCAAAATTCGAATAAATTTGATTTAGAATTAAATCGAACTCAAATTCTGAAAACAAATTAAACAAATTTACCTAAACTAATTTATGTAAATAACGAATCAAAACAAATTTTTTCATTCTGCGCATGTCTACCTGGGGCCCGCGGTGTACAGCCACCCATTGAGGTGCATTGAGGTCATGCACCTGGGGGGGTTGCGTAAAGCACTTGCATGTATGAAGATGTATGCTCAGATCATCCACTATCTGCATCATGTGCGCATGCGGGTGCTTTATGCAACCCCTGGTGCACCGCGTACAGCCGCCTCTTCCAATGCAGGGCTCTGGGGATGTCACTCTGCAGGTTTTGCGTGCTGTACGGCCCCTGCATGGCTGTGTGCATGAAGCTGAAAAGTGTATGAAGAGAGTACAGAAAACAAAGAAGCAATTTTTTTTCACTACCTTCTGGAATAATGAATTTTTTCTGCATTAGGCGTTGTGAAATGACTTTGTTACAAATATAACAGTTCTATTTTTTATTGTAGACGACGGCGACACGGGTACTCCAGCCCCTGACGCAGGTAAGCAGACCTTTATATATCTGTTTCCAAATGTATTTGCCGGATACCACGGATCCCGTACATTTCCCGATGTAGCCAGACAGCTGTGGCCCCCCTGTACTTCGGGGCTCTATAGCAGTGACGCGGTCTGCTGTGCTGATAAACACCCTTGGCTGTACAACAAGCAGAAGATAGGAGTGCACACCGAAGATGCCCCATTCTAAAGGCCAGTACACACTATAATAAAATTGGACAAAAATTTCCGTAAGAGGAACAATTGGTCGATTTATCTGTTCGTTACTATAGTGCTTTAGGCAGCCGATTCTGACAAATAAAAAAGGAAGGTGCAAGCTAGAATTTTTTTTTTCCAGAAGTTAAAGTGGTTGTAAATTCAGAAGGTTTTTTATCTTAACGCATTGTATCTCCATCCAGGGATGTTGCACGAGAGCCTTGGCTTCCCAGGACTCTCCCTCCTCATTGGCTAAGACAGCATCAGGGTGCCATTGGCAATCAAAGTCAGTGAGCCATTGAGGAGAGAGAGGGGGCGGGGCCGAACCACGGCTCCTTGTCTGACTGGGCACACAGAGCAGCTGCTCGGCTTGGGTGCCCCCATAGCAAGGGATCAGGAGCGCCGGCAAGGAACCCAAGAATTAGCCGATCTGGGCTATTCTGTGCAAAACCATTGCACAGAGCAGGTAAGTATGACAAGTTTGTAAAGCCTCATTTTATTTCATTTAAAAATAACAATAACATTCACACCTATGCATTTTTTACTGCATTTTGCAGAAACACACTACAGTCCATTTAACATACTTTTCCTATGGTACACGTGCGTTTTTCAGCCTGTGTGTTTTTGGAAAGGGTCAGGGACTTTTGTTCACCACAGTAGATTGCGTTTTGCATGTAATAGACTTTAATGGAGTCGCACCAAAAACGAGAGTGTTGCGTTTTTGATGCTTTTTTGCGTTTTTTTTAAAATTTATTTTCACTTTAACACACTGTGTATAGCTGGTTGCTAAGGAGCTTGGGGAAGCTGGCTGCCGCGTCCTTGAAAGAAGACGCTAGTACAGGGGTGCGCAACCTGTCCCCCCACAGGCCACATGTGGCCCTTGACCGCAAACCAGGGAAGAGCACCTCAATTATATCCTGCGGGTTTGGTGCGCTTTCTGAAAGTGCACCAAAACTTCTGAATGCAGGAGTTTTGGTGCCTCTTCAGAAAGTGCGCCACACCCACAAGATATCATAGAAGTCTAGAAGAAATTGAATTGAAATAAGAGTAAATTGTAGTGCATCAATGTGAAAGCAGCCTTATAAGGAACTCAGGGCAGTAAGGGCTCATTTACATTTGTGGTTTGAGGGGCAGTAAAACCCCATAGTTGAGACGTGTTTTTAACACACACCCCCAACCACTGGTATAGCATCAGGGGTGGCAGTGGTGACCCTGCTCCATACTCAGGGGGCCTATGCAGCCTCCCTGTCTTATTCTGTTTTACACATGGACAGGAGGGGCGACGGAGTACATATACAGGAACTGATCCTCTCCATTCTCCTCCTGCAACTGCAGAAAGCCGGCTTCCCCTTCTCTCCCTCCCACTGGCATTTAGCAGCTGCAGCAGGAAAATGTCCATTTTGCTATTCAAAATAAAAAATTCTCACCATTCTGAACCATTTCATTTCATTGTGGTCAAGACCGATTACCAAATCACTTGAGTGGCCCTCGGCCTTCATAAAGTTGAGCACCCCTGCGCTAGTACGTAGCTATATTTGTCTACGTTTGTCTTTGTTGTTTGAGAATTTTCCAACAAGTTAATATCATTCTCGGTTACATCATGACACGCCCCTTCATTCGCACCGTCATGCATGACGATCCTTTGTCTGACTTTCCCACAGTGTGTACAAGGCTTAAGACTTCAAAACAGGCTTCAGCTTTTCTACCTCCCAGACCACACCCCTCTAAAGCAGTGGTTCTCAACCTCAGTCCTCAAGTGCCCCCAACAGGCCATGTTTGCAGGTTTTCTTTTCTCTTGCACAGGTGCTTAAAATGAGAGTCAATGGCTTGGTATTTTGGACATCTATTTTATGTAAGAGAAATTCCTAAAACATGGCCTGTTGGAGGTACTTGAGGACCAAGGTTGAGAACCACTGCTCTAATGCGTTTCACCCACTATTGTAATCCAGAAGTGGGTGAAACGCCTTAGAGGGTGTGGTCTGGGTGAAGGAAAAGATGAAGTTTTTGAAGTCTTAGAATCTGGCAGCTTCAGTATGAGCTAATATCTTCTGCTTGTTGTCTATACAGTTGGGCGAGTTTGGCCCCTGGGGAGCTGGACTGAAAACATTGGTGCTCTTATCTTTGTATTGGACCTCTGTCTGTAGGTGCAAAAATCGGCACCACCTTGATATACAGGTGCATCTCAAAAAAATTGAATATCATCAAAAGGTCATTAATTTCAGTAATTCAATTCAAAAAGTGAAACTTGTATATTATATAGGATTCATTACAGAATGATATATTTCAAGCATTTCTTTCTTTTAGTTTTGAGGATTTTGGCTTACAGCTAGTGAAAACCCCAAATTCAGTATCTCAGAAAATATTACATAAGATCAATACAAAAAAGGATTTTTAATACAGAAAAATATGTCCATGTACAGTATTGTATGCACTCAATACTTGGTCGGGGCTCCTTTTGCATAAATTACTGCATCAATGTGGCGTCGCATGGAGGAGATCAGCCTGTGGCACTGCTGAGGTGTTATGGAAGCCCAGGTTGCTTTGGTAACAGCCTTCAGCTTATCTGTATTGTTGGGTCTGGTGTCTCATCTTCCTCTTGACAATACCCCCTAGATTCTCTATGGGGTTTAGGTCAGGTGAGTTTGCTGTCCAATCAAGCACAGTGATACCATGATCAAGTATTGGTACTTTTGGGAGTGTGGGCAGGTGCAAAGTCCTGCTGGAAAATGAAATCAGCATCTCCATAAAGCTAGTCAGCAGAGGAAAGCATGAAGTACTCTAGAATTTCCTGGTAGAGGGCTGCGCTGACTTTAGACTTGATAAAACACAGTGGACCAACACCAGCATCTGACATGGTTCCCCAAATCATCACTGACTGTGTAAACTTCACACTGGACCTACTGCAACTTGCATTCTGTGCCTCTCCACTCTTCCCCCAGACTCTGGGATCTTGATTTCCAAATAAAATGCAAAATTTACTTTCATCCAAAAAGAGGACTTTGGGCCACTGACAACAGTCCAGTCCTTTTCTCCTTAGCCCAGATAAGACGTTTCTGATGTTGTCTCTGGTTTAGGAGTGGCTTGACACAAGGAATGCGACAGTTGTAGCCCATGTCCTGCATATGTCTGTGTGTGGTGGCTCTTGAAGCACTGACACTAGAAGTAGTCCACTCCTTGTGAATCTCCCCCAAATTCTCGAATGGCCTTTGCTTCACAATCCTCTCAAGGCTGCGGTTATCCCTGTTGCTTGTGTACCTTTTTCTACCACACCTTTCCCTTCCAGTCAACTTTCCTTTAATATGCTTGGATACAGCACTCTGAGAACAGCAAGCTTTTTTAGCAATGACCTTTTGTGACTTACCGTCCTTGTGGATGTTGGTGTCAATGACTGTCTTCTGGACAACTGTCAAGTCAGCAGTCTTCCACATGATTGTGTAACCTACTGAACGAGACTGAGAGACCATTTAAAGGCTCAGGAAACCTTTAGGCTGGGTTTACAGTATTGCAAATTGGATTTGGCTTTCCCCACATCCAATTCGCATAGCAGGAGATTGCGATGATCTATGGAACCGGTTCACACATCTTTGCAGCGGTTCCGGTGTGAATTGCACAGAAGCCTTGTACGTCTTTTGGTCAGTTTCAGGTCCCAATTCAACCCAAAATTTGGTCTGAAATCGGACCTGAAACGGTGAATGGAGATGGACCAGACTCCTGCAGTGAGCCGCTGCAATCTCTAGTGTGAACCCAGCCTTACAGGTGTTTTGAGTTAATTATCTGATTAGTGTGACACCAGAAGCCTACAATATTGAGCTGTTTCACATCATTTTAATTTTCTGAGATGTTGAATTTTGGGTTTTCACTAGCTATAAGCTATAATCATCAAAATTAAAAGAAAGAAATGCTTGAAATATATCACTCGATGTGCAATGAATCTATATAAGTTTCACTTTTTGAATTGAATTACTGAAATAAATGAACTTTTTGATGATATTCTAATTTTTTGAAATGCACCTGTACATGAGGAGAAAGTGAATAAATGGCTCTTTATGCAGAGGGAAGGAAGGAACCTACAAAGGGTACATTTTTTCAGCCACCCTACCCCTATGTGCTAAGATTAGAACACGGCCACGAGGTGTCCTCATTCCATTTGTTCATGCATGGTCATAATCTTGGTTGGTTGGTTGGTTGGTCGGTCATAATCTTGGTGGTGGGTTGGTTGGCCATAATCATGGTGGGTTGGTTAGTCATAATCTTGGTTGGTTGGTCAGTAATAATCTTGGTGGGTTAGTTGGTCAAAATTTTAGTTGGTTCGTCATAATCTTGGTGGGTGGGTTGGTTGGTCATAATGTAAAACATATACAAAGATTTCCAAGCTCAAATTTACAAACCAGCCAGCGACCAACCAAATTGACCTGCCTAACAATATGTGTCAAGAACAGGGGTTTAATCTGCACACATTTGCAAATACATGCATAAACTACAGAACCCTTCAAGGCACCCTGTTTTTTCTAGTCCCTTACTCTAACTTCTGAATCGCCACAATAGGAGCACATGCATTTTAATGGTTAGTCAAAGGGCAGGTGAGCCTGGAAGGAGCCCATCCCTCCTTAAAGGTACAGGGGCACACTAAACACCCAGCACATAGCACTATGGCAGCAAAGATTTTAGTGCATTGCCTGACCAATATAATCAAAAATACAAACAAGTGGCCACTGCCCCCACCTATAACTGGTCTTTGCAGCAAGGGGCACTGGAAGGGAGACGTAAGTCAAACAAATAAAAAAAGATTTCCAAGCTCAAACTTACCAACCAAAAATGCATGTGCTCAGAAGTTAAAGTCAGGGATTACAGAAATCAGGGGTCCTTGATGGGGCCTGTAGCTTACGCATGTATTTGCAAATGTGTGCACACTAAATCGCTGTTCTTAACGCATATTGTTAGACAGGTCAATTCGGTTGGACGCTGGCTGGTTGGTAAGTTTAAGCTTGGAAATCTTTTGATTTGTTTGACATATGTCCCCCTTCCAGCGCTCCTTACTGTAATGAACAGTTATAGGTGGGGGTAGTGGCCACTTGTTTGTATGGTTGGCCATATTCTTGGTTGGTTGGTTGGTTGGTCGGTCACAATCTCGATTGGTTGGACAGTAATAATCTTGTTGTTTTGGTTGGTCATAATCTTGGTTGGTTGGTCATAATCTTGGTTGGTTGGTCATAATCTTGGTGTTTTGGTTGGTCGGTAATAATCTTGGTGGGTTGGTTGGTCATAATCTTGGTGGGTTGGTTGGTCACAATCTAGGTGAGTTGGCTGGTCATAATCTTGGTGGGTTGGTTGGTTAAAATCTTGGTTGGATTTGTTTAGAAAGTGTAATGTAACCTGTCTGTGTTCCAGTTGACTCTGCGGATAAAGGTACACCAACCACTGGAGGTAAGCAAATATAACAAATATATAGATTGTAGAAAGAACATCTGCAGCGTGATGCATATCACATAAATTAGCGCAAACCACAGAATTGTTGTTTAAAGAACAGTACATGGTAGCTAATCAGAAACCCTCTCCAGGGCTTGTTCACCCATCCAGCCTACCTGAACTGGGGCATGCGGCAGCTTGAGGATGTACACATTCTTTGGGGATGCTTTGCTTTGTGGCTGCGAAAATCAAATGGTAGGTCACATTTGGCCTATTCAAGTAAATGATCTGCACTGCAACCACGTAGATGTGACGCAGTGGGTTGGCTTTTTTAGGTTAAAAGGGGAGGTGACATCACCTCCTTATCGCCTGTCGAATGCCTCTAAAAAAGCATTCTATTGCAGATTATATTTACAAAGGGATGGTGAGATCTGCTGCATGTGGACATGAGCCATTTGAGGGTTTGTTAAATATTAAAAATAATTTAACAGCTTCCCAACCAACCGCCGCAGTTATGCTACAACAGGTTGGCTCCCCTGCGTTTTTTTCAAAATTGTCGCTCTTTTTTTGTTTATAGCGCAAAAAACAAAAACCGCAGAGGTGATCAAATACCACCAAAAGAAAGCTCTATTTGAAAAAAAAGGATGTCAATGTTGTTTGGGCACAGCGTCGCACGACCGTGCAATTGTCAGTTAAAGCGACTCAGTGCTGAATCGCAAAAAGTGCTCTGGTCAGGAAGGGGGTAAATTCTTCCGGGGCTGAAGTGGTTAAAAAACAAAATAGAGATTAGCATATGACTTAATTATGGTTTTTACTTGCAGCCAGAAGATGGCGCTCTATGCAAGCTCAATCCCTTTTGTGACAGCTGAATTGTAGTCGTACAATACAGCCGTTCTTTCATTTTACCTGAAACTGTTCCATGCATTGCCATAGGTTGACCTGTGTTACATTAAAGAGTAACTCCACTTTTGTCCCTCTGGGTAATCTATGTACATTGCTGGGATTTTATCAAACTTTGTTGCAGATTTCTACCGTGTTGTGAGGAACATGTGGTGGCTGCCTTAGTTTTCTTTCTTTTTTTAGTTTTTTTCCCCCTCTGTTTTCCCCTGGTGATCTGTACAGTAACACTCCTCCTGTGTTAGAGTGCCCCCACTCTGGATGAAGAAGCACAAGGGGCACCTTTGGACAGCAGCATTGTCAGTCTGGGGGGGGGAATGGAGTATTAGATGGGCTAGCAGATTTAGATGCACTAAAAAATTGAATCCAAACTCCAGCTAATACTTTATAATCAGTTGCAGCAAACAGGTTTTCTTTCCTTTTGGGATAAAGATTTTACATAATTAAAAAAAAAGCTCATCATAAGCACCCCTGTCAGTGGTAAATGGTTTGTCTCATCCCTGTAAACTGATACATTCTGCTGGACTGCTTACTAACAGATTTACTGGCTGGATCACCAGATGAAAGAAAGCCTAAAAAAGAAAATGAATGCAGCCATCACATCTAGGAATTGATAAGCTGCTGTATAAGAAATGTTTGATTTAATGTTTTGGGAAGTGCGGGAAACCTCACCATAGAAGGTGTCATGCAAAGTGACATGTAAGGTGACATGTAAGGTGACATGTAAGGTGTCATGCAAGGTGTCATGCAAGGTGACATGCAAGGTGTCATGTAAGGTGTCATGCAAGGTGACATGTAAGGTGTCATGTAAGGTGTGATGCAAGGTGACATGTAAGGTGTCTTGCAAGGTGTCATGCAATTGACATGTAAGGTGTCATGCAAGGTGTCATGCAAGGTGACATGTAAGGTGTCTTGCAAGGTGTCATGCAATTGACATGTAAGTTGTCATGCAAGGTGTCATACAAGATGTCATGCAAGGTGTCATGCAAGGTGACATGTAAGGTGTCTTGCAAGGTGTCATGCAATTGACATGTAAGGTGTCATGCAAGGTGTCATGCAATTTTACATGTAAGGTGTTTTGCAAGGTGTCATGCAATTGACATGTAAGGTGTCATGCAAGGTGTCATGCAAAGTGACATGTGAGGTGTGATGTAAGGGGTCATGCAATGTGTCATGCAATGCATCGCACAGATGTGAAAGGTCCCTTAAAGTTTTCAGCCATTTTTTTGGCATTTATGTAAATTCATTGGGTATTGTCCCAAGAGGGAAATAAGAACACAGAATGGGATTAGTTTCTGAAGCTAACCTGCGTGTTCTCGATGCTTTTGCTGATATAACTCATCCAGACCTCAAGCAGCAGCTCACAAGCCACAGGTGGCCCCCGGCTCCCTTTCGTGTGGCTCCACTTTCTGCAGGTGCTCAGTGATTGTCTATCTGAAACCTGCTGCATCACACATCTCCTGCCAGTGTGACACGAAAGGTTACGACTGATTTTCAGATCATCTCATAGAGGGGGCTGCTTCACACCCGTCCAGCTTTTATTTATTTATTCATGCAAAACCATTATCGTATCCCTGGAAGTAACGCACACAGAAGTAAATGGCGTTAAACTGTCAGTAATGCACACAGAAGTAAATGGCGTTAAACTGGCAGTAACGCAATCAAATAGACGGTGTTCAACCGTCACTACACTGACGCTATCTGAACTGTCCCTACTCTAGCTATACACTAATGTAAAGATTACTGACACGGTCTCACTACACTGAAACTATATGAGCTGTCCCTACTACACACTAATGTATGTATGAATGACACGGTCTCACTACACTACAATGAAACTATCTGAGCTGTCCCTACTCTAGCTGCACCCTATGAAAAGCTGAATGATGGTCCTCCTCACTACACTCACACTATCCCTAGACTGACACTAAACTAATATTCTACACTGACAATAGAAGCAAAATAGCACAGTATAGCACACTAACTAACTGATAGCACTGAACAGAGCCCTGTTCTATCTCTCTCCACGCTGAAATCACACTGAAAATGGCTGCCATTGAAAGAATACTTTTATACTGTGGGGCGGGAATGAGACACGATTGGCTAAAGTCATGATGACAGTGTCCAATCATGACTCTGACAGTGCTCTGTGCCCTGATCAAGGCTTGCAATGCACTGTTCAGCGGCGCAATGCATTGTGGTCGGTTCTGGGGGCCGAACAAACGGTCGAATGACCCGTATTATAACTGTCTCCTGAAGCATGTCCCAAGTCTCCAACAGCTCATATAGCATGTCTGCAGTCTCTGACCATCTCTTGTATCATGTCTGCAGTCTCTGACCATCTCTTGTATCATGTCTGCAGTCTCTGACCATCTCTTGTATCATGTCTGCAGTCTCTGACCATCTCCTGTATCATGTCTGCAGTCTCTGACCATCTCTTGTATCATGTCTGCAGTCTCTGACCATCTCTTGTATCGTGTGCAGTCTCTGACCATCTCTTGTATCATGTCTGCAATCTCTGACCTGCTTCTGTACCATGTCTGCAGTGTCTGACTGTCTCTTGTATCATGTCTGCAGTCTCTGACCATCTCTTGTATCATGTCTGCAGTCTCTGACCATCTCTTGTATCATGTCTGCAGTCTCTGACCATCTCTTGTATCATGTCTGCAGTCTCTGACCATCTCTTGTATCGTGTCTGCAGTCTCTGACCATCTCTTGTATCATGTCTGCAGTCTCTGACCATCTCTTATGTCATGTCTGCAGTCTCTGACTATCTCAGGTATCATGTCTGTACTCTCTGACCAGCTATTGTATCATGTCGACTGTCTCTGACCATCTCTTGTATTATACATATTGTCTTTGACTATATCGTGTTAGGTGTCCACTGTCTCTGACAATTAATATTCACTGAATTTTAACGTGTGACTCTTTGGTGATAATGGGGGGCCACACTAGAGGCTCCCACATCAAGAAAGTTCACTGCTCTACAATGCTTGCTGCTGACTCTGTCTGCAGTTGTGGGGTTGGGCCACCAGATGGAGCCATCCCCTTGGTTACTTTTTGCCTAGTGTCCTCCCCATGCAGATGGCACTATAACCCTCTGGTTCTAATCAAAGTGGTGTCCCTCCAGAAAAGAATATTACAGAGAGTACAGAAATTTTATTTTTTTCACTGAGAATAGCAATGGCAGCCAATATATTAATTGGAGGTTTTCACATTGTTTGAAAATCTTTTCAAGTACTATTTTTTTTTTTTTTTGCTGTCATGTTTGAATGGGACTCACAAGCTGAGGGGGGTCTGTACTATGCGTCAGATTCCACCCCCCAATCTTCATCCTCTCTTTTTTTTTTTTCTCTGGCAGGCTGTAAGGAGGTGGAGTATCCCTGCACTCGGGTGTACTCCGTACAGAAGCCGGTCAAGCAATGCATCAGCTACTTGTGTGTCACCAGGTACGACCAAACCCTTTAAATTCAGCTCTGCTAGGAGAACAAGCAATTGCTTCTGGATTTGTAAAGACCCCGGGCTTAAAATTGCTTTATTTTTATGCTTTATTTTGCTGAGAAATCAACTTGAAAAACAACCCCCTAGCATCTCTGGCTGTGGCCATCTCGAGTAAGGGCAGATGATTCGTGTAGCATTTACTTCCTGGAATCTATCTGCCCTTAGCTCAGGCATACAAGCAGGAAAGGGTGTGCTTAGCTGAGAAACCTCTCCTCCCCTCCTGAAGACCTCTGGGATGTATGACATAATTTGCCTATGCAAGAAACCAAGAAGTAACTGAAGAAACATAAAAATAAATTGTTTAAAACAAGTAAATATGATATACCTTCCTATTTATTTACTAATGCTAGCAGCATAAGGATCAAATATAGTCAATGTTGAGTGAAGTTCCACTTTAATATAAGGGGGATCAAACATAGAAAATAAATATTTAACTTGCTTCTCACTTCCCCAGCAGCCGTTGTTATCCTCCGCTCCCACTGCAGCCCCAGATGAACCTGTAATGTCCTTATATACAGTGCAGAACTCTTGCAAGTAGAACCAACGCGTTTCGAGAGACTTGCCTTCCCCTTTCAGGGCCTCTGCTCCACAACACGCCGGCATGCTGTAGATCCGCTAATCAAATTTATTTTACCCTCTCGGAGCCTAACCGCTCTCCATGAAATACAGCCATGAAGAAGCAGGAGGCAGTTCCCCTGAAACGCTTTGCTTCTACTTATATTCTTTTATCCTAAATAAACAATTATAATAAATCACCAAGTGATGCATTTTTCTGGATACAGGGTGCTCCTCTTTAATCACCCAAGTGTTCTAAGCAGTAACAGCCACATTCCTGTTATCAAAAAAGTAGCAGCCCTAGACCCCAATGGAGTCGATCACCTACCACCTACAGATGGGGTATAACCCATTGGAAGCAATTCCCTCTATACCCTTCACATACAATCCTGTCTCCAGGCAGTCTCCAGCTGCACAAGTCCAGCACTGCCCCCCCCCCAACTTGTTAGCACATGAGCACTCTATTAAGGGATCTATTAATAAATTCAGAACTGCCTTCATTTGTGTTTTTAAGAGGAGAGTTGAGTTCCTTTTTAAATACTATGAAGATTAGGGACCAATTATCAATGGTTGTATCAACACTGACATTTCTATTCTCTTTTGGAAGTGTACGTCGTGTATACATGGTGAACAAAGAGATCTGTAAGCGGATTATGTGTAAGGAGGACGAAGTTATACAAGGTGAGTGCTGTTTGTTACAACCAGTAGGTTATGGTCGATTTTACTCTGTTTGTTTAAAGAAGTCTCCTGAGCTTTGAAAAATTAAATACTGGTTTATAGATGTATTTAGAATTACCTGTGCTTGCTTTTCACAAAAATTTCTGAATGATTGTGCAGAAACTCCCTTCTTTATTTCTTTCATTCCTGACTGTTAGCTCCTCCCCTGCCAGAAGCCCAATTTGTGCACATTCCTATTGTTGAGCTCAGTTGCCACTGCCTCCTATGAAGTGAGTGCACCTGTCAGGCATTCCTGTTGGGTGCGCTGACATCATTCAAGTGTGTCGGTCTAACAGACGACTTTCAGAGGCTGCCCTGTGCTGTCAACAGTCCTCTGCATATGTGTACTAATGGGGAAACAGAGGCGAGCGCTGACATGCCTCCTCCCCCTGCATGACTATTGACTACACATTGTTATTGCTTCCACCCGCTCTGCTATGAGCACGCCTCTGGATCTTTGCCAGGCAGGAACTCTGACACATCCCCAATCTCTGTATACATTGTGATGGTTTTGGGCGAGCTCCTGGTGCTGAAGGCTGAAGGCAAGTGCTGTCATTGAGTGCTAATTAATTGTCTACAGAGCAGCATAGTTGGACAGCAGTGGTTGGGGGTGGGAGGGGGGAGCACACAGTTGATCACACAAGCTCTGGATCCACTGAACCTATCAAAACAAGAGAAAGTGCTACATGCATGCGTACATGTCAGGACTTCCTCTTTAGTAGGGACTTTTTACCTGCCAAAGGATTTGTATTTCTGTCCAACCAGTCCTGAAATTTTCACAGCTCTATCAACATGGTGACCTAACTTTTGCTGTAGTTATGTAATGCAGATGGGTCACCCTCCTCCATCCTGTGACTGGGCAGTGAAGGCACAGCAACAGGCTAATTAAGTTGTGTTTCTGTTATCTCCTTTTGTCAGCATGTTCCCTGTCAGTAAATGTAAATGCAGGCACCTTATTGGCTCCTAGTGCCGCCCCTCCCAGTTTGAGTGCTGTTGTTTAACAATAAGTCAAATTCAGTTACTCAGTGTTTCATTCTTGTGCTGGGAGCAAGGAGAGGAAGCTCTATGATGATTTTGAGTTTCCAATGGGTGGAAGACTCTCTCCTCAACCACATGTGCCCGAGTGACCAATCAGCAGCACTGTTAGGTGGGAGAAAAGTATGTCAGATGCTCCTACATACTTGGAAGTACCTGGTATTTCTATTTGACTTTGTTGTCTGAACCAAGAATCAAAGAGAATGAATGGGCTGCTGGTGGGGTTGACATTAAAGTGCACCTGTTGTTTTGCCCTACTTGAAGGCTTGAAAGCACAAGGTCTCTACACAGGGGTACAGACAGGGGGGACTGACAATTCAGCCACTCGGGCACTGCTCGAGGGCCCCGGGCCACTAGGGGGCCCCATCAGGGTTGCCAGCCTCAGTAAAACCAGGGACAGTATGTAAAAAAATCTGTTTTTTTTTTACATCTGTCTCTGAAATGTCCCTTACCGATATCTTTTTGGTCTAAAAATCCCAAGATTATAGCTGCCCCACCTCTCCAGTACCTTCTCAGCCAATAGAAACATGTCTGTGTATACCGTGTGTACGTGTATGTGTATACTATGTGATTTTATACTGTGTGGCCCCATAATCTCTGATTGCCCGGGGGCCCCATAATCTCCTATTGCCCAGGGGCCCCATGAGTTGTCAGTCCGCCCCTGGGTACAGATGATGATGGATGAAAGGGAAAGCCTCCTTAGTCTTTGATCATCCACTCCTTCCTCTTCGTGTTCCCCTCTGATAGGGCCACAGGAGCTCTGGTTTGGTTGGTTGCAATCCAGCGCATCTATTAGTTTGTTTTCTAGCACCTCCTGTAGCCTAAATAACTGTTTATGTATACTGTACCTGGATGAAGATTTTTAAATGTTGACATCGATAGAATGTAGAAACATGTTTTCCTGTGGTTGGGATATGAGTTGCTATGCATCCGCCTGGGAAGGAGCATGTACAGCCCATGAGGAACAGTCTGTATTACCATGAATGGGCTACTGGTGGGGTTGGCATTGAAGTGCACCTGTTGTTTTGCCCCACTTGGAGAAAGCACATGGTCTCAGTCTATACACAGGGGTACAGACAATGATGCATAAAAGACAAAGCCTCTTTTGTCTTTGACCATCTACTCCTTCCTCTTAGTGTTCCTCTCTGATAGGGCCTCAGGCTTGGTTGGTTACAATCCAGTGTGTGTATTAGTTTGTTCTCAAGCACTTCCTGTAGCCTGCATAACTGCTTATACTGTACCTGGATGAAGTTCTTATATGTTGATATTGGTAAAATGTAGGCAAATTTTCCTGCGGCTGGGACATTAGTAGCTATGCACAAACCTGGGAAGGAGCATGTACAACCCATGAGGAGAAGTCTGCATTGCCATGAATGGGCTGCTGGTTGGGATGGCACCTGTTGTTGTTTTGCTTCATTTGGAGAAAGCAAAGGGTCTTTCTACACAGGGGTATAGGTGATAATGGATGAAAGAGAAACCCTACTATGTCTTTGGCCATCCACTCCTTCCTCTCTGTGTTCTCCTCTAAGGAGCTTAGGTTTGGTTGGTAACAATTTAGTGTGTGTATTAATTTGTTCTTAAGCACCTCCTGCAGCCTGGATTACTGTTTATACTGTACCTGGATGAAGTTCTTTTATATGTTGACATTGATAAAATGTAGAAACATGTTTTTCAACGTGTGAGATATGAGTAGCTATGCATCTGACTGGGGAGGAGCATGTACGGCCCATGAGGAGCAGTCTGCATTACCATGAATGGTCTTCTGGTGGGGTTGGCATTTAACTGCACCTTTTGTTTTGTCCCACTTGAAGGAAGCGTGAGGAACAGTCTGCATTACCACCAGTTTTGATCAGCACCTCACTGCTTGTCTTTTTTGTTTTTTTTCCAACATAGATGAAAAGTGTCGCCAGCTAGCCGGACTCCCGCCACGGCGCCTCCCGCCACCAGAGGAAGAGACTGTGGATGGAAATTAAGCAAACTAAAACTGCAATGAACCTCAATTATAACCCCACTCAGTATTATAAAGCCCAACCCTGTGCCCCAGTTTAAAGAGCACTGACATTAGATTAAAGAATGACATGTTTATATCCTTACACTCCCTTGTTCCCAGTAGTAGTATTAAGCCGATTTTGTGGATTATTTACTGTAGCCAGCCTGGCATTGAGTGACAACCAGTGGCACTATGGGGTTGACAATGGAGCAGACCATTATTCTGCAACTCCTTTCATCAAAAGCCTTCTTTATGGAGTCACATTCAGTCATACTGCTGACTGGTACTTGATCATTCACACACAGTGGGAACCTGTTATGAGAGGCCTATGGGGATTTTTTAATTGCAGGGTATATCCATCTTCTGAATTGTGTAGGCTTCCATTGCTGACCTCCTTCTTAAAATGCTAGTTCCCTTGCTGTCGTGCTGATCGGTGTTACAAGGTTACCTTGTACAGTCTGAATGATCACTGGGGAGTGGATACTGAGGAAATTTTTTCACCTGCCTGCAACAGACTGATGGCATGATTCCCTAAGGTTTTTATGCTCTGCTTGAACTCTGTGGGTTGAGGCTCAAAATGTTTTTTGTAAAAATAACAGTAAAGCTTTTTATATATGTATTATACTATTGACGTATATTGTAACAAGTCAGAGATGTATTCATCCAGACTTTTTAGGTTTATAATGGAAGGTAAAGCAACAGGTTTACTTTAAGGCCCCCTTTCCCGCCAGTACATACACAATGTGTCCAAAAGCATGTGGACACCTGACCCTCACATATGAGCTTGTTGGACATCCTATTCCAAAACCATGGTCATTAATATGGAGTTGGTGCCCCCTATGTGGCCATAACTGACTCCACTCCTCTGGAAAGGCACAAAATGTTGAAGTGTGTCTATGGGCATGTGTATCCGTTTTGCCAGAAGAATATTTGTGAGGTCAGGTATTTATGTTGGGTGAAAAGACCTGGCTCAAAATCGGTGCACCAATTCAACCCAAATGTGCTCAGTAGAGCTGAGGTTAGCCATTCTTCCACGCCAAAGTCAACAAAACATATCTTTTTGGAGATGGCTCTGTACATAAAGGCTCAGTCATCATGGAGCAGAAAAGAATCTTCACCCAACTGGTACCACAAGGTTGGGATGTGTGTCTGTTTTGCAAGAAAAACATTTGTGAGGTCAGGTGATGATGTTGGGTGAGAAGACTTGGCTCAAAATTAGTGTTCCAATATAACTTAAAGATGGTCAGATAGTGTGTTCAGGTCAGCCTGTTTTCCACACCCAACTCAACAAACCTTTTTAGAGCTGGCTGTGTACACAAAGGCGGTCTTGATTGAGTAGAAACTGGCCTTCACCCAACTGGTACAACAATGTTGGAATGTTTGTGTTAATAGTACCCTTTATTAAAAACTCCTGAACTTAATCATTTGGGAGAGGTGTACACAAACATTTAGCCATGTAGGTAGGTGTGAGGGTTAAATGTCTACAGATATTTGGCTATATAGTGTATCTATAATTCTTTCCCTAGTTGCCCAGCTGGAGCCCAAAAAGGAATCCTTGTGTAAGCTCTAGATAAGACTTAAACAGGGCTAACGGTCTAACATCCCCTATATGGCATCACTGAGCCAATCAATATGTACCAACAATGTCACATGCTCCTTCATGCCTAGAAGTACTTAGAAGTTTCTTCACTCCCTGCAACTATAGGGAGTAGTGGAAGAGTGAAAGGGGACCTTCACCCAATAAAACTACTTTTGAACTCCTTGTTCCTCCCCCTCCCAACTCCATAATGACTTTTTTTTTTAAGGTTTTCTAGATGATGTAGCCACCCCCAACCGCCCTTGCACATGTGCATATATGCCACATGTCCTCGGGATCTAACAGACTGCGCAGTTGCAACAGTTTCCCATGCATGTGCACAGATGCCATGAGGATAAAGGTCTTAGATACCAGTGTTGTGCAGGAAATCAAACATTTTGGAGGTGGTCTGTGGGAATTTGTGTCTGTTCCACTAGACGAACATTTGTGAGATCAGGTACTAATGTTGAGCAAGAACTCCTCGCTCAAAATTTTTCCAAATTAACTCTAAAGGTGTTGAGGAGGGTTAAGGTCAACCATTCTTCTGTTGGCTATGCAAGACCTGACACAAGATAATATAAAATTGCGGCATGGAAGAGGAGGGGCAGGGTGAACATATCGGGGGACCAAAGTTCCTCTTGGGCCCCTTTCACGCGCAATCTGATTTTACTCAGTAGGGGATCTGCCCGCTAATCCTCTGCTGAGCTGAGCAGAGCAGCCAGTTGACAGCTCTGCTTAGAGCAGACACAGCCCACTCTGCTCTATGGGCAGCCGGATGAAAACTGATCGCCTGCCTGTTTACACCCGACTGCCCTCCGAAACAATCCAGCCAAATGGAGGGGAACGGATCCCTTTCTGTGTTTTTTTTTTTTTTTTGCCAGATTGGACCCAGAGGTAGCCAGGTGTAAATAAATGGTCACAAGTCTATTTACATCTGGCGCTCCATAGAGGAAAATAGAGGGTCCGAAAGGAAAGGGGCATTATAAAGAAAAGGTGAGTATGTGATGCTGGGAAGGGCATTAAAGAGAACCTGTTTCTTTGCCTTCCATGAGTAAAACACATGTTTGCTTTAGGTGTTGGAGGTAATTAGGGAAATGTTCACTATTTTGGAGTTCAGGTCAAAGGTTCAGGCATGGGGAGAGTGAAGTATTAGGGGGTGCTTTACACTCACATTGTTCTTGGCACTAAGAGCTCTGTGCTTAAAACTACCGATAAATAATGTACCGCACCCGCAAAATATCCTCCACTGTGTATGTATGACAGGTACCCTTTAAGCAATGGCTGAGTTGCAGTACTTAGAACTTGATTTTTCCCTGTCGCTGTATTTGTTCCTCTGTATCCCAATATACGTAACAATGCTACAGTTATCACATAAAGACAAATAATAAAACCAATGCTGTCATGTCTCTTTATGTGCCTAGAAATGTATTCTATACAGCATGCCATTATCCGAAAGCATACAGCTTCTATATTTTACGTGTTTCTGCTGCAACTCTGACTCATATCCACCATTACAGCATTTCTTGTGCAGATAGCCTTATGGCACAATGTACCAACTACATTCAATGGCCAACCACCATAGGAGCTTGTTGGACATCTCATTCTCAGATCATGGCCATTGGTTGAAGTTTACTTCCCTTTCTGGATATAACACTCCTCCACAAGTCTTTCCACCAGATTTTGGAGGGTGTCTGTAGGAATTTGTACCTATTCAGGCAAAAGAGCATTTGGAAGGTCAAATACTGTTAAATGGTCAATCCACCCACTGTTTGGTAGATGCTAGAAAGGTATACCCCATGAGAGGGTATTTTGCTGCTTAGGGACTTTATTGGTGAGAACTCTAGGGTAAGTTCCTGGGTCCGTACATCTGCTGTGCCCATTATGAGGGGATTCTCGCCATCTCCATGTTGGATTCTTGGGTCTGCTATGCCCATGGCATAGCAGACCCAAGATGAGTTCCTGGGTCTGTAAACCTGATGTGGCCACTATGAGGGGCTTCCAGCATCCCTGCACTGAGTTTCCTCGTCCCACCATCCCTTTGGCTTCCACCATTCCTGTGTTGAGTTCCCGGGTCTGTACACCTGCTGTGCCCATTATAAGGGGCTTGCAGCTTCCCTGTGCTGAGTTACTAGCTCTGCACACCTGCTGTACCCATTATGAGGGAATCCCAGCAGCATCTCTTTTCTGAGTTCCCAGATATGCACTCCTGCCTTTTTTTTTTGTGTTTTGGCAGAAGAATAGATCCAGGATCCTTAAAAGCAGCTTTCGTAACAATCGGGAGTACCGTATATACTCGAGTATATGCCGAGTTTTCCAGCCCATTTTTCAGGCTGAAAAATCCCCCCTCGGCTTATACTCGAGTGAGCCGTACCTTTTATTGCTAAAACAGCGTGTGTAACAGCATGTGTCTCCCGCTGTGTTATGCATTCTGTTCCCATATCTTTCATTACGAAAACAGAGTGTGTCTCCCGTTGTGTAATGCATTCTGTTCCCGTATCTGTCATTACTAAAGCAGCGTGTGTAACAGCGTGTGTCTCCCGCTGTGTTATGCATTCTGTTCCCGTATCTGTCATTACTCAAACAGCGTGTGTAACAGCGTGTGTCTCCCGCTGTGTTATGCATTCTGTTCCCGTATCTGTCATTACTAAAGCAGTGTGTGTAACAGCGTGTGTCTCCCGATGTGTAATGCATTCTGTTCAGCCGTCCATTGTAACAAAGCCCCGCCTCCTCCTCGTCCGTCCGTGATAGAGGAACACTGATACAATGCTGGGAAACAACACTGATACAATGCTGGGAAACTGTATCAGTGTTCCGCCTATCAGAGATGAGGAGGAGGCGGGGCTTTGTTACAAAGTACGGTGGAACAGAATGCATTACACAGCGGGAGACACACGCTGTTTTATTAATGAAAGGTATGGCTGCAAATGGGCACAGTGAGACTAAAAATGGGCACAGTGAGACATTTCAAATGGGCACAGTGGGACATTTCAGATGGGCACAGTGAGACTACAAATGGGCACAGTGAGACTGCAAATGGGCACAATTAGACTGCAAATGGGCACAGTGAGGCTGCCGATGGGCATTGTTTACCCAGTAGCTGCTGCATTTTCCCACCCTAGGCTTATACTCGAGTCAATATGTTTTCCCAGTTTTTTGTGGTAAAATTAGGTGCCTCGGCTTATATTCGGGTTGGCCTACACTCGAGTATATACGGTAAGTTAAAGCCACTTCTACCCTTTAAACGCACCTTAATTTTGCCTTCCCTACTTTAGTAAAATTGCAAATTTTACCAAAATGTTCTGATTTTTGTCCCCAAAATTTTAGGGAAATTAAAACTCCTTTTCCACTTCCGAGCTAAGGGAATAAAGGGGGGAGCTGGAACACCGCAAACCACGTGTGCCTTCTGCTAGTTGCTCCGTTCCAGTCCAGACCCCACTCACCTTTCTGCTGCTCCACACTGCACACCAGATGTGATGTCTGCACCAGACACTCCCACAAAATATACATATGAACCGAAAGTGACTGCTGATGACTTATTTCCGGATTATAGGAAAAAATACTGCGCTAGTGGAACATGTACATCAAACTGGAGCAGCTGCTAGTGTGAGATACAGGCACAGAATTGTAATAGAAAAAGTGTAGCAGCGCTAAACTAAACAAACATAAATATATTAATTATTAATGAATCAGTGATGAGATGACATAAATGATTAATTTTTAAACAAAACACAATCCTAATGTTATGAATAATCAGAATTGAAAATGTCCTTTAGTAGGAAACAAAACATGCTCAAAGTCCATAAACCAGGTGTAGGTATCAATAATTTGAGTGAAGAAAATAAGTAAATCATCCACCGAAACCAAAAGTGAAGCAGCACACAGAATGCGCGCTTACCCCAAGGCAAGCTCTAAGAGCCTGCAGCCTATTACCCGGCTAGGGCCTTTATCCAAAGATAGGAGAAACCATTGCCACAACAGAATCGTAGGGATGTAATCAACACTCAGCCTGGATCCCCCGATTCCCGGGTTCAGGTACAATCCAGTTGTTCCCCAAAATAGTAAAAATCACCATAGCATAATACTCTTAACAATATAAAAGCTCTTGTCAGCTATGAAATGAACGAGAACAGTTTTTGCAGCCGTTCGGTGTTCTCTCTGTGAAGGGGTCATATATGGTGCCAATGAGTAGCCTCAGATCCTCCTCAGGCAAATTAACCCTTGTCAGCTTCTTCCCAAGTAGAGGTTGTTGGTTTTTCAGTGCATCCTGGGATATCTCATGCCTGCAATACCTCCAAAACAAAACAAAGCTATCTCTGAATAAGAGTCCTTCAGACTCTTCAGAAGTTTCAGATACTGTTAGTGAGCGTTGTCATAGACTTCTATGGAGGCTTTGAAGACACTTTGAAGCACCAAGAACGTGACATGGGGTATCATTTTTGAGGTGAAAAAAAGCAAACACAACATGTAAACAGGACTTTAAGGTGACCATTTTATTTAGTGACAGGAGCTTTGATTGGCATTCAGAGTGGTTTAAAAAAGCGTGTCCAATGCCACATTTTGAAGCAAGTGTAAACGAGCCCTAATGCCGCGTACACACGGTCGGACTTTTCGGCTACAAAAGTCCGACAGCCTGTCCAACAGACTTTCGACGGACTTTTGGCGGACTTGCCTACATATGATCACACAAAAGTCCGACGGATTCGTATGTGATGATGTACACCGGACTAAAATAAGGAAGTTGATAGCCAGTAGCCAATAGCTGCCCTAGCGTGGGTTTTTGCCCATCGGACTAGCACACAGACGAGCGGATTTCTGGGTCCGGCGTAGTTACGACGCAAAGATTTGAAGCATGTTTCAAATCTAAAGTCTGTCAGATTTGCGGCTGGAAAAGTCCGCTGAAAGTCCGCTGAAAGTCCGGGGAAGCCCACACACGATCGGATTGTCAGCCATATTTTGTCCGTCGGCGTCCGTCGGACTTTTGTAGACGAAAAGTCCGACCGTGTGTACGCGGCATAAGGCTACCCTGTCCACAGGGTGACAATGCTGCTGGCCAAACTGCAGAATGAGCTGCATTCTCACCCTATTACAGGAAGTGGAAACATAAATAATCTACTTCCAGGACCAGCTGGTAATAAAACTGTATTTCAGGGGAAACTGAACAACCAAAAACATCTATCTTAGGGGTTTTTTTTTTTAGAAAAAAAAGATTCTATGGACAAATCTCACAAGCCTAGCAGGTGCCAGATTTGTCAGCTCCATCTAGTGATCATAATGTGGCATTTTCCTGAAATATCTCAATTCTAAAATATATAATCATATTAGACAAAAAAACGGCCAGAGATAGAGATATATTGCGAGGAGAAGGAGCCCCCTCCCCATATTATATCTAAGATGTACGCACTGTTGACAGCACCTCCAGAGGACTTTATAATGACAAGTCTGGGTAAGTGGGAGAGAGATCTGGATCAAACTTTACACCAGACCAATGTCAGAAAGTAATACATCAGACACTAAAATCTTCCAGGTGCACTAAGATACAGGAGTTGAATTATAAACTATTAACACGCTGGTATTATACTCTATCAATACTGAACAAATTCTTCCCAGACGCTTCAGATGGTTGCTGGAGAGGCTGCCAAGAACGAGGTACTATATTTCATATTTTCTGGTTGTGTCCAGTAATTAGACAATTCTGGCAAGAAGTACAGAGAATTACTCAATTATTTACTGAATATCAGATTCCTGAGGACCCGGCATTTTTCTTATTACAATGTTCACAAATCCCAATTGAGAGATATAAGAACTTGGTGGTAAGCCACTTGGTGAATGCAGCAAAAAGCTGCATTCCCATGTGTTGGAAGGAGCCAAGAGCACCCCAGATTTCTATGTGGCTTAATAAAGTTAGAAGAATTGAGATAATGGAAAATTTGATACCTATGTCTCCAGATAGCATGGAACGTACTTCCCAAATATGGGCTCCCTGGGAAATATTCTTATAAACGGAGGAGGGGAAGAGGTTGATTGGAGAGGAACAAGGAGAGTAGGAATGGTAAATGGGGGATATAGTTAAATGACCCTGAATCCCTCTGGATGGGGAGGCCATTAGGGGGGGGAGGGGGTGGGGTTTCTCTCTCTTCTCATGCTGCTCATTTTATGCCACGTACATACGACCGGACTTTCCGGCAGACTAGGTCCGACGGGATTAGTCCGTCGGACAATCCGATCGTATGTGGCTAATCCGTTCGTTTTTCGGGGAAAAAATCAGACGGACCTAGAAATAGAACATGTTTCAAATCTATCTGACGGACTCAATTCCGATGGACTTAAATCAGGAAATATGTTCGTCTGTGTGCTGGTCCGACGGACCAAATACGACGCAAGGGAAGCTTTTGGCTACTGGCTATTGAACTTCCTTGTTTAGTCCCCTTTACGTCATCACGTTCAAAACGAATGGACTTCGTCCGTTTGTTTGTGGGCAAGTCCGTTCGTTTTGAAATTCCGTCGGAATTCCGCCAAAAGTCAGTCGGGAAGACCGTCGGACCTAGTTTTGCCGAAAAGTCCTGTCGTGTGTACGCGGCATTAGAGGCCCTTTAGGGCTCCGGGCCACAGAGTAGGAGGAGGTAAAGGGAAATTGTTTTTGTTTTATATGTATAAAAATAACAGGAATGCAGACCTTAGATTTGGATATTATGCTTTGGTTTGAAATATGTTTGTAAAACGAAGAATCAAGGAAGTGGTACGCCATTGTAAATGTATTACTGTATTCCTATAAAGAAATAAAGAATTAAAAAAAAAAAAAAACGTCCAAAATGCCTTACGGCTGGGCGAATGCTTGTTTTTTTTATTTTTTATGTGCTGTTAATGACAGATTGCACCTTTTTTGTATCATTTTTTTATTCTGCCAATAGTTACATTCAGAAATCCATTAATGAATCATTTGTCTTGTTGAATGAGCTATGCAGAACCCAGCCTTGGGTCTCTTCACTTATATCATAAAAAAAATGGCTCTGGTAAAAATAATTCCTTTACTGATTCGCCAGTGAAATCCCTCTTTGTGAATGAAATCGAACAATGACTAAGTACGATCTCTATTCCTGAGAATCTGATGAAAGTGCAAAACGGCCCACCCCAGCCTACTTTCACATCCCCTAGACGAGGTCTGTGCACACAACAAACAATGTCAACACCGTGCACACATCCGTGCACCTGCTATGTGTTTGTGACTGCAGCCTGAACCATCCGCCCCCACACACACAGCTGCCTGAGCACCCCATCACATAGAGAGGTATAGGTATAGGAGGCACCACATCTCTTATTATTAACCCGTTCTTGCTGGTGTAACATATACAGTGGCTATAGAAAAGAATCACCTCCCTTTAACCATTAACCAATTTGCAGCTTTCAGCACTGTTGCACTTTGAATGACAATTGCGCGATCATGCAACACTGTACCCAACTTACATTTTTTATCATTTTGTTTACACAAATAGAGCTTTCTTTTGGTGGTATTTAATCATCACTGGGTTTTTTATTCCTTGCTAAATAAACGAAAAAAGACTGATAATTGTGAAAAAAAAAGTGATTTTCTTTGTATCTGTTATAAAATTTTGCAAATCAATAGTTGTTCTTCATCAATTTAGCCCAAAATGTATTCTGCTACATTTCTTTGGTGAAAATAACCCAAAAATCAGTGTATATTATTTAGTCTGTGTGAAAGTTGTAGAGTCCACAAACTATGGTACATATCTGAAAGATGATCAGTCCTGATGTACTGACGGCCTATCTTATTTCTTGAGGCCCTAAAATGCCAGGACAGTACACATACCCCCCAAATTACCCCCTTTCGAAAAGTAGACAGTCCAAGGAATTTAGTAAGAGGTATGGCGGGTATTTTTTTTCTTTTTTTTATGAACACACTGTGACCAGAGCATTATAATGTTACCATAGTAATATTGTACTGCTCTGGGGAAGTAATCAGGATTTTAATTTTTTTTACACGTTTGCTTATAGCAGTGTATTGCATTGCTATACGCAAGCATTTTACTAAATGAAACTGAATCATTCAATCTGTTTTGTTGTGATTAGCTGTCATTGGTCAAAGCTACTCACTTGGTACAGATGAGCTGTGATTGGCCCTGTCTGTACCATGTGATCAAATTGTCCAATCACAGCCAAAAACACAGTTGTACACATATGCATAAAAGAAAGCCATCCATTGTGTACAATTATCATGTGACCTGTTATGATTCATCACGGTGGTCACATGGTACCCGCAGTGAGCCGATACTCTAGGTGGCAGATCGCGATGCTGCGTAGCCCCACGGCAGCGCGATTGGAGCTTTCTGAGAGGACATCATGTGACATCCACTCAGGATAACAAAACCACTGCCCAGCCATCATTTGGCTATAGGCGTGAAGTGGCTAAAATAATCACAATTTGTTGCTTTGCAGCCTGAAAGTTTTGTTGAAGACAGACGTTTGTTTTATCCAGCTGTATTTACTGTGCAACTGATCACATCCAAGTGAAAGATATAACACTAACATGTCAGCATTATTTTTTTTTTTAAATTCAAAAACAGAATTACTGAATTGGGAAAAGGATCACCCCCTTGTGTCAGTATCTTTTGCTTTAATTCCAGCCTTTAGTCTGTTGGGATATGTCCCTACTATCTTTGTACACCTAGACTTTGCAAAATTTGCCCACTCTTCTTTGCCGAATTGTTCTAGTTCAGTTCAATTTGATGGTGAACGTTTTTGGCCATTCCACAGATTTTTAATGGGGTTTAAGTCTGGGCTCTGACTAGGCCATGCAAGGACATTCACCTTTTTCTCCTTCAACCACTGTGTGGTCATGTTTGCTATGTGCTTTGGCAGATGGCAGCAGATTTTCCTCAATAATTTGATGGTATTTTGCCCCATCCATTTTTCTTTTATCCTGACAAGTGCTCCTGTCCCTGCTGCAGGGAAACACCCCCATAACAGGATATTACCACCTCCATGCCTTACTGTAGGAATGGTGTTATTTGGATGGTGAGCTGTATTCAATTTTTGCCAGACATATTGTTTGGTGTTTGGTTTATATTTCCTATAGCCATTCCATCAGGAGGTTGTGGCCACTAGTGCATGCAGGGGGAGGATATAAATATTTGAGACAGGTCATGTGCTTCCTCCCTTCTCCTGGGCTGAGGCCTGGTGAGGTGCTGCTGGATGGAGCTCTGCTGTTAGACCTCAAAACAGGCTATTAGGCCTAACGTGCGCTGCAGTGGTCCTGAAGCTGTCTTGCCTGGTCTTGGGGAAGCTACACTAAGGAGGAGTCCCAGTGGAGGATCCATGCTGGAGAGAGCCAGGAAGAAGGCTAGTCTCTTAGAAGGGCCTGGTGACTAACTTGGAGGACGCAGTGAAAATTGGGAACGTGCTTACAGTGCTGCTAGTCGGCTTAAAGATCCTAACACTGTAAAGATGGACAATGATCTGGATCTGGAGAGTCTGTAAGTGATCTGCTACGGTATCTGGGACCCCTAACCCTCATCTCCTTAATTGTTTTGCAATAAAACTCTGAAGAGACAAAAGTGACTGGTGCCCAATATACTTTCTCGGTCTTCTCATTTTAGCCATGGAGCTCTGGGGTGAAATGCTACCCCCCCCCCCCCCCCTGGCCTCTGGAGGTGCTATCCTGCCTTTGAGCTCTTTCACGCGGCAACCTGCCTGACGGACTCCGCTTTGCTCAGCAGAGAGAACGATCTGCTGATCCCCTCTAAGCAGGCAGATGACAGGTCCGTCTCCGCTCACTGTGCAGAGACGGACCTGTAAAAGTCCTGCTCTCCTCTATGGGGAGATTGGATGAAAATGGACTGCTTGTCCCTTTTCATCTGATCCCATCCGATCCTCCAGACAGATGGAAAATAGGACCTCCATCCATCTGGATTTCATGGACAGGATCAGATGGGATAGCAGCAGGTGTCAGCAGACATGTCCCCACTGACATCAGCTGCTCCATAGAGGTGAATGGAGCACCCGATCAGGTCTGCCTGGAAAACTGACAGGCGGACCTGTTTGGAAAGCCTGTGTGAAAGGGCCCTTAGGGTTGTTATAGGGGTGTTACTGGCAGGATCACCCAGAAAAAAAGAACCTGAACAAAGAAAGCTAATGAGGCCATCACATCTAAGGACTGGTAGGGTGCAACATTTGACATTTTTGTTCTTAGGCCTGGTTCACACGTTTTCAGTTTTGCAGAAACACATTTAACCACTTTAGTCCGGAAGATTTGGCTGCTCAATGACCAGGCTGTTTTTTGCAATACGCCACTGCGTCGCTTTAACTGACAATTGCGCAGTCGTGCGATGATGTACCCAAACAAAATTTACGTCCTTTTTTCCCACAAATAGAACTTTCTTTTGGTGGTGTTTGGTCACCTCTGCATTTTTTATTTTTTGCGCTATAAACAAAAGAAGAGCGACAATTTTGATAAAAAACACACTATCTTTTACTTTTTGCTATAATAAATATCCCATATTTTTTTTCAAAAAACAAATTTTTTCCTCAGTTTCGGCCAATGCGTATTCTTCTACATATTTTTTGGTAAAAAAAAATCACAATAAGTGTATATTGATTGGTTTGCACAAAAGTTATAGCGTCTACAAAATAGGGCATAGAGTTATGGCATTTTTATTTTTTTCTACTAGTAATGACGGCGATCTTTATCGGGACTGCGATATTGCGGCAGACAAATTGGACACTTTTGACACATTTTTGGGACCACTGACAATTATACAGCGATCAGTGCTATAAAAATGCACTGATTACTGTATAAATGTCACTGGCAGGGAAGGGGTTAACACTAGGGGGCGATCAAGGGGTTAACTATGTTCCCTAGGTGTGTTTTAACTGTAGGGGGGATGGGACTGTCTAGGAGAGAGATCGGTGTTCATAATTAGTATGAACACACGATCTGTCTCTACTCCCTTGAAAGAACCAGGATTTGTGTGTTTACACACAAATCCCAGTTCTCGCCCTGTCACGAGCAATCGCGCCCGCCGGGCACTCGCATCGGCTCCGGGCACGCGCTGCGAGCGTGCACGCACACCCCTTGTGGCCAAAAGGCGAAGCGCCATAAGGTAACGTAGTTTCGCTCAGCCGTGCCATTCTGCCGCAGTAAAACTGCGGCAGCTGGTCGGCAAGCAGTTGACATGGTTTCCTATGGATGTAGTTCACATCTGTGCATTTTATGGAAAGGTAATAATGAAACCCAAACAGTGAATAAATTACTTAAGTGTCCATAATAATAATTACAAGTGTGTTAACACTCCAATGGTGAACAAAAAACATGTGCACTCATATAAATAAAACTAATGAAGATAATAGGTGAATAAAGTGATGACCAAAAGTACATAAATAGAAAGTCCCGAAATGCAGCATGAAATGCATGAAATGGAGGGGGTGCATGACGGTGGTAACAGTGTGGGGAAGGGTTGGTTAAAATGGAGCCGAGGGGGAGGGACAGGAAGGGAGGGGTCATATATAAGAAGTTTAACCTGGGAGGGGTTAACAGAAAGCTGGAAGAAAGTTTGAAGATAGCAGCATGACCGAAGTGGAGCGCATCATGGCACAACTGTGTGCGGAGGCTGCGGTGAGGGGCACGGCCTGGCTGCAGGAAGCGATCGGGTCTGCCATGGAGCGAGCAGGACCTCAGACGAGCACAGGAGAGAGGAGCGGCGTCAGAGCGCGGAGGTCCCGTCCGCCTGAGCGTTTCTCTCCTGAACGGGCGGCGCATAGAATGGCGGGCAGAAGCGGTGATGTAGAGCAGGGAGGCCCACCTGCAAAGAAGAAGGCAGGCCGGGCTAACAGAGGAGATGTCTATTCCCCGGCGGCACGGTGCAATGAGAGAGCGGGTACGCATGGCGGGACTGTTGGAAGAGGATGAGCGGGGAGTGCGAGCCCCGCCCCCTGGATGATGGCGGAGGGCTCCACCATGAATGCTGTTAGTCGAGATGCTGCTGTCCCTGGGCCGTCCAATTCTGCGGCAGGGGACAAAATGATGGACAGAAATGAAAGAGGCAGAGGCAGGCGGCCAGAAGGAAGAGCGGAGGCCTACAGGGCTGCGGTATCCTGCACCGGCCCTGCAAAGGCTGTCCAAAAGTCAGCAAGTGGATACGCGGCAAGGAGGTGAAAAAGGATGCAGATGACGGCGGCAGCCAAGGTCCCCAGGCCAGGCGGGCTTTCAGATATAGAAGAAGGAGACAGGGACCCGGGAGAGCAAGAAGAGGCGTCTGAATCGGAAGAGGAGGCGGCCCCCCCTTCCAGGAGCGCGGACGAGGAGGAGAGCAGACGGTCGGCTGATGGAGCAACACCTGTGCAGCCCGGTGAGTCACCACAACTGGGGTTAGAAGGGAGAAGCAGGGTAGGACATGACACACGTAGGCCTGAGGACAGTGCAGGGGAGGTGGTCCCAACAGGGGGGGGGGATCAGGTTTATTGGGCTTCTTGGAAGGCATTAAAGAGTTAGTGCAGAGGTTTGAGGCTGGAGAGCGTATGGCTGGAGGCCCGGCAGCTGCGTGGGTCCCGACAGTGGGGGGCAGCGTTAATGTAGCAGGGGTGGGGACGCCCGCAACAACAGTTGCGGGGGCGGTACCAGCCCTAGAGTCCACGGTTCGTGACGCTGCGCAGGGGAAGGAAAAAGCTGCGGAGGCAGCAGAGAGGCAGGATATCACCAGGCTGGCGGATGCAGCGCGTTGCAAGGTGTATGTGTGTTACGAGGGGCCTTTGGGAGCGCACTTGAAACAGGAGGTACGGGAAAAGTTATGGAAAGGTGAGTATGTGGAAATATTTTCACTGCTACTTTTGGAAAAATTTAACTTGGATAGAGTTAAACCAGACAGTTCCAAGAAGGAGGATGAAGAGAAGAGGAGGTATCGGCTGATACCTAGGACATTTGCCAACTGGTTGCAGGCGTTTGCAATCATGGCTAGTGTGATAGGGGAGAAGCACCCGGAGCACTGTTCGGCATTGTTCTGCTATCAGGATGCGATAGGGGAGGCCTATAGAGTGTATGGTGGCACGGGCTGGCTGAGATACGACGAGCAGTTCAGGCAGCGGAGAGCGATACGTCCAGAGCTGCGTTGGGACCACAAGGACATTAGCTTGTGGATGCGCTTGATGACGACGACGAGGGCTCCGAACCAGTTTTTTCAGGGGGGAGCCGGTGGACCATCAGCCCAGGGACATTCGGCTGGAAACAGAAAGGGGGTTTGTTGGCAATACAATTCCGGAGCCTGTAAATTCGGTGCGGCATGTAAGTATAAGCACGAGTGCTCAGGCTGCGGGGGAACGCATCCAGCATCTAGATGCTATAAATAGGGAAAAGGCAGAACCGGTGACGTTGGGAACAAAAGGGAGGACTCCGGTGAAAGTGGAAAGGATGCGGCCGTTTCTCGGTAAGTATCCCGACAGCCAAGCAGCGAGGTTGCTGGGTGAGGGTTTTACGGGGGGCTTTAGGATCCCATGCAAGATGACGGTAGTTCCCCAAGTGCCCAACAATTTACGTTCCGCATTGCAACATCCGGAAGTGGTTTCTGAGAAGCTGGCGAAGGAGGTTGCAATGGAGAGAATGGGAGGTCCGTTTCGGACGGCACCGATAGCCGATTTGGTGGTATCACCGCTAGGTGTGGTGCCCAAGAAGGAGACCAACAAATTCAGGCTCATTCACCACTTATCTTTCCCGAAAGGGGGATTGGTGAATGATGCCATTGATCAGGAGGCATGCTCGGTGACTTATACGTCATTTAATGCCGCGGTGGGTTGGGTGCGACGTTATGGAAACGGAGCGTTAATGGCCAAGGCAGATGTCGAATCGGCTTTTCGGCTGTTGCCGGTACATCCGGATAGTTTTAGGTTGCTGTGGTGCCATTGGAAAGGGGAGTTTTATGTGGACAAATGTTTGCCAATGGGTTGCTCAATATCGTGTGCGATATTTGAACAATTCAGCTCTTTCTTGGAATGGGTAGTGAGGGACGTGTCGGGTGTGAATTCAATAATTCACTACCTAGATGATTTTTTATGCATAGGGCCGGCATCATCTAGAATCTGTGCGGTGTTATTGGCGACATTGCAACATATCGCTGACAGATTCGGCATTCCATTGGCTGACGAAAAGACGGAGGGACCTTGCACGGTCATCACGTTCCTAGGCATTGTACTGGATTCTGAGGCAATGGAATGTAGGTTGCCGGAAGACAAATTGGAAGATTTAAAAAAAGAGATTGCTGGTTTGATTGGTTTGAGGAAAGTGCAACTTAGAGCGCTGCAATCGGTTCTAGGCAAGCTAAATTTTGCTTGCCGCATACTTCCAATGGGGAGAGTGTTCAGCCACCGGCTGGCGGCTAGCACGAGTGGGGTAAAATCGCACATTTTGTGCGATTGGTAAAATCGCACAGGGAGGATTTAAGGGTATGGCATACCTTCTTGGAATCCTTCAATGGAAGGGCGATGTGGATGTCAGGACCGGTCAGTAATTTCGATCTGGAATTGTTCACTGATGCGGCAGGGTCCACGGGTTTTGGGGCGTTTTTTCAAGGCCGGTGGAGTGCAGGTCCTTGGCCTCAGTCATGGATAGAGGAAGGTTTTATCAAAAATTTGGTTTTATTGGAATTGTTTCCAGTAGTATTGGCAGTGGAGCTATGGGGCCCATCTTTCAGGGATCTGAAGGTGCGTTTCCACAGGGACAATTTGGGGGTGGTGCAAGTGATAAATAGGGTGACAGCATCGTCTCCGCCAGTGATCAAATTGTTGCAACATTTAGTGTTAAGATGTTTGCAATTGAACGTGTACATTAATGCAGTTCACTTACCGGGGGTGGAGAATGTGGTAGCTGATGCGTTATCTCGCTTCCAGTGGGACAGGTTCCGAGAGTTGGCGCCGGAAGCGGAGCAACGAGGGGTACCTTGTCCCGATTGGCTGTGGGAGATACCATTGGCGTCATCGCGGGATGGATCCAGCAGTCGGTAAGTGGGGCCACTTGGGCGGCGTACTCAAAAGTATGGAAGGAGTGGATGGGATTTGTTCAGGAGTTCGGTGAGGAGCCGTCAGCTACATCTTTGCATCTGTTGTTACTATATTACGTGGCAAGGAAAATGGAGGAGGGGCATCAGTAGCGGTGTTAAATACTCAGTTAGCGGGGTTAGCTTTTCTCTTTAAGCTACAGGGTCAGACGGATGTCACGAAGGATTTTTGGGTGCGTCAAGCGCTAAAGGGGTATAGGAAGAGGAGAATCAAGAGGGATCCCAGAAGACCAGTGACGTTTGAGATTTTGGTGAGGATTGTAGCAAAGTTGGGGGAGGTATGCTCTTCAGAGTATGAAGTAGCATTGTTTAAGGTGGCATTTGTAATGGCCTTTTTTGGAGCGTTCAGGATAAGCGAGCTGGTTAGTCCGGCAAAAAAAGTTCAAGGTGGTTTGGGATGGCAGGAAGTTCAGGTGGAGCGTGGCGGTTTAACGTTGGTTGTAAAGAGGTCAAAAACCGATCAAGTAGGGAAAGGCAGGATAGTGAGGGTTTACCCGATTCAGGGATCTTGCCTGTGCCCGGTAGGCACGGTCAAGCAGTACTGACAAGTTCGTCCATATGTGCAAGGTCCTTTCTTAATGCACTTGGACGGTAGTTTTTTATCTAAATTTCAGTTCGTAACAGTTTTTAGAAGATGCCTGAAGGGAGTGGGCTTACAGGACAAGGAATTTTCATCCCACTCGTTTAGGATAGGAACGGCCACTGAAGCAGCCAGAAATGGGCTAGATGTGGAGGCGGTGAAACGAATTGGAAGGTGGGAATCGCACAGGTTCAGGTCTTACGTTAGGCCTCATTTGGTGGTAGAGTTGGAAGGAAAATAGGGGAATAGAATTTTAATTAAGTTTAGTAATGAAAGGTTTTTTATTGTAGGATAGTGTTTTAGTGGAGTTTTCTTGTCTTCTTCTATTTACAGGAGTGGCGCCAGGAATGGTCTGGATTATGGGCCATTCTTATGTGTGTTGGGGGGCAAGAAGGGGGGATGCTCGTTGGGAGGGCAGGCAGTTAGGTTTTGATAAAAGGGAGGTTTATATTAAGTGGTTGGGGATACCCGGAATGTTGTGGAGTAGATTGTTTCCTGAGGTACAGAAATATGCCCTGCGGGAAGGACCACCTGATGTGTTAATTTTACACGTTGGAGGCAATGATCTAAGCATCAGATCCATGGTAGACATCACGCTTGATATTAAAAGAGATTTGTGGCGCTTGATAGAATTATTTCCCAAGACTATTTTTATATGGTCGGATATGGTGGCTAGGACATCTTGGAGAATGGCCAGGTCAGTGTAAGGTGTAAATCGGGCCAGAAAAAAGATTAATAGGGAGGTGAGCAAATTTATGGTACGCAATGGTTGTTTAGCGATTAGACATCCTGAACTGGAATTCGAAACGTGGAGGTTTCTGAGATCTGATGGTGTCCACCTTAATGATGTGGGGATAGATTTGTGGACGTTAGGATTGCAGGATGGAATACAGCGAGCCATGAGGGTGTGGAGGGGCATCCAAGAGTAAAGTATTACTCGTGGGATGCGGTGGCGGGCGTTGGTCTGTGAAAAGGAAGGAAGATGGAAAAGTAAGTGGGGGATCTAACGGTGTTATAGATCCGGAGGTTTTTTGGTTCCCGGTTAACGGAGGTTAACCAGGAAGTGATAATGGGGCACTGCGGGAATTGTTAGTCTCTGAGCCAGCTTGTCGGCTTGAGGCATAGTTGAGATAGTTGATAAGTACCGCAGTGCTACGTGGGTGATGACCATCAGAATGATTTTAAGCGATAGCGCAGACCAACGCTCTTTAGTTTAAAGTTTTTCAGGTAATAACAGATGTTTATTGTTGATTATTTTTGATGACAGAGTTTTATAACAAAGTTATAATTATATATATTGTTTAAATAAAGTAGGCTGCTACGGCCTTTTATACTCCAAGGTTGGTGTGGTCTGGTTTATTGGGAGTAGAAAGTAAGAGGGGTTTTTAATATAAGGGTACAACATCTGTTATCCAACAGTCATGAATAGAAATAATGATGATGACAACATTCCATACACATAATTATGAATGATGATGAAATAAAAGGTCCATGCATAGTGCTGTGTGTCAAACGTATAAAGTGTAAATGAAAGAATCTTCCTATGCAATTAAACTTCCATCCACCACACCGATCGTGATTGTGATCAGGGGCTTTGCTAGGGGGTGGCTTTTGGGGCTATAGCCCCAAATCTGGGGCCCATAGCCCAGAGTCTCTGCAGGGGTCCCCAAGGGGAGGGGAGGCTTTTTGGGGACCCTGATGTAAGTGAGGGGCTCTCTGGGGACCCTGATTTTAAGGGGGAGGCTCTCTGGAGACCCTGATTTAAGGGGGAGGCTCTATGGGGACCCTGATTTAAGGGGGAGGCTCTCTGGGGACCCTAATGTAAGGGGGGCTCTCTGGGAACTCTGATGCAAGTGGGGGGCTCTCTGGGGACTCTGATGTAAGGGGGGGGGCTTTCTGGGGATATATATTACACACACACGTATATTACTGTATATACATGTATATGCCCGCCCAAGCGTATGACTTTCTTTACTATGCTGCTATGGGCTCTAGCCCCAGATCTTTTGTAGACCTAGCAATGCCCCTGATTGTGATCCACTCCTATGGAACCGCACTCACCACAAAAAATTGCCTTGCACTCTCATGCTTGGCACATAGTAGACAGCCCCCGGGGCTACTCAGGGCAAATTAAGCTCTTCAATTTACAGTAGTGCTCATCGTGATGGGGTATATCCACAATGCCGTGAACTTCTGCAACCTTGTTGATAAGGTCGGGTCTCTGCTTGTGGATCGCCAAGTAGAAAGCATTGTTCAGAATGTCCTCATCATACATAGCCATAAGGAATGTCAGTTCCGCAAGGCGTACCGGAGCGGCAAGGTCGCTGTGCTCATGATGGCTCCATTACATCTACGTCTGTAAATCTAGAGAAAATGGAAACTTCTTGGACGCCTGAAACTCTGCGACACCCAGACCTGAGGGAGGAGGGAGCAGCGGGCTTTCCCTGGTCTGGGTGTCGCAGAGTTTCAGAACGGAGACAGAACTTGATTACCGTCCTTTCATTTTATGGAAAGGGCCAGGGACTTTTTTCTGGTTTTTGTTTCCATAGACTTCAATGGATCAAAAATGTGTATTGAAAAAAGCAAAATGCACCTGGAATGTGCAAACTGCAACCTGCATAGGTGTGAACCAGGCCTTAGGTTGAGATACATTTTAATAAAGTGAGTGTTTCTTTCACATGTGACCACTGCTTTTCAATAAATAGCAGTAAAAATAAAGAAAAAGCAAAAAATAACAGAAAGATGATAAAAATCGAAACTGACAAGCAAAAAAAAAAGAGATTTTACTGTTCAACCAGTCAGATCTGAAGGGGACATCATTCTCTTAGAAATGTTTTTCTTTAGAAGAGGAAATTCAATGAAGAGAAAGAACTCCCCACAGGTCCGGTGTCAGAGTCAGTCAGGGTGGGTCTATGTTTGGATTGGATCACATAGTCTGCATTGGCTAGCATGGACCTAAGAGTATCCAGACACCTTTGGGACACAAACAGGCCATTGTCTACAGCAGGTCCCATACACGCTGTTTCCTTCATTCACCCTCCTCAGTTTGTATCCAGTATCACAAGTCCCACCAATGTATTGCACTGCAGCGCTATTGATCAACCCAACTGGCTGCAAGCCCGCTTTTCATACAGATACATGGGGCCCATTTGTAAAGCACATGGAATTACACACAAGGAACTCAGGCCTGGGTCTCGTGGGGTGCTGGGATAGGCTGCGTCCTCGCAGATTTTTGTTGCCCCACCCCCCCCCCCCCCAAGGTCTATGAGAGTACATACACTGATCCATGAGCCAGTCTGATGGGGACATTTATTGTAAGGGGGCACACTAGTGTAGAATTTGATGAAAATAGGGACTCTAATGGGGAAAGTTTATATAAGGGGGCACTCTGATAGGGACCATAATGTTAAGTGGGACTCTGATGGGGACCCTGATGTAAGGGGGACTCTGATGTGGACCCTGAAGTAAAGTGGGATTCTGATGAGGACTCCTGAAGCAAGGGGGGACTCTGATAAGGACACCTAATTTAAGGGGGCACAGGTTCTGTTTATTCATCCTAATCTAATAACAGCCAATACATATTAGCGTTCTCTGTTCACTCCTGCCTGCACCTCTTCTGCACTGCCTTTTGGACATTACTTCCAGGTCATGACTTGCAGTACAGTAATGTGCTAAGAGAGTAGAGAATCCTGGTTCTCTGCATCTCTGTCATACTGTGTGACTCTGTCATTTGATGTTATGCCCCCTGACTTTCTTTTACTGAACCCGCAGATCGGATGAGCTAGATCCAGCTCTGCAGCAGCTGCCATAAAATACAGAAAGTACATGTTAAAGCACACTAGGGACTACATTCCAAAACATATAAAATGCAATGCAACACCTAAAAATATATTAAAGGAATGCCAGGCCTGTCTTTCATATTGATTGGGCCCTGGGCAAAAGTTGCCTTTGGGCCCCCCCAACTTAAAATCAGGTCAGGCAGCAATTGAGATTGGTTGCCAGAGGTAGAGCATATCATTACTGCTCATTGACTGGATGCTAGATGTTACAGCAAACATTACGACTCATCAATTAGTTGTTAGAGGTTACAGCACATCATTTCTGCTAACCTTTTGGTTGCTAGAGGCTACTGCACATCCTCACCGCTCACTGGTTGCTAGAGGTTACATGTTTACCGCTCACTCGTTGGTTGCTAGAGGTTACGTGCTTACCGCTCACTCATTGGTTGCTAGAGGTTACATGTTTACCACTCACTGATTGGTTGCTAGAGGTTACTGTGCATCATTACCATTTACTTATTAGTTGCTAGAGGTCACAGCACATCAATACAGCTCACTGATTGGTTGCTGAAGGTTACAGCACATCATCTCCTCACTGCCTGCACACTACAAGTGACAATAGCGGGCAGATTAGCAACCAGTGCCCAAACCCGGAGGTGGAGGAACTCGGCTGAAAAAAAAAGCCGGTGGGCAGCACTGGCTCCAGGGACAGCTGCTTTGGGCCCCTCAACAATGGCGGGGGCCCTAGGCAGATGTCCCATTTGCCTTGCGGTAAATAAGAAATGTAATTTGTGTCTCTAGGATAAAAGTAACATTTTAGGCATTCCCTGCAATAAGAGCCTAAATTTTTGGTCAGATTGTCCCCTAAGGGTTAACTACTTCTAAAGGGATGCAGACACTGGACCTTTCATCATTAGAATAGTGAAAATGCATCAGGTGGTTATAATGAGTGAAGACCTTCCTATTCAGGAATCAGTATGGAGAGGACATAGAACAGATTTATTTTCCTCAGAACAGAAAAATGTAGGAAATCTGCTACAAAGTTTATAAAAGTCTTTGCAAAGTTTTTTCTCAACAAAAGTGGAGTTACACGTTAAATGTGGTTTAAAACACACATTAAACCAATGAACAGTGGGCAAATGATGATATTTAGGCATACACCTGACAAACTACCCTTCTATGCTCGACAAAACAAAATCGTATTCTCTGAATTTTGTAGACCCGCATTAGATGTTTCATTTGGAACCAAAAATGGCCTAGACTTTCTGCTGATGTCTCCTACCTCCCTAGGCCTAGTGGTGGTCTATGAATCCCCAACTTTTCCAAATATAATTTAGAAGCATAACAAAGTCAGCTAATGAAATACTACTTTCGAAACCCGCTTTTAAGTCTGAGTATTGAAGTATTTGAGATCGATGCACAACAATTTACTGTCCAAGCGACAGATCTAAACTATGAAATACCATCATGGTCCACTTGATAAGAATCTGTGATTCCAATAAATACTTTGGAAACCTCATATTGCCCCAACTTTCCCATATTTTTATTTATACAACCCATCCTTTCCCCCTGGTATGGACTCGTAAGGATCCTTCAGACACTGGATCTGCTCTGATGGCACACCTCTGCAAAGGATTTATTTCCTAGATGGTATACAACCCTTTCAAAGTTTCCAACAGAAATGTAAAATTTGTGTTTCTGAACACTTTGATACTTATCGATTAGGAATTTCATTGACAGTATCTCCAAACCACAAAGATCCTATGAATCTTGTGCACCATTTGAGCGCTGGTGTAGAGCTGACCAAGTACAACATTGCCAAAATTCTTTGGGACTTTGAATATGTCTCCGATAGTGCCATATGGGGCATATACAAAGTCCCAAAACATTTTGGCGATGTTGTGCTTGATACATAACAAAGGCATTGTTGCTCCCATGGTGTGATATTGGTGATATCCAACACTCCACCCGTACATACATACAGTATGTTTAGTGATGACCCACCTGTCCAAGCCGTTGTGAAGCCCAGGAGGAGGAGACGTAGGGTAAAGCTGCTGCCCCGCAGGAAGGCTGCATTCACACCTGAGCGTTTTGTAACTTGAAGCTCCAAAACACTGGAAGGGGAAAAATCAATGATTCTCTATGGAGATGGTTCACATCTCCACTTCAAAATGCCTGAAGCTTAAACAAGTGAGCTTTTTTTGTCGCTCAAATCGGGCAGATTTGGGCGTTTTTGCACGTTTCTGCGTGACTTTCTGCTCAAGTGAGAAAAAAAATTAATAAATATTAATAATATATGAATACATAAATGTAAAAGAAATACACAAATAACTAAAAATCATCATAAATAAGTAAAATAAATGACTAATATGTAATAATACATTAATAAATAATAATTAACCGCTAACCTTAAAAAATATTAAATACAGTATTATTAATATTATTATTAACCACTTGCTTACTGGGCACTTAAACCCCCCTCCTGTCCAGACCAATTTTCAGCTTTTAGCGCTGTCGCACTTTGGATGACAATTGCGCGGTCATACAACACTGTACCCAAATGACATTTTTATCATTTTTTTCCTACAAATAGAGCTTTCTTTTGATGGTATTTGATCACCTCTGCGGTTTTTAGTTTTTGTTAAAAAAAATTAAAAAGACATATTTTGTTATAAAATTTTGCAAACAGGTAATTTTTCTCCTTCGTTGATGTACGCTGATGAGGCGGCACTGATGGGCACCAATAGGTGGCAGTGATGGGCACTGATGTGTGGCGGTGATGGGCCCTGATGGGTGGCGGTGATGGGCACTGATTGGGCGCTGATTGATGGCAGCACTGCTAGGTGGCACTGATTGGCACCACTGGTGGGCATTGATAGGTAGCACTTGTGGGCATTGATAGGTGGCACTTGTGGGCATTGACAGGTGGCACTTGTGGGCACTGTGGGCACTGGCAGGTGGCAATGACAGATGGCACCTGTTGGCGCAGATGAGGCATATGTGCCTCCTTCCTCTTCGGGACCGATGTCCCTTTGACATAAGACGGTGATCGGCTTGTTTTTCCTCCTCACGCTGTCAGCGTGAGGAGAAAACGAAACCGATCACCGAGGTTTTGTTTACATCATGTGATCAGCTGTCATTGGCTGACAGCTGATCACATGGTAAGGGGCCGGGACCGGCCCCTTACTCGGATCTGTGATCACCTGAGTCTCTGTGACTCGGTGATCACAGCGCGCACACCGCACACCCTGCAGGGTGTGCGCGGTGCGCGTACACAGGGGAGGACGTCCCATGACGGCCTCCCGGAAATCGAGGTCCGCGCTGTAGCCGTCATTCGGCTATGGCCCGGACCTCAAGTGGTTAATAATAAAATAAATAATAAACACCGAGATTCGAACTAAAAAATACTTTATTAATAATAATAATAATTTTGTGTTAGGGTGTTTAGTTATTTAGTATTATTTAATCCTGCCAAAAATCACGCGACAAAACGCCGTAAAAGTGTTCAAAGACGCTACGCTCAGGTGTGAATGCAGCCGAAGCGCTGCCCGTGACCTAGACTACCCTACCAGCTGCCACTGACTAATGTGCTAAAAATGATTGGCTACACCCACATTTGCATTTTCATCACTACTTTTCTTTTATAATGACTTTTTAAAATAGCACGTGTTATATGAAAATTTAGAGGTTGAGTAACGCGTCACTTTTTGGTAGTTATATCCCTATATTTAGGGTTTATTTACTGCAGTTGCTCCAGAGCTTAGTAAATGAGCAGAAGCTCTGCTGTCTTAAAGCATCCAATCAGCTTCAAGCACAAATGCTATTTTTTTCAATTATCCTTGCACATGATTGGTTATTCTTTGCAAAGTGAAGCTTCACCTCATTTACTAAGCTCTGGAGCAACTGCACTTTGCAAAGTGCACAGTCTATTTGCCTTTAGTAAATCCACCCCAAAGTGTACTTTGCTATAGAAGTTCATTCATTAGAACAAAAAGAGGGACAACTGAGTAAGGAAGAGGGAGCGATAGAAAGTCTCTCTATGTGATGGACTATAGGGAGCCATGCTCTGCTCCCCGTCGCTGCACTCAGAACCCGGCTGTTGTTTGTGGCTTCCTATTTTTAGCTCAGAGAGAAAGTGAGCATGTTTCTGCGGAGAGAAGGGGGTAATGGGGGGGGATGTTTTCCACCAATGAGAACACCAGGCGCGATATACAAACTTTCTGTGACGGGAAACCAGACCCACAAACCATGAGCTTTGTATTCTGCACCCCGCTGAGAGCGGGCTTCTGTGTATACACCGTGGCTTGCCACATTTAAATAAATGCAGACACCCCATACTTATCTGTAGGAAGTACATTCGGCTTATTTACAAATGAACACAAGGACCAATGATAGCATTTAAATTGCAGTAGCTCTTAACAACCAATCAGATATCTTTGTTTTTTTAGCTTGGGTAATTTAGACCATATATGATGATTTAGGTTAGGTTAGTGCTTTTTTTGCATTGCTCTTTAGATGCAGAAAGTCTTTTAACAACTTGCTAACCAATTTACATATACTGTACATACCTCCCAACTGTCCCTGATTTCGAACAATGCCCCTCTGTCCCTCATTCCTCCTCATTTGTCCCTCATTTTGGTCTGATCTATATAGTTGTTTATAAAATGCACTTTTTATCTTTCAAAAAGTATTTCCCAGTGCTAAACCTTTCATCCAATTTCTATATTTCTGCATTTGTAAATTTCAAAAGCCAATATATTGAATAGTAGTGGTAATAAAAAGCACTTGTGGGTTTAACAATTTTTTTTTGCATAATTCGCCTTTAAAGGGGCGTGGCAGGGGGTAGGTCCTATGCCATACCTCCCAACTGTCCCTGATTTCGAGGGACTGTCCCTGATTTGGAGCAATGTCCCTCTGTCCCTCCTTCCTCCTCATTTGTCCCTCATTTTGGTCTGATCTATATAGTTGTTTATAAAATGCACTTTTTATCTTTCAAAAAATATTTCGCAGTGCTAAACCTTTCATCCGATTTCTATATTTCTGCATTTGTACATTTTAAAAGCCAATATAAAGGAACAGTAGTGGTAAAAAAAGTCCTTTAATTGGCCTTTTTTTAGTTTATTCCCCTTTAAGGGGGTGTGGCAGGGGGAATGTAATATGCCTACATACGTTTTTTAGTAGGTGTCCCTCATTCCCATCTCAAAATGTTGGGAGGTATGCCTATGTCTACATACTTTTGCTAATAGGTGTCCCTCGTTCTCATCTCAAAAAGTTCGGAGGTATGCCTATGAAAACGTCCTGGTAACAAGTGGTTTCACCAAGATTAGCTGCAGCCATGATCTTCGTACCATTTTTCTTTTGACAGTGATTACCTGTTTTGCAGGGTTGTGAAGGGTCATCCCTGCTCCCACAGCCGCCCTTCCCTTCCTCCGGGAAGCCCAGAACAGTGGTAAGCAGCCAAGACAGCTTCCCATAGGCAAGAGATGGAGGAACATCCATTCAAAAGGGAGATAAAAAAGAAGAAAAGCAACGCCAACCTAAGTGCAGTATTAAAACACACACATTTTATTATCAGTGGAAATGCACCCACTCTGAGTATGACAAATACAGGCAGATCAATAAAATCGGTCCGGGTGGGTCATGTGGTGGGCAGCAGGGCTCCACAGGGGGCGATCCTTTGTGCTGTGGTGTTCTCGTCTGTTCCTGTCTGGCGGCGCCGGTGGATTTAAGTGTCCCAGACCCCAGGCTGGGGTAGAAGAGGCAAAGCGTGGATCGTCCGTTTGTTTGGTCCCGGGTCGCGGAGTGATCACGTCCATAGCTTTTAAAGCAACTTTGTTTTTTGTTTTTTTGTCAAATGACATTTAATTTTTTTTTTTATTGCATTTTAGTGTAAATATGAGATCTGAGGTCTTTTTGACCCCAGATCTCATATTAAAGAGGTCCTGTCATGTTTTTTTTCTATTACAAGGGATGTTTACATTTCTTGTAATAGAAATAAAAGTGACACATTTTTTTTTTAAAGAACAGTGTTAAATTTAAAAATAAAAGGTAAAATAAGTAAGAAAAGAAAAAAAATTTTTTAACGTGTCCCGTCCAGAAGCGAACGCATTCGTGAGTAGCGCCCGAATATGAAAACAGTGTTCAAACCGCACATGTGAGGTATCGCCACCATCGTTAGAGCGAGAGCAATAATTCTAGCTCTAGACCTCCTCTGTAACTCAAAACATGCAACCTGTAGAATTTTCTAAACATCGCCAATGGAGATTTTTAAGGGTAAAAGTTTGTCGCCATTCCACGAGCGGGCGCAACTTTGACATGTTGGGTATCAATTTACTCGGCGTAACATCATCTTTCACAATATAAAAAAAATGGGCTAACTTGGCACAACTCTGTTGTCTTATTTTTTTAATTCAAGTGAATTTTTTCAAAAAAAAGCTTGTAAGACCGCTGCAAGTATTGCAAGTACCGCTGCAAGTATTGCAAGTACCGCTGCAAGTACCGCTGCAAGTATTGCAACACCAGCAGCTTCCTATAGGGGCACTGGAGCCGAGTCAGAGCTCCCTGTGTCCATTCAAAAACGGAGCCCCGACCCAGCCCCTCGCCCCCTCTCTCCCCTGATTGGCTGACTGACTTTGATTGACAGTGGCGGGAGCCAATGGCATCGTTGATGGGTCTCAGCCAATCAGGAGTGTCCCAGGCGGCTTAGACATTCGTGGACATGGCTGGAGAGAGATGGGGCTCAAGTAAGTAATTAGGGGGTGCCGAGGAGGCTACTACACACAGATTTTTTTTATCTTAATGCATAGATGCATTAAAGGGATTATAAACCTTTTTTTTTTTTAAATAACAAACATATAATACTTACCCCCACTGTGCAGTTCGAGTCCAGCATTTGCGTCCATAGACACAGAATGCCGGACTCTGCCCCCCAGCTCTATCCAATCAAGAGCCGAGATCCCAGCCAGAGAGGGTGTGCGCGTCTCTGGCGTGGGAGCGAATGGGCTCAGATGCACATGTCTAAGAGGAAGCTCTGCAAAGTGAAGCTTCACCTCATTTACTAAGCTCTAGAGCAGCTGCACTTGCAAAGTTCACAGTCTATTTGCCTTTAGTAAATAACCCCCCACAGTCTTTGTACAGGAGCTTCCTGTATTAAAGACAGGCCATGGCAGCTCTCTCTCCTTGTGCAAGGTGACTGGTCTTGTCTCCGCCCCCTCCTGTAGATTTCTACAGGCAACCTGTATTGGGAGGAGCCTGCTGGATCCCTCCTACAGATCTGCTCTCTGCACAGGCTATGTACAGCACAGTGATGATGTCACTGCTACTTTTACAAGGTAATATCAGGGTTGCAAATGCATTTAGTGCTCAATACGTGGATTTATTTCCTTTGTGGCTATTGAGGAATATATTTAAATAAGAGTATTTGTGCCAGAAGTTCAGCTTTAAAAAAAAAAGGTCAGATTTTGAGATAAACTGTTTTGGTTTTTTTTCTATCTTTGTAAGTGTGTTGTTTTTCTCTGAATTACAATGATGCTGTTTGAGGAACTGAGGGTTAGTAAACAGTCATCAGTATACCTTGTATAGATTTGAATTTGGACAACCGTTGACCGTGACGCCATGCAAAGGGGGGGGAGGGGGGTGACGTCATAAGGGGTACTTTAATGATGCTGCAGGCGAAGTTTTGACTCACAACGAGAAGCCAGCAAAATGGACAGGTAAGGACTTACCTTGTGGGTGTTTCTTGTTCTTAATCAGCCTTTACTGTACAGAACCCTCCATCAAAATAGAGCGAATTGTGTAGATTCTATATGAATGGTCCTCCGCAGTCATTTCATTACTGACTCAAACCCAAGATTTACAGATCATTGCACGATGTGGGGGCTGCTGAATTCTAGAGGGAATTTTCTTCATATGTTATATGGTGTAGAATTTTTTTTTTCATTGTTGCAAAATGATTTTATCCTCTGATTATAAAAATATAAATTATTTATTCCTGTAAGACGTCTGAGGGCGCATTCATATGCCAGGGCTTAGACTGAGATCTGCCGGCAAAGACAGTTTTTTAAATAATTTTTTTAATTTTTAATTTGCTTTTTTCCAAATGTGGTTTAAATTTTGAAATCTTGAAATCTGCTATGCAAATGTCGGTGCTAATTAGAGTCATAGTAACATAAAACCGCATCAGAGAGAGGGAAAGTGAGTGATAGTCTGTACCGATGTCATGTTATGGAAAGAATCAATGAAAGAAAGAAAGTAGCCTGACAGAATGACAGGGAGAAAGAAAGAAAGAAAGAAAGAAAGAAAGAAAGAAAGAAAGAAAGAAAGAAAGAAAGAAAGAAAGAAAGAAAGAAAGAAAGAAAGAAAGAAAGAAAGAAAGAAAGAAAGAAAGAAAGAAAGAAAGAAAGAAAGAAAAAGATAGATAGATAGATAGATAGATAGATAGATAGATAGATAGATAGATAGATAGATAGATAGATAGATAGATAGATAGATAGATAGATAGATAGATAGATAGATAGATAGATAGATAGATAGATATAGAGAGATAGATTATTGTATTTTTGCCTTACATAATGCATCACTTGGAGCTTATTCAATAAGGCATGATGGAGATGAAAGGAAGAAAGAAAGAAAGACATGAAGGGAGAAAAAAGAAAGAAAGAAAGAAAGAAAGAAAGAAAGAAAGAAAGAAAGAAAGAAAGAAAGAAAGAAAGAAAGAAAGAAAGAAAGAAAGAAAGAAAGAAAGAAAGAAAGAAAGAAAGAAAGAAAGAAAGAAAAGGAGAAAGGGAGAAAGAAAGACGGAAAGGAAAAAAGAAAGAAAGAAAGAAAGAAAGAAAGAAAGAAAGAAAGAAAGAAAGAAAGAAAGAAAGAAAGAAAGAAAGAAAGAAAGAAAGAAAGAAAGAAAGAAAGAAAAGAAAAGAAAGAAAGAAAAGAAAAGAAAAGAGAGAAAGGGAGATACTTAGAAAGAAAGACGGAAAGGGAAAAATAAAGTAATAAAAGGGAAAAGAAAGAAAGATAAAAAGGTAGAAAGAAAGAGAGAAAGATAGAAAGTGATTTTGTTTCTTGTTTCTAATAGCTATTTATTTTATTAGGTAGACAAATGTCCCATCGATTGATATATAGTTACAGAAAGATTATTGATAGATAAATAGATAGATAAACAGACCAACATGTGATAGATAGATAGATAGATAGATAGATAGATAGATAGATAGATAGATAGATAGATAGATAGATAGATAGATAGATAGATAGATAGCTATCATATTAATGTATAACTTACTCTCCTGTACTCTGCACACACATAAAATCTCCTCATTTACATACCGCAATATTCTACAAACGCCGTCACGCCATTCATGCTGAAGGTTTTCTGTATACAAGTACAGCTGGTGTCACTTGTATATCTTCCGTCATTTTTGTGTTCTTTTGAAACTTTGTACGTTCCACATGTATATCCATGTGGCATTATAAGTATATTACACCTTCTATAAAACTATTATGGTTTTTGTTAATGATGTTTTGCCTTTTTCTACTATATATAAATAAATGTTGGGTTCTCTAAAGGGAGAGCACATTCAAAACTGTTTGCTTTCAGACTGTCTGTCTCCTATTGAGTCTCCATACAAACAGGAAGGAGGCGGAAAGGAGGGAAGTAGAAGGAATCCCACAGTCATTCAGTAGTGTGTGTATCAGAGCTTGAATGACGGAACTCTGTACACAGAGTTTTTTTTTGTGGGGGGGGGGGGGGTGGAGTTAAGAATAGACAATAAAAAATCTAAAAGAGGACAGTAACTTCATATTCTGGCTGGAAATAAGTGAATATGAAATATTCATATGCATTGCTGCATATACCGTGTTTCCGCTAATTTTCGCAACCAAAAACACAGTAGGGCTTATTTTCGGGGTAGGGCTTGCCATTTAATCCCCAGTGTGAACAGAGTAAAAGTGCTTGTGAACTGCTAGAATCCTCTTAGTAGAATATAATGTAAAAGGTATGTGTTTCTGTAATTGTGTCACTTACCCCGCTGACAGCTGGGAGAAGGGGAGGAGAGCAGCGGGAGGTTGGCTGAGCGCCGAGCAAAGCTATAAGAAGGTATTTTACTCAATTAGATTACAGAAACACACACCTTTTACATATAATACTGTAACAGAGAGGATTTTAGCAGTTTACAACCACTTTAACCTCCCTGGCGGTATGATTATTTCAGATTTTTGGTGCTGAAAGAGGTACAATTATTTTGCATGGAAATTTGGCGTTTTATATTGTAGGCCTGTAATTCTTAGGAATAATTCATTTTAATCTGTCCAAACAAGAGTCTATTAGACATCCCGGGTATGATAAAGTTTGAAACACAAAATCATAAATTATAATATAATAAATAACTATAAATAATGATACCAAATAATAATATAATAATAATAAAAATTATTCATTAATGTAATCAAATAAAAAAACACTGAAATTTGCTCAGTTGCAGAATTGTCGCTGTCATTACTTTTCAGTGTTTGGTGACGGATTTCCCCACAAATCACTATCACTCAATTCTGCGAGTGATTCTAATTTATTATCGCTGTTTTCTAGCTGGTCTAAAACTGCTTTTGATGTAAAGGGACGGTTTTGGTTGCTATGGACAATCTCCAGTTTCCAGGCAGAAAGGAGATGTGAAATAATTTCATACAGTAATGTAATCTGTTTACAGTATACTGTATGTATTGTGTGTGTTTCACTTTTTGAATTTGGCGCCGTTCTCCGTCCTCGTGCGTCGCAACGGTCGCAGGGAACGGAGCCCGGCTCTGTGATGAATCGAGCAGAGGACGAGCCGCTCACATTGCGGGGAGACATCGCAGGATCCTGGGGACAAGGTAAGTAAGCTCTTCCTGGATCCTGCGATGCGATCCTGAGTCTAGCTCGGGGATACCGCTTTTGGTTCTGAAACTCCACCCCGAGCCAGACTCGGGAATACCACCAGGGAGGTTAAACTAGGGCTTATTTTCGGGGTAGGGCTTATATTGCAGCCCTCCTGGAAAATCAGGGTAGGTCTTATTTTCAGGGTAGGTCTTACTTTCGGGGAAACAAGGTACCTGCCTGAAATACTTTTTAAAAATGTTTTTTTACTCCTGAGCATAATGATTACAGAAAGAAAATATAACTATTAAAAAATATACATTTAATATAAATTTTGTTTTATATTAATATATAAATTATGATAACAATATATTAAATGATTATATATTATATGAACTTAATATAATTAATACATTACACTACTAATATATTTATTTATAATAGACAAAGAATTATTATAAAATAATATCCATTTAATATAAAATGTCATTTAAATGAATATATATAACTTATTATATTATATATTATTACATAAATATATTATATGATTAATACATTACATTACTAATATACAGTATATATAATAAATAATAGACATATAATTAATATAAAGTACTATATATTGAAGGGTTTGTGGATGTACAGTACAGTAATCTACTACTATTCATGTAATTTCGGTTCCCCGAGGGAGCCCGATCACGTTCCTGTGGTGTATCAGATGTTATACAGGAAATGCTGTATCATTATTTTTATTTCCTCTCTGTAAAAAGTTTGCTAATAAAGAATTTCAATTATTTGCAGGTGGTGGGTATGGATTTTTTATGTAATTCGGAAACTCTCTGAAACTCTCTGAAATTCTCTATGCACGTAAAGGCTTTAAAGCAGTGATTGCTCACCTTCTAAATAGAGGGAATTTAAGCCTGGCTCCTCTCCTGGACTGAAATGGCTTACTCTGATTTCACTGCACACTGTGAGCTTCTCAAAACTGAAGCTGTAACAAGTGAGATAGGGCCTGTCTCATTTCCTGGCTGAAGGACATCCAGCATCATCTAGCCCAGCATCATCCAACCTCCAGCATGGGTGCCGCAAGCGGCACGCAAAGTCTCTTTTTCCGACACCTGACTCCCTCCCCATCAGCAGAGCAGCTCAGGGAAGTGTCAGTGAGACACTAATACATTCCAATCTCAGAGTTCCCCACACCGCACCTTCACTGAGGGGGAGGCACTGCACCCCCACACATTGTAAAAGATGGGTAACATTGTTCGGTTCTCTAACTTTGCTGTAGCTGCGATCGTCAGCTTTTGTGATGGGGAAGAGATTGGGTGCAGTTCTGCTGGGGGGGGGGTCCCTGTTTCTAGGAGGAGGAGGACTGTCATTGGTCACGGTTAAAGCCAATCACAGTCCTGCTAGCCCCGTCCACCATCTGGGGGAAGATAACTCGCTTGGTTGCCACTACCAATCGCATAAAGAAGAGATTTCACTGACTGAGAAAACCACAACCAGGTGACAGTTTGTGAAATTACTGTTGAGCTTCTGGAAACTTTGTTGAAATTATTCCAGAACCTTTGTGTCACTTTCTACTGAACTCTGTGTCACTTTAAGCCACAGCCAGTATTTAGCACAATGAAAATCACACCCAACGTTTGCACTGCGTCACACTTTTTTTCAACTGCGGGGGCCTAACTTATGATCCTGCACACAGGCCCACTGCTTTCAGAAAATGCCCCTGACCTGAGTTCATCATTGCACATCCATTCCAGATGCTTGTATGTGACATCACATACATCACATACATCCCATACATCCCATACATCACATACATCATATACATCACATACATCACATACATCACATACATCACATACATCATATACATCACATACATCACATACATCACATACATCATATACATCACATACATCATATACATCACATACATCATATACATCACATACATCACATACATCACATACATCATATACATCACATACATCATATACATCACATACATCATATACATCCCATACATCACATACATCATATACATCATATACATCACATACATCATATACATCACATACATCACATACATCACATACATCATATACATCACATACGTCATATACATCACATACATCACATACATCCCATACATCACATACATCATATACATCATATACATCACATACATCATATACATCATATACATCACATACAAGCACGTGGGCTGGATGGGAGAGTTGGATCAGCAGGATGAGTGTCCCAGGACAGGTAGATGTGTCTCATCTCTGCATTCCTTTCACCCCTCTGCATATCACACATATCATAGATGAGAAGCGGGTACAGCGATGGAGCAGGCGAGCAGGAGGAAACGTTGGGAGGGGTGGCTGAGGGGGGTGGAGCCCCGAGTGGGCCCCCAAAAAGCCCCGGGTCTCGGGCATTCACAACTCTATTATTAGCCCCAAGCCCAAGTGGGGACTGATCTGACTCCATGCGCGGCCGAGGGACATAGCAGGTTCCGCCTTCTGGAGCCTGCAGCGCCTATGATGGACATCCCCCTGGTCCAATGCCAGGACCGTGGGATGTGTGGGTCACGTAGGTGAGTTTAGTGGTCAGTATTGATGGACACTGGTAAGCCAGGCAGCAACCAGCAAGTGAGATTACCCCCCTCCACACAACACCCTCCCTCCACACAACAACACCCCCTCTCCTCCACACAACCCCACCGCCCCCCCTCCACACACCCCATATGCCCCCCCCCCCCCGTTGCCGGGCTCAGACTTCGGGCTGAAGCCCCTGGTCTTTTTGCCACCTAGCAATGCCTCTGGTACAGCGGTGGGGAAAATGAGCAGGAGGGGTTCAGAGGTGGGCCAGAAGAGTAGGAGGGTACAGAGGTGTGGCAGATGTGCAGGGGGTACAGTGGTGGGGCAGATGTGCAGGGGGTACAGTGGTGGGGCAGATGTGCAGGGGGTACAGTGGTGGGGCAGATGTGCAGGGGGGTACAGTGGTGGGGCAGATGTGCAGGGGGGTACAGTGGTGGGACCGATAAGCATGGGGTATAGAGGTGGGGCAGATGTGCAGGGGGTTATAGTGGCGTGACAGATTTGCAGGGGGTACAGTGGTGGGGCAGATGTGCAGGGGGGTACAGTGGTGGGACAGATAAGCATGGGGTATAGAGGTGGGGCAGATGTGCAGGGGGTTATAGTGGCGGGACAGATGTGCAGGGGGTACAGTGGTAGGGCAGATGTGCAGGGGGTACAGTGGTGGGGCAGATGTGCAGGGGGTACAGTGGTGGGGCAGATGTGCAGGGGGTACAGTGGTAGGGCAGATGTGCAGGGGGTACAGTGGTGGGGCAGATGTGCAGGGGGTACAGTGGTGGGGCAGATGTGCAGGGGGTACAGTGGTGGGGCAGATGTGCAGGGGGGTACAGTGGTGGGGCAGATGTGCAGGGGGGTACAGTGGTGAAACAGAAAAAATAAAAAATCCTTTTCGTGACTGAGAGTGTGAAGTTCACAGTTGATTTTTTTGTTTTAATATCGGCACGCTCAACATTTTTCGGCACACTGTGCTCAAAAGGTTGCCTAACCCTGCTCTAGCCCTTTCCACCTAACTGTCCCTGGCTCGCCCCTTTCCTTCATCAGATTTCAGTTCTTTTAATGATAGAGGCTCAGTAATACATGTTGTAATATAAGAGTTACCTAGGGTGTTCTTTATGCAAATACAGCCTGCCTAGGAACACCCACTCCTCCAGACTGACCTCTGCCCATCAAGGCATTTTGTTATTTGCATAACTCCTCCCAAGAGCCACCTACTGCTTGCATCAGGACTGAGGGCACTTGAGACGAGTACTGAGGAAGGGTACTGGGATGTTTTTTAGGAAGCTATGTACAGCATCCTGCTGACCCCTCCCAGCAGCCGTGATCTGCCTGCATTGCATAGAGAAGCACAGAGAAGCACAGAGATTCAAAACAGAATTGGATTAAACCTCAAAAGCAAAATACAGTGAGTGATAAGAGAATGAAAGCAGCTTGCACAAAAAAGGGTTACCAGCCTAATAATCAAAATAAACCAAAAAAAGTGCAGCACTTAAAAAAAGTGCATCAAAAGAAGTTCATAAGCATAGGTGTGTGCAGCCTATTGCATTAGGGTGTGCACCCCAAAGCTCAAACACATATGCCTTTTGTTGCAGCTTCAGCTACACGGGGCAGTGAATGAATGTGCTGAGTGGCTTCCTGTTAATTTACAAAACAAAGCATAGTGATCACAGTTTACTATGCTTCAGTTATGAATGGGCACAGTCAGTGAATGCGTTCATTTAGAAAAGGAAGGAGCCAGCAAACAAGAGGGGGGGGGGGGGGGGAGGGAAGCCAGCAGCACTGCAGGGCGGGCAGCCAACAAAGGGGGGGGGGGCTGGGCAGTAGGGAGAATCAGCACTGCATATAGTGATTAGGGTGTGTTCAGGCACACCTGGCACACCCCCTGCACACACTTATGTTCATAAGATTATAAACATAAAGTGCATCAAGAATACATACAATCAAAAGTGCATAAATATACGCTATATTGCCAAAAGTATTGGAACGCCTGTCTTTACACACACATGAACTTTAATGGCATCCCAGTCTTAGTCCGTAGGGTTCAATATTGAGTTGGCCCACCCTTTGCAGCTATAACAGCTTCAACTCTTCTGCTAAGGCTGTCCACAAGGTTTAGGAGTGTGTCTATAAGAATAATTCAACCCAAAGGTGTTCTATTGGGGTGGTCCGGACTTTGTGCAGGCCAGTCAAGTTCCTCCACCCCAAAGTCGCTCATCTATGTCATCCATGGACCTTGCCTTGTGTACTGGTATGCAGTCATGTTGGAACAGGAAGGAGCCATCCCCAAACTGTTCCTACAAAGCTGAGAGATGAAAATGTCTTGGTATACTGACGCCTTAAGAGTTCCCTTCACTGGAACTTAGGGGCCAAGTTTAACCCCTGAAAAACAGCCCCATACTTCCCTGTCCACCAAATTATTTGGAGGCGTGGCCCAATAATTTTGGCTATATAGCATGGATGAACAAGTTTGGGGTGGAGGAACTTGACTGGCGTACGCAAAGTCCTGACCTCAACCCGATAGAACACCTTTGGGATAAATTCGAGTGGAGACTGTGAGCCAGGCCTTCTCGTCCAACATTAGAGACTAACCTCACAAATGCACTTTTGGAAGAATGGACAAACATTCCCATAGACACACTTCTAAACCTTGTGGACAGCCTTCTCAGAAGAGTTGAAGCTGTTATAGCTGAAAAGGGCGAGCCAACGCAATATTGAACCCTACGGACTAAGACTGGAATTCCATTAAAATTCATGTGCGTATAAAGGCAGGTGTCCCAATACTTTTGGCAATATAGTGTATATTTAGTGTATATATACATAAAGAGTAAAAAAATACATCAATCAATATGGAAAACTTTTAGAAGTGCCACTAAAAGAACCATAAAGTGCCAGTGCTATTAAACATACAGAAAGTCCAATAAATGTCCCAAAAATCAAATGGTATCCACTTAAGGCCTCCAATAATAGTGATTCTCAGTTCAGTAGGTAATACATTGTGCATACTGTGTAAATCCTCCACCACCATACACTCACCGGAAAGCTAATGGATATCATATCACATCAACCCCACAAAACCTCCACACTTAGATCCTCAATCCAGACCAAAATCTAGAATTTAATTAAACCCAATTTGTCTCTAGAAATTTTTGTACATTTTTTGGTAACTGACTCTTTCACTTGTTTCCCTCCAGTGTCTTCCTCAAGCGTAATAAGTTCCTGTACAATTATAAGAATCTGCGCTGGGCACGAGGCCGCCATGAAACATATCTGTGCTACTTAGTCAAAAGGCGCTACAGCTCCGTGTCCACCGCCATGGATTTTGGCTACCTGCGCAATCGGAGCGGTTGCCATGCAGAGATCCTGTTTCTGCGCTACCTGGCGATCTGGTTGGGGCATGACCCGAACAGGCTGTTCAGAGTCACCTGGTTCAGTTCGTGGAGCCCGTGCTGTGACTGCGCTCGGCGCATCGCCAACTTCCTACTTAACCATCCCAACCTGAGCCTGCGCATCTTCTCAGCAAGACTTTACTTCTGCGAAGAACAAAATGCGGAACCAGAAGCTCTGCGAAAACTGCAGCAGGCTGGGGTGCGACTGGCAGTCATGAGCTATAAAGGTAATGGACTGGAAAAAGTACAATTGTAGATCGTTTATTTCACTCCCTTTTTTTTTTATGTTTTTTTATTTTTTTTATCACTTGTTTAAAATCTTTATTTTACTAATGACAATATAATACAAGATGTATCTATGAAACTTACTTATAATTTTCAAATCACGTTGAGTTTTCTGGCAGTTGGGCTTCACCAGAGCTCCTGATAATGTAGATGGTAACCCTAGTGGTCCCATTTTTCCTAGGATCTCCCCACCATACCTGGAAGGGAAAGGCCATGGTGCAGAGATTTTGCACAGGGCTGCAGACAGAGTGGGCTCGGCAGGCAGCAGGCAAGAGAGAAGTCAGGTCCAGGTGGAGGTCAACTCAGGAAACAGGCAAGAGAGTAGTCAGGTTCAGGCAGGGGTCTTGGCAGGTAGCAAGCAAGAGAGTTGTTGGGTCAATCCGGGTCAGCAACAGTCAGGCAACTGGCAGGCAAGTATTGTGCTTTACCTCTCAGTTAACAATGTAGTACCAGCCACTTCAAAGGCTGAAGCCTAAATACCCTTCTGGAAGTCCTAGAGGTAGTGGAGGTCTGCACAATCCTGAAAATCCTGGAAAACCCAAATTCTGTGAGTACTGGAGAGCCTAGGAATACTGGAAGACCCGACAGGGATTCTGTAGGTACTAGAGATCCTAGGAATCCTGAAAGACCTGACAGAGATTCTGTGAGTACTGGAGATCCTAGGAATCCTGGAAGACCTAGTAGGGAGTCTGTGAGTGCTGAAGATCCTAGGAATCCTAGAAGACCTGGCAGGGATTCTGTGAGTACTGGAGGTCCTGGGAATCCTGTAAATCCTGGAAGATCCAGTAGGTACAATTCTACTTGTGTTAGAGGTCACCTTCTTAAGCAATGTGTTGCCCAACCACTTCTAACTGAATAGCATGATTATTCTTCAGTGTCAAGCATTAGGCAAATACCATAATTAATCAGATTATACTTGAACAAAGGTAATAACAAGAATATGAATGTATATTTCTTTCACAGATTATTTCTATTGTTGGAACACTTTCGTAGAGAACCGGGAGCGGAGATTCGAGGCTTGGGATGGACTGCATGAGAACTCTGTCCGATTATCAAGAAAATTGAGGCGTATTCTAGAGGTGCGTGTAAGCAGATTAAAAAAAAAACAGTGCTTAAAAATAATGATATTGTATTTAATCATGAGTCATTTTGGAACTGAACACAAGGTTTAAACTGCCAAAACATAGATTGATGATAGATAGATAGAAAGATTTTTTGAGAAAACAAAGTCCGCTGGAGCCCACACACGATCGAATTGTCCGACGAAATCCCGTCCGCCGGGCAAAGTCTGCCGTAAAGTCCGCTCGAGTGTACGCGGCATTACTTTCTTTCAGTGGGGTTACCATTAGGTTGATCTTATTCTTGTATGCCAACACAAGCTACTTGGAATTGAACACAAGGGTTTAATGGCCAAATGATAGATAGATAAATAGGTAGATAGATAGATAGATAGATAGATAGATAGATAGATAGATAGATAGATAGATAGATAGATAGATAGATAGATAGATAGATAGATAGATAGATAGATAGATAGATAGATAGATAGACAACCATTATTTCTCTTGCTTTCTTTCAGTGGGGTCTCCACTGTTAGGTTGATCCCTTTATTGCATTGATGGGCTTTTGTTCGAGTTATGAATTCAAATACAAGTCTATGGCAATGCAAAACCCTCTTGAAGTAAATCAAATGCAGGTCAGAAAGAGGTCAACTGTAAGTCAAATTCACCTGCCAATGAGTTAAAAAAATAATCTCAGCGGCATCTCAAAATGATGCCATGGTGATGCCATCCACACCAGCCCAAAGCTGGTCCACACTGGCCCTTATAGTAAATAAGACTTTTCTGGTGAATCATTTTCTTGCCTTGCTCACATTGTGCTTTATTTTGTCTCTGCTACTCACAGCCTCCCTATGATATGGAAGATCTGCATGAAGCCTTTGACCTTCTGGGACTGTAGGAAGCATTGCAGTGGTCAATGAGGTTTCCTCAAACCTGAGACCCCAGTCTACACACTGCAAGGTACACACCTAAGACTAACTCGGAGGAAGGTAACAGACGTGACTTGGCTCTGCTCACATAACCGGACCACCGTGGTGTCTTCTTCTCTCATACATCCTTGAAGTCCTTTAACACAGGATCAGTGTTGGGAACAATCTCAGTTTAATGTACAGTACAGTTCTCTGTGCGGGGCCAACCTGCACTTCATTTCTTTCACATGTCTCCTTTTTTAACAAGAATGGGGAAGTGTAGAGACAGGATTCAATTGGTCTTAAATGCCAAGTCCAACCGAAATAGCTATTTTGATTTTGCATGGCAGCTGACAAGCTGGACCACATACTAGTTTCTTATATCGCTCAGGGATTTCAGTCAGTATGGATAAAGTAAGAATGTTTAATGCTCAAATCATTTTCGTATATATATAGGGTGAACATTCCTGATTTTCTATCCCTTTCTGAAGAAAGATGGAGGCTACCATTCTTCGAATCCTTCGAAAACTGCTAGTCCCCTGGCTGCCATACAGATCCAGCACCTTTAATACCTTTTGATTTTCAGCAATCATGCCACTCAGGAGTTCAGACTGCATGCTTGTTCTAATAGCCACATATCTAGCATGTTAGCCACCCTTCTGGTTTAGGCACCTGCATAGCAAATAGAAGCTCCACTCTTCCCAAGCTTGCTCTTCCACTGTAATCCAGTCTGGAGAAGCTCCTGTGTGAATGAAGTCTGCAACCATTTTATTCATAAATACAGTGTAACAATATTATAGGAATGTATTTTGGTTAGTGCTTATGTGGAGTTCAAAGATTTACCTTTTGATTCTCAAACTTGGCTTAAGGATGAGAATTCTTTTTTCAACCCCAACTGAACTATACTTAGCCAGTGTTCAGTGGAACTCTGGGGTTCCTCCTGATTTTGCAAGGGGTTTATTGAGCTGTGGCTGATTGTCCTCTCATCTGATGAAATTCCATATCTTCATCAAAATAATTTCATGTCCAATGCCATTTGGTAAACTCAACTAAATGCCCCTAATGATCTTTTTAGCTTCTTTCCATCACTGTAAGGTGGGCATTCTTCCTACTGACCACCAGTGTAAGGAGCATTCTTTTCACTGATCACCAATGTAAGGAGCATTTTTCCCACTGATAACCAATGTAAAGATCATTCTTCCCAATGACCACCAATGTAAAGGGAATTTTACTAGTGACCACCAGTGTAAGGGACATTTTTCCAAATGACCACCAATGTAAGACCATTACTCCCAATAACCGCCAAGGTAAGGGACATTCTTCCCACTGACCTCCAATGTAAGAGGGATTTTACCAGTTACCACAAGTGTAAGAGCATTCTTCCCATTGACCTTCAAAGTAAGAGCATTCTTCCCGTTGACCTCCAAAGTAAGGGCATTCTTCCCGTTGACCTCCAAAGTAAGGGCATTCTTCCCATTGACCTCCAAAGTAAGGGCATTCTTCTCATTGACCACGAATGTAAGGGCATTCTTCCCACTGATCACCAATATAAGGGCATTCTTCACACTGACCACCAATGTAAGGGCCATTTGGCCCACTGTCCCCCAGTAAAATGATTTTAGCAGGGGTTTCCTGAGACCTATTTCGGGGATTTCCCTGAGGTGAAAATGTGGAGAAAGGCTGAACTAAATACATTCCAGGTGCATTAAACCAAGATTCCAGATGCAAAATCTTACAGTTGGTTTTCCATAGAAAGCAGCCACAACCTGATTAAAATAAAATGTCCCCTGGCAGCATGTTGCATAGAAGGACCTTTGCTCTCTATATGGAAGCAGTGGTTTCTCTGCAGAGGTCCACCACACTCCCTGCTGTGTCAGACCTGTAGTTCAGCAGGGAGCAAAACATTTGCTAAATGCAGAGCCATATGCACAGGTGTCCTTGAGGAGGGACAGAGAACAGAGCTCTTTTTTATATGAGTATCTATCGTTTTTATTGTACCCCTACTGGTTGTACATCCAGGATCTGCTTCCTAGCATCCTAATGTAGCATGATAACATGTGCATAGCTTCATTATTTATCAGTCTGCAACTTCACGTCTTCATCTGACCTGCTGTTCCACATCCCCACCTTGGGCTACCTTCAGATAGAAATCAATGGTGTACATGTGTCATCACTCACTGCAGCCAATCAGAAATAAGCTGGCAGCCATGTTGACATAAATGGAATCTGAAAATAGTATGCAAACCTCCATGAGGGTTATCATTGAAATATGAGCAAAGACATGACATGAGGAGAGGAAGTGAGAAAAGAAAATGCCCAACGGGCACATGTATAAGAATGCATGGGGAACGCATCTCCAAGCAATCTACTTCTCCATCAATATACACAAAAGCATGTTCTCACTTGGCTGTGTATGTCTGAACTGTATGTGCTCAGAGCTCAAAGGAGCAGTCCACCTTTGTGACCATGTTTCCTGTTCCACTCATGTTTAGGGTGTAAGAAGAAACATGGTCACATTCCCAAACCCCCACCTTCAAACCAGCCCAACACTTACCTGAACCCCAGGGCTCTTCTCCCTGCAGAATTCTGTTTTATCTTGAATTTGCCATGGCTCTGTCCCCATCATTTATTCACAGAACCATTCACAGGGAATGGAAGACTAAAAGTCCCATCTGCCGCCGCTCAATGGAGCACAAGTGTGGGGATGTTACTGTCCTTGTAGTCCATTGATCACTTCCTCCAGTCCCATAACGGTAGGCCCTTACCTTGGTATGGACCTAGGACTAGGGGAAGAGCCTGTAGAAGCCTGTGCATTGCACTGACCACGGTTTCAATACTCTACAGGCCTTATTGCAAAGAATTAAAAAAAATAAAGTGTTACTAAACCCAGGACCCTGCAGTCACTATATCTGGTCTCCCACAGTACACAAAACATGGAAATGCAATTATTTTAGTAAATATAAACTGCTAAATACCTTTTCTCATCAGCAGTATATAGAAGTCTTGTGACTTTTATCAGTGTCTGGTTAAAGCTTGTAGGAGGAGTGCACATGCACTCCCCCCTCCCCCCCCCAAAAAACCCCCAAAAAAGTCTCTAGCAATACGCATAAAACTGAGCATGTGCAGAGTGCCTCCTAGGGCTCTGTACTATCAGGAGATGGATTGGGGACAGTGGAAAAAAAGTGGGGGGGGGGGGGTCAGAGAAGACAGGATCAAACAGCCCTTTTACACAATGCACAGGATTAACCCCTTAGGTTCCACAGTGAGTATAACAAGCATGCTTGCATAAACAGACTGATTTTACTGTTGTGGGTTTAGTAACACTTTAATAAATGCACATTGTTTTATTTTACCAATGCAGGTGCATTTATGATTTTTTCTGTCAATGGCTGACTACATCCTTAAAGCCGGATTTACATCTACATGTTAACACTCATTAGGGTTGATTTACTAAAGTCAAGCTGTGCCACTTTGCAAGTGCAATTGCACTCACTATCCCCAGAGCTTAGTGATTGTGGTAAAGCTCTGTTGATTTCCATCGTCCAATCACGTGCAAGCAAAAATGTTTTTTGTTTTTTTTCCTTGCACCTGACTGGGCATTCTATACGAAGTGAAACTTCACCACATTACATTTACTAAGGAAAATGAGTGCAACTGCACTTGTAGAGTGCACAGTCTATTTGCCTTTAGTGAATCAACTCTCAATATGTCTCAAATGACATCATAGCACACCAATGTAAATAGCGTTCGTTGCCATGTCATATTGCGACACAACAGTGCCAACCCACCCTAAAGGCTGCCATCAAGGGGTTGATTTACTAAAACTGGAAAGTGCAAAATCTAGTGCAGCTCTGCATAGAAACCAATCAGCTTCCAGGTTTTATTGCCAAATCTTAATTATGCAAGCTGGACTTAGAAGCCGATTGGCTACCATGCACAGCTGCACCAAATTTTGCACTCTCTAGTTTTAGTAAATACCCCCCAATGTGTTCTCTCTAATATTCTTTTCTATCATCCTCACCTTACTTCTGCATCTGTATATATTTTCCTTTTTTTTTTTGGTCTCAATTTGCAGAAAATTATCCATTGTACATATAACCCATATAAATAAATATAACAATATTTTAACCCTGGTCTGTGTCTATTATAATTTACTTGTTTCCCAGCTTTTTTAAAAATTTTATGTTGGCTATAAAAGTGAGAAAAAGCATCTTAATAGCAGATAATCTTGTGCTGATGTTTCAAAAACACTTTTTTTTTAAAGAAAAAGGGGCTGCACAGAAGAATGTAGTGCGGGAAAGGCGCATTTCCTGTACCGCATTCAAAATGCACTGCCTTTGCGATGTGCTGTGGGTGACAATACATGATTAATGGCACCCCAAATGCAGATTGCAAATACAGTGAGTTTGTGGACACCAAATTTCATGGTACCCCAATACCGTGCGATACGTTGCGTAGTGCACATGCTATGTTTTTTTTGCCATCTGGTGCAATTTCAGCCCATTCAAATGAATAGGCTGAAAATCACACTGCAGGGGAACACACAGGAACGCAGATCGCATTCCTGTGCCATTCTGGTCTGAACCGGCCCTTCGGGTCCATGCGCACTGGGATTAAAAATGCTGCTTCTACAAGAGTTTTGTGGGGTTTTTTCTTCTGCCTGTAGAAACAACTCGATGTTATCATATGTGTCCATGCATATTAGGGCATTTAGAAGCATATTTCAAGAGGAAAATATAGAGGCAGGAAAAAAAAAAACCATTACACATGCGTTTTTAACCGCTTCAATACAGGGCACTTTTACCCCCTTCCTGCCCAGGCCAATTTTCATCTTTCAGCGCTGTCACACTTTAAACAACAATTGCACGGTCATGCAACACTGTACCCAAATGAGATTTTTGTCCTTTTTTTCACACAAATAGAGCTTTCTTTTGGTGGTATTTTATCACCCCTGGATTAAAAAAAAACAAAACAAAAAAACGTTTTCTTAGTTTCTGTCAGAAAATTTTGTAAATAAGTAATTTTTCTCCTTTACTGATGTGTGCTCATGAGGCTGCACTGATGGGCACTGATGAGACGGCACTGAAGGGCCCTGATGAGACGGCACTAATGAGGAGTCACTAATATGCCCCACTGGTGGGCACTGATGAGACGGCACTGAAGGGCACTCATGAGGCTCCACTGGTGGGCACTGATAGGCGGCACTGATATGCAGCACTGATGAGCACTGATAGGCAGCACTGATGGGCACTCATAGGCGGCACTGATGGGTGGCACCGACTTGCATCACTGATAGGCAAAAATTGTCATCACTGGTGGGCACAGATTGTCATCACTGATGGGCACGGATTGTCATCACTGATGGGCACGAATTATCATCACTGATAGGCTCAGATTGTCATCACTAATGGGCACAGATTGTCATCACTGATGGGCACAGATTGTCATCATGGGTGGGCTCAGATTGTCATCACTGGTGGGCACAGATTGGCAACACTGATAGGCTCAGATTGTCATCACTAATGAGTACAGATTGTCATCACTTATGGGCACAGATTGTCATCACTGGTGGGCACAGATTGGCATCACTGATGGGCACAGATTGTCATCACTGATAGGCACAAATTGTCATCGCTGATGGGCAAAGATTGGCATCACTGCTGGGCACTGTTGAGGCTGCAATGATGACCAGTGCCCTGATCTCCCCTGCGAGAAAATGACGTTGATCGGCTCTCCTCTCCTCACACTCTGTCGGTGTGAGGGGAGGAAAACCAATAACCGCCATTTCCTTGTTTACATGTGATCAGCTGTGATTGGACACAGCTGATCACATGGGTAAAGAGCCACGTCATCAGCTCTTTACCAAGATCGGGGTTGCGCCATGTCCCAGGGACACAGCGTGCCCGCGATCGACGCACTGTGTGCTCCCGGCGGGCATGCAAGCGTGGTGAGACTGGGGCAACTTAACATATGATGTTGTCCCAGAACAAGGGAGCACCCCGCCTGCTATCATTTGTCTATATGATGGGTGGGAGGTAGTTAAGAGGAGTTTTCAGACGGAAAAAAATGCCAAACGCTCATAAACTTGCATTTGGGAGCGTTCAGCGTGTTTACATGTACATTGAAAAATGAGGGGAAAGTTTTGGGAAAAAATTATTATAAATGCCCGTAAACTCTGTCAACCGCTTGCTGATCGCCCTATAGCAGCTTTTCTGATACAGGGTGGCAGCTGTGTGCTGAATCACATATATATACCTGATCCTGCACTTCCGCCTGCAGGGGGTGCCAATGCTGTTTCTGCTGTGAATATTCACAGCAGAAGCCAATCTGCGGGTGCCGGGCACTTGATGTTCGCCGGCACCCACCGATCATCAAGCAGACACTCAGAATGGAGCTCTGCCAATGTAAGCAAGGCAGAGTTCCATTCTGACAGGGGGGAAAGGGGTGGATTTTGTGTGCCTGCAAAGCAGCAACAAGAATTAATCTCTTCCTCTAGTAAAAGCAGCACACACAGTAAACACAAACACTGGCTAGGCACACAGATAACCCTTTGATTACCCCTGATGTTAACCCCTTCCCAGCCAGTGTCATTAGTACAGTGACAGTGCATATTTTTAGCACTGATCTCTGTATTAGTCTTACTAGTTCCTGCAAAGTGTCAAGTTACAGTTAGTGTCTGACTGTCTGCCACAATATCCTACTCCCACAATAAGTCACTGATAGCTGCCCTTACTAGTATAAAAGTATTAAGAATTAAATAAACACAAATTCTAGTATATATCCCATAGTTTGTAGACGCTATAACGTTCCTGTAAACCAAGCAATACACTTATTGGGATTTTTTTTACCAAAAAAATGTAGCAGAATATATATTGGCCTAAATTGATGAAGAAAACGGAAAATTTATATCAAATACTTACCGTAATTTTCCTTTCCTGATGGACTCCATGGCAGCCTACGTATGGGTTAATCCCGCCTCTCATACCTCATAGGACCCCACTCCCATAAATCTTTGCTTCTAGACAGAGACTGTGTTCCGTAACTTAGCCTACTCCAGCAACTGGGAGGGAACTCCTGCTGCCATGGAGTCCATCAGGAAAGGAAAATTACGGTAAGTATTTGATATAAATTTTCCGTTTTCCTGACAGACTCCATGGCAGCCTACGTATGGGAAATAACTAGCCATACACACCCGGGTGGGCAATTGCTGGTTTAAAGAAAAAAGGTTTAATTGGCACCATCAACAGATAATACGTGCAAACCAAAGTTAACCGTAGACAAAGAAGCCGGTTCTACACAATAGTGTGTCATAAAAGTGTTAATTGATGACCATGAGGCCGCTTTACAGATTACGTCTGGAGGCACATGTCGGGATGCTGCCCATGATGTAGAGACGCTCCTGGTAGAATGAGCGGTTACCGCCTCCGGAGGAGCCAAACCCTTAGACCGTTAAGCCCATTGAATAGCTTGAACGATCCATGCTGCGATGGTTCTAGAGGAGGCCCGTGAACCCTTGTTCTTGCCGTGAAAAAGTACAAACAGATGATCAGACTGGCGGAAAGAAGCAGTGGCTTCTAGGTATTGCTTCAGAATCTGTCCAACATCTAGAGGGTGAACATCAGAGTCCTCAGTGGATCTGAAAGTAGGGAGGACAATCTCCTGATTTTCATGGAAGATGGTTGTTACTTTTGGATTCGATCCTAACATGGGGATCAAGACTACACGATCTGGGAAGAAGGTAAGAAAAGGTTCTTTGTATCCTAGGGATCCAATTTCAGAAACTCTCTTGGCCGATGTTATGGCCACTAGAAAGACCACTTTGAGAGAAAGCTCTCTAATCGATGACTGATCCATATGCCGTATCTCCTTTTCTGAGAAGAAATCCAAGACGAGAGGGAGATCCCATTTAGAGAATCTTGGTCTTTTCTGAGGCCTAAGCCTCATTGCTCCCTTGAAGAACTGCCTAGTAAGGGGGTGTCTGGCCCATGATATGCCTGTAAAGGCTGAGATTGCAGAAATCTGGACCCGCAAGGAACTCACCGATAGGGAAAGATCCAGGCCAGTTTGTAGAAAACCTAGAATGTCCTGAATCCTTGGATTACTACAGGATCCATTGGTGGAAATCACATAGTCCGTAAACTTCGCCCAAATCCTCTGATACACTCTGTTGGTGCCCGCTCTTCTGGCATTCAACAATGTAGCAATAGCTGTACTTGGACAACCTAGTGCTTCCAACCTTCTCCTCTCAACCACCAAGCCATCAGATGGAGCTGGGATGGACAAGGGTGAAGAGACGCTCCCTGCAGCAGGAGATCTGGTCTGGACGGCAGAGGAACCGGCTCTCGGTAACTGAGCTGCATCAGGAGAGGAAACCATGGCCTGTTGGGCCAGAACGGAACAACTGCCAGCACCTCGACATTCTCCCACCTGAGCCTCGAAAGGAAACGAAGAATGACTGGAACTGGGGGAAAGGCATAGGCCCTGTGGAATTTCCACTGGTCCGTCAGGGCATCCACTCCGAAGGCCTGGGGACAGCGACACCTCGTGTAATATTTTCCCAGCTTGAAATTGCATGGGGATGCAAACAGGTCCACTTCCGGCATCATCCCTAGAGACAGGAGCCAATCGAAAACTTCGGCATGGAGGGACCACTCGTTGTTGTCCAGGGTGACTCTTGAAAGGAAGTCTGCTTGGACATTTTGAATTCCTGGGAGATAAACAGCAGATAGATTTGTTAAGTTCGTCTGGGCCCAGGACATGATCGGGCTTACTTCCCTCAGTAAGGAGAGACTGCGGGTGCCCCCCTGTCTCTTGATGTATGATACTGCGGTCGTGTTGTCCAGTCTCAGGAGGACTGAGGCTCCTGATATCAGATGGAGAAAGGCTTGAAGGGCATGGAAGGCAGCTCTGAGCTCCAGGACATTTGAGACTATCCCTTGGGATGGGAAGTCCCACCTGCCTTGGGCTATCTCCGTCAGACAGAGAGCGCCCCATCCTCTGTTGCTCGCATCCGTTGTCACTGTAATCCAGGAGACAGGTGCTATGGAGTGACAATTGAGGAGGTTCTTCCGTAGCAGCCACCAGGGGAGGCCCTCCCGCATGGAGGTGGTTACCCGCACCAGATGGTCTCGAGACCCTGGATCCCATTGCTGGAGAAAACCCTTCTGAAAGGGCCGCATTTTCCACTGCGCCCACCTCACCATGGGGGCTGTGGCTACCATAGTGCCGATTATTTTGAGACACTGAGAGGCTCTGAGGAGAGTTGCTGACAATGCTAGGCGAATTCTCTCTCGAATTACCGGAATCTTCTCCAAAGGAAGAGAGATGGTGCTCTCCACTGTGTTGAATAGGGCTCCGAGGAACACTAGAGCTTGTGTCGGAACTAGGTGACTTTTCTCCCTGTTCAATAGCCAACCGAACTCCGTCAGAGTAGATATGACTTGATCCCGATGTGACAATATCTGTTCCCTGTCCTGCGACAGTAGGAGTAGGTCGTCCAAGTAATGGTGTAACCGAATGCCTTTTACTCGGATTAGAGCTACCACAGCCAATAAGAGTTTCGAAAACACTCGAGGCGATGTTGTGAGCCCGAATGGGAGACAAGTGAATTGGAGATGCCTCTGGCCTACTGCAAATCGGAGATACCTCTGGAAATCTTTTGCGATCGGCACATGAAAGTAGGCGTCTTTTAGGTCTATGGAGACCAGCCAATCTCCTGGTTGTACTGTTTGTCGGATTGTCAGCAGGGTTTCCATCTTGAATTTTTCCTTCTTGATGAAGGAATTTAGATGTGTCAGGTCGATTACTGGTCTCCAAGAGCCAGTCTTTTTGAGGACCATGAAAAGGGGGAATAAATTCCAAGAAATCTTTCTTCTGATGGAACTTGAATGGCGGCCCCCTGGGCAATCAGTGAGTCTGTATACGATAGAAGAATTTGTCTTTTTTCTTCTGAGTGCGGAAGGACCGTAGGCACAAACCGGTGACTGGGTGGATTGGTGAAAACCCAAGTGTGACCTGAGGAGACCGTTTTTACGGTCCAGTAATCTTGAATCGAGGCTGCCCAGACGTGCTGATACCGGAGTAAACGAGCTCCTACTTGCACTACCTGGACAGGCGTCGTATCAAAAGGACTTGGAAGTCTCCCAACCACTTGACGGGGCTGACTTTGAGGATTTTTGGCCTGAAGGCTGGCCTCTCCTCCAGTTTTTCCTAAACTCCCGACCAGGTCTGTAGCGACGAGCATCTCTAGCGCATTCTGGCTCTTGTCTGGGTTGAGTCCTTCTTTGGTTAAGGATGCGACGGTCCTGGGGTAAGAATCCTGACTTGCCCCCAGTAGCACGGGAGATAGCAGAATCCAGTTTGTTTCCGAAGAGTGAGGAGCCTTCGAAAGGAATCCTGCACCAGGCCTGTTTAGAGGCAGGGTCTGCAACCCATGGACGTAACCAGAGGGCACGTTTTGCTGTAACTGATGAAAGCATGACACGTGCCACGAGACGAATAATGTCAATGGATGCTTCTCCCAGGAAGACCGAAGCCAGCTTCAGCTCATGCACTGGAGACCTCTTGAATAAGTCCTCAGACACACTTCCTAGAGCTGCACCCACATCATCCGTCCAAGACTCCATAGCTTTTGACAAAGCTGCAAGGGCCAGAGCCGGTTTACAAGCCATCCCTGCCGTGATATAGATACGTTTTAAGTCCGTATCAATCTTCCTCTCCAGACCATCCTTGAAAGAGACGGTATCCTCTAGAGGGAGCGTAACATGTCTCACCAGCCTCATAAGAGCTGCATCGACAAGGGGGGCTGATTCAAGATGTTTTACTTCATCATTCTTGAAAGGGTACATCTTTGCAACCTTGGAAATCAAGGAGTTTTTCCTATCAACTTTACCCCATTCATCCGAGATGATTTCACCCAGTTCACCCAGGAAGGGGAAGTTCGGGCGGTCCTTCTTAAGGTGCTTAAAGTATTTCCTCTGTTTAGAGGGTGCTTCTACTGGTTCTTCCCATCTCAATGCGTCTTTAACCGCTCCGACCAGCTGGGGAACCAGGAAGAAGTCAAAACCTGCCCCAGGTTCAATTATCTCTGCTTCGCTGTCCGAGAAACCGCTAAAAGAGAGACTATGATGAGATGGGCCTGGAACTTCGGACTCAATTTCTTCAGCAACTGGAGCTATAACAGAAGGAGGAATTACTGCCCGGTCAAAATCTGCTTTGTTAAGAGATTCTTGGACCACTTTCCTGACCAGAGCCTCCACTTGCTGGTCCTCAGCTCCTCTCTCCTTCGTGGCTCTCGAAAAGCACAACTCACAGAGAGATTTACCCTCTGGGACCTGAGTTTTACATCCCCAGCAAGCTTTCCTCTCAGGGCGGCTGGAATGGCGGGGGGAATGATGGCTAGATTTAGACCTTGACCCCTCTTTGCGGTGTCTGGAAGATGACCTAGTACGTCTAGAACCCGACGTAGACTGGTGATGATGAGACCTAGACTGGTCCTTTTCTTTATGTGCCGATAACTGTGGTTCAGACCTAGAAGGGCTGCAGGGGAGAAAAAGAATACTTTGTTCCTAAATAGTACCCCAACCAATACAGGCAGAATGAAAATAAAAATACTTCATCCTACCTGCGGTGCAAGGGTTGGCCACAAGGGGGCGGTGACACATCCATGGCGACAGAAACAAAAGACTGTAAACAATCAATAAGAGACAAAAAACTATGTATACTTTCAGCTTTCTCTTTCCCCTATTTGGAGAAAGAGACCTAGACACAGGAAGGTACAGCAAAGCTCCTTACCTCAGAAGCCAGAGAGATGGACACAGGGAAGCCGCTGCCTAAGCGAAAGAGCAACCCAAACCATAGCTGTATGTGACAGCTATTTGAATCTGCCGCCTGTGATGACGTCATCGCGGCCACAGCGTCCCTACGCTGTGACCGACGCCGCTCCACGGCGCTCGCGCGCATGCGCAGTCGCCGTCATCACGCGCGGACTGCGCAGGCGCGAACCAAGCCTCGATCTCAATCGAGACTTCGCAGCTGCGCAGTCGGAGCGGGGAAGCGGCGGACTGGAACGCAGATGCGTCCCAGCCGCCATGGCCACTAGGAAGCAATTTAAAAGACAAAACAACACACACAACAGGCTGCCAAAACTCAAAAACAGAAGAGCATACATTACCACGGCACCTAAGGGGGATCCATCCTGGAAATGGGAGCAAGAGGAGCGCTCACCGCACGCCCGGGGTAATCATGAAGGAGGCCTCCCGCTAATAGCTGGGACGTTTGGCCGCAATGCCGCTTCCCAGCCAATGGCCGGTATAATCAGCTCTTCCAGGCATCAGAGTGCACCCCGTATGTCCGCCCTGCTAATAGCTGGGGAAGCTGGACTTCAATAAGACACCGCCATCATCAAAACGTGCGAACCACCAGGACTGGATCAACAAAACTTTCATAAGGTAAGATACACCTTGGTCCTAGGAGGAGGACAAAAAAGGAACACAGTCTCTGTCTAGAAGCAAAGATTTATGGGAGTGGGGTCCTATGAGGTATGAGAGGCGGGATTAACCTATACGTAGGCTGCCATGGAGTCTGTCAGGAAATTTGTTTTTTTTGTATTTTTTTTTAATGGATATGTTTTATAGCAGAAAGTAAAAGATATAGTTTTTTTTCAAAATTGACGGTCTTTTTTTGTTTATAGCGCAAAAAATAGAAAATACAGAGGCAATCAAATACCACCAAAAGAGATCTCTATTTGTGGGGAAAAAATTAAAAAAAATGTATTTGGGTACAGCGTTGCATGACCGCACAATTGTCAGTCAAAGTAATGCAGTGCCATATTGCAAACAATGACCTGGTCATGAAGAGGGGTAAACCTTCCGGAGGTCAAATGGTTAAACTCTTCTAAACTCTTGTGCATTGTGAACTACTATGAGCAGTTTTTTCTGCTGCTTTTTCTGTCAGAGGTTCCTTAATTTTTTATGCTCATAGTGTGCATGTGCAAGGTTTGTTGGATTATGTAATAAAAAAGAACGGTTATGGTAAAAGAAGCAGGCATTGCTTACATGTTTCAGGGTATTACTGAAAGCGGAAGAATATTCCCTTTACACATGATGGTGAACTTCAGTCTAGGCCAATATGATGAGGATGCACAAGGGGTCAACTACCAACCTCGTACCATGAGGCAGAGAAGAGGCAACAGAGCTAAAAGAACAAGGAAAGGGGAGTAAGACTAGAAAGGGACCTGTGTATGATTCAGTGTGACATTTTCCACATCACAATCCCATACAAAGCCATGGCAGGTCTTGGGGCATGTGCCTATTCAGGTCAACGGGATGTTGTCTAAGTGCCCATATAGAGAACCCAGGGGCTTCACAAGGCTGTGTATTTATTCCGAGCATCATGGAGGAAAGTTCTTCCATTCTCAAAAAGAGGCAGAGTTCAACATTATGGGGAATGGTGGTAGACCTCCAACGTCAAGGGCAGGGTTTCTCAACCAAGTTTCTATGGAGCCCTAGGGTTCCTCCAGAGGTTGCTAGGGGTCCCTTGAGAAATTTCAGCCTCTCCAGTAAGTTCCCACTGACACCATTGATCTATTTAGCTGTCTATAATTCTTCCCATGACCACAAGTGTAAGGAGCATTCTTCCCACTGATATAGTACCGTTTTTATGGTGCTTTACAATATAAAGAGAGATAATACATCACTCCTGCAATAACAATCCCAGGAAGCAGTGGGGCTCGGCCTAGGCTGGAAAGCAGGAAGTGCTGGCTTGTAGCACAAGAATGCTGCTTGTGGCTGGAGCAGTGGGTAATAGACAAACACATCCCGTCCTGGCAGGCTTTGTGCTCATTGTGAGGAAGGTAACCTGAGTAGAGGTCATGCTATTTTGAACACTTGAGAGAATTTGGTCTGACAAGTTGGCTGCTTCTGAAGACCACTTCTTGGTGACATCTCTTGACCAATTGGATGGCCTTAGAACTTGATCTGGAACTCAGATATGGAGGTCCCATATTTTGGTGGTTGCACCATAAGCCTCGTTGACTCAGTGAACATATGCCCATTTGAGTCCTCTCACTCCGGTAAGTTTCCTCACTAACCAGTGGTGGTTCTATTGTCTCTGTGTCCTCACCTCAACATTGATGTCACGTGGAATCCCACTTCTATTAACACAATTTGTTTTCACCGTTTATTTAAAGACTGTTATGTTTATGTTTTAAAACAGTTTTTGTATGATGGCACATGAACTTTAGGTGTGAATTTCACATCTCATTTTCATTATTATGAATGGTGTTGTCCTTCGCGCTTATAGTGAGATACAAATGAATGTGGTGACAGTCACATAAAGATATAAACCAAAACTTAAACTCAAAAATGAACATAGAACACTCAAAACGTGTGATAATTATGATGATATCTTATACGAAGATTGCAGCAAAATCAAAAAGTGTTCACATTACACTCAAAAAACATAAAAGTGGAAAGATTTTGCGCATCAAATCTATCATAAAAAACTAAATGTCTTACATATAATTCTCACATTCGATATTAGGTGTATTATAGTGCATAAATGTGCAAAAACAAAATTATAAAGTCCCAACAAGAAAACTCAGAGTGAATAAATATTGGAATAAAAAAGTTCATCAATCAAAAACCTAAAAATTGCTCCAAATAATATGTGATATTGTGCAAAAATATTGTGCAAAAATGCAAAACAAAGATAATTCACCTCAAAAAAGTCCAAGTGAATAAATAATGCAAAAAAAGTTCATAAAAGTGAATAATATCCAATGGGATTGGATAGATAGAGAGATACACATATACGGTGGTAATGCTGGTATTATTCCTCATATAAAGACTGCCGGCTCAAACAGGCTCTCTAAACCCTCACCTTAAAAGAAGAGAATTCAGGCATCCATGTGTAGCTTTAAAATGATGTTATACATTCCAGCATGTTGGTATGGTGATGGCTGAATTATCCTCTCAACCTGACAGGCTCCTATTAACCACTTGCTTACAGGGCACTTAAACCCCCCTCCTATCCAGACCAATTTTCAGCTTTCAGCGCTGATGCACTTTGAATTACAATTGCGCGGTCATACAACACTGTACCCAAATGAAATTTTTATCTTTTTTTCACCACAAATAGAGCTTTCTTTTGGTGGTATTTGATCACCTCTGCAGTTTTTACTTTTTGTTAAAAAAATGTAAAAAACTGAATTTTTTTGAAAAAATGTTTTTTATTTTTTTATATTTTGTTATAAAAAATTTAAAACGGGTAATTTTTCTCCTTCATTGATGTACGCTGATGAGGCGGCAGTGATGGGCACTGATGGGTGGCAGAGATGGGCACTGATGGGTGGCAGTGATGGGCAGCACTGCCAGGTGGCACTGATTGGCACTACAGGTGGGCATTGATAGGTGGCCCTTTGGGCATTGATAGGTTGCACTTGTTGGCATTGATAGGTGGCACTGTGGGCACTGTTTGGTGGCACTGTGGGCACTGCTAGGAGGCACTGTGGGCACTAGTAATCGGCACTGATGAGGCAGATGTGCCTCTTCCACCCCAGCCGGTGATCGGCTTTTTTTTCTACTCACGCTGTCAGCGTGAGTAAAAAAAAAAACGATTACCGATCTTTTTGTTTACATCATGTGATCAGCTGTCATTGGCTGACAGCTGATCACATGGTAAGGGGCCGGGACCGGCCCCATACTCGGATCGGTGATCAGCCGAGTCTCAGTGACTCGGTGATCACATCGCGCGTGCACAGGGGAGGCCGTCATATGACGGCCTCCTGGGAATGCAGGTCCGCGCTGTGGCCGTCATTCGGCTATAGCGCGGACGTCAGGAGGTTAAAAAAGAAAGGGGTTTTTCCACCTAGGCTTTCCTTTTTAAACTGGTACTCTGTAATTTCCTGTAAAAATACAACCTTTACTTTGGGTGCACAGAACGCCTCCAAAAATTGAATTTCCCTCTTGGACTCTGCACTAACATACAAGTCAGGTTTTAGGCATCCTCTTTTGTTATTCTGAAGAAATCCATGTTTGTTTGTCTGTGCCTCTGTACTAAGCTTTGTCTGTGCCTCTGTACTAAGCTTTAATCACTTAGACTTTTTTGAAGTGAATTATCTTTGTTTTGCATTTTTGCACAATATTTTTGCACAATATCACATATTATTTGGATATGAGTAATTTTTAGGTTTTTGATTGATGAACTTTTTTATTCCAATATTGATTCACTCTGAGTTTTCTTGTTGGGACTTTATAATTTTGTTTTTGCACATTTATGCACTATAATACACCTAATATCGAATGTGAGAATTATATGTAAGACATTTAGTTTTTTATGATAGATTTGATGCGCAAAATCTTTCCACTTTTATCATTTTCATTATTATTAGTTTTTGTAGTCATTGCACAGTGTACATTAGTTTGTATACATATGTATGTCCATGTTTTGAGCGCTGCACATAATTTCACTTTTTACTTATTCCCACTGACCATCACACTAATGCTGGGCTTGACAAATTTGTTATGAATCTAGGAGGCAGCTAAAAAAGTTAGGAGACAGTTTTTCTTAACTAGCAAAGCTTAGGGGTGGAACATGTAACATGTTCCCGAAGGTAAACTTATCCTTTAACACTTTCATAGCCTTTTTTGCCTTTTTTTGCACACGTTTTAAAAATAAAATAAGTTTAATAAGATTAAAACCCCCGAACATTATATATTTTCTGAAAGCAGACACCCTAGAGAATAAAATAGGGGTAGTTCCAATTTTTTACGTCACACGATATTACCGCAAAGGTAAAAAAACACATTAAAAGTTAATTTTAAGGAGCACAAAAATGCGATAAATTACTCAATGTTTTGGTAAAATATAAAAACCGAGCTTGCACAAGTTAAGGGATACCCAACATGTCAAACCTTAAACTTGCGTGCGTCTGTAAAATGGCAACAAACTTCAGTAGCTTATATTTTCCATAGGCGACACTTTAAAAGCCCCCTATAGGTTGTAAATTCAATGTATGTGCTAATCACTAACTTCAGCAGCCTATGTTTGATCATACAATAATCAATTCTTCAGTACGTCCCATGTACAGAGGAGTGGAAAGAAAGGACCGTAGCTGAGCAGGAACGCAGTCAGCGGAGGGGTGACATGACAGGGTGGTAAGGATATCCAAGCAACAAGGAGTTACCATAGGTGGTGGTGTTAAAACTATGAGTTTACCCCATTGGCTGTGGATAAAAGGGATCTGGGGGGAGCTTAAGGATATTAGCTGCAAGGTGGGGCCTCAACAGTGCAGAATTGGAAGGAGTGGAAGAACATCCCTCCCGCCCGCCCCTATGTTTTGTATGTTGTGTGTTTTGTTGTTTTCTGTATTGCTGTTTTTGGGGTCCTTGACGGCGGTCTAATTCGGCTCACTTGGTAAACGGTAAGGGACCATCTCAGTATGGTATGAGTGGGCATGGTTCAGTGCATAGTGACCGAGTAGCGTTAAGAACCCTGGGTGGTTGAGGTCAGCTGGGTTTAGGCCCTGAGTCAATAGGTCGCGGCTGGGGTGGCAACTCAGCTAGCTGGTGCCTCTGACACAATAAATGGTATGGGTATATTGGTACCGTCAAGCATCTCAAAATCATTATATCTGGTTTTTGGTCAGTTAAATATTATGTTGGTTATTAATAAAAATGTTTTGTTAATAAAAGGTCGTTGTCGGCCATTTTACCCCACCCCAGTTGTTGTGTGGTTTTTATTACAAGTAAAGGGGATACATGGGTTACAAGGGAAAAGTGATGTGATAAGTGGGTGGTTAGCTCTTAGCTACCCTAGTCATGTAAAGTCTCATGTTTTAGCGTGTTGTATTCTCCATACATCCATCAGTTGGTTTTGATGTAACTTCTTTAACATCTTCTGCTGTACATTTCCTGTGCTGTACACAGGACGTACTATCAATCCTTGGTTCCATGCAGAAGTTAAAGTCTCCAGCCATAATTACTCCTCCTTTCTTAAACTCCATTAACTTCTCTGTAACCTCCTTTAGGAATTTTATTCGATTTTTATTGGGGCAATAGATATTTGCCAAGGTACAATCCGCCTCGCATAGTCTTCCCCTCAGGAACAGATAGTGCCCATCTGGGTCCGCCCATCTCTCCTCCAGGGTAAACCTTACACCTCTGGCAAATCCTATGGCTACTCCCTTTGCCCGTTTAGTTGTAGAATCACCATAGAACCATTTCGGGAAGTCTTTTGAGGTTAATTTTAGATTTGTTTCATAGGAAAAATGTGTCTCCTGCAAGAAGACAACCTCTGCCATAAGTTGCTTGATTTCTCTTAGTATATTAAATCTTTTTGTAGGTGTATTTAGCCCATGCACTATATACGATACAAAGTTTAGTGTTTTCATCTAAAAAAGTCCTCTATGTAATGATTTTTTTTGGTGATAGGTTCTCTCTTATGAGACATCTGAGGTCTAAAAGACCCTAACGTTTCTCCTCTGTGCTCCACTGAATGTAATGCAATGCACATCGCACTGCATTACATTCTTTCGCGGCCTTGATGGCAGGGGAAACTGTCAACAGGGACTTGCAAGTGACATCACACTTCACTTCCGGGTCAACAAGAAAGGGAGGAGCTCTCCTCTCTCTCCTCTACCTGCTATGTCAGTCCCAGGCCTGCAGATGGGCAACTGGAGCCTGGGATACATAGCGGGGTGGGGGGGTAGTGTGAAGCATTCAGGGCAGCAGCCCAGGCATCTTGTCACCATTTCCACCTAGCAATAAGGGTTTGATGAGCCCTGCACTAATGTATCATGAGTTGTGGATATATAGATATAGTCATTTTGAGCAGGGGTCCCCTGAGAACCCTGAGGAGTCCGGGATACATAGAGAGAGAGAGAGGGAGGGGAGAAAGGGGTGGGGGGAGAGAGAACTTATATTTTGCTCCCCTGTCACCGAACGGCCAGTCTGCAGCTGCCCCCTGGTGTCCCCCCTCTGGCGGGTGTCACCAGGGTGCAGTTCGCACCCCCACCCCGTAGCAATGTCACTGCTTCTCTGCAGTCCTCGTACTATTCCTTCTGCCTGGGGGCAGCCCTACCCCCCTGAAAAATGCCGCCCAAGGCAAATGCCTTGTTTCTACACCTCCAGCCCCTGGCTGGAGGTGTAGAAATGCCGCAGCAAGAATTATATTGTGTCGCTTCAAATGAATGGGGCCACTCTGCAAGTGCCCCAAAGTCACATGCAATGCATGCGGTTGCAAAGTGTTAGTGCAGGGATCAGGAGGTTAAAGCAGGCAGTAAGGAGTTGATAAAAGCCCCCTCTCTGCCTGTCAAATGCTCTCTGAAGAAGGATTCAAAGCAGATCTTTTATCAAAGATCAAGCACATAGGAACAAACACTTATTATTCTACGGGATTTATATAGTACCGTTTTTACGGTGCTTTACAATATAAAGAGAGATAATACAGTAACAATGCAATTTGGTACATGAGGATAAGGAGGACCTTGCTTGTGGGAGGTTACAATCTAATACAGAGGGGGAAGTGGTTCAGAAGATGAGTTTTCAGGGATCATCTAATGCTGGACAGAGTAGGAGATAGGCGGACAGATTGGGGTAGGGAGTTCCGTAGAATGGGAGAGGGAAGTCCTGGAGGCGATCATAAGAGGAGGTAATGATGTCACCTCCTCTTATGGAGTTCTTGGGAGGATGTAGGGAGCTCTTGGGAGGATGGTGTGGGTGATATTTTAGTACGAAGTTGGTGATATAGCAGGGGGTGGATGGCTTTGTAGGTTGTTGTTCGTATTTTATATTGAGTAAAATCCAGTGCAGGGATTGGCACAGAGGGGCAGCAACAGCTGATCAGTTAGAAAGGTGGATAACAGTAAGCATTCATGATGTTGCCTCCCAGTCACCATTTAACTGCCCTCTAAAAAATGATTCACTGTTGATTGCTTTTCAGAGAGGTGGCAAGGGCTATTGCAAGTGTCAGTGAGCTCCTAATTAAAGTCCTTCTAAAATTACTTATGGGCATTACAATGAAAATTACTGCTAAGGAGGATTATATGTAAAATCTGACAGGGTTCACCTTTTTACATCGCTCTCACACCCAGAAGAGGAAGATGTCAAATTGAGTGAGGAGGGAGTATGGGCAGTGAATCCTCTTGATGTGGGGGTTCATTTCCTGTACGCCCTATAAGGCCACTTTGAAACCAGGAGCTTTACCTGTGTATCATAAACAGTACCCCATATCCAGAGAAATGTCCAGCTTCACTTCAACATTGGAAAGCTCAATGCCCCTGGTATGACTGAGAGTGTACAAATTCAGGGCCACCGGCTGCACCTACTCCCCCTCAGGCACCACCCCCAGTACAGCAGCATGGTGTTAAGTACCCCATTTCTTGGAAACAACAGCAGTCACAATGAAGCTGCCCGGAAGGTAGTGTCCCGGCATTTCCACTTGTCTCTCATTCTTATAATGAACAGCCTATAATTGCATTGCTTGTAGAGGGGCATGAGGTACCATTGGTGCCTGATTCAGAAGCGACATGCAGTACCATTAGCAAGGATTTTTATAGGCGAGAGGTTGTGAATGCTGAGCCTTCAATGGGAATAAATGGGATACTCACCAAAACTTTTAAAACACCCCCGCTTTCACTAAGCACCCGTACTGGTGCTGATTGTAATCTGCAACATTGCTTTAGAATTATTCCTTATTGTCCTGTGAGTCTCTTGGGAAGGGACTTGCTGGCATATTTTAGCTTGCTGCCCTTTATTTTAGCTATAAAAATCTAAAAAAATATGTATCCATCTTAGAATAATATGTATATGTGACGTCTATCAAAAGTTAGTTTCAAATCCTTGTAAATAACATGATTTCCCCGAAATGACGCATGAAGTTTTTTCCTTGTTGACAGTTTCTGTATGAAGAAATCATGTCATTCCAATGTCCGGGGTCCCCACTTCAACATTTTCATCAATAAAAAAAAAAACATACCAATGAATTAATAGGACGGAGCAGGATGATGACCTGTCCTGGTTTGGGACTATAGTGTTTAGAACAGATGGCAGAAAAAAGTCATCCGACACATGTAAAAACTTGTTTGCCTGAAATCTGTGAAAAATCCACCTGTGCCCCACACACTCATTATCATCATTATCACTCGTCCTGATATGAGGCATCAGTGATAACCATCTGTAGAGGAGGTCGGTTCTGAGTCATTCCTGGGAGTTGAGGCCAGTCTGTTTACTTCTCTTTGTTGTGCTATATAAATCTCTTCTTCAGATTTGATAAATTGTTTACAGACTTATTTCCTGTTCAGAGACATCTGTCACCAAAGGTAGATTTGTGGCAGACCTCTTTCCCCCCCACTGAAAAGAGTCTGTGGGTTGGTGGTCTTCAGAGTGACGCGTCGAAAGAAACAAAGCTCAGAGGTAGCCACCGAAAAAAGAAATAAGAGGAGAGGTGGGAGAACCCTAAGTGGGAGAGAGGTGGGAAAGCTCTCTAAGATGGGTTTAAGCTCTGAGGTCCAAGCTCTCTAAGGTCTAAGCTCTAAGGTCTAAGCTCTCTAAGGTCTAAGATCTAAGCTCTGAGGTCCAAGCTCTCTAAGGTCTAAGGTCTAATCTCTGAGGTCCAAGCTCTCTAAGGTCTAAGCTCTAAGGTCTAAGCTCTCTAAGGTCTAAGGTCTAAGCTCTGAGGTCCAAGCTCTCTAAGGTCTAAGGTCTAATCTCTGAGGTCCAAGCTGTCTAAGGTCTAAGGTCTAAGCTCTAAGGTCTAAGCTCTCTAAGGTCTAAGATCTAAGCTCTAAAATCTAAGCTCTATGTTTTAAGGTCTAAACTCTAAGCTCCAAGCTCTTTAAGGTCTAAGCTCTAAGATCTAAGCTCCAAGGTCTAAGCTATCTAAGGTCTAAGATCTAAGCTCTAAGCTTTAAGGTCTAAGCTCTCTGCTCTCTAGACATGTGCATTCCGAATGAATTTTCGTCCGAATTTTAGGGATTTTCGTGTTTGTTTTAACAAAACGATAACGAACGCGCAGAATCTGAAATCCGAAATAAAAAACTGCTTTATTTTCGTATCGTTGCGACAACAGTTCAATATAGATAGATAGAAGATTCGACATAACGGTGACAATAGCGATCTGTGTCTATCGAACCTGCGGTTGAATGTGCCTAACCTAACTCTATTAGTCGAAGATTATTCAACATAGAGAGAATAGATTAGACATTATAGAGACAATAGTAAAAGAGCTGTTAGTGGTCGCTGCTGGAATGGGTGGGGTAAGTAAAATGATGATGATGAATGTTATTGGCTGATTATAACCAAAGAGGAGGAGCAGTAAAATAGCTAGAACTAAGTACACTCGTTCAGCCAACTTACTTTCACTTACGATTGCTAGCAGAGAGAGACACACTGAATCATTTCAGGCAGTCAATCTTAGCTGGTCTGTTTGATTGTTAACAGAGAATCTGAATTATTAGGCAATAAGCACAGCAACAGAACAGATAGTGAAGCAAGCTATAGTTCAACTTATCTTTTTCATTTAATCTGCTATGAATCTGCTATTGTGCTAGCAATGAACTTGATACTGATACCATTGTTGTTAGTATTGTGATAGCCCAGAGGCTGTCTGTGTTTTGGGGGGTATTTATTATTTATTATAGAGCAAACAGAAAGGAAGTTATATACTTGAATTTACAACGCAATTCAATTGGCTTTTGGGGTAGACCGTTCGGCATGAACAGAGACAAACAAGTATCGTATCGTTCGATACGATCAAAAATATGTATAATACCGTTCGACGTGAAGATTCGACGAAGTTTTGTTTTGCAGCACTGGCCATGTAATTCCGCCCCCAAGTGCCCATAAATCCGCTCACAACATGTAGAAATCTGCCCATCATGGACATGAACTCGCCATGGGAGCGCGGGTGAGCGCGGGCCACAATCTGACAAAAAAAAAAATCCTGTCGGGTATTGTGCGCCTGCGCCGTCTCGCCGTCACAACAGCTGATGGTAAAATCAGCTGTTGTGATGCTACGTACGGCGCATGCATTGCGCACGTGCCCTTCAGCCCGGGCACTAATCGATGGCGGGCATTTCTTGACAGAACACCTGGATGAACTGCGCATGCGCCGTACGTAATAGTACAACAGCTGATTTTACCATCAGCTGTTGTGTCAGCGAGACGGTGCCTGCACACAATAGCTGACTGAAGACATTTTTCAGTCAGATTGTGCCGAGGAACGTTCATGTAGGTGGGGGGCGGAATTTAACATGAAGGGGGTGGATGTTTTCATTGAAGGCCAGTGCTGATCTAACATGAAGGGGGTGGATGTTTTCATTGAAGGCCAGTGCTGATCTAACAAGAAGGGGGCGGATGTTTTCATTGAAGGCCAGTGCTGATCTAACATGAAGGGGGCGGATGTTTTCATTGAAGGCCAGTGCTGATCTAACATGAAGGGGGCGGATGTTTTCATTGAAGGCCAGTGCTGATCTAACATGAAGGGGGCGGATGTTTTCATTGAAGGCCAGTGCTGATCTAACATGAAGGGGGCGGATGTTTTCATTGAAGGCCAGTGCTGATCTAACATGAAGGGGGCGGATGTTTTCATTGAAGGCCAGTACTGATCTAACATGAAGGGAGCGGATGTTTTCATTGAAGGCCAGTGCTGATCTAACATGAAGGGGGCGGATGTTTTCATTAAAGGCCAGTGCTGATCTAACATGAAGGGGGTGGATGTTTTCATTGAAGGCCAGTGCTGATCTAACATGAAGGGGGCGGATGTTTTCAAGGATGGCCAGTGCTGATCTAACATGAAGGGGGCGGATGTTTTCATTGAAGGTCAGTACTGATCTAACATGAAGGGGGTGGATGTTTTCATTGAAGGCCAGTGCTGATCTAACATGAAGGGGCGGATGTTTTCATTAAAGGCCAGTGCTGATCTAACATGAAGGGGGCGGATGTTTTCATTGAAGGCCAGTGCTGATCTAACATGAAGGGGGTGGATGTTTTCATTGAAGGCCAGTGCTGATCTAACATGAAGGGAGCGGATGTTTTCATTGAAGGCCAGTGCTGATCTAACATGAAGGGGGTGGATGTTTTCATTGAAGGCCGGTGCTGATCTAACATGAAGGGGGCGGATGTTTTCATTGAAGGCCAGTGCTGATCTAACATGAAGGGGGTGGATGTTTTCATTGAAGGCCAGTGCTGATCTAACATGAAGGGGGTGGATGTTTTCATTGAAGGCCGGTGCTGATCTAACATGAAGGGGGTGGATGTTTTCATTGAAGGCCAGTGCTGATCTAACATGAAGGGGGCGGATGTTTTCAAGGATGGCCACTGCTGCAAAGACGGGGGCAGAATTTTAAACGTTTAGCTAGCTAAAGAGGCCCTCCAGGAAGAATAGCAGATAAAGATTTGTTTAGCAGATCTGTTTGGGTATCGTTAAAAATTCTGCCCCCATCTTTGCAGCACTGGCCATCATTGAAAACATCCGCGCCCTTCATGTTAAATTCAGCCCCTCACCTACATGAACGTGCCTCAGCAGCGCGAGTCACAATCTGACTGATGTCTTCAGTCGGCTATTGTGTGCAGTTCGTCCCGGGCACTTTTCAATAGCGGGCATTTCTCGACAGAACACTGGCCCCGGATCCAGGGTCCTGCTTCCACCTCAGGGCGGAAGATTGTGGCGTTCTCAGGGCGCCCTGCCACTAGGCCTGTGATGAAGCCAGGACCTGACAGGAGGAGAGGACTCGGGAGGCAGAAGATCAGGCCACCAGCTGACTGCCAGGAGGAGAGGTAAGTGAGCCTTCACACAGAGGCTGAGCAAAGTCCTTAGTTGTGTGACTGGGGTTGAAATTTGTGAAGAGGGGGTATTTGTGGAGTTTGTGTGTGTGTGTGGGGGGGGGGGGGGTTGGTATTAGTGGAGTATAAGGGGGGATATTTGTGAAGTGGAGTGTAGGGGGTATTTGTGGAGTGTAGGGGGTACTGCTGGGGGTTAATATTGCGTCCGCTGACACCAGTGCTAGGGGTTAATATTACATCCGCTGACACCAGTGCTAGGGCTTAATATTGCGTCCGTTGACACCAGTGCTGGGGGTTAATATTACATCCGCTGACACCAGTGCTGGGGGTTAATATTACATCCGCTGACACCAGTGCTGGGGGTTAATATTGCGTCCGTTGACACCAGTGCTAGGGGTTAATATTGCGTCCGCTGACACCAGTGCTAGGGGTTATTATTGCGTCCGCTGACACCAGTGCTGGGGGTTAATATTACATCCGCTGACACCAGTGCTAGGGGTTAATATTGCGTCCGCTGACACCAGTGCTGGGGGTTAATATTACATCCACTGACACCAGTGCTAGGGGTTATTATTGCGTCCGCTGACACCAGTGCTGGGGGTTAATATTACATCCGCTGACACCAGTGCTAGGGGTTAATATTGCGTCCGCTGACACCAGTGCTGGGGGTTAATATTACATCTGCTGACACCAGTGCTAGGGGTTAATATTGCGTCCGCTGACACCAGTGCTGGGGGTTAATATTACATCCGCTGACACCAGTGCTAGGGGTTATTATTGCGTCCACTGACACCAGTGCTGGGGGTTAATATTACATCCGCTGACACCAGTGCTAGGGGTTATTATTGCGTCCGCTGACACCAGTGCTGGGGGTTAATATTACATCCGCTGACACCAGTGCTGGGGGTTAATATTACATCCGCTGACACCAGTGCTGGGTGTTAATATTGCGTCCGTTGACACCAGTGCTAGGGGTTAATATTGCGTCCGCTGACACCAGTCCTGGGGGTTAATATTACATCCGCTGACACCAGTGCTGGGGGTTAATATTACATCCGCTGACACCAGTGCTATGGGTTATTATTGCGTCCGCTGACACCAGTGCTGGAGGTTAATATTACATCCGCTGACACCAGTGCTAGGGGTTATTATTGCGTCCGCTGACACCAGTGCTGGGGGTTAATATTACATCCGCTGACACCAGTGCTGGGGGTTAATATTACATCCGCTGACACCAGTGCTGGGTGTTAATATTGCGTCCGTTGACACCAGTGCTAGGGGTTAATATTGCGTCCGCTGACACCAGTCCTGGGGGTTAATATTACATCCGCTGACACCAGTGCTGGGGGTTAATATTACATCCGCTGACACCAGTGCTATGGGTTATTATTGCGTCCGCTGACACCAGTGCTGGAGGTTAATATTACATCCGCTGACACCAGTGCTAGGGGTTATTATTGCGTCCGCTGACACCAGTGCTGGGGGTTAATAGTGCAAATGGGCACAGTGAAGGTACATTGTTGGTGAGTGTGACACAACATTTCACATGACACAACATATCAGTAAACATACCTTATGATCTACCACAGTTTGTGCTTTTTTCTACTGCTGTGTTTTGCCCTAATACTGCATATTAGGTGTGCCAGAGGGGTTGGGACTGTTCTTGGGGTTGAGGCAGAGTACTGAACCAAATATAGTTAAGCGGCTCCTACGGGGGGTAGCGCTATAAATAGATACCCCCCGTAACAATGGATCTTCCCCAGCAACCATAGACCCTCCCAGCAACAATGGATCCCCACAATAACAATGGATCTTCCCCAGCAATCATAGACCCTCCCAGCAACAACAGATCCCCACAGTAACAGTGGATCTTCCCCAGCAACCATAGACCCTCCCAGCAACAATAGATCCCCAAAATAACAATGGATCTTCCCCAGCAACCAGAGACCCTCCTGGTAACAATAGATCCCCCAGTAACAATGGATCTTCCCCAGTGATCATAGACTCTCCCAGCAACAATTGATCCCCACAGTAACAATGGATCTCCCTCAGCAACCATACACCCTCCCAGCAACAATAGTTCCCCCCAGTAACAGTGGCTCTTCCCCAGCAATCATAGGCTCTCCCAGAAACAGTAGATCCCTCCAGTAACAATTGATCTTCCCCAGAAATCATAGACAATCCCAGTTATAATAGATACCCCCAGTAACAATGGATCTTCCCCGAAATCATAGACCCTCCCAGTAACAATGGATCTTCTTCAGCAACCATAGACCCTCCCAGCAACAATAGAGGTGCTGGAATAGTATACCACTGCCACTGCCCCCCCCCCCATACTAATAATAAAAAAAACAGTTTTTAAACGTAATCTGTACATTTGTATGACATTACTGCAACCCATCACCAAAAAACCCAAAATAAATTCTCCTACGTGTATGAGGATCCCATAAGGATCAGCGGCGGCCTGTGCATTAAAGGCACACGGACGCCTCCCCCCATCCATTGTTTTTTTTTACCATTACTATTCCTTTATATTGGCTTTTGGAATTTACAAATGCAGCAATTTAGAAATCAGATGAAAGGTTTAGCGCTGGGAAACACTATTTGATAGATAAAAAGTGCATTTTATATACAACTATATAGATCAGACCAAAATTAGGGACAAGTGAGGAGGAATAAGGGACAGAGTTATTGATGGATCGGTCTGTATCTTCCAGGCTGTGAGTCCTCGAAGATCTCCTATTACACCTTCCAGGCTAATTAGCCACTGGATCGCTTTCAAAAGCAGTGGGAGGGGTCCTGTTCCTAGCCCCCCCCTCCCATCGCTCGCCATTGTTTCTTCAGCTTACTGTTCTTACCAATGCACCCAGGAACTGATTTGGCTGAATGCGCGGCTGGTCACAGAGGTGAACAGAGACCAGATTGTCTTTAGACACCTCTATGATCTAGGAGGACCGGAGCAATGTCACTTATGGTATAGGGCAGAAGTAAACTATTTTGTTTAAAAAAAAAAAATGTATATTTGATCTTTTGTTTTTACTGGTAGAGGAGAAATGCGGGGTCTTATAGATCCCAGATATCTCTCCATAAAGAGGACCTGTCATCCTTTATTTCTATTACAAGGGATGTTTACATTGCACCGTAATAGAAATAAAAATGATTAAAAAAATCAAAAAATTATAGGGACAGTGTAAAAATAAAAAAAAATAATAAAATTTAAAACACTCCATCCCTCTGTGCTTGCGTGCAGAGGTTGAACGCATACATAAGTCGCATGCGCATATGAAAACAATGTTCGCACCACACATGTGAGGTATTTTATAATAATTCTAGTACCAGACCTCCTCTGTAACTCTAGACTGGTAACCTGTAAAATGTTTTAAAGTTTTGCATATTAATATTTTTTAAGTATCGTAGTTTGGCTCCATTCCACCAGCGTACGCAATTTTAAAGCATATGTTAGGTATCAATTTACTCGGCCTAACTTCATCTTTTATAGTTTACCAAAAAATTGGGGTAACTATTGTGTTTTTTTTTTTTTCATTAACCACTTTCCCGCCCAGCGATGTCATATGACGTCACAGACTTTGTGCGGGGATATCTGAATGATGGGTGCAGTTACAGGCATCATTCAGATATCATCTTTTACAGCAGGCGATTCCCTGCACCGTAAAAACAATCATAGCGGCTGTTCAGCCGCTTGATTGTTTTTACAGGTGGCGGAAGGGGACACCCAACCCCCTCCCGCTGCCCTCCAGTGCTTCTACCGGCTCGCCCATGTGATCGGCAAGCTGGAGAAGGAATCCGCCATCACCATAGAGAATACCACGAGCCAGATGGTCCCCGGCAGTCTTTATGACCTTCGGAGGCCAGGCCCGATGTTATGACATCACACCCGGCCTTGGCTGTTGGAAACACTGCTGTTCCCCCGGCTGGGAAGCCGGGATCATTTTTTAAAATGTATTTTAGGCTTTCCAGTCTAGAGGAGATATGTGGGGACTTATAGACCCCACATCTCTCCATAAAGAGGACCTGTCATGCCATATTCCTATTACAAGGGATGTTTACCTTCCTTGTAATAGGAATAAACGTGATTAATCAAAATAATATAAAAGGAAAGTGTCAAAATAGAAAAATAAAAGTAAAATAAACAACAAAAATAAATAAATAATTTAAAGCACCCCTGTCCCCGCGTGCTCGCTCGCAGAAGCGAACGCATACGTAGGTCGTGCCCACATATGTAAACGGCGTTCAAACCACACATGTGAGATATTGCCACAAATGTTAGAGTGAGAGCAATAATTCTAGCCCAAGACCTTCTCTGTAAAGCCTCATACACACGATCGGACTTTCCGACGGGAAATGTGTGATGACAGTTTGCGGTAAATCTGACCGTTTGTACGCTCCATCGGACAATTGTTGTCAGATTTTCCGCTGACAAATGTTGGCTAGCATGTTTTAAAATTTTCCGCAAACAAATGTCTGTTGTCGGATTTTCCGAGTGTGTGTACACAAGTCCATCAGACAAAAGTCCAAAGTACAAACACGCATGCTCGGAAGCAAGGACGAGCCAGAAGCAGTCGGTCTAGTAAGCCCGGAGCCAAAAGACAAAAAAGAAATAGGCAGGGGCGTGGCCTGGACATGGCTGAATGAAGACGCGTGGTGTCTGAGCTCCCGGCCGTTTCACCCCCACTCTAGCTAATCCAGCTGATATTCCGAGCTATGCACTCCTCAAGAAAGAGAGCGGTAAAACAGAGCAGTAGATCAGCTAAATCCGCTCCACAACCGCCCTCATCTAGCGAACTCAGACGGCGATTCCAGCTCTCCCTCCTCGGCTCGCCGGAGCTCAAGATGGCGACGACGCGCGGAGAGCACCAGGAGAGACAGACGGCGCGAGGCTCCCAGTCACCGCTAGAAGACACACTGATCACAGACACATACGCTGGCTTCCCTCCGGATCTCCGCGCTGGCTGCAGTGAGTTGTCACAACCCTTTCCCCAAGTGTCAGGAGGAGATGCAGAGCTACGCTCTATTCTACTGGCATTGCCCACTAAAGCAGACATTACTGCCCTCATAGCTACGGTGGAAGCCACCCACCGTAGGGAGATGAAGGCAGTCAGAGCAGATGTTAATGCGCTGACCTCTAGACTGGAAACAGGAGAGAGCTCCCTAGCAGCATTGGAACGCCGAATGTCGGCAGTGGAGGAGACACAGGACACACAGGCAGAGGCACTGCAAGAGCAGATACTGCGATTAGAGGAAATGGAAGACCGAAGTCGCAGGAATAATCTGCGACTCCGAGGACTCCCAGAAGCCACGGGGCCTGAAGACCTAGCAGACACAGCAGTGGCAATCTTTCGTAGCCTGCCAGGTATAGATTTGCCAGACCGCATTGTGATTGATAGAATCCACCGCGCCTTGGGCCCTAAACCCACCGACCCTCTGAGACCTAGAGATGTCGTTTGCAGAGTCCACCATTATATACATAAGGAGCAAATCCTGCGCAAGGCCTGGGAAGCAGACGACCCGGAATTAGATGGCGCCACGATCAAGATCCTTCCAGACCTTTCTCGTGCAACCTTACAGCGACGTGCGATTCTAAAACCACTTCTTGACCTGGCTAGACGGAAAGGAGCCACGTATCGCTGGGGTTACCCCTTGTCTGTTACATTTAGACGAGACCAAGGATCCTTCACCCTACGTAAGCCAGACGCCCTGCCAGCTCTTTTTACTTTTCTCGGAGCAGAGCCAATAGATGTCCCGACCTGGCTGGGCCCTCTCCCAAGACCGCCCATGCAGAGAATGGGAAATAATCTGCCACCAAGACCACAAAGAAACCGTCGCCGGCCTGGAGTACCTTCACAGGAGGATGCACGTGAGTCTTGAGCTTCTGTAATGCCGCATTATTTTCAAGATCAGAGAACTGATGCACAAGTTTTAATGTTGCTAACTGTTTACGTTTAATCGTTCTTTACCTACACTAATGGCTACTTGCCCACCTCAATATCATAAGAGTCTGGAACTTACCTGATTCTTGCTGTAAAAAGCAGATCTTCAGGACAGCTACATCAAGTAGACGGAATTTTCAGTCCCACCCCTACAGGTACTATTTTTCAGAAACACACTTTACGGGCCGGAAGCCCTGCACCAAAGGGGAGACGAGACACTACACAGAAGCCACAGCAATAAGAAACTGCTGTAATAACCTGAGGAATAGATGAGTAGAAGGACAAAACAGTCACACCCTTCTCCCAAGATCTGTTGCGAAGATATCTACAGGGTGTCCAATAACCTGCACAGATTAAAAGATCAGCAGTAACATTGATAGGGTTATATAAATGTGTCATTCATGATCATTCACCATCCACAGGCTTGGTTTCAGAAGGGGTCTGCAGAGCCTTATTTTAGTGGCTCCATGGGGACGCAAATTGACTCCTAAACAATGGAGTGACAAAGTGCTTATCCCGCAGCCCTAATACTATGACTAAAGTAGCAGGTTCTCGTTTAGAGATATGCTACATAGTAACGAAAAGAAGGGGTTATTGTCTTATGTTGTTATGTATCCCTGGCCTTAATAATAGTAAAGATCCACTAAGTCATGATAACTAAAAATGGATCAACACACTAGGCAAGAAAAGACAGGACATTACCTTATCTCTTAGTTAGTAACATTGTAAGGAGATGTTCATACTGCCTGTTCGGTTCACATTATAGAGTTTATATGTTATATTGGTTATAGAGTCGCATAGTACTTTCTATAATTATGTTGATCAGATATGCTGGAGTGGGGGGACTGACGGGAGACTCTATTTATGAGCCTTGTTCTTCCTCCCTCCCAATTAGGTTCATATAGACTCCTAGGGGGCAAAATTCTGCCACCTGAGAGTTATATGCAAAATAAAATCCCCACTGTTTTAGGGGAACGTAGCAGACAAGACACTAGGCCTTGTCTGTATCTCACAATTCTTTACTAACTCTCTTTCTGTATTTCCTGTTCTTTTTTTTCTCTCTTTCTTTCCCCCCCCCCTTTACCCTTCCTTTGACTCTTCCCCTCCCCCTTTTTCCCCCTCCCCCCCCACCCCCCCTCCATACAATATGGCGGCCAGTAAAATTAAGGTGATGTCCCTGAATGTAAAAGGACTTAACATACCAGAGAAGAGACGTATGCTAATAGATGACTTAAAAAGAAACCATACCGATATAGCCTTCATCCAAGAGACACATTTTAAGACTAATAAATTACCATACTTACAAAACAGACACTTCCCTGTAGCCTACCATTCCATGAACCCAGACTCCAAATCCAAAGGAGTCTCCATTCTAATTTCAAGTAAGATCCCCTGGCAACACCAGAGCTCCATAATAGACCAGACAGGAAGGTACATCTTCCTGAAGGGCACAATTGGCACTGTCAAGGTAACGCTCGCAACTATATATGCCCCTAATGAGCAACAGGCCACGTTCCTACGAGAGACATTAGAGAGACTAAATGACTACAAAGAAGGACAACTGATTCTAGGAGGGGACTTCAACACTCCACTGATCCCCTCAACAGACACGTCGTCGGGCAAAACATCGATCCCGCCAAACCAACTCAAGCGTATAGCTAAAACACTGTACAAACTACAATTAATAGACGTCTGGCGCTTACAACACTCAGGAGAAAAAGACTTCACATTCTACTCCCACATGCATCAAATATTCACCAGGATTGACTATTTTATGATCCCCCACACACAACTGCATGCAGTAGAACAGACTTCAATTGGAATTAGGACTTGGTCAGACCATGCACCTATATTCCTGAGCTATCGCCTATCAGACACTTCCTCTCCCAGACATCGATTCTGGAGGCTTAACGAAAGCCTCTTACAAAACTCAGAAGTTCTGACAGAAGTAACTAAGGCACTAAACCTTTATTTCCAGGAAAATGACCTCCCAGACTGTGACCCGGGGACATTATGGGAAGCCCACAAGGTAGTTATGAGGGGGATCCTCATTTCTCATGGGGCCCGAATAAAGAGAGAGAGAAATAAAATGCTGACGCAGCTCTTAAAGGAGCTTACCACTACGGAAGCAAAACACAAACACGCCCCCACCCAATCATCGGAAACCCAACTGTCCACCCTTCGTCGCAAAATCACTGATCTTTTACATTACAGGGCAAAAGCGGCCCTACAATGTGGTCACAAAAAAGCATATGAGTCAGGAGATAAGTGTGGGAAATTACTGGCTAACATAGTTAGAAAGCACAAATCAGTGACCTATATCCCTCATATCATTACGATGGGAGGCAAAAAAGTAACCCTGCCCACACATATAACTGAGGAATTTAGACAATTTTATGCAAAATTATACAATCTACCAAGGGAAACTCCCCCCACTACTGTATTAGAAGATTATATTGAATCCTCCCAAATGCCAACTCTCGCCCAGGAGATCAGGGACGAGTTGGACTTACCTATAACTCTGACGGAAATACAAGGCGCCATAAAAACAATGAAACCAGACAAAGCCCCAGGCCCTGACGGCTATACATTACAATATTACAAAACTCTCCTACCAATACTGGGACCCCGCATGACCACGCTATTTAACAAGCTTGGAACGGGTACAGCTTTCGCTAGGGAAACATTAGGGGCCCATATCTCAGTAATTCCTAAAGAAGGGAAGGATCCAGCGGCATGTGGGAGTTACAGACCTATATCTTTGCTAAACCTAGACCTTAAGATATTCACTAAGGTTCTTGCTACTCGGCTGGCGCAGCACCTCCAACAACTTATCCACCTAGACCAAGTTGGATTTATTCCTTCTAGAGAAGCTAGGGATAGCACTACAAAAGTGCTAAATTTATTACATATCACTAGATCCAGGAAAACCCCATGTGTCTTTCTCAATACTGACGCGGAAAAGGCCTTTGACCGTATCAGTTGGCCATTTATGACTGCGGTACTCAGACACATAGGCCTAGGGGAGGTGATGCTCAACCGAGTGGCTAGTATTTATTCCACTCCCACAGCGCAGGTAAAAGCGAATGGGGTATTGTCAGACCCCTTCCCAATCACGAATGGAACGAGACAGGGCTGCCCCCTGTCCCCTCTCCTATTTGCCCTCTCTCTCGAGCCTTTTCTCTCCAAAGTCAGGTTGAACCCTGATATCCACGGAATATCAAACGGCCCCATGCAGCATAAAATATCAGCATATGCAGATGACCTACTTTTCTCACTAACTAACCCGGTAGTGTCCTTACCCAACCTCCTAAAGGAATTTGAAACATACGGGAAGCTGTCAAATCTAAAAATTAATTTTTCAAAATCGGAAGCGATGGGTATATCCATACCACCTAATGTCCTTACAAATTTGCAATCAAATTTCCGGTTTAGATGGACCACCTCTGCCTTAACATACCTGGGCACGAAGGTACCGCCGGACCCAACATTACTATATGACAGCAATTTCCCCCCCCTATTAACCAAAACCAAACTGATATTGGAGGATTGGAATAAGGGATTACACTCCTGGTTTGGGAGGTGTAACTTAATCAAAATGTGCATATTACCCAAATTCTTGTACCTCTTCCAAGCTCTACCAATTAAAATACCACCCACATACTTTAAACAAGTGCAAACTCTTTTCACTCGCTTTGTATGGGCGCATAAAAAACCTCGCATCCCCAGATCGCAACTATCCCTATCCAAACATTACGGTGGAGTGGCACTCCCAGACATACGGAGATATTACTACGCAGTACACCTGGGCAGGATGATAGATTGGAATCGACATAAAGAAACTAAATTATGGGCTCAATTAGAACAACATCAAACGAATATACCTCTACAGTCCGCACTGTGGTGCTATGACTCACTTCCATTAGAGCTAAAAGCACACCCCTTCATAGGCAACACTATAAAGCAATGTCTTCAAGCTACTTTGCAAGCTTCATTAACGACCACGGAATCTCCTCTGACCCCAATCTTGGGAAATCCTAAATTTCCTCCTGGGATAAGTCCTGGACGGTTTCAGACATTGAAGAGTGTTGGACTTGACAGAGCCTTGCAATTTGTGAGACAGGACAGATGGCCCTCCATTGAGGAACTAATGGACCCGGTAGGTCCATTCGCACTAACATTCTGGAACGCAGCTCAGGTCCACCACTTTCTATGGACGATTCCGAATCCTAAATCTTACACTAGACCCCTAACAGAGTTTGAGGAACTATGCTCAGACACAGAACCGTTGTCACAAGTACTGTCCAAAATGTACACATTAGTTAACACACCTACACAGCCACCCGACCTGCCATGCATCACAAAGTGGGAAACAGACCTTCAACGTACCTTTACAGCAGTCCAGAAACAAAACATGATAGATCTTTCCCAGAAATCTTCCATTTGTACTAAAATACAGGAGATGAATTTTAAAATCTTAACGAGGTGGTATTTAACACCTAGTCGCCTACATATTATGTTCCCTGAGGCATCTAAATATTGTTGGCGCTGTCAGAAAGAAGTGGGAACGCTTCTACACGTGTTTTGGTCATGCCCCGGCTTGACAAACTTCTGGACTGCGGTACGTTCCATTTCTCAGAAATTCACTGACTTTCAGATCCCCAACGACCCGGCATTTTTCCTACTTCATGTATCCTCCATACCACTTAAAACCTATAAAAAATCCATCCTACGACACCTAACAAATGCAGCCAAGTCCTGTATACCCAAACTGTGGAAACAACGCTCCCCACCAACCATAGCAATGTGGTTGAGGAAAGTAGAAGAAATAAACACAATGGAAGATCTAATAATGACAGCCCAAAATAGACAAGCAAAATATCAAAAGACCTGGTTACTCTGGAATATGTTCAAATACTCAGATGAAGGCAAAACTCTCTTTGAGACCTCAAATTAATAGACCTAGCAGATAGAAGATAACTCACAGAACCAATGACCTTAGTTTACCCCCATTACTCCCCACCCATTTTTCCCCTCCCCCCTCTGTCCCTACTCCCACCTTTCCTTCACCACCCTCTCCTTTTCTTCTTTACTATTTATATTTTTATGTCTTTTCTTCACCTGCTGATCACCGCCTTCTAAATGCAGGCACCTAAATCCTACATGTTTAAACAATGACATACGAATGGCGACTCAGATTGAGGATTGCTATATACGGTCATGATAATTATAACTCTGAGCTGTAGTAACCTGGTTAAAGGTACATATATGGACTCTAGTTACATAAAACGGAACTTGTATGTCAATATTCGAAATATGCTATGTATCAATACGATATAATGTTTAGAGGCTGCGACCCCCCCCCCCCCTTTTTTTTTTTTTTTTTTTTTCTTCTCTTTGTCTGTATTCTTTGGGCTTTGCCCCCTTTTTCCTCAAAAAATAATAAAATATATATTTGAAAAAAAAAAAAAAAAGAAATAGGCAGAGGGCGGGCATGACAGGGTTAATAGGGTTACTTGCTAGGTGGGGTTGGTTGTAAGGAAGGTTGTGGTTGGTGGAGAAGAAGATGGGGCGGAACAGAGGGAACTTAGCTGGGGGGAAGATCCCGCCCAAGCTCAGCGGTGTAGTAGGAACAAGCGTGTGAACATGTCAGCGGTGGAGGACCTGTTTGCCCGTTTAAAAGCGGAGGCGGCGTCCAGGGGACCTGGATGGCTGGAGGGCCGGTTAGCAGCGGCGCTGGGTGAGGCTTCCCCAGCGGTCTCGGCGGTGGAAAGAGAGTCCGCGAGAGGTAGGCGAACCAGGCCGCCTACTCGCTTCTTGCCTGATGCGCCTATCCCAGTGAGGACGCAGGCGCAGAAGGGGCGAGCGGGTCGGCCGGTTTCTGGGCCTCCCGCGAAGAGACTAGCGGCGCGCCATGAGCGGGGTCAAAGGGGATCGTCTCCTCCTGTCACTATGGAGCTTGGGAGGGTAGAACAGCGGGAGGCGGCGGGTCGGTCGGAGGCAGGGCCGCCCGTGAAGAAGACAGCGGTGGGGAGAAACAGGAAGCAGGTGGATCATCCCCAGCCCACACGTTCAGGTGATGAACAAGGACAGCAGGGCAGGGCAGAACACACACTACAACCGGTGGGGAGGATGGGGTACAGACAGAAGATCAGCAGTGGCAGTGGCAGTAATTCAGAAGCGAGGAGAGCCAGCAGGCCTTGTGCGGATGCTGGGGAAGATAGTTCGGGCCCTGAGAGCCAAGCCCCAGGCAGATCCACGGCAGGGGCTGGGCTTCAGCACAGAATGGACCATGTTGCGGCAGCAGGACACGCTGGCACGGCGGTGGGTGGCCCCACGGTGAGAGACGAGAGAGAGAGGGCTGCGGGTAGTGGCCTTGGGCGGTACTACAGGTACGAGGTCGGTGGGCCCAGAAAGGCGAGCAAAAAATCGGTGGGCGGATCATCTGGGCGGAGGAGGAGTGGGGAGAACGGAGCATTCGCGGCATCCAGTGGCGCAGCTGCTGGAGGGCCATCGGTGAGCGGAGAAGAAATGGAGGAAGACAGGTCGGAAGGAGAGCTGTCGCAGTCGGACGGCGATGGGCAGCAGGAAGAGCCGGCGGTGGCGGTGGCGGTGACGGGACCTTCGGCTGGTGGACAACCTGCCAGGCAGCAGGGTAAGAGGACACGTCTTAATAATTCTGTTACTGTGGAGGGTGATGTGGGGGTGGGGGGTAGGGGGGAGCTGGCAGTAGCGGGGCGGTCGACAACGACCGTGCCTTTTAATCTGGCCGCGCAGGTCGCTGACCGCGCATCGGCGGATTCAGGGTTGCAGGGTTTTGTTACAGGTTTGAAGGAATTACTAAAGAGGTTTGAGCCAGGGCCAAGCGGGAGCCAGTCTCCGGCGGCGGCATGGGTTGATCCCAGGGATGGGCTGGGGGTGGGCACGGGGACTGTTACTGGCCCTAGTGTTGCGGCGCCCGTGGGAGAAGTCACAGGGGCGGCTGTGCAGGCGGAGGTTCCTAAGACACAGGAAGGGGCTGCGGGGGAGGGGGCGAAGAAGCAGGACTTAGTGAGGCTGGCGGACGCTGCAAAATGCGAAGTTTATGTGTGCTTTGAGGGTCCGCTTGGTGCACATTTGAAGCCTGAAGTTAGAGCAAAAATTTGGAAAGGGGAATATGTAGAGATTTTTGCTCTATTGCCCCTTGAAAAGTTTAATTTAGATAGAGTGAAGCCGGAGGATACTAAAAAAGAGGATGAAGAAAAAAGGAGGTATAGGCTAATACCTAGGACATTTACGAACTGGCTACAGGCGTTTGCAATCATGGCAAGCGTGATTGGGGAGAAGAATCCAGAGCACTGTTCGGCATTGTTCTGCTACTTGGACGCCGTGGGAGAAGCTTATAGAGTCTACGGGGGCACGGCTTGGCTGCGGTATGATGAGCAATTCCGACAGCGGAGGGCCATCCGCCCGGCGTTGAGGTGGGACCACAAGGACATCAGCCTATGGATGCGTCTCATGACTTCAACTAGGCAGACCGGTCAGTTTTTTCAGGGGGGGGCCGGTGGATCAGCTAACTCCGGTCAATCGGCCACAAGAAAAAAGGGGGTTTGTTGGCAATTCAATGAGGGGTCATGTAGATTTGGAGGGTCGTGCAAGTACAAGCACGAATGTTCAGGCTGCGGGGGGGGGAGCCACCCGCTATCGCGGTGTTTTAAACAGGGAAAAGGCCGTGCCGGAGAGCCTATTAGTAAAGGGGACAACACCGGTGAGAGTGGGAAGGATGGAGCCCTTCCTAGATAGATACCCGGATAAGGAGGCAGCGCGCTTACTAGCTCGGGGGTTTTCGGAGGGTTTTAGAATACCTTCTCGCTTAGTTGACACGCCCCCGAGGTCACGCAACTTGAAGTCAGCGTTGCTTCATGAGGAAGTGGTGGGGGAGAAGTTACAGAAGGAAGTTAGGTTTGGGCGCATGAGTGGTCCTTTTGCAGAAGTGCCAATACCGGATTTAGTAGTGTCCCCGCTGGGGGTGGTGCCTAAGAAAGAGCCCAATAAGTTTAGGCTGATACACCACTTGTCGTACCCAAAAGGGGAGTCGGTGAACGATGGCATCGATCCGGAAGAGTGTGCGGTGTCGTACACGTCATTTGATGCCGCAGTTGTTTGGGTTAGGAAATATGGACAAGGGGCATTGTTGGCAAAAGCTGACATAGAGTCGGCTTTTCGCTTGTTACCAGTTCATCCCGAAAGTTTTCGTTTACTGGGTTGTTGTTGGCAGGACGAATATTACGTAGATCGATGTTTACCTATGGGGTGTTCGATATCCTGCGCGTTGTTCGAAAAGTTTAGCTCCTTTATTGAATGGGTGGTCCGGGACGTCGCGGGATTGAACTCCATCATCCACTATTTGGATGATTTTCTCTGCATCGGTCCTCCTAGGTCGGAAGTTTGTGCGGTCCTGTTGGCGACGTTGGAGCATATGGCGGAGAAGTTTGGAATCCCGTTGGCTCCGGAAAAGACCGAAGGTCCCAAAACGGTGTTGAGTTTTTTGGGCATCATTCTGGACACTGAGGCAATGGAGTGTAGACTACCTGAGGATAAGCTGACGGCGTTACAGGCGGAAATTCGGTGTATCAGCGGGCTGCGGAAAGTTCAATTACGGGCGTTACAATCATTGCTAGGTAAGTTGAACTTTGCGTGTCGAATTTTGCCTATGGGAAGGGTGTTTTGCAGGCGGCTGTCTGCAAGTACGGCGGGGGTGGAATCTCCAAGGCACTACGTACGTTTGCTGAAGTCTCACAGGGAAGACCTACGAGTTTGGCACACGTTCCTGGCTAAGTTTAACGGCAGGGCGTTGTGGATGTCAGGGCCAGTGAGCAATTTCGACTTGGAATTGTACACGGATGCGGCAGGATCAGCAGGTTTTGGAGCATTCTTCAGAGGACAGTGGAGTGCAGGGCCTTGGCCGCAGTCGTGGAAGGACGCAGGTTTGCTGAAGAACATGCTGCTTTTGGAACTGTTCCCGGTGGTGTTGGCAGTGGAGTTATGGGGTGAGTTGTTTAGGAATTTAAAGGTTAGGTTTCATGGGGACAACCTGGGAGTGGTGCAGGTGATCAATAAAGTATCAGCGGCTTCTCCGCCGGTGATCAAGTTGCTTCGACACCTTGTACTGAGATGCTTACAGCTAAACGTGTTTATCTATGCGGTGCACCTCCCAGGGGTGGAGAATGTCGTGGCTGACGCTCTGTCTCGCTTTCAGTGGGACAGATTCCGGGAATTGGAGCCAGGGGCGGAGCAAGACGGGATCCCGTGTCCAGACTGGCTGTGGAGGATTGCTTTGGAGGACTAGTAGGATGGATCAAACAGTCGGTGAGCGATGCGACGTGGGCTGCTTACAACAGAGTATGGCAGGAATGGGCAGCTCTGCTGCGACAGGTGGATGAAGGACATGAAGACCAGGAAATCAGGTTGCTAGTTTTATACTTCGTTGCCAGGAATTTGGAGGATGGGGTGTCAGTGTCTGGGATCGAAAAGAAATTGGCAGCTCTATCATTTCTGTTAAGACTTCAAGGCTTACCTAATTTTACTAAAGATTTTTGGGTGAGGCAGGCATTGAAGGGTTACAGACGGGCTAAGCCGGGGAGAGACTCCAGGCGGCCAGTTTCGTTCCAGTTGTTGGGTCGGATTGTTGGGTGCTTGGACAATGTATGTTCGCCAGGATACGAGGCGGTGTTGTTCAAGGCGGCATTCGCATTAGCATTTTTTGGGGCATTCAGGATTAGTGAGTTAGTTAGTCCCTCCAAAAAAGAAAAAGGGGGGTTGGAAGGGTCGGATGTCAGCTGTTGGGAGGACAGGTTGTCCATCCTGGTAAAAAAGTCGAAAACGGATCAGCGGGGCAAAGGTAGGACTGTGCAGGTTTTCGCGCTGCCCGGTTCTCCTTTGTGCCCAGTACAGTTGGTAAAAAGGTTGGCAGAGATACGCCCGGGAGGGGAGGTCCCCTTTCTAATACATCAGGATGGGTCGTTCTTATCTCGCTTTCAATTTATTGCGATTTTTAAAAAATGTTTGGGGATATTAGGTTTGGAAGGTGAAAAGTTTTCATCCCACTCGTTTAGAATAGGGGCCGCTACTGAAGCTGTTCGGTGGGGATTGAATGAAGGGGCAGTAAAGAGGATTGGGAGATGGGAATCTAGGCGGTTTAGGTCTTATGTTCGCCCGCACTTGTTGTAGGTCCATATAATTAAAAAAAAAAAAAAAAAAAAGGGGGGTTTTCGGGTGGGTTTACAGTAATGGGGGAGTATGGTATTATGTATTGTTATGTTGGTACATTGTTGGGAGGTATTGATATTTTGGGGGGTTTTTTGTTTATGTTTCCTCCTTGCAGGTCGACAACAATGCCTTGTGTGGATCGTTGGCCACTCGTATGTCTGTTGGGGGGCCAGGAGAGGAGATGCTAGGAGGGATGGGAGGCAGCTGGGTTTTTCTAGGCAGGAAGTTTGTTTAAGGTGGTTTGGGGTGCCGGGCATGCTGTGGGTTAGGACAGTGTCAGAAGTTCAAAAATTGGCACGCATAGACAGAGCGCCGGACGTGTTATTATTGCATGTGGGCGGCAATGATCTGGGATTGAGGTCAATGTTGGATTTGGTAAAAGACATTAAGTTTGATTTTTGGCAGCTCAGGATGTCTTTTCCACGCATGCTCATTGTGTGGTCAGATATCGTGGCGCGTACCACTTGGAGATTGGCCAGGTCGGTTGACAAGATCAACCGGGCAAGGAAGAAGGTCAACAAAGAGATTAGCAGCTTTGTAGTGGAATGGAGGTCTAGCGATAAGGCATTTGGAATTGGAGGTGGATACCTGGAGATATTTAAGGAGAGATGGGGTACACCTGAACGATGTGGGGACAGATTTATGGGCATTGGGTCTGCAAGATGGGATCCAGCGAGCTTTGAGGGTGTGGCAGGGCACACAAGGGTAAGGTTTTACCCTGGTGTGTGCTGTGGCGTGATGTTGGCCTTTGCGGGTGAAGGATTAAACCCCAGATATGTAAGAGATCGGGACCCATCGCTAGTATGAGGCCCGTTGGTAAGATTTCAGCTAACAAGGGTTTTAGCTTGAATTGGTTATTGGGGCACTGTGGGCTATTGGTTGATTGTCTCCGAGCTAGCTTGTCAGCTGGAGGCCTAGTTTATAGTTATAGTACCGCAGTGCCTGAGTTTCTTGAGTTTGAAGTTTGGTGGGTTTTTCCCTGCAAAGACCAACGGGAGTGGTAGTTAAGAAAAAGGATATGTCAGGTGTTTTATAAGGTTTATATGATGTTGATAAATTATTATTATTAATGGTTATATTTTAATAAAGTTAATTGGCTGCTACGGCCAATTATTTACTCCATATGGTGGTTGTCTCAATTATTGGGGTAAAAGGTTGGGGTATGCAGCTAGTGGGTGTTGGTTAAGAAATAGGTGACAAGTGACATCTGTTATACAGTAGTCATGTAAACTAGCGTTTGTAATGGAGAATTAACATTCGTGACGTGGCAAATTATGAAATCTCCAAATGCAGCGCACAATTCTCTTCTTCTTTAATGGGATAATAATGAAGCTGCTTTGCTGGTGATACTGATGGAGTTATTGCAAACAAATTTTCAAAGCCTTTTTTTTTTCTAGTAATATCAAGAATAATATTTTTATGCTTTCTTTTTTTTTTTTTTTTTTTTTTATTTGGGCAAGTTACCACAACACCATTATCCTGTAGTTTTTAAGATCAAAGATACAACTATGTTGGTGTCCCTTGTCAATTTTACATTGTATTTTTTTAAATGTAACTGCCTACTCCCAAACTGTCATTAGAAGTAAAACACATAGCCAAGTATTATTCTACACAATTTTTTATTGTGCATTAAAAAAAGAAAACAAATAAAATTAGACATGCTATCTGCCAATAGAACTTAACCAAAAAGTGCATTCTATGCATCCAAAAATATAGAAAATATACAAAATCAAATCATTATTATTCAACCAAAAAATAATGTCAAAGCAATAACTCCAAGGCCAATAATAAATAACACGTTATCTCCTCCGATTCTGCAACATGTCTGGTTGACGAACTCAGAGACTAACTGAAAAGTGCGAAATGAAAAGCGCAAATCAACACTCACCAAACTTCTACTAACACGAAGTTAGCAGAAGGAGCCCAAAGGGTGGCGCTAAAGAGCTGAAAAACCACGTAGTATGTCTGGTACATCACTACGTTCAAATTTGTTGGCCAACAATTGTGTGGCCGTGTGAAGTTTGGGCCAACGCCCTTCGGACAAAATTCCACGGTTTTCTTGGCCAACAATCCGATCGTGTGTACGAGGCTTTACTCTAAACATGTAACCTGTAAACATTTTTAAACTGTCTCCTAAGGAAATTTTAAAGTACTCGAAGATGGACGCCATTCCACAAGTGTGCACAATTTTAAAGCGTGACATGTTAGTTATCTATTTACTAACATCATCTTTCACATTATGCATACCTCCCAACATTTTGAGATGGGAATGAGGGACACTACTAACAAATGTATGTATCATTGGACACGCCCCCTGCTACACCCCCTTAAAGGAGAATTAACCAAAAAAAAAAAAAAAAAAAAGGTTAATCAAATCTACAAGTGCTTTTTTTACCACTAATATTCCTTTATATTGACTTTTAAAATGTACAAATGCAGCAATTTAGAAATTGGATGAAAGGTTTAGCACTGGGAAACACTTTTTGAAAGATAAATAGTGCATTTTATATACAACTATATGGATCAGACCAAAATGAGGGACAGATGAGGAGGAATGAGGGACAGAGGGACATTGCTAACAATCAGGGACAGTCCCTCGAAATCAGGGACAGTTGGGAGGTATGCATTACGCAAAAAAATCAGGCTAACTTTAGTGTTTTTTAATTTTTTTTTAATGCGTGAAAAAACGCGCTGAAAAATTGCTGAGCAAATTCCCGTGCGCGAAAAAAAGTTGCAACGACCACCATTTTACGCCCTAGGGTCTCTGCTTAAAAAAACACATATAATGTTTGGGGGTTCTGGGTCATTTTCTGGCAAAAAAATGATGATTTTTACATGTAGGAGCGAAGTGTCAGAATTGGCCCGGTATGTAAGTGGTTAAAGTGTATCCCCCCCCCCCCCCAACAAAAAGTGCATTTTAAAAAACACTGCGCAAATGCAAAAACTGCAATGATCGCCATTTTATTCTTTAGGGTCTCTGCTAAAAAAAAATATACTGTATATATGTTTGGGGTTATAAGTAATTTTCTAGCAAGATATACTGATTTAAACTTGTAAACAAAAAGAGCCAGAGAAGGCCTGGTCTTCAAGTGGATATTGTAGATCAGTGTAGTATATAACGTAGGTTGGTGTGGTATACATAGTATATATTATATATAGTCTCTCCAGGTATATCAGTTGGTGGGTGTGAGCGCGGCGCCTGCAGTTCTCTATGTGGACATTAGGTGGCGGTGTGGTAGCGCTGTAATCTCCTCCTCTTCCTGCCCGGGCCCGGTAGTCCCTGTGTACCCACGTGTGTGTGTTCCCGGTGTTCTCTCTACTGATCGGGATGAGTTTCGTGCACGACGAGTCGGAGGACGGCCGGGACAGGCCAATGCAGAGCTATATGTTCGGTGAGATGTCCGGGGATTGACCGCACACTGTGTACTGGGGGGACTACAAGGCTCAGCATGTCCTAGTGATGATCATATGGTGGAGGGGGAGGGTGATAGTCTCCCATGGGACTACAAGGCTCAGCATTCCTTATTGATGGTCACATGGGGGGGGGGAAAACTTCTATAGGACTACAAGGATCAGCATGTCTTATTGATGGTCACATGGGGGGGTCTCCTATAGGACTACAAGGCTCAGCATTCCATATTGATGGTCACATGGGGGGGTCTCCTATAGAACTACAAGGATCAGCATTCCATATTGATGGTCACATGGGGGGGGGGGGGGTCTCCTATAGAACTACAAGGCTCAGCATTCCATATTGATGGTCACATGGGGGGGTCTCCTATAGGACTACAAGGATCAGCATTCCATATTGATGGTCACATTGGAGGGGGGTCTCCTATAGGACTACGAGGCTCAGCATGTCTTATTGATGGTCACATGGTGGGGGGGAGGGGTGACATGCGCTGTGGGTGGTGATCAGTTATTGGTGGATCGGTCTCTCTAACATTTTGTATCTTCCAGGCTGTGAATTGTCATCAAAGATCTCCCATTACACCTTCCGGGGCGAGGAGGACGATGACTGTGAGCACAACCTGTCCCTCTGCTCTGTAAGTTCCACATTCCACAACCACCCCCTTCGTCTGATGACCTCCCACCCATTTCTATGATGTATTTGTTTGAGTGATGGAGATATTCACCCCCCCTGTATAATGGACCATGTGATTTCCTTCCCATCGCTTTCAGCAATTGGCTGATACAACAGCACCAGCTGCCCCTGGACCTGGTGAAGAAATGTCTCCCAAATAAATTTGCAAAAAAAAAAAATAACTGCAGTACAGAGCCCCTCCCCCGCTGTGCCTAATGGATCCTTCCACCGACTCCGCCCCCAAATACTATATAAGATACGGTGATGACCTAGGGACTGGTGGGAGGAAGCATTGTGCACTGGACGGGGGTTGGGACAGGAGATTGACACTTCCAGAAGGGTCAGTTTCATAAGGTATTTCACCTCAAGATTTCTCTGCAGCTCCCATGTGGCTGGCGAGCGACCCTTCCCTTTTATTCCTTTCCCCTCCCTGTCTTTCCTTTCCTTTAATCCCCCCCCCCCCTTTTTTTTTTCCTCCCCTTTTTTTTTCTTTTAAATTTTTTTATTTAATTTTTCTCTTTCCTTTTTTTTCCTGGTTCCTCTAAGGCAACCAGGTGTTCCCTGAATCAATAAGGACATTTCTGAACAATACATGAAAACGCGTCCCGGGCATCCCTTTAGATGTGCATACGCAAGTAACTAATAGGCAGTAAGTGGCCTGCAGGGAAGAGCATGCAAGTCTAAAGGGATGCTGGAAATGTGTGTTTTTTTTTTTTTGTTTTTTTTGTTTTTTTTGTTTTTTATATATATTCTTGAAAGACCATCAAAGACAGGATATTTGGTGTTTACTGGAGCCTACTGGCCAATCTCACCCAAGACCAGCAGACATACGTGGTGAGCCCGTCACTGGGTCTCGAGATATTTCATGAAAATAAAATCATTTGATTGGAAAACTGTAATTGCACGTGGAAGTGATGGTGGTTTGGTGTTTTTCACCCTCAGATCAGCCTCGGGGAGGGAGTCCGGGATGAATACAATGTGGTAGAAGTGACAGCCCGCAATCATGCCAATGAGGACATCACCGTGCCCATCGCCACGCTGAAGCTCTCCTGCCAGACTATGGTAAGGGTTCTATTCATTCTATGGGTAGTAAGGTGGCCTGGAAGCGCCGGGCTCTGGGGTTCAGAAGCACCAACCAGGGAAACGGCAGAACTACAGGCTGATATCTGTACAAGGGTTTTGTTTTTTCTTCCCCTACTCATAACACAGGGATAGGCAAACTTCAGCCCTCCAGCTTTTCTGAAGTCCCATGGGGCATTGCAAGACTCTGACAGCTACAAGGATGGCTCCCAAGAGGCATGTTGAGACTTGTAGTCCGGCAACAGCTAGAGGGCCGACATTAACCTTCCCCTGCTGTAACCTATACTGATAGAGAGTAAAGCTGCTCTCACACTGATGACATTTTGCTACCTTGCTAAAAACGCAATAACAATATTTCCCATTAAATCCTATGGGACTCTGCAGGTGCTGTGTGTTAAAAAAAGTCCTGAATGCTGCATCTTTGGTGTGCTTTTTAAAACTGCACCAAAAATGCAGTCACATGTCCATGTTTCACAGGTGCATGCTGGGAGTCGGGCACCCCGAAAATGCACCTGAAACGCAATGAAAATGCATCAAAAATGCATATGTGTTTTTAACCACTTCCCGCCCACGCAATAGCTGATAAATGTCTACAGCGCAGGCCTGCAGTTTTGGGAGAACATACAGTGGGGACGGAAAGTATTCAGACCCCCTTACATTTTTCACTCTTTGTTATATTGCAGCCATTTGCTAAAATCACTTAAGTTCATTTTTTTTCCTCATTAATGTACACACAGCACCCCATATTGACAGAAAAACACAGAATTGTTGACATTTTTGCAGATTTATTAAAAAAGAAAAACTGAAATATCACATGGTCCTATGTATTCAGACCCTTTGCTCAGTATTTAGTAGAAGCACCCTTTTGATCTAATACAGCCATGAGTCTTTTTGGGAAAGATGCAACAAGTTGTTTTTCACACCTCGATTTGGGGATCCTCTGCCATTCCTCCTTGCAGATCCTCTCCAGTTCTGTCAGGTTGGATGGTAAACGTTGGTGGTCAGCCATTTTTAGGTCTCTCCAGAGATGCTCAATTGGGTATAAGTCAGGGCTCTGGCTGGGCCATTCAAGAACAGTCACAGAGTTGTTGTGAAGCCACTCCTTCGTTATTTTAGCTGTGTGCTTAGGGTCATTGTCTTGTTGGAAGGTAAACCTTCGGCCCAGTCTGAGGTCCTGAGCACTCTGGAGAAGGTTTTCATTCAGGTTAACCCTGTGCTTGGCCGCATTCATCTTTCCCTCGATTGCAACCAGTCGTCCTGTCCCTGCAGCTGAAAAACACCCCCACAGCATGATGCTGCCACCACCATGCTTCACTGTTGGGACTATTGGACAGGTGATGAGCAGTGCCTGGTTTTCTCCACACATACCGCTTAGAATTAAGGCCAAAAAGTTCTATCTTGGTCTCATCAGACCAGAGAATCTTATTTCTCACCATCTTGGAGTCCTTCAGGTGTTTTTTTAGCAAACTCCATGCGGGCTTTCATGTGTCTTGCACTGAGGAGAGGCTTCCGTCGGGCCATAAAGCCCCGACTGGTTGAGGGCTGCAGTGATGGTTGACTTTCTACAACTTCCTCCCATCTCCATCTCTGGAGCTCAGCCACAGTGATCTTTCGGTTCTTCTTTACCGCTCTCACTAAGGCTCTTCTCCCCTGATAGCTGTTTGGCCGGACGACCAGCTCTAGGAAGGGTTCTAGTCGTCCCAAACGTCTTCCATTTAAGGATTATGGAGGCCACTGTGCTCTTAGGAACCTTAAGTGCAGCAGAAATGTTTTTGTAACCTTGGCCAGATCTGTGCCTTGCCACGATTCTGTCTCTGAGCTCTTCAGGCAGTTCCTTTGACCTCATGATTCTCATTTGCTCTGACATGCACTGTGAGCTGTAAGGTCTTATATAGACAGGTGTGTGCCTTGCCTAATCAAGTCCAATCAGTATAATCAAACACAGCTGGACTTAAATGAAGGTGTAGAACCATCTCAAGGATGATCAGAAGAAATGGACAGCACCTGAGTTAAATATATGAGTGTCACAGCAAAGGGTCTGAATACTTAGGACCATGTGATATTTCAGTTTTTTTCTTTTTTAACCACTTCAGCCCCGGAAGGTTTTACCCCCTTCCTGACCAGAGCACTTTTTACAATTCGGCACTGCGTCGCTTTAACTGCTAATTGCGCGGTCATGCAATGCTGTACCCAAACGAAATTTGCATCCTTTTCTTCCCACAAATAGAGCTTTCTTTTGATGGTATTTGATCACCTCTGCCGTTTTTATTTTTTGCGCTATACGCGGAAAAAGACCGAAAATTTTGAAAAAAAATGATATTTTCTACTTTTTGTTCTAAAAAAAATCCAATAAACTCAATTTTAGTCATACATTTAGGCCAAAATGTATTCGGCCACATGTCTTTGGTAAAAAAAATGTCAATAAGCGTATATTTATTGGTTTGCGCAAAAGTTATAGCATCTGCAAACTAGGGTACATTTTCTGGAATTTACACAGCCTTTAGTTTATGACTGCCTATGTCGTTTCTTGAGGTGCTAAAATGGCAGGGCAGTACAAAACCCCCACAAATGACCCCATTTTGGAAAGTAGACACCCCAAGGAATTTGCTGAGAGGCATGTTGAGCCCATTGAATATTCATTTTTTTTGTCCCAAGTGATTGAATAATGACAAAAAAAAAAAAAAAAAAATTACAAAAAGTTGTCACTAAATGATATATTGCTCACACAGGCCATGGGCATATGTGGAATTGCACCCCAAAATACATTTAGCTGCTTCTCCTGAGTACGGGGATACCACATGTGTGGGACTTTTTGGGAGCCTAGCCACGTACGGGACCCCGAAAACCAAGCACCGCCTTCAGGATTTCTAAGGGCGTACATTTTTGATTTTACTCCTCACTACCTATCACAGTTTTGAAGGCCATAAAATGCCCAGATGACATAAAACCCCCCCAAATGACCCCATTTTGGAAAGTAGACACCTCAAGCTATTTGCTTTGAGGCATGTTGAGTCCATGGAATGTTTTATATTTTGACACAAGTTGCGGGAAAGTGACAAATTTTTTTTTTTTTTTTTTTTGCACAAAGTTGTCACTAAATGATATATTGCTCACACAGGCCATGGGCATATGTGGAATTGCACCCCAAAATACATTTAGCTGCTTCTCCTGAGTACGGGGATACCACATGTGTGGGACTTTTTAGGAGCCTAGCCGCGTACGGGACCCCGAAAACCAAGCACCGCCTTCAGGATTTCTAAGGGCGTACATTTTTGATTTTACTCCTCACTGCCTATCACAGTTTCGGAGGCCATGGAAAGCCCAGGTGGCACAAACCCCCCCCAAATGACCCCATTTTGGAAAGTAGACACCCCAAGCTATTTGCTGAGAGGCATGGTGAGTATTTTGCAGCTCTCATTTGTTTTTGAAAATAAAGAAAGACGAGAAAAAATTTTTTTTTTTTTCTTTTTTCAATTTTCAAAACTTTGTGACAAAAAGTGAGGTCTGCAAAATACTCACTATACCTCTCATCAAATAGCTTGGGGTGTCTACTTTCCAAAATGGGGTCATTTGGGGGGGGTTTGTGCCACCTGGGCATTCCATGGCCTCCGAAACTGTGATAGGCAGTGAAGAGTGAAATCAAAAATTTACGGCCTTAGAAAGCCTGAAGGCGGTGCTTGGTTTTCGGGGTCCCGTACGCGGATAGGCTCCCAAAAAGTCCCACACATGTGGTATCCCCGTACTCAGGAGAAGCAACAGAATGTATTTTGGGGTGTAATTTCACATATTCCCATGGCATGTTTGAGCAATATATCATTTAGTGACAACTTTGCGCAAAAAAAAATAAAAAAAATAAAAAATTGTCTCTTTCCCGCAACTTGTGTCACAATATAAATTATTCCATGGACTCAACATGACTCTCAGCAAATAGCTTGGGGTGTCTACTTTCCAAAATGGGGTCATTTGGGGGGGGTTTGAACTGTCCTGGCATTTTATGCACAACATCTAGAAGCTTATGTCACACATCACCCACTCTTCTAACCACTTGAAGACAAAGCCCTTTCTGACACTTATTGTTTACATAAAAAAATAATTTTTTTTTGCAAGAAAATTACTTTGAACCCCCAAACATTATATATTTTTTTAAAGCAAATGCCCTACAGATTAAAATGGTGGGTGTTTCATTTTTTTTTTTCACACAGTATTTGCGCAGCGATTTTTCAAACGCATTTTTTGGGGAAAAAACACACTTTTTTACATTTTAATGCACTAAAACACACTATATTGCCCAAATGTTTGATGAGATAAAAAAGATGATCTTAGGCCGAGTACATGGATACCAAACATGACATGCTTTAAAATTGCGCACAAACGTGCAGTGGCGACAAACTAAATACATTTTTAAAAGCCTTTAAAAGCCTTTACAGGTTACCACTTTAGATTTACAGAGGAGGTCTACTGCTAAACTTACTGCCCTCGATCTGACCTTCGCGGCGATACCTCACATGCATGGTGCAATTGCTGTTTACATTTGACGCCAGACCAACGCTTGCGTTCACCTTAGCGCGAGAGCAGGGGGGACAGGGGTGCTTTTTTTTTTTTTTTTTTTTTTCTTTATTATTATTATTTTTTTATCTTATTTTTAAACTGTTCCTTTCATTTTTTTTTTTTTTAAATCATTTTTATTGTTATCTCAGGGAATGTAAATATCCCCTATGATAGCAATAGGTAGTGACAGGTACTCTTTTTTGCAAAAATTGGGGTCTATTAGACCCTAGATTTCTCCTCTGTCCTCAAAGCATCTGATCACACCAAGATCGGTGTGATAAAATGCTTTCCCAATTTCCCAATGGCGCTGTTTACATCCGGCGAAATCTACGTCAGAAAATGCTCGTAGCTTCCGGTTTCTTAGGTCATAGAGATGTTTGGAGCCACTCTGGTCTCTGATCAGCTCTATGGTCAGCTGGCTGAATCGCCGGCTGCATTTTCAGGTTCCCTGTTGAGACAGGAGAGCCAGAGAAAAACACGGAAGATGTTGGGGGGGGGGGGGCATTCCCTCCCACTGCTTGTAAAAGCAGTCTAGAGGCTAATTAGCCACTAGGATTGCTTTTACATGAAAGCCGACCGCTGGCTGAAAAGAATGATACCAAGATGATACCTAAACCTGCAGGCATCATTCTGGTATAACCACTCAAAGTCGTGAATGGCATACCTGAAGACAAAAAAATGGTTAACAATAAAGCACAGTAAACGGTAAGGTATAAAAAATTGCATACCTGAAAAGCAAACATGATAAAACATAATAACAATAAAACATTGCAGAATAGAATACAGTAAAAAAGAGCAGAACAATAGAGAGAGAATAGAGAGAGAGAGAACAATAAAACGACAACTATTTTTATTTTATATTTTTGTTTGTGTTTTTTTTTTTTACGCTTTTTTTTGTAACTAACTTTTATAACTGTAACCGGTTCCAGGTTCGGGTCTCTCAAAATGCGATGGCATCTCGGGAGACCCTGTGAAAGTGTGCCTAGTCTGTGCAATGCTGTACCCTACGCTAATACTCAACTAGTGCATGGTAGCGTTCAAAACATTCACCAATGCAAAGACCAGGATTGTCAGGACAGGAGGGACAATAATAGCGGGTGTCACGCCTATATCCGCGCTTGCTGCAGACACAACATCTTTTTTGGGGGGGTTCGTTGGGTAGGGGTACTCGGGAGGACATAAAGAAAATGCCTCTCATGCAGCCGACTGCATTTGGTTGGGGATGTGAATGGGGGAAGTACGGGCGCTGCAGAAGCGGTGGGTTCCCAATTAGGATTGGCGAATGCAGCAGGAAGGGCACTATGGGCACGACAGGCCTGTGTTTGTCTTTTTGGTGGCAGCGGGACACTACTTGTGCTTGTCACCTCACCAACTTGAACTGCACTTATGGGACTCGCCACGTCACCAAGTGTTACTGCAGTGCTGGTTTGACTACGACCGGGGTGTACTAGGCCGCTGGCGCTTGCCAGTTCACCAAAACGCTACCAAAAAAACTGTTAGCGATCGCAGGGATCAGGCCTGACTCTGCGAACGCTGCAGTTATGCGTTTAGTGTTTTGTAAGTGACAGTGATCGATCGATACTGCACTTGGGTGGGCTGGGCCGGGCGGAGGGGCAAAACGCAGGTGCTAGCAGGTATCTGGGCTGATCCCGCTAACACTGCGTTTTTGGGAACCCTAAACTGCTGGGGACGCTAGTATAGATCTGATCGGATCAGATATTGATCCGATCAGATACTATACCACTAAGGGAGGTATACGGTGCGTGCGTGGGTGTTAGCGGTACTGGCGCTAACCTGACGCTGCCTGGGGCTGGTGCTTGCCAGTTCACCAAAACGCTACCAAAAAAACTGTTAGCGATCGCAGGGATCAGGCCTGACTCTGCGAACGCTGCAGTTATGCGTTTAGTGTTTTGTAAGTGACAGTGATCGATCGATACTGCACTTGGGTGGGCTGGGCTGGGCTGGGCGGAGGGGCAAAACGCAGGTGCTAGCGGGTATCTGGGCTGATCCCGCTAACACTGCGTTTTCGGGAACCCTAAACTGCTGGGGACGCTAGTATAGATCTGATCGGATCAGATATTGATCCGATCAGATACTATACCACTAAGGGAGGCATATGCTGCGTGCGTGGGTGTTCGCGGTACTGGCGCTAATCTGACGCTGCCTGGGGCGACGCATATCACCGCCGGGCGATCGGGGGGCTAAACCTTTATTCGGTAATAAACGGCGGGTGCCCTGACACTATAAAAAATAAACAAACTAACCAGCGTCAACCGTAACGGTTATACGGTGATCAGTGGTGAAAGGGTTAACTAGGGGGCAATCAAGGGGTTAAAACATTTATTAGATAGTATATGGGGGTCCCTGTCGCTATAAAACGCTGACGGCGAGCCTAAATATTTACGTCCCTAACTACCGTCACCAGCGACACTAATACAGCGATCAGAAAAATGATCGCTTAGTGACACTGGTGAGGGGGGGTGATCAAGGGGTTAAAACTTTATTAGGGGGGGTTAGGGGGGTATCCTAGACCTAAAGGGGGGTAATACTCACTGCCCTAACACTAACTGTCACAAACTGACACTATGCAGTAATCAGAAAAAAAAATAAAAAAAATACTGCTAATGTCAGTTTGTGACGGGGGGGGGGGTGATTGGGGGGGGATCGGGGGGGGGATCGGGGTGTAAGGTATGCCTGGCATGTTCTACTGTGTGTGTGTGTGTTGTGCACTCACTTGTCTTCTCTCCTCGGCGCTGGAACGGAAACTGCCAGACCGAGGAGAGATGACATCACATCCTCTGCCTGTGTGAAACGACACACAGGCAGAGGAGGATTCCCATTGGCTGGGAGCGATCGCGAGGGGGGGGCCACGATCGGATGGTCTCCCCCTCGCCTCCCGACGCTCCCAGTCAAATGCCGACCGCCGATGGCACCGGGGGGGGTCCGATCGGACCCCCCGCCCGCGGGAGGCAGATAACGTACGGGTACGTGATTTTGCCTGCCCGTGCCGCTCTGCCGCAGTATATATGCGGTAGGCGGTCGGCAAGTGGTTAATAAATCTGCAAAAATGTCAACAATCCTGTGTTTTCTGTCAATATGGGGTGCTGTGTGTACATTAGTGAGGAAAAAAATGAACTTAAATGATTTTAGCAATGGCTGCAATATAACAAAGAGTGAAAAATTTAAGGGGGTCTGAATACTTTCCATCCCCACTGTACCCATGAATCCTCCCACGTGCATCTGTGCGCCACTGTGTGCTTTGGAAACAGCTGATTACAAATCATCGGTGTGGCCACATTGGTGCCGAAAAAAATACTTATTTGGAAGTAAAAATGAAATAACAGAAACTAAGAGATATATATATATATATATATATATATATATATATATATATATATATATATATATATATATATATATATATAATTTTTTTTTTTTTTTTGTTCTGTCTTTTTCCATTTAGCAAAAAAAAAAAAAATCCAGTGGTGATTAAATACCACCAAAAGAAAGCTCTATTTGTCTCAAAAAATTTCCTATGGGTAAGATGTTGCATGACTGCGCAGTTATCATTCAAAGTGTGACAGCACTGAAAATTGGTCTGGGCAGGAAGGGGCTAAAAGTGCCCAGTATTGAAGGGGTTAATGTGTGCTTTTTTTTTTTTTTTTTTTCTTTTTTTTTTTCAATGGAACAGTGTAAAAGCACCCTAATACTTTGTCGGCAGTTCCATTGGGTACCAGTGGCGGTATGACACAGGGACAGTCTTAGGGTGGGAGGAGGTCAAATTTACGCTGTTCTAGGGCAGGATCTGGGTGCAGGCAGAGGCAGCCAATGGAGAGTGCATGGCCCCACCCCCATCAGTTATGTTGCAGCACCCAGAGAGAGCCGGGAACTTACACCAGGTTTTTTAGCAATATTCATTGGTGATCAACATGAGTTGGAATTGTGTTACATCAGTATTGGAGTGTGTAGACGTGTGTGCTTTTTCTTTTATTTCTTTTTTTTACTCTTACATGTATATAATGGTGCCCTGTTCCTTTAACCACTTGCCTACCGGGCACTTTCACCCTCTTCCTGCCCATGCCAATTTTCAGCTCTGTCACTTTGAATGGCAGTTGTGCGATCATGCAACACTGTACCCATATGACATTTTATTTTTTTTCTTTTGGTGGTATTTAATTTTTTTTTTTTTGCTGCACAAACGAAACAAAGACAGAAAAATGTAAAACAACATTTTTCTTAGGTTTTTGTCCAAAAATGTTGTAAATAAGTAATTTTTCTCCTTCACTAATGGGCACTAATGAGGTGGCACTGATGAGGCAGTAATATGCAGCACTGATGGGCAGCACAGATTGGCATCACTGGTGGGCACTGGGGGGACTGCACTGATGATCAGTGTCCTGATTACCTGTACAGGTCTCCCCTGTGAGGAGATGACGCCGATCAGCTCTCCTCTCCCCTTACATGTGATCAGTTGTGATTGGACACAGCTGGTCACATGGGTAAAGAGTGTCATTGGCTCGTTACCGAGATCGGAGTTGCGGAGCACCGAGACCACGTCATATGATGTCACCCCAGAACGAGAGAGGATCCTGCCCGCCCTCATTTGTCTATATAGTGAGGATGTGAATAAAACAATGTGTGTACTAAATACACATACAAAGTGATAACACATTACCAAAATGTATATAAACAAATTAAAAAATATAGAGAACACACATATAATCATGCTCATGGGTGTCCGCAGGTAGGGGCAAGGGTGGTCAAGTGCCCCCCCCCCCCCAATCAGGGATCGGGTCTTAAATTCAGCACAGTTGCATCGCTGATGGTGATGGTGACACCATCAAGGTGCTATTAAGGGCCCCCCCCCCATCGGTGTAGTGTGACTGGCTCTTCCCTGCTCAGTCCAGCAGAGAACTCGGCGGCGCTGTGACAGGAGAAAGGCGAGCTGCGGGCTGTTGGAGGTTTCTCCTGCCAGTTCCCCGCCCAGCTTCCTGCCGGCTCCGTTTTTTTCCTATTGGTCATAACTGAGGGCCAATCAAAGGAGACTAGGAGAGGAGAGCATCATGGGACATGTAGTCCCAAAGATTGCTGGCCCCATTTTCCACAGGGAGGAGGCTACAGCTCGATCAAGAGGGAGATTGAGACTGCAGCCTGGAAATAAGCTGAGGGAGAGAGTGCTACAGGACAAAGAACAAGGAGTGTGCGGGGCGGAAGCCAGAGAGAGAGAACCACGCCGCCCAGTGCCACCAGAGAGAGAGACTGAGCCACTACAGACCTGCTACACTACTGACCAGAGTCACCCCCGGGGAACCCAGAGTGATCGATCGTCCAGCCGGAGGGATCCCTGCTGTAGTTTCTCTGGGTCTGGTAAGAGGGCCTGTTGGCAATTATCCATTACTTATCCTTAGGACTGTACTACGTCTTCAGTCTCTGACCATGATAATGTGATGACATTGTCGAAAAGGGGAGGTGCATGGGTGACCCTAAAATGATCCCCCCCCCCTGAAAAAAGTTCTGTGGACGCCCATGCTATGTGCTCCCAGCAAGACAAATTTCTCAAATTATTGAATCAAAATGTCCATAAAATAAATCTGTGTCCACTTAGTAGCATGCAGTGCAATCATCAATAGTGATCACATAGAGCATAAGTGTGCTTCAGTGCCGAACACAGTACACCGACGTGCCAGCTTTAGGTGCAGTGCCTGCCCACCTCAAATTATGACCTATAATATATGCCCAATGCACTATAATATAATTTTTTCTGGGGATTCACCTTCCAGCTGTTTGCGCCCTCTTCACGTGCTGGGTCCTCCTTAGGGGATCAATCTTGCTGCCTGCAAAGGTCAGTCCAGAGCCATCATATGGCAATAACTGGGCACTGGTGGCCCCTGATGGGAATGTTTTGTAATACAGATGGTGACTGGCTACCTCCTGCTCCCTCTCCTAGTCTTTCTGCTTACGCCCGGCATCCTGCCACCCAGTCCACACATTACCGGCTCCACAGCGCTGCGGGAGAGACTTGAAGCCGGTAACACGTGGACTGGGTGGCAGGATGTGGATGGAGATATGTGGGGATCAGTTTGTGTTTATTGTGGTCATGGTAGTCATTTAAAACATTTTTTGTACGAATGGCTCAGCATTTGCACAGTCCCCTTGCGAAATCCCTGTACATTGTCCAATATGTTTACTTCCTATGATCGTCAGCTCCACCTAGTGGCCATATTGCGGTATTTTCCTGAAATGCCTAAATCGTGAAAATATTGCATTATGGCCACTAGGTGGCACTGATGATTATAATAAATTTAAATATTGGACAATTTACAGGGATTTTTTTGTGACAGGTGCTGAGCTATTTACTCAGTGAAATGTATTTATTTTTTAAAAATGACTGTTCAAGCACTATCTAGGCAAGCATGTATGAAGTTTGAATTTAAGTTGAGTATTTTTTACTTCTGATTTTTTTTTTTTTCCCTTCATCCTGGTGTTTTTTTATATTTGAGGTAGGGGGCTTGCTAATTAGCTAACCTTGCGATTTCATGCAGAGTCACCTTCAATTCTAATTGGCATGAAATACTATAGGCATTTTCTATTAATAGTAATATGGAAATTTAATTGACAGCTGCATGGGGTGTGTTCGGATTCCCAAAGTGTTTATTTTTTTTATTGGCCCTTTCAGGTGAACTTGAACAACTTTGTGATCGAGCCGCCGGTGACGTTTCGCCTGAAGTCTGGCTCCGGACCGGTCCTTCTTTCTGGGGAAGTGATTGTTGGTAAGGCAGTTACAAGTGAAAGTGTGTTCTCCTTTTAACCAATAGAATGTTATCTTTCATTTAACCATTTACGGACCGCCCGCCACAGTTTTACATCAGTACTTTATAGAGGAGTATCGTTGTTATGGCAGCATAACCCCGGTATCCTCTTCTTCAGCGGGCGGTCCGCTTTCAGATAAAAGTGGTCTCTGCAGCGGATTCGCCATGAGATCACTTTTATTAGCAGCGGGAGAGGTGCCCTCCACCGCTTACCGGAGCCGTCGGTAGCGGTGGAGGTGATCGGATCCTTCTCCTGGCTTGACATGGAGACGACTGAGGGGAAGATGGTCCACACACGTCTCCATACCATTGCAGGGCGGAAGCGACGTCAAAACGACGTCATAGCTCTTAAAGCGCCATTTAAAATTTTTTTTTTAATTATATTTTTTTTTTTTTTTAATTGCTATTTAGTGTAAATATGAGATATGAGGTCTTTTTGACCCCAGATCTTATATTTAAGAGGTCCTGTCATGCTTTTTTTCCTATTACAAGGGATGTTTACATTCCTTGTATACATAGTTACATAGTTAGTCAGGTTGAAAAAAGACACAAGTCCATCCAGTCCAACCATAAAAAAAAAAAAAAAAAAAAAAAACGTACAATCCAATATACCCAATACTATACCCACAGTTGATCCAGAGGAAGGCAAAAAACCCCAGCAGAGCATGCTCCAATTTGCTACAGCAGGGGAAAAAATTCCTTCCTGATCCCAGAGAGGCAATCGGATTTTCCCTGGATCAACTTTACCATTGTAATAGGAATAAAAGTGACATAATTTTTATTGATTTATTTTTTTAAAGAACACTGTAAAAATAAAAGGTAAAATTATTTATTTTTTTTAAATTTAAACGTGCCCCGTCCCGCCGAGCTCGCGCGCAGAAGCGAGCGCATACGTGAGTAGCGCCCATATATGAAAACTGTGTTCAAACCACACGTGTGAGGTATCACCGCAATCATTAGAGCGAGAGCAATAATTCTAGCCCTAGACCTCCTCTGTAACTCAAAACATGCAACCTGTAGAATTTTTTTAAACATCACCTATGGAGCTTTTTAAGGGTAAAAGTTTGTCGCCATTCCACGAGCAAGCGCAATTTTGAACCGTGACATGTTGGATATCAATTTACTCGGCGTAACATTATCTTTCACAATATAAAAAAAAATTGGGCTAATTTTAATGTTGTCTTATTTTTTAATTCAAAAGTGTGTATTTAAAAAAAAAAAAAAAAAGTGCGCTTGTAAGACCACTGCACAAATACGGTGTGGATGTTGGGAACAAAAAATATATAATGTTTGGGGGTTCTAAATAATTTTCTAGCACAAAACCGTTTTTAACTTAACAGTTTTTAAAAACAACAAATCTCAGAAAGAGGCTCAGTCCTTAAGTGATTAACCTGCTGCACTAGAATGACAGCTGGCTTCTGATTGGCTGCTGTCTGTATCTACAGACACCACAGCATATCAGGAACCTAAGTTGCTCCCTGATGATTGGAGAGAGCTCTAGCGCTGACTTCCAGGGGGTGTGTCTGGACTGCTGCGAAGAGTCTGCTGCTTACACATAGAAAGCAGCAGCCTTCACTGTATTGCTGGGGGACATGCTGACTTCTCTCAAAAAAGGTTACTGATTTCATCTTTACCATAAAATTGTCCATGTGTTCCAGTCTTCCCAGTACACTGCTCTGGTTATGGACAAGGATCTACTCTTTAATTTCATATCTGTAGGTCATGAACCGATTCACCTAAGCCCATCCAAAAAACTTCTAGATAAGCAAACCCCCCCCCACCTCTCCTGCGGGGGGGGGGTCAACATTACATCAGAGGGTGGCACTGACATACTGCCCAGGTTTTGATCGAGCTAGTGCAATCCTTCTTCAAAGCTGTGGGGTTCACATCCAATGTTCAGCGAATTAGGGGCAAGGGTCGTCGTTCTCAAACTTATTGGGACTAGTAGCCAGTAAACTTTGGGGGCTGAGGGCTCTCAGGAGGCCTTAGGTTACGGGGGGGGGGGGGGGTTCGATGACGGGGGGGGGGGGGGGGATGGGAGGAATAATGGGCCACTATGGGAGGTTAGGAGGCAGTATGGGATGTGGGAGGTTAAGAGTAACTGTGAGCCACTATGGGAGGTTGGTAAGCAGTATGGGAGCTGGGCAGCTCTGTGGGAGGTTAAGGGGCTTGGTGGCCACTATGGGAGGCTCTGTGGGAGGTTGAGGGGCATGGTGGGTCACAATGGAAGTTTAAAGTCTCTGTGGGAGGTTGAGGGGCACAGTGGACCACTATGGGAGATACCATGGTTGCTTTGAGGTTGAGGGGCACAGTGGGCCTTCATGGGAGGTGGGGAGGCTCTGTGGGAGGTTGAGGGGTATTGTAGGCTACTGTGGGAGGTTGGGAGGCACTTTGGGAACTGAGAGCCTCTGTAGGAGGTTGAAGGGCATGATGGGCCACTATGGGAGGTTGGTAGCACTATGGTAGCTTGGAGGCTTTGTGGAAGGTTGAGGGGTACAGTGGACCACTGTGGAAGGTTGAGGGGCACGGTGGGTTGCTAGGAGGCTCTGTGAGAGGTTGAGGGGCAAAGTAGGTCACTATGGGAATTTGTGAGACTCTGTGGCAGGTCAAGGGGCACAGTAGGCTACTATGGGAGGCACCATGAGAGCTGAGAGGCTCTGTGGGAGGATGAAGGGCATGGTGGGCCACTATGGGAGGTTGGTAGGCACTATGGTAGCTTGGAGGCTTTGTGGGGGGTTGAGGGGTACAGTGGACCACTGTGGAAGGTTGAGGGGCACGGTGGGTTGCTAAGAGGCTCTGTGAGAGGTGTAGGGGCACAGTAGGTCACTATGGAAGGTTGTGAGACTCTGTGGCAGGTCGAGGGGCACAGTAGGCTACTATGGGAGGCACCATGAGAACTGAGAGGCTCTGTGGGAGGATGAAGGGTATGGTGGGCCACTATGGGAGGGTGGGGGGTTGAGGGGTACAGTGGACCACTGGGAATTTGAGGGGCAAGTTGGGTCACTATGGGAGGCACTATGGTTGCTAGGAGGCTCTGTGGGAATTTGAGGAGCACAGTGGGCCACTAGGGAGTTGGGAGACTCTGTGGGAGGTTGAGGGCCACGGCGAGGTACTGTGGGAGGTTGAGGGGCACGGTGGACCACTGTGGGAGGTTGAGGGGCACATTGGGTCACTATGGGAGGCACAATGGTTGCTAGGAGGCTCTGTGGGAGGTTGAGGGGCACACTGGGCCACTAGGGATCTGAGAAGGCTCTGTGGGCGGTTGATGGCGCACAGTGGACCACTATGGGAGGTACTATGGTTGCTGGGAGCCACTGTGGGAGGTTGAGGGGCACGGTGAGGCACTATGGGAGGTTGAGGGGCACGGTGAGGCACTATGGGAGGTTGAAGGGCACAGTGGGTCACTATGGGAGATTGGGGGGCACGGTGGGTCACTATGGGAGATTGGGGGGCACGGTGGGTCACTATGGGAGATTGGGGGGTATGGTGGGGCACTATGGGAGCTAGGAGGTTAGGGGATCTGCAGCTAGCTGGGGGGCATGGGATGAAGGAGATTTAGAAAATGTATTTTTTTGTAGATGTCCTTTAACTAGTTAATTTTTGTTTGTTTCACTCCCCTTGCAGTACCGCTGGACTTGGATTCCAAGGAGGAGGAGGAGGAGGAGGATGAAGATGACTCAGATGAGGAAGAGGAGGAGGATTTAACTCCTATAAAACCAGCCAACAAGAAACTGAGAAAATGATTACCCGCAGTCTTTGTATTCTGACCTACATTGAGGTTCATTTTCAAAGGAGTAGATCATGTTCAGTTCCAAAGGGAACTTTCACTTTGCTAAATGAAGCTCTGCTGACTTCAATCATCTGCCAGCAAAATCCTATTTTTACCTTCCCTTGTACATGATTGATATTCATTCACTTTGCAAAGTGAACTTGGATCTACTCCTTTAGTAAATCAACCATGCTGACGTGGAGATTTTGTGTAATATATGTAAATCCAAGAATTGTATGTGGATAGAAGGTGTAAAGAGTCTCTTCGTTTTTCAGTTATGGATGGACATTGTTTGGCTGAGTTCTCCACCAGTTTCTTGTATCTCTCTGGGAGTTATGCAGCCATCTCAAGTTCCTGACTCCTTACTTTAGAATCCAGCCATGAGAACAATTAAAGACCATTGGTGGAGGTGGGAAGAAAGGTTTCCGCGCCCTATTGCAAGACATCTATAAAGCTGGTGATTGGATTCGGCCCTTCTGTGTCCTACCATAACTAAATTACCAGTTGGTAATGGCTTGTAACACTATTCCTATATCTATAGATGGATCTATGGGTATCCGAGTGCCTTTTTTTGCATTGCCAAATATATTTTTGTACTTGAAATTTGAAAAGTTTTTTTGTACTGTTTACATATGTAGAATGTCTTACGTCATATTGTAATGGTAGAGTAGTGTGTTGGTTAGTCAGGCTTTTCGCACTGATGAGTTGTGACTTTTGCTGTGGTTTGTTCTCCAAATATACCAGAATGGCCCCCCAAAGCTCTTGCTGTGATGGCCAAAAACCTGAATAGAAGGTTCTGGACATTGTAGAAGTTGATGCTCAGTTGCTACTTAGACAGATGTATTCTGGCTGCTGTGGACACAGACACATTCCTTTGCTTTTATATATTGCCCTCATGGTTGACGAAAATGGTGACCATGCCCAATCAGGACAAAGTGACACGTTCTCTTGATAGGGTGCCTTAGCCTTGGTTTGACAAATTCCCTGTTGCCCCACTCGCCTACAAGAGCATGGAGTATAAGCTTCATGTCACATGGGATCAGAGCTTACACAGGGTTATAGCTTTGCGTGTTTGTGATAGCTTGGGATATTGGTTCTTTCAAAGGGTCTGTGCTGTGTAAAAGTTGACCTTGTTTCAGTCCTGGGCTGCCATAACTCTGATGGTCTCAAAAGAGGACTTGTAGTAGATATCAAAGTTTTTCGGTGGTGTTTAGGGGCGCCCAGTATAAAAGTTTGTGACATTTAAGAGTTTTTAATCCAAATTTTTATTTGACAAAGGGTATTAAGAGAAGCCAGTGCGATTCAGGGGAAATGCCTCCTTCTTCATTGGGGCTGAAGTTGTTGATCTGAATTGAACTTAAAGCGGAGCTCCAGTCCCCATAATCAATTTTTATTTTATTCTTTTTATAAAGGCTCCGCCGTGATTATTGTAAATTGATATTTGGACACTGTTAGAACTGTCTTTATGCTTGTTACTTTTAAATCTTTAATATTTTACCTGATCTGGGAAGCAGGCAGCCGCTATCAAGGATGTGGGCATCTGAAGGGCGCTCGTGTGTATTTCCAGGATTAGGTGCAGCTGGCTACCCAGCATGCACCTCCCCATCTTGCGTTTGTGCAGTAATGACATTGCATGGCGCCGTCTTTTCATTACAGGTTGCCATAGCAATGGTGGTGTCGGTGGAAGTTCCTGTCCTATTATGGCAACCTGTCAAAGGGCAACCCTGAATGCGCTTAACTCTTCCTGATTGCCTCATTTCTGATCATCTCCAAATACTGCAAGATTTAACTTTTAGGCTCCGTTCACATATGCTGTGGCTCACAGCATGGGATCTAGTGCATCTCTATTCACCGATTTTTTTTCAGGTGTGAATCGGGTCCAAATTTTTGCCTGAATCGAACCAGAAGGACCCTTCAATGCAGACCGTGGCTGCCCTGGAGCTGTGTGAACCGGCTCCATTGAGAGCCAGTCTCACACGCCTGTAATGCGAATTGGATGTGGAGAAACCCACTTCCAATTCACATATATGTGAACCCGGCCTTAGGCTTCCCAAAGACTCCTGGGATGGATGATGCCCAGATTCCCAGAAGTCAGTAGGAATTGCCCAATTAAGTCATCGCCTGGGCGGTCAGGACACCAAGTGCCTCCCCATATTTAAAAAAAGGTATTTAGAAACGCACACACACAAAAAAAATGAAAGTTTTATTAAAATCCTAGCAGCTGAAGATTAAAATGGAAAGGAAACTTTTTGTAACAATGTGTGGTGGATCGTGTAACAATTATCAATTTTCTGATAACACTATTTTAGATGTAATAGTATTTTTTTACTTTCAATGTAATTGCTGCTTCAAAATGTATTCCGGTTTAAATTCTTTTTGTAAAGAGTATTTTTAATTGGAGACATTTGGCGGGAAAAACTCCAGCAGCAATTGTGATGGTAATGTAGTTTTTCAGAATGGTACGAATATATTTTTCATCTACAACGATTTGATGTAATATTGCCAAACCTGCTCTGTGCAATAAAGGGCTTCTAAATGTTTTCCAGATGTGCTCTGGTCTACCTTATTCCTTAAAGCATAACTCTACTTTTGTTGACAAACCCCCCCTCCCCCCCTGGGTGATCGATGTACACTGCAAGGATTATAACAACCTTTGTTGCAGATTCCTACCTTTTTTCCTACTCTGAAGAAATCCATGTGTGTTTGTCTGTGCCGAGTGGGTCTAATGGGAGTGGTTTCATAATTAACTGTCAGGTGTGCAGCTGCAGAGCACTAATGAGGAAAGCTGCTGGGCCTGCATCCCTTTTTAGATGTGTTCCTATTGAAAGTATCTCTCCAAAAATGACATTTTTGTTGCAGGGGATGCCTGAAATCTGACTTAGGCAGACTTCTGGGAAAATTGGTGAGCCAATCACACAAGCAGGAAATGTTTCTGGGGAGTGGTCAGTACACACTCTGTGTACAGAACAATGCCAGGTAGCCATATTGTAATGCATTCTCAGAAAATTACAGCTAATAGTAACATGACAAAAATTCTATTCGATTACGTTTGTAATCAAAAGTTTGCAAACCCTGGCAGAAATCGCAAAATAGTTGGCATTGAAAATCTGACTGATCATGCCAAAAAACTGTCTTTTATTTAAGGATAGTGATCATGTGAATTGCACTGGACTGCATCAAAAACACGCATGCAGAAAAGCACCTGGAACACATCCGGACTCTGTTGTGAACTGGCTCTTACCAAGTTCCAGTGCAGGAAAAATGCCGCCTGTTCTACTTTTATTTCTGGAACTGACCGCACTGCTGTGAAATAGGCCATTGAAAACCCTATAACCTACTTTCCATGCACTTCTGATGCAGAAGAAAAAACGCACTGGACTGCATGTGGTGTGAACTGACCCATATGGTTTTCAATGGCATTACCAATGCGTTCCAGTAAAAAAAGTAGAACATACTGCATTTTTCCTGTACTGGAACGCATCAAAAACACGCATTCAGAAAAGCATCTGGAACGCATCCGGACTGCGTTTTTTCTATGGTGTGCATGGGTCCCCCATGGGAAGCAGAAATGAACTGTGTAATTACAGGTGCATCTCATAAAATTTGAATATTGTCAAAAAGTTAATTTATTTCAGTAATTCAAAAAGTGAAACTCGTATATTTTATATAGATGCGTTACACACAGTGATATATCTTAAATATTGTGCGACAGACTCACCCAGGACAGAGGCTTTTGGAGGGGACTGAATGCGAGCCTCTTGCCTACCGATTATGGCCCCTGGCATTTGGGGGGACGGTGTGCTTTGTGAGCTTTATGCCTGGGGACCCTTGAGGTGGTGTTACTTTGGATTTGGGTCCTTGTCCCCCAGGACACAGACTCTGGGAACCCTGTGCATGCCATATTGGAAATGGTGACTGGGAGGGTATGTCTTGGATTGCTTAAAATGGGACAGTAATATTTATCCACAATCTCTCCCAGGATATATGTAAAGACTATTCTTGGTTTGTTTGATTCTGAACTCAACATTAGTTGAGAGAACTGATCACATTGGCCTCTAGAACTGGGTAGGAGCCGGACAGTCTACTCCTACTATAGTTTGTTGCCTACTAGGCTGAGGGGGGGGTCACTGTTTGTATTGTTAATTGTAATTAGCTTCTGCTATTGTGAGAAGGTGTCCTGTGTTTATACTAATGTGTGAAGTTCGGTGACCAAGTCTGACCTGTAGTGAAATCCTGATTAATCATAACAATGCTCCGGAGGGCACAGAGTCACATCAGCTGCTTTAAGGGATTAGTTAATTAGCTCATGTTAATTAGGTTTCTGGTTACAGTTGTTATTGTAAGCCTGCTGTATATATTTGTGTCATCTCAAATAAATCAGTCCATGTTCAGCAGCTAAACAAGTATCATCTTGTTTTGCGCTTGTGAGCGGTTGGAATATCTGATATCCATATTCAGACTGGGAGGAAGCAGTATATGACGAAAGCACTCAAGCGGAGTGTGGGACGTTCCGTTACATACTGTATTTCTTTCTTTCTTTTAATGATTATGGTTTACAGCTAGTGAAAACCCAAAATTCTGTATCTCAGAAAATTAGAATATTACGTAAGACTAATAAAAAAAGTGTTTTTAATACAGAAATGTTGGCTTACTGAAAAGTATGTCTATGTACAGTATAGTATGCACTCAATACTTAGTCAGGGGTCCTTTTGCATGAATTACTGCATCAATGCAGCATGGCATGGAGAAGATCAGCCTGTGGCACTTCTGAGGTGTTATGGAAGCCCAGGTTGCTTTGATAATGGTCTTCAGCTCGTCTGCATTGTTGGGTTTAGTGTCTCATCTTCCTCTTGAAATTTCCCCACAGATTCTCTATGGGGTTTAGGTCAGGCAGGTTTGGTGGCCAATCAAACACAGTGATACCATGATCATTAAACCGGGTATTGGTACTCGTGGCAGTGTGGGCAGGTGCCAAGTCCTGGAAAATGAAATCGGCATCTCTATAAAGCTGGTCAGCAGAGGAAAGCATGATGTGTTCCACAATTTTCTGGTAGAGGGCTGCGCTGACTTTAGACTTGATAAAACACAGTGGACCAACACCAGCAGCCTATGAGCTTATTTTACTTCTGTTAAATGTAAGTGCAATACTTCCTTTCTATAATTACATATGCGGATTCACACTATGGAGAGATTTTCTTTTTGTCCTTATAATGCGGATCGCTGGTTCATTCTGTGAGTCCTAATCCTCTGGCATATCCTCATTACCATCAAGTGATCTACTGCTGGTGCTGGTCTGATGTCAGGATATTGATCCCAATTCACAGGCTTGCTATTGTTTGCCTTTTGGTAAGCGTGCATTTTTTTAAGGTGGAGGTTCACTGTCGCTGTTTTCATTTATCATTTTTCTTGGCACAAAAAGGATCGCTTATCAAGATTCACTTCACAAGAACGTTTATTTCTTTATGGGATTTTTTTTGATGGTATCCCCTTCTACGTGGGGATTCACCACCATACTTCACATCGCTTAGATTGTCACATCATGTCTGGTTAAAATATACATTTTTTTACAGCACAGATTTCCTTTCCTATGTACTGTTTGCATATATCATGCAAAATTGAGCTGCAGCTTTTTTTATTTTTTATTTTATTTTAGTTAATTTTATTTTGTTTAGTTATTAGCGTGGTATTTCTTCTTTGTTACCTGAAAACGCAGTCTTCCAGCCCCTTGCTGTCACTGCTGACAGGGCTTCTAGCTTCAACCATCTTCCTTCTGGGTTCGCGGACTCCGGCTTGGTGACTGGTTGGAGCTGCCGTTTATGGCAAAGGACTATGAAGGAACAGAGCGCAGCTCCTCAGGACCAGCGGGCAGGAGTTTTTAGGCGAGGTGTCGCTTCGGCCTAGTCCATGAGGGTGGACGCCGCGGACTCGCCTAAAAACTACTGGCCGCAGCTCTTCAGGACCGGTGCAGTATCGGCGCCGGTCCTGGTAAAAAAATAAATAAATAAATCGATTTGCTGAAAATGTGAATCGATTTGACCTCTCAATTCGATTCAAGATTTAAATCGATTTTTTTTTTTCCCCAGCCCTACCTAGAGGCCATCCATGCTGGGCTTTACAATACGCCACAAACTGCATCTTTGGAAGGCAACTGGTAAAGGTGGAGTTCAGTTACTACAGAAAATACAGAACTCAAATGAGTGATTATATCATACCTCCCAACTATTTGAGATGGGAATGAGGGACACCTATTAGCAAAGCATTTAGGATTCTCCCATTGCAGGAGCATGAAAAGGGCCTGAGCCATCACAGAACCAGACCAAAGACAACTGGAAAAAAGAGTGTCATATACCTGGTCTGAGGGCAACTTGATGAGAGGGCTTCCCTTGCGGCTGAGAGCTGAGCAACCCTGGAGGAGCATGAAAAGGGCCTGAGACATCACAGAACCAGACCAAAGACACCTGGAAAAAAAAAAAAACATCCTTTCCTCTGAGACCTCCATGCGGCTGAGACTGCCACTTGGCATTTTGGACTGGCAGTCGTGACCGAGACAGCAGAGGGGAGATTCCCCCTGAGATCCGGGGTTTCTTGGACCCACCATGTCCATCGTGGATCTCTGAGCCTGTTTGATTCTGTGTTACAGGCATCTGAATCCACCACCTCTGGTAAGCGTATTTCATCAGTTTTCTATTCAAGATCGTATTACCATTGATACACAGACGTGAAGATTCTCCACTCTGGTTGGATTCACTCCATACAATTGCCACTATGGGATCATCATTTCATTTTCACTCATTTGGACACTATTGAACTTTATTAGTGTATTGTGCCATAACAGTCACACTCACGTTTTTGTTTCAGTGAATATTACCTTTGATTGGTTCATTGTTATTATTATTAGCGCTACATTTTTTATCACATGTTTTTGAATATTTGTCACATTCGTATGTAGCTGCTTCTTCCTACACTTTGGGTTAGCGCAGTGTTATATATATATTTTCTACCTAGAGGTAAGCCTTATTATCGGCTTACCTCTAGGTAAAAGTCAGAGGTGGGAGTTTACGCCCACTTTAAGGATCTAGGTGGATGCAGCATCTGTCCCCGAGTGATCAAACAGCGCAGATCGCTCAGTTCTCAGGGCTCCCCGATCAAAGAGACTGTCAGTCCCTGGCTCTCTGTTTTGCCCTTCCTCACTCACTGCAATGCTGAGCTGTGGAGGGGGTGGAGCGGCTCGCTGAGAGGCTGAGCCTTGTCCCGGCCAGGCATGTAGGCAGATCCCGACTTCATGGTCGCGATCTTGCCCGAGCTTTGGCTGTACTCCTTTATTGGCCCTGTTATCTATTTTTCATAGAATTGTTTCTAAGGGCCAGTTCACACCATAGAAACGCAGTCTGGATGCGCTCCAGATACTTTTTTGCATGCGCGTTTTTGATGCAGTCCAGTGCATTTTTCCCCCCTTTTTTTTTCCTTAACCTTAAATAAGAACACGGGTGTTCCGGTGCGTTCCCGTGAGTTTTTGATGCTTTTTACAGCGTTCCAGTGCAGGAAAAATGCAGCATGTTCTACATCTTTTTCTGGAACTTGAACACACTGGAACTGCAAGCACTGGTGTGAACTATGCCATTGAAAACCATATAACCTACTTTCTATGCATTTTTGATGCAGAAAAAAAAACGCCCTGGACTGCATGTGGTGTGAACTGGCCCTAAGGGTTTCTTTCCCTTTTGTGGTAATGCTGGCTGTCCTCTGAAAAGGACCTCGCTGCAACTGTCAGCCATGTGTTTGGATTGCAGTTGCGTTGCAACTCCATTGTTGTCAGCAGGTTAGTTTGACAGGTAGTGCGGGACCAGGGCCGGCTCGTCCATTAAGGGCGCACGGGAGCTGCCCCCCCCCCCCCCCTGTCCATCGCCGCCTCCCCTATCCATGCGTCCAGCCCCTTTTAGGACATTGGCGCATTAATTCCAATTGGGAGGGGCTGTTTTTTTTTTTTTTTTGAAGCACCGATTAGAGCAAGAGGCTCTAATAGGCTTCAATATAGGGTGGGCTCAGGTCGCAGAGTGCGCTCAGCCCACCCAGGCTTTTTTTTTAGTTCCTGGTGTCATGTTGCACAGGTGATTTGATCAGTTTCATTGCCTTGGTAATTACCACAGCCATATCATCCAAGGGAAATCCTGAAAGCATGACGACCTGTTGGGGCACCTTGAGGACTGGAGTTGAGAAACACTGAGCTAGAGGCTCACAAGGGTTGATTTACTAAAACTAAAGAGTGCCAAATCTGGTTTACCTCTGTAAAGAAACCAATCCACTTCCAGGTTTTTTTTTTTTTTTTGTCACTAGGAAGCTGATTGGCTACCATGCACAGCTGCACCAGATTTTGCATTCTCTAGCTTTAGTAAATCAACCCCAAGTGAAATCAGAGGAAGCCATTTCAGTACAGGAGAGGAGGCAGTACGACTGCCAGACTGCCGGAGGTACTAATGTAATTATAACTGGATTCTCAGGGGAATACATGTAATGGGTCATCTGAGAATTCCTTATTGGAGAGGTTACACTAATAATTTGAATTTCTCAGTAGAAAATAACTCCATTGAGTTTAATTTACCTGCAGAGATTTCTAAAGAGGTTTAATCCCACGTGGTAGGAAACAAATTATTTTCTGAAATATATTTTATTATTTAAGTGGAACTTCACTCTCTCGATCAGAATTGACTATTTTTAATCCTTATATTATATTAGTAAATAGATAGGAAGGTATATTGTATTTACTTGTTTTAATCAATTTTTTTTAGTTACCTGGTGTCATGCCTAGTCAAATGACTATACGTTCCAGGAGTGTTCAGGGAGGGAGGAGGAGTTTTCTCAGCTAAGGGCAGATAGATTCCAGGAAGTCAATGCTACATGAATCGTCTGCCCTTAATTAAGATGGCCACTGCCAGGAATGCTAGGGGGGTTTTTTCTCAAAGTGATTTTTTTCATCAAAATAAATCATGGAGACATGATTTGGTGTTTGCTTTAAATAGAAAAATTAATTAACCTCTTGCAGTCCGCCCCACACAAATATACTGTGGCAGGGCGGTCGCTCTGTGCCAGATCACGTACCTAGTACGTGATGTAAGACTTCAGGGTCTGGGGCACGTGCATGCGGACCGCCGGCGACCCACTCCCGCCTTTATTGGACACAGCAGAAGCCAATGAGCAGGTCCGTCAGGACTAGCTGAACATTCGGGAGACAGGCAGAAAGGCGGTCTGCCTATGTAAACAAGGCAGATCACCGTTCTGTGAGAGGGGAATGTACTGATCCTGTGTTTTTGCTAAGCAGGAACACAGATCTTTACCTTCCCCCAGTCAAAGCATATCCCCCACAGTTAGCGAGCACGCCCTAGGAACACATTTAACCCTTTATCACCCCTGATGTTATCCCCTCCCCTTCCAGTGTCATTTGTATAGTGACAGTGCTTTTTTTTTAACACTGATTACTGTATTAGTGTCACTGGTCTAAAAAAAACTGTCAGGCGTCTGATTTGTCCACCCCAATATCCAGTCCTGCTATAAGTCGATATTCACTGCCATTGCTAGTAAAAAAAAAAAAAAAAAAAAAAAAAAAGAAAGTTTGTAGACACTATAACTTTTGCACAAACCAATCAATATACACGTATTACATTTTTTTTAACCAAAAATATGTAGCAGAATACGCATTGGCCTAAACTGATGAAGAAATTAGATTTTAAAATTTGGATATGTTTTATAGCAGAAAGTAAAAAAATTTTTTTTTCAAAATTATTGGTATTTTCTTGTTTATAGTGCAAAAAATTAAAACTGCAGAGGTGATCAAATACCACCAAAAAAAAGCTCTAGTTGTGGAAAAAAAAGGACATCAATTTTATTTGGGTACAACAGCTAACGACCGTACAATTGTCAGTTAAAATAACGCAGTGCCGTATCGCAAAAATGTCCTAGTCATGAAGGCGGTAAACCTTCCGGAGATGAAGTGGTTACAAAGCATTTTTTGCTACGTGGTGCTTAGATACTGTGCAGTTCCAACAAAATCTCCAGGCAGACATAAGATAACTCCCATTACTGCTGTTATGTATTCATTAATAGTCGTATATTTTAAATGCAACTGATGCTAGTAGCCTAATGCGTCTTAGTATCAGTATTTTATGTAATCTCAGTACAATAGAACTCTGAGACTGAAAAAGGTGGGGGGTAACACTTTATACTAGGGTTGCACCGATACCACTTTTTTAAGACAGAGTACAAGGACATCGTGCAAATGCTCGGTTTGGGCACCAATACCGATGCAGCCTTACTTTATACCAATCAGGATCGGCTCCATGCTGAATGGAGGAGAGGGATGACCTCATCAGCCTCCTGCTTCACTGTCCAATCACAGGCTAGTGGGTGGGGAGCTGACCAAGCTGTGATGGCTTAAGTGCAACAGAGAGAAGAGCGGTCATTATCCTTGACGTGCTGCTTGGCAGAACTGTATAAATCTCACATCTAGCTGGACAGACGTTCTTCTATGGCAGATAAAACAGCTCCCACATATGTACAGTGGTGTTTAAAAGTTTGGTAATATACAGTATGTACCATTTTTAAAGAAAACATGAGTGAGCCCGCAAAACCCATTTCTTTTATTATTCATATGCTGTAACTGTAGGTGATAACAGAATAGTACAACCATCAAACAATACATGGCAAAAAGTAAACCAATGAAAATTTTGTATCCCCTTTGTTCTTAATACTATGAATTGCCCCCTTTAGCATCAATGACAGCGTTCTGTCTTTTGTAATAGTTGTCTATGAGGTCCCGAATTCTTGCAGGTGCCATAGCTGCCTTTTCGTCTTGGCACAATGCCCCCAGGTCATGCAAAGTCTTTGGTCGTCTTGCATGAACCACACATTTGAGATCTACCCAGAGCAACTCAGTGACATTAAAGTCAAGAGACTGTGATGGCCACTCCAGAACCGTCACCTTTTTCTGTCACTACTGGAGGGTCACCTTGGCCTTCATTGTCCTGCTGGAAAGTCCACGATTGTCCCATGCGCAGCTTTCCTGCAGAAGAATGCAAATTGTCTGCCAGTATTTTCTGATAGCTGGCTGCATACATCTAATCATCAATTTTCACAAGATTCCCCATGCCTTTAGAGCAGGGGTCTTCAAACTACAGCCCTCCAGTTGTTCAGGAACTACAATTCCCATCATGCCTAGTCATGTCTGTGAATGTCAGAGTTTTACAATGCCTCATGGGACGTGTAGTTCTGCAACAGCTGGAGGGCCGTAGTTTGAGGATCCCTGCTTTAGAGCTCACACCCCCACCCAAAACATTAGTGAGCCACTACCATGCTTCACAGTGGTGATGGTATTTGCTAGTCGATAGTCATTATAGGCCTTGTTGACCCCTCATACGCTTATGGTTGTGACCTTAAAGTGTTGTAGGGCATTTTTTAACCAGGCTTTTTTTGGCATTGGCGCAGTAAAGGCTTCTTTCTGGCAATTCGACCACGCAGGTCATTTTTATTCAGGTATCGTCGTATTGTGCTCCTTGAAATGACCACACTGTCTTTTCCAGAGCAGCCTGTATTTCTCCTGAGGTTACCTGTGGGGTTTTTCTTTGTATCCCAAACACTTCTGGCAGTTGTGGCTGCAATCTTTCTTGTTCATATTAAAGGCTTTGGATATCTTTTTATATATTTTCGATCTTTATAAAGTTCCATTACTTTGTTACGCAGGTCTTTTGACAGTTCTTTTCTGCTCCCCGTGGCTAAGAATCTAGTCTGCTCAGTGCATCCACGTGAGAACTAACAAACTCATTGACTACAGGTATTTATACAGAGACACTAATTGCATAGGGAGTGTAATAGATATTACATACAGTGCTTTGAAAAAGTATTCACACCCCTTGAAATTTTCCACATTTTGCCATGTTACAACCAAAATGTAAATGTATTTTATTGGGATTTTATGTGATAGATCAACACAAAGTGGCACATAATTGTGAAGTGGGTGGAAAATGATAAATGGTTTTCAAAATGTTTAACAAATAAATATGTGAAAAGTGTGGCTTGCATTTGTAATCAGCCCCCCTGAGTCAATACTTTGTAGAACAACCTTTCGCTGCAATGACAGCTGCAAGTCTTTTTGGGGTATGTCTCTACCAGCTTTGCACATCTAGAGAGTGAACAGCAATTTTCAAGTCTTGCCACATATTCTCAATTGGATTTAGGTCTGGACTTTGACTGGGTCATTCTAACACATGAATATGCTTTGATCTAAACCATTCCATTGTAGCTCTGGTTGTATGTTTAGGATCATTGTCCTGTTGGAAGGTGAACCTCCACTCCAGTCTCAAGTCTTTTGCAGCCTCTTTTATTTTCAAAAATTTTTTATTTATTTTCTTAGTAAACAAATAAACACACCAGGATATTTCCTGGGTTCTTAAACGGTAGCACACCTCCCTCCTGGCTGCAGCAACTGCTCCAACACCAACTCCCCTGAGCTATGCTCAGATCTGCCTTATAATGAGTGTATGCACCTGGACACACACACAACCTGCAGAACTTCTGGAAAGCCCACACAAGACTGAAGACTCCATCCCTCCCAATGCTCTTTGAAGTCTTCAAGTTTCCAGTCCTAATCCAGACTTACAAAGTCCAGAGATGACTTAAAACATAGTTTTCTCTGCTCACCAAATTTCTGTTGGAACATCTCAAACTGCCTCTGATTCCTGTGTCCAATTTACACTCATTTTAACCGAGACAGGGGCTCTCACTCTCACATTCTCTCTCCCCCCCCCCCCCCCTTTATTTAGATCCAGAGGGAGGAACATCAGCACCCGTCATCAGGGTTGGGACACCTCTGTGCTGGCTGTCAGCCAGGTAGGCCCAACCCTTTTTCTGGGTGCACTTCCAGGTAAGTCCTACCCTGACTCTCCACAGAATCCCACTAGTTTCTATCCTACGCTTTCTCCCACTTCTGGGGTTCCTGGGCTTATTTGCCTTTCTCTGGAGAACTCTGCCTTCCCTGATACCCTCACTTTCTTGATATAGGCAACCTGCACCTAATACTTCGCCTGATGGGTAGAGCTGCACAATTAACCGGTTCAATACAGGGCCTTTTCACCCCCTTCCTTCCCAGATCAATTTTTAGTTTTCAGCGCTATCGCACTTTAAACGACAATTGCGCGGTTGAGCGACGTTGTACCCAAACAAAATTGATGTCCTTTTTTCCCCACAAATAGAGCTTTCTTTTGGTGGTATTTGATCACCTCTGCGGTTTTTATTTTTTGCGCTATAAACAAAAGAAGAGCGACAATTTTGAAAAAAAAAACACAATATTTTTTACTTTTTGCTATAATAAATATCCCAATTTAAAAAAAAAAAAAAAATTTTTCCTCAGTTTCGGCCGATACGTATTCTTCTACATATTTTTGGTATAAAAAAAAAAAAAAAAAAAAAAATCGCAATAAGCGTATATTGATTGGTTTGCGCAAAAGTTATAGCGTCTATAAAATACGGGATAGATTTATGGCATTTTTTTTTTTTTCATTATTATTTATTTATTTTTTTACTAATAATAGCGGCGATCGCGATTTTTTTTCATGACTGCGACATTATGGCGGACACATCGGACACTTTTGACACATTTTTGGGACCATTCACATTTATACAGCGATCAATGCTATAAAATTGCATTGATTACTGTGTAAATGTGACAGGCAGTGAAGGGGTTAACCACTAGGGGGACACAAGGGGTTAAATGTGTTTCCTAGGGAATGCTTTTAACTGTAGGGGGAGGGGACGTACAAGTGGAGGAGACCGATCAGTGTTCCGCTGTTCTGGGAACACAGATCGCTCTCCTCTGAGCTGACAGGACGTGGATCTGTGTATTTACACACACAGATCCACAGTCCGGCCCGGTTAACAGGCAATCGCGGGTGCCCGGCGGACGTCGCGGCCGCCGGGCACACGCACCGGGTCCCAAACAACGCGGCGGGCGCGCGCCCCCTAGGCGGCCGGGAACCTGAGGCCGTCATATGATGTCCACCCAGGATGGGCGATCCCATCTGTGGATGTCATTTGACTATAGGCGGGTAGGGAAGTGGTTAATCGTCAAGCATCGTTATCGCGATCTTGACTAAAGTGTTTCACAATTCTTTCTATGCAAAGAATTCTCTCTGCTCTTCTGAAGCCACAGCTGTCAAAAGAAAGGAAGAGAAAAGCGGGGCAGTCTGCCAAGAATCAAAACATTCTTTATCAGTTGAACTTCAGTATAACCATTGTAACAATTTGTCAATGGAATAGACTTTAGTGTTTAAGTGGTTAAACTTTTTTCACTTGCACAAACCTTTTGTCTGATATTTGTTGGTTTCAAGTTAAAATCATTTTTTTGCTAAAAAATTACTTAGAACCCCCAAACATTATATATATTTTTTTAGAAGACGCCCTAGAGAATAAAATGGTGGTTGTTGCAATATTTTATGTCACACTGTATTTGCGCAGCGGTCTTTCAAATGCAATTTTTTTTTTAATTACTTTAATGAATAAAAAAAAAAAAAAATAACCAGTAAAGATAGCCCTTTTTTTTTTTTTTTTTTATTTATTTTTTTTTATAATGTGAAAGATTTTACGTCGCAAGAATCGTGAGAGAATCCTGATCTTTTTATTCTAAGCAAAAAAATCGTGATTCTCATTTTTGCCAGAATCGCGCAGCTCTACTGATGGGGAAGCACCTTTTCCCTCACCAATACTAGTTTTTCCCATCACAACAGTTTTTTTTCTGGTTCAACAACTTTTCTGAGGTCACCCACGGCAATTAAACCCTTGTTAGCAGTACCAACCAGCAACAGTTCATAAATTCTGACGTTGTCACTCCCAATACCATCAATACTTCCCCACACAGTGTCTCCGGGTACCTTAATTTGTACCTCTTTGCGAATGACAGGAAAAATCTCTGCTATTATCTCTCTGCTACTGCTACATCTATTTCGGGCCCTTCCTTCACGTGAGGTCTAGTGGGTGAGGCAGAGTCCCTGCCCTCTACTGACCACTGCTCAGCTGCACCTTGGACCACACCAGCAGAAGGTTTCTTAGTCACCGCATCAGGCGGAGAGACCTCTGATGTTTTCAAATGTTCTCCTGAGCGCCTTCCATCCAAACCGGTAACTGGAAACACCCTCTCAGAGAACCTTGAGACCATTTGCCACCCTGCTAATAAATATGGTACCAACCAGTTCCCCTCGTGATTAACATCATCAAGCATAGCTTGTACTACTTGGCTCCACCTACTGGTACTACGCAGTACCACCTTGTCCAACCACGGTGGAGACACCCAAGTGTACAGCAAATGTGCTTTTTGGACTTCAAGCATTTTCAACAATACATTAGTCATCTTAATGCGATCCACATCTACATACAAGACCTTTCTAGGGAAATTTCCATCATCAAGGACATGGAGGGGCTCATCCACTGAAGCTGGAAAGGTAGATAGATTTACAGCGACCTCCACCTCACTGGGGGTAGCTCTCTTCACAGCCTGGTGCTCAACTGCAGCGCTGTCAGAAGTACGTCTCACATTTTTTCCCTTCTGCCACAGCATCAGTGAGCCGCTGCAGGTCATAAGTCACATTGCCATTTTTGCACTCACTATTTTCCAGCGGTTGGGCTGTGGATAACACAACAGCCATGCATGCTCCCTTAACCGGACCTTCTAACTGGAGGGGACGAATCTCTGCCGGGGCCAACGCGCCCCTGGCCACTGGCCGCCCTGCAATCCCTCCGTTGGGCACAGCAGCCGTTATGTGCACATCTTTGTTACACATCATAGCTTTGTAACTCATGGTCACTTTGTTTAGTGTTTTGCGACTACCTACTTGCACCATGGTTCCCAGTCTGTGGTGCTTCCCTGACAGGCATTCTGCAGCGCTGCATCACCTGTTCCAAGAGACACCAAAGGAACGGAATTCATTACATTTGTCATTTCTATACGCATCACATTGTACAAGCACAGGTTTACTTATGTCACATTGGGACGATGCTTTGTCACACAAGGCAGGGTGAAATACACTATTTTGACCAGTTTGTTCTGGTGGCGCTACCATCACACCCAGCTTTACACTACCAGCTTTAACAGGGTGAATAAATTGTTTACCAATCTGGTCACATACCAGGCGGGTGGTCTGCACCCACACACTCTCACTGTGTGGTGCAGTCCCCCCATGTTCCCCCAGAGTAGTGCCAGAGCGGTCCTGGACAACCTCCAGTTCCAACACAGGGAGATCCCTGGAGATTTCCACAGACAACCCTGCGGCTCTGTCTTTGGTGGTCACAGGAGACATCCTACTCCCATCCTTTTTAGTAAACACATTACCAACATTATTCTCAAATATGACATTTCCAGAAATACATTTCTCAACCTTTAGAGCAGGGGTCCCAAACTGGCGGCCCTCCAGCTGTTGCAAAACTACAAGTCCCATGAGGCATTGCAAGGCTGACAGTTACAAACATGACTCCCAAAGGCAAAGGCATGATGGGACTTGTAATTCCGCAAGAGCTGGAGGGCCACCAGTTTGAGACCCCTGCTTTAGAGGATCATCATGATGCTTAGACGTAGCTGTAGCTATTGTGGGTGGCCTCTTACCCACTTGAGCAGCTCCAAAGCTAACCTGGGAAACTCTCCGCTCCAACACTCTGGGCTCCTGGTAGGTTTCCCTGGGCAACCCTGCAGCACCTGTCTCTCTCACTAGGAAACATGGTATACAGATCTCTTTGGTTACCTCTAGTACAGCTCTTCCAGCACTCTGTATGTACCTGGTGGAATCCAGCAGAGTCTCCATGTCCTTTTTAGTCTTTAGTCCTGCTGCCAGTTGGGCTTTACCCTGTGCCTCCCACTTCTCCGGGTAGCACACTGCCACAAGTCTACCTGTACTGCGGATCTCCCCGCTCGACACACTTCCACTTCATTGGGTTCTGTCCCATAAACTGCAACAGTCTTATCAATTCCTGTAGCCGGTGTCATAACCTTCATTTGAGCGCGTTGTCTCATCTGTGGTGTCTCCACAGGCTGACTCTTTCATGTGGTCATGCAGTCTTTCCAGACCCACCGACACCCTCTGCAGACAACACAGGATCCCTGTTGCTAGGGGTAACCGCAGACCAGCACGCCAAAGATGGTTGGCTACACCTCATGGAGGTTTCAGACTGTTATGCCCTTCTTTCTGGGCTGACCACTGCACATAAGCGGCCATAATATACCGTATTTATCGGCGTATAACACGCACCGGCGTATAACACGCACCCCAATTTAGGAGGGAATTTTAAGGAAAAAAAAACTTTTAGGAGGGAAGTTGAAGGGAAAAAAAACTTACATTTAAACGCCCATCATTGCAGCCTTGTCAGTGCAGCCTTGTCAGTGCAGCCTTGTCAGTGCAGCCATGTCAGTGCAGCCTTGTCAGTGCAGCCATGTCAGTGCAGCCTTGTCAGTGCAGCCTTGTCAGTGCAGCCTTGTCAGTGCAGCCATGTCAGTGCAGCCATGTCAGTGCAGCCATGTCAGTGCAGCCATGTCAGTGCAGCCTTGTCAGTGCAGACTTCCCCAGTGCAGCCTTGTCAATGCAGCCTTCCCCAGTGCAGCCTTCCCCAGTGCAGACTTCCCCAGTGCAGCCTTGTCAGTGCAGACTTCCCAATGCAGCTTTACCCAGTGCAGCCTTCCCCAGTGCAGTCTTCCCCAGTGCAGCTTTACCCAGTGCAGCCTTCCCCAGTGCAGTCTTCCCCAGTGCAGCTTTCCCCAGTGCAGCCTTGCCCCAGTGATCCCAGCCATTCTGGGCTTCAAAATCGCCGATCGCGATTTGAAAATGGCGCCGCCGGCGCCGAAATACACAGTGCCGGTCCTCGGCTCTTTCCGGCGGCTGTCGTTCATTTTCGGCTCCACTCGTAGTCCCGAGCGGAGCTATCCGAACCTAGCCGAGTAGGTTCGGATAGCTCCGCTCGGGACTACGAGTGGAGCCGAAAATGAACGACAGCCGCCGGAAAGAGCCGAGGACCGGCTCTGTGTATTTCGGCGCCGGCGGCGCCATTTTCAAATCGCCGATCGGCGATTTTGAAAATGTGACAAGTCGGGATCGCAGGGGATCGGCGTATAACACGCACCTGCGACTTTCCCCTGATTTTAAGGGGAAAAAAGTGCGTGTTATACGCCGATAAATACGGTACCTCTTTACCTTCCTCATGCTCATTGGTACCCCCTGCAGGCCACACATACTTCTTGTCACTGTTGCCAGGGGTGACAACCGATACACTGATGCACACTCATGCTCTCCTGAGCCATTGCTTGACTGGTGCTTTGTTGTCCCAGTGATGCCTCTCCCATTGCAATGGGTGATGACCTCCCTTTGCTGGTGCATTGCTGTTGTTCCCATTCACACCGGAACACTTCCCAAAACAGAATCTCAGCTTTATTATTATTATTATTATTATACGAGAATTATATAGCGCCAACAGTTTACTCAGCGCTTTACAATGTATAAGGGGGACAACACAATTACAGTACAGTTCAATACAAAAGGTACAGGAGGGTCCTGCTCGTAGAGCTTACATTCTAAAGGGAGGGGGTGGTGGTACAAAAGGTAATAGCTGCAAAGAATGATTTGATGGGGGTGGCTCAGGGACAGTTATGTGGGTGTGGGATAGGCTTAATACTGGTCATAATTATCTCGGCTTGGACCCATCTGTTGGAAGGATACCCGGAACCGATTCAGCAGCAAGTTTTGCAGCAATTCTGGCCACCGGTATCTAGGCCATGTCCTCCATGTTGTAACTCTTTCAAACTCCATTAGGGAACCTTCAGCCTCCTCTGTAGGCAGCATTGACCGCAGCCAAGGACAAAGTACGCAGAACAACAGCCGGCACTTTCCTTTTAACTTGATTTAACGTGAACTTCTTGTGTTTTGACTGCCTCATCCTTGCAGTAACATGCACAGCAGCTTGTTACACAGTTCACAGCACTACCTGCACACAATGCTCATTGACTGACTGCACTTCCACACACAGCCACTGACAGTTCCTTGACAAACTCACTGCTGGCACAGAGACCTGCATTTCACCTTCTGTATGCCTGCATTCTCCACCACTTGTGATATTGAGGGATGTCTAGCTCAGTGGTAGATGCGTTTTCAGCGAGTTCACAGCCAACAGGAACTTCAGTTTAAGGGTGTGGTAGCCCACTTTTATTGAAAGTAACAAAAAATGAAAGTTCATACATGCATGGATTGCCCCCACAGGGGTTCTTCTCCAGCAGAAATACACTAAATAAAAAATGCCAATCCATCTGGCTCTTAAGGCTGACTCAGCGCAGTACCTTGCTGCACAGGCCCACTCCCGGCCTCTAGAAGGGGGCTCTCCTGACACTCCTGGCTTTCACACTCCTCCAAGACTCACAGTCCCCTCTGGTCCCCAGCACTCTCTCTTCCAGTTGTCTCAGATATGGTCTCCCCGACTCTCTCAGCTGGCCCAACTCTCTGTCCAATGACCTGGAACCTCTCCTACATGGAGGACCGTCTCAAGGATATTGCCTGGGTTCTAAAAAGGTAGCACACCTTCCTCCTGACTGCAACTGCTACAACACCAACTCCCCTGAGCTATGCTCAGATCTGCCTTATAATGAGTGTGTGCACCTGCAGAACTTCTGGAAAGCCCGGACACAAGACTGAAGACTTCATCTCTCCCAATGCTCTTTGAAGTCTTCAAGTTTCCAGCCCCAATCCAGACTTACAAAATCCAGAGAAGACTTAAAGCATAGATTTCTCTGCTCACCAATCTTCTGCTGGAACTTCTCAAACTGCCTCTTTGAGAGTCCTTTGTCCATTTTACACTCAATTTCACAGAGACAGGTGCTCTCACTCTCACAGTATATATATATTGGCTCAGATCTAAACCATACCATTTATCAAATTAACCATTCAACAATAAACTTAAGTCCCCCCCCCCCCCCCCCCCCATAAGCATTAGATGTCGTATATGGCTTATCCAGCCACTTTGCCCAGACTTTATCAAACTTACTAGGGCAACCCCTATTTCTGTAGGTATCTCTATACAATGGTTATTTACCAATATATACCAATTGTTTCCAGTATAAGAGCGCAGGAGAACAAGGTTTATTCCAATACAAAGCAATAGCTTTTCTCGCATAAAATAATGTAACATTAGCAAACACTCGCTCTGACTCTGTAGGAAGAATAGCCTCCACCAGACCTAGCAGATATACAGACATTGAAACCGGTGTCTTGCCGATTAAGTTCCTTCGGCGGATAGGTTCCCCCCCTGTACTGCGCAGGCGCAGCGCCTGCGCAGTACGTACTACTGTTGGCCGCCGGAGATAGCCGAAGCTCAAACGCTTCGATCAGCTGTACACGGCGCCTGCGCTCTGGATCCAGATTCCTTCCCCTCTATCCAAGTGGACCTAGAGGGGGAATCTAAAAGTGCCGAGCGCAGCAAAGCCGTGCCCGAAGCGTGGCGAGCGAAGCGAGCCCGCGAGGGGCCCTCTTACAGGCGCCGTGTACAGCTGATTTTCAGCTGTTCCGCTTCGGCTATTTCCGCCGGCTTCTACTGCGCATGCGCAGTAGAGGGGGGAACTAATCCGCCGAGCGGAACTATCTCGGCAGAACACCGGCAAGGCAGCAGAAGTAATATAATTTAACAAATCTACCACTTCTTCCCAAAAGATAGCTATATGTGAACAGGTCCAAAAGAAATGTGAGAAATCCCCCTGAACCGCTCCACATCGCTAATACTCAGAAGAGCACTCAGGTTTTATCTTCCGGAGTCTGGATGGTGTAAGATAAGCTCTATGTACCAATTTAAATTGGATCATATGGTCTCTCAAAGACACCAAAGATGGCAAAGGAAAATCCCACACACTCCTCCAATCTTCCATGTGCAGATCTGGTATGTCTCGCACCCACTTACCCCTAAGACACTCTAATGGCAATAAGGAAATTAGATTAAGATGGGAATTTTCTTGTAAAAAAAAAAAGAAAAGATTAAGATGGGAATACAACCTCGAGGTGGACTTCTCCATGCATTCAGACCTAAGCACTGATTCTAGAGTTGATTGTGTAACCATTAAACTATCTTGTGGAAACTGGGCATAAAATGCACGAGAAAGTTGAAGATATCTAAATAAGTGAGAACCAGACAAACTAAAAGTTGAGGCAAGTGTATAGAAAGGGGATATTTTCTGATCAGTAATCACCTGAGAAAGTAGTTTTCCATTGTACTTAGTCCATGCGATAGGCTCTGGAAATTTATAAAAATTTGGAAGCGTAGGATTTAGCCATAAAGGGGCATTTGGAGAAATCGCTTCTTTGGGATAAAGTTCACATCAAAGGCCAGCCTTTCAAGCCTGAACAGTGTAGAGCATTGAAGCAGTCAACTGGTAGGGTGCCCCCTAAATACAAGTACCTTAAGAGGCTCTATAGAGCCTACCACCGCTGCTTCCAGCCGAGTGGAGGAATTGGTTAAATGCGGACTCAACCACCATGCGGCTGGAACCAGCTGAGTGGCCAAAAAATATTTTTATAGATCCGGAAACGCTAAACCGCCCTGATCACAAGGATGCATCAGGGTGGTTAATTTATATCTGTGGTTTGCTGATCCCCCATAGAGGAGGATGAAGAAAGTTGATTTAATCTTGTGAAAAAGGAGCCAGGGAGCCACTTAGGAGAGTGTCTAAAAAGGTACATAAGTTTTGGTATAATTTTCATTTTTAAAAGATTAATACGTCCCAATAAGGATAATGGTAGAGACTTCCACACTTTCAACTTTCACCCAATATCTCCTAGGATCGGAGTCAAATTCAAGGAAATAAATTCAGAGGCTTGGTGAGAGATTATCACTCCTTGAAGTACTTGAAGTTCTCCACCCACTGCAATGGAATATCATTTAAAGCCATACTACAGGCCTCAATATCTATTGGGAACAGCAAGGACTTAGCCCAATTTACCTTCAGCCCAGTAACGGTTGAAATAGAATCCAATATCTGTAAAGCTCCTTGAATAGGGGGTCCAGCATCATTCAAAAATAATAAAAGATCATCTGCATACAGTGCTACCCTCTCCTCCAACCAACCAATCCGCAACCCCCTAATATTAGAAGAAGTTTGAAGAGCTTCTGCCACAGGTTCCATAGCAAAAGCGCAGAGGGTTGGAGACAGAGGGCAGCCCTGCCAAGTTCCCCTAAATAACAAAAATGAGGCTGACAATCCTCCCCCCATTTTCACTGCAGGTGTGGGATGTCTATACAGCACCTGCAACCATTTTATAAATACCATTGGAAAGCCCATTCTGTGGAGCACTTCTCACAGAAAGGGCCATTCAAGAGTGTCAAAAGCCTTCTATTTTGCAGACTCTAACATGTTTTCTTCTAATATTGCCCTGTATTTGACTCCATCCATCTTTCCATCAATTCTGACCAACTTCTCTGTCCCTGCTGAAGAAAAGCATCCTAACAACACAATGCTGCCACCACCATGTTTCACGGTGGGGATGGTGTGTTAAGGGTGATGTGCAGTGTTAGTTTTCCGCCACACATAGCGTTTTTCTTTTAGGCCAAAAAAGGTCAATTTTGGTCTCATTTGACCAGAGCACCTTCCACATGGCTTCTCGCAACCTGCAAATGGGACTTCTTATGGATTTCTTTTAACAATGGCTTTCTTCTTGCCACTCTTCCATAAAGGACAGATTTGTGGAGTGCACGACTAATAGTTGTCCTGTGGACAGATTCTCCCACTTGAGCTGTGGATCTCTGCACCTCCTCCAGAGTTACCATGGTCCTCTTGGCTGCTTCTCTGATTAATGCTCTCCTTGCCTGGCCGGTTCAGGTGGACAGCCATGTCTTGGTAGGTTTGCAGTTGTGCCATACTCTTTCCATATTTGGATAATGGATTGAACAGTACTCTGTGAGATGTTCAAAGCTTGGGATGTTTTTTTATAACCTAACCACAACTTTATCCCTGACCTGTCTGGTGTGTTCCTCGGCATTCATGATGCTGTGTGTTCACTAAGGTTCACTAAGGTTATCTAACTTACCTCTGAGGGCTTCACATAACAGCTGTATTTATACTGAGATTAAATTACACACAGGTGGACTCTCTTTACTAATTAGGTGACTTCTAAAGGCAATTGGTTCCACTAGATTTTAGTTGGGGGTATCAGAGTAAAGGGGTGAATACAAATGCACGCCACACTTTTCAGATATTTATTTGTAAAAAAAATTGAAAAACATTTATCATTTTCCTTCCACCTCACAATTATGTGCCACTTTGTGTTATTATTATTATTATTATTATTATTATCATTCAGGATTTATATAGCGCCAACAGTTTACGCAGCGCTTTACAATATAAAAGGGAGACAATACAGTTATAATATAATACAATACAATAGGATTAAGAGGGCCCTGCTCAGAAGAGCTTACAATCTAATAGGGTGGGGCAGGTGGTACAAAAGGTTGTAACTGTGGGGAATGAGCTGGTGGAAGTGGTAGGAGATTAGTTGGAGACGTGATAGGCGTTCCTGAAGAGATGAGTTTTCAGGGATTGCCTGAAGGTAGCAAGAGTAGGGGATAGCCGGATAGATGGAGGTAGCGAGTTCCAGAGGATGGGAGAGGCTCTGGAGAAATCCTGGAGACGAGCATGGGAGGAGGAGATGAGAGAGCTTGAAAGCAGGAGGTCTTGAGAAGAGCGGAGAGGACGATTTGGGTGATATTTGGAGACAAGATTAGTGATGTAGCTTGGGGCAGAGTTGTGAATGGCTTTGTATGTTGTGGTTAGAATTTTGAATTTAATTCGCTGGGTGATTGGGAGCCAGTGTAGGGATTGAAGTAGAGGGTTGGCAGACACTGAGCAGTTGGTAAGGTGGATAAGTCTGGCAGCAGCATTCATGATAGACTGAAGAGGGGATAGCCTATGGAGCGGTAGGCCAATGAGAAGGGAGTTGCAATAGTCAAGGCGAGAGATAACAAGGGAGTGAATGAGGAGCTTGGTGGTTTCATTTGTTAAAAAAGGGCGAATTTTAGAGATGTTACGGAGGTGAATTCTACAAACTTTTGACAGCGATTGGATTTGAGGCTGAAATGACAAGTCGGAGTCTAGGATTACACCTAGTACCCTGGCGTGAGGGGAGGGACTGATGGTTGCATTGTTGATTTTGACGGAAAAGTCATGGAGGGGGGCACGGGCGGGGGGGAATATTAATAGCTCAGTTTTAGAGAGATTTAGTTTAAGGAAGTGGTGCGACATCCATGCTGATATGTCAGTTAGTAAGTTAGTAATGCGAGAGGAGACTGAAGGAGTGAGGTGAGGAGTAGACAGATAGATTTGGGTGTCATCAGCGTATAAGTGGTATTGGAAGCCGTGGGCAGTTATTAGGTGACCAAGGGAGGAGGTGTAGATAGAGAAGAGAAGGGGTCCAAGAACCGAGCCTTGGGGGACCCCCACAGAAAGGGGCAATGGAGAGGAGGAGACAGAGTTGTAGGTGACACTGAAGGAGCGCTGTGATAAATAGCCAGAGAACCAGGATAGAGCAGAATCTCGGAGGCCAAGGGAATGTAGTTTATTGAGAAGGAGCGGGTGGTCAACAGTATCAAAGGCCGCAGAGAGGTCAAGTAGTAGGAGTATGGAGTACTGGCTGTTGGTTTTAGCAGTTAGTAAATCGTTAGTGAGTTTTAGTAAGGTAGTTTCCGTGGAGTGCTGCGAGCGAAAGCCAGACTGTAAGGGGTCAAGAAGGTTATTTTCATTGAGGTAGGAGCTAAGACGGTTGTAGACTAAGCGTTCTAGAAGTTTAGAGGTGAATGGGAGTAATGAGATGGGTCTTAAGTTGTTCAGGTCGGTAGGGTCCAGTGAGGGCTTTTTAAGAATGGGAGTGATCTGTGCATGTTTTAGAGGGGAGGGGAAAATGCCACTAGAAAGGGAGAGATTGAAGATGTGGGTGAGGGAGCATAGGATAGAAGAAGAGGGTGACCGTAGTAGTTGTGAGGGAACAGGATCCAAGGGACAATTGGTTAGGTGGGCATTCGAGGGGTAGAGTAAAGATAATTTGAGGATAGAAGACACCAATGTGAGAAGGAAGTGAATAAGGAGCATGTTAGTGGCTAGAGAGTGGGAAACTAACCTAATATAAAATAAATTTCAAAGTTGGTTTGCTTGTCGTCTTGCAGAGTGGAGCAGAGTTCCTGTTGTTCATGCAGCTTTAGTTAAACTGCGTCGGTGAAACTGCGCATCACTCGTGACAGAGCCACTCAGGAAAGAGCCATGATGTCTGCGCCATGCCCCTGTCTGCGCCACCCCATAAGCTGCCATAAATTTATAGACAGCCTAAGCTGGGATGCATTTCTCAGTTGGTCATTATTGGGTCTGATGTGAGACACCTGAATATGGGGAGGAGATGGCCAGGGCCAGGCCAGACACAGGCTAGGGTCGTAAAGCTAATTACCTCTCTTGATCACTCAATGGTCTATTACATAAAATCCCAATAAAATACATTTACGATTTTAGTTGTAACATGATAAAATGTGGAAAATGTCAAGGGATATGAATACTTTTTCAAGGTACTGTATATATACACATCTATATACACATCTATATATATCTATATATATATCTATATATAATATAGATATAGATATAGATCTATATAGATATAGATATTTTATTACTATTTTTAATCAGGAATTCGATTTTGCCTCAACATCTGGCTTTTAGACGGGTATTATTTTTCTTGTGTTTTTGAAGTTGTATTTGGCTCTGTTGAATCCAGCAAATAACTTAAATTAGCAAACTGAGAATAAATCCTCAACGGTATAATTAAAGATTTGAATTTGCAATTATATATCACAAATCCCTGTTGTGGTTCCCCTTTGCCACGTAGAATCAAATCTCTGGAGCACACGCTTCTAATAAATAATACAGATTAGATTGTGTAGGTCACTTTTTCCAAGACATAGATTTTTGGACCTTGTTTGTTGCTGACCGTCAGCTCCATTTGCTTGGACCATCATCTTATCATAGCCCCATGTACATTATCTTATGTAATATGTGTATCTTGCAATTGCTTGTCTTTTTAGTATTTTTTGGTAATCTTTACAGCAACCATTTTTTTTATAATGCTGACGATTAGCTTGATTTCCCTGGACCATCATCTACATAGTCTCATGTAGATTCTCTTATGTCTATCTTAGATGTAACCTTCACCATAATGGTCCTGCCAAAGTTCTAGATATCTGCCTCATCAGTGATGTAACTTGGTGTAGCATTTCTTTTCCTAAATGGGCACAACAAACCTCTCAGTGACTAATTTTGTCCTCCTCGGTTTTTATGAACATCCAAGATTGCAATTGTTTTTCTTTTTTGTATTTTTGGTAATCTATATAACAACCATTTTTGGTAATTTGCTAACCATCAGCTTGATTTGCTTTGACCATCATCTTCATAGCCCCATGTACATCCTCTTATGTAATATGTCCATCTTAGATGTGTCCTTCACCACAATGGTCCTGCCTAAGTTGCTAGATGTCTGCCTCACTGGCAATCACATAATTTCCTATGACGGATGCATTTCGCAAGTATTTTTCTTTGTAGTTCTTATTGTAACAGAATACTTTATCTTAGCAGCTATGGCTTACGATCGCTACATGGCAATTTGTCATCCTTTACGTTACTTGCATTTTATGAGTCGCAAGGTGTGTATTTTCATGATGTGGATCTCCTGGATTGTAGGTGTTCTTGAAGGGGTCCTCTATGTTATCCTGATGTCATCTTTCAGATTTTGCAGATCAAATCAAATTAATCACTTATTCTGTGATCTAAAGCCAATTATTAAGCTCTCTTGCACCAATACCCTCACAATAGAGACTACAATACTTGGGCTTGGTGCATTTATTGGTTTTGTACCCTCTGCTATGACTCTAGGGTCCTATATGCGTATCATCTTAACAATCTTGAAAATTCGGACTAAAAATGGGAGGCAAAAAGCCTTCTCCACTTGCTCTTCCCACCTCACAGTCATAACTCTGTTTTATGGGATGGTGCTTGGAATGTACATGAGACCAAAATCAAGTTATGCCATTGACCAAGATAAAATTCTTGCCATTTTCTATGCCGGAGTCATTCCAATGATCAATCCACTAATCTACAGCTTAAAGAATCAAGAGGTCAAGGTGGCTCTTTCTAGAATAAGAGATATATGTGTGTAACTGAAATGTGTATATCTATTATTGCAATTGAATGTCTGATGTAGGAAATAAGTATATAATTGAAATAGGTTTAGTTGTAGGTTATTCATAATTATCTCAATGACTTGGCAACTAAATTTTTTATTTTTCTGCTCAAATAAAACATTTATTTGGTTGTTTATTTATTAAAGATCTCTATATAGCACCAATTTACACAGCAGTGCTTTGCATGTTGTTTATTTACATCAATCCCTGCCCTCAAGGGGGTTACAGTGGGAGGGTATGAAAGTGGGCAGTATGTGCAGGAGCAGAGTGTGGAGGGTATGGTGGTGGGCAGAATTGTGGGGAAGCATGTGGATGGTATGATGGGGGGCAGTATGTGCAGAAGAGGCATGTGGAGGTTATGAAGTTGGGCAGTATGTGCAGGAGAGGAGTATGGAGGGTATGATGGAGGGCAGTATGTGCAGGAGAGGAGTATGGAGGGTTTGACATTGGGCAGTATGTTCAGGAGAGGAGTATGGAGGGCATGATGGTGGGTGGAATTGTGGGGAAGCTTGTGGATGGTATAACTGGGGCAGTATGTGCGGAAGGGGCATGTGGAGTGTATGACGGTGGGCAGTATGTGTGAGAGAGGTGTGCGGAGTGTATAAAGGTGGGCAGTATGTGTGAGAGAGGTGTGTGGAGCGTATAACAGCGGGCAGCAGGTGTGGGAGAGGTATGTAGAGGGCATGACAGTGGGCAGCATGTGCGGGAGAGGTGCGTGGAGGGTATGACAGCGCGCAGTATGTGAAGGAGAGGAATATGAAGAATCGGTGAAGAACGGTGGGCAGTATCTGCGGGAGAGGCATATGGAATGTATGTTGGTGGGCAGTATGTGCGAGAGAGAAGTGTGGAGGGTATAAGGGGGGGGGGGGCAGTATGTGCAGGAGAGAAGAGTAGAGGGTAAAATAACTAGCATTATGTGCAGGAGAAGGGTGTGCAAGATACAATGGCAGGCAGCATGTGTAGAAAAGGAGTGCAGAAATCAGGGACAAAAGAGGTTGAAGAGAAGACATCAAAATTAAAGTAGGTTATAAGTGGGGACTGTGATATGAAGCACTGGAACAGTGGAGGTGGCACTAGGGATGAGGGAGATGGACTAGGGCTTTGTTGTCAGGGAATTGCAAAAGGAGGGAATGGGGCAGTGGAGCTGAGATTACTATTGGATTGCCATTGGACCAGGATCAGTAGGGATGAGATTGCTATTAGCAGAGGAGAATTTAATAAATGTGATGGATTATGTGACTGAATGATAAAGGGGTAATGCATGTTCTGGGCACCAAGGGATTATTACACATGTGCTGGGACATAGGTGCTGAGGGTTTAAACACACATGACCGTGATTGACAGCTGAGTGATCAATGCAGACATAAACAAAGAACAATGTGCTGAGAGATGGGGAATAGGGTGCTGACAGGGTCAGCCCACAAAAACTGGCTACTAGATGCTGGTTAACCACTTTTCCTTCCTTGGGCCGCTTTTGGTCGGTCCTGACCACTGCAGATCAGGAACATCCCACAAGAGCTTCAGTTTTGCAGTTGCTCCGACCCAGTCGTCTGGACATCACAATTTGTCCCTTGTCAAAGTTGCTAAAATTGTTACGCTTACCCGTTTTTTCTGCTTTCAACACATCAAACTTCAGGGACAAAATGTTTACTTGCTGCCTAATAAATCCCAAGCCCTGTCAAACGGCATTGTCACAAGATTATCTTTGTTATTCACTTTACGTGTCAGAGGTCATAATATCATGGTTGATCGGTGTAAATACCAATCAGCCATAAGGGTGGATTGGGATTTGTGTCTGTGACACAGTATTGTTGCACTGTAGCACTTGTATACATTTATTACTGAGGCTGAGTTCACACTGATTCCGGATGCGGCTCACAGCAGGGGTCAGGTGCGTCCCCGTTCTCTGTTTCAGGGACGAATCAGGGCTGAATTTTTGCCTGAATTCGGCCCTGAAACGGAGCCAAAGACGCACAGTGCTCCTGTGCAAGCTGCTCCGCAGCCGCCACGGAGGTGTGTGAACCAGCCCCATAGAGAGCTGGTCACAATCTCCTGTCATGTGAATTGGATGCGGGGAAAACAACATCCAATTCACACTAGTGTAAACCCAGGCTTAGAATTGGAATGACTGCTGGGTAAGGAGCATTAAATTGAACTTGTTGATTTTCCCAAATGAAGTAATCCTCAGGTTTGTTTTAAATGTATTATTTGATATAGGATCCTCAATCTGACTGTATTGTTACATACAGTACACTATATTACTAAAAGTATTGGGACGCCTGCCTTTACCCGCACATGAACTTTAATGGCATCCCAGTCTTAGTCCGTAGGGTTCAATATTGAGTTGGCCTACCCTTTGCAGCTATAACAGCTTCAACTCTTCTGGGAAGGCTGTCCACAAGGTTTAGGAGTGTCTATGGGAATGTTTGACAATTCTCCCAGAAGCGCATTTGTGGACGAGAAGGCCTGGCTCGAAGTCTCTGCTCTAATTCATCCCAAAGTGGATGGTTTCAGTATTTTTTTTATTATTTATTCATTTATCTAACAAATTATTATTATAACATTTTTTTTGGGGGGGGGGGTGCGGGAGATGGGGGCAGTAGGGCAGTGCACGGTGTCAGTAATTTTTTATTTCATCTTGTTTTCACATTGTTTATTATTACTTATTGCAATTCTTTTTTTTTTCTTTTTTTTATCAGCCCTGTTGGGGGCCTTTGGTGGGATATCAAGGGTCTAAACAGACCCCTGACATTTCCCCTTTAAATGAACAGGAGAATGAACAGGAGACATAGGCTCCTGTTCATTCATAAATGGAAGCATTGTAAACACAGTCCACCATGCTTCAATTATGAATGGACAGTCAGCAATCACAGACTCCACATTTAGAAAAGGAAGGGGCCAGTAAATTACATGTTTATTGGCCCCTTCCTCCGCACTCCATCCTGACAGCTTGCTGCGGGGAAAGTGGGGGGACCAGAGAAGGACACAGGGGGACAGTCGGGATGATCGGTTGGGGCAGTTACAGGCACTGATCTCCCTGTATACCTTTCAATCAAGCAGCTGACAGCTACGGGAATAAGAGGATGAAAAGTGGAGAGGAGGAGCTTCTCCTCCTCTCCCTCCCGTGGCTGTCATCTGCTTGATTGAAAAGTATACAGGGAGATCGGTGCTTGTAACTGCTCGCACCGATCGTCCTGACTGTTAGCCAGGGACGGCTCATCCATGGGTGCAGGGTGGGTCAGAACACAGTGCTCCCCCCCCCTCCTCTTACCTGCCCAGCACCCATACCGGGTGAGATCTCTCCTCCACCAGCCAGACATGGTTGGTCCTGCAGGATCAGCCCCTGCAGGATCCTCATCACCATCACCATCTTCAGTAGCAGAACCCCAGCCAGCAGCAGCCCCATCTCATGCAGGCATGGCTCCCTGGACTCCTCCATGTTCTCCTGTGTACAGCACTCGTTCTTCTCCATCAGGTTGGTACACAGCAACTCTGCCTCTGCACGTCACCGCACGTCACCTTTGGAGAATGCATGCTCATTGGCTGCCGCCAGCTCCCACGCCTCCTCCTCCTCCGCTCCTCTACCCCTCCTCTCCGCTGCTTATCCGCTCCAACCACCGCTGCGCACAACACAAGTTGGAGGGCTAGGGGCGCAGTACTCTTTTTAAGCCAATTAAAGCCTCAGGCTCTAATCACGTTGAAATCCATGCTACCGGCGCCCTGCATGTATATTAGGGTCCGGATGCATGGATTAGGGGGCACTCCTAATGGATGGGCCGCCACTGTATTCAGGTAATATGTTCAGTGGAATTACAACCATTAGAGTTTACAGTTTTTTTATTTTTTTTTATATTTTAAAGTTGCACTTCAGTTTGTCAAAAAGCAATATTTTTGTTTGTTTATGAAACTTGGTTTTAGTTATAAAGACGTTCCAAATCACAGCGGCTAAATCTGTGTCTGTAGTGCATATTCAAACCGTAATACCATAAATAACATGTTATTGGATTTTCAATCCAGAAGTATACGAGTTTGTCAATTCTGGAGAAATGCTTAAACAATGCATTACAATTTAAATAAACCCATTTGATTTTAGTCAATTAAGTACTGGAAAACTAAAATACGATTAAAACAAACAATTCAGAGGACTAAAATACAACTAAACCTAAAATAGCAATAAACTAGCACTGAATCGAAATTTGCCATCAAAATTAATACTGTCTCTCAGGTATCTCCCTCACCTCCCTCGCAGTAAGGTTTTTTTTTGCTTACCCTTTTCTGATGTCCTTTGGCCAGTCATGTGGCCAAAAGACATCAGCAAAAGGTTAAAGCTGGGTTCTTTTCCTGTCAGGGTAGTACAGAGAGCAGCATTAATGTGATGACATCATCAATAAACTGTTTCTGCAGGATGCCACGCTCGGGGAATGGGACATGATGCAGTACAAACACCAAGAAGAGGTACTGCAGAGGACAGCTCACATTAAAGGTGGACAAACATTTAATGAAAAACAACAGTAATACACTCACGTTTTGGTAAAAATACCCATAGATGGGTATAAGAGCTTAGTGCACAATGTATTGTCTCGTATGTAGACTTCTGGTCTTGGCCGTGACACAGAAGTGACGTCAACTGGCTCATTCCGACGCATTTCGTCACAACACATGTGACTTCTTCAAGATGGGCAAGTGTCGCAAGCGCATTGTGCATATACAGGATTATACACAAGCCTGAGCCCTCATATTTAGGGTGCTGGGAGTGTGCTTGCAGTGGTCAGCCCGTCCTGTCATATAGAGAGGATTGAGGGGCTAATCGTCTATCTGGGAGTTTTTGGGAAAGTCTTGGAAGAAGCTGAAGGGTAAGCCATTGAAAAGAAGTTTCATTTATCAAACCTAAGCAATGTTTTTTTTAATGTACTGGTGATGTTGGAGCACAATTTTGATTGTTCAGGTGAACTAACCTCTTCTTACTGCTGGATTACAATATGTAAAGACGTTAATATCGATAGCTTGGGCACAGGCATGCTTTAATAAAAGAGTTAACAGTTACAGTGGAAATAAACCCATCGATTTAACAGTTTAAAAAAAAAGTTAAATTCACGGAACGTGACGGAAACTGTCACATTGGTTGTGCTCTCAACCAAGCTGTCAGGCCATCAAATGGCTGGTGTCATAACTGGTCACATGTGCAGCACCATGGAAGTGAAGATTCCAGATACCATGAAGATTAAACATTGGCCAAGATGGCAGCTTCCATGGCTGAAGACGATGGGAGGGTTTACTTCACTTGAACATTAAAAAAGAGATTTTAATTTAAGAGTGCCAACACAACCAAAATCTCATCTATGTTTATAACCAACTTGAAATCTTTTCACCATGTTTTCCAAGTTCTATCTAATCCATCTAATTTGATTAAATCCAATTAACAGTTTAATTATGAAAACAGACTAAATCTCATGAGGTACAATAAAAGATATGAGTTCCAATTACATACCACAAACACCTGGGATGTTTTTCCTGGAATCAAATTTCTGGAGCACCCATGCATCCAATAAATAATATAGATTAGACTGCAAATCTCACAGTTTCAAAGTATTGTTGCACAACCTGAAATGCAGCTTAGTGTTGTCTCTTCTAAATGGCCACAACAAATCTAACAGTGACTGATTTTTTCCTTCTTGGTTTTTATGAACATCCAAGATTGCAATTATTTTTCTTTTTGGTGTTTTTAATGGTATACAAAGCTACCATTTTTGGAAATTTGCTGACCATTAGCTTGATTTGCTTGGACCATCATCTTCATAGCCCCAAGTATATCTTCTTATGTAATATGTCCATTGTCCATCATAGATGTGTCCTTTACCACAATGGTACAACCCAAGTTGATGGACATCTGCCTAACAAGCAATCACACTATTTCTTATGATGGATGCATTTTGCAAGTATATTTCTTTGTAGTGCTTATTGTAGCAAAATACTTTATCTTGGCGTCCATGGTTTAGGATTGATACGTGGCAATTTGTGTCCCTTTACGCTACTCGTATTTCATGAGTCTTATGCCGCGTACACACGATCGCACAGTCCGAAAACAAAATCCATGTTTTTTTTCTGTCTAATGTTGGCTCAAACTTGTCTTGCATACACACGGTCACACAAATCTTGTCGGAAATTCCAATCGCCAAGAACGCTGTGACATAACACGCACGACGAGCTGAGAAAAATGAAGTTCAATAGCCAGTGCGGCTCTTCTGCTTGATTCCGAGCATGCTTGGAACTTTGTATGTCGGAATTGTGTACACACGATCAGAATTTACAACAACGGATTTTGTTGTTGGAAAATTTGAGATCCAGCTCTCAAATTTTGTTTGTCGGAAATTCCGACGGAAAATGTCCGATGGAGCTTACACACGGTCGGAATTACAGACAAGCTCCCATCGAACATTTCCCGTCGGAAAATCTGACTGTTGTACGAGGCATTAGAGTGTGCATCTGCATATCTTGGATTTTGGGTTTTCTCGAAGGTGTTCTCTGTTGTCTTCATATCCTCTTTCACGTTCTGTAAATCAAATTAACCATTTATTCTGTGACTTGAAGCCTCCCATTAAGTTCTCTTGCACCAATACCCTCAAATTAGAGACAGCGATACTTGGAATAGGCTCAGTGGTTGGTTTAGTACCCTCTGCTATGACTGTAGGGTCCTATATTTTTATTATTTCCACAATTTTGAAGATTCAAAAAAAAAAAATGGGAGGCAAAAAGCCTTTTCCACCTGCTCTTCCCATCTGACAGTCATAAGTCTGTTTTATGGAATAGTGCGAAATGTTCATCATTTGTTCCCACAAATAGAGCTTTCTTTTGGTGGTATTTGTTTAGAAAAAAGCAAAAAAACACAACGGTGATCAAAGAAAATTTTGAAATGTTTCTTTGTTTCTGTTAATACATTTTTTATACAAGTAATTTTTTTCCTTCACTGATGAGCACTGATGAGGCTGCATTGATGGGTACTGATGAGGCGGCACTGATGAGGTGGCACTGATAAGCAGCACTGATATGCAGCACTGATGGGCACTCATAGGTGACACTGATAGGTGGCACTGATGGGCATAACTGATGGGCATCCCTAGTGGGCACTGATTGGCATCCCTGGTGGGTCTGTACTGATAATCAATGTGCTGATTATCAGCGCAGACCCCCCTGTCAGGAAAAGCTGATAAACTGCACTTCCTGGTTACCATGTGATGAGCTGGGATTGGACACTGATTACATGGTAAAGAGCATGCGTCATAGGTTCTTTATTGTGATCAGAGATGTGGTGTGTCACCCTCGCGGGCGTGTGCGAGCAGCTTATCCCACTGGACGTCATATGACACTCAGTCAGGATAACTTAACCACTTTGCTGCCGTCATTTTGCTATATGGTGGGCGGAAAGTGGTTAAAACAAGGAAGGGGCTGGTAAATTACACATTTACATGCTCCTTCCCCGCTCTCCATCCTGACAGGTCCCCCGCAGCAGCTGGCAGGAGGTGAGAGGTGGAAACCCGACAGCGATGCAGGGGGGGCAGAACACAGAAGTCCCGGGGAAAGACAGGCATAGGGAGGTGATGGGAGTGGCATGTAAAGGAGCCGATGCCCTCCATTTCTCTCCTGCTGAATGTCTGCAGGAGGGAGAGGAGAGTTCAGCAGCTGCATAGAGGGACTGGTTCCTCCACATGCCACTGCCCTCCTATCCAGGCATACAGGTGGGCCACACGCCCTGTACTTATGCTACTGGGGTGAACCCATCCTACCTGATGTACAGCAAAGTACAAGCACAAAGTCTAAGGAACCGTCTTGCTTTTTTTAGAGCTCCTGAATGTGGAGTTGGGTTGTGTACCCCTCAACCCTGCATTCCTTACGTAATGCACCCTTCAACCCTGCACTTTGCACATCGCACACCCTTCAACACTGCATTCCTTACATAATGAACCACTCAACCCTGCATTCCTTACATAGCGCACCCCTCAACCCTGCATTCCCTCAACCCTGCATTGCACACTGCACACCCTTTAACCCCAGGGGATCACAGAGGTGCAGGAAGCTGGCAGAGGTACACAAGGAAACAGAAGCACAAGGACACTGGAATGCTCAGAGGGCAGAATACTGGAGCCAAGGACAGGCAGCTTCTGCATCCACTTGGACCAACATAGCTTGTCCTGTCCCAGTATGTCCAGATGCTAACAAGGTCTCAGAAGAAGGCATAATACTGGAAAAATCTTGGGGAGGTGCATGGCATTGTTGAGGTACTAGTAGGGCGTAAATAAGTGTATGTGAATCAATCTGCGCTTAACCAATCGCTCATATAAATACCTAAATAAAAAAGGTGAAAAAATATTTTTTGTATATATACACTACAAAACTTGTAGGCATAAAAGAATGCTGCTATCTCCTAAAAAATGAAATACTTAATTTTAAAGGGGTTGTAAAGGTAAAATTTTTTTCACCTTAATGCATTACATTATATATATATTAGTGATACAGTGAGCTGCTATAGCCGCCGGCTGTATCACGGGAGCGCGCCCGCAAGAACTAACCACCATGCGAGGGAACTCGCATTAAGGTGGATAGTTCTTGCGGGGAGGAGCTGAAACAGCCGCCGAGGGACCCCAGAAGAGCAGGTTCGGGGCCACTCTGTGCAGAACGAGCTGCACAGCGAAGGTAAGTAGTTATTTAAAAAAATTAAAATTACCTTTACAACCCCTTTAACATAGATTTTAAACACAAAAGAGATGCGCAAATTATATAAACACAATATAAAAGTGTGTGCAATAAATAACTGTGTTCAATAAGTGAACCCAAATTAATACATCACTAAAACATTATTAAATGAGAATGTGAAAAAACATCCAAAGAGAATTCTAAAGGAATAGTGAAAAAAAGTGTTCACAAAAAAATATTTATATAACTGTATCACAAAATCGTCCAAGCTGCAACAAAGTGACAAGTGGAAAAATGGCAACAAAGTATATAAGAAAAGGTAATGCCACCTTTCACTCAGCAGAACTTGATTAGATATTTCAAATTTAAAGAAGAGATGTGCATAAAAAGAGCCAGATTGCCTCTTACCAAATCAGATGGACCCCAAGTTATAAGGGTCATGATCGCCTTGTGTCAGCTTTACACTCTGATGATTTCCAGCCGATCTGCTCTGAACGGTCACTCACAGCTCTCCCACAATAGAGACGCCAAGAGGGGATAGTTACACAGCATGCTCCGACATCAACAGCGATCACCTGTGATGTTTCCACCTCCACTCCTTAATGGGGATAGCAGCTCTTCTTTAGTGAACGGCAAGGGGAATTTTTATGTATATATCACTTGCCTTTTTATCTCCAAATAGAGACTCCTCCGATAATTGTTTCAAATAGTATGTTGGAAGAGAAAGATAAAAAAACTTCATGGTGCAGTAAATCGAGGCATTTATTCCAAGGATTTTTTTCTTGCACAGCACAGAAATATAAAAATATAAAAAAGCAGCACACAGCACTTGAGCTTTTCAGGCTATCAGCTGGTGTATGGTGATGTCACGGGGTTCCCTCCAACTGACGCGTTTCTCCTTTCGACTGGGAAAGGAGAAATCTCCAAAAAAGCCTTCACATCACATACTCTTCCCATCTGGTGCTTGGAATGTACATGAGACCAAAGTCAAGTTATACCAATCATGCAACAAAAAGCAAAACTCTCACCGAAATCCCATGTAGAAGTTGAGAAAACCAGGCTGTGTCCAGGCTGACAGCATCTCCAGTAGCACTTATCCCCAAACTGTTTTCACAAGGTTCGGAGCATGAAATTGTCAAACATTTCTTGGTATGCTGACGCCTTAAGAGTTATTTTTTAGTTAGTAGATTATTAATAATTAGTTTAATGATTGTGTAGAGGGGCAATATGTGCAGGAGAAGAATGTGGAGGGTATGATGGCAGGCAGTATGTGCAGAAAAGGAGTGAAGAGGGTATGACTGAGGCCTTGCATCTGCAAAAAAGAAATGTGGAGGGTATGATGATGGGGACAATATGTGCAGGAGAGAAGTGGAAGGATTTCCCTATAGGTAGAACAGTTACATTTGTGACCAGGCCTGTACTGGCCATCGGGACTACAGGGAGTTTCCCGGTGGGCCGATGGCTCAGTGGGCTGGTTTCAGTGACAGCCTGTCAAAGTAATGGCTTTCTTGGTTCGCCCTCAACTTCACACAGTGATGTGAGAAAGATGAGAAAAATACAGAGGAGAATAAGTGAAATAGTAAAAGAGGTTAGTGAGGACTCCTTATCCAATGCTACTTATGTTTTTTTGCACAATTGCGTATAGTTTATATACTGTTTTTGTGCTTGTTTGCACAAATAAAGTGGGCCAGTCTGGATGAAGTCCAGGGCCAAATTTTTATCCCAGTCCAGCCCTGTTTGTGACTCACAAATGGTGGCTTCTGAATTTTACACAATGCATTGGGCAGCATTTAGAGCCCTTGCACACTGGGGCGGGGGGGCGGCGTCGGCGGTAAAACGCCGCTATTATTAGCCCCGCTAGCGGGGCTTTTTACCCCCCGCTAGCGGCCGAGAAAGGGTTAAATACCACCGCAAAGCGCCTCTGCAGAGGCGCATTGCCGGCGGTATAGCCGCGCCGTCCCATTGATTTCAATGGGCAGGAGCGGTAAAGGAGCGGTATACACACCGCTCCGAAGATGCTGCTGGCAGGACTTTTTTTACCGTCCTGCCAGCGCATCGCTCCAGTGTGCAAGCCCTCGGGGCTTTCACACTGGGATGACAGCAGCGGCACTTTCGGGGCGGTTTGCAGGCGCTATTATTAGCGCAATAGCGCCTGCAAACCGCCCCAGTGTGCAAGGGCTCTTAAAAAAAAAAAAAAAAAGATTTATTATTAAGTAGAAGAAGAATACTTTGCTAGGCTGCCACTGATTTGGTTTGAGAGCTTTGTGATAGCCGTCTTTGGTGAGGATAGATTTTCCCCATTATAATATTATTATAACAAAAAGATGAAAAACAAATATATAAACAGTGTATATATAATATAATCCACAGTAGCACTCTTAAATGTGTCCAAAAAAAAGAAAGACAAAAAATGTCCTTAATAATGAAAAAAAAATTGAAAAAAAAAATTATAATTATAAATATATATATATATATATATATATATATATATATATATACATACATACATACATACATATACATACACACACACACACACACATACATATACACACACAGTGGGGACGGAAAGTATTCAGACCCCCTTACATTTTTCCCTCTTTGTTATATTGCAGCCATTTGCTAAAATCATTTAAGTTCATTTTTTTCCTCATTAATGTACACACAGCACCCCATATTGACAGAAACACACAGAATTATTGACATTTTTGAAGATTTATTAAAAAAGAAAAACTGAAATATCACAAGTATTCCGACCCTTTGCTCAGTATTTAGTAGAAGCACCCTTTTGAACTAATACAGCCATGAGTCTTTTTGGGAAAGATGCAAGTTTTTCACATCTGGATTTGGAGATCCTCTGCCATTCCTCCTTGCAGATCCTCTTCAGTTCTGTCAGGTTGGATGGTAAACGTTGGTGGACAGCCATTTTTAGGTCTCTCCAGAGATACTCAATTGGGTTTAAAGACAGGGCTCTGGCTGGGCCATTCAAGAACAGTCACGGAGTTGTTGTGAAGCCACTCCTTCGTTATTTTAGCTGTGTGCTTAGGGTCATTGTCTTCTTGGAAGGTAAACCTTCGGCCCAGTCTGAGGTCCTGAGCACTCTGGAGAAGGTTTTCATCCAGGATATCCCTGTCCCTGCAGCTGAAAAACACCCCCACAGCATACTGCTGCCACCACCATGCTTCACTGTTGGGACTGTATTGGACAGGTGATGAGCAGTGCCTGGTTTTCTCCACACATACCGCTTAGAATTAAGGCCAAAAAGTTCTATCTTGGTCTCATCAGACCAGAGAATCTTATTTCTCACCATCTTGGAGTCCTTCAGGTGTTTTTTTAGCAAACTCCATGCAGGCTTTCATGTGTCTTGCACTGAAGAGAGGCTTCCGTCGGGCCACTCTAGGAAGGGCTCTGGTCGTCCCAAACATCTTCCATTTAAGGATTATGGAGGCCACTGTGCTCTTAGGAACCTTAAGTGCAGCATAAATTTTTTTGTAACCATGGCCAGATCTGTGCCTTACCACAATTCTGTCTCTGAGCTCTTCAGGCAGTTCCTTTGACCTCATGATTCTCATTTGCTCTGACATGCACTGTGAGCTGTAAGGTCTTATATAGACAGGTGTGTGGCTTTCCTAATCAAGTCCAGTCAGTATAATCAAACACAGCTGGACTCAAATGAAGGTGTAGAACCATCTCAAGGATGATCAGAAGAAATGGACAGCACCTGAGTTAAATATATGAGTGTCACAGCAAAGGGTCTGAATACTTAGGACCATGTGATATTTCAGTTTTTCTTTTTTAATAAATCTGCAAAAATGTCAACAATTCTGTGTTTTTCTGTCAATATGGGGTGCTGTGTGTACATTGAGGAAAAAAAATGAACTTAAATGATTTTAGCAAATGGCTGCAATATAACAAAGAGTGAAAAATTTAAGGGGGGCTGAATACTTTCCGTCCCCACTGTATATATTTAGATGCTACAGAGAGAGTAGAGCTGGCATGAGAGGGGTGGAGGTGATACTCAGTCCCCAGTAGTATGCATACAACAAAAAACAAAAATTGCCCATGGGACTTTTAAAGAGCACACATCAAGTAAAATGTATATATAATTTATTTAACATACATTTAAAAACATATAATACAGAAAAAAGAGAGAAAATATATTACATCAACATATTGGTACATTTTACATTCATGCAATGAACCTTTCTATGAGACCTGGATATGTCATAAAGATTACCATCAGTAGTCTGGGATAGCTGTGCTAGGCCTCGATGCGTTTCTCGAGAGGAGTCTCGCTTCTTCAGGAGAAGCACAGATAGATGCCTGGAGATCAAAAGCACAAGTAAATAGTAGAACAAAAAAAAGGGGAGAGGGGAGGGGAAAAAGGAAGTGCCAAGCATTTGCTTAAAGACTTCAGTATGTTTGACTTACAATTAGTGAAAGACTCCTGATCTACCAGCGGGGCATTGAAGATTTATATAGGTGGGTATACTACCCTAAACTTATAAAAGAATCATCAAAATCGAACGTCCATATAAGTAGATAGATAAATGTACAAAATGTCAACCATGTCAAAAATGAGGTTGGGAAGAGAATGGAAGAGACTGGAACCAGAGTGAAGGATGTAAATCCCACAACGAAAGTGCCCACATCTATGCAATCAAAAGAATGAGCCATAATGAAAACCTAATCAAACAATCAAACAATACATTCAAAAAAGATACAAAATAAGGTAGTACTGAGTATTACCAGGGAGGCGGACTTTTTAGGCTAAGGAACAGTGGAGAAGATATAGCAGTATAAAAAAATATAAATTCATTGAAAAATACAATATCTAAAAAAACAATGACAATTGTAACATATAGCATCTATGATTATTGTGCAGTGAGCCCTTGTATGTCTACGCGTTTCACCGTTAGGCTTCCTCAGGACACGGCCAAGGTTCACAGATGAAACAGAGAAGGGAATATGTCTCTCCATCTTAAATTGGAATGCAAAATCATGCAAGTCATGGTAGCATGAGAAAGTTCAATCAGCAGTAAGAAAGTATATTAGATATAGCTAAATATCTCAGCAGGGACATGTGAACAATATTCCTAATTAAAGGAGCAGCCATTAGAGGGAGGAGGGCCAACACCGGATGCACCACGTAGATCCTGGATTTAGTATCAGCAATGCTGAAGGCTCAATACAATCCCATCACTGCATATTCAGGATACAAATAATCCAGCATGCCCCTGGGAGACAGCAATACACTGCACACGTCTCCCAGGGGCACAATGGATTATTTGTATCCTGATCTAAGTGGTGCATCCGGTGTTGGCCCTCCTCCCTCTAATGGCTGCTCCCTTAATTAGGAAAATTGTTCACATGCCCCTGCTGAGATATTTAGCTATATCTAATATACTTTCTTACTGCTGATTGAACTTTCTCATGCTAACGTGACTTGCATGATTTTGCATTCCAATTTAAGAGAGACATATTCCCTTCTCTGTCTCATCTGTGAACCTTGGCCGTGTCCTGAGGAAGCCTAACGGTGAAACGCGTAGACATACAAGGGCTCACTGCACAATATCATAGATGCTATATGTTAAAATTGTCATTGTTTTTTAGATATTGTATTTTCCAATAAATGTATATTTTTTATACTGCTATATCTTCTCCACTGTTCCTTAGCCTAAAAAGTCTGCCTCCCTGGTAATACTCAGTACTACCTTATTTTGTATCCTCAATGATTTATGGACGTGGCTTATTTTTGGTGCACTTTCCTCTTTTTTTGTATTCAAAAAAGATAACCAATGAAAATGGTCAGATGTAAGGAGTGAATGTGTGATGAGTGCCTATGTGTAAATATAGTGAAATAATTGTGTGATGAGTGGAATGTGTGAACACCCTCAAAAGTTTGGTGTGCAAAGTATTGTTATATAAATCAAATGATATAAAGAGTGTGTACACAAAGGGGGTGACACAAAGGGGGGAGGGGGGGTGACACAGAGGATGGGTGTGATTGAAAGGGTGGGTGAGAGAGAGTGAGGGGGTGAGAGGGAAGGGGGAGAAAAAGAGAATGATGGGGGAGGAATTGAGGGAAGGTGACACTCAGGGGATTTGCATTATAAGACGTACAGTGCCCCTCCATATTCAGGGCACACAGGGGGGTACCATTATAAGGCATACAGTGCCCCCAACCTTGGGATACACAAGGGACCCCCTATTATAAGACATTAAGTTTCCCCCATCATCAGGTCACACAGGAGGCACCCCATTAAAAAAATATATAATGCCCCCCAATCTCAGGGCACACCGGGTGCTCCCCATTATAAAGTGCAGAGTACATCATCATGCTCAGGTCACAGAGTGGACCCCTTGTTATAAGGTGCACAGAGCCCCTTACTCAGGGCAGAAAGGGGATCCCCAACAACAAAACACAATAAGCCCAAATTCTCAGGTCACAATGTGTGCCCCTCATTACAAGGTGTATAGAGCTTCTATCCTCAGGTCATACAGGGGGTCCCCATTATAATATGCACTGAGCTCCTCAACCTGAGGTCACACAGGGTGTCCTCATTATAAGTTCAGTGTCCCCCATCCTCAGGACACAGGATCTCTCAATATAACGAGTTAGCTCTCCCCCATCCACATGGCATGACAGGGGGTTGTCCATTTTAAGTACTGTTCATGCTAAGGGGACACAGGGCCCCTCAATATATGAAGTACAGTGCCCCCCCCCCACACACACACAGGCCCCCACATATATGCTATCACTTTACTCCCCCCTAACACATGTTCATCATTGTGTAAAGCTATGACAAGAGAGGCCACTGGCTCTTACCACCCTTGCTCCAGCAGACATTTAATTCTCCAGGATGCATATTGTGCGGAAAGCGGAAAGCACAGCCTGGACTTCAGGAGATGGCAGGTGCCAGCATTGTATGACAGGGCTAATCATCTTCCAGTTGTATTCGGGTGAATTGGCAGCCAAACATCCTGCTGTCCTGCTGGGAGGTGAAAGTGAAACTATGTATATATGCAGTGCAGGAGAGACTTCAGCGATGCTGTTCTCCTCACTGACACGAGCAGAGAGACAGTATAATGTGAGCAAGTCACACATGCAGCCTATTTGGCGGCGGTGCTGATAAACTGATGCCGACCCCTGCCCTGAGTTCTCTCACTGGTTCGAGAAGTGTTCTCCTCCTCCCCGGGCTCTCTTGATCTCTGTCGCTTTCTCTCTCCCTTCTCAAGGCTGGACCCGGTACCTGCTTGCTCCATCCATTCTGCTGCATCCTCCCAGGAGCCTCTCATGGGGCCCCCTACTGGCCCCCGGGCCCTCGGTCAGTGCCCGATATGCCCGAATGGTCAGTCCGCCCCTGGGTGTGTGTATACTATAAGAACAGCCATCAAGAGTAATGTCAATATTAACCACTTCAATACTGGGCACTTACACACCTTCCTGACCAGACCAATTTTCAGCTTTCAGTGCTGTCGCACTTTGAATGACAATTGCGTGGTCATAAAACACTGTACCCAAACTAAATTTTTATCATTTTGTTCCCACAAATAGTTTTCTTTTGGTGGTATTTGATCACCTCTGGGGTTTTTATTTGCTAAACAAATAAAAAAAAACATTTTTTTTTCAAAATTTTCGGTCTTTTTTTGTTTCCGTTACAAAACTTTGTAAATAAGTTTTCTCCTTCCCTGATGGGGCTTCACTGATAAGGCGGCACTGATGGGCACCGATGAGATGGCACCAATGAGGTGGCACTGATGATGGGCACTAATATGCGGCACTGATAGATGGCACTGGTGGGTACACATAGGTGGCACTGATGGGCACTGAAAGGCGGCACAGATGGGCACTGATAGGCGGTACGGATGGGCACCGATAGGAGGCATGGATGGGCACTGATAGGTGGTACTGATGTACTGTATGGTACTGATGGATGCCAATCAGTGCCAAACAATAATGCCTGCCAATCAGTGATGCCCATTGTGGGCACTGATTGGCATCCATTGTGGGCACTGATTGGCATCCCTGGTGGTCTAGGGTGGCATACCTAGTGGTGACTACTGTTGGCATCCCTGGTGGTCCAGTGTGGGCATCCTCGGGGTGCTGCACTGATAATCGATCAGCACAGACCCTCCCCTGTCAGAGGAGCAGCCGATCGGCTCTCCTCTACTCGCTTCTGACAGAAGCGAGTGAGTAAAAGCCGATCAACGGCTCTTCCTGTTTACATCATGATCAGCGTGATTGGACACGGCTGATCACGTGGTAAAGAGTCTCCGTCAGAGACTCTTTACCTAGATTGGAGTTGTGGTGTGTCAGACTGACGCACCGCAACAACAAAGCCCCACCCCCAGGGGCGCGCAGCGCCTTGATATCCTTAAAGACGTCATATGATGTCCGGTCAGGATATTGAAACCACTTTTCTGCCGTCATTTGCTATATGGCGGGCGGCAAGTGGTTAAGATATATAAGACAGTACTACAAGGTTGTGTGTAAATTACGGTGAATCTAAAATGGTGAATGCAGAGAAAGGAGAAAAAGACACATCCTAATAGAAGTCAATACTAGTAAGAAAAAAGTAAGCAAAGCTGAAAACGTGACCATTGACAACACCAACAAAAAAACAGGTATGACCACCATAAGGATAGGTCAGGCTGGCATATCAACAATTCAAACGTAAGATAACTTACCCTAGGAGGGAAGCAGACATAGCGACTGGTGGCCAGTAACTTGGCAGGCTGCACAGTAACCCAACAATGGTCTGAGCTAAATAGCCCAGATCATTGGGTTAGCCCGCCCGCACAACGTCCTTATGGTGGAAATCCACCAATTGGTTCGCATAAAGGGAAAGGGAGGAGCCATGATCGCTCATCCCCATTGATTGCGGCCAGCTGGTACCTATGATATGTAATAATATGTGTTGATGGTACTAGCATCACCAAGCATGACAGCGCATTCCCAGTGAGCGTAATGGCATACTACCCGTGACTCAGGCGCCGCCGCCATTCGCAGCAGGCACATAATGGCGCACATGCAGTGACGTCAAAGCATCCATGCCTCGCCCATTGGCTGAGGGATGCCAATGCATGCCTCAAACACCCCATTGCGCAAGCACGGTGACGTACGGACGCTGACGCCACGCCAGGAGGTGGACACATCCACCACTGTCTGCATTATACTCAGAGGGCGGATATATGCGTGCAGCGGCGTTGACGTGGTGCCCATAGTAGGAGAGATGCAGCACTAGGGGGAAAAAAGAAAATAAGAGGACGCCAATCCCACAGGTCTCCAGAAGCCATTGGCGGAAGGAGAAATGTGGTATCTAAGTCCATGAACCACCCCACGCTGCTCAAAGGAGCGAATCCTCCCCATGGGCATAGATCCGCGAGGTGTAGAGGGAGGGGCCTGGAAAACCGGGAGGGATTTCAGCTCCCGCGAGATGAGAACAGAGGAGAATGGGAGGCGAGGCACAAAACAAAACACCACAAAACAGAACAAAATGAAACAAAACCTAAAAACAAACAAAAACAAACCCAAATAAAACAAAACAAAACCAAACAAGACAAAACAAAAAAACAAACTTTTCCTCTCCCTTCCTTTCTATCAATTTTTTTGTTAGATTAATATAAATGCTGAGTATACTTGAGAAAAATCTCAGCTATAGATATCAATGTAAATCTGCGCACCGATCTCCAAACATCATCATGTACCTAGAATAGAAAACAGCATCATACATGATCAATCAAGGTCCCTCAATGGAAATATCAGTTAGTAAATAATACATAATTATCACACCTTAAATGGGCAGAAAGGACTTGAATGAGGTGGCTTCATTCAAACCAGGGGCCTTGGTGGCTCCCTAGAATATTCACCTCATTTCTCTTTGGAGAATGACCCTATCGCAGTCCCCCCCCCCCCCCCCCCCCTGTGGATCCTGTGGAATGTGTTCAAGATATTAAAATAAAAAACTTTGTTAGAACCATAAGCATGGTCCTGGGCTGCGTGCCTCCCTATCAGAGAATACAGATCACTAATTTTGATGGCATATGTGTGGTCAAATAAATGTGTTTTCTAAATTCCCTAAAATCCTTCCCTACGTAAAACACACCACATTCGCAGGTCATCAAATATACAAATCTTTAGTTTGACAGTTAGCAAATTTCCATTCGGTAAGACCAAATTTTCCTAAGGTATATATTTCTAAGGTATATATCCCTAAGGTATATTTCCTGGCACTTGACCATATACATTTTAACTCCAGAGGCGGCGACTTTAATAAGCATCTTCTCCAATGTGAGTTGAGATGGATATTTAGGCCACCTCACCACCTGGCCTAAATGAGGCATTCAACTTTAAATCTTTCCTTCCGGGCTTTGTTTCAGGGGGCTGTGAATTAAACTTATAGCTCCCCCTTCAACGTCCCCGCTTTAATTACATCTCAACTTTCCTGCTCCATGCTACATAGTTTATACCATGGCTTCATAGACCCATCAGATATTTAAAGTAAATGCTCCTTCTGATACTATGGGGACACTATGATTAGTGACACTATGGTTTCCCTATATTGTGATGTATCTCTCACAATACAATCCTGTGATCTCATTATTGTCCTCATAATTGCATGTATACAATATGGATAATTTATTTTTGTGAATTGTGTCCATTTGATAATTCAACCGCCATGTCCTTTTATCCCTCCTTTTCCAATCTTATCCTTATTTTTATAATTTTCATTCATTCATTTTTTGGTTTTTGTTTTGTTCTTTGTGATTATAAAGTTTTTTGCATTGTAAACACGTTGGCTGTCATTTTCCATTCGGTCCACTGGATGGCGCATGGTGTGCTCTCTGAGCTGCCTTGTTTTTTCACACCTCCCAGCAGGTAGGCTCCACCTGTGCATGTCTGGTGGATGACAGGGATATTCCTGTCTCCATACAGGCCATTTGTGTGTGGGGGGGCTCCTACCTGTCCCCGCTGTGTCTATGACACGGACGGAGACGTCCTTTTCGCTGGTGACGTGCTGGCGCGTGACGTCATCACACCTCGAGGGGCGGGGCTACATCGCGCACCTCCATGTCAGGGAGACACTTTGAGTCCGGCCTCAGCTGTTTCTCATACAGCAAATGACGCTGGACAATCAGCACCACCCCCTTTGAGGATTGGCTCCCTCATCAGGTAATTCCCTATATAATAGCGCTCACACACAGCTGTGATGTCTCAGTCTGAGCACGGCCGCTCTGATGTCTGTGCTTCCACCATTATACTGAAAGGTAATGTACTATTCAAATACAGGCCATTCTGGGCAATACATATGCTTTGCTGCCACATGCACACTGGCTGCGTCTGTGTACTAATCTTAAAACCCTGATTGATTTCTTTTTGCTTTTATGGACCCTTTAGACAGTATTACCTCTCTTCTGGTGTAGCCATCAGAGTGTCTCCTGTGGATGTGAATCAGTGGCCGGCCCCGGGTTTGCATGCCTGTTCACCCATGCTGTCCATGCGGTCTCTCTCAGCCAACGTGGAATTTTCACAATTGTTTTTACCATTTCCCCATGTCCTTCAATGAACCCTGTATGTAAGTACCTTAAAGCCTAAAAATATGTTCACTATGTAAAACTACTTGCCTTTTATGCACTACACTATAAATACTATGTAACTGTATGTTGCAGATAAAGTCACCCAAATGTAAACCAACCCTGATGAAGGAAAAAATATATACCAATAAACTTTCGAAACATGTCGGGATGTATGCTACAAATCTTCACGGACTGACCTCAGCTTGACTCTGGCAGTGCCTGGACTATTAGCTTTGGGTTTGATATATATATCTATGTATTAACTGGTTCATTGGTATACATTGTATATTTTAATGTCATTGTTCATGTTTATAAAATTTATTACATATTGTGTACTCAATAAAAGTGTCACTCCACTGCCTTTTACTTACTTCACTACTCCTATTTCTGCTTTAAAAGTCCAAGGGGGCGGCCCCTGCTGTACTTGTTGCATGTTTCCTCTCTTCAGCCACAGAACCAAGTGTGGTGGCGAAAGTTGAGCAGCTAGTGCTTTAAGATAGACGTGTGACTATTAAATTCTTAGCTAGGGAGGTGAACATTAGTAGGGGGCCAGTTTTCAATATATTACATAACATCTTACATTGAGAGTGGCTGCACGTTGGGTTCCCAGTTTACTGACAACTTCCCAAAAACAGCAACGAGTGGAATGTGCTTCTAGCTGAAAATGCACCTGCACATCGAGCGATTGTGGCTATGAATCTCTGCCCCATCCACCTTACTCACCTGACCTGGCACCTTTGGCCTTCTTCCTGTTTCCAAATCTGAAGAAACATTTACGAGGAAGATGTTTCCACAATGATGCGGCAGTCATTACTGAAGTTGATAGCTGGTTTTCCTCCAAATCTGCATACTTCTACATAGATGGTAAGGTCTGTTTCACAGATGTGAGAAGTGTGTAACCATAGGAGGTGGATAAGTAGAGAAGGAAGAGTCAGTGGATTACATTTCAGATCCCTAGCACATCTAGATCTTGGTGAGGGTAAGAACTTCTTGTCCTCCCCTCGTATAATATAATAATATCTGGGGCTCCATTAGAAGAACCAATCAAAATTTGGAAGAAGAAATTAAAATGCTCTCCTTTAGTAAAGTATGGAAATATAACCTAGATTTTATTTTTTATCTGTGTGTCCTTTGGAGATTTTCCATAATTTCCTATCTAGTGAAACCATTGTCAGCAGGGCAGGAAGTCCGGTTAGTGTTGCCAACCGTCAGTATTTTTACTGGCAGCCAGTAAAAAACAGGCAATTTTCTTCTGCCAGTAAAAGTTTAATGTTGCCAGTAAAAAAATATGGCTGCGACCCTCGGCTTGGTCTGGAGTTGGCTGGGACCATCCCAGTGTCTGCTACAGTGTGATCGGGCGGCTCTGACAGAGGCAGTGCCTGAGCATGTCGTGTGATGTCATGGTGCAATGGAGCCAAGCAGAGTGGCCAGAGCCTTGTGTGTGGGTCTGTGGTATGGGAGCAAGGCAAGCTGGGATCAGGACCGTCAGTGCTGTTTGGACTGGAGTGGACTGGAGGGACCGCTTGCCCTGGAGAGAGAATGTCACTGGGACTCAGGAGGGGACGTGCTGTGTAAGTGAGGTGTCATCATCATCTGTGCTGCTGCACACTGCTGTCAGTCTCACTGTGAGAGTGAATTTTATGTGTGTGTGCTGCCCATTCTAAATTTCTTACCCTCCTGAGGCCGGTCCCTGAGCTACTTACTTGCTATATCAAAAATAAAATATGAAATAGGTTTTTTGCCTTATCTACCTTAAATCATATTGCTAATTGCATATTGTATTTGTTTGTAGCCTAAATACTCTAATTTGCACTTAAAACTGTAATTTTGTAAGTTTTGGAAATGCCAGTAAAAACGTGGCCGTGCCAGTAAATTTTGGGTGTTGTGTCAGTAAATTTCAATCTGGTAGGTTGGTAACACTATTGGGGAGATCTCTCCAGCATATCAGTTAAAAAAAAAGAAAACATGAAGCCTTAATAAAAGACCTTTGTTACTCCTCTGACAACTTGATCTTTCCCACATCTGCTTAACCTGACCCAACCTGCACATCTGACCAATCTATTTTCATACATTGCTGATTTCTAATAAGCATTACTTTGCTGGCATTACTGAATTTGTTGCCTTTTTGAATACTGTAATAAGTACAGATCTTTTCCAATCTGAAACCAAAGGGTCTATTTATAAAAGTTCATTGTGCAAATGTCTTAAAGTGGATGTAAACCCAATGTCATCCTTTCTAAACTACTGCCATAGAGGTTATCTATAAGGATATACATGCCTCCTGCATGTATCTTTACCTGTCAAATGTCTCCCCTCTGTCCATCCTTGCATCAAAGTACTCACATCATTGTCCCTGTATGCGTCCTCCTTACATTAGAGTCCCCACTTATCCCTTACATTAAAGTTTCCTCTTACATCAAGAAGACCCCAGTAACATCCCCTTAGATTGGCTGTCAGTGGGAAAACCCCAGTAACATCCCCTTACATTGGCTGTCAGTGGGAAAACCCCAGTAACATCCCTACATTGGCTGTCAGTGGGAAAACCCCAGTAACATGCCTTACATTGGCTGTCAGTGGGAAAATCCCAGTAACATCCCTACATTGGCTGTCAGTGGGAAAACCCCAGTAACATCCCCTTACATTGGCTGTCAGTGGGAAAACCCCAGTACCATCCCCCGTACACTGGTTGAACGTGTCAATGGGGAGCCCCAATAACATCCTTACATTGGTTGTCAGTGGGGAGCCCCTCTTAGAACATGTCAGCCAAAAACACCAACATGTCACCAAAAAAAACTCCAACAGAAGCACTGAGTTGGAAAAGAAAACAACCCTTTGTCAGCATTTTGTTGAAACACCTTTTTTGATTTAATTCCAGCCTTTAGTCTGTTAGGATATGTCTCTACTAACATTGCACATTTTAGACTCCGACAAGGGTATGTGTGATAGTTTCCAACTCACCGATTCAGTTTTGCTTTATTTTCGGACATGTTGGTGTTATATCCTTCTCTTGGATGGTATGAGTAAATACAGCTGGATAAAATGAAAACTGACTGTCCTCATTTACTAAGCAACAAAATGTGAATTTAAAGAGAGTTTATTCTTTTCTATACACCATTTATGGTCACACAAAATTTTGAACATTCACCTCTATTCATGTTCTGGAATCAAGTTCTCGTTTGGTGATAGAAGTAAATAGGACAAAAATAGAGAATAACTCCACCTAACTGTCACAGACAGCAATAAAAACAGTCTTTTAAACATAACTGGCAAAATAGAAATGCATTTTTACCAAAGTGAGAAAGAATTTACTTCAACCTTGCAGCATTGGACAATGGAACAGGCGTCCCCATGTGAAGGTTTGGCTTCACCTCCAGTTCCACTGACTACTGCTATTTAGTAAATATGTAATTTTGTCCCTTAGAAAAATTTACACTTGTATTGTTGTCAAACAGTGACTTTTCCAAAAACTGAAGCAACATTACCTTTTTTGGTTAAAGACACATTTAGCAGCTTTTGTGGAGACAGTTACCCCCATCATTTTCACAACAGTAATCCATGTGAGAAAATAATTTAAATGTAACAGAACAGAATATTCCTGTCTAAAATGTGTTGTACAATTATATCAGAAAGGAATTAAATTTTTCTGTAGTCATTCCTCTTCCTCCACCACCACCAGATCATCTTTGTCCTTGCCAGCAGCAGAAGACACACACAGTTGTTTATGTTTAAGTTTTGATAAAGTTTCAACCTTGTGGTCATACATTGTGACGTCAACCTTTTCAATCATGTGCTGAGTAATCTTTCCTGGGCCACTCTTTACTGACAGCAGTTCTTCCAACATTGGAGTGGAAAGTTTATTCCTTATTCCTGTTTTCATTAACTTTACAGAAGAGAACACACGTTCTACCTCAGCTGTCCCATGGGGAAGGGAAAGCATATTTTTTGCAAATTTAACCAGATGTGGGAATTTAGGTACTTTCAGATTGTCCGGATCGATACTGCAGCTTTGTCCTACCATGTGCCTAAAAGAATCATAAGTGTGAGTCTCAGGATCACTAAAATCTGTCACTTGGTATTCTATAAATTCAGTGTGCAGTGCGTCAAATTCAGATGGGGGAACAATTTGAGGAAAATGCTTGGTAAGTTCTAAAATGTCCCCAGAATTTGCAGTAGACCTGTTTAAAGGTTTTAGTAAAGCCAACAGCTGAATAATTTGGTTTCCAATAGGCATTCGTTTTTTAATTGCAGTTACAGCTCTTGTGTAAAATGTCGTTCCTTGCACCATGAACTGGTGAACAGCTGACAAATCATCTACTGTAGACAAATTTTCTTTTGTTTGGTATCCAATAAAAATGCCATCTGTCGATTTGAAGTTTTCACTATTAGTTTGGTCAAATCGAATCAGTGCATCATTGTGAATGGAAACCAACAGGTCTGGCCTGATAAAGTAGCCCATGAGAGTTTTCGGCAGTTGGCAATACTTGAAGTACAAGTCGGGTAACATAGGTGAATTGCTCTGGAAAATTTTATTGAACTGTGTGAAATTTGGCAAAACTGCATGAAGAAACAAAAAGTAGCACTTAGTAATAGAATCCTGTAGCTTAATGCTTATTCTGTCAGCGGTTACCAAGCGATCTGAATCATCACTTGAAAATAACTTAAGAGGGTATCATATTGATTCAGAATGCGGTTGACACAATCAAGCATTGAAAGTCATCTAGTAGAACAAAATTGTAGAATCTTTAGACAATCTGCATCTACAAATTCCTGAAAATCATGATACAACTGTAAACGTTTACAACTATGTGCAAAGTGGCTATGTATGTCTCTGCAAAGTTGCTCAATAGTTTTTGGTATGGCTTTACAGGGATCTGCAGCACACAAGGCAGCAACATGGCAGGTACAATGAATGTGAAAAATATAAGGCTGCTCTACTTTGAAGCGGGACAGTACATCGTTTCTAGGACCAACCATTACACTTGCACCATCTGTACCAAGAGCCATTACATTTCTTAGGGGTATACCATCTTCCAGAAAAGATTGTTTAATCTTCTCAAAAACAGCATCAGCAGTTGCTTCAGTGAGATGAAGGAGACGGTAGAACTAGTATTTGGTTCTACCAGCTTCTTCATCAAAATAAATGACAACCATAGCTAATTTTTGCTTGTTGATATGTCAGTAGTTTCATCGATCAGTAAGGAAAAGTGACAATATGTAAGCCTTTTGCACAACTCCTCTTTGAGACACTTGCCAATGACATTCTTAACCAACATGGAACCTTTAGTTTGCTTACAATTGATGGATTTTGCAATTTTGGAGTCTGGAAACCAGTCAGTGACATTATGGTTAAGATCATCTTACAGGCCTTTTCTTATGAGCCAACACTTGAACTTTGAAAAGTTTGGTCAAATCTACCTATATAAAAAAATAGGAGAGATCTGTAATCTGTAGCTGTGGTATTTGCAGGCAACCCTTTCCCCAGGGCAGTAAAACTTGGTCCAAGAAGGCTGGAAGGAGCAAGCTGGTCCAAGAAGGCTGGAAGGAGCAAGCTGGTCCAAGAAGGCTGGAAGGAGCAAGCTGGTCCAAGAAGGCTGGAAGGAGCAGGCTGGTCCAAGAAGACTGGAAGGAGGAGGCTGGTCCAAGAAGGCTGGAAGGAGGAGGCTGGTCCAAGAAGGCTGGAAGGAGCAGGCTGGTCCAAGAAGGCTGGAAGGAGCAGGCTGGTCCAAGAAGGCTGGAAGGAGCAGGCTGGTCCAAGAAGGCTGGAAGGAGCAGGCTGGTCCAAGAAGGCTGGAAGGAGCAGGCTGGTCCAAGAAGGCTGGAAGGAGCAGGCTGGTCCAAGAAGGCTGGAAGGAGCAGGCTGGTCCAAGAAGAAAAGTTTGGTAAAATCTACCTATATAAAAAAACAGGAGAGAGGAAACCTAAAATGAGAAAAAAAAAACAGCGATTAACACACACACACACACACACACACACACACAAATGAAGTTGTGTATTTACCGTAATCTGTAGCTGTGGTATTTTCAGGCAACCCTTTCCCCACCCCAGGGCAGTAAAACTTGGTCCAAGGTGGCGCTGTAAGGAGCAGGCTGGTCCAAGGCGGCTGTAAGGAGCAGGCTGGTCCAAGGCGGCTGTAAGGAGCAGGCTGGTCCAAGACGGCTGTAAGGAGCAGGCTGGTCCAAGGCGGCTGTAAGGAGCAGGCTGGTCCAAGGCGGCTGTAAGGAGCAGGCTGGTCCAAGGTGGCTGTAAGGAGCAGGCTGGTCCAAGGCGGCTGTAAGGAGCAGGCTGGTCCAAGGCGGCTGTAAGGAGCAGGCTGGTCCAAGGTGGCTGTAAGGAGCAGGCTGGTCCAAGGCAGCTGTAAGGAGCAGGCTGGTCCAACACAGCGGCTTTTGCACAACACACAAACAAACAGATTGTGGTGCTATGTGCCACTGCCCCCTGGGGCTGGGCCCAGGGCCCAGAGACCAGAGAGATAGTCCTTCACAGTGTATACTGTGACTGTTAGCACCACCAGTCTCTATGCTCAGCCTCTCTCAGGTAGCTCTAATCAGACCAGTTACAGTGCTCCATGGCTGCCCAACCCAATTTTCTTAACCCCCCACCCCAGGCCCAACCCCAGGGTGCCCCAGGCCCCACTGCCAGCAACAAACATTCCTTGTAATGTGTCTAATATGTGCATTTCCTATGATTGGCAGTTCCATCTAGTAGCCATAATGTGCTATCTTGCTGACTGAGGTATTTCAGGAAAATATCACATAATGGCCACTAGATGGAGCTGACAGTCATAGGAAATACACATATTACACACATTATGGGAATTTGTGAAGGCAAATTTTGCATTTACGAGTATCAGGCACAGGTGCACGCTCCCGGAGCTTGAGCTGATCAGCAGGTCCCTGTGGACACAGGCAGAGCAGCGACCTACCTATGTAAACAAGGCAGACTGCCGTTCAGTCTGTAAGGAAGGCATTGATCCTGTGTTCCTGAAAAGCAGGGACACAGATCGATGCCTTCCACTAGTACAAACACCTCCCCAACTACAGTAGAACACCAGCTAGGCACACAGTAAACCCTTTCATCGCCCCCGATGTTAACCTGGTTCCAGCCAGTGTCATTATTACAGTGACAGTGCAAATTTTTTAGCTCTAAATCACTATATTAGTGTCGCTGTTCCCCCAAAAATTGTCAGAAGAGTCAGTGTCCTATTTGTCCACCACAATATTGGCACTATTACTAGTAAAAAAATAAAACATTTTATAAATATATCCCATAGTTTGTAAATACTATAACTTTTGCGCAAACCAATCGATATATGCTTTATTGGGATCTTTTTAATCAAAAATATGTAGCAGAATACAGTTCTGGGAAAATACCACAATGATGTGAAAGAAGGAGACAGTAAATAAACGTAACATTTAATAAGTCTCTTGAGTTTGCTAAAGTGGTAAAAGAGAAATAAAAAAAAAAAAAAAGGAATACATATTGGCCTAAATTGATGAATAAATTAGATTTTTTACATTTTTTATTGGATATGTTTTATAGCTAAATTGTCAGTCGTTTTTTGGTTTATAGCGCAAAAAATAAAAAAATGCAGAGGTGATCAAATACCACAAAAAGAAAGCGCTATTTGTGGAAATAAAAAGGGACAAAAATTGTATTTGGATACAGCGTCACAAAACCGCGCAATTGCTAAAGTAACACACTGCTGTATCGCAAAAAATGGCCTGGTTATGAAGGAGGGTAAATTTTCCGGAGCTGAAGTGGTTAAATAGACCTCAAAGAATTGACTAAAACCACAAATATTTAAAACTTCTCAATCAACTGTCAAAAAAATCTACTCCTTCCTTATTCTACTAAAAGGTGTCTATGCCTCCATTGTTGAGATTTCCAATTACTTCCTCAAAAAGAATTAAGAGTAAATCTCCCCGAAAGAGACCCGGATATCAATAAATAAACCTGATGTCATTTCTAACCCTTGCATAGTCTACTCAAAATGGGAGTATAATGTTTGGCTGGAGTTGGGTTTTAATGAGTTCTAAATCAAGCACTGGCCTCTAGATAATATTACACAGCATGTATCCCATTGGAACTGATTATCTAGTGTCTTAAAACAACTGAATATTATAAGAGAAAATACATTTGTAATTATTATTGCTGATTATGCCACCCAAGGGTTTAATAAGCCTTTGGCAAAAAACAAGAAGACATATAACCCTATCCAGTGGAATAATCACAGGTGCAGCATCTGGCCTATAGTACATTTTATATAGGTGTCTTCTAATTAATGCATTTCTTAATCTGACTAAAATTATTATCATAATTATAAGGTGGTGCTGAATGACAATGGGCATGGAATTTCAAAAGGCTTCCGATGAAAGATGAATCTAATTTCTAATAAATCTAAATATAATATTTATATGGCTTTTCCAGTTTTGTATGAAAGTGAATTCAATTTTTTCCATTTCTTTAGCTATGTCTCCTGCTTATGTTATGAGCAACTGTTTTCTTTTTCATTGCATAAAGAAGTCATGCTGCATATAGCGATAATAAGAAAGCTTAATTGACTGGCACAATCTCTTGTATTTGTTGGGCCATTATAACAAAGAATAAAAGGTAAGATACATTTTCCCAAAAAATTACAATGTAACCACTTGAGCTCCGGAAGGTTTATTCCCCTTCGTGACCAGGCCATTTTTTGCGATACGGCACTGCATTATTTTAACTGACAACTGAGCCGTCGTGCGACGCTGTAACCAAATAAAATTTGTGTCCTTTTGTCCCTCAAATAGAGCTTTCTTTTGGTGGTATTTGATCACCTCTGCAGTTTTTATTTTTTTGCGCTTTAAACAAAAAAAAAACACCAATTTTGTAAAAAAACAAAAAAAAAAAAAACAAAAACAAAAAATGTTTTACCTTCTGCTATAAAGCATATCCAATAAAAAAAAAAATGTAAAAAATGGAATCTCTTCATAAATTTAAGCCAATGTGTATTCTGCTGCATGTTTTTGGTAAAAAAAATTCCAATAAGCGTATATTGTCCGGTTTTTATTTTTTGTGCTATAAACAATAAAAGGCAGACAATTTTGAAAAAAAAAACATTTTTTACTTTCTGCTATAAAATATATCCAATAAAGAAATGTAAAAAACTAATTTCTTCATTAGGTTAGGCCAATATGTATTCTGCTTTTTTTTGGTAAAAAAAAAAAATCCCAATAAGCGTATATTGATTGGTTTGCGCAAAAGTTATACCGTCTACAAACTATGGGATATTTTTATGCAATTTTTATAAATTTTTTTCTTTAATAGTAATGGCAGCGATCAGCGACTTATAGCGATAATGCAACATTGCGCCGGACAAATCGGATAGCTGACACTTTTGACTCTTTTTTGGGGACCAGTGACACCAATACAGTGATCGGTGCTAAAAAATATGCACTGCCACAGTACTAATTGCTGAGAAGGGCATAACATCAGAGGTGATCAAAGGGTTAAATGTGTTCCTAGGGGGTGCTTCCTAACGGTGGGGGAGGTGCTTGTACTGTAAGAAGACAGAAATCCATGTTCCCGTTTAGCAGAAACACAAGATCTGTCTTCTCCTGTCACAGAACGGCGATCTGACTTGTTAGTTTACAGAAGCAGACCACCGTTCTGTCTGCCTCGGGAACGATCAGCAGGTCCCGGCAGACATCGGGTCTACCAGACTCGCCGATTGTCTCCTGCGGTGTCCAATCACTGCAGGAGCAGGTCGCCGGCGGAATAAAAAATCACGTACAGGTATGTGATTTCGCGCTAAAGGGCCACCCTGCCGCAGTATATGTACGCGGGGCAGTCCTTAGGCGGTTAAAGTGCTCAAGTTCCTTCAATTTCATTTCATTTTCACCCTCAGATTATTCCCTTTATATACAACTGTCCATAATTTAGCCCCTACCTGCATTACCGTAATTACCTTTAGAAATATAAAAGTCTCCAATGTTAACACTCCTTTAAAAAAATGGTTTGAGTTGTTTTTAACATGTTATAAAATATAAACTGTATGGTGTTAATTAAAAATTCAGTGCATTAAAAATATCTGGTAGTTGTTTTGGGGCACAATTTAAGGATTCTTTAAAGGCGCCTTAAATTCAGTGCATTAAATTCCTTAAAATTTTTTTAAAATGAAAAAAAATTAAAGGTGCTTAAATTCCCTAAATTCAATGCATTAAAAATCTGGTAGTTGCTTAAGGCAACTATTAAGGCACCTTAAAAATATATAAATGGACCCATATTGAAAAAAGAAAACATGGAGTTTCAAAAATATAAATGTCTCCTATGTTAACACACCTTTTAAAAGCATTTGACTTTTTTTTAAACATGTTGTAAACATGTATAAACTGTACGATTTTAAATTAAAAGTTCAGTGCGTTAAAAAGATTTGCTAGTTGCTTGCAGGTTTAGTCATTAAAGCCCAACCAAAGCATTTTTTAAGGCACCTTTTAAAAATAAATAAATAAAATAAATCAATGCACCTATATTGAAAAATGAAAACATAAAAATTTTCAACTATATTGCCCTGTACACACGGTCAGATTTTCACACGGAAAATGTGTGATAGGACCTTGTTGTCGGAAATTCCGACCGTGTGTGGGCTCCATCACACATTTTCCATCGGAATTTCCGACACAAAGTTTGAGAGCTTGCTATAATTTTTCCGACAACAAAATCCGTTGTCGGAAATTCCGATCGTGTGTACACAAATCCGACGCACAAAGTGCCACGCATGCTCAGAATAAATTAAGAGACGAAAGCTATTGGCTACTGCCCCATTTATAGTCCCGACGTACGTGTTTTACGTCACCGCGTTTAGAACGATCGGATTTTCCAACAGCTTTGTGTGACCGTGTGTATGCAAGACAAGTTTGAGCCAACATCCGTCGGAAAAAATCCTAGGATTTTGTTGTCGGAATGTCCGATCAATGTGCGACCGTGTGTACAGGGCATAAATGTCTCCAATGTTAATGCCCCTTTCAAAAATAATTGACTTTCTTAGCATGCTGTAATATATAAACTGTATGGGGTTAACTAAACGTTCAGTGCATTAAAAAATCTGGTTTCTTGCAGGTTTAGTCATTAAAGCCCAACCGTAGCCAGAGATTTTTTTAAGGCACCTTTAAAAAAATTAAATAAATACACCCTTACTGAAGAAAACACGACCTTCCAAATTAATCAATAAAACTGTGTCTTTGAAAAGTGTTTGACTTTTTTTTTTTTAAATGCTGTAATATATAAACTGAAGAAAAGAATCCAGTGCATTAAAAAAAATATAAAAAAAAAAAATATATATATATGAGATGGCCTTTCAAAGTATAAACATCTCCAGTGTTAACACGCCTGTAAAAATTATTGACTGTCTTTTTAACATGCTCAATTATATAAATTATTATTTAATTATTAGCTACAAATTCAATGCATTAAAAAATCTGGTATAGTGAGAAGTTTATTTTTTTCAAGGCACCTCTTACAATAAATAAATAAATAAATAAATACACCCATCCTAAAACAAAGAAAACATGACCTTTCAAAATACGTATAAATGTCTTGAATGTTCACAAGCGTTTTTTAAAAGTGTTTGCCTTTATTGTTAATATGCTGTAATATACTGTATAAGCTGTATGGTGTTATTTTAAAAAAATTTTCAGCGCACTAAGCAGGCTTGGTCATTATAGCCCAACTATAGTAAGAGTTTTTTTTAGTCATTTTCAACCATTTTAAATGTAAAAAATGCACCCATATTGCAAAAAAAAAAAAAAAATGCATTCATTTCATTTTTTCCATTTGACCTGCAAAGCATTGCAACTGTGATCAGTGGATTGGGCAGAGGAGAGATCTGTCACTACTGTGGATTGTCCACTTTATGTAATTGAGTGTGCATGTCAAGGGTCTCAGGAATGTATGTCCTAGTTATGTGAATGTCTTACTATTGCCTGAACAATACCAGTCAAGTGCTGTGAAGCTACCTATGTGTGGGCATTCCTTCTTCGGGATATAAAGGTCTATGGTCAGGAATGTCATAAGGAAGCCTACGGCAATAGTGCCTAGAATTGACTTTTTAGTAAACTTTATGCAAGTCATTTATTTTTCTTTTTATGATTTCAGATGGCATTAACTGAGTGGGTAAACAACTATACCACAAAACCTGAATTTACTTTTATTGGGTTTTCCAGCGCACAAAATATAAAATTTCTCTTGTTCTCAATATTTTTAATCATTTATATTGTGACGGTTTCTGTAAATTTCCTGATAATATTGATAGTAAAAATTACTCCGCCCTTACATACTCCTATGTATATGTTTATCGCTAGCCTTTCAATACTGGAGATCTGCTATGTGACTGTTACAATACCCAACATGTTGTCCATTTTCATAGTCAAATGCAAAAGAATCTCTTTTGCGGGATGCATGACTCAACTATATGTCTTCTTCACACTTGGATCATCCGAATGTGTTCTCCTAACAGTTATGGCGTGTGATAGATACCTTGCCATTTGTAATCCACTGAGATATTCATCTTTGATGACAACAAGAGCATGTCTATATTTGGTGGTTATAAGTTTTATATGTGGGTTGTGTGCCGCGGTATTCACAATGGCATTCATGGCTGTGATACCTTATTGTGGATCCAACCAAATCAATCATTTCTTTTGTGATTATCCAGCAATTCTGCCGCTAGCTTGTGCCGACAGCGCCACAAAGGAAAAATTGTTTTTCACTGTACCTTGGTATCTCGTGATGACATGTTTTTTTCTGATCGTGGCTTCCTACATTTGCATTGTTTCTACTATAAAGCGTTCAAAGGAGGGTTATCAAAGGAAAGCATTTTCCACCTGCGTGTCTCATCTAACTGTTGTCATTATATTCTATGGATCTGTTATTTTCATTTATTTTAGACCAAAGGGAACATACGACCTAAACAGGGATAAAGTGGTTTCGATGGTTTATTCGATGGTAACCCCCCTAATAAATCCTATGATATACTCACTGAGAAACCAGGAGTTTCAAAAAGCATTTGCAAACTTATTATTGTGGAAGATATTCTAGTCCAGTGTCTCTCAACCTTTTTTCAGTCAAGGCACCCTTTAAAATTATGGACAATCTTGAGGCACCCTCCAAAATTATTGAGGTGCCCCATTCTAAAATGTAAAAACTATTCTAATAGTTTTACCTACAGTGCCTTCAAAAAGTATTCACACCCCTTGACATTTTCCACATTTTGTCATGTTACAATCAAGAAAACGTAAATGTATTTTATTGGGATTTTATGTGATAGACCAACACAAAGTGACACATAATTGTGAAGTGGAAGGAAAATGATAAATGGTTTTCACATTTTTTTACATATAAATATCTGAAAAGTGTGACGTGCATTTGTATTCAGCCTCCTTTACTCTGATACCCCTAACTAAAATCTAGTGGAACCAATTGCCTTCAGAAGTCATCCAATTAGTAAATAGAGTCCACCTGTGTGTCATTTAATTTCATTATAAATACAGCTATTCTGTGAAGCCCTCAGATGTTTGTTAGAGAACCTTAGTGAACAAACAGCATCATGAAGGCTAAGGAACACACAAGACAGGTAAGGGATAAAGTTGCGGAGAAGTTTAAAGCAGGGTTAGGTTATAAAAAAAATATCCCAAGCTTTGAACATCTCATGGAGCACTGTTCAATCCATCATCCGAAAATGGAAAGAGTATAGCACAACTTCAATCCTACCAAGATATGGCCATCCACCTAAACTGACAGGCCAGGCAAGGAGAGCATTAATCAGAGAAGCAGAACTATTAGTTGTGCACTTCACAAATCTGGCCTTTATGGAAGAGAGACAAGAATAAAGCCATTGTTGAAAGAAAGTCATAGGAAGTCCCCTTTGCAGTTTGCAAGAAGCCATGTGGAGGACACAGCAAACATGTGGAAGAAGGTGCTCTGGTCAGATGAGACCAAAATTAAATTTTTTGGCCTAAAAGCAAAATGCTATGTGTGGCAAAAAACTGACCCTGCACATCACCCTGAACACACCATCCCCACCGTGAAACATGGTGGTGCCAGCATCATGTGGGGATGCTTTTCTTCACCAGGGACAGGGAAGCTCGTCAGTGTTTATGGGAGGATGGATGGAGCCAAATACAGGACAATCTTAGAAGAAAACCTGTTATAGGGCGTACACACGGTCGGACTTTGTTCGGACATTCCGACAACAAAATCCATGGATTTTTTCCGATGGATGTTAGCTCAAACTTGTCTTGCATACACACGGTCACACAAAGTTGTCGGAAAATCCGATCGTTCTGAATGCGGTGACGTAAAACACTTACGTCGGGACTATAAACGGGGCAGTGGCCAATAGCTTTCATCTCTTTATTTATTCTGAGCATGCGTGGCACTTTGTCCGTCGGATTTGTGTACACACGATCGGAATATCCGACAACGGATTTTGTTGTCGGAAAATTTTATCTCCTGCTCTCCAACTTTGTGTGTCGGAAAATCCGATGGAAAATGTCCGATGGAGCCCACACACGGTCGGAATTTCCGACAACACGCTCCGATCGGACATTTTGAATTGGAAAATCTGACCGTGTGTACGGGGCATTAGAGTCTGCAAAAAGATTTGAGACGGGAGGAGGTTCACCTTCCAGCAGGACAACGACCCTAAACATACAGCCAGGGCTACAATGAAATGGTTTAGATCAAAGCATATTCGTGTTTTAGAAGGGCCCAGTCAAAGTCCAGACCTAAATCCAATTGAGAATCTGTGGCAAGACTTGAAAATTGCTGTTTACAGACGCGCTCCATCCTATCTGACACAGCTTGAGCTATTTTGCAAAAATGTGGCTCTCTAGACTTGCAGCTGTAATTGCAGTGAAAGGTGGTTCTACAAAGTATTGACTCAGGGGGGCTGAAAACAAATGCACGCAAATTGAAAACCCTTTATGATTTTCCTTTCACTTCACAATTATGCACCACTATGTGTTGGTCTATCACATAAAATACCAGTAAAATACATTTATGTTTTTGGTTGTAACATGACAAAATGTGGAAAATTTTAAGGGGTATGAATACTTTTACAAGGCACTGTAATGCAGCGACATCAATACATGTAGGACACCCAACGTAGAGGTGATTTTTTTTCCAAAGCAAGTCCACTTTTGCAAACTGGTACTGACTAGTATGCCAATGTTTATCTTCCCCCTCAGTTTTTCTCCATCACTTAGCTAATGAGTCCCCAAAGCTGATAGAGAGGAGCAGGGGAGGGTCAAACCAGGATGATATTCAAGCAACTGACATCCTCCTTATCAACTGATGATGTCATTGGTCGTTAGGAGGTTGGCAGCTAGAAGGTTGTAATGATGTAGAATGAAAACCTGTGGCTTTGTGTAACTAAAAGGCAGGTTTCATCCACCCACCGGCTTGTATACAATTTTGGGGCAATTTTTAGGCATTTTGCCAAGGCACCCCTAAAGAATTCTCAAACTAAGATTATCCCCCCTCCCAAATTCATCCTCTTAGCACTAATCCCCCCCCCAAAAAAAACCACTCCCCCTAGCATAAATTATCCCCCCCTTCCAAATTTCCCTCTACCAGAACTAATCTCCCAACATTTCCCCTCCTAGCACAGATACCCCCAACCCCCCTCCTAGCACAAATTCTCTCCCCCAGCTGTCTCCTCCACTCCAGATTTGGTATGTCACATCCAGTGCTAAGCTGATAGGAGTAGTGAGATGCTGTCACTACTCCTATTAACTACAGTGTTAGGAACTTTACTCAAGGCACCCCTCCCCTCATATGATACCACAGCACCCAGGGCAACCGCCCTTCCTGCCCACCCCTTGACCTGGTCCTGAGCCCAATGTATATAGACTCTGTTTTGCTGTTACTGAAGCAAGTATGTAGGCGGGTGGCAACTTTCTCAGTTGTCTTTATGAAGTGAACAAAGCCATTTGGCTGGGCTGCCCTGGTGGGGAAGGGATAATGCAGGTTCTGAATTTTCCCAGGCTTTTCTGGGTTCTGCCCTTAACACCGGGGCTGCATACGAAGCTGAGTTTAGAGAGAGCAGGGACTGCATGGGAAAGTGGAGAGAAGTATGCCTAGGAAGATGTAACCATCAGTAACCTCTCAAGGACTCTACCATTTATGGACTTCTTCCTGGAAAGGTATGACTGAACAGCCTGTGGCTAGTTAGAGGAGAACTGTGTGCACTTTGGAGTGTATTATTACAATATAATAAATAAAACTGCTAACCATTCAATAGCCTGGTCTGAAGTTATTTATAAAGGGGTGCACGGTGGTACATGGTGTATCTAGAAGTACAGGGCCTATGAAGCACACATGGCGTTGAAGAATAAGGAGTGGAAGGCCACCATAAAGGGTTAACTCAACAAAGGAGTTGGAGGATTAAATGTAGCTGCTATGGGTAATCATGAACTGGTGGGAATGTAATAGCAGTCAGACAACGAAGACTGGTACCAGGAATGGGGGACGGGCCCTCCGGTAACAAGGGGGTCAGTGCTCTGGCTCCCTCCCTAGTGGTCGGTTCCCCAAAAAGCCATCGTGACCGAAGCCACAGTACAGAGACCTCAAGGACCTAACCGCATAGTATGGGAGAGCTGAAGGAGTTATTCAAGCGCATGTATGAGGTCCGCGCTTAGTGAATGGCGGGTCCCCATTCTGTCACAGGGAGTGAAGTGGCAGAGAAAAGCTGGACTGGTGGAGCGGGACACGGGCTCAGCAATGTTCCCCTCTGATAGCTACATTCTGAAAGAGAGGTGTGTGGCAATAAGGGATAAGTGTTACACAGAAGGGATCTGTATGTTACTATACCACTGCAAACAGTATACGGCACATCTCTAAGCAGGGATTCCGCCAAAATGTAGAATTTCATATGAGAAGCCCGCCTAGTCCCGGGCATTGGTGAGCGTGTACACGCGAAAAGGTCACTGTGTGTGCAGGGCAAGTAGGCTCCACCCACATGTTGCTTAATAGGGGAAGTCCAGCATAGGACGAGCCTCTTTGAAGAGCCTGTGTCTAAGGCAAACCATGGATGAGGCGATTTTCTTTCCTGCAACTCATGATAGCAGGCAAGAAAAATGCCGATTCCCCCATTAACACAGTCAGTGTTGATGGGGGACCCCCTTATCGCCCTATGGTGTTCTCCTGAGGGGAGCAGAACATAAATGATTACTGCTAGCTGCTGCAACCTCCGACAGTATTCACATGTAAGAAATCCGAAAGGCTGGTTGTACTGAAGTCGATTGATGGATCGACCTCAGTAAAACCAGCCTGCCCATAGGTGGATCGAATCTTGGTCAGTCCCTGCTGAACCGGCCAAGATTTGATCCATCTATGGCCGGTTTAGGTTAAAATTGAGTTCTCATGGGATGTCATTACCCATTTTGGACACTGGGGTGCTATTAATAGCACCAGCTGTGTCACAGGGGAGCCCTTTGTTACAAATGAAAAGGTAGGGACAGATATGCTTTTGTTAGGGTCAGTTGGGTCTTGCCCCTCAGGTGGAGTGGGTTGGAGCCCTGGGACACTGGGGTGGAGCTAATGGATTCCTTAAGATTAAGACCAAGCCTACAGCCATGCACCCTAGGAGTTGTCCAGGTGTTAGCAAGGTTACCAAAGTTAGGAGAGTCAGCCTGTTTGGAAGCTTAAGGAAACAGGCTTTGCACAATGTCCCATATGAAAGCCTGAATTCATGTTTTACATCTGTGTTTGCTGTTAAAGGGCCTTATTATTCAGGGGAGGATTTTAAGAAGAGTATAGTGGTTCTTTTTTCTTGGAAAAAGGCCCTTTTAAAGGAAAAGTTATTTTGCCTCGTTCCCTTAAATTCTTCACCACACTATGTAACCTTCTGAAATGAAGACTCTGTCAATCTGGTACAAGAAAATTAAAAGTGGGGCTGGTCATCTGTAAAAAAAGACTGTTATGGTGCCTTCCTGCCATAGAGCTACCATCAGAGCTTGTCCCTTGCCACATTCTATATAACCAAAGATCTGCTACTTTGACTTAGTACATTGTTTAGTTATCATTTTATGAAACCCAGACTCCAAAGATCTTGTAGAAAGTGTTGAGGACACGGTTAAGTACTGGCCTTGATCCTTTTTTATTTGAGCTAAGGAGGTAAATTCAAGAGAAGTTGTTAGGGTGTACCCCCTTTTTCTAAGGTCCAAGCAATACTCCTTGGACCTAAAGTACTGCTTCAACCTTAAGTACTGCTTAGACCTTGATCCAATGATCCTGTGTGTGTGTATACACCACTTCACACCTGAGTGCACACCCCACTCACCAGCCCTTTGCCGAAAGGTAATACCTCAAAGATGGAGGTGGCTGCACTTTTAGTAAAAAATCCCACTGGGATGGATGGCACAATCCAGGGCTCATAAACGGTGGTTTTCACAATGACTAAGGCAGTCCACAGATGGAGCTCATGAAGGGATAAATGCAAAGGAGGGACTCAGTGTATCAGTATAAAATACCAGCATTTATTAAGATAAAAAAAAAAACTACTCACAAAAGGCTGGTAAAGTTTGCATGTAAACCAGATAGGCACAATCAGCACCCTGGCGGGTGTGATTAAGTCACCGCTATAGCTCCATGCGATGCGTTTCATCCAATAGGACATCATCCAGGGGTACAGGAATCTCTTTATACTGCTACACCATGAGTCCCTCCTTTGCATTTATCTCTTCCTGAACTCCATCTGTGGACTGCCTTGGTTATTGTGGAAACCACCGTTCCTGAGCCCTGGATTGTGCTATCCATCCCAATGGGATTTCTCCCTAAGAGTGCAGCCAGACCTCCATCTTTGAGGTCTTACCTGTTGGTAAGTGGTTTGTGAAGTAGAGTATACACACACTGGATCATTGGATCTGGGCGTCACACATCCTCATTTTTGAACAGTGTGCACTGAGCATATATTGATGGATTGCTTTGTGCTGTGCACTTTTCCAATATGAATTTTCCTTGGATGTTTATGAATCAATTTATTTTGCATGAATCATGTTTGTTTAAACACTATTTGTTTTTATTTGATTTACGTATTGATGCACTAGCACGTTATCTGGATAGCGCAACACATTTTTATTTATATTAGTGTTGTAGATTAATTACATTAATTACCTGTATTACCACACAGGTATTCTAACAGCAGTATGTAGAGTACAAATGTGTTTGTACTCTACTTACACTGGATCATACACATGCTCTGTGCTGACATTTCCCTGGCTTCCCCCCCATTTGCACATTCCACTGTGTTAACTCCTAGTGTGCTGGAAGGTGCAAACGGGGGAGCCCAGAGAAATGTTAGCACAGAGATAGTAGAGGAAACGTCACAGGGCCGCTGGGCTCTCGCACATCTCTGGATTGGATTGGGTTCAGGTAAGAAAAAGGGGGGGGCTCTGGGGGGGCAGCTGCAGCAAAGAAGGTTTTTCACCATAATGCATAGAATGCATTATGAGACTTTGCAATCACTTTAAGAGCATTATAAGCATATCTGGGAAATTCCCGAGCCTGAGAATGCATTTAGTACACTGTGGCCAACAGTTGGGATAATCGCAGCATGCAATTAGGAGGGTTTAATAGCATATGTTTGGCGCACTGTGGTGAAACGGGAATGGGCCAATATATTGCAATGTTATGACAGGCTCGCAGGGGATTAAGCTATAGTAATTTATTGTTCTAAACAAATACCATTGTCTTGACAATATATAGGAAATAAATGGAAATTGTGATAATACACGAGCCACAATTGAGCAATCATGACAGTGCCCGAGCAACAAATGATTAGTCATGGCAATACATTAAAAACAAACAAGCAATTACTCAGGAAGAAAACTTGCTATTGTTAAAAAAAATGCAGACAAGAAAACAGGCAAGTGTTACAATATGTGGGCAACAAATTCCAAATTGTCAAACAAATTACATGAAGGGTTAGGGTCACAGAGAAGTTTGTTTTAGGGCTTTTTGGTGGGTATTGTTAGGGTTACATAAAGGATTAATAAAAGGGTTTCAGAGAGGTATTTTGTTTGGATTAAAGGTAGGGTTATGCCGCGTACACACGAGCGGACTTTACGGCAGACTTTGCCCGGCGGACTGGATTTCGTCAGACAATTCGATCGTGTGTGGGCTCCAGCGGACTTTGTTTTCTCAAAAGTTGGACGGACTTAGATTTGAAACATGTTTTAAATCAATCCGTCGAAATAGAGTCCGGTCGAAAAGTCCGCTCGTCTGTATGCTAGTTCGACGGACAAAAAGCCACGCTAGGGCAGCTATTGGCTACTGGCTATGAACTTCCTTGTTTTAGTCCGGTCGTACGTCATCAGGTACGAATTCGACGGACTTTGGTGGATTGTGTGTAGGCAAGTCCGTTCATTCAGAAAGTCCGTCGTAAAGTCTGTCGAAAAGTCCGCCGAGCAAAGTCTGCCGTAAAGTCCGCTCATGTGTACGCGGCATTAGGCTGCTTTCACACTCTATGCTGAAAAAGTACTTTAACCACTTGACCTCCTGAAGGTTTTACCCCCTTCATGATCTGGGCATGTTTTGCTGTTCAGCACTGTACTACTTTAACTGACAATTGCGCTGTCATGCCACACTGCACCCAAATTAAATTGATACGATTTTTTTTCCTCACAAACAGAGCTTTCTTTTGCTGGTATTTGATCATAAAGTGTTAATAAAAGGAAGTCCCGAAATGCAGCATGAAATGCATGAAATGGAGGGGGTGCATGACGGTGGTAACAGTGTGGAAGGGTTGTTTAAAATGGAGCCGAGGGGGAGGGACAGGAAGGGAGGGGTCATATATAAGAAGCTTAACCTGGGAGGGGTTAACAGAAGGCTAGAAGAAAGTTCGTTAGACAGCAGCATGGCTGAGGTGGAGCGCATCATGTCACAACTGCGTGCGGAGGCTGCAGTGCGAGGCACGGCCTGGCTGCAGGAAGCGATCGGGTCTGCTATGGAGCGAGCAGGACCTCAGACCAGCACAGGAGAGAGGAGCGGCGTCAGAGCGCGGAGGTCCCGTCCGCCTGAGCGCTTCTCTCCTGAACGGGCGGCACACAGAGAACAGGGATGCCCACCGGCAAAGAAGAAGGCAGGCCGGGCTAACAGAGGAGAAGTTAATCACCCGGCGGCTCGGAGGACGGAGAGTGCGGGTACGCATGGCGGGACCGTTAGAAGAGGTAGAGCGGGGAGCGCAAGCCCCACCCCCCGGATGACGGCGGAGGGAACCAATATGCCAGAGGTCGGGCGTGATGCTGCTGTCCCTGGGCCGTCCAATTCTGCGGCAGGGGAAATAATGAGGGTGGAAAAAGACAGAGGCAGAGTCAGGTGGCCAGAAGGAAGAGCGGAGGCCTACAGGGCTGCGGTATCCTGCACCGGCCCTGCAAAGGCTGTCCAAAAATCAGCAGGAGGATACGCGGAACGGAGGAGAGAAAGGATGGAGAGGACGGCGGCAGCCAAGGATCCCAGGCCGGGCGGGCTTTCTGATATAGAAGAGGATGTCGGAGACCTGGGAGAGCAAGAAGAGGCGTCAGATTCGGAAGAGGAGGCGGCCCCCCCTTCCAGGAGCGCGGATGAGGAGGCGAGCAGACGGTCGGCTGATGGGGCAACACCTGTGCAGCCCGGTGAGTCACCACATCTGGGGTTGGAAGGAAAAAATAGGGTGGGACATGACACACGCAGGCCTGAGGACAATGTAGGGGGGGTGGTCCCATTGGGGGGGGGATCAGGTTTATTGGGCTTCTTAGAAGGCATTAAAGAGTTAGTGCAGAGGTTTGAGGCTGGAGAGCGTAGGGCGGTAGGCCCGGCAGCTGCGTGGGTCCCGACAGTGGGGGGCAGTGTTAATGTAGCAGGGGTGGAGACTACAGCAACCACAGTTGCGGGGGCGGTTCCAGCCAAGGAGGCCACGGTTTGTGACACTGCGCAAGGGAAGGAAAAAGCTGCGGAGGCTGCAGAGAGGCAGGATATAACCAGACTGGCGGATGCAGCGCGTTGCGAGGTGTATGTATGTTACGAAGGACCTTTGGGAGCACACTTAAAACAGGAGGTGAGGGAAAAGGTATGGAAAGGTGAGTATGTGGAAATATTTTCACTGCTACCTTTGGAAAAATTTAATTTGGATAGAGTTAAACCGGACAGTTCCAAGAAGGAGGACGAAGAGAAGAGGAGGTATCGGCTGATACCTAGGACCTTTACCAACTGGTTGCAGGCGTTTGCAATTATGGCTAGTGTGATAGGGGAGAAGCACCCAGAGCACTGTTCGGCATTGTTCTGCTATCAGGATGCGATAGGGGAAGCGTATAGAGTGTATGGAGGCACCGGCTGGCTGAGATACGACGAGCAGTTCAGGCAGCGGAAAGCAATACGTCCAGAGCTGCGTTGGGACCACAAGGACATTAGCTTGTGGATGCGCTTGATGACGACGACGAGGGCCCCGAACCAGTTTTTTCAAGGGGGAGCCGGTGGACCATCAGCCCAGGGACATCCGGCTGGAAACAAAAAAGGGGTTTGTTGGCAATACAATTCCGGAGTCTGTAAATTCGGTGCAGCATGTAAGTATAAGCACGAGTGCTCAGGCTGCGGGGGAACGCATCCAGCATCTAGATGCTATAAGCAGGGAAGAGGCAGAACTGGCGACGTTGGGAACAAAAGGGAGGACGCCGGTGAAAGTGGAAAGGATGCGGCCGTTTCTCGGTAAGTATCCCGACAGCCAAGCAGCGAGGTTGTTGGATGAGGGTTTTACGGGGGGATTTAGGATCCCATGCAGGATGACGGCAGTTCCCAAAGTGCCCAACAATTTACGTTCCGCATTGCAACATCCGGAAGTGGTTTCGGCGAAGCTGGCGAAGGAGGTTGCAATGGGGAGAATGGGGGGTCCGTTTCGGAAGGCACCGATAGCGGATTTGGTGGTATCACTGCTAGGCGTGGTGCCCAAAAAGGAGGCCAACAAATTCAGGCTCATTCATCACTTATCTTTCCCGAAAGGGGGATCGGTGAATGATGCCATTGATCAGGAGGCGTGCTCAGTGACTTATACGTCATTTGATGCCGCAGTGGGTTGGGTGCGCCGTTATGGAAAAGGAGCGTTGATGGCCAAGGCGGATGTCGAATCGGCTTTTCGACTGTTGCCGGTACATCCGGATAGTTTTAGGTTGCTGGGGTGCCATTGGAATGGGGAGTTTTATGTGGACAAATGTTTGCCGATGGGTTGCTCAATATCGTGTGCGATATTTGAACAATTCAGCTCTTTCTTGGAATGGGTAGTGAGGGACGTGTCGGGTGTGAATTCAATAATTCACTACCTAGATGATTTTTTATGCATAGGGCCGGCATCATCAAGAATCTGTGCGGTGTTATTGGCGACTTTGCAACACATCGCGGACAGGTTCGGCATTCCATTGGCTGACGAAAAGACGGAGGGACCTTGTACGGTCATCACGTTCCTAGGCATTGTCCTAGATTCCGAGGCTATGGAATGTAGGTTGCCGGCTGATAAATTGGAAGATTTAAAAAAAGAGATTGCAGGGTTGATGGGTTTGAAGAAAGTGCAACTTAGAGCACTGCAATCGGTTCTTGGTAAGCTAAATTTTGCCTGCCGCATACTTCCGATGGGGAGAGTGTTTAGCCGCCGGCTGGCGGCTAGCACGAGTGGGGTACAATCGCCAAGGCATTTTGTGCGATTGGTAAAATCGCACAGGGAGGATTTAAAGGTATGGCATACCTTCTTAGAATCTTTCAATGGAAGGGCGATGTGGATGTCAGGACCGGTCAGTAATTTCGATCTGGAATTGTTCACTGACGCGGCAGGGTCCACGGGTTTTGGGGCGTTTTTTCAAGGCCGGTGGAGTGCAGGGCCTTGGCCTCAGTCCTGGATAGAGGAAGGTTTTATCAAAAATTTGGTTTTATTGGAATTGTTTCCAGTAGTATTGGCAGTGGAGCTATGGGGACCATCTTTCAGGGATCTGAAGGTGCGTTTCCACGGGGACAATTTGGGGGTGGTGCAAGTGATAAATAGAGTAACAGCATCGTCTCCGCCAGTGATAAAATTGTTGCAGCATTTAGTGTTAAGATGTTTGCAATTGAACGTGTACATCCATGCAGTTCACTTACCGGGGGTGGAGAATGTGATAGCTGATGCGTTGTCTCGCTTCCAGTGGGACAGGTTCCGAGAGTTGGCGCCGGAAGCGGAGCAACGAGGGGTACCTTGTCCCGATTGGCTGTGGGAGATACCGTTGGCGTCATCGCGGGATGGATCCAGCAGTCGGTAAGTGGGGCTACTTGGGCGGCGTACTCAAAAGTATGGAAAGAGTGGATGGGATTTGTTCGGGAACTAGGTGAGGAGCCGTCAGGTACATCTTTGCATTTGTTGTTACTATATTACGTGGCAAGAAAAATGGAGGAGGGGACATCAGTAGCAGTGTTAAATACTCAGTTAGCGGGTTTGGCTTTTCTCTTTAAGCTACAAGGTCAGAAGGACGTCACTAAAGATTTTTGGGTGCGTCAAGCGCTAAAGGGGTATAGGAAGAGGAGAATCAAGAGGGATTCCAGAAGGCCAGTTACGTTCGAAATTTTGGGGAGGATTGTAGCAAAGTTGGGGGAGGTATGCGTTTCAGAGTACGAAGTAGCATTGTTTAAGGTGGCATTTGTTTTGGCCTTTTTTGGAGCGTTCAGGATAAGCGAGCTGGTTAGTCCGGCAAAAAAGGTTCAAGGTGGTTTGGGATGGCAGGAAGTTCAGGTGGAGCGGGGAGGTTTAACGCTGTTGGTACAGAGGTCAAAAACCGATCAATTGGGGAAAGGCAGGATAGTGAGGGTTTACCCGATTCAGGGTTCCTGCCTGTGCCCGGTGGACACAGTTGAGCAGTACTTACAAGTTCGTCCATATGTGCACGGTCCTTTCTTAATGCACGCGGACGGTAGTTTTTTATCAAAATTTCAATTCGTAACAGTTTTTAGAAGATGCCTGAAGGGAGTAGGCTTGCAGGAAAAAGATTTTTCATCCCACTCGTTTAGGATAGGAGCGGCCACTGAAGCAGCCAGAAATGGGCTAGATGTGGAGGCGGTGAAACGAATTGGAAGGTGGGAATCGCACAGGTTCAGGTCTTACGTTAGGCCTCATTTGGTGGTGGAGTTGGAAGGAAATAGGGGAACAGGATTGTAATAGAGTTTAGTTATGAAAGGTTTTTATTGGAAGATAGTGTTTTAGTGGAGTCTTTTCTTGTCTTCTTCTATTTACAGGAGCGGCGCCAGGAATGGTCTGGATTATGGGCCATTCTTATGTGTGTTGGGGGGCAAGAAGGGGGGATGCTCGTTGGGAGGGCAGGCAGTTAGGTTTTGATAGAAGGGAGGTTTATATTAAATGGTTGGGGATACCCGGAATGTTGTGGAGTAGATTGTTTCCTGAGGTACAGAAATATGCCCTGCGGGAAGGACCACCTGATGTGTTAATTTTACACGTTGGAGGGAATGACCTAAGCATCAGATCCATGGTAGACATCACGAGGGATATTAAAAGAGATTTAGGGCGCTTGAAGGAATTATTTCCCAAGACTATTTTTATATGGTCGGATATGGTGGCTAGGACATCTTGGAGAATGGCTAGGTCAGTGGATGGTGTGAATCGGGCCAGAAAAAAGATTAATAGAGAGGTGAGCAAATTTATGGCACGCAATGGTTGTTTAGCGATCAGACATCCTGAATTGGAATTCGAAACATGGAGATATCTGAGAGCTGATGGGGTCCATCTTAATGACGTGGGGATAGATTTGTGGATGTTGGGATTGCAGGATGGCATACAGCGAGCCATGAGGGTGTGGAGGGGCATCCAAGAGTAAGGTATTACTCGTAGGATGCGGTGGCGGGCGTTGGTCTGTGAAAAGGAAGGAAGATGGAAAAAGTAAGTGGGGGATCTAACGGTGTTATAGATCCGGAGGTTTTTTGGTTCCCGGTTAACGGAGGTTAACCGGGAAGTGATAATGGGGCACTGCTGGAATTGTTAGTCTCTGAGCCAGCTTGTCGGCTTGAGGCATAGTTGAGATAGTTGAGAAGTACCGCAGTGCTACGTGGGTGATGACCATCAGAATGATTTTAAGCGATAGCGCAGACCAACGCTCTTTAGTTTAAAGTTTTTCAGGGAATAACAGATGTTTTTATTGTTGATTATTTTGATGACAGAGTTTTATAAGAAAGTTATAATTATATATATTGTTTAAATAAAAGTAGGCTGCTACGGCCTTTTTATACTCCAAGGTTGGTGTGGTCTGGTTTATTGGGGATAGAAAGTATGAGGGGGTTTTTTAGTATAAGGGTATAACATCTGTTATCCAACAGTCAAGGAAGTCCCGAAATGCAGCATGAAATGCATGAAATGGAGGGGGTGCATGACGGTGGTAACAGTGTGGAAGGGTTGTTTAAAATGGAGCCGAGGGGGAGGGACAGGAAGGGAGGGGTCATATATAAGAAGCTTAACCTGGGAGGGGTTAACAGAAGGCTAGAAGAAAGTTCCCGCCCACCCGCCCCTTTTTTGTGCTGGGATAAAGGTAGGTATAGGGGAAGTTGTTTGATTGTCTTCAACAGGTAATGGAGGACGAATAGTCGTGGCAGTGGCGGGCGTTGGTCTGTGAAAAGGAAGGAAGATGGAAAAAGTAAGTGGGGGATCTAACGGTGTTATAGATCCGGAGGTTTTTTGGTTCCCGGTTAACGGAGGTTAACCGGGAAGTGATAATGGGGCACTGCAGGAATTGTTAGTCTCTGAGCCAGCTTGTCGGCTTGAGGCATAGTTGAGATAGTTGAGAAGTACCGCAGTGCTACGTGGGTGATGACCATCAGAATGATTTTAAGCGATAGCTGTTTTTATTGTTGATTATTTTGATGACAGAGTTTTATAAGAAAGTTATAATTATATATATTGTTTAAATAAAAGTAGGCTGCTACGGCCTTTTTATACTCCAAGGTTGGTGTGGTCTGGTTTATTGGGGATAGAAAGTATGAGGGGGTTTTTTAGTATAAGGGTATAACATCTGTTATCCAACAGTCAAGGGTTTCAGAGCAATATTGTGTTTTTGGTAAAGGTAGGATTATGCCTTTTACACTCTGTTGAAAAAATACATTAACCACTTGCCCTCTGGAAGGTTTTACCCCCTTCATGACCAGACCATTTTTTGCTATTCAGCACTGTGCTACTTTAACTGGTATTTGCGTGGTCATGCAACACTCTACACAAATGACATTTATATATTTTTTTTCAAACAAACAGAGCTTTCTTTTGGTGGTATTTGATCAACACTGAGTTATTTTTAGTATAGAAACGGAAAAAAGAATGAAAATTTTGACACCCCCCGCCCCAATATTTTCTCGTTTCTGTTATAAAACATAATAAAATCAAATTTTTTCATACATTTAGGCCAAAGTGTATTCTGCTACATGTCTGATAAAAAAATCCCAGTAAGTGTATATTAATTGGTTTGTGTGAAAGTTATAGCTTCTACAAACTATGGTATACAGTTGTGCTCAAAAATTTGCATACCCTGGCAGAAATTGTGAAATTTTGGCATTAATATTGCAGGAACGGTAATGCCGCCTTAGAGCTCCGCTCCTCGGGAGTTCGGACTGGAGAACTACAGGTCCCAGCGGCATAAAAACTCTCCAAAATCGCAGGTAACTCACCCCAGCGCCTTCCTCTTCATAAAATATGGTACTGAAAGGTCCAAAAAATAAATTTAAAACCAGTAACAAGTCGGAAGCGGCTCTCAGACTGGCAGCTAAGATGGCGGCGCCGTCCTCCTCCTCACAGCACAGCGCTTCTCAAGCTGGGAATTCACTCCCTCCCAGTCAAAAAGCACAGGCTGATAAAACAAAGTATGGCTATGATATTGATCCTGCTCAAGCTGTGATACAGTCTGACATGTTTGCTACATTTGAAGCTATGTTACAGAAAGCATTGAAACAAACTTCTGACCATATCACAGATAAACTGACAAAAGAGATAAAAGAAATTGGTCAGAGAACAGCCGAACTGGAATTGAGAGTAGATGATATTGACAATCAAACACAATACTGTATTTCTGAGTGAACAGCCCTTAAAGAGGAAAATACCTTATTACAATCACGTTTGGAAGAACAAGAAAACAGACAGACGATCTAATTTACGGATAAGAGGTATACCTGAATCCATACTAGACCTGCAGGTAACCATTACCGCACTTTTTCAAGAATTACTCCCTGACATCTCTATTGACAGGCTTGAAATGGATAAAGTACATAGAGCTTTAGCTCCACGTAAAACTAACGGTCCTCCTTGGGACATAAATACTAAATTGCACTATTACAAAACCAAAGAACTGTTATCAGCTTCCAGGGGCATACCTATCAGATTTTCATGGATCTGTCTCCTTTTACAGTGGCAAAAAGACGTGCTCTTAAACCCCAATTGCAAGTACTTCAAAATAATCAAATTACCCATCATTGGGGGTTTCCTTTCTGTCTTCGATTTACTCACTTGGAAACTAGATATGTCTGTCGCTCTTCAGAGGACTTACAGTCAGCTTTAACGGAATTAGGCTTAGTTGAAACAGCCTTACCTAAAGATCAGCCTCGCAGACGTTCAACTACTCGCTTTTCTCAGCATAGGAAAAAGTCAGGCTCCAACTCTCTCCTCTTCATACCAAATTCTCCACAAGCACGGCCGATATGAACATTCACCGCCTAAAAATGATGATTCAATGGACTGACCTAAAAACTACCACCAATTACCTTCTCTTATTACAGGTCTTCAATTATCGAAGTTGGTTGAGTTTTTTTTTTTTACATAAACCATTTTTTTTTTTTTTTAACATGTTGAGCTTTGACGTGACGGTTATGTTTAACTTGAAAAATCTGACTTTTTTCTCTTTTGTCCTTTTTTTTTGCATATAATATAATTATAAAGCAAAGTATTAAACATCTCTTTGCTAGTTTTTTGTTTGGTTCCTGTAGTTCTCCGGGGCTGTCCTTCCCATAGGAATTTCTTGCTGCCTCTTTGTTTTTTTTTCCACTTGCAGACTCCTGCTATTTTATGGCGGACTCTGCTGGTGGGCCCAGATCCTCTCAGGGAGTTTTGAAAACTTCTTTGAGTTGCTCCCAAACCCTACTATTCCGCTTTTTAATTAAGCTGCACTACTTAAGAAATGGGTTAACCCGATTGCTCTACTTATTTCTTTTTTTTCTTAATTTCTTTTTCCTTGTACTTTGATTTCTTTTTGATTCTCAGACTGGTGGTTCTGGCTCTTAGCAAATACTATTTATACTATGATAGAATTATTACCCTGGTTGGTCTATGGCTCCTATAAATGTTTTATCTTTAAATGTTCAGGGATTTAATATCCCACATAAACGCACTAAAGCTTTATGATCCTTTTCATCTAAAAAAGCTCACATTATATGCTTACAGGAGACCCATTTCACAGATAAAGCTCAACCAAGATTTCTCTCGCCCTCATATCCACAATTTTATACTGCCTCCGCTGCAGTTAAACAGCGGGGTATGTTTATTGATTTCCATTGTTCCACTCCATTTAATCTTATAACAGAAGTGATAGATCCAAAGGGTCGATATTTACTATTAACAGGTTATATTTCTGATAACCCTATTACTATTGTATCCTACTATGCTCCCAACAAACACCCAATGGCGTTCCTATCTCACCTTTTTCAAGTCGTAGAGACTCATAAATTTGGAACAGTTGTCAAATGTGTGGATTCTAATGCAATAGTCTTCCTGTTTTTAGATAAATCTCCTCCTGGGCCTACAACGGGCACAACAAACCTTACTTTTCAATGCTTACTCACTTCTCATAGTTTGGTCGAAACTTGGTGCGAAATGAATCCTACTGATAGACGATTTACTCATTACTCCTTCCCGCATAAATCATTTTCACGGATTGATCATATCCTTATCCCCTCTAGCATGTTGCCAGAAATCATCTCAGCTAGAATTATACCCTTCCCATGGACTGATCATTGTGCAGTATTCACTAATATAATTTCTACGCTCCCTAGATCTCATGACACAACTTGGTGCATGAAAGATTCTATTTTGACTCATCCATCTCTTAGTAAAGAGATTGAGAAATCAATCTCTGACTATTTTATAGATAATGACACAAAAGACATCTCTGCCCTCACACTATGGGAGGCCCATAAACCTGTCAGAGGTAGAATGATACAACAAGCTACTAAACTCAAAAGAGAACGCAAACTATTGTTTTCAAAACTGGAAACAATCTTTATCTTTAATGACTGTCATCAGGCCTTCCAATCTTGTCCAACGGCTAATAATAATTCTAAACTTGAAAAAGCTCGACTGGATTTAGATCTTTTTTTGACTGATTCAGCCGATAAATCTTTACGCAAACGACAACATACTTTGTATCTTAAGGCTAATAAACCGGATACACCTATGGCTAAAAGCCTGAAAATCACACAACACAAAAAGAAACCTATCTGGATTGAAAATATCCAGAGAAGCGTACACTAGTAATCCGGTCAAGATTCTAGAGGTTTTTCATACTAATTAGGCTAAACTATATTCCTATGCTCCAACATTTGATAAGTCTTAATGGACATTCATTTAGAACAGAGACACTCACATCTATTATAGCTATGATTCCCAAACCACATTCTGACTCTTCTTCTTGGTCTAATTATCGCCCTATATCGCTTCTTAACTTAGATATTAAACTATTAGCAAAAATCCTGGCTACTAGATTGAATACTATTATTGTTCATATAATCCATAAAGACCAAACAGGCTTTATTCCGAAACGTCAGGCGGGCGACAATATAAGACGAGCACTCTTACTCATTCATGCAGCTAAAAACAAGACATATCCCAACCTGCCTGGTTTCATTAGATATAAAAAAGGCATTCGACTCTGTCACTTGGCCATATATGGAATATGTACTACAAAAATGGTGTTTTGGTAACCATTTTCTAACCTGGGTCTCCTCACTATACAACAATCCGAGCGCATATATCAAATACTCTGGTTATAAATCTACAATGTTCGACATAAATAGAGGCACTAGACAAGGTTATCCCCTTTCCCCATTACTTTTTGCCTTATTAATAGAACCCCTAGCACAACTAATTAGAACAAACCCAGATATCAAAAGGTATCGAAGGTATTGGGTGGTCACCAGCACAAGATATGCCTCTTTGCTGATATTCTTGTTTTCCTGTCTCATCCTCATATATCTACCCCAAATCTACTTAACTTATTGCATAATTTCGCTCATATTTCTGGACTTTATATTAATCCCTCTAAATCGAATGCCTTAAACATTTCTTTATCACAATCTGAACTTCAACATACAAAAACTGGTACAAGAGAATATGAAAACACTGCGCTCCAATAGCAAAAATAAAATATATGTGAGCCAGCAGCTGCATACATAGTGACAAACAATAACTGGTAAATGGGAAAAAAATGCAGCGCTAAGAAGTATTAGGAGGTTAGGGTGTAGTGAAACAATTAGGAGATGCTGTACTGAACAGTAAAGCATATGTGCAAAAACCATAAGTGAAATTAAATGAACAAACACAGTATAAAGTGTCCACATATGGTAAATGGATGATTTGGTATGGACCAAAAAATGATGTGAAACTAGAAAATAAAGTCAATGGTGCACGGTGTGGATCTGTGACTGTGAGTCAACAACGGGGTACAGAACTTCCATAGCTGTAAACCAACATCTCGATATGGGGCATCAGAATGAAAACATCAGGAAGTAAGATAAGATGGGTACTCTTACCAGATGACGTGGACTCCACTGTCATATGACATGGAGTCAATGGTGCATGGAGCCAAACCTAGGCTGGAAAACGATATCCGGAACTGTGGAACCTCTGTCTCACTTCGACTTCTCTGGTGGGGTGAAGAAACATCAGGAAGGGCCGCCAACTGGATATCAGTCAATAGACCTCAAGGACAGATTTGATCTAGACCCAGTGATGGAAGTAGGGCTACTGGAAGGCAGTTTCTTGCATCGGGATAATATGCAAATGAAAAATAAAAAGCTTCTGCATAGTGCAGGTAAACCAGGGATTTTTATTTCTAAAAATACCATACAAAAAATGTATAAAACTGATCACAATTAAAATAAAATCTAAGCAGCGTAAGGAAGGGGAGATCGACCGACGCGTTTCAACTTCCCCTGTTGAAGACCCCCCTTGGTTGAAACGCGTCGGGCGATCTCCCCTTCCTTACGCTGCTTAGATTTTATTTTAATTGTGATCACTTTTATACATTTTTTGTATGGTATTTTTAGAAATAAAAATCCCTGGTTTACCTGCACTATGCAGAAGCTTTTTATTTTTTATTTGCATATTATCCCGATGCAAGAAACTGCCTTCCAGTAGCCCTACTTCCATCACGGGGTCTAGATCAAATCTGTCCCCGGCTTCTCCTTGGAACACATCCTTGAGGTCTATTGGCTGATATCCAGTTGGCGGCCCTTCCTGATGTTTCTTTACCCCACCAGAGAAGTCGAGAAGTGAAACAGAGGTTCCACCGTTCCGGATATCGTTTTCCAGCCTAGGTTTGGCTCCATGCACCATTGACTCATGTCATATGACAGTGGAGTCCACGTCATCTGGTAAGAGTACCCATCTTATCTTACTTCCTGATGTTTTCATTCTGATGCCCCATATTGAGATGTTGGTTTACAGCTACGGAAGTTCTGTACCCCGTTATGTTGACTCACAGTCACAGATCCACACCGTGCACCATTGACTTTATTTTCTAGTTTCACATCATTTTTTGGTCCATACCAAATCATCCATTTACCATATGTGGACACTTTATACTGTGTTTGTTCATTTCATTTCACTTATGGTTTTTGCACATATGCTTTACTGTTCAGTACAGCATCTCTTACTTAATTGTTTCACTACACCCTAACTCCCTAATACTTCTTAGCGCTGCATTTTTTTCCCATTTACCAACATACAAAAACTGCCTTACCTTTTACTTGGGTTTCAAAACAATTACCCTATTTAGGGGTACAACTCACCATCTCTCTAAGATCTGTTTGCGGCTAACTATCTGCCTCTCCTGAAACGAACATCAGGTTGTATGAAGCAATGGGCCTCTCTTCCACTTTCATGGATTGGTAAAATCATTGCTATAAAGATGTCAATATTGCCAAAATTCTTATATCTATTTAGAGTGCTACCTATAACTTTACTATCTTTTTTTATAAGACTTACTCAACGAAGAGTCCTATCGTTCATTTGAGGTACTACTAAACCTTGTATACCCAAATCTACACTTTACCTCAATAAATTAGGAGGTGGTTTAGGATTACCCAATTTTCTATCTTACTATAATGCTGCTCAAATGGCACTTCTCTCCAAATACCATGCTACAATCGAAACACCCCTATGGGTGGCTATTGAAGCAGTAGATACTGACCCTATATCCGTTGCCAACATGTTATGGCTTCGTCCGGTTGATAGATCAAGCATATCCAATTCCATAACTAAACACACCTTAGCTATCTGGGATAAATTCAAAAATTCGCAAAATCTCCAATCCTCGCATAATCCTCTACTTTTATTCCTTGGTAATCCAGCTTTCTATCCTGCATGGAAATTTCCAAGCTCATTTTCCATATGGTCCTCTATGAATCTGAATCGCTTATACAAATTAACTTCAGCTACCACAATCCATTCCTTTCCTGTTTTGTGTGAAACCTTTGATATTCTGAGAAATGAAATCTTCCGTTATCTACAAATTAAAATTTTTTATGAACCACTCCTTAATACAGGATCATCACTTAATCAAATGACTCAATTTGAACGAATTTGTATAAGCGACCCACACATCAGAGGACTGATTTCATTATTATATCAACAACTCAATGGTAATTCTGATGAAAATTCACCCTCATATACTGCTAAATGGGTAAATGATATTAATCGGGTGTTTGATACTAACGATTGTTCGAGCATATGGTTAGCCACTAAAACTTCTTCTCCAAATTGTTATGCTATAGAAACGAATTACAAAGTTCTTACACGGTGGTACCTAGTACCAGCTAGACTAGCAAAATTTGTTCCTACATACTCACCTAATTGCTTCAGAGGACGCGATTCACCAGGAACTCATTTTCATATATGGTGGCAATGCCCGATAGCCCAGGAATTCTGGAAAAACATATTTTTGATGGCCTCTAAAGCCCTTGAAATTTCTATTCTTCCAGATCCTGCTATAGCACTTTTAAATCTCAAGCCCAATACACTTTCTTACACTCAATTCCAATTACTCATTCAAATTACTACTTCAGCCAAACAAACAATTGCCAAAGGGTGGAAGTCTAAATCCCTAATCTTGGCTGAAGCAAAACATAGAATCAACAGAGCACTTATATTTGCTAAGATGACAGCTATAGCTGATAACAAGATCAATAAATTTCGTAAGATTTGGCAACCATGGGTTGAACACTACTACCCTAATGACTTTGACCAATCTTTGTTATTACCACACTAGTTTGGATAAATAATATAATAATTAATTGCGTAATTCATGAGCCAGACCACCACCACCTACACTCCCCTCTCCTTCCTTTTTGATTTATTTTTATTATTATTCTTTATAAGATATACATCCTATTTCTGAAAAATGTCATTTTTACTATTTGTCTAATTATTAACTTTCTCTTTCATTATCACATTAATGTACTTGTAAAATTTGTAAAATTTTCATAATAATAAGATAAGTTCATATCCCTACTATGACACTAACTATATTGATTGCATACTATGTACTCATTCTTTACATTTTTATATTTTATTTCTTTATTTAAATTATTTTTTTTTATTTATGAAAAATTCAATAAACATATTTACCGTATATACTCGAGTATAAGTCGAATTTTTCAGTACTTTTTTTGTGCTGAAAGTGCCCCCCTCGACTTATACTCGAGTCAAGCACTTTTCTGCAGCAAAAAATTTCATTTTCCGAATAGACTTTGGGGCCCCGTACCTCAGGGCCACTTGGTGCTAGAAACCCCAAATTTGGTATGCAAACCCAGTGGATCTAGTACTACAACATATCCAAAGCGGAAGTTCCTAGCACTAAGTGCCCCCGAGATACGGGGCCCCAAAATCGGTTCGGAAAATGTCATTCTCTGCTGCAGAAAAGTGCTTGACATTTTCTGAACCGACTTTGGGGCCCCATATCTCAGGGCCACTTGGTGCTAGGAACCCCAAATTTGGTATGCAAACCCAGGAACTGGTACCATAACATATCCAAAGCTGGGGTTCCTAGCACCAAGTGGCCCTGAGATACGGGGCCCCAAAACTGGTTCAGAAAATGTCATTTTCTGCTGCAGAAAAGTGCTTGACATTTTCTGAACTGATATTTGGGGCCCTATATCTCGGGGCCACTTAGTGCTAGAAACCCCAGCTTTGGAAATTTTATGGTGCTAGTTCCACTGGGTTTGCACACCAAATTTGGGGTTCTTAGTACTAACTGGCCCCAAGATACGGGGCCCCAAATTCGGTAAACTGTGTCTATCTGCAGCAATGTCATTTCGGGACCCTTGGGGTTCAGAGACCCCAAATTTTGGCTGCAGCTAGGGGGCATCTAGGAACCCTTAACTACTGAGTTTGAAGTTCAGGGGACCTATGGCTGCAAATGGGCACAGTGAGGCATGCAAATGGGCACAGTAATGCTGCAAATGGGCATTGTTGACCCTCTTTTCCACTTACAGTAGCTGTGAATTTCTCACCCTCGTCTTATACTCGGGTCAATAAGTTTTTCCCATTTTTTTGTGGTAAATTAGGGCCTCGACTTATACTCGGAACGACTTCTACTCGAGTATATACGGTAACAAGAAAATATGACTGATCATGCCAAAAAAAACAGTTTTTTATTTCGGAATAGCAATCACATGAAGCCATTTATTATCACATAGTTTTTTGGATCCTTTTTAAATCATAATAACATAAATCACCCAAATGGCCCTGATAATATCCTGGAATATTTGGCCTTGGTACAGACACAGAAGGTGGCATACAGGTTAAAAAAATTAAAAGGTTAATTTCCCACATTTGTGGCTTTTAAAATCACAATTAGTGTCTGTGTATAAATAGTCAATGAGTTTGTTAGCTTTCTCATGGATGCACTAAGCAGGCTAGACACGGAGCCATGAGGAGGTATAAAAGAACAGTCAAAAGACCTGCGTAACAAGGTAATGAAACTTTACAAAGATGGAGAAGGATATAAAAAGATATCCAAAGGCTTGACTATGCCAATCAGTACTGTTTTAACTTAAGAAGTGGAAAATGAGGGGCTCTTTTGATACCAAGCCAAGGTCAGGTAGACCAAGAAAGATTTCAGCCACAACAGGTGGAAGAATTGCTCAGGATACAAAGAAAAACCCACAGATAACCCCTGGAGAAATACAGGCTGCTCTCCAAAAAGACAGTGTAGTTGTTTTTAAGGAGCACAATTCAACAATACTTGACAAAAAATAGCTGCATGGTTGAGATGCCAGAAGGAAGCCTTTACTGCACCAATGCCACAAAAAGGCCAATGAGGCATGTCAAGGTGTTGTTGGGCATATTGTAACCAGACTTTTTTGTGGAACTTGCACAGTAAAGGCTTCTTTCTGGCAACTTGACCATGCAGCTCTTTTGTTTAAAGTGGAGTTCCACCCAAAAATGGAACTTCTGCTTTAAGCACTCCTCGCCCCCTTACATGCCACATTTGGCATGTCATTTTTTTGGGGGGGGGGAGTGGGGGCTTCGTTAGGAGGGGGACTTCTTGTCCCAATTCCTCCTTCCGCCCAGGGACCGCCAAGGCGACTCCTCCTTTCGCCTTAGGCAGCCCCTCCCTCTAAGCGATCTCCTGGGACACGTGACAGGTCCCAGGAGATCGCTTGTCCACTCCGGGAGCGCAGTGCGACTCTCGCATGCGCCGTACGTGCCCAGCCGTGAAGCCCAGAGTGCCAAGAGTGGCAATGGAGGCGCCGGCGGAGAGGAGGGGGAGAGGAGCGACGCTCCGTTCGGCCGCATCGCTGGACCGTGGAACAGGTAAGTGTCTGTTTATTAAAAGTCAGCAACTACACTTTTTGTAGCTGCTGACTTTTAATAAACATAAAAAGCCTGGAACTCCGCTTTAAGTATCATCATATTGTGCTCCTTAAAAACAAACCATACCATCTTTTTCCAGAGCAGCATGAATTTTTCCTGAGGTTACCTGTGGGTTTTTCTTTGTATCCCCTAAAAATTCCTGTGGCAGTTGTGGCTGAAATTTTTCTTGATCTACCTGACCTTGGCTTGGTATCAAGAGATCCCCAAATTTTCCACTTCTTAAGTGATTGAACCGTACTGACTGGCATATTCAAGGCTTTGGATATCTTTTTATATCCTTTTCCATCAAGTTTCATTACCTTGTTACACAGGTCTTTTGACTGTTCGTTTCTACCTCCCCATGGCTCAGTATCTAGCCTGCTTAGTGCATTCATGTGAGAGCTAACAAACTCATTGACTATTTATACACAGACACTTATTGTGATTTAAAAAGCCACAAATGTGGGAAATACACCTTTAATTGCCATTGTAACCTGTGTATGCCACCTTTTGTACCAAGGCCAACATTCCAAGGTATGTAAACGTTTGATCAGGGCCATTTGGGTGATTTCTGTTATCATTACGATTTAAAAAGGATCAAAAAAACTATGTGATAATAAATGGCTTCATGTGATTGCTTTTCTTAAATAAAGACAGTTATTTGGCATGATCAGTTATATCTTCAATATTAATGCCAAAATTTCACAACTTCTGCCAGGGTATGCAAACTTTTGAGCACAACTGTATATACTGGAATTTACGCAGCTATAGATGCTATACTGTAATGGTGGCGATCAGAGATTTATAGTGGGACTGTGATAGGGTGATGGACAATCTGGAGCCAACAGACGCTGGCTGGGAAGGTCACTAACTGACACTGACATCACTAATGACACTAATACAGTGATCAGTGATAATACTGTACACTGAAACTGGCTGGGATGGGGTTAACATCTAGGGGCAATCAAGGGGTTAACTGTGTGCACCGGGGACCCTCGGAGGAGGATTGGGACTGCTCTGTGCAAAACCATTACATAGAGCAGGTAAGTATAACATGTTTATTATTTAAAAAATAAAATAAAAAGCAAAGCTTGGTTTCCTGGGGAGGGGATGACGTGAGGCATCTGTCGGGAGGGGAGGAGCTGGCGGCGTGTCAGTGAATCGGCGTCTCTGCGGCTCCGACAGCAGGGCGAGCAGCCACGAGGACCGGGGAAACGAAGAGCGTGGTGTCCTGCATCTGAACCATGCGTATGGAGCCCCGATCCCGATGAGAACCGGGTTGCAGCGGCACGGCCCTGGAAGATAGGGAGACGGCTGTGCTCTCCCCGGATGACTCCTGCGCGCTCCTCTCTGCCCCCCCGTTCCTTCCTCGGTACCCGATGGTGAGATGGTAGTGGGAAGGAGAGGTTCCAACTAATCCCACGTCACTCACCTCACCTCTCAGGTCGAGAACCCCCTAAACCTGCAGAGCCCCAAAGATGGTCCCCACAATGGAAAGCAAAAGCAACTGGCAGTAGGAACGCCTTTCTCAGAGCAAGGATACACAGATGGTCGTGATCTGGTAAGAGATATGCCTCCTCTTGGGCTCCAGAGGTAAGAAAATATTAGAAATTGATGCTTGGAAAGGAAGATATACTGCCAGAGTGGAGTACCAAGGTACGACAGTAGCTGAATTATATAAAAGGTGATACTGTATATAACTAAAAATTGAGGTGTTGAACATTGTATGAACAGAGATTGCGTGCTAATTGTCGACATCTGTTGTATTCATTACTCCGGCCGTTATACACCACGGAGAGTTAAACCACATGATGCTCTATAAAACACTGTGAACTCTGCTGTCTCCGCTGGAGCTAAAACTTATTGCAAATTGAAAGCAAAACAGCACCTGTGAAAACCATTTATTGTGTATTTATAATAGGGAAGAGTAACAGGTCACCATCTCGACTGATGTACCTTAACACACCTGCGCCATACGGTGATATCTTCCCCATGATAACTGGAAAGCAATACTCTAGAAAATCTTGAAGTGGTAATTGTTGGGCCATACAGAAGGGACAATATATATTGGAGTAAAGAATTCATAGATGCTTGGATAGCCCCCAGGGACAGTGGACATTTACAGGGGAGGTCATAAGTGGCACTAAGGCAATACCTGGATACAAGTACAAATATTCTAAATATATATTATATACCCCTGGACAGTGCCATAAAATTTCTGACTAACAAGCACTAGTTCCAAGTACTGTTGGCCTATTAAAGGGGAATTGGCTATACTGAGTTATGATGGGATAGAATAAGAGGACCCAAATTACTGACTACAATTTTCAACACCAGGGCTGTCTGATACTTCTGTACTCTTAGTACTGTTGCAGTACTTCTACCATAAATCGGGACATTCAATTTCTTTAAGGGCATAACATCAGGAAGCTAGGACGCACATAAATGTTTCAAAAATACTTGGATGAATACCGACCGCACTATAGCATTCGAAACTGTTTATCATTATTGTCTTTCTGTCCTTTGCAAATAGGTGAAACAATAGACATAGCCTGCCTGCATAGGGTTAAACTTGTTTAGTCTAACTCCTCAATAAAGTCGTGCAACGCCACGAAATATCCGCATAAGAGGGGTAGTACATGTTCTGTTTGGCATGGTTTTCCTTTTCTCTCAGTATTTTGGGCATACCTAAGTTTAAGCACACTGGAGGGGGGAAACAAGGCCTTTAGAACAGTCTACCCCTAAAAGAGCGTGAAATAAAACTAGGTGGAAGTGGGGAACATCAGTCCCCCTACAGTAGCTCTGAGATAGAGAATAGGCTTTTCAACCCGCCTCCATCCGAATAAAGTTTGGTAGCTAAAGTAGCTGGGGTCTGGAGGGGAAAATACAAATATTGAAAAGTCACTTACAAGTACATAAAAATTATCTCAACACAGGAGCATTGTAGGTTATTTGCATTGATAGTGTAAGCGTTCAATCCCACCTATAGAACTCCCTGGGATAAATAATGAGCAGAAATACAACTAAAGCAGGGAAAGGGGGTCCATCGAAAACATCAAAGGACAACCTCTCCGGAAGTATAAGTGGGAGCTCAATTAAACAATACTTAGCCACGGGGGGGAGCCCAGGGGGCGTGCACCAAAAAGCTCAAACATCTACTGCTCTCTATAAGAGAAAAAAAAGGTCAGAACGAAAAGAAGGAACAGACTCCCAATCAATCAAGAGAGTCCTCATTAATTGAAAATACACACGAGATATCTAGAATGACGGAACCCAGACAGGACCTAGAACTCCCCATAAAAAACGAAATCGCGGAGATGTTTAAAGAACTCGAAGCATTGATTAAAACCAAAATAAGTATGTTGAGGACAGACCTAGGAAACCTTCTGGCCAGAGTCGAAAGGGCAGAGGATATAATGGAGCAACAAGAGCGAGAAATCTCTGACCTAAAAGAACAAATTAAAACAACGCAACAAAACCAGATAAAAATATGCTATAGAATAGAGGACCAGGAGAACAGAAGTCGCAGACAGAACCTGAGAATCCGAGGAGTCCCGGAAAAAAGGGGGGGAAGATCTGAGGAAAATGGTAGCAGACATTTTCTCCCCACTCTTGGAGTTGAGAGGAGAGGACTTTCCAAAAATTGAACGGGTGCACCGAATAGGCAGGCTTGATAATAGCCGAACAGAAAGAAGTTGCGATATAATTGTGAGGTTTAGATTTTACACAGACAAAGAGAAAATATGGATAAAATTGAGGGGGCAAACCCCACTCCAACACGAAGACTCCAGGATCCAAGTATTTGCAGATCTAGCCAAAGACACATTATCGAGAAGACGCCTGCTGAAACCTCTCCTAGAACAAATGATAAACCAAAACATAAAGTACTCATGGGGATTTCCGGCCTGCCTAATCGGCAGTAAAGATGGCAGAACTGCCAGGCTAAGATTCCCTGATGAGCTGGAAGAATTCTGCAGGAAATTAGGTCTACAGGTGCCAACGACGTTGGATTGGTCCAACGAAAGATGGATAGACCTGGGAATAGGGGTGGTGTGAGTGGAGGGGGGGGGGGGGGGAATGGAGGAGGGCAGGAGGGAGGGAGAAAAATTTATGCAAAGTAAAGAATAAAGCTAGAATGCAGTAAGGGGATGACTATAGCATCTGGCTGCCGAGGCAGTGATGGCTGAATAGCTGGCACGCCAACAGTTCCACATTTAGAGGTGGAGACCAATGGTGGGTTACGATACACGGGATCCACGTTGGTCTAAGGGTCTAGAGATGACCAGAAAGGGGAGGGGGCGGATATGGGGGAGAGGGAGGAATAAGGGGAGGGGTTCTAGTATAACCTGTATAATTAAAATATGGGGTATCTCTCCAAGGTCTAAGATAGGCGTGGAGGTAGAAAAATGACACTAAATACAATAAAATGTATAACGTATAATGTCAAAGGTCTAAACATGGCTAACAAAAGAAGAAGTATTTTTAATGAGCTTAGACTGCTTGGACCAGAGATGGTATTCCTCTAGGAAACACATATCTCACATCAATCAAGACTAAGATTAATTTTCAGGGGAGTACCCGATCTGGTACCAAGGAGATACTATCTCAAGTAGAACACAGGGTGTTGCCACCGGATTCGCAAAAAGAACTAGGTTTGTACTGGAAGAGAGACTAGTTGATCCAGAAGGTAGATACATATTTCTGAGAGGTAGATTATATGAAAAAGAATATACATTGGCTAATATTTATGCACCAAACAAGAACCCGATAGAGTATGTTGCTAAAACTTTGGAGAAATTAACGAAGTTTAGACAAGGGCATTTGATATTAATGGGGGATCTCAACTTCTACATGGACCCGGGTTTGGATAGTACGGCTCGGGCACAGGTGAAGAACAGTGTCTAATTAAGATGAAGCAAAAGCGCGCCAGCCTACAGCTGGTAGACATATGGAGAGTGCAACATCCAAGGGGAAGATTACTTGTTCTATTCACCTGTGCACGAGTCGTACTCCTGGATCGATTATGGATTGATAGATCATAGAGAAATCGAGAGGGTGGTAGACTCCTGGATAGGAAATATAACTTATTCAGACCACGCACCATTGACCATAGAAATGAAAATAGGTAAAAAGAGTAGACCCCCAGGGCAGTGGCGCTTAAATGAAGAGTTGATAAGCGGGGGCGAAGGGTTCAATAGAATCAGTAAAGAACTGAGAGACTATTTTATGAGCAACGACACGGGAGAAGTATCTGGGTCTACCTTGTGGCAGGCCCATAAAGTTTATATCAGAGGGATATTAATCGAGATAGGGACAAGGAAGAAGAAAGAGATGTGAGAAAACTCAAAAATTAATAGAGGAACTGGCCAGCCTAGAACAGAAACACAAGGCACAAATAGGACAACTTTCCCAAGTGCTATACAAACACATAGTCATTAAAAGGGCAGAGTTAAAAACTTTAATGGAACAAGAAGTAAGAGCAAAACATAGTAAGATTTTAGGAGACAGGTAGCGTTGGGCCAATAAATCAGGTAAACTCTTAGCGAATATAGTGCAAAAGCGGAAAGCGAGGAATTTTATAGAAAAAATCCAGACTAAAAACGACCATATAAAGTATTCTTCTAAAGAAGTAGAGGATGTTTTCAAAAACTATTATCAGGAGCTATACTCAGTTCGCAAACAGGACACCTTGCTTTATAATATGAGAGAGAGAGAAATAATAAATATTTAGAGAAGGCAAAACTACCCAAGATCTCAGTAGTGGAAAGAGAGGGAATGGAAGCTCCAATAACCGAAGAAGAAATAAGAAAAGCAATAGCAGGAATGGCACCCGGGAAAAGTCCAGGCCCGGACGAATTTACACTAACCTATTATAGGAAATTTAAAGAAATATTGATTCCTAGGTTGTGCCAGTATTTTAATGGGATGGGAGAGGATTACGATATGAGCCAGGAGGCCTTAAAGGCTTCTATCACGGTTATTTTGAAGGAGGGAAAAGAAAAAACACTCTGCTCAAGTTATCGCCCCATCTCCCTTCTCAATACTGACACAAAACTCTACGCAAAAATACTGGCTGAGAGGTTAAATGGATCTATGAACGCCCTGGTCAGTCCAGACCAGGTGGGTTTTGTCACTAAAAGGGAAGGGAAGGACAACGGGGTCAGGACATTACTCCTGTTACAAAAAATGAAGGCGAGTGGACCCCCAGGTCTACTACTGTCGATTGATGCCGAAAAGGCCTTCGACAGGGTAGACTGGGGGTTCATGCTCCAGACCTTGGAGACCATGGGTCTTGGTCCCAAACTGTATCAGAGGATTAAAACTTTGTACCACCACCCAACGGCAAACGGTGGGAGTGAATGGAGTCATGTCTCAGCCACTAGAAATGGGGAATGGTACGAGGCAGGGGTGTCCTCTGTCCCAGTTGCTCTTTGTCCTTACTATGGAGCCTCTCTTGGCAACAATACGTGCTGACCCGGATATTAGGGGCATTAAGATCGTAGAAGACGAACATAAAGTTGCAGCTTATGCCGACAATGTATTATTTTTCATCTCGGACCCTGAAATCACTATGCCCAAATTGGTCAAGGCCCTAAGGGAGTATGGGGAGCTGTCTAACTTTCAAATAAACATGACAAAATCGGAAATATTAAACATAAATTTAAAGAAAACAGAAATTGGGATACTAAAAAAAAATATATAGTTTTAGATGGACTAAAGAACGAACGTACCTAGGAATCAAGCTAGCCAACTCAACTAAAAAAAATATTCACAATAAATTATGTACCCCTGCTAGATATAATTAGAGCTGACTGTGAAAACTATGCAAAGAAAGCTATCTCATGGATCGGTCGCATTAATGTTATTAAAATGGTACTACTCCCTAAGATAACATACGTGTTCCAGATGATACCGCGACCACTACCCCTATACTATCTGAGAAAGTTAAAAAATATAATAATGAGCTTCATATGGAAAAATAAAAAACCGAGAGTCTCTTTCAGGATTTTAAAACAAAAGAAAACACATGGGGGCCTGGCTGTACCAGATGTTCAGAATTATTACAAGGCGGCATTAATGGCCAGACTAGTAGAATGGACAAAGAGAGTAAACGAAAAACGCTGGGTAAGAATAGAAGAATATCTTAGTAAAGCATCACTGGGAAGTTTGATTTGGAATCCCCCTCATACTAGAATTTTAGGAGAAAACACACACATAATAACACGGAATGCACTTAGAATTTGGGACGGGGTGTATAAGAAATTAAATGGAGACTATAATTCACCACTACTGGCACTTATAGATAACAATTTTTTCCCACCAAGATTAGAAACCATGGGAGGAAAAGAAGCACTTTGGGGAAAGACACAACTAAAACACATTACAAAGGAGGGTAAAATTATGACACTACAAGAAATTAGGAACGGGCGAGAGGCACGTGGATTGGATGAATGGCGGTATCTCCAGGTGTGCCACTTTGAGTAAGCTTCCAGTACCAATCAGGGAAGGGGACAATCTGACGGACTTTGAAAGGCTATGTGACACAGATGATCCGAGAAATATTGTCTCAAAAATTTACAAAGATCTGATGAAGATTGACCAGCTGGAGATGCCCCCATTTATAAGTAAATGGGAGAGGGAATTAGGCACAAAGAAAGGGGAAAACACAATTAAAAGAATTCTTAAAATGATTTGTAACTCAGCAGTCGACGTGCGGACAGCAGAAATGAACTACAAATGTATAAGTAGAAGTTACCTTACTCCAGAGATAACAAGTAAATATCAAAATAGGACGGCTCTTTGCTGGCGGGGTTGTAATGAAATTGGAACGATGGCGCACCTTTGGTGGACATGCCCTAAAATAAAACATTTTTGGAGTAAGATACTTGACCTAATAAAGAAAATAACAGGAATAGAAGTGCCAGGAGACCAATGGGAGGTCCTGTTTCATGGGGGTGCCGGAGACATTAAAAAATATAAGCAATCATTGGTTCCTCACCTCCTGAACGCCGCAAAGCGAACAATCCCCAAGAACTGGCAGAGGAAGGAGAGTCCTGAGATATGGGAATGGATAGGTGTAGTAGAAGAAACTTATTACCTGGAGACTAGGACAAGCTCGGAAGGGGAAGTGAGAAATGTGAGCTCAGTGGAGTGGGAACGCTGGGTGAAATTTAAAAAAACGTGGTGTAGCATTTAAGAATTAATGCCTGGAACAGAGTAGAGGAGAAGGGAAAATTAGACCTTGGAGAGATGGGAAGGGAGGGTGGGGGGGGAAGGGGGGGTAAATATTTAAGAAGGTAATGTTGTCGAATCAGCTATTGATAAACCGCCATAGACGATATAGGCTTGAGATTAGGCACGTTACATATCTGGCTTTAAAAGAATTTTTTTGATATGGCAAGAGTCACAATGATGAGACAAAAGAGAGCGGGCTGGAAGACAAATGAACTGCAAAGTCGATTTAATGCCCCTCTATAAAAGGTCGACAAAGTAACAAGAAAAAAAAAAAAAAAGCAAAGCTTTACAATCACTTTAAGGGGATATTATTGTCTAGAATAAAGCTAAAATCGATAACTTTATTGTTGTCATTTGTATAGTTCTTGCATTTCCACGATTTTATTGTTAAATAAAATTAATTTTATTTTTGACAAATGTATTTAGGTTATTCAGGCCTTTTCAGCCATGTTTAAAAGTTTATATTGTGTGTGGGATTTATTAATAATCATACATTTATATTTATGATCATCCCATGATCAGACTGAGAGTAACCAAAACTTGCAGTTTACTAAACAGGCGCAAAGTTAGAATCCAGCATGCAAAACAGACAGGAACGTGCCTAGGTTCATTACCCCTGAGACGACCGCTTTTGATGACCATCTCTGAATACATTCAAAATCCGGTACAATCTAAGACTTGCGTCCACTTTACCCTGACCAACCACCCACAATTCACCAAAAAAAAGGGAACAAGTGTTTTCATTAGGAGAGCTCCTCCGTAGTAGCCTGCCTTTTTTCTTAGCTTGGGTTTCTTTTTAGCAGTGGATTATCTAAAATGACCACAAGATGGCACTCTTGGCCATGACCAGAAAATATGTGAATCATCTGGAGATACAATTTAGGTTTTTGTTTGTTGAGTCTATTTTACTGTTTGGCTTAAATTAAGCCATTTCCTAAGAGCACTATAAGCATATCTGGGAACTTTGGAACTCCATGAGCCTAAGATTGCATTTAGTACACTATGGCCAACAGTTGGGATAATAGCCACATGGGTTTAGGAGGGTTTAATAACATTATTTATTTTTTAATTTATTTATTTATTGGTACTTATATAGCGCCATCAATTTAGGCAGCGCTTTTCATATACATTGACCATTCACATCGGTCCCTACCCTCAAGGAGCTTACAATCCAAGGTCCGTAACTCACATTCATATACTAGGGCCAATTTAGATAGAAGCCAATTAACCTACCAGCATGTCATATGTTTGGAGCACTGTGGTGAAACGGGAATGGGCCAATATATTCCAATGTTTTGACAGGCTAGCAGGTGATTAAGTTATAGTAATTTATTGCCATTGCCCTGACAATATATAGAAAATAAATGGAAATTGTGATAATACATGAACTACAATTGAGCAATTATGACAGTGCAGTGCCCGAGCAACAAATGATTAGTCATGGCAATATATTGAAAACAAACAGATTACTCAGGAAGAAAACGTGCAACTGTTAAGAAAAAATGCAGTCAGGAAACAGGCAAGTGTTACAATATATGCATTTATATGCAAGAAATTCCAAATTGTAAAACAAATTAGTTTGACAATTTTAAGCAGTTTTAGGGCTACAGGGAGGGTAGTGTTACATAAAGGGTTAATAAAAGGGTATCAGAGCGTTATTGTGTTTGGGTTAAAGGTAGGTTTAGGCTGCTTTCTTACTGCTCTGTTGAAAAGAATTCATTAAAAATGCATATGCGTTTGGATGCATTTCCAGGGGGAAATGGTGACCTCCAGCAAGAAGAAACAGGAGCAATGATGGAGGCAATTTACAGCACACACTAGGTTTGGTAGCAGGATTACTAATATGAAATGTATGTTCATTTGATAAAGAACATTCATTGTTATAAAAACTGTCAAGTGTAAAATGAAGGTATAGTATTGCATTGTGCTAGCATATGTGTGTGCTACCGCATGTTAAGGTGCGTTGTGTTAAAGGCAGCCTGTTCATTTGAATAGGTTGCCTAATGCCGTGTACACACGAGTGCACTTTTTGACCGGACTGGTCCGACGGACCGATTCCGGCGGACAATACGACTGTGTGTGGGCTTTATCGGACCTGCAGCGGACTTTTTCGGTCAAAAATCTGACGGACTTTGGAAAATGTTTCAGATCTTTCCGACGGACTCGAGTCCGGTTGAAAAGTCCGCTCGTCTGTATGCTAGTCCGACGGACTAAAACCGACGATAGGGCAGCTATTGGCTACTGGCTATCAACTTCCTTATTTTAGTCCGGTCGTACGTCATCACGTACGAATCCGTCGGACTTTGGTGTGATCGTGTGTAGGCAAGTACGTTTGTTCGGAAAGTCCGTCGGAAGTCCACCAAAAGTCCGTCGGATAGACCGTCTGACCAGTCCGGTCGAAAAGTGCGCTCGTGTGTACGCTGCATAACACACCAAAAAGGTAGCATGTGCTTGTAGCATGTACCTGAAGCAATTCTGTAGAACAAATGGCATTGCATCACACCAACACATTTAACATGCTTTATTACAACGCAGTAGTGTGAAGGAGTCCTTACCAAGAGAGTTAGTGTTACATGGAAGTACAGTATAATGCCCCGTACACACGGTCGGATTTTCCGATGGACATTGTCCGATCGGAGCGTGTTGTCGGAAATTCCGACCGTGTGTGGGCGCCATCGGACATTTTCCATCGGATTTTCCGACACACAAAGTTGGACAGCAGGAGATAAAATTTTCCGACAACAAAATCCGATCGCGTCAATTCCGACCGTGTGTGGCCTGTTCCGACGCACAAAGTGCCACGCATGCTCAGAAGAAATTCCGACACGGGACAGCTCGTTCTGGTAAACTTAGCGTTCGCAATGGATACAGCACTTTCGTCACGCTGCAATGTAAAAAATGGTTTAATACAGCGCACTCTCTTCTTCTTTATAATGTGACAAGAATTAAGTAGTTTTGCTGCTCATATTCACACACACTTCTCACAAAGTTTTATTTGTGTTTTTTTAGTGGGATTCCCTCAATATATTGTTATTAGTTGTCACATCTGACAGTTTTATATTTTTTATGTTTTTTTTTTTGTTTGTTTTTAAGCCTTTTTTTTTCTTTAATGTTTGTATTTTTTCCAAGGCTGATCTTTGTTCAATGTTATTTTTATTTTTACTCCAGAATATTTTTGTGTGTGTTTTGTGTGGCAAGTTACCCCAACACCATTGATATCTTTTATTATTTAATCTCCATGAGATTTTTTGTTGTTGGTGTCCCTTGTTCATTTCACATTGTATATTAGAAATGTACCTGAATCCTCACAAACAAACCATCATTTTTGAAGTAAAACACATAGGAGAGTATAATTCAAAACAAAAATCCTTTATTAAGGGCTCAGAACCAAACAAAGAGGAAGGCAACACTGGATCAACAGGAGAAATTAGTGAAGCCTGGGACCCCCACGGCAGACATCAATTCTTAAACCTCAAAATTGGTGGCCTGAGGAGTCCATATGTAAGGGAGGGCAGTCTGGTCCGGGATTCACAGAGATCCGGATAGCAGCAGACGACATCAGTGTCCCCAGGCTGTGGTACCACAAGAGGCTGCATCTTTTGGCCGACCAGACTGGATCCAGGGTCCTCACTGTCTGGTCTTCCTTTCACACTTCCTTCCGGGCTGTGGCTGTGCAGTTGGAGATGTGGCAGGAGGAGGAGTAGGACCTGGAGGAGGAGTAGGACCTGCAGGAGGAGGAGGAGGACCATCCCAAAGCTGTGTGTGAGGTGTAATTTGGCCCCTCATACCTTTCGCCAGAGCCTCTGATATGAGGGCCTCACACATGGCTTTTTGGCCCTCCTCCATCCTCTGCATTTTATAGGCTATGAATGCAGCAATGTTCTCCTGCCTGGTGTGGGGTGCTCCCAGGACCTCTGTAGCCCTACAAAAAAATCTGATAGCAGCCTCCTCTAGGGTACTCCTCCTACTGCCACTTTCTGTTTCCAGGGGGGGTGGAGGGACCTGCAGATCAGCCAGCCGGCTCGGCCCGGCCACCTCCTGGCTGAGACTTCCCTGTGTATGAAAAAGGGACATTAGGGTTTTAGTTTTTGCATCATCAATCACAATCATAAATTAGTACTCCCAACTAACATCTAGTTAACATCATTGATTGGACAAGCAGAAATATTTAGAGGAATGCTATACCTGGCTCAATCTGGGCTCCTCCACATGTGGCCTGGAAGGCCCAGGTTGGGCGTCAGAAGCCTCAGCCGGGGGGGAAGGAAGTGTGGAAGGAAGACTGGAGAGTGATGACCTGGGTTCAGTCTGGCCTGCCAGAAAGTGCAGCCTGTCGTAGTACAACATCCTGGGGACATAGATGTCATCTGCTGCTCCGGATCTCTGTGAATCCAGGACTTTCTTGCGCTCCCTCAGATATGTGCTCCTCAGGCCACCAATGAAAATCTTTAAATAAGTGATGTCTGCCGTGGGGATCACCTGCTTCACAATTTCACACAATTGCTCCAGTGCTGCCTTCCTCTTTGCTTGGTTCTTGTAATGGGGGTGTTTAATCTCCCACAGACAGGGCAGCTCCCTTAGCATCTCTATGAAGACTGAAATGAAGTCCTGATCTTTCAGTACCATATCCATGTTCACTGCAAGACACAACACAAAACAAAGCCTAATTTCACACCAAACTCTCCTAATCTTGTTACAATATAGGCCTCAATCTATAGAAGCAGTATAGGCCCAAGTTTGTCTCTTACCTTCGTTCTTACGATCGCCGCGTTCAATGCTCCTTCCTCCGCTCACAGATCAAACGTAATACGCACGCGTGTTACGCTTTATATACACTGCGCATGCGTGTAACTCCGCCCGCCCCTGACGTTCTTTCTAGTGTATTCCCCGCCCCTTTTCGTTCGGCGCAGTGGGGGAAGAGCATGATGGCGGACATACAGCAGGTGCGGGCTAATTGTAGCAACGAGGAGGAGGAAAGGGCGGATCCAGGCACGTCCCGATCCAGAAGGAGACGTTTTAAGGCCACAAATATGTCGTTTGGGGAGATGTTGGAGATGGTCGACATCATGAGGAAGTCCGACTATGACGGAAAATATGGGCCTTACCCCCACCCCAACATCCGAAAGGCCAAAATCATTGGTAAAGTGGTCCGGAGTCTAGAGCGGAATTTCGGGGTACGAAGGTCTAAAGATCAGCTCAGGAAGCGGTGGTCGGACCTGAAGTTGAGAGAGCCAGAGCAGTACCGAAAGATCCGGAGAGTGCTGCAAAAAAGTAAGTAGTTGTGCTGTGTTCCTATTCTTTCTGTCTTTATTACGTTCGTTCTGCTCCATATGCTTTGATTAGTTGTAACGTTTCCAAAGGTCAACTTTAATGTTCATGGGCACATTATTCGTTCGTATCAAACATTTTTCTTTCGGCCTCTAGAACACCATTGTTTAGGCCATATGCATTTTCACACATTTTTGGGGGCCTACTTGGATGCCAAATATTTGTTTGTGTAGATGGGTTTGTTACTAGAATGAAATGCAAACTAGATTGTGTGTAAGGAGAGGACACTGAGCAGCTGTTTTCACATCTGGACACTGGAGCACTAGTGTGGGACCCCAGAACACCATTTTTATTAGGGGGGCCACACAGGTGCTCCAGTGTATACTATAGGGGGGTCTCCATCTGTGAAGCTTGTACCAAACAGGTAAAGTATTGCAGCTTGACAAAGGGCAATAAAAAATATACATCTTGGAACTCGGCTAAAATAGACAATTGTACCCCACTTCCAAGCAATGTTTCCTATTTCTATAGTTCTGCCATCAAATATCTGTGTGCTAAGTATACCATTTTTGTTTTACATAGGGGAGAAAAGACTCGGACACCCCTCATCCCAGGTTACCAGAGACCCCCCCTCTCTGGAAGAAGGGGAAATACCAACCCAAGAAGCTGAGCAGGAGGAAGAAGAAGACGTGGTGGAGATTGGCACCACAACAGGTGAGTGTCTGCGACCACAGACTCAGGTAAAAGAGATGGCTGGTGGCAGATTTTTGAGACCTTTTTTTTGTTCTTTATCTCTTTTTAGGTGATCGTAATGTGAGGGATCCAGAACGCTTTACATCTGAAAGTGCCCAGATACTGATAGGGGAGATCATGGGGTGTAATGCCGAACTGCAAAACATCCAGCAAAAAATCAATGATGTTATTAAAAAAAATAATAACATCATTGATGTTTTGGGGCGAATTTAAACCCCACAAAATCACCCGTTTTATCGTACCAAACTTTTTTCAATGTTTAGAAAAGCCAAATTTGGAGGATGCACACAGTGTGCCAACATGTGCTATCTGCCATCACGGGAGATCAATGGACGTGTTTTGGGGGGGCAAATTATAAAGTAGCGTTGAGGAAGGGCTTGCTCCACCCAAACACGTCCCTTGATCCCCCATGATGGCAGATAGCACATGTGGACATTTGTAAATTGGTGTGCATCTTCCAAATTTGGCTTTTCCAGGGGTGATTTCCCCCCATCTGAACGCTATATCAAACCCAGTTCCTAAATACTGATGTCTGATATAGCCTTCAGGTTTTACCTAATGTGAACTTTGTAAGTTCAAGTTTTTTGGCTTTCTTGTTGGTTTTACACAGGCCTGTTTTATCTGAAATGGATATTTTGATTTTTCATAATGCTACTGCAAACATTGTTATACAACAAACATGTTGGTTTGTTTTAAAAACCTTTGGTAAATGCGCATGTGATTGTGCAGGTATAAAAAAGTGCCTTACTCAAGAATGTGTGGATTATTGTCTCAACACTACAACACTTTTGGGGTGATGTAATTGTTGTTTTATGCACAAATGGGGGTTATTTCCTAAGGGCAAATCCTCTTTGCACTACAAGTGCAGGTTCAGTGCAGTTGCAAGTGCACTTGTAGTGAAATGTGTTTTTGCATTTAGGAAGTACCAGCCAACACTGTTTTTTATAAGGTTACCCAATCACGACATTTTCTGCACTCAACACATTTCTGTCAGGGTCAGCTAAAACAAACACAAGCAGTAAATGTCCACCAAGAATTTCTTTTGGTTGTTTTTTATTTGAAAAAGGTGTCACATATTGTCTGGCATATTGATAGCCCCCCTACCCGCAAAGAACTCCAGGTATCGTAACCGGACATCACGGGCATTCAGGGAGGGCAAGCCAGGACGGCCGCTTTCAAGTGCCGTCATTGTTGATGTATTTGGGATTCCGGCCTCAGGCCCAACTGAGCCAGCATAGTTGGCTGAATGTTTTCGTAGAAAATTATGGAGAACACAGCAGGCAAGTATTATATGGTTCAGTTTATACTCCGCCATATGGATGGGTGTCATAAATAATCGGAAACTGGCTGGCCAAGATTCCAAATGTGTTCACCACTCTTCGGGCTCTGGCCAGCCGGTAATTAAAAACCCTCTGTTCCGGGGTGAGGGTCCTCATCGGGAATGGCCGCATCAGGTGGTCCCCCAGCGCAAATGCTTCATCAGCAACGAACACAAATGGGAGACCTTCAACATTGTCCTCTGGAGGTGGCAAGTCCAAGCTGCCATTCTGGAGACGCCTGTAGAACTCCGTCTGGGCGATCACTCCACCATCGGACATCCGGCCATTCTTCCCCACGTCCACATACAAGAAGTCGTAATTAGCCGACACCACCGCCAACATCACTATACTATTAAACCCCTTGTAATTATAATAGTACAACCCCGAGTTGGGTGGTGGGACGATGTGGACGTGTTTCCCATCAATTGCCCCTCCGCAGTTAGGAAAGTCCCACCGCTGGGCAAAGTGGGAGGCCACAGTCTGCCATTCCTGTGGCGTGGAAGGAAACTGTTGAGGAAAAAACAATAAACATTACTATTTTTTCACAGAAACCTGGCAAGCAGATTCGACACAAACATTATGGGTCAACCTCCAGATAGCATTTATTAAGGGGAATTTAACAACAACAAAGTATAAGGTACACCTATCATATTCCCCCCCCCCCCCCTCTCATGGGCCATTTCTAACATTATAGGGGGGGGGGGAACTCTTGGACAGGTAACCCTCTTCACTTCACTTCATTGAGAGATGAATGCCTAAATACAGGGTATTACTTGGAACAGCCCCTCCTTAGTTACACTATTGGCAGCCCACTGGACAGGTAAGAAGTGTCATAATACAAAGATATAAATACACACTGTACACATTTGAGCACATTTGGACATTCTGCTATTACCTATCAAGATCATAATAGGATACAAGAACTTTAAACAGTACCACTGGAAAGTATACAGGCAGGCCCTTGCACTACATGCTTTGGGGAATTCATCCATAAATCTGAGCACTAAAGAGGTGGGTATAGTGTGTATGGGTTTGGCAAAGTCAGCAGATATATGATTGAGGATAGAGAATTGGGATCAGCTGACTTAGCAGTTGGGGGAGGGAGGGTTACAAAAAATTTGGGGACACCACAAAAAAAAAGCCTCTGGCCCTCTGCCTGAATTTAAATCAAAAATAACATTTCAAAACATTTTAGGGGGTGTTTGGGGTAAAGCACTACTATGGAGCTGATAAAATACATTGTTAAGTAACTACATGAGGTGAATATAGGGCAGGAGACACCATGCTGGGGAGGTTATTGAAGGGCAAATATGTATGAAGGACCTAAAATAATAATTACATAAAAATCCAGCATGCATGAGGACAAAGGGGACATTCACAGCATAATACAATCATGGTAATTAGGGAATGAGGAAAGAAATACAATATATTATCAAACATTCAATACAATAAAATGTGATATAAAAGGATAAAAATCTTACCTTCATATACTCCTTCTGTAGGACCTGTATGATGGCAGAACAGGTCTCTGGGATAATGATCCCCAGAGCCTGGGGGGAGATGCCTGTCGAGAACTTGAGGTCCTGCAGGCTTCTCCCTGTGGCCAAATACCGCAAGGTAGCGACCAACCTCTGCTCCGGAGTGATGGCTTGCCTCATGCAGGTATCCTGCCTGCTGATATAGGGGGTCAGCGAAGCCAACAAACAGTGAAATACGGAGTCCGTCATCCTGAGAAAGTTCCTGAAATCATCAGGATTATTCTCACGGATCTCACGGATCTCACGGAGCAAAGGCATATGACAGAACTGGTCACGCTGAAGCAACCAATTCTTGGTCCATGAACTCCTCCCCACCCTGTTCATGGACTGGACTTGTGTCAAGGTCAGGACCCCAACACCAAGCCCCCGCACAGCACGAACTCTACGAGGAGTACGCATACGCAACATGGCTAGAAAACGGTCGGCTGCTCAGAACGAAGTAACAGAACGCACTGAAGAACAGCAAGGCCTGTGAAGAGCGACCTGAAAAACAGCAACGAGCGGACAAGATCGCACAGAAAACTCCAATACGAACTGACTGCACGCACTGAAGAGCAGATACAAACCCACAAGCACAAACTGAACGGCAGAAAACGATCTGAAAGCCACGAGTCTGAAAAAGCGCGAATCGTCTCTCACCAAACTTTTACTAACACGAGATTAGCAAAAGGAGCCCAAAGGGTGCCTCGCTTGGTTCTGAACTGGCCTTTTCTAGTCTCGTCATACGTGCTTGACGTCACCGCGTTCTTGGCGATCAGAAATTCCGACAACTTTGTGCGACCGTGTGTAGGCAAAACAAAATTGAGCCAACATCCGTCGGAAAAAATCCGAGGATTTTGTTGTCGGAATGTCCGAACAAAGTCCGACCGTGTGTACGGGGCATAAGAGTTACAGGATAGATTGGTGTTGGGGTTACATAGAAGTATAGTACAAGGTTACAAGGGTTATGCTGCGTACACACGCTCGGAATTTCCGACAACAAAATGTTCGATGTGAGCCTGTTGTCGGAAATTCCGACCATGTGTAGGCTCCATCGGACATTTGTTGTTGGAATTTCCAACAACAAAAATTTGAGAGCTGGTTCTCAAATTTTCCAACAACAAAATCCGTTCTCATAAATTCCGAGCGTGTGTAGACAGTCCGACGCAAAAATTTCCACACATGCTCATAATCAAGCAGAAGAGCCGCACTGGCTATTGTGAATAATATAAAATTTAAACTCGCGCTGAATGGTGAAAAAAAACGTTGAAAAAGAAAACTAAAGCAGCTGCCACACACAAAGTGCTACTCACTAGAAATGTAAAATTATGGAAATGTGGCGTTCGCGAATGTTATTAAACATGTGCGACCCAGTGTAGATGAGTGCAGATGTGAATATACAAAGCAAAAAAAACATGTAAATAAAGTCCAAATAAAAGTGCTGAATGTTCAGATCCGCAATGGAAAAAAAAACTTTTGAAGTGCAATGGACCACAGACGCTCCAGGACTTTTCAGGTGCACCCCCACATGCTGTCTGGGGGTCACTTCAGGCTTATGTGATGGTATCCAGAGAAGCTCAGGAGTGGTGTTGTGTACATCAGATCAAAGGATTTCTTGCTGGAATTTCTCAGCAGAATCACCAGGCACCAAAAAGGATAAAAAAATGGAACCAATAGTGAAAAGTACCGTTTGAAAAGGGATTTATTCCATATAAAAATGGGTACTTACAAAATAGTTGATAAAAACAGGCATGTAAAGGGATTAGATATGAATCTGGACGCTGCTCACGGTGTACGTTCCAGAAACCAGGAAGTGTGTTCCAAGGAGCAGGAAATTACGTCAGTGCCATCGGAAATACGTCGACATGTTTCTCCAACCTACAGGGCGTTATCAAAAGGTCAGTCCGGCGTTGGCCATAAACTAATTAAGCATACACACGGCAGGACTTTTTTGGCAACAAACGCGAACGTAGTGATGTTTCAACGTACTGACGACACTTCAAAAAGAGGACGTTCAATTCCCCGGCGCCACCCTTTCGTCAACTTCTGCATTGTTGTCTGATCTTTTGCATTGGATCTGAGCATGCGTGTTTGTAGTTTATACAAATGTCCGATGGTTTTGTGTACAAACGATCGGACTTTGCTCCATCGGACTTTTGTTGCCGGAAAGTTTGTCCATTCGCATAGCCAACAAAAGTCCGATGAAAACCGAAAAAGTTTGTCCGATGGAGCATACACACGGTCGGATGTTGCCTTAAAACAGCTAATTTGCATGTTTGTTGTCATAAAGTCCGATCGTGTGTACGGGCCTTTAGAGTTACATGGAAAACTATTTTAAGGGTTTCAAGGTTTTTCTGTGATGCTTACAGGGAGGGCTACAGGTTCAAAGCAGGGTTATTGTTACAATGAACTAAAATAAAAAAAATCTAAATGAGCTTTCTGATACCCTTAACAACCAGATCATCCTTTGCCCTCTCAACCTTCCATTGGAAAATATGTCTTTCATGTGAACAGCTGCTGGGAGCAACGCTATTCTAACTGCAGACACCATGATAAATGAGTTGAGGAAGGGGGAAAACCAGCAATGGACCCCTAGGGTTATCTCACTGGTATTGCTGTCCTTCAGTATGGATATTGATGTAAATGGTCTGGTTCCTGGGCAAGCAGCTTCTCCATCCCAGATTATCTTCTCCATGGTCTCCTTGCTTTGTAAAGTAATGTAACAAAAATTGAAACTAAAGGGTTACACCACTGCTAGGAGGTCCAGATACGACTTTATTCCAATAAAAGTCAGGTATTGTTCCCTTGACATTTATTGGAATAAGGTTCTATCTGGACCTCCTAGCCGTGATGTGGCACATTGATAAATGATGCCATTGTGTTCTTCCCACTTGACCCTGTAATGTATGGATTACTATGTATTGTATAACAATGCAACACCCGATCTTGTAATACAATTGTGGATGACTGCCAACATGCTATGGGAGTGTCATTCAGCAAGTACTGCTCTGCCCAAATCTCATGTCAATGACTGCTTTTATATTCATTATTGTGGGTTTGGTTTTTACAAATGTGACTTTTATATGTCATAGTGTCCCTGGATTCTACTAGAAGATAAACGTTGCCAAGAAGATAATTATACCAATTCCTAGGTACACTAATGATAGAGAAGGCTTGGATGATTGCTGCGTTTGTACTTTCCTGTTATGTAAACTTTTTGGACTTTTTTCATTTTCTTAACCACTTGCCCACTGGACACTTAAACCCCCTTCCTAACCAGACCAATTTTCAGCTTTCGGTGCTCTCACACTTTTAATGACAATTACTCAGTCATGCAACATTGTACCCATATGAAATTTTTGTCTTTTCTTTTGGTGGTATTTGATCTCCACTGGGTTTTTTTTTGCGCTATAAATGAAAAAAAGACAGAACATTTTGTAAAAAAATGCATTTTCTTTGTTTCGGTTATAAAATTTTGCAAATTAGTAATTTTTCTTCATAAATTTTGGCCAAAATTCATACTGCTATATACAGTGCGGACAGAAAGTATTCAGACAGCCTTACATTTTTCAATCTTTGATATATTGCAGCCATTTGCTAAAATCATTTAAGTTCATTTTTTTTCCTCATTACACAGCGTTGGCCACATAGGGAGGCCCAGCATGCAGGGAGCACCGTCAGGCATTCTAGGGACATAAATTACACATTTAATTTCTTGACTACCTAGTACCCTGGAGACCCAGGACAATGGAAACACCCCAAAAATGACCCCATTTTGTAAAGCAAACACCCCAACGTATAATCTATGCGGCATAATGAGTCTTTTGAACATGTAATTTTTTTCCACAAGTTTTTGGAAAATGTGGAAAGAAAATGAAAACGTGTTTGTTTTTTTTTGCACAAAGATGTCTATTTATAACATACTTCTAACACATAACATGTACATAGCAAAAATTACACCCCAAAATATATTCTGCTACTCCTCCTGAGTATGGTGATACCACATGTGTGAAACTTTTACACAGCCTGGTCACATACAGAGGCCAAACATGCAGGGAGCACCTCCAGGTGTTCTAGGAGCATAATGTACACATCTAATTTGACTGCCTATTAAACTTTTGTGAGACGCTGATGGGCACTGTAGTGGCACTGATGGGCACTGTAGTGGCATGGATGAGAACTGATGTAGCATGAATGTGGCACGGATGAGCACTGATGTGGCATGGATGAGCACTGATGTGGCATGGATGAGCACTGATGTGGCATGGATGAATACTGATGTGGCATGGATGTGGCAGGGATGAGCATGGATGAGCACGGACGAGCCATGGATGGCCACGAATGAGCTATGGATGAGCACGGATGAGCATGGCTGGGCATAGATGGGAATGGGTGAGCCATGGATGAGCATGGCTGGGCATGGATGGGCATAGATGGGCATAGATGGGCATAGATGGGCATAGATGGGCATAGATGGGCATGGATGGACATGGATGGGCATGGCTGGGCATGGATGAGCATGGATGAGCATGGATGAAGCATGGATGGAGTATGGATGAGCATGGATGAGCATGGATGGTCATGGTTGAGCACGGCTGAAACATGGATGATCATGGCTGGAGCATAGATGGGCAGAGATTAGCGCTGTGGGCACTTCAGATCCAGCCCACAGCTCTCCTCTCCTCGCACACTGTACCGATCGGTGCGAGGAGAGGGGAGGGGCTGAACCGGACATGCTCCGGTCTGTTTACAAATGATTGCTCTGTCATTGGACGGGGCGATCACGTGGTAAAGGGCCGCTGTCATTTGCCCACTGGGTCCTACCGGAGACAGTTAATGGACACATTAAATATTGTATCCCATTGGACCATAAATGCTGTCTCCTAAATGTACTGGAGGAGGTCATTGAGAAGGAACATCCTAGGATAACTATAGGATGGGCCCTTTTTCATGCTCGTAGGTTAATCCTATTGCTATGGAAATCCCCCGATCTCCCTATGCACAAGTCTTGGGTGTCTTCTGTGGGTAACTCTTTGGTTTTAGAAAGCCATATCTTTATACGCAGGGGCTGTCCTGGCAAATTTTGAAAATTGTGGGGATTGTGGTTGAATACCCCTGGTCTCATCCCAGGGAAACTTGTAAACTAGAGATTGTTTATGTGTCCAAATAGACCATAAGGGACTAACTTATGTACAAATCAGATTACTTTGTGATTTTGACTCAATTCGGGTGGCTGGTGCCACGGCTGTGCTGTGTAGATATAGTCTTCGATATGGTTACGTGGGCACAAGTACCTATACTTGACAAGGTTAAAGTAAATATTGCCTTTGGCTCTATATGTTGATTCAGACTTATATATTGTCTTGTTTTGTACTGTTAAACTGTCTGTTTATTCCAATTAACATTTCCCTGATTTAAAAAAAAAAAAATTTGGTTAGACTAAGAGAGAGTGTTATAATCCCCTTCCGTTTACATTTTTTTGTCATGTATCCCCATTGGGGAGATTGACCTTCATTTACTGTCCCAAAATCAAAACAGGAAGTGATGAAAGAGTTTGTTGGCCTCACATATCAAAATAGGATAAATAAAATTTGTATCATCATCCAAATTTAGTTGAAATGGAAATTTGGGAATGAGGACTCCAGCTCCAAACTCACCAAGGTAAAGTGCAAGCGGACTATCTCGGTACAGATGAAAAAGGATATGTAGCAAAATACAACAAATATATATAAAAAAAACAAGATTTATATAGTAATCAAAATTGATACAAACAATGTTAAAATAAGCACAGATAACATGGAATTTCGACTAGTTTCGCGGGGAAACTGCTTCATCAGGAAATATGCACTTTACCTTGGTGAGTTTGGAGCTGGGGTCCTCACTCCCAAATTTCCATTTCAAAACAGGAAATGAGGTGAAATACCTGCGGGAATCTTTGAACTAGTACCCCATTAAAAGATTTCCCCTCTATTCCTATTCTGGTGACAACCCAAAATTTGGCATTTGCTTTCACTTACAGTGATAGAGGGAGAATCTCCTTAACGGGAGCACAGATAGCAATACAAACCTGACAGGGTTCTAATCCTCTCCTCTCTATCTAAAATGAAAAAGTTTGGCTTTTCACATTCAAAAAACGTGTTATTGAGGTTTACATGTGTTTCAACATAGAGTGTAGACATCAGTACAAATAATATCAATTACAATGTCACAGCTATGGCAATTACTTAGTCAATGATACAACCGAGAGCAAATATTGGCTCAATGTTTGTGCAATCTTCAAAGTTCAGTACATTTGGAACTTGCATGGAAAACACTTTACAAATAAGAAAGTTACAATTGAAAAAGACAAGTACAACTTTATTAGGTACATCTTTCTAGTACCCGGTTGGACCCCCTTTTGCCTTCAGAACTACCTTCATTCTTCGTGGGAAGATTCGACAAGATGTTGGAAACATTCCTCAAAGATTTTGGTCCATATTGACATGATAGTATCACACAGTTTCTGCAGATTTGTCAGATGCACATCTATGATGCGAATCTCTGGTTCCACCACATCCCAAAGGTGCTCTGTTGGATTGAGATCTGGTGACTGTGGAGGCCATTGGAGTACAGTGACCTCATTGTCATGTTCAAGAAACCAGTGGTGAGATGATCGGAGCTTTGTGACATGGTGCATTATCCTGCTGGAAGGAGCCATCAGAAGATGGGTACACTGTAGTCATAAAGGGATGGACATGTCAGCAAAAATACTCAGGTAGGCCGTGGCGTTTAAGTGTGCCAAGAAAATATCCCCTCCCACCAGTACACCAACAGCCAGAACCATTGATACAAGGCAGGCAGGATCTATGCGTTCATGTTGTTTACACCAAATTCTGACCCTACTATCCAATTGTCGCAGCTGAAATCGAGACGCTGTAGCCCATCTGCTTCAAGGGTTGATGTGTTGTGCATTCAGAGATGGTATTCTGCATACCTCAATTGTAATGAGTGGTTATTTGAGTTACTGTTGCTTTTCTATCATCTCAAACCAGTCTGCCCATTCTCCTCTGACCTCCGACACCAACAAGACATTTTCCTCCGCACAACTGCCACTCACTGGATATTTTCTCTTTTTCAGACCATTCTCTGTAAACTGGAGAGATGGTTGTGTGTGAAAATCCCAGTAGATCAGCAATTTTTGAAGTATTCAGGCAGCCCGTCTGGCACCAACAACCATGCCACGTTCAAAGTCACTTAAATCCCCTTTCTCCCCCATTCTGATGCTCGGTTTGAACTTCAGCAAGTTGTCTTCACCACATCTAGAGGCCTAAATGCATTGAGTTGCTGCCATGTGATTGGCTTATTAGAATTTTGCGTTACCAAGCAATTGAACAGGTGTACCTAATAAAAATGGCTGTGAGTATACAATTAATTTTTTATATGGAAGGTGGAAGGGGCGAAGTTCACCTCCCGTATCCACATCTCAAGCTTTGGTGGAGTTATCTGCATCCAGTTATGTGCAATCACCTTTGGAGCTGCGAATATAGTCTCATGCAAAAATATGGTCAAAAACCTGTCCATGTCACTGTCTGGAAATAACCCAAGCAAACAGGGCTTGGGGGTCATAGGAAAGGGTAGATCCCATGTGGTCATGAAGAAACCGAACCACCTGTGCCCACAAACATCTGTACAATAGGACAAGACAATAAAAGGTGAAAAAAGTGCCCAAGTTCTGCCCGCAAAGGAGGCACAGAGGACTGTCTGAGGGTTTGTAGCGAGAGACACACACTGGAGTCAGATAAGCTCTGTGTAAAATGTACATTTGAGTTAAACGATCAGAGATCCTGGGAGAGACTATTTTGTAATTATCAAGCATCTCCCCCCACTCATCTTCCTCCATTGAACCCAGGTCAGGTTCCCACCTAGTTTTGGCCCAATATATCAGTTTAGTTGCAGAAGGTATCTGTAGGGCATTATACAGTGTGAAGATCAACTTTGTGGGTTCTGAGCCTACTATCACCTCTGTTAAGTTCAATAGGGGAGTGTGGAAGGATTACTCCCAGGAACTGCGCGCTCACTGCGTGATGCAGCTGTAGATAACGAAAAAACATAGTTGAGAAGGGAAAACTTAGATTGCAATGTTGTAAAGGTTGCTGAGAACCGGTTGCTGAGAATATGCGTTCTAAGTATATGATACCCTTTAAGGCCCATAACACCGGGTCTAGGATCTGCAGTAGTTTCGGCAGGTGAGGGTTGTACCAGAGTAAGATAAGAAAAGAGCGGAACAGCAGCATGCAATGCGATAGGTGCAGGGCGTGCATGACGGTGGTAGCAGTGTGGGAAAGTGAGTGTTAAAATGGAGCCGAGGGGGAGGGACAGTAGGGGAGGGGGTTATATAAATAGGTTAACTCGTGGGGAGGGGTTATCAGAAAAGTGGAGGAAAGTTCTGAGCAGCATGGCCAGAGTGGAGCGTCTCATGACCCAACTGCGTGAGGAAGCGGCGGTGAGGGGTACGGCATGGTTGCAGGAGGCGATTGGGGCGGCGATTGAGAGAGAACAGCAGCCGAGCATGGGAGAGAGGAGCGGCGTCAGAGCGCGCAGGTCACGGCCGCCTGAGCGCTTCTCCCCGGACCGCACAAGGGCAGCACAGAGACAGGGGAGGAATAATGGAGCGGAGCTCCCGGGGGGCCCACCGGCTAAGAGGCTAGCAGGAGGAACAAGCGGCAGAGATGACACGGCCCCGGCGGGACTACACAGGGCGCAGGCGGGAACGAGTGGTAGGCCTAGCAGACGAGGACGTGTGGGGAGCGCGAGCCCCGCCCCCAGGATGACGGCGGAGGGCTCCAACGTTACTGTGGCAAGAGAGACTGCACTTGTCCCTGGGCCGGCTAATTCCGCGGCAGGGGCAAGCAGAGGGAGGACAGAGGCAGACCTGGGCGGACAGCGGGAAGAGCGGAGGCCAGCAGGACTGTGGTATCCCACACCGGTCCTGCCAAGGCTGTCCACAAGTCGGCGGGCGGTTATGCTGCAAGGAGGTGTGGGAGGATGGAGAAGACTGCGGCAGCCAAGGTCACCAGGCCAGGCGGGCCTTCGTCGGCGCAGGAAGGACAGATGGGTCCAAGAGAGCTGGATGGGACGTCCGGATCGGAAGAGGAGGCGGCCCCCCTTTCCAGGAGCACAGATGTGGAAGAGAGCAGAAGGTCGGCTGATGGGGCGACACCTGTGCAGCCCGGTAAGTCTCAGCAATTGGGGTCAGAAATGGGAAGCAGGGTAAGGAGTGAAATAAGTAGGCCTGAGGCCAGTGCGGGGGGGGGGGGTTGTCCCAGCGGTGGGGGGCTCAGGTTTGTTGGGTTTCTTAGAGGGCATCAAGGAGCTAGTGCAGAGGTTTGAGGCAGCGGAGCGTCCTGCGGGGGGCCCGGCAGCTGCGTGGGTCCCACCAGCGGGGGGCAGCGGGGTGAGCGGTAATGCAGCGGGGGCGGGGACGCCTGCAGCGACGGCTGCGGTTACGGTACCCGTCCAGGAGTCCACAGTTAGTGACGTTGCGCAGGGGGAAAGAAAAAGCTGCGGTGTCGGGGGAGGCAGCAGAGAGGCAGGACATAACCAGGCAGGCTAAAACAGCGCATTGTGAGGTGTATGTGTGCTACGAAGGGCCTTTGGGAGCGCACTTGAAACAAGAAGTGCGTGAGAAGTTGTGGAAAGGTGAGTATGTGGAAATATTTTCACTGCTGCCTTTAGAGAAGTTTAACCTTGATAGAGTTAAACCAGATAGTTCCAAGAAGGAGGACGAAGAGAAGAGGAGGTATCGGTTGATCCCTAGGACATTTTCCAACTGGTTGCAGGCGTTTGCAATTATGGCAAGTGTGATAGGGGAGAAGCACCCGGAACACTGTTCCGCGTTGTTCTGCTATCAGGATGCGATAGGGGAGGCATATAGAGTGTATGGTGGCACGGCTTGGCTGAGGTACGACGAGCAGTTCAGACAGCGGAGAGCAATACGTCAGGAGCTGCGTTGGGACCACAAAGACATAAGCTTGTGGATGCGTTTGATGACGACGGTGAGGGCTCCGAACCAGTTTTTTCAGGGAGGAGCCGGTGGACCTTCGGCCCTGGGACATTCGGCTGGAAACAAGAAGGGGGTTTGTTGGCAGTATAACACCGGAGCCTGTAAGTTTGGTGCGTCATGTAAGTATAAGCACGAGTGCTCAGGATGTGGGGGAACGCATCCAGCATCTAGATGCTTTAAGCAAGGAAAAGGCAGACCCGGAGACGTTGGGAACAAAAGGGAGGACTCCGGTGAAGGTGGAAAGGATGCGGCTGTTTCTCGATAAGTATCCTGACAGACAAGCAGCGAGGTTATTAGATGAGGGTTTCTCGGTGGGCTTTAAGATCTCATGCAGGCTGAAGGCTGTTCCCCCGGTGCCCAAAAATTTACGGTCCGCATTGCAATATCCAGAAGTGGTTTCAGTGAAACTGGCGAAGGAGGTTGCAATGGGAAGAATGGGGGGGGGTCCTTTCCGAACGGCACCGTTAGCCGATTTGGTGGTATCACTGTTAGGTGTTGTGACCAAAAAAGAGCACAACAAATTCAGGCTCATTCACCACTTGTCCTTCCCAAAAGGGGGATCGGTGAATGATGCCATTGATCAAGAGGCGTGCTCGGTGACTTATACTTCATTTGATGCCACCGTGGGGTGGGTGCGCCGTTATGGAAAGGGAGCTTTGATGGCCAAGGCAGATGTGGAATCAGCTTTTCGGCTGCTGCCCGTACACCCGGAAAGTTTTAGGTTACTGGGGTGCCATTGGAAAGGTGAGTTTTACGTGGACAAATGCCTACTGATGGGTTGCTCGGTATCATGTGCGATATTTGAGCAATTCAGCTCTTTCTTGGAATGGGTAGTAAGGGATGTGTCGGGAGTGAATTCGATCATTCACTACCTGGATGATTTCTTATGCATAGGCCGGGCTTCATCTAGAATCTGCGCGGTGTTACTGGCTTCATTGCAACATATTGCAAACAGATTCGGCATTCCATTGGCTGATGAAAAGACGGAGGGACCTTGCACGGTCATCACGTTCCTAGGCATTGTACTGGATTCGGAGGCAATGGAATGTAGGTTGCCGGAAGACAAATTGGAAGACTTAAAAAAAGAAATCGCAGGGTTAATTGGTTTGAGGAAGGTGCAACTGAGAACATTACAATCCGTTTTAGGCAAGCTGAATTTTGCATGCCGCATACTACCGATGGGTAGAGTGTTCAGCCGCCGGCTGGCGGCTAGCATGAGTGGTATCAAATCACCAAGGCATTTCGTGCGATTGGTTAGAACGCACAGGGAGGATCTAAGGGTATGGCATACCTTTTTGGAATCCTTTAATGGAAGGGCGATGTGGATGTCGGGACCAGTCAGTAATTTTGACCTGGAGCTTTTCACCGATGCGGCAGGGTCCACAGGTTTTGGGGCGTTTTTTCAAGGGCGGTGGAGTGCAGGTCCTTGGCCTCAATCGTGGATAGATGAGGGTTTCACAAAAAACTTGGTTTTGCTGGAATTGTTTCCAGTAGTGCTAGCGGTGGAACTATGGGGTGCATTGTTCAGGGATCTGAAGGTGCGTTTTCATGGGGACAATTTAGGGGTGGTGCAAGTGATAAATAGGGTTACGGCATCATCTCCGCCAGTGATCAAGTTGCTGTAGCATTTGGTGTTAAGATGTTTGCAATTGAATGTGTACATTTATGCTGTGCACTTGCCGGGAGTCGAAAACGTTGTAGCGGATGCGTTCTCGCTTTCAGTGGGACAGGTTCCGAGAGTTGGCACCGGAAGCGGAGCAACAAGGGGTACCTTGTCCCGAGTGGCTGTGGGAGATACCTTTGGCGTCATCGCTGGATGGATTCGGCAGTCGGTAAGTGGGGCCACATGGGCAGCATACTCTAAGGTATGGAGGGAGTGAATGGTTTTTGTACAAGGGGTCGGCGAGGAGCCTTCAGGGTGGTCTTTGCATTTGTTGTTGCTATATTACATGGCAAGGAAAATGGAAGAGGGTGCGTCAGTGTCCGTGGTGAATACAAATTTAGCGGGGTTGGCTTTCCTTTTTAAGTTACAGGGTCAGCCTGATGTCACGAAAGATTTTTGGGTGCGTCAAGCGCTAAAGGGGTATAGGAAGTTGGGAGTCAGGCGTGATTCCAGAAGACCGGTGACTTTTGAGATTTTGGGGAGTATTGTGGCAAAATTGGGGGAGGTATGCTCTTCCGTGTATGAAGTTACCTTGTTTAAGGTGGCTTTTATATTGGTGTTTTTTGGAGCATTTAGGATAAGTGAACTAGTTAGTCCTTCAAAAACAGTTCAAGGAGGATTGGGCTGCCAGGAGGTTAAGTTGGAACGAGAAGGTTTAACGTTGGTTATAAGGAGGTCAAAAACAGATCAAGTAGGGAGAGGCAGGGTAGTGAGGGTTTACCCGATTCAAGGATCTCGCCTGTGCCCGGTTGGTACGGTCAGGGAATTCTTGACAGTTTGTCCGGATTTTCAAGGCCCCTTTTTAGTGCATTTGGATGGGAGCATGTTATCTAGGTTTCAGTTTGTAGCAGTTTTTAGGAAATGTCTGCAGGGTGTGGGACTAGGGGAGAAGGAATTTTCGTCCCACTCTTTTCGAATAGGAGCGGCTACAGAGGCAGCCAGAAATGGGCTAGATGTGGAGGCGGTATAACGGATTGGACGGTGGGAATCGAACAGGTTCCAGTCTTATGTACGGCCTCATTTGGTGGTAGATTTGTAGGGAGTTAGGGGGGGGTTCTTCATTTATTTTCAGTCATGAAGGTTTTTCAGGATAGTGTTTGAGTAGAGTTTTTCTTTTCTTCTAATTGCAGGTTCGGCGCCTGGAATGGTCTGGATTATGGGCCATTCTTGTGTTGGGGGGCAAGAAGGGGGGATGCTCGTTGGGAAGGACAACAGTTAGGTTTTGATAAAAGGGAGGTTTGTATTAAGTGGTTGGGGATACTGGGAATGTTGTGGGGTAGATTGTTTCCGGAGGTGCAGCGCTATGCCCTGAGGGAGGGACTGCCTGACGTGTTAGTTTTACACGTTGGCGGCAATGACCTAGGAATAAGATCCATGGTAGACATCACGCGCGACATCAAATGTGACTTGTGGCGCTTGATGGAATTATTCCCCAAGACTATTATTATATGGTTGGACATGGTGGTGCGGACGTCTTGGAGAATGGCCAGGTCAGTGGAGGGTGTAAATAGGGCCAGGAAAAAGATAGAGAGGTGAGCAAATTTATGGTACGCAATGGTTGTTTGGCAATTAGACATCTAGAATTGGAATTCGAAACATGGAGGTATTTGAAACCTGATGGGGTCCACCTTAATGATGTGGGGATAGATTTATGGACTTTAGGATTACAGGATGGAATACAGCGAGCTATTCGGGTTTGGAGGGGCACCCAAGAGTAAGGTATTACTCGTGGGGTGCGGTGGCGGGCGTTGGTCTGTGCAAGGGAAGGAAGATGGAAAAAGTAAGTGGGGGATCCAACGTTGTTATGGATCCGGATGTTTTTTGGTTCCCGGTTAACAGAGGTTAGCCGGGAAGTGATAATGGGGCACTGCGGGCATTGGCAGTCTCTGAGCCAGCTTGTCGGCTTGAGGCCTAGTTGAGACATTTTGATAAGTACCGCAGTGCTACATGTGTGATGACCATCAGACTGATTTTAAGTGATCGCGCAGACCAACGCTCTTTTTTTTTTTCTTTTGTTTTTTTTCTTTTTTTTTGTTTTTTTTTTCTCGCCACCTCAGCAAACTTAATCCAGAGACAGCTTTCAGCTTTGTACTCATCTTTGTCTCTAACTTAGTTACATCATTGTGGCTTTTCAATAATCCAAGTTTAGGTTGTCCTATTATTACCAAGTTTTAACAGGTAAAACACATATCAAATACATCTAGCCCATCTGGCCACAATCTTCTTGTTACTATTATACGTGGCTATAAGATATTGCTTTTCTATCTAGTATACCCTTTCCCCCCACCCCCCAATAACCCGACATTATTAAACTCACCTAGTTTTCAGGGCACACCCAAGATTTAGCTACAGTTCTATACATTGTTCCTTCATGGCTTTGAAACTTTAAGCTACACCCGATTCACCATCTCTCCATTATTAGAAAGACGAGTGCTCTCAACACTAAGATAGCACTGTTAAAGGACACGGCATTGCTTGTACCCATCGGTTGCATAGTCTCTCAAACCTGTTATAGTTACCTAATCTAGTATAAAATGTCCTTTCATTCCACACTGTTGAGTTGACAGCCCCGACCCAAGCTTCCGGGGTCGGAGGTGTTCTTGATTGCCAGAATTGTGCTATTAGTTTTCTGGCTTGAAATAGACATCTTACTACCACTATAGCTGTGCTCCAATTCCTCGGCCCGGTGTTAACATATCCCAGCACGCATGTCTTGGGGTCGAGCTCTAAGTTGGTACTGAATATGGTGTTTATTTTCTTTAGAATCTCAGACCAGTACCTAACCAGTTTTGGGCACCTCCAGACCATGTGGATTAAATCACCAGATCCTCTACATCTTGGGCACTCGTCATTGGTTCTACGACCAAACATAAACAGCTTTTTTGGTGTATAGTAAGTTCTGTGCAGCAACATCAGGTGGGAAGCTTTTTGTGCTGGGGAGACCGACACTTCTGATCCTAACTCCAAAATCCTTTTCCACTGCTCATCCGTTATCTCCCCCACATCAGCTGCCCATCTGTCCCTGCCCCCAAGGAGACCTACCTGTGCGTTTCTTCTCTTTATTAGTTGGTTATATGCCTCTGTGATTAAGCCCTTGGTGGACTCTGATTTAATTATTGTTTGTAGTAGTGGCATCCTACACCAATCAGGGGGTTGTCTGTTAAGCTGCTTGTTAAGGGCATGCCTAATCTGTAGATAACTATAGAAAACATGACTTGGTAACCCGTACTCCTGCCTCAGGTCCCCAAACGATTTCAGGGTAGCCCCCTCATATAATTGTGCCAGCCGGTTTATCCCACAGTTTTCCCACATCCTATTTCTTTCGACAGTTAGCAATTCATGCAAGTGCTTATTATTCCAAATTGGCGAATATTCTGAGATTCCTTTATACCCCACTATCCTCTTAACTGTTTGCCAAACCCTAATGACCAATTTAAACGTCAGGATCTCTCCTTGCAGTGAGTCTGCCTCCAGCGCTTCCACTAGTGAACTGTGCAGGCTCCCCTGAAGGATAATCTTGGCACACTTACTTCCCCCTCCCTCAGTAGCGCATCCCCCCAGTTGTTGTAGCTGGGCTGCCAGGAAATAGCTAAACGGATGTGGAACCCCCAATCCCCCCTCCGTGGCGGAGCGCTGCAGTTTTTGTAGCCCAATCCTGGCCTGCCCTTTTTTCCATATTAGCTCCCTAAAGAGGGATTGGATTTTTTGAAACCACTTCTCCCCGATCCATACTGGGGAGTTGTGGAGCAAATATAACAACTGCGGCATCCATACCATTTTGATGAGATTGACTCGACCCGCTACAGACAGAGGGAGTCTGCTCCAAATATCACATTTTTTTTTAAATTTTATTAAAAGAGGGATCAAGTTGTCCTCAATAAACGCACTAGGGTCCTTGGACATCACGACACCGAGATACTTAATTTTCCCCATTACCTTCAGCTGGGGCAAGCACGTCGAGACAGGATTGACCAGTGGATCAATCGGCATAAGCGACGATTTCTCCCAATTGATAACAAGTCCCGAGAACTTGCCGAAGTTCTCTACCAGTTGCATCACTTTCTTCAGTGAGGAGGTTGTGTCCCCCAAGAAAAATAGGACATCGTCCGCAAAGAGCGCTATTTTCTCTTCCACCCCCTCTCTATGGAATCCCTGCAATTCAGGTGATGATCTCACTGCTCCTGCCAATGGTTCCATGGCCAGAACAAACAGCAGGGGGGACAAGGGACAGCCTTGTCTTGTCCCTCTTTCGAGGGGGAAACTTTCCGAGTATTCGTTGTTTATCCTGAGCCTTGCCCTTGCCCTATAAAATTTTAATCCAGCTAATGAATACGGGCCCAAATCCAAACTTCTCTAGCACCCTCCATAAATAATCCCACTCCAGGGTGTCGAAGGCCTTAGCAGTGTCCAAGGACAGTATGGCTCTAGATCCTGCATTTATTGTTGGTACCTGAACGTTCAGATAAGCCCTTCTGATATTAGTGCTGGTAGACCGGCCTGGGATAAACCCCGATTGGTCCGAATGCACAAGTTTTGCGATACACTTATTCAGTCTTGATGCCAGCACCCTTGCTACAATCTTGGCATCTGAGCACAGCAGTGATATTGGTCTATACGAAGAGACTTCCAATTGATCTTTCCCCTCCTTTGGTATCACTACTATGTCGGCCTCCGACATTGATGGAGGCAGCCTTCCATCCTTTGTCGTCTGTTCCAGTACTTTTAGAAGCTCCGGGAGCAGGACCTCCCCATACTTCCTATAGATCTCCAATGGCAGCCCATCAGGGCCCGGAGATTTCTGGCCTGACAGCTCTGCAACTGCCTTTTGTAGTTCCTCCAAGGCCAAGGGGGACTCCATCTCACTCCTATCCCTCTCCGTGAGTACGGGCAGGTCTATCCTTTCTAAGAATCTGTCCGTATCGCGCCGGTCTAAACCCCGCCGCGACCTGTACAAGTCTCTATAGAACATAGAAAAGGTCTCTAGGACCTCAGCGGGATTAGATGTAATCTTTCCAGCTGGTGTCCTAATTGAGGAGATGGCCGATGAAGATAGATTTGACTTGGTTAAAAGTGCAAGCATCCGGCCTACTTTCTCCCCTTCGCCGAAGTAGCTTTGTTTCTGGAAGAGTCTCTTGTTCTCTGCTCTTCTATTGATTACCTCTTTATACTCTTGTTGTTTTTTTAGCCAAATTTCCTGCTTTTCAGGGGTTGGATCTACCACGTATTGTGCTTCTGATTCTATGGCTTCCCTGCTAGCCCTCGCCTCCCATTCCTTTGACGATTTTTTTATTATAACAACCTGCTGATGTAATAGTCCCCTGAGGTATGCTTTTAGGGTGTCCCATACTACCCCTACTGACGCTGTACCTGAGTTAATTATTACAAACTCTTTTAGTTTGGAGGTTATATCTGCTGGGCTACTTATCAAGTCCAACCATAGCAGTTTTATTGCCCACCTTTTCTGACTGGATCTAATGTTTAAGTTTAGGGTCAGAGTTAAAGGTGAGTGGTCCGATATTCCCCTCGGCCTATACTCTATATTTCTAATTAGTCGCAGGGATTCAATGTTACCCACTGCCATATCTATACGCGAAAGCGTAGAGTACGACCCTGAGTAGCAGGAGTATTGTCGAGCGTTAGGATTGTGTGATCTCCACAGGTCGCACCATCCGATCTCTTCAAGAAGTTGGCCTAAGCGCCCCTCTGGTACCCTTTCCGCCCGGGTCACGGGCGGAAACCGATCCATATTGTTATCCAGGATTGCATTAAAATCCCCCACCACTACTATTGGGACATCTATCTCATTTTCCACAAACTCTAACAGATCCAACAAGATCTCTGTTTTAAACGGAGGGGGAATATAAACATTTGCTATGATAAAAGGCCTATTTTCCACAACGCAGCTCAGGAAGACATAGCGTCCCAACACATCTATCCTGGTTCTCCTGCAGGAAAATAAAGTACCTCTCCTCACCAGTATGCTTACCCCTCTTGAGTAAGAGGTATGAACTGAATGATACTGTTCTTGGAATTTATAACTCCGAACATGCAATTTAGTTTCATTAGTAAGATGAGTTTCCTGCAGGCAAACCAGTTCGACCCCATAGGCCTCCATTATCGAGAACACCGCTGCCTTTTTAACAGGATCGCCCATGCCCCTAATATTCCAAGAACCTATTTTTAGCGTTTTAACAGGCATTTTAAGGAGAGTAAATAAAAAAGAAACAGACAAGCAAAAAAAATAAAGAGTAATAAAGAAAACAACGCCCTAAAAGAAAAAAGGTGATTCGTTTGTGTCTTTGTGTGTGCAAAGCCTACCATCGTCTCTATAGTTGTGTCAAACAAAAACAGTGAAAGGGGGGGAGGGCGAGGGATCCCCGCGTCCAGGGACCACCCCCCCTCTCCCCTTAATTGCAAATACAGACCACATGTGCAACTATATTTTATTTTTATAAACCCCCTCCTCCTAGATACACGTGCCTTACATTCACCCCGTTGCCTAACCTTGTAGCTCGCTATATACCCCCCTCCCCCCCCAACTACCTGACCCATCCCCCTTTTTCCCCCCACCCTTCTTCGTATCCCTCCCTCTTGCCTAACTAGGCTAGCCCTGGGGGCTGTGCTTGTGACCATTTTCCTCCCTCCCAACCATCCAAAAAAAAACTCACCACTCATATACTGGTCAAGTGCTTTGTGACACATTTTCAAACTCCTCCCCCCCTCCCACAGCCCAGATCCAAAACACCAAGGAAATTGCATCCTTCATCCGTGCTTCCATCCATCACATCCCCCCCCCCCGCCTCCCCTCCTCCATACCATCCACTATATGCTGTGTACAAACAAAAAAAAAAAAAAAAAAAATGAACAAATATATTGAAACAATTCAACCAGCCTTATGTAGCCCCTAACTCTGCAGGTTCATTTTGTTATCTTCTATCCATCCATTTTGTTGCCCCTGCCGTTGTATCAAAATAATGAGTAGCCCCTAGGGCAGTAATACGTAAACGTGCCGGGTACAGCAGGGCGTATTCAATTTTGTAAGTCCGTAAGTTGCGCTTGATGTCCCTAAATTCGGCCCTTTGTTTCTGCAGGTCTGGGGAATAATCGGGGAAAAATAAAATTTTAACCCCGTTGTACAGAATGTCCCCCTTCTCTCTGGCCCTACGCATCAATGTTACCTTGTCTCTGTAGTTAAAAAATTTCATAATTATTGGTCTGGGATACCCCCCTGGTGGCGGAGCCCTGGTTGGCACTCTGTGGGCTCTTTCGATAGCAAAAAGGTGAGAGAAAGTTTCCGACCCAAATATTCCCCTGAGCCAGTTCTCCAAAAACTCCTCGGGGTGGGGACCTTCGGTCCGTTCCGGTAGGCCCACCACCCTCACATTGCTCCTGCGAGACCTATTTTCCATTTCCTCCATTTTGGCTTTATGTAAGTCAATCTGCGTTTTCATTGCTTTGAGCTCTTGCTTCAATGGGGTCAAGTCATCCTCGGCCTGGCTCAACCTCTCCTCTAACATGGTTGTTCTAACGACAGTCCTTTGCAGTTCTTGGCTTACTGTAATTAGTTCTTCCTTTAACCCTTTCAGCTGGACGCACAGATCACTTAAGGAGACTTTGCAGGAATTGACAGCACATAGAACGTCTTTCAGTGTGGGCTCCGCTGCTAATGATATATTTTGCTCAGCAATATTGCTGGTTGCCATTCCTGAGGATTCGCCTGCAGGGTTTCTACTGCTCGCGGTTTTTTGTGGTGTGTGTAGCCGTCGGTCCTTTTCCTAGGCTCTTCCTATCCCCAGGGCCCCCCACATGGGATTTCTCCTGCTGCTGTTGGGTGTTTTTAGATGGTGATGAGGTAGAGGGGTGCGCAAATTTTTCCAGTTTGGCCGCTGCGGCTGCTGCTGCTAAGTTCCCCTTTTCTTTTGATGAACGAGTCGTTTGAGAACTGGTATTCTCTTGCTGCTGCAGCTCTTCTCCCTTTTTTTTAGTCATAGCTTATTGTACAATCCAGGGGGGAGCAGTTATAGGGGTTTAAAAGTTCAGCAGGTTGACCTTTCCCCTCACCCCTCTTTTTTCCTTTCTTTCCTTTTTCCCTTCCTTCCCTCTCTCATCCTTCCCCTCTTCCTCTTCTCCTTTCTTTCTCCTTCTTTTTACTTCCCCTCTCCCCCTTCTCAGGTCAAATGTTAACACAGTCCCACTGGCGACTTTCTAGCATTCAACTGACACTAGGATTAATACCCAGCCTGGTTTTACAAGTAGATCTATGTCATTGGATTGTTGCGGAATCAGCGTCTATTTTTTTTTTTTATGTATCTCATCACCAGCCAGCAGATTGCCTCTATACAATTATAAGTCGGGGCTGCCTAAGTCTCAGCCCTTGCACTGCAGAAAACAGTGGTTCAGCCCTTGGGGAAAAAAAAAAAAAAAAACAGTCCGTTTCTTAGGATAGCCAAAGTAATTGGTACCTGGTGCTGCCAGACCACCTGGGCAGTGCAGGGACGTTCCCAGCAATCGCTTCCACTACTGTCGACGAACGCCGACCCCGCCGCCTCCCCCCGCTAGTGTCGGAGCCGTTGCCCCGGCAACCCTCTCGAACACTGCCGACGTCCCTCGCTCCTCCTCGCCACTCCAAGGAGGGAGCCGCTAGCGTCACTATTCAGTGCAGGTGTTCCGGCGGCACACGTCAGTATAGGCAGGGTCAGAGGGAGCCAGGCGGCCGAACGAGCACCGAGCTCTGCAGGAAGGGAGACCGCATCCAGCGGGCCCGACAGGCTAGTATGGATGGTCACGGAGGCGTCGGGCAGGGAGAGATCTCCAACACAACCTCTCACTCCAACATCCGGTCACGCCCCCTCCGTTCACCAACGCTCTTTAGTTTAAGGTTTTTCATTGAGTAACAGATGTTTGTTGTTTATTGTTTTTGATGACAGAATTGTATAGGAAATTTATAAATATATATTGTTTTAAATAAAGTAGGCTGCTACAGCCTTATTACTCCAAATTTTGGTGTGGTCATATTTATTGGGAGTAGAAGTTAAGAGGGGTTTTGATAAGGGTGTACAACATCTGTTACCCAACAGTCATGACTATGAAATATAGACTTCCCAATCTTGTGTAGAGACAGTTCCCATATGCAGTTGACAAGGGAGCCTCCAGCTGGGTTACTTGTTTGTAAGGCAAGGAAATTCTAGACTCTCTAGACTAGAGGGTGAAGGAAAGCCTGGGAAGAGTCAGTGGAAGGGGGTCACCCAGGAGGTATAAATGTTGGAGAAGCAGGTGCGGAACTCTGCGGCAACCAAACTGGGGTCTGTAATATCATAGTTGCCAACATTGTAAAAAATATTTTAGGGACACTTTTTTGGCTGTAGGCGGAGTTGCATTATAATTAGGGGGTGGGGCATGCGTCTATAGGTGTGGCACAGGGAAAACAGTACAAATGTGGCGTGCATAGCGCAAAAATGGGTGTGGTTTATGCAAAATAGTGGGCATGGCTTAATGGGCGTGGCTTGAAGAGGGTGTGGTTAGAGTCTGAGATGAATGAGGGAAAGGGGGAAAGGGGGGGGGGGGGGAATGGAGGGACAGCAGCCTCAGATCCTACACCACAATAGAAATGTGTATTCCAGAGTTTAACAATCAGCAGATAAAGATACTTCAAACACCTGGTGTTAGCGCTTCAATTAACCCGGAACCATGGTTATGGTGTCAGGATGATTGAAGCGCATTATTTCTATTATTACATTGTAATATAAAATTAAATCATTCAACTCACCATAATGCAGAATCAGTGGGACCCCTGAGCGTGTCACCTGCCACATCGCCTGCCACCAGATGCCATCAGGTGCCCCCAGCAGAGTCCCTCCTTGCATCTGGTGCCCCCAACAGAGTCCCTCCTTGCATCAGGTGCCCCCAGCAGAGTCCCTCCTTGCATCAGGTGCCCCCAGCAGAGTCCCTCCTTGCATCAGGTGCCCCCAGCAGCAGTGGCGTAGTGTGGGTTGTCAGCGCCCGGTGCAAGGCAAGAAATTTGCTCCCCCTAACCTACAGACTTTTAGCACTCCCTGAGTACCTTCCCTTTCTACAATAGTGCCTACCAGCCTGATTCCTACACTGACCTACCCGATTCCTATACTGACCTCTACACTGACCATTACACCCACCTATTTGTCCACTACACTGACCTACCTGATTCCTATACTGACCAGTATATATTGACCTACCTGTCCACTACACTACACTGATTACCACTACACCACCCACTACACTAGACTGATTACTACAACACCCACTACAACACAGATTACTACAACACCCACTACACTATAAAGATTACTGCAACACCCACTACACTACAACACCCACTACACTACAACACTGATTACTACAAACACCCCCCTACTCCACTACACTACGCTAATTACTACAACACCCACTACAATGATTACTACAACACCCACTACACTACTGCAACACCCACTACTTACTACAATACCCACTACACTAACCACTGCCTTGTGGAACATGGAAGGGCACCAGCAACATGCTGGGGAAGATAAAAACCCAGCCTGGAGGTCACGTGTAGCAGCCATGTCCAGAAGATCTTTCCGGGAAGAAAAGCAAAATCCTGGGAAAATAATCGGGACAAGCTTAAATCGGGACGAGGGTCCAAAAATCTGTATTGTCCCGGGAAAATCAGGACTGTTGGCAAGTATGAAAACTGTTGCGGCCAGACTCAGTGGAGGGAGATTTTTGCAGCATATTTGGCAAGTACAGAATCAAAGTATATATAAAATAATATGAAAAGTAGTTGGGGGCAAGCTTCAGAATGGCAAAGATATTTTTATTACAAATTATGTGAGCAGACTGCAGTTCCTCTTTAAGCTTCATAGCATACCTCCCAACATTTTGCAACAGGAATGAGGCACACCTACTAGCAAACGTATGTAGGCATAGGACTGATCTGTAGAACTACAAGAGCCAGCATACCTTGTTTGCTACATAATCGCATTGCATCATCCAGCATGGTCAGGGGTCCCTGATACTAGTAACACCAGGAGGTTAGTGGTCTGTACAACTACATGATCCAGCATGCACTGGAGTACTTGGTACAAACTAGGATGAAGAACTACAAGAGCCAGCATGCCTTGTTTGCTATATAATGACATTGCATTACCCAGCATGGCCTATGGTCCCTGGTACAGGTGACAGCAGGAGATAAATGGGATAAAGAACTGCAAGAGCCAGCATGCACTGGGGTACCTGGGAGAAGTGGTGGCATGTGATAAACAATCAACAGAATAAGAAGAACCAGCAATCACTGGGGTACCTAGTGCAAGTTACAGCATTTACAGGTACATTGGCTATAGAACTACAAGAGCCAGCCCGCCATGCTTGCTGTAAACTAACATTGCATGATACAACGTGGTCTAGGGTCCTTAGTAAGTGACAGCAGAAGATAAGTGGTCTGTAGAACTACAAGAGGCAGCATGCTGTGGGGTACGACCATGCTGGATGATGCAATGCCATTATGTAGCAAACAAGGCATGCTGGCTCTTGTAGTTCTACAGATCACATATGCTGAATGGTGTGTAGCAATAACTCTCGGTGGAGCTGCTGGTTTAAACCGGCTTGTTACCTTAACTCTCCTTCCCTCTATTTCACCGACACCGGGTCTAGGGTTCCATTGAGTTTACCTCTGGACGATACAAGCACCAACTCTTGAGTGCATTTTCAATGCTTTATTGAACGATTAACGGAGGAAGTAGCAGGAAAGAGGCAGAAGGGAAACTGCAGGGAAAGCTCAAATACCCTTTCTGTAGGATTCTTGACAAATGTCCTTTAGAGTTGAATATTACAATAGAATGCGCTCCCCTCGTGGGACACACTCTCTGCTCGCCTGGATAGGCCGCTCTCACTTGCCTAGCAGCCAGTACGTAGCACGAACAAAAGTCTCTGCCACAGACTTGCTTGGGATGAACCCGTACGATCCTCTGCCACAGGATGTATGGGTTTTGTGGTGAAAGTCAGTCACAGTGCTCGAACCTTTAAGCCAAACCGGCAACACTATGCTGTAAAGTTACTTTAGGATACGTCCTCCAACCGAGTCACCAGGCTCCTCTCCAGACCAGCACTCTGCGTGATCCTTCCATGACGGGTCCTCCCCTGGGATCTCGTCGGTTGTCCAGCTTCTTCCCTCTAGGATAGACAGCTCAGGACCATTCCTCGGCTGCTGTGGTAGGCCCCAGACAAGCTTCTGGGCCCACCCATGCGCCGCGGGCCTCCGGAATGGAGGACCACGAGGTAGTACTCTAACGCATACCTGTCCGCCAGGAGGGCCAGCATTTGGCTGTAAAAAAACCCCGCTGACATGGAGTCTGTCCCCTAAATACCCTCTCCCAGAATGCAACTCGGAGGACCACCTCCACCGAGTTGTCTCCGGGACAGAAGAGCATCCATACGCTTTGACACATTGCCCTTCCAATACTAGCCAATAGTAACGACACCCACCGGTCCAGTATGGAAACACATGCAATGTCAGCCAAGCTGGAACAGAGGCAAATCTAACTTCCCCTAATGAGCAATTCACAAAATTTTCCTATCAGATGGTAGATCGCAAATCTACCAATGCTACAGATGCAATGTCTTTATATAGCAAACAACCCATCCTGGCTCTTGTAGTTCTTCAGCCTTGTTATCTGTAAATGCTGCAATCATACCAACATACCAAGTACCCCGGTGAATACTGGCTCTTGTAGTTCTATAGACTAGACAACTGTAAATGTGGCAACGTTTACCAAGTACCCCGGTGAATGTTGGTTCTTGTAGTTCTACAGACAATGTGTCTCCTCGGGTTACTAGTATCAGGGACCCCAGATCATGCTGGATGATGAAATGTCATTATATAGCAGACAAGGCATCTTGGCTCTTGTAGTTCCTCAGCCTAGTTATCTGTAAATGCTGTAATCATACCAAGTCCGCCAGTCCATGCTGGCTCTTGTAGTTCTAGAGACTACTTATCTCCTGGTGTCACTAACATCAGGGACCCTAGACCATGCTGGGTGATGCAATGTTATTATATAGCAAACAAGTCTTGCTGGTTCTTGTAGTTCTACAAACCACTTACTGTATCTAATGGTGTCTATGCTGGATGAAATGCCATTTTAGTATAAAAACAAGCTAGGCATGCTGGCTCTTGTGTTTCCTCAGTAAATTGGGTTACACCCAGGGCAGGTTCAAATAAAGCCATGGACATAAATATAACAATCTCAGGCAAACACCTCAGAGTAACCCCTTAATATATCACCTTGGAATTACATGGCTCTTCCAGGAAAGCCACAAAAAAACAAGTATCTAGGCAGGTTAATCAGCATGACATGTTTTTCTCACTCAATTTGCTTTGCTTTCTCCCATACTGGAAGGAGGATCTGAGCCATCACTAATGTGAATGGGAGCGGTCACATGTTGCTCCACGGGGGTTGGCGGTGGCTGATCTCTTCCTGCTGTGTTCAGTGGAGAGGGGAGGGGTCTCCAATCCCTGCAGCACTGAAGAGAGAAGCAGATTGGCTGCCCTCTCCTCTCCACCGAACACAAGGGGAAACAATACTCCTGGCAAAGGCAGCGGCCATCTTTGTGTAGCCCGCTGCCGTTTTTAGCCCAAAACATTCCCTACTTTCCTGGGACAAAAACAAAATCCCAGGAAAATAATCGGGACAAGCTGAAATCAGACGAGGGTCCAAAAATCGTGATTGTCCTGGGAAAAAAAAAAAAAAAAAAAATCGGACTGTTGGCAAGTATGGCAGCAGACAGAGGCACATCAGGCTGGGCAGCAGACAGGGGCACATCAGGCTGGGCAGCAGACAGGGGCACATCAGGCTGGGCAGCAGACAGGGGCACATCAGGCTGGGCAGCAGACAGGGGCACATCAGGCTGGGCAGCAGACAGGGGCACATCAGGCTGGGCAGCAGACAGAGGCACATCAGGCTGGGCAGCAGACGGGCAGGTGGGTTAAAGGCAGGATAGGTGCAGCAGGAAGAAACAGGGTATTGATATTTGGTGGGGAGTAGAGTATATTGGGCTGAAACTGAGGTCGCCATGGGTGATGGAGGAAAAGACTCCTGAGCAGGTGTCTGATAGCAGAGATGGTTTGTTGTGGGCTGGCTGAGGTTGATTGCAAGATATTAGACCATGCTTGGAGCACTGGTTGAACAAACTGCAGTTTACATTCTGCCTGTCTGACAAGGAACTGTACTGAATCTACACACTCTTTTATCACATGTTTGGAACGAGCTAGGTAATGTTCAAAAAAGCAAGTGGAGTCATCTTCCAAAAGCCATACTAAAGATATGACCTGATTAACACTAAAAGGTGGGGAAAAGTCATCACGGCCTTTGGGAATACTGGGCAGGGCCAGCTCTGTACATATTTGAATTAAAGGCTGCACATCCCCAAACAGAAAACAACCCTGATCCATCAGAGAGTGAACTAAATGCATGATTTCAAACAGCTGGTCCATATTCCACTCCTTCAGTGTCTGGCGGAGATATTCACCACTTTCAGAGCATACTAATTAATAACATCCAAATTCATCTCACAGAAGTAAAACAGAAGCAGGGTGGCTCCTCTGTGCAGCCACTTCTGGTCAGGGATGGCCTTGGTATTCTGTCAAGTATCAGGTGTGACCAGAGCTGTGTGGACAGCAACAGAGGAACAAACACAGGTAAGGTATAAATATATGATTTATTAAATATAAGTGAATAAATATAAATACAACCACCTCCAATATTGCACAACAACGAATACCAAACAGAAACCCACAAATAATAATAACAGACAAATATATACAAGTAAAGGGGAATACCGAGATCATAAACAGAGCCAGGCCAGGGTCGTCAATGGGAGGTCAGCAGCTGGGGAGGGGAAACAAATAGGACAATGAGAGGATGATGGTTCACAGGGGGGACAGGTCAGGTACAAGGCTCAGAGTCCAGGGTTCAGGTGACAAACAGGAACAGGAACTGGATTGGGTGCTGGTCAGGGCGCAAGGAAGATACCAAGGCAAGGCATCAGTGTGTCTGCCGGGTACTTATACACACCTCCTGCAATTACTCAGGTGATGCCTAATTGCAGCAGATGATTTTGGTCCCACACTGCCAGGAACCACCCGCTGGTGGACGCCAGTACTGCGGCCCAAGAATCATAAAATACTACTAACAGGGGAAGGCTCCCCAGGCAGTTCCAGACTGCCAGGGGACACCTGCTGGTGGACCACAGTACTGCACGCCAAATGTCAGACAGTATCATCAGTGGGTGGAACCTTTCCTGACAAAGCCTCTGATGAACCTCCTGTAAAAGTTGACGAATCCTACGAAGTGCTGCACCCCCTTCTTGTCGGTAGGTGTAGGCCAGTCTAGGATAGCAGAAACCTTTTCAGAGTCCATCTTGATGCCTTCAGGTGAGATTACCAGCCCCAGGAATTGGATGCTGTGCTGTTCAAACTCGCACTTTTCGCCTTTAGCGTATAGTCTGTGTTGGCGGCGCTAGCTCAGCACTTTTTTTGACATAACCTCAATGAGAATCTAGAGAAACTGAGAAAATTAGAATATCATCTAGGTAATCAAGAATATGTCCAGGAAGTCTCAGAATATGTCATTGACAAAGTGGTAGCCGGGGCACTGCACGGGCCAAAGGGCATCACTAGATATTTAATCGATTAAGTATAAATCGGGTGCGAAAGACAGTCTTCCATTCATCCCCTTGGCAAATGCGGACTAAATTGTAGGCCCCCCCGCAGATCTAGTTTGGTGAAGATGGTTGCCGCCTGTAATCTATGAAATAGTTTGGGTACAAGAGGGATACCGTTTAACTGTAATTTTGTTGAGTTCCCGATAATCCACGCAAGGTCGTAGGGAGTGGTCTTTTTTTTCAACAAAAAATATTCCTGCTCCTGCTGGGGAAGTAGAGGGTCGGATGTACCCCTTTTTCAAGTTTTCTTGGATATACTCTTTTAGTGCCTCCTGTTCTCGTTCAGCGAGGGGGAAGATCCTACCGAAAGAGATTTCGGCCCCTGGAAGCAGTTCAACCGGGCAGTCATATGGCCGATGCAGGGGAAGAATGTCATCCCCTCGTTTACTAAAGACATCCAGGAACTCATGGTAGGGTTCAGGTTATGGCTTGTCGCACCTCAGACTCCAGAGTAGTGTTGTAGAAGGGACTAGGGACCCTTATAGGCAGTGTTCTTGGCAATAGGCTGAGTGGAAATTGATTCTCCCTGTTGCCCAGTCAATGTGTGGATTATGCGCCTGTAACCAGGGTAGGCCCAGAATAACAGGAGATAGCAGTGAAGAGACGACATCAAGGCTTAGGATTTCCTTATGTTAGGAGGAGGTCAACTCGGGTAGGGGAAATGTCTCTTGGGTTACAGATCCAGACTTGATACATGACCCGTCAGCAGCAAACTCATGTACCCCCTAATTTAAATATGACCCACCCTTTCCTGTCAAGGCCACACCCCTTGCTGTTTAAGACCTGTCCTGAAATTTTCAAGTGGGGACACTAGTTCTGAGGGCCTGGGGGGGACAAATGGATTCCCTTAATTTGCATAGATTTCCTCTCACTTCCTGTTTAGCTATGGGGCAGGAAGTGAAGGGAAATCTCTGCAATGGGACAGGGATGGTAAAAAAATAAACTGTCAGGGGCTATAACCCTCCCTTACTCTATCCAAAATGAAAAAAAAAAAGTGTTGCCTATAGTTTTACCTTAAGCACAAATTTCTGATAATTTTATGGAGAGGACTAAGAAGATATAACCATGTCAATGGTGCAGCAGAAAACAGCACAGTGAGGAAGGTTTGTGGTCCAGGATAGGACAGTCAAAATTAGAAGCGGCGCCCCCCCTCAGTTGTGGAATGCCAGCCACCTGCATACCGGAAGCAGTGCGGCCGCTTTATGGGGGCGCTAGACTAATTTGCCTCTCAGTCCAGTCCGCCCCATAAGACTGGCGCTACACTAACAGTGTAGCGCAAGCCGGTGGGGACTCTTTCCGTGCTGCCCCTCTGCAAAGTGCTGCCCTAGGTCTGGGCCTTGTCAGCCTAGGCCAGGATACAGCATTGCCCGTCAGACAGGTAAAAGGGAAAGTCCTTGTACTTTAGATCTCAATGGGGATGTGTTGTTCTATAGCAAAAGTCAGATCAATAAAACAACTGCAGGCCCTGGAATCAATGATTGCAGTAACTGGCACTTCCCCTTCCAGCAGCTGGAAAGAGATGAGAAGGGTTAGTGACATTGATAGATGAAGAAAAGTGATTAACTGAAAAGATCATCCGCCACTTATGTGTCTTGGCTGGGCAGGTGCGTACATAGTGGCCCACTTCCCCACAGTATAGGCAGAGGTTATTCTGTCGTCGGTGTAGGTGGCTTCTCCGGAGACAGAGGGTGGCGTATTAGGCCGATTTGCATAGGCTCAGTTGCAGTATTAACAGGAGCGGGCTGAACTAGAGTGAAGCTGGCAGGAGCGGGGTGAGTAGGAGCTGGGATCCGGGGCATCATCCAGACTGGACGTGGCTGCTGGGCTGATCTTTATGATTGTCGCTCACATGGCCAGCGTTCAATTTGAATGGCCAGTTTGATAAGGGCCTCCAGGGTATTTGGGTCTCTGACATGTGCCAATTCGTCTTTCAAACTTTCTGATAACCCCAAGCGGAACTGGTGTCGCAGGGCTGCGTCATTCCACTGCGTATCTGCACTCCAGCATCTAAAGTCTGTAACATAATCTTCGGCCATTCAGCGGCCTTGCTGGAGTGCATGAAGTGCAGCCTCTACTGTGGTGGTTCTTTATGGGTCGTCGTACAATTGGGCCATCGCGCCGAAGAAGGCGGACATGAACTGCAACAGTACATTGTTATTTTCCAACATCCGATGGGCCCAGGCTGGTGCTCACCCTGGAGCAGTGAGATGATAAATCCTACTTTGGTGGATTCAAGGGAGAAGATTCGAGGTTGCAGGGCGAGGTACAGCTCACTTGCGTTACGGAAGGATCTAAATTTTCCCTGGTCACCTGAAAATCTCTCTGGTGCTGGAACTCTGGGTTCAGGAGGCAGCATCACCACTAAGGGTGCTGCAGTGGCAGTCCCTGAGGCAGAGGTCGCAGCAGTGCTTGCTGGTGTAGCTAGAGTCTGTACACACTGTTCCAATTGTGTATAACCCTCCTGCAGAGATTTGACAGCTTGGGTAAGGGCTGGAAGGTGCTGACAGATCTCATCCATGGCAGACTTCCCACTTGCAGGCTCAGACGTGGCTGTCTGATACGGTCATGTACCTGATGGATGAGCCTGACGTGCAGTGGGAAGGCTTCACGAACAACCCCGGCTCAATGGCCACCGGTGTTGCAACAGTGGCTGCAAGAGCCTGGCGGTGTATGGGTGCCTGGGTCGTCTTCGGCGTAGCAGATGTGTCACCAGGATGGACCAGCAGGTTGAATGGTAGGTGTTGTCAGTTCAGCTGATGCAGCAGGAAACAAGAATAGGAAGCAGGCCGGTAGGTGCAAAAGGTGAGGAGACACTGAATGTGTGGTCAGACAAGCCGAGTTTGGTAACAGATGATCAGATGCAGATACAGAAGACAGGCAGAGAATGGTCAGGGTACAAGCAGAGTTTGGCAACAGGATATCAAGCAGTAGAGAGGTAATCGTAGTCAACAAGGCAAGCCGGGGTCAGGGTAACAGAGAGCAAAAGTAGTCAGAGTGAGCCGGGTCAACACAGAAATCAGAATCAGGGTCTCAGGAACAGGTTTCACAGGTACAAACTGCAGATCAGACAGCAAAGTCTCTGTGCAGATGGGGGGTTTAAACAGGAAGTCTCTGCAATTACTCTGTGCTCTTGTTAACCCCTCGGAAACCACTGCGCCGGGTGGTGAATCCATGACAACAATAATAATTTCAGTATCAAACAGAGTCTTTTCCAGCACAGTGGCACGACAAGGTTCATCCAATGAGACAGCCATTTTCCTTTTTATAGGGTAACTCTGGGGCTAAATTAGTCCTTTTAGAGGAAACCTCTAGCCTGACTACTAAGTAACTTTTTCTCCCATATGGAGGACATCTTCTTCCGAGAAGGCACTCATGGAGCATTACACAGTCCCCTTTTCCAGCCCATTTTAACTATTCTCCGCTCCTCATACAGGCCAAACTTTCCTGCCTTTGCTCCAGCCACCTGCCTATTTATATCTTCAAGGGCCTAAAGTGACATTACTCCCCTTAGTGGGTCCTACACGTACTGTATATAGTGAAGGGGTGAACAGTTTGTAAAATAGTGCCCCTTACATTGCTTATTAATGGGAGAAAAATACCCTGACATTTGTAGTTATAAAAAGACAAAAAATGGCCTCAGTATTGGGGTTCAGTAGATGGAAATAAATTGGTGGGCTGCCGAGAGGGGCTTGGAGCTCTTGGGCAAAGTTGCTTCCTTCCTTTCAGATTAACTTTTCAAAACAGGATCCTGGCAAGTAATGAAGGCAAAACTTCCCTTTCCTCCAGTCTTTCTGGTCATGTGCTAAGTGATATGACAGGGGAGACAGATAGAAGGGCCATTTGTCTTCACTCCCTGGTGGACACTTGTTCTGAGAGGAGTTCTGTGTGTGGTCACTTGACCCTGCTTGACAACCCTGCAGGATCTGGGACACATAGTAACGATGGGTAGCTGCTGCCGCCAGGTGAATGTGAAGCAAGCCATGGAAACTGACAACGGTACTAATTGCTAATGGCGGCTGTTCATTATTATTATACAGGATTTATATAGCGCCAACAGTTTGTGCAGGGCTTTACAAGGTTAGGTGAAACAGTACAGTTACAATACAATTGAATGCAGGGGGAATCAGAGGGCCCTGTTCGTTAGAGCTTACAATACCCCAGAAACTTTTCTCTACCCCAGAAAATCCTGAAACCCATGCTCCCTAACTGTAATGGCTGCTGAACCTCAGAAATCCCCTGTGTGCCCATGCGACCTGCACAGGCGGTATGTCCAACATTGAATCAGCCCATATCATGGTTAATAGCCGATAAGGGCACACACTTTATATAGCCAATAGCTGCCATCGGATAATAGCTCAGATTCCATACAGTCCTTAACTCAACATTTTGGGAGATTGTTTTCTTCTACAGTATATAAAAAAATTCCCTTCTGACTGTTATAGTCATAAGCTCACCAGAAAAATAGGTTTTCTTCATAAGAAGTGTTGACATTTTCCTAAGGCCATCGTGTAGTTATATTTTTTGGCTACTTATTGCTATTCTTCAAAGAGACACTGTTATCAACATAAAAACCAATTGCAGGACAAAGTACAGCAAAGTAAAAGCAGGTATTTTAAATATTAGGTTTCAGAGTTTTTACCTTCGTAAAAATGTTTTATTGACTTGCAATGTGCCTCTAAACTTGCTAGCAAATTTGACTACTTTAGGAGGGCTGAGACATCTTATTGGTGGCATGGATTCTGTGTAGTGATTTATTACTAGGTATCTTTGGGGGGGGGGGGGGGGGGGGGCATGATCGTACCGGCCTATCATCCTGTTCTTCCCTCCTGTGTATGGAAATCTAATATCTTCTGGAAATGTAAATATTACAGAGACACGCAATGCACTTGTACAGAAACCAGAAAATCTGCTTATTTAGTTTAATTATAATTTCTCTCTCATAGCTTGGGAAACCATTGAAATTACTAGACCTAGATCTCCACCCTAGCTGTCACTGTGCTGTGTGTCTCACTTGCCCCAACATGCCAAGCGAAATCATCTGTCATTATTGGCAGGTCTGAGAAAGTTCAACACAATGTGCCAACTTCCTGCAGAAAATTGCGAAGCCCATGTTTGAGCTGGCACTTGTATAAACATTCACAAAATAATTCTTGCCAACTGTCAGATTCTCATGTACCTGACTGATCAGCCCGATATTGCAGAGGAAGGCCTCCCTTATGTATCTGACTCACGGGCCCCTGCTAGAGCAGACAGGAGGCACAGGAGTGCAGAGTGGTACGAGTGCCTGGCAGGTCAGTTGTAGGACGGGTGGCCCTGGGGTCCCAGATGCTATAGAGGTGACCACCAGCTGGAAGGGAGATCCGGACAGCAGACAGACTGAAGGCTGGAGCACCCGATATCCCCACACACACCCAGATGTTGGATCTTGCAATCCGTACACAGTTCAAAGGGTAGTGGATTCAAGTGGAAGCAGGTAGGCTGGTTAAAGCACAGGCAGGAGATGCAGGAGCAAGAGCTTAGGCAAACAGGTCAGGTCACAGGCCGGGTCAACAACTGGCGGGCAGCGAGGTATCCAAAGAGCAGGCAAGTTCAAGGTCAGAGTTAAGCCGAGGTCGGGTGCTGGCAGAAAGCAGGGGGAAGTCCAAAGGTCAAGCTGGGTCGTTCAGAAGATTGAAACATAGAAGCAGGTAAACAATAGCGGGGGCCACAGGGAACTGCAGATCAGACAGCACTGATCCTGTGTGCATTCCCTGTTTAAATAGGCAATTTGGCGCTGAGTACCGCACGTGAACGCGCGTTCACGCGCACCGGTGCACACAGATGCGCGCCAGCGCTGTGTTTTCTACCAGGAACTTCCTGACACCAACATTTGAAATCATTTTGAAGCCAAGCCATCAGTTTCTGCCAAACCCATTCCAAATTTGCTTTAGAGGGCTTGATGTGGACCTGTCATTATAAATCACATAAATGGGATGGACGAACTTGACTGGCCTGCACAGAGTCCTGACCTCAACCTGAAAGAACACCTTTAGGATGAATTAAAGCAAAGACTGTGAGCCAGGCCTTCTCGTCCAATATAAGTGCCTGACCTCACAAATGCGCTTCTGGAAGAATGGTCAAACATTCCCATAGACACACTCCTAAACCTTGTGGACAACATTCCCAGAAGAGTTGAAGCTGTTATAGCTGCAAAGGGTGGGCCAACTCAATGTTGAACTCTATGCACTAAGACTGACATGTCATTAAGGTCATGTGCGTGTAAAGGCAGGTGTCCCAATACTTTTGACAATATAGTGTAGGTGCTTACTTGCCAGTAAAGGTAAATATTCTTTAGGCCTCATGCACACTGGTTTATTGCAAACGCTGTTTCTCCTGACAGAAGAAAATCAGTGTTAAAAACTCATTGAAGCTGCATTTTTTCAAACCAGTTTAGGTGTGTTTGGAAGAGTTTTGCAGCATTTATTTATTTCATTGGGCAGAATTTTTATTTATTATGGCCAATGAAATTAATAAACGCTGAAGTGATCAACGCTTAGACGCGTTTATATGCGTTTGGCGTTTAATATGCCCAAAAGCTCCTCTCTTGAACAAGATTCTTCTGTATTCAGGAGAAGGAGCCTAGAATGCCTCTAAACTGCTGCTCCTAAATGCCTCTAAAAGCCTATGTGTGCATGGCTTTTAGGCAAAAAAAAAAAAAAAAAACCACAAGAGCCCCCAAACCTCAGTTTAGGAGCAGCAGTGTGTATAAAGCCTTAGTCTGGACTTTGCTAATTAAAGCTGAATTCCAGGTATGGCATTTTATATACAGTTACATTGATACGACTTGGATGCAACTATGCATATACCATACCTCTAGCAGCTGGTAATCACTGTAGTAGGTACCGCTACACCAAGGATCTCCACTAGCTTCCAGGTCTCATGCCGAGCAGCTGCCCATTGCATTGTAAACACAGAGTTGGCTACTTGGCACAGGCACAATTCAGGGAAAGTAATGGCCCGGAGCATAGGTGAAACTGGGAGGAGGGCCAGCATGACTGGGGTGGGCAATGAGGCGGAGTGGAGAATGAGGGTAGAAAAATTTAAAAAAAAGAGGCATCTGCTTAGGATTGGTGGGCCTGGAGTTGGGGGGTGTTACCAAGATAAACTGTGGGGGGTGGCAACCTGGCAGTGGTCAGTTGGAGCACGGGTCAAGAAGGAGAAGAAAGTTTTTTCCTTTTGCTCCTTGAGGTAAAAACTTTACCATGGGGGATCTTGAGGCCTTATTGTCCCAGCTACGGGAGGAGGCGGCGGCCAGAGGTACTGACTGGCTACAGGCTACAGTATCCAGTTTGATTCAGGCCCCTAGCCAGGGCCCCTCTGGCTCATCCGCAGGCCCCCCTCCTCAGACTCGCCCACGTGCTAGGAGGTCCAGGCCTCCTGAGCGTTTTAGCCCAGAGGCGACGAGAAGCGTCCGTGACCGTTTTGGGAGCCCCTTTACAGGACCCTTCGGCGCCACCGGCCAAGCGGACGCCTGCTTCGCCCAGCGTGGTGGCCGGTAGGAATCCCCGCCCACGGCGGACTCGGGGTGGGAGCGCTTCTGCTAGGCCTGCCCTCACCCCCCTATCTACTGACCGTGGTTCCAGTGCGGCCTCCTCGAGAGTGGCTCGGCGGGGGAGAGAAGAATCGGCGGGTGCCGGCCTGATGCCTGGAGCGGCCGGGGCCTCTGTTCCAGAGAGACGGGGGCGGAGTGGATCGTCGGCGGTGACGCGGCGGCATGCTGGGGACACTTTGGTGGAACGGTCCAGATCGGCGGCTAGGCGGGCTTCCCCAGCCCGGCCCAGAGCTCAGCGCAGAGGCCGCGTGGAGCGGGAAGAGTATCCAGGCACGGCGCGCAGGGATGACGTCACTGCAGGGCGCCCGACGGTTCCAGGAAGTGCGGAAGTGCGGCCTACTCATTCGGTCGGAAGGGAGGCTGGGAGTTCGGATGGCAGCATGTCGGAAGGGGAGATCGCCGAATCGGAGGAAGGAGAGAGCCAGGAGGCGGCGCAGGGAGCGGATCTTGCGGCTGGATGTCCTGTGGGGCAGCGACAGCCAGGTAGGGACATGTCTTCTGTTTTTTCTCTGTCTTCTCCTGCTTTTAATTCTGGGGGCTCAGGGATTGCTGTAAGGGGTGCAGGGGGTGCTGAGGTTCAGAAGGATGGAGCAGGTAGTGCGGTGATTGGTACGTGTTCCCCTCCCCTGGGTTTAGCAGTGGCACAGGACATGGGAGTGATGCACACCTTGTTGGCTGGCTTGAGGGAGGTGTTGGCGCGCTGCGAAGCTGGTGCACGGCCGGTGGCGGACGCTTCCCCGGTGGGGGTATGGGCAGCAGCCCGTACTTCTGCAGCTCAGGGTACTGCGTTGGGGGTTCTAGGCCAGGTTACGGCAGTGGGGGATGCTGGTACGGTCGCAGGCCCGGCAAACGGTGGGTTAGGTGTGAACAATCCTGTAGTTCCGCCGCCAGTGGCGTCGGTGACAGCCGGTACATCGGCGGCAGTTGCGGATACCGGTCTGGCTGGAAAAACTACGGTGGGGGTTGATGGGGTGCGTTTGGCAGATGCCGCCAAATGTGAAGTATATGTATGTTTTGAGGGTCCTTTGGGTGCTCATTTGAAGCCGGAGGTGAAAGAGCGCATCTGGAAGGGTGAATATGTTGAGATTTTCTCTTTGTTGCCCTTGGAGAAGTTTAACTTGGACAAAGTTAAGCCGGACGAGAGCAAGAAAGAAGAGGAGGAAAAGCGGCGCTATCGTTTGATTCCGCGCACGTTTGCAAATTGGTTGCAGGCGTTTGCGATTTTGGCGGGCGTTATTGGGGAGAAGGCCCCGGAGAACTGCTCAGCTCTTTTTTGCTACCTTGACTCCATCGGGGAGGCACAACGAGTGTATGGGGGCACTGCGTGGCTGCGTTACGATGAGCAGTTCCGTCAACGGAAGGCGGTCCGCCCTTCTTTGCGGTGGGACCATAAGGATATTAGCCTATGGATGAAGCTGATGTCCTCTCCCAGGAGTTCGTTGCCCCCCTTTCAGGGCGGGGCCGGGGGTTCGGCCTCTGCCGGGCAACCGGCCGGAAATCGTCCGGGTTTCTGCTGGCAATTTAATGCCGGTACATGCAAATTCGGGACAAAATGTCGTTTCCGCCATGAGTGTTCCACCTGTGGGGGTTTTCATCCCCAGTCTCGGTGTTTTAAACAAGGACGCGGAAAAGGGGGGGATTCTGGAAAAAGGGATGACGCCGGTGAGGGTAAGAAAGATGGCCCCGTTTCTAAGGCGCTATCCTAATCGGGAAGCGGCCGAGTTGTTAGAGTTGGGTTTTACCGAGGGTTTCAAATTACACTGTCAGTTATTGGCGGCCCCGCCTTTGGCTGACAATTTGAGGTCGGCCAGGGAACATCCGGAGGTCGTTACTGAAAAATTGTTCAAAGAAATTTCGTTGGGTCGTATGGCTGGCCCGTTTGAATTGCCGCCGGTACCCAATCTGGTGGTATCCCCATTGGGTGTTGTCCCCAAAAAGGAGCCGAACAAGTTTCGGCTCATTCATCATTTGTCTCATCCGCGAGGGGGATCAGTCAACGATTCCATTGCTCCGGATCTCTGTACGGTGTCGTACACATCATTCGATACGGCGGTGGCTTGGGTCCAGCGGTATGGTAGGGGAGCTCTGTTGGCTAAGACGGACATCGAAGCTGCTTTTCGCCTTTTGCCGGTCCATCCGGATAGCTGCCATCTTTTGGGCTGTAGATGGCAGGATAGGTTTTTTGTTGATAGATGCTTACCCATGGGGTGTGCTATTTCCTGTTCCTTGTTTGAGCAGTTTAGCTCTTTTCTTGAATGGGTGGTGAGGGATGTTTCGGGCTTGTCATCCGTCATTCACTACCTGGATGATTTTTTGTGTATAGGGCCTGCGGAGAGTGCGATTTGTGCATCCCTGTTGGCCACACTTCAGCAAGTTTTCGAGGTGTTTGGGGTCCCGTTGGCCGCCGACAAAACCGAAGGGCCGGCCACGGAACTTCGTTTCTTGGGTATCATCATTGATACCATAGCTATGGAGTGCCGCTTACCTCTGGATAAACTTGAGGATTTGAAGGAGGAGGTGGCGGGGGCCTTACGGGGGAAGAAGATTCAACTTCGGGCCCTGCAATCTCTCTTGGGCAAGCTAAACTTTGCCTGTCGCATTATGCCTATGGGGCGGGTTTTTTGCAGGCGATTGGCGGCTGCCACGGCTGGTGTTAGGGCACCGCATCACTACATCAGACTGGTGCAGGATCATAGGGAAGATTTGAAAGTGTGGGATTCCTTTTTGACTTCCTATAATGGCCGAACTTTGTGGCAGGATCGGGTGGTTTCGAACTTTGATTTGGAACTGTTCACCGATGCAGCAGGTTCCGGTGGTTTTGGGGCTTTCTTGCAGGGGCGTTGGAGCGCGGGAGAGTGGCCAGCGGAATGGCAGGAAACTGGTTTGGTACGCAATCTAGCGGTGTTGGAATTGTTTCCCATCGTGCTTGCTGTTGAGCTATGGGGGGAAGATTTTAGGAATCGCCGTGTACGTTTTCACTGTGATAATCTTGGGGTGGTGCAGGCCATTAATAATAACAGTGCTTCTTCTCCTCCAGTTGTGCGCTTACTGCGACATCTGGTTCTTACCTGTTTGCGTATTAATTGTTTTGTGTCTGCTGTACATGTTCCTGGTGTTGACAATTCGGTGGCTGATGCGTTGTCTCGTTTCCAGTGGGACAGATTTCGTCAATTGGCACCGGAAGCGGAGCAACGCGGGATTCCTTGCCCCGAGAGGTTATGGAGCATCGTATTGCCACTGCCCATTTGTTGATGCGGAAGTCGGTTTCTACGGCTACGTGGACAGCGTATACTAAGGTTTGGCAGGAATGGAATGACTTGTTAAAGGAAGTGGGGGACGGCTCTCCAGCAGAGCTTGGTGTAGATTTGTTACTGTATTTTATTGGTAGGAACTTTGAGGCCGGGGTCTCGGCCTCGTATATGTCGCGGAAGTTGGCCGGATTGGCTTTTATGTTTCAGTTGACAGGGCAGCAGGACGTGACCAAAGTATTTAAGGTTCGGCGTGCTATGCGGGGTTACCGCGTTGGTCGGGCGGCTGCCGATAAGAGACGTCCTGTTTCTTTTGCGGTATTGGGTGTCGTAGTAGATCAGTTGGGTAAGGTTTGTGTGTCCGAGTACGAGAGGGTGTTGTTTCGGGCGGTTTTTGTATTGGCCTTCTTTGGGGCTTTCCGGGTGGGCGAACTGGTTAGTCGGAACAAAAAAGGTCAAGGGGGCCTTGAAGTTCAGGACGTGTGGGTACAAGGTGATACTTTGGGTGTTTTCCTGAGGCGATCCAAGACGGATCAGTTGGGTAAGGGTGCCCGAGTTGATTTGAGGGCGGTTCCTCGCTCTCCAATTTGTCCAGTTTGGGCTGTAGGGGAGTTTTGTAAACTTAGGCCTCTGGGTTCTGGGGTTTTCTTTAAGCATGAAGATGGGACGGCTTTGTCTCGTTTTCAATTTCAGGCCGTGTTTAAAAAATGTTTGGTCGCAGCAGGTTTAAGGGCAGAGAATTATTCTTCTCACTCTTTCCGCATTGGGGCGGCGACGGAGGCTGTTCGCTGGGGATTAGATGAGAAGGCGGTAAAAAGTATTGGACGCTGGGAGTCTGCTAGATTCCGAACGTATATCCGCCCTCATTTATTGTAAGTCTTCAGGTAAGGGGGGGGTTCCTTTTTATTGTGACTCCTCTACCTCTTGATTTCCTCACATATTCATGTTGTTCGTGTCTTGTAGGCATTGTCTTAGTTAGGGGGTTATGTGTTTGTTCCCCCCCCCCCTTTTTTCTTTCAGAACCAGAAGCCTGCTTGATATGGATCCTGGGACACTCCTATGTGTATTGGGGTGCCAGGAGGGCGGATGTCCGACAAGGGGGCAGGTTCCTGGGTTTGTCTGTAGATGAAGGCACTGTGCGTTGGCTTGGTATTCCGGGCATGCTTTGGTCCAGAGTGGTGCCCGAAATGCATAAGTACGCCCGTTTGGATCGCCCCCCAGATGTGGTTTTACTACACGTAGGGGGTAATGATCTTGGTTTGCGTTGTGCACGGGAACTTATTCGGGATATTAAGTTTGATTTGTTGCGATTGCAGTCTTTTTTCCCAGACACCATTTTTGTCTGGTCGGATATCGTGGCTAGAACTGCTTGGCGTATGGCTCGTTCTGTCGCTGGTATTAACAGAGCAAGGGTCAAGGTAAACAAAGCGGTAGCCAAATTTTTCGTACGCAATGGAGGTTTGGCTGTACGCCATCGGGATCTGGAAGATGAAACGTGGCGTTTTTTGCGCGCGGATGGTGTTCACCTAAATGCCATAGGTATTGACCTGTGGCAACTGGGTTTGCAGGATGGCGTGCAGCGGGCGGTCAGGCTTTGGAGGGCGACACGTACGTAAGGTGTCACGTTCGTGTGCTTTGGCGGTAGGTCTATGGGGTCTTTGAAGGTGGTGCTTAAAAAATATGGGAGGTTTAGGGGGGATTGGGCCCATCCGGAGGGATGGGTGTCCCTTCCATTAAGAACAATACTAAGGTAACAATGGTGTGTCGTTTTTTGGTTGTATCGTGAAGGAAGTAACTGGTTTGTCCCTTGAGCTTGCGTAATATACGGCAGGGGGCCTTTTATGGAGTATACCGATACAACTATGTTGGTTGAGAGAATATTTTCCCCTTCAAAGACCTCTAGATCAGGCAGGTTTTAAAGCTGATTTGTGTTCGGTTTAAGGTTATGTAAAAAATGTATTTATATGCATTTACGTTGTACGTTTTTTGAGAAAAAATTTCTGTATTTTATTTTGTTATAATAAAAGGCTGCTATGGCCAGTCGACTCCAAAGAAAAACAGGTTGTGTCGTCTGGTCAATGATTAAGTAATAATTTACAAGGGGTTTGTTAGTGGTGGATAACGAGAGCCTCAGTAAATATGCACATCCCTTAGTCAAGTAATGGCCCGGAGCATAGGTGAAACTGGGAGGAGGGCCAGCATGACTGGGGTGGGCAATGAGGCGGAGTGGAGAATGAGGGTAGAAAAAAAAAAAAAAAAGAGGCATCTGCTTAGGATTGGTGGGCCTGGAGTTGGGGGGTGTTACCAAGATAAACTGTGGGGGGTGGCAACCTGGCAGTGGTCAGTTGGAGCACGGGTCAAGAAGGAGAAGAAAGTTTTTTCCCACCCTCCCTCCCCAATTTTAATTTTGTTTTTTATTCCTTGAGCTTATTGGTTAGGAATTTTTCGTTATTGTACTGTTGCGTGCTTGTCATAGCAGCGGTAGGTCTATGGGGTCTTTGAAGGTGGTGCTTAAAAAATATGGGAGGTTTAGGGGGGATTGGGCCCATCCAGAGGGATGGGTGTCCCTTCCATTAAGAACAATACTAAGGTAACAATGGTGTGTCGTTTTTTGGTTGTATCGTGAAGGAAGTAACTGGTTTGTCCCTTGAGCTTGCGTAATATACGGCAGGGGGCCTTTTATGGAGTATACCGATACAACTATGTTGGTTGAGAGAATATTTTCCCCTTCAAAGACCTCTAGATCAGGCAGGTTTTAAAGCTGATTTGTGTTCGGTTTAAGGTTATGTAAAAAATGTATTTATATGCATTTACGTTGTATGTTTTTTGAGAAAAAATTTCTGTATTTTATTTTGTTATAATAAAAGGCTGCTATGGCCAGTCGACTCCAAAGAAAAACAGGTTGTGTCGTCTGGTCAATGATTAAGTAATAATTTACAAGGGGTTTGTTAGTGGTGGATAACGAGAGCCTCAGTAAATATGCACATCCCTTAGTCATGCTTTGCATTTTCTCAGTGAATGCAAAGTATTCTTTGATTGGACCAGGGGGAGAGGCGGAGTAGTGGCATCATGCTGTTAACCTCATCCAATCTGAGAACACTTTGCATTCCTTGGGAAAATGCAAAGCACACTCTGAATGGTACCCGTACGAAGTGGCTGATCACCTGTGTTCAGAATGCAGCAGGGCAGTCGCTGGGCACAGGACCCGGAAGCTAGTTGAGGTCACTGAAATAGCAGTGTCTATAGAGCGATTTCTAGGCTCTAGAGCGAGGTTTCTTAACCAGGGTTCCATGGAATACTAGGGTTCCTTCAGAGGTTGCTAGGGGTTCCTTGAGCAATGAGCAATTTCTGCCTCTCAGATAAGTTCCCACTCACACTAGTGATATTTTTAGCTATCAATAAGGGGGTAATTCTTCCCAATGACCACAAGTGTATAGTGCATTTTTCCCACTGACCATCACAATAATGTATCATGAATTGTAGATATATTAATTTTTAGCAGGAGTTCCCTGAGACTGGAAAGTTATTTCAAGGGTTCCTCTGTGTTGAAAAGGTTGGGAAATGCCGTTTTAGAGGAATCCCATAGGTATGGTATATACAAAGTTACATTGGTTCAAGCTGGAACAAGGCAAGTGTATAAAATGCCATGGTGGGGGGGGGGGGGGGGGGGGGTCTGAACAATGCAGCAGAGCAGCAGCTAACCACCTGAGCTCTGCGTCTCCAAGGCTTAATCACGGGTTTCCACCGCTCAGACCCGGCCAACACATACATAACTAGGGGCGGAATACACCTGGGACACAGCCGATTAGCGCACACTGTGTGAACCCACATGTACAGTGTCTTGAAAAAGTATTCACAGCCCTTGAAATTTTCCACATTGTCATGTTTCAATTAAAGCGTAAATGTATATTATTGGGGTTTTATGTGATAGACCAACACAAAGTTGCACATACTTTTGAAGTGGAAGGAAAATGATAAATGGTTTTCAAAATGTTTTACAAATAAATATCTGAAAAGTGTGTCGTGCATTTGTATTCACCCCCCTTTACTCTGAAACCCCTAACTAAAATCTAGTGGAACCAATTGCCTTCAGAAGTCACCTAATTAGTAAATAGAGTCCACTTGTGTGTAATTTAATCTCAGTATAATACAGTTGTTCTGTGAAGCCCTCAGAGGTTTGTTAGAGAACCTTAGGGAACAAACAGCATCATGAAGACCAAGGAACACACCAGACAGGCCAGGAATAAAGTTGTGGAGAAGTGCAAAGCAGAGATAGGTTATAAAAAAAACACACCACGCTTTGAACATCTCACAGAGCACGATGCAATCATCGAAAATGGCAAGACTGCAAACCTACCAAGATATGGCCGTCCACCTAAACTGACAGGCCGGGCAAGGAGAGCATTAGAGAAGCAGCCAGGAGGCCCATGGTAACTCTGGAGGAGATGCAGAGATCCACAGCTCAGGTGGGAGAATCTGTCAACAGGACAACTATTAGTCGTGCACTCCACAAATCTGGTCTTTATAGAAGAGTGGCAAGAAGAAAGCCATTGTTGAAAGAAAGCCATAAGAAGTCCAGTTCGCAGTTTGTGGGGGGCCATGTGGGGGACACAGCAAACATGGGGAAGAAGGTGCTCTGGTCAGATGAGACCAAATTGAACTTTTTGGCCTAAAAGCAAAACGCTATGTGTGGTGGAAAACTAACACTGCACATCACCCTAAACACACGATCCCCACCATGAAACATGATGGTGGCAGTTGTAACATGAAGAAATGTGGACTTTAGGCTCTGTTTCCACTACTGCGACTTATTTTGCGACTTGACACATGTCAAGTCGCATGACAAGTCAAAACCCATGTATTTCAATGGTCCCCGTTCTAATTGGTGCGACTCAAGTCGCAGCGACTCGAAAAAAGGTTCTTGCACTACTTTGTTCCGTCTTCGGTGCGACTTGTTCTCCATAGAAAGGTATTAAGTCGCAATGCAGTCGTATGTACATGTCTGACACCGTGACTTTGTTGCGACTTCCACGGAAGTCTACGGAAGCACATGATCTCTGCTCCTCCCAAATACATCACTTCCTATATTGATGTATGTGAGTGTGGAAGACAGCAGGAAGCATGCCTAGGGCTCGAAAAAATAAGCGACAAGTGCATGACAATGAGGAAATTATTCGGCTTGTCAGACAACGTCCGGCAATATATGACCTCAGAGATCCAGGTTACAAAGATCATGCAAAGAAGGAGAGAGCATGGTTGGAAGTGGCTCGCATATATTATGAGACCTAGGACTCTTTATCAGCCACAGAACGTTCTTCAAAAAGTAAGTGGTTGATATATGCTGCTTAGCACTTTGCGCCTTGCGCCTATTTAAATATTCTGTAACCAATGGGTGTGTGTTAACAATGTGCACTGTGTTTTCTTGGTGGGGACCGCTTCTCCTGCCAGGAGATCACAATGGTTTGGCAGGAGGGAATCCCCTGTCAACACTATCTGTGTTGATGGTGGAATTTATATAGTTACTTTCCTGTAACCTGTGGCTGCAGGAAAGTAAATCTGTGTGTGTGGGCCAGCAAATAATATTTGACCAGGGTCCAAATAATATTACAGATGGCCCTGTCAACATCCTCCAGCACATGGCAAATTATGTAGGTGTCATGGGTAATATATTTAGCGGTTGTTTTAACACCATCCATATCAATTATGCAGCCTAGCAAATGAATGACCTATAGGCAGTTACTAAAGTTTTTGGTTTTAATTTATTATTTGCTTTATATTTTGTAGTGCACTCGTTACAAACTCGATGGAGAAGTCTCAAAGACTGCTACAACCGGTTCTTACGCAAATTAAAAAGGAGGAAGAAGGAAGGAGTGGTTCCGGCTCAAAAAGATTAGCCCCATATGCCCATGACGGGGATCTTGATTTTTTGAAACCAGTGTTGGAAATGCGAGAGTAAGTTATCAGCAGGCATATGTTACGAATTGTACATATCAAATTGTAATGCTTACTTAAAAAATATGTGATTTGTATTTCAGAACCCAAGCAAGCTGGGAAGACAGCACACAGGGTTTGGCAGCAGAAGATGAGGCAGAGGAAGCTGCGGAGGAGGAGCAAGAACAATTCCAAGACAATGTTGACAAGGAACTGTTCGTAGATGAATCAAGGTCAACATCAAACTCAATGAATGAGGAGGATGCAGAACCAGGGCCTAGCAATGTCTCTAGGCCTTTGCGAAGATCTTCAAGGGGAAGTGCCCGGCCTGTGAAACCCATGGATAAAATTTTAGATGTAGTCAGTCAGATGTCCACTAAAATGGCTGAAAACCAGTGTGAAGACACAGCATTTCTCACTTTAATTTTAGGCATATGTAAATAGGTACCCCCTGAGAAAAAATATGCACTCAGGATGGCTTTAATGTCAACTGCTCAATCATTTGTGGGTGAGGGGCCAACAACATCCTCAGCATATATGCAACCCCCCTTTCCCAATATCCCCCTTATCAACAATACACTCACTTTCCAAGTACACAGTATGCTCCACCAATAAACCGTCCATACTGTGACCAGTATGATAATATGCTGAATCCCTCAAGGCCACGTATGTTGCATCCAATTCCTGCCCCCACTACCTCTACCCTTGGCCCCCCAACCACTCACCAACTTAGGCAGCCTACACCCAGTCAGGTTCCGCCTTTTCTGGAAAGGAAATATTACCCTGGTCCATAAGTGGATTTCCCTGGACCAACCAATAGTTCAGTTTCCGGGACCACTGAAAACAAAACATACGTGCAATTGTAATTTACTATTATTTTTGATGTGGGTTTAAGACTTGTTCTATATTTTTTGGTTGGTTGAGGAGGCCAAAACAACAACTGTTGAATTTTTGAGTTCGTGGAACGTATTTCTTTATTTTTGCCTTCTTGCAAAAAGAGTTGTCTTGTAAAAAAAGATTCAGATTATACATTTTATTTTATGACTTTTATTTTGGTGTTTTTCAGAGTGAAATATTTTATTATTTTAATATTTGTTGTGCTTGTTAAAAAGTAAAAAAAGTGTAGTTCACCAAAACACATAACAAAAAAATTTGATGCTTTCCTGCACAAAAATCTTGAAAATAAAAATTTTGGTTACATTGTGCATTTTCTGCTTATCCTTTTTTTTCGAATTTGTGGTAAAGACCTGCTATTCTGCATTTGGATGCAATGAAACATAACATGCATCTAAATAATATTACAATAAAATGCATGGCATACATTATGCTATGGCATCCTGCTGCCAGGGGACAGAACCAGCAGCAGACATAAAATAAGACGAGAATCCCTCACGCACACTGGCAACATTGGTGGTGCCCCTACTGGCACTCCATTGTGCACCTTCCAGATCGTGCATGAGGGAATCTTCAAAAAGATAGCCATCACAAATTCTAACAAAATTATGAAGCACACATGCTGCTTTTACTGCAGATATTGCATTCTCAAGTTTTAAATTAATCGGTGTATGTAGCAAACGCCACTTGTTGGCTAAAATGTCAAAAGAACATTCTACCACTCGTCTTACCCTCGTTAACCGGTAATTGAAGATTCGCTTCTCTTCACTCAGACACCTATTGGAATAAGGCCTTAATAGATGCTCACTGAGAGCAAAGGCCTCATCCCCAACAAACACAAATGGCATTGGCGGCCCATTTGTTCCTGGCAACGGACAGTCCTGTGGAAGGTCCAGACCATTTTCCCGCAACATTCTTCCAAACGATGATCTTTGGAAAATACTGGAGTCTGAGCTGCTGCTATATAGCTAAAACAATAATTGGCATCAGCCACTGCTAGTAATACAAAAGAAAAATATTTTTTGTAATTAAAGTATTTTGTTCCACTGCCAATGGGCATCACTACCCTCATATGTTTTCCGTCAATTGCCCCTAGACAATTTGGGAAATTGCAACGATCCCAGAAAACTTCCGCTATCTTGCACCAATCTTCGCAAGTGGGCTTCTTCAGGACCAAATCCCTAAGGACATTCCAGATGTCTCGGCAGGTATCGTGGACAATATTGCTGACAGTAGTTTTGCCAACCAAAAACTCATAATGCAAACTTGCAAAGGAATGTCCAGTTGCCAGGTACCTAAAATGGAAAAGTACATACATTTTATGATAATGATACACATTTACACTAAGCTACTTCAATAAACAAAAAAAACAAAAAAATGAGCTAGGAAGGAGGTGCCTGAGGAAGTGAAGAATGAAGAAGAGGAGCAGGAGAAAGACACTGGTGATGTAGAGGCAAAGTTAAGATTGTAAAAACAAGCTTACGCACAATTACATGCTAGTTTTTTTTTTTGGACTTCATGTAAATATGATGAAAGAATGATGTGGATCTCCAAATGCCACATAGAAGTTAAGAAGAAGAAACAGTAGGTATGAAAAAAGTTACCTCAATGTTATTATGAGTCTTTCAACAGCTGGAATACTCCTTCTGAAACTTGTGTTTTGTCGCTCTAGATGACTAGAGAGCAAAGCCAAAAATTCATCAAAACTGTAAAGAGAAAAAATATGGCTATTATCTACACTGACCATGTAAAAATCAAACATATAAAAATGGAACTCCATTTGTAAAACAATTTGATCAGGTTATAGTTAACACTTCTAGCTATTCAAATCTAAAAATTATAAAAAAAAAAAAAAGAGTCATACTGACCAGGCATATACACATTTTCATAAATATATCTGGCAGCATTTGCAAGTTGACATCAAAAAATGTTCTCACCTTCTAATTGACATCCTTGTGTAGTTGAAGAATTTGTCTTTATGAGCCCGGAGGTCATTGTAAAGGACCCCAAACTGGCCTCTCACTTCCCTTTGGGCGATGATGGGATGGATCCAAAACCTATGCCTTCTCCTCCTCCGGTTATCCTCCTCTTCTTTATCTATAAATGCTGCTACAGCAGCCAAAATGACTGCTGACCCAACATATTGCATAGCCAACATGTTTGCTAACAAACATACAACACGTGACAACGAAAGAGGAAGGGGAAATAAATAAGCAGGATAAGGAATTACATCACTATGACTAAATCGCAGAACATACAAGTCGCACAAAGTCGTTATTAAAGTCGCAACAAAATGCACCACAAATCGCATTGCAAAATCGCACTGTAAAGCGCGCGACTTTGGGGACGCACTAGTGGAAACATAGCCTTAAGGGGAATAAATACTTTTTCAAGGCACTGTATCTCTCCCCATCCCCTGCCTCCCTTTTATTGTGTCATTTTCAGCGCGGCCAAGATGGCAAATGGCTGCACACTCACTCCAGGAGCAGAAACACATGGAGGTGGACTCAGGCTTCCTGCAAGGAGCGTGTGGGAGGGTGCAGCGTGGTGCGGCGGCAGGAACTCACACACAATCCAGATAAAGAACTTGTTTTGTAGTCAAAGTATAACAGTTCACAACAAACCCACGGAAATGCATACCGACCAGGAACACTCACAGATGAACAGCCAATTGTAGTGGAGCAGGTCTCAGCCTAACTGACAGCATCTGTCTTAGGAGTGGAATGTGACCTGGCCAGTCCATGCCCAAGCCAGGAAGTTTCCAGAAAGAATGGCGGATCCCTAAGCTTTCCCTACTTGTCTGGAACCTTTCCCTACTGCTAATACTGTCCCTGACAGATGGGTGACCTGTCCCTACACTAACCACACACTTAATGCACCCCAAACTCAGGAGCCAGGGCCATAAATAGACTCTGCCTGACCCAAGATGGCCTCAGAGTCACATGGGCTGTCAGCATCCAACCGGATTGTTGCCCCAGTGACCCAGGAAACCATAGAGGAAAATAAATTGCACTGGCCTAAAAGTGGAACATCTGCAGAAGGATCTTTCTCCCATACCTACTTCACAGCTCACTAGGGAGTGCTCCCCCTCAGCCTCCAAATCTTATCTTCACTCTGCGACACAATTCTGAGCTGCAGACCCAGAACTTAAAGTGTTACTGAACCCACAACAGTAAAATATGCTTGGTATACTCACTATGGTACCTAAGGGTTTAATCCTCCGCATTGTGTAGAAAGGCTGATCCTGTCTTCTCTGATCCTCGCCTTCTTCCACTGTTCCCAATCCATCTTCTGACAGAACAGAGCCTTGGGGGCACTATGTACATGCTCAGTTTGGTGCGCATTGCTAATGAGTTTTTTTTGGGGGAGGGTGCATGTGATCAGCACAGGGCCAATAAGCACTGTCCAGACAGAGGGTCAAGGGTCTTGCAGCCTCATAGGACAGTCAGAGTAGAATGAAAACTCTCCTACAAACCTACTCCTAATAGAAGTCACAAGACTGCTATATGGTGCTGTAAAAAAGTATTTGCCCCCTTCCTGATTTTTTTTTTTTTTTTTGCATGTTTCTCACACTTAAATGATTCAGATCATCAAACAAATTTTAATGTTACACAAAGATAACCCGAGTAAATCCAAGATGCAGTTTTTAAATTATTATTTAATTTATTAAGGGGAAAAAAAAAACTGTTCAAACCTGCCTGGCCCTATGTGAAAAAAATTATTTCCCCCTCCCATGCTGAATCATGAATGAACTGTGGTTAACCATAATTTTTTGGAAAGTTAAATTTCACTTACCACACCCAGGCCTGATTACTGCCAGACCTGTTGAATCAAGAAATCACAAAATAGAAGCTGTCTGACAAAGTGAAGCACAGCTAACAAATCACAAAAAGCCACACATCATGCCACAATCTAAAAAAGCTTAGATTAGAAACAAAGTAATGTACATGCATCGGTCTAGGAAGGGTTTTAAAGACATTTCTAAGGCTTTGTAACTCCAGTGAACCATGGGGAGAGCCATTATCCACAAATGGAGATAACTTGGAACATTGGTGAACCTTCCCTAGAGTGACCGGCCTACAAAAATTACTCCAAGAGCATGATGACGACTCATCCAAGAGGTCAAAAAAGAACTGCAGGCCTCACTTGCCTCAGGTAAGATCAGTGTTCATGATTCAACAATAAGAAAGAGACTGGACAAAAATGGCATCCATGGGAGAGTTCCAAGGCCAAAGTCACTGCTGACCAAAAAGAACACAAAGGCCTATCTCACATTTACCAAAAAACATCTCGATTATCCCCAAGACTTCTAGGCAAATATTCTGTGGACTGATGAGACAAAAATGTTACTTTTTGGAAGGTGTGCGTCCCGTTACATCTGGCATAAAACTAATACAGCATTTCATAACAAGAACATCATACCAACAGTCAGACATGGTGGTGGTAACGTGATGGTCTGAGGCTGCTTACGATAATTGATGGAACCATGAATTCTGAGCTCTACCAGAAAATCCTAAAGAAGAATGTCCAGCCATCAGTTTGTGACCTCAAGCTCAAGTGCACTTGGGTTATGCAGCAGGACAATGATCCGAAACACAACAGCAAGTCCACCTCCAAATGGTTCAAACAAAAAATTCAGGTTTTGGAGTAGCCTAGTCAAAGCCCGGACTTAAATCCAATTGAGATGCTGTATCATGACCCTACACAGGCCGTTCATGCTGGAAAAACCTCCAATGCGGCTGAATTAAAACAATTCTGAAAAGAAGAGTGGGCCAAAATTGCTCCACAGCAATATGAAAGACTCATTGCCAGTTATCGCAAATGCTTGATTGCAGTTGTTGCCGCCAAGGGTGGCACAACCAGTTATTAGGTTTAGGGGGTAATTACTTTTTCACACAAAGCCAGGCAGGTTTGGACAGCTTTTTTGCCTTAATAAATTAAACCATCGTTTAAACTGCATTTTATATTTACTCGGGTTATCTGTGTAGTAAAAAGATTTGTTTGATGATCTGAGTCATTTAAGTGTGACAAATATGCAAAAAAATTAAAAATCAGAAAGGGGCAAATACTTTTTCACACAATTGTATACCGCTGATGAGAAAAAGGTATTTAGCAGTTTATATTTACTGAAATAATTGCAATTCCATGTTCTGTGTACTCTGGGTAACCAAATATAGTAAATGCAGGGTCCTGAGTTTAGTAATGCTTTAAGGGCCAGTTCACGCAACAAGCAGTCCAGTGCATTTTTTCTGCATTAAAAAAAAAAAAAAAAAAAAAAAAAAAAAAAGCATTGAAAGTAGGTTATTTGGTTTCCAATGGTGGTCCAGTGCGGTCAGTTGCAGGGCGTTCCAGTTCCAGAAACAAAAGTAGAACATGCTGCATTTTTCCTGCACTGGACTGTACTGGAACATGGTAAAACGCATCATAAATGCACCGGAATGCATCAAGAATGCATCAACTCACTGGACCCCAGTACAGCGTAGAAAAAAAAACATAAGAAAAAAAAAAAAGCATCTGGAATGCATCTACAAACGCATAAAAAACGCACCAGAATGTGTTGAAAACGCCTTAAACACGCATGCAGAAATGCATCTGAAACGGATCTGGAGTGCGTTTTGTGGTGTGAACCAGCCCTTAAGCTATTCTTTGTGCCCTGCTCACCAAGTTGGCTCAGAAGAAGAAGGTACCTACTCACGAAGTGCGTCAGCCATTGGAAGTGTTTTTTTTTTTATGCTCGTATTGGTGCAGTGAACCAGAGTGTGCGGGTCACTGTGGATATTGATGAGCTTGATACAGTGGGGAAAATCATTTTTGATCCCCTGCAGATTTTGTACGTTTGTCTACTTAAAAAGAAATGAAGGGTCTATAATTTTTATCATATTTTAAATGCTAGAGACAGCATCAACCAAAAATCCACAACAAACACATAAAACAGTTATAAATTGAGTTGCGGTTCAGTGAGTAAAACAAGTATTTGATCCCCAAGCAAAACATGACTTAGTACTTGGTGGAGAAACCCTTGTTGGCAAGCACAGAGGTCAGATGTTTCTTGTAGTTGGTGACCAGGTTTGCACACATCTCAGAAGGATTTTTGGTCCACTCTTCTTTACAGATCTTCTCTAAATCCTTAAGGTTTCTTGGTTGTCTCTTGGCAACTCGATATTTCTGTTCCATCCATAAATTTTCTATGGGGTTAAGGTCTGGAGACTGACTAGGCCACTGCACGACCTCAATGTGCTTCTTCTTTGCTGCCTTGGCGATAGGTTTTGGATCATTGTTATGCTGGAAGACCCTTCCACGACCTATCTTCAGTGTTCTGGCTGAGGAAAATAGGTTCTCATCCAAGATTTTACAATACATGGCCCCGTCCATCGGTCCCTCAATGCGGCAAAGTCAGCCTGTAGTCAGCATTTTTCTTCCTTCAAACACGACAGCCGAGAAACCCTAAGGATTTAGAGAAGATCTGTAAAAAAGAATGGACCGAACTCCCACCTGAGATGTGTGCAAACCTGGTCACCAATTACAAGTAACATTTTACCTCTTTGCGTGCCACCAAGTACTAAGTCATGTTTTGCTTGGGGATCAAATACTTATTTTACTCACTGAACTGCAACTCAAATTATAGCATTTGTATCATGTGTTTTTTCTGGATTTTTGGTTGATATTCTGTCTCTATCATTTAAAATACACCTATGATAAAAATTATAGACCCTTCATTTCTTTGTAAGTGGGCAAACGTACAAAATCGGCAGGGGATCAAATAATTATTTTCTCCACTGTATCATGTGCTGTTTGTGAGTGCATAATTGTTTTATTTCTTCAATAAAAAGATTTTTTTAATGTAATGGAAAAGGCTGGTGCGCCCTCTATTTTATGTTTTTTCAGTGTTCTCTTTGAGCTTCCCCAGTCCTCAGGGGGCTGAAAAGTCTTGGGAAGGGGAGGTACCATCTCTCCAGGAAGGTCAAATGATAGTAAACCTCTTCACCATTTTAGAAGCCACAGGTGCTGGCAATGCATATAGTAATAGCTAGAAAGTAGTTCCGGACAGCCGCACTCCAAAAAAAGTGCCTTTTATTCAAAAAACAAAGTCAAAAGTACATGCCACAGCAGAACAGAAGAGCTGACGCATTTCACACTACAGTGCTTAATCATAGCAATGATTAAGCACTGTTTGTAGTGTGAAACGCGTCAGTCGCCATTCTGTCAGTAGGGAAGGCATTGATTCTGTGTCTCTACAAAGCAGGAACACCGATCCATGCCTTCCTCTAGTAAAAGCACCTCCCCCACAGTACACAAACACAGGCTAGGCACACATTTAACCCTTTGATCGCCCCTGAAGTTAACCCCTTTCCTGCCAGTATCATTAGTACAGTATATATTTTTAGCACTGATCACTGCATTAGTGCCACTGGTCCCCAAAAACGTGTCAGTTAGTGTCCAATTGTCCGCTGCAATTATCCTGCTATAAGTTGCTGATCGCCACCATTACTACTAAAAAAATAAAAAAATAATTATATATCCCATAGTTTGTAGACGCTATAACTTGTGCACAAACCAATCAATATACGCTTGTTTTTTTTTTTTTTTTACCAAAAACATGCAGAATACATATTGGCCTAAAGTTATGAAGAAATTTGATTTTTTACATTTTTTTATTGGATACATTTTATAGCAGAAAGTAAAAAAAAAAAAAAAAGTTTTTCTCAAAATTGTCGCTCATTTTTATGTTTAAAGCAGAAAAAAAAAATCAAATTGGCAGAGGTGATCAATTACCACTAAAAGAAAGCTCTATTTGTGGGAAAAAAAGGACATTAAATTTTATTTGGGTACAACGTCGCATGACCGTGCAATTGTCAGTTAAAGTAACGTAGTGCCGTATTGCAAAAAATGGCCTGGTCAGGAAGGGGGGTAAATCTTCCGGAGCTGAAGTGGTTAACTGGACTGATCCTGGTTTTGAGTAGACTGGCCTTTGAAGGAAAGATTATGACAATAGTTACAGATTAGACATATTCTCACACTTAGCCCTGGTTCAAACCATATTTTTTTCACCTTGCTTTGGCCATATAGGCCATTTATGATTCACATGTATTTCAATTTGTTCAATTTAGTGCCACACTATTATTGTATCTTAGTGCAGACTTCTGGGAAAAGCAGTAAGCCAATCACACAAGCAAGAAATTACATTTCAGGTGGGGGGGGGGGGCTGTTCTGTATACCATCTGTGTACAGAGCGCTCCAAGGTGCCCATATTGCTGCTGCAGATTGAAAAGGAAAAAAGGTCATTTTTAACCCCTTCCAGACCAGCCGCTGCAGTTATATTGCGGCAGGTTGGCACTGTTGCGCGAGCCGTTGTAGCTGTACGTCAGCTCTTTAAGATGCTGTAGCAACGCGCAGTGTGTACCCAGAGCCGATGCGCGTGCCTGGTGGGCGAGATGACCGCCGGGCACCCACAATCGCTGGTCAGAGCGAGAACCGGGATCTGTGTGTATAAACACACAAATCCCGGTTCTGTCAGGGGAGAGGAGACAGATCATATGTTCATACTAAGTAGGAAAAATGATTGGTCTCCTCCTCTAGTCAGCCACATTCCCCCCCACAGTTAGAACACACATAGGGAACACATTTAACCCCTTGATCGCCCCCCTAGTGTTAACCCCTTCCCTGCCAGTGACATTTATACAGTAATCAGTGGCTATTTATAGCACTGATCACTGTTTAAATGTCACTGGTCCCAAAAAAGTGTCAAAAGTGTCCGATCTGTCTGCCGCAATGTCTCAGTCCCGATAAAAATCGCAGATCTGCGCCGTTACTAGTAAAAAAAATAAATAAAAATGCCATAAATCTATCCACTATTTTGTAGATGCTATAACTTTTGCGCAAACTAATCAATATATGCTTATTGCAATTTTTTTTTACCAAAAATATGTAGAAGAATACATATCGGCCTAAACTGATGAAGAAATTAGTTTTTTTAAAAACATTTTTTGGGATACTTATTATAGCAAAAAGTACAAAATACTGTATTTTTTTCAAAATTGACGCTTTTTTTTGTTTCTAGCACAAAAAATAAAAACCGCAGGAGGTGATCAAATACCACCAAAATAAAGCTCTATTTGTGGGGAAAAAAAGGACATACATTTTGTGTGGGTACAACGTCGCATGACCGTGCAATTGGCAGTTAAAGTGACACAGTGCCGGATCACAAAAAATGGCCTGGTCAGATAGGGGGCAAGTTCTTCCGGGGCTGAAGTGGTTAATAACATTCAATTACAATATGACTTATGTTGCAACTGCATATGCTATATTATTTTTTTATTTGCAATTTTTTTTCCAACAAAAGTGGAGTTACCCTTTAACTGCAGCAAAGAAATATCATGTCTCCTGCCCTGGCAAGGAGAGCTGTGCTGTGAGGCACAACTGTGTAAATCTCAGGACTGGATTGATAGAGATCCTAAATTTTTGGTAGGTGCAATCACTTGCTGACCGCCTAACTGTATATATATATATATATATATATATATATATATATATATATATATATATATATATTTTGTGACAGACCTAGCTGGGAGAGAGACTTTGAGGGGACTGAATGCTAGCCTCTTGCCAATCGATCGTGGGCTCTGGCATTTGGGGAAACTGCTCTTTGTGAGCTATATGCCTGGGGACCCTTGAGGTGGTATTACTGTGGATTCGGGTCCTGGTCCCCCAGGACACACTGACTCTGGGGACCCTGGATTTGCCATATTAGAAATAGTGGCCGATTCATAATGCTGGGACAAATACTGTTAGGAGATGCTGATGTCAATTCCAGCCACCTGTCTGTTGCCTGCTAGAATGTGTATTGTAAATAAGTCTAGTATGGGATCTAAGAGTCATTAGATCCCCATTGTTGTTTGTGTTAATTAACTCTGCTATTGTGATAATGTTGATTGGGTTTTCTGAGCTACAAGACGGCCAGTCTGGCCTAAAAGGTCATGTCTGAGTCATCTAGGCTGTCTAAAGGGATTACCGGTAGTTAATTAGCCCATGTTAATTAGGTTTCTGGTCACAGGTGTATGTTCAGAGTAATATGAGCCGGAGGTATGCACCTCTTTTACTGTATAAAAGAGCCTGTATAATAAAAGAGATTCCTGGTTGAACTTACATACAGCCTGCCTGGTGTTTGTTCTGAGCTATCACAATTGGATTAGAACGACACATAGCTGTAGTTCTAGTCCCGGAGCATCGGATGACCAAACCATCAGATGTTGCGATCTGCAATCTGATTCTATAACCGCAGAGGAGTGTCGGGAGAGTGGAATCGAGCAAGTAGGGGCTCGTTTCATTGGTTGGCAGCCATGGGATTTGCTCTCCAGTTACTGGGACACTCCAAACCAGCCTGCAGGAGAGCCACACTGAAAGACTTACTTGATAGCCGTGGAGGGAATGGTGGGATCGTGCTTCCTTGCCGTGAACACATCCAAACCATCACCTGGATCCAAGGTCCAGATAGCAGGAGAGGTACAGATACCAGCCACCATGGAAGAGGAATTCAGAAGGAGGTTGCGAGAGATGCAGATACAGCACAGAGGACCAGTATCAGAGCAGGTCCTGCTAGGATGGTTTGATTCTATCCGCTGCAAACTCTGGAAGGAAGCGCTAGCCCGTGAGCAGCGAAACCAGGGAAAAGTTCTCCCCTCCATCCATGTAAGGTACTGGTCGCAGTATGAAGTGCGAATGCTGTTATTGGGGGAACAGCCAAACCAGGAGTGGACAGCCGAGTTAAGCAGGCTGATCCGGGCAGAAATGCGGTTGGACGAGAGCTACAGAGCCCTCCAGTGGTATGTAGCCCAAGTGTGCCCGTGGACATCGGATGACAGCCCCATGGAAGGCTTTGACTACGATGGCCTGGGATTGTTATACTGGAGGCTGTCCAGGGACCCTGACTTTGGGAGTGATCGGGAGTGGCGTTTGGAGGAAATAATGGAGCACAGAGAGCGAAGACTAAATGTCTCAGAAGTGCACTGGGCACAGGAAGATTTGGAGTTTCTGGCCGTTCCGGAATGGGAACTTGAGATGGCCTACAGACAACTGTTAGACTCTGCTCAGCAGCAGGGTGGGGCTCCCTTTGCCTGGGACTATCAGGAAATACCAGTTGACAACTCTGAAATCCTGGCTGAAGAGTTGACAACGTGGCAGAGCAAGTGTGCTTTGCCAACCTGGCACCGCAGCTATGGAGGCGGAGGTCTTATGGCGGATGCAGCAAGTGCTGACTGACCTTGATGAACCTGTTTCTACATTGGATGATCTTGGATGGAGGAATGTGCCTGTCCAGCAGCATGCCAGAGAATCGGCAGTGGAAAATCTGAAGATTGCCGTCCCCAAACCCGAAGTGGTGACAACAGGGCAAAGCTCTGCTAACCTCTGCCCAGCACTGATAGCATCTTCTGGGTTTCAGGGACAGGAGATGGTGAACCTTTATCCCCAGACATCAGTTGCAGAGACAGGGGATTTGATAGACTTTTCTGCTGAGGAAGAACAACCTGGTGAGCCTCCAGCAGAAGAAGAGCTGTTATTGGGGCCAAACTTCACTGTGCTCTGCCCAGAACCAACAGAAGTATCTGTGAAGTTACAAGGAACTTCCCCAGTTGAAGCACTGGCAACTGGACAGAGGGTCCAAGATCTCTGCCCTACACCTGCGGCGGTTCCGGAGGCTCAGGGTGAGAAGGAGGTGGTCACTTCCCAGCAGCAGATCAGGATACAGGGGGAGAAGGGAGAGGAGGTGTTCGTCGTCCCTCCCCAACAGTTGGCCAGGGTGGAGAAAGTGGTCTTTCCTCCCCAGCAAAGATCCGTGCACCTGGGAGACAGTACCACAGACATATCGTCCCAACATCCAGATGAGGGAATGGAAAAGGAAGCAGCCAGCTCACCTCCCCAATGGCAGCTACACATTTTGGGAGTGGAGGAAGCCAGCCTCCTGCCCCAACGATTAGCTGGAGCGGAGGATGCGGAGTCCCCAGCAGAAGTGCTGGCAACAGGGCAGAGTGCTGCCAACCTCTGCCCAGCACCAACTACAGAGTTCCAGGAAGGCGGGGCAGTCGGCCTCCCTCCCCAACAGTTAGCCGGAGCAGATGGTGTGGGGTTTCCAGCAGAAGGGCTGGCAAAAGGGCGGAGTACTGCTGGACTCTGCCCTCAACTAACAGAGGATGGATTTCCTGTGAAGGTGGATGGGACTTCAGTCTCCACCTGTATACCCCAGGGATGCTGGGCAGTCGGCCCAGATCCCCAACAGCATGACAGAGTGAGCCCAGACACCCTGTCTTCTCTCTAGAGACAGAAAGGACTGCAGGGAGAAGGGCCAGTCCAGGCCTCTCCCCAGTGGCAGATATGTTCTTTGAGAGAGGCAGAGGTTGGCTGGGTGAGTAATGCTTTGTTTGGAACAATTTGTTTGGGGTACTGTGTGGGTACAGGCATTAGAGGACTGGAACTACTGACTAACTTCGGAGTCAACCCGTCTGGGGTCTCCTCCTGTGTTAGTCTCCTGCTGAAAGGGGAGAAATGTGACAGACCTAGCTGGGAGAGAGACTTTTGGAGGGGACTGAATGCTAGCCTCTTGCCGATCAATCATGGGCCCTGGCATTTGGGGGAACGGTGCTCTTTGTGAGCTGTATGCCTGGGGACCCTTGAGGTGGTATTACTGTGGATTCGGGTCTTGGTCCCCCAGGACACACAGACTCTGGGGACCCTGGATTTGCCATATTAGAAATAGTGGCCGATTCATAATGCTGGGACAAATACTGTTAGGAGATGCTGATGTCAATTCCAGCCACCTGTCTGTCTGTTGCCTGCTAGAATGTGTATTGTAAATAAGTCTCTAGTATGGGATCTAAGAGTCATTAGATCCCCGTTGTTTGTGTTAGTTAACTCTGCTATTGTGATAATGTTGATTGGGTTTTCTGAGCTACAAGACGGCCAGTCTGGCCTAAAGGTCATGTCTGAGTCATCTAGGCTGTCTAAAGGGATTAGTTAATTAGGTTTCTGGTCACCGGTGTATGTTCAGAGTAATATGAGCCGGAGGTATGCACCTCCTCTTTTACTGTATAAAAGCCTGTATAATAAAAGAGATTCCTGGTTGAACTTACATACAGCCTGCCTGGTCTTTGTTCTGAGCTATCACAACTGGATTAGAACGGCACATAGCTGTAGTTCTAGTCCCGGAGCATCGGATGACTGAATCATCAGATGTTGCGATCTGCAATCTGATTCTATAGCCGCAGGAGGAGTGTCGGGAGAGTGGAATCGAGCGAGCAGGGGCTCATTACATATATATTACTTTGAAGTTAAATACCGGGATAATGGCAGCAATTAGCTGCCATAACCCTGGTATCTTTTTTTTGTTAGGCGGCTGGCTTTCAGATAAAAGTGATCCGGGGGGCTAATTCGCCACAGGATCACTTTTATAGGCTGCAGGAGAGGTGCCCTCCCACCGCTTCCCGGTTGTTTCCAAGCTTACCAGAGTCGTCGGTAGACCCAAAAGGGATCTGGTCCAGCAGATGACTGGGCAGGAAGTCAAGTGAGAGCAAGATGGCCCTCACTTGGCTCTATGCCCTTGGAGAACCGGGGCGAACCCTGATGTCACTTCTGGTTTTCGGGCCATCATTTTTTTTTTTCCTTAAAGAAAGAGGCCCTGTCATGCTTATTTCTATTACAAGGGATGTTTATATTCCTTGTAATAGGAATAAAAGTGAAAAAAAAAAAATATATATCTCTCTCTATCTCAAATAAAATAAAAAGTAAAATAGATAAGAAAATTTTTTTTTTAATGCGCCCCATCCCTCTGTGTTCGCATGCAGAAGCAAGTGCATACGTAAGTCACACCCGCATATGTAAACGGTGTTCAAACCACACATGTGAAGTCTTGCTGCGATCGGTAGAGCTAGAGCAATAATTCTAGCACAAGACCTCCTCTGTAACTCTAAACATTTTTAAGGCAATGGAGAAATAATAGTAGTGTGTATGTGACAGTGTTTCAGTAAAAGGGTTAATTTAGCTAGATGGAAATATATGACAGGATGGGCGTGAGAAGAGCCAACTCATTTAACAGCTACTTGTAGTATGCGAGAAGGATGTGCTGTGAACACAATCTGCTGTTTACCTAGTGTAGCAATAACTCACGGTGGAGCTGCTGGTTTAAAGCGGGCTGTTACCGTCACCTTCGTTACCTCTATTTCACCAGAACCGGGTCTAGGGTCCCGTTGTTTAATTTCAGACAATGTAGGCACCGGACACTTTAGTATCTTTTCCAATGCTTTAATAAACGTAAATTAAAGGAAGTAGCAGGAAAGAGGTAGAAGAAGAGTTACAGGGAAGTTCAAATACCTTTTCTTAGTGTAGTATTAGGAAAGCTTGTAGATGAATGTACTCTTTAGAGTTGAATCTTTGCCCGCCTGGATAGGTTTCTCTCACTAACCTAGCAGCAGGTACACAGCACGAACAAAAGTCTCTGCCACAGACTTGAATGGAATAGAAACCCGTACGATCCTCTGCCACAGGATGTAATGGTTTACGATGAACAGCAAACAGCACTAGAACCTTTAAGCCGACCCGGCAGTACTATGCGGTAGGATAACTTTAGGATGCGTCCTCCAACTGAGTCACCAGGCCCCTCTCCAGACCAGCACTCTGCATGAACCTCCCATGACGGGTCCTCCCCTGGGATCTTCTCAGTTGTCCAGCTTCTTCCCTCTAGGACAGACAGCCCAGGACCATTCCTCTGCCACTGTGGTAGGCCCCAGACAGGCTTCTGGGCCCACCCACACGCTGCAGTGATGTGGGTCTCCCGATCGGAGGACCACGAGGTAGTACTCCTAGCACATACCTGTCGGCCAGGAGGGCCAGCAGGTGGAACGAAACGAACCCTAAAACATGGAGTCTGTCCCATAAATACCCTCTCCCAGAATGCAACTCGGAGGACCACCTCCACCGAGTTATCTCCGGGACAGAGGAGCACTCATACACTTCAACGTGTTGCCTTTCCAACACCGACCCATGGTGACAACGACACCCACAGGCACAGTGCAAAACTACATGCAACTCAACCAAGCTGGAACAGAGGCAAATCTGACTATGTATGAACAGATAACCCACTAAATTTACCTATAAGCAGTAGATTAAAAATCTACCAGCGCTACACTAGCTTAATATTCAAAGGGCCAGGAAGAGATACCATCTGAAGTGTGTATTGTTACAGGGCCAAATTCATTAGCTCGATAAAGGCCTTTGTATTCCTCCGTGCTAATCAACCATTTGTCCATTTCAAAGGGGTGTTTGAGAGGATGAGAATATTTCTTTCATCTGTTCAGGAAAGGAGGTTTTGCCCTGGCTAATGCCATGCATAGTTAACCACTTCAGCCCCGGAAGGATTTACCCCCTTCCTGACCAGAGCACTTTTTACAATTCGGCACTGCGTCGCTTTAACTGCTAATTGCGCGGACATGCAATGCTCTACCCAAACGAAATTTGTGTCCTTTTCTTCCCACAAATAGAGCTTTCTTTTGATGGTATTTGATCACCTCTGCCGTTTTTATTTTTTGCGCTATAAACGGAAAAAGACTGAAAATTTTGAAAAAAAAATGATATTTTCTACTTTGTTATAAAAAAAATCCAATAAACTAAATTTTAGTCATACATTTAGGCCAAAATGTATTCGGCCACATGTCTTTGGTAAAAAAAAATGTCAATAAGCGTATATTTATTGGTTTGCGCAAAAGTTATAGCGTCTACAAACTAGGGTACATTTTCTGGAATTTACACAGCTTTTAGTTTATGACTGCCTATGTCATTTCTTGAGGTGCTAAAATGGCAGGGCAGTACAAACCCCCCCCCCCCCAAATGACCCCATTTTGGAAAGTAGACACCCCAAGGAAATTGCTGAGAGGCATGTTGAGCCCATTGAATATTTATTTTTTTTGTCCCAAGTGATTGAATAATGACAAAAAAAAAAAAAAAAAAAAAAAAAAAAAAAAATTTAAAAAAAGTTGTCACTAAATGATATATTGCTCACACAGGCCATGGGCATATGTGGAATTGCACCCCAAAATACATTCAGCTGCTTCTCCTGAGTACGGGGATACCACATGTGTGGCACTTTTTGGGAGCCTAGCCGTGTACGGGGCCCCGAAAACCCAGCACCACCTTCAGGATTTCTAAGGGCATACATTTTTGATTTCACTCCTCACTACCTATCACAGTTTTGAAGGCCATAAAATGCCAAGATGGTACAACCTCCCCCCCAAATGACCCCATTTTGGAAAGTAGACACCCCAAGCTATTTGCTGAGAGGCATGGTGAGTATTTTGCAGCTCTCATTTGTTTTTGAAAATGAAGAAAGACCAGAAAAAAAAAATTTTTTTTTTTCTTTTTTCAATTTTCAAAACTTTGTGACAAAAAGTGAGGTCTGCAAAATACTCACTATACCTCTCAGCAAATAGCTTGGGGTGTCTACTTTCCAAAATGGGGTAATTTGGGGGGGGTTTTGTGCCACCTGGGCATTCCATGGCCTCCGAAACTGTGATAGGCAGTGAAGAGTGAAATCAAAAATTTACGGCCTTAGAAAGCCTGAAGGCGGTGCTTGGTTTTCGGGGTCCCGTGCACGGCTAGGCTCCCAAAAAGTCCCACACATGTGGTATCCCCGTACTCACGAGAAGCAACAGAATTTATTTTGGGGTGTAATTCCACATATGCCCATGGCATGTTTGAGCAAAATAACATTTAGTGACAACTTTGTGCAAAAAAAAAAAAAAATTTGTCTCTTTCCCGCAACTTGTGTCACAATATAAAATATTCCATGGACTCGACATGCCTCTCAGCAAATAGCTTGGGGTGTCTACTTTCCAAAATGGGGTCATTTGGGGGGGGTTTGAACTGTCCTGGCATTTTATGCACAACATTTAGAAGCTTATGTCACACATCACCCACTCTAACCACTTGAAGACAAAGCCCTTTCTGACACTTTGATTACATGAAAAAATTATTTTTTTTTGCAAGAAAATTACTTTGAACCCCCAAACATTATATATTATTTTAAAGCAAATGCCCTACAGATTAAAATGGTGGGTGTTTCATTTTTTTTTTTTTTCACACAGTATTTGCGCAGCGATTTTCAAACGCATTTTTTGGGGAAAAAACACACTTTTTTAAATTTTAATGCACTAAAACACACTATATTGCCCAAATGTTTGATGAAATAAAAAAGATGATCTTAGGCCGAGTACATGGATACCAAACATGACATGCTTTAAAATTGCGCACAAACGTGCAGTGGCAACAAAATTAATACATTTTTAAAAGCCTTTAAAAGTCTTTACAGGTTACCACTTTAGATTTACAGAGGAGGTCTACTGCTAAAATTACTGCCCTCGATCTGACCTTCGCGGTGATACCTCACATGCATGGTGCAATTGCTGTTTACATTTGACGCCAGACCGACGCTTGCGTTCGCCTTAGCGCGAGAGCAGGGGGGACAGGGGTGCTTTTTATTTATTTTATTTTTTTTCTTTATTATTTTATTTTTAAACTGTTCCTTTCATTTTTTTTATTTTTTTTTAAATCATTTTTATTGTTATCTCAGGGAATGTAAATATCCCCTATGATAGCAATAGGTAGTGACAGGTACTCTTTTTTGAAAAAAATGGGGTCTATTAGACCCTAGATCTCTCCTCTGCCCTCAAAGCATCTGACCACACCAAGATCGGTGTGATAAAATGCTTCCCCAATTTCCCAATGGCGCTGTTTACATCCAGCCAAATCTAAGTCATAAAATGCTCGTAGCTTCCGGTTTCTTAGGCCATAGAGATGTTTGGAGCCACTCTGGTCTCTGATCAGCTCTATGGTCAGCTGGCTCAATCACCGGCTGCATTCTCAGGTTCCCTGTTGAGACAGGAGAGCCAGAGAAAAACACGGAAGACGGTGGGGGGGGGGGCATTCCCTCCCACTGCTTGTAAAAGCAGTCTAGAGGCTAATTAGCCGCTAGGATTGCTTTTACATGAAAGCCGACCGCTGGCTAAAAAGAATGATACCAAGATGATACCTAAACCTGCAGGCATCATTCTGGTATGACCACTCAAAGTCGTGAATGGCGTACCTGAAGACAAAAAAATGGTTAACAATAAAGCACAGTAAACGGTAAAGTATAAAAAATTGCATACCTGAAAAACAAACATGATAAAACATAATAACAATAAAACATTGCAGAATAGAATACAGTAAAAAAGAGCAGAACAATAGAGAGAGAATAGAGAGAGAGAACACAATGAAACGACAACTATTTTTTTTTATTTTTGTTTGTGTTTTTTTTTTTTTTACACTTTTTTTTTGTAACTGTAACTTTTATAACTGTAACCGGTTCCAGGTTCGGGTCTCTCAAAATGCGATGGCATCTTGGGAAACCCTGTGAAAGTGCGCCTAGTCTGTGCAGTGCTGTACCCTACGCTAATACTCAACTAGTGAATGGTAGCGTTCAAAACATTCACCAATGCAAAGACCAGGATTGTCAGGACAGGAGGGACAATAATAGCGGGTGTCACGTCTATATCCGCGCTTGCTGCAGACACAACATCTTTTTTGGGGGGGGGGGGTTCGTTGGGTAGGGGTACTCGGGAGGATATATAAATGCCTCTCATGCAGCCGACTGCATTTGGTTGGGGATGTGAATGGGGGAAGTAAGGGCGCTGCAGAAGTGGTGGGTTCCCAATTAGGATTGGCGAATGCAGCAGGAAGGGCACTATGGGCACGACGGGCCTGTGTTTGTCTTCTTAGTGGCAGCGGGACACTACTTGTGCTTGCCACCTCACCAGCTTGAACTGCACTTATGGGACTCGCCACGTCACCAAGTGTTACTGCAGTGCTGGTATGACTACGACCGGGGTGTACTAGGCCGCTGGTGCTTGCCAGTTCACCAAAACGCTACAAAAAAAAGTGACAGTGATCGATCGATACTGCACTTGGGTGGGCTGGGCTGGGCCGGGCGGAGGGGAAAAACGCAGGTGCTAGCAGGTATCTGGGCTGATCCCGCTAACACTGCGTTTTTGGGAACCCTAAACTGCTGGGGACGCTAGTATAGATCTGATCGGATCAGATATTGATGCGTTCAGATACTATACCACTAAGGGAGGTGTACGGTGCGTGCGTGGGTGTTCGCGGTACTGGCGCTAATCTGACGCTGCCTGGGGCGACGCATATCACCGCCGGGCGATTAGGGGGCTAAACCTTTATTCGGTAATAAACGGCGGGTGCCCTGACACTATAAAAAATAAACGAACTAACCAGCGTCACCCGTAACACTTATACGGTGATCAATGGTGAAAGGGTTAACTAGGGGGCAATCAAGGGGTTAAAACATTTATAAGATATTATATGGGGGTCCCTGTCGCTATAAAACACTGACGGCAAACCTAAATATTTACGTTCCTAACTAGCGTCACCAGCGACACTAATACAGCGATCAGAAAAATGATCGCTTAGCGACACTGGCGACAGGGGGTGATCAAGGGGTTAAAACTTTATTAGGGGGGGTATCCTAGACCTAAAGGGGGGTAACACTCACTGTCCTAACACTGCTAACTGTCACAAACTGACACTATGCAGTAATCAGGAAAAAAAAAAAAAACCTGCTTGGTGTCAGTTTGTGACGGGGGGGGGGGGGGGGGGAATCGGGGGTGTTTAGTGTGCCTGGCATTTTCTACTGTGTGTGTGTGTGTGAGAGAGAGTGTTGGTGCACTTACATGTCATCTCTCCTCGGCGCTGGAACGGAAACTGGCCAGCCGAGGAGAGATGACATCACATCCTCTGCCTCTGTGTACTATACAGAGGCAGGGGATGTTTCTCATTGGCTGGGAGCGATCGCGAGGGGGGGGGGGCCACGATCGGATGGCCTCCCCCTCATCTCTCAACTCTCCCAGCCAAATGCCGACCGCAGCTGGCACCGGGGGGGGGGGGGGGGTCCGATCGGACCCCCCACCCGCGGGAAGGCAATCACGTACCAGGTACGTGATTTTGCCTGCCCGTGCCGCTCTGCTCACGTATATATGCGTGAGGCGGTCGGCAAGTGGTTAAGTGACCCATTCAAGAGAAGGTGATGACCTTCACCTTAATTCCTCTTCAAACAACTTATCACTAATTCGTTACCCCAACAAGAGGAAGTTGCCCAAATTAGGAAATACGCCTGGAGGAGTAGAGGGCTAACAGAATAACCAGAGTGGCCCTATTCAAGTCAGTCAATGAGAGATGGGCCTATAAGAAGTAGTCCCAAAAGAGAGTGGTTAGAGAGATGAATACCGACCTGGGCCCAGGACCATTAATATAGGTAACTATCAGAGCATCTCCCAGCACTAAAAAAGGTATACCTGCTTGTCATATGTTTGTTTGTTTACTATTTGTATTGTGTTGAATATACTCTGTATTCTTGTACTAAGACTATAGATATTGTCTGTGTATTGAAGCTTTCACTTCTGGTTAATAGAACTCTTATTTAACCAACCTCATTTTATGGTTAATAAATCATAAATATACAGTTATAAGGTTAACAGCGCTACTGTTATGAAAGCTGATCATAAACTGTATGTGTATATAGTACACATAAGTAGTAGTAGTTGACAGATGATGTGAAAGAAGTCCCAGAAACCTCAGATGGAAATCTTGCTATGTAAGAACTTTAAACACCCCACACCGAAGTCTGTCCATCACACTCCCCTTAGGGATTCACACTCACCAGAGGGTTGTATATATCAGGCATGGATTGATAAACCATAGATCTCCTCAGCAACAAGGAAGGTGGTCACAGCATATCCACCGGTTCTCAGGGAAGAAAAAAAAGGCTCTGATCGTGTAATTCCGTTTTCTCTTATTCTCTTCTCCTCTGCAGAGCCTTTTTTTCTCAAATCGCATGACAAGTCGCACATTATTGCCGGCAATAGAAATCTTCAAATTGGTGCGACGTCGACATTGCGGTGCCTCCATACGTGTACACAGCCTATTGCATTAGGGTGTGCACCCCAGAGCTCAAACACACATGCCTTTCTCTGCAGTCTCAGCTACATGGGACAGTGGATGAATGGTTAGTGCTCTGTGCTGAGCAGCTTCCTGTTCATGCACAAATCTGAAGCATAGTAAACACAGTTTACTATACTTCAGTTATGAATGAACACATTAAGTGAGTGTGTTCATTTAGGGGGGGAAAAAAAAAAAAAAAAAAAAAAAAAAAAAAAAAAAAAAGGGGCTGGTAAATTACATATTTACTAGTCCCTTCTCCCGCTCTCCATTCTGAAAAATCCCCCGCAGCAGATGGGGGAAAGGAGGGAAGCCAGCAGCACTGTGAGTGGGAGGGGCAATGCGGGGGTAAGCCCAGGCAGTAGGGGGAAATCGAAACCGCACGTAGCGATTAGGGTGTGCCCAGGCACACCCCTTAGGGTGCCGCACTGATATGAAAAGGTAGTTCCTGTACTACTATTGGCAATTTCAAGTGCGACTTGCATAGACATTGTAGTAATATGCAAGAAGTCGCACAGATGTCAGCCAAGTCGCACCTGACATCCAGGTTTGAAATCGTGCAATTTCAAGTGAAGTCACACAATTTCAAAGCCGCAGTGTGAACTCATTGTTATTTCTAGGCTACTCTGTGTTGAAACCTCCAAGATGCAGAGATTCTGGTTGCATAACACTATTTTAACCCCTGTGACCTGCGTAGGTGGCTCTGGGCAAGCAAAACACAGAAGAGGGCAGAGTCAGCACAAAACTCGATTATGTAATTTAGCTGAGAAAATACACACACATTGTGAAAGCTGCAGTTTGCAAACAGGAAAATAGGAGACAACAAAGCTGATTTCGTAAAGTGGTAGCAAACCGCTTTTTTTTTTTTAACCAGTTGCCGACCGGCTCACATTGGCTATGTTGGCAAAGTGGCGTACTCGTACGGATACGTCAGCCCTTTAAGAGTTGCCAGAGGGCAGGCACGCACGCGCTGCATGGCGGGGGACCCGATGCGCATGGCCAGCGGGCACGATCACGTGTGGCACGAGCACCAGCATGGGGATTTGTGTGTGTGGGTGTGTAACACAAATCCTTGTGCTGTCAAGGTAGAGGAGACATGTCGTTTGTTCCTAGTAAATAGGAACAATGATATGTCGCCTCTCTTACTCAGTCCTATCCCCATACAGTTAGATCACACTGAGGGAACACAAATTTAACCCCTTGATCGCCCCCTAGTGTTAACCCCTTCCCTACCAGTGACATTTAACACAGTAATCAGTGCATTTTTATAGCACTAATCGCTGTATAAATGTCAATGGTCGATTGACATTTATTGCGATTTTTTTTTACCAAGAATATGTAGAAGAATATATATTGGCCTAAACTGATGAAGAAATTTGATTTTTAAAAACATTTTTTGGGGATATTTATTATAGCAAAAAGTAAAAAAATTGTTTTTTTTTTTCAAAATTGTCGCGATTTTTTTTGTTTATAGCGCAAAAAATAAAAACCGCAGAGGTGATCAAATACCACCAAAAGAAAGCTCTATATGTGGGAAAAAAGGACGCAAATTTCATTTGGGTACAACATTGCATGACCATGCAATTACTAGTTAAAGCGACGCAGTACCAAATTGTAAAAAGTGCTCTGGTCAGGAAGGGGGTAAAAATCTTCCGGGACTGAAGTGGTTAACCTGCAAGGCAATGTCATAATGTACTAGTATGCATCGCATACTAGCACATTATGTGAAACTTCCCATAGAATGAAGACCTCCAGCGCCACGCTGTCATAGGCTGAAGGCACTTCCATCTTCACCTGGTCTTTCTCCCAGCTTTCATGGACTCTGGCTATGTGAGTGGTGGGAGCCACGGTGATGTCACTCCCGTGCATGCGTGCTGGAACCACCGTTTATGGTACAGGACTCTAGTAGGCTGTTCCTTCAGAGTGCATGCACCAATGACATCACCAGCTGCATCTACAGTAGATATCTCCAAAACAGTGCACATTTTAGGAGGTATTTACAGTACCTATATTTAAGCCTTATTATAGGCCTACCTATAGGTAAAATTCTTGCATGTAAGGAGTATTCTTCCCACTGACCACCAATGTAAGGAGTATTGTCCACACTGACCACCAATGTAAGGAATATTCTTCCCACTGACCATCAATGTAAGGAGCATTCTTCCCACTGACCACCAATGTAAGGAGCATTCTTCCCACTGACCACCAATGTAAGGAGCATTCTTCCCACTGACCACCAATGTAAGGAGCATTCTTCCCACTGACCACCAATGTAAGGAGCATTCTTCCCACTGACCACCAATGTAAGGAGCATTCTTCCCACTGGTCACCAATGTAAGGAATATTCTTGAAAAAGTGTGTAAAGGAATTGGCGCTTACTGTGCTCATAATTTACGTCAATAGATCAAATAAAGTTTCAAACTCCTGGTCATCAACTGTGGTGGAGGATGCCAAAAAAAAAAAAAAAATCTAATGTGCTTCTTTACTGTACGTAAGCGTCTTCTAGTTCTTTCACCATGAGTGCTCAGAGGGTAAGAGGCAACTCACCAGAGATGTTTGACCCCTTTTTACAGGATGGTCAAAAAGCGCATTTTGGAAAGCCAGATTGGTCCCACAGCTATCACCACTCCAATGTTCCCTTACTACTTGCTTTTATACATTTAATAAATATACTACACTATGGAGTTCTTCTAATTGTGTCTCCTCATTTCACACATCCTAGTCCTACCCTGAGGGAACATTGGCGTGGAGTGGTAATGTAACAAGCCCCTGCTCGCTCGATTCCACTCTCCCGACACTCCTCTGCAGCTATAGAATCAGATTGCAGATCGCAACATCTGATGGTTCGGTCATCCAATGCTCCGGGATTCGAACTACAGCTATGTGCCGATCGAATCCAGTTGTGATAGCTCAGAACAAACACCAGGCAGGCTGTATGTAAGTTCAAACAGGAATCTCACTTTTATTGGATGCACCCAACACACTTTTATACACAGCCCCCAAAAACCACTTTCCTATTGGTCAATTGTAAAGTACACTTTAGTCTCCTCTTGGCCATGCAAATGAGGACTTGAAAAAGGGTCAGCAAGGATTGGTCCGATAGCTTGAATAGGAGGACTGATATGTGTAATGACACAGAGAAGCCCCAGGGGGTAATTAAAGTACATAAACAAACAGTCAAGCACAGAACAATGCATTCCTTCCAGACCATGGAGCCGTCTGGAGGGGGTTAGCCTTAAAAACAGGGCAGAAGATCCCCCTGGCCCTTCTCCCTGGAGTCTTTTCAGCCACTGGAGAGAAGACAGGGTGACTGGGCTCACTCCGTCATAATGTTGGGGATCTGGGCCGACGGCCCAGCATCCCTGGGGTATACAAGTGGGGACTAAAGTCCCATCCACTTTTAGTAGATGAAAATCCCCCAGTGCTTGCAAAGCATGGCCGACATCCTCCTGTCTCAGTGTCGCACCATTTTCTGGGGTTGTGTCAGTGGAGATTGAAGTCCCATCCACTACCACAGGAACTCCCTCTTCTGTTAGTTGAGGGCAGAGGCCAGCAGCACTCTGCCCTGATGCTAGCACTTCTGCTGGAGACCCCACATCCACCGCTCTGGCTAACCGTTGGGTAGGAGGCTGGTTTCTTCCACTACCAAACTGTAACTGCCATTGGGGAGGTGAGCCAGCTGCTTCCTTTTCCATTCCCTCATCTGGCTGTTGGGACGATATGTCTGTGGTACTGTTTCCCAGGTGCACAGATCTTTGCTGGGGAGGAAAGACCGCTTCCTCCACCCTGGCCAACTGTTGGGGAGGGACGACGAACACCTCCTCTCCCTTCTCCCCCTGTATCCTGATCTGCTCTTGGACCCTCTGTCCAGTGGCCAGCGCTTCAGCTGGGGAAGTTCCTTGTGACTCCACAGATACTGCTGTTGGTGCTGGGCAAAGCACAGTGAAGTTTGGCCCTAATAACAACTCTTCTTCTGCTGGAGGCTCACCAGGTTGTTCTTCCTCAGCAGAAAAGTCTATCAAATCCCCTGTCTCTGCAACTGGTGTCTGGGGATAAAAGGTTCACACTCTCCTGTCCGTGGAAGCCAGAAGATGCTATCAGTGATGGGCAGAGGTTAGCAGAGCTCTACCCTGTTGTCAGCACTTCAGCTTTGGAGATAGCGATCTCCAGATTTTCCACTGCCGATTCTCTGGCATTCTGCTGGACAGGCACATTCCTTCATCCAAGATCATCAAATGCAGAAACAGGTTCATCAAGGTCAGTCAGCACTTGCTCCATCCGCCATAAGACCTCCGCGTCCATAGCTGCGGGGGCAGGTTGGCAAAGCACACTGTTACTCTGCCACATTGTCGACTCTTCAGCCAGGATTTCAGAGTTGTCAACTGGTATTTTCTGATAGTCCCAGGCAAAGGGAGCCCCACCCTGCTGCTGAGCAGAGTCTAGCAGCTGTCTGTAGGCGATCTCCAGCTCCCATTCCTGAACAGCCAGAAACTCCAAATCTTCCTGTGCCCAGTGCACTTCTGAGACATTCAGTCTTTGCTCTCTGTGCTCCATTATTTCCTCCAAACGCCACTCCCGATCACTCCCAAAGTCAGGGTCCCTGGACAGCCTCCAGTACAACAATCCCAGACCATCGTAGTCAAAGCCTTCCATGGGGCTGTCATCCGCTGTCCACGGGCACACTTGGGCTACATACCACTGGAGGGCTCTGTAGCTCTCGTCCAATCGCATTTCTGCCCGGATCATCCTGCTTAACTCAGCTGTCCACTCTTGGTTCGGCTGTTTCCCCAATAACAGCATTCTCACTTCATACTGCGACCAGTACCTTACATGGATGGAGGGGAGAACTTTTCATTGCTCACGGGCTAGCGCTTCCTTCCAGAGCTCGCAGCGGATAGAATCAAACCATTCTAGCAGGACCTGCTCTGATACTGGTCCTCTATGCTGTATCTGCATTTCTCGCAACCTCCTTCTGAATTCCTCTTCCATGGTGGCTGGTATCTGTACCTCTCCTGCTATCTGGACCTTGGATCCAGGTGATGGTTTGGATGTGTTCACGGCAAGGAAGCACGATCCCACCGGTCCCTCCTGGCTCTCAAGTAAGTCTTTCAGTGTGGCTCTCCTGCAGGCTGGTTTGGAGTGTCCCAGTAACTGGAGAGCAAATCCCACTGCTGCCAACCAATGTAACGAGCCCCTGCTCGCTCGATTCCACTTTCCCGACACTCCTCTGCAGCTATAGAATCAGATTGCAGATCGCAACATCTGATGGTTCAGTCATCCAATGCTCCGGGATTCGAACTACAGCTATGTGCCGATTGAATCCAGTTGTGATAGCTCAGAACAAACACCAGGCAGGTTGCATGTAGGTTCAAACAGGGATCTCACTTATATTGGATGCACACAACACACTTTTATACACAGCAGTTTGAACACCCCGCCCCCAACAACCACTTTCCTATTGGTCAATTGTAAAGTACACTTTAGTCTTCAATTTGGTCCTCTTGGCCATGCAAATGAGGATTTGAAACAGGGTCAGCAGGGATTGGTCCGATAGCTTGAATAGGAGGACTGATATGTGTAATGACACAGAGAAGCCCCAGGGGGTAATTTAAGTACATAAACAAACAGTCAAACACAGAACAATGCATTTCTTCCAGACCATGGAGCAGTCTGGAGGGGGTTAGCCTTAAAACAGGGCAGAAGATCCCCCCCCCCCCCACTGTGTAATAAAATCAAAGGAGAAATACTTCAGTATTCCAAGCTTCATGACAGGCGCTTACTGTGCTCATAATTTAAGTCAATAGATCAAATAAAGTTTGAAACTCCTGGTCATCAACTGTGGTGGATGATGCCAAATAAATCTAAAAACAATGACGAAATAGGCAAACGAACATAAAAAGTCCAATGTGACAAATCCCAACACCATTGTGCTTCTTTACTGTACGTAGGTGTCTTCTAGTTCGTTCACCACGAGTGCTCAGAGGGTAAGAGGCAACTCACCAGAGATGTTTGACCCCTTTTTACAGGATGGTCAAAAAGAGCATTTTGGAAAGCCAGATTGGTCCCACAGCTATCACCACTCCACTCCAATGTTCCCTTACTACTTGCTTTTATACATTTAATAAATATACTACACTATGGAGTTCTTCTAATTGTGTCTCCTCATTTCACACATCCTAGTCCTACCCTGAGGGAACATTGGCGTGGAGTGGTAACAGCTGTGGAACCAGGAATCTGGCTTTCCAAAATGCGCATTTTAACCATCCTGTAAAAAGGGGTCAAACACCTCTGGTGAGTTGCCACTTACCCTCTGAGCACTCGTGGTGAAAGAACTAGATGATACTCGTGTGAAGAAGCACATTGTTTGGTGTTTGGATTTGTCACATTGGACTTTTTATATTGTTTGTTTGCTTACTGTATTTTGTCATTGTTTTTGAATTGATTTATTTGGCATCATCTACCATGGTTGAAGACCAGGAGTTTCAAACTTTAGTTGATCTATTGACCTAAATTATTATGAGCACAGTAAGTGCCAATTCCTTTACACGCATTTAGGTCAGGGGTAGGCAACCTCTGCACTCCAGCTCCCATCATGCATTTGCCTCTAGGAGTCATGCCTGTCATTGTCAGGGTCTTGCAATGTATCATGGGACTTGTAGTTTCACCACAGCTGGAGGGACGAGGTTGCCTACCCCTGATTTAGGTGATAGGTTCACCTCCTAAAGGGGCAGCTACATAATTTACCTTTATTTTGGGCGCCACCCCTTGGTAATTTGACACTTAAGGAGTATTCTTCCCACTGACCACCAATGTAAAGAGCATTCTTTCCACTGGCCAACAATGTGGGGAGCATTCTTCCCACTGACCATCAATGTGGGGAGCATTCTTCCCTTAGACCCCAAACTTAGGGAGCATTCTTCCCACTGACCATCAATCTAAAAGGGGCAATTCACTGACCACCAATACAAGTTGTTATTTTACAGACCACTAACGGAAAAGGGATACTTTGACCACCAATATAAGGGGCACATCTCATCTTATTCATAAAAGCAGGCATTTCTCCAATGACCAGCAATGCGAGAAAGTGCTACAATTTTCTGAATTTCTTTTCTAGTCATGATTGTTATCTCTTTAATTTCTTTATTATTACTGAAAATAACTTTGTTGTACACAGCATCCCTGGGTGTTAAATATGCTAAGTATTGCCACATTTTTGACTTTTATTTATTCTTTTAACTAGTGTGATGGGGTTCGCTCGGCAGCGGGTGTGTGTGACCCCCTGGATGGGTTCACCACACAAAATCTGGCACAGCAGAGAGCGTTATAGGTGAAAAAAAAAACAAAAAACAAAAAGGTGTGGTTTATTTAGACTATATGCATTGAAAAATAACAGCAAAACAAAAAGAAACATGAAAAGAAATCCTGGTCAGCTTGACCGCTTACTACACACGTAGATTCCCTATCTAACAACAAGGTGCAGCCTTATGCTGCCCCAGTCCCCATTTCAGAAGTTTGCCACACAAGCGTTGACTCACCGCACAGGACAGGTACCACACTCCCCAGTCTACACAAACACAGAACTGGTTCCAGGATGGAGCATCTCCCTAAGCATGCTGGGGTGTTTTCTATAGGTCTTAATGAACCCACTTACTTCAGCTGGGCTCATTAACTCTTCCCCTGCAAGACTCCCAGCACTCCCCCCTAGTGGTATAAGTCAGCATAAAGCCTGAATCTAGGGCATACATATTTTCCATCCTGGATGCAACCAAGTGATTCTGCCTGCTGTCACACTAGGGATGGGCGAACGTTTCAGCCCGAGCATGAGTTCGGACCGAACTTTGGCTGTTCGGACGTTCTCCAAACAATCGAATTATAGGGTAGTTCAAACGTTTGTTCGGGCGCCGAACGACCACAATGCACTGCGCGGCCGCACAGTGCATTGAAAGCCCTGATTGGGCAAAGCTTTCATTGCTTAAACCAATCAGGGCACAGACAACTGTCAGAGCCATGATTGGACGCTGTCATGATGACTCTATCCAAACATGGCTCATTGCTTTTAATCCCGCCCCACACTATTAAAGTATTCTTTCCATAGCGGTCATTTTTAGTGCGATAGCGGCGTGGAGAGAGATAGAACAGGGCTCTGTTCAGTGCTATTAGACAGTTATTGTGCTATAGTGTGCTATTCTGATTCTATTGTCAGTGTAGAATATTAGTTTAGTGTGATTGTAGTGCGACCATTCATCTTTACATTAGTGTGAATGTAGGGATAGTTCAGTCAGTGTGAGTGTAGTGATCGTTTAACACAGTATATTTTATTGCATTACTGCAACGCTGTATATTTCAGTGCGTTACGTGCCATTTAACGCAGGAACATTTCTTGGCGTTAGTGCATGCTTAACGCAGTATATCTCAGTTCAAGTTTAACGCCGTACAGTTCAGTGCGTTCCTGCAAGTTTAACGCTGTGTATTACAGTGTGCTACGTGCCGTTTAATGCAGTACATTTCTGGGCGTTACTGCACGCCTAACGCAGTATATTTCAATTGTGTTACTGCAAGTTTAAAGCCGTACAGTTCTGTGCATTACTGCAAGTTTAACGCTGTATATTTCATTGTGTTACTGCAAGTTTAACGCCATAAAGTTTGGTGCATTACTGCAAGTTTAACTCTGAATATTTCATTGCATTACTGCAAGTTTAACGCAAGTTCAATGCCATATATTTCATCCCCAAAACACCACTTTCCATTGATTAAAGTGAATCCACGTACACATTTACACATCTTTGTTACATTTTGTTAATAAGCACCCGCACCATCATGTCTGGAAGGACAGCAAGGCAGATGTTCCCATGGCACTGTAAGGGGCCAGCAGCGTATGTGTCCACAGGCAAAAGTGGACGAGGTCAGTCCTCAGGTAGAGCATTATTTCTTCTGTTTAGTGATGTGGCCCATGCTTTCCAACCACAGCATGCAGAGGAGGTGGTGGACTGGCTTACTAAACCATCCTCATACTCCTCATCCTCCGTCACCCAAGCAGAGACTAGTGCCCTGTCATCTGCAGCTGCCAGTGTGGCCAAACCTCCTTGTCCACAGCTATTCCTGCCATAGCCCCAGCATCAGACATGGAGAAGTAAGCGGAGTTATTTGAACACAGCATCAGTCCTTTGCTCCTTGATGATGCACAGCCATTACTCGATTCAGATGTTGGTTCTGAGGTTGAGGAAGGCAGAAACATGAGCCTACAAGAGGGGAGAACACTGGTACACAAATTGGCATTCATGTTCCCCCAGCCGAGGGAATTATTTCCAAGTATTGCCAAGTTGTCTCCAGTGGTAATGAGGATGGAGGAGATGATGATGATGATGATGGTCACTGACTCGACTTGGGTGCCGAATAGAGCAGAGGAGGAAAGTGAGGTGAGACACAACCCCAACGAGGCAGCCATCATGGAAGAGTAGAGAGCAGCCACCCCATTCCATCATATTGTGGAGCTGTTATCTCCCGGCCCACTTCCCACAGCTCAGCCGTCTGGGTTTTTTTTAGTACTTGTGCAGCCAATCGCACTGTTGCTGTTTGCAAACTTTGTCTCAAGCACATCAAGCGTGACAAAATCAACCATTTGGTTACCACATGCTTGACAAGGCATTTAACCTCCCACCACTCAGCCCGCTGGCAAGAGCACCTAAAAGCCACACAAAAGGGGCACAAATCTGTCCCTCCTCCTTACTCACCTCAGTCTGTCCCTGCTATACCTCATGACCTCTCAGCAGCCTCTGACAGGGATTAGGGATGAGCTTCGAGTTCGAGTCGAACTCATGTTCTACTCGAACATTGGCTGTTCGCAAGTTCGCCGAACAGCGAACAATTTGGGGTGTTCGCGGCAAATTCGAATGCCGCGGAACACCCTTTAAAAGTCTATGGGAGAAATCAAAAGTGCTAATTTTAAAGGCTTATATGCAAGTTATTGTCATAAAAAGTGTTTGGGGACCCGGGTCCTGCCCCAGGGGACATGGATCAATGCAAAAAAAAGTTTTAAAAACTGACGTTTTTTCAGGAGCAGTGATTTTATTAATGTTTAAAGTCAAACAATAAAAGTGTAATATCCCTTTAAATTAAGTACCTGGGGGGTGTCTATAGTATGCCTGTAAAGGGGCGCATGTTTCCTGTGTTTAGAACAGTCTGACAGCAAAATGACATTTGGAAGGAAAAAACTCATTTAAAACTACCCGCGGCTATTGCATTGCCGACAATACACATAGAAGTTCATTGATGAAAACGGCATGGGAATTCCCCACAGGGCAACCCCGAACCAAAATAAAAAAAAAAAAAATGTGGGGTCCCCCCAAAAATCCATACCAGACCCTTATCCGAGCACGCAACCTGGCAGGCCGCAGGAAAAGAGGGGGGGACGAGAGTGCGCCCCCCCCCTGAACTGTACCAGGCCACATGCCCTCAACATTGGGGAGAAGAAGAAGAAGAAGAAGAAGAAGAATTGTCAAAAACTGTCTCTTGTCATTTTTAACATTTTTGACAGTTTTTTAGTGAAATGGTAGGGGTAAGTACCCCCTTACCATTTCACACAGGGGGGGGGGCCAGGGTTGTGGGGATGAGGCCCTCGTCTTCATCAACATGGGGACAAGGTGTTTTGGGTTGCTACCCCAAAGCACCCTCCCAATGTTGAGGGCATGTGGCCTGGTACGGTTCAGGAGGGGGGGGGGGCTGCACTCTCGTCCCCCCCTCTTTTCCTGCGGCCTGCCAGGTTGCGTGCTCGGATAAGGGTCTGGTATGGATTTTTGGGGGGACCCCACGCCGTTTTTTTTTTTGGCGCGGGGTTCCCCTTAAAATCCATACCAGACCTGAAGGGTCTGGTATGGAATTTAGGGGGAACCCCACGTCAATTTTTTTTTTAAATTTTGGCTGGGGTTCCCCTTAATATCCATACCAGACCTGAAGGGCCTTGTATGGAATTTAGGGGGACTCCCACATCATTTTTTTTTTTTAATTTTGGTTCGGGGTTGCCCTGTGGGGAATTCCCATGTCGTTTTTATCAATGAACTTCTATTTGTATTGTCGGCAATGCAATAGCCGCGGTAGTTTTAAATGTGTTTTTTCCTTCAAAATGTCATTTTGCTGTCAGACTGTTCTAAACACGGGAAACATGCGCCCCTTTACAGGCATACTATAGACACCCCCCAGGTATGAAATTTAAAGGGATATTACACTTTTATTGTTTGACTTTAAGCATTATTAAAATCACTGCTCCTGAAAAAACGGCCGTTTTTAAAACTTTTTTTTGCATTGATTCATGTCCCCTGGGGCAGGACCCAGGTCCCCAAACACTTTTATTGACAATAACTTGCATATTAGCCTTTAAAATTAGCACTTCTGATTATTCATGTTCGTGTCCCATAGACTTTAACGGTGTTCGCACGAATTTTTTTCCTGTTCGCATGTTCTGGTGCGAACCGAACAGGGGGGTGTTCGGCTCATCCCTAACAGGGATGATGGTATAGCGCAGGGTGTCCCAGGTCCTTGCAGCACATCAGCTCAATCTGCTGCAGGAGAAAGAAAGAATACAGTCCCTGTCAAACAGGTACGAAAAACGTATTCTTTGGGTGTTGATTGTGAACATGAAACCTATACCAAAAACATTCTTCCAGATGAAATTAACACCCACAACACTAGGAAGCCTAGAAGTCCTGCAGAGATTCCACATCTCAAAAGCACTTAATCGGCATCATGTGCTTTATAGCTGCTGGTAATCCAGGACTGATTCATTTTGATAAAAGTTGGATGGTCCATGGAGTCTGTAGACAGACGTGTTCTATGATCAGAAACAAAACCTCCAGCAGCACTGAATGCTCTTCAGAAAGCACGCTGTATGCAGGGCATCCCAGGAGCTCAATAGCATACTGGGCAAGTTCTGGCCAGTGGTCTATCCTCATGACCCAGTAAGCCAGTGGATCATCGACTGGAAAGCTCTCCATCTCTGTTTTCGGCCCCAGATAAATCATCCACCACGTGATGCAGATGCTTCCGATGGGATGTGGAAGCTGACAACCCTGGGCGGCAAGGACTAAAAAAATTGAGAAATGCATCACTTAGGCAGCCGCCTTCTCCACCACTCCTCTCTTGACCAACAGAAGCCTCAAAACTAAGTTTTTCACGACACTGTAACCTACCACTGTAACCTACCAGAGTCGGGAAAAGTGTTCGATAAACTCCTCTTTAAGGTGTCCTCAAGAGATTTCTTCTGCTGCGTGGGGACGGGATGAGTTCTGAGACTTTCCCCTTATAATGGTAGTGATCCTTTCCCTTTACGCCAGGTATTCTTTGGTCCTTTCGCAGACTTTGAAACATGAGGGAGCCCATGCCCCGCAAATTTGCGGAGGCATGAGAAGCACATTCACTGAGGATGACAGTATCTGGAACTGCCTCCTCCCAGCCAAGTACTACTCCCAATGGTTCTGGGGATGGAAAACCATCTCTTACTGTTTGACATATGTCTTCCCCTGCTTCAATGCCTTAGAAACTGACAGAATCCTCCTCCTCTCTCTCCCCTTGTGTGTTCTGTGGCATAGGAACAATGGTGTCTGCATAAATTGGGCCTTGAGAGTAAAGGAAGTCCTCCTCTTTGTCCCGCTGCTCTGCCTTGAGTGCCCTGTCCATAATGCCACGCAGAGTCGGCTCCAGCAGAATCACAACAGGGATTGTGTCAATGATGCATGCATTTTTACGGCTCACCATCCTTGTGGCTTCCTCAAATGGTGACAGTACAGTGCATGCATCACTTATGAGCAGCCATTGGGGGAAAAAAAGCCGAGCCGGCCGCACTGTCATTGTGCCATACCCACACAGGTACTCCTTGATGGCCCTCTGCTGCATGTGCAGCCGCTGCAGCATTGCCAAAGTCGAGTTCCACCTGGTGGGCATGTCACAAATCAGGCGGTTTACAGACAGGTGGAATTCCAGCTGAATTTCAGCCAACCAAGAACTGGCTGTGTATGATCACCTGAAATGGCTACAGAGAGCTGGAATGGCCTTATGTGAAAAGAAATAGCAACTGGGAACCTGCCATTGTGGTACAGCACATTCTGCAAATTCACGGAAGGGGGCAGGATCCACCAGGTGAAAAGGCAGAAGTTGTAGAGCCAGCAGCTTTGACAAGCTTGCATTTAGACACTGGGCGTGTACTGTCAAACAATTTTTACACACCTGTTTGACAGGTGCATATCATTGCAATTTTTGACAGTAAGGCCAATTCTTGCTTTCATCAAGAGTACCTCTATAGGGTTACGGTGTGAAGGCGCCACCGACACCCAAAGAACAATTTTTACCGTACCTGTTTGACAGGAGTAGAAATCCAAAGTCTGTGGTAGAGACACCAGAATTTATCCAAAAAATCTCTAATCTTGTACCCAGTGGACTACATTGTGGCTTCATCATACAGACTGGCTCCCCAAGCCTTTGCTTAGAAAATAAAGAAAGCTTGCAGGGAAAATGTTATTTTTTGGGCTTTATAATGCAATTATTGCTGCAGCAGCTTCTATATACAGTACAGTTGTGCCACTTTACAGGTGAACTAAGGGGACTCCGCAGGCACTATATTGAAATTAATTTTTCCTTTTTATACTTTCACTTTAAGCATCAATAAATCACTTTATAAGATCTAGGAAATGGGACTTTTAAGGTGCCAATAGAAAAAAATACGTTTTTAATTACAAATAATTTTATTAATATACATTTTTATTAAAAAATTACATTCAGTATTTAGTTATAAATTCATTCACTATTACAGCCACTTTTACTCAACATGTTTCGCTCTGCAAGAGCTTCTTTAGGAGAATTTTAGTGCTGCATGAAGTTTAATACTGTGAAGAGAATATATAATATTACCAATCATGGATAACAATAAAACATCATTACAAATTCAGTTTCAATAATAAAAATGATAAATGATAGATTTTACATTTCAAAAAAATCATTGTCAGGTCGAGAGAAAGAAATATTGTGTATATATACCTGGTGGTTTAAAAATGGTTCTCGAGATAACTCTAGAATAACTAGATCAACCTTCCAAAATCTAGGTCAAAGGCACTCAGGATCAGGAGCCACACTGTTTCAAAAATCCTCTGCCGGAAACTCAATCCTGCATGCAGAGAGCTCTCACCCTATGCCTTTGGTGATGAGCATCCCTTACAGTCAATATCTTCAGATCAGGAGAAACTGCAGCAGGGATTTAGACTTTGAAAAGGAGGCTAAGGCACATCAAGTGCGCCTACGAGAGAGGGTATAGTAAAAAATACCTCAGAAAGGCCTATAATCAAGCCAAAAGCCAAAACAGGTCACATTTAATTCATGGCTTAAAATTAAAGAAACCAGAGGTAGGGGTAAGACTAATTACCCGCTTTTCAGGCCAACATAAACAAATACTGGTATCTCTTAATGGCCTATGAGCAGGGCCGGATTTCAGACAAGGCCACCGAGGCCAGGCCTCGGGGCGGCAGTAGAGCAGGGGCGGCGCCAAACCCCCCCCCCCCCGATCTGTCCCCACGAGTCCCAGCTCCCACGGCTGCCTCCCTGCACAAATACAGCCCCCGGCGCGGCGGCCTGTAGATAAGATATATGATCTCCTAGTAAGCATAGGGGCGGACGGACTTGGCCAGGGGGAGGGAGCAAATGACGCCCCTATTTAAATGCCCGGTGCCGTGACTGGCCAGACTGGGTGTATGTCATTACACTGACTGAGGAGGAGGCGGAGCCTAATGCTCCGCCTACCCTCCTCTGCGTGACTGACACATCCCTATCCATGTTCTTGTCCCGGGGGGTGGGGTCTCGGGGTGTCTCTCTCTGTCACTCACAGGAGGAAACAAGAGGAGGATGATGGGATTGGAACCCCCGCAAGTGGTGGCCAGGACAGCAGGTAAGTTGAATTTATTTTTGTAAGTGGCAGTGCTCACTGCTCAGCTTAGATTAAATGCAATTTTTCTGAGCATATTGAAATAAAGTGCTCAAACCCATTAAACTGTCCACATTCAGTGAAAGTTCATGTACTGCAAACTTTGCAGTACATGAACTTTCTCTGAATGTGGACTGTTTAATAAGTTTGCATAGGTTCCAGCATGCATGGAGCACTTTGCAGCACATGATTTTTTACTGAATGTGGTGGACTGTGTCTAATAAGTTTGCATAGATTCCTGTAGAGTCCCATAGATTCATGATAGGCGGCACTGGTGGGCTGCACTGATAGGCGGCACTGGTGAGCTGCACTGATGGGCTGCACTGATAGGCGGCACTGGTGAGCTGATGGGCACTAATACGCGGCACTGATAGGCGACACTAGTATTCTGCACTGATGGGCACTGGTAGGCTGCACTGATGGGCACTGGTAGGCTGCACTGATGGGCACTGGTAGGCTGCACTGATGGGCACTGGTAGGCTGCACTGATGGGCACTGGTAGGCTGCACTGATAGGCGACACTAGTATTCTGCACTGATGGGCACTGGTAGGCTGCACTGATGGGCACTGGTAGGCTGCACTGATGGGCACTGGTAGGCGGCACTGGTAGGCTGCACTGATGGGCACTGGTAGGCTGCACTGATAGGCTGAACTAATGAGCACTGATAGGTGGCACTGATGGGCACTAATAGGCGGCACTGGTAGGCTGCACTGATGAGCACTGATAGGCGGCACTAATGAGCACTGATAGGCGGCACTGGTAGGCTTCACTGATGGGCACTGGTAAGCTGCACTGATAGGCTGCACTAATGAGCACTGATAGGCGGCACTGGTAGGCTGCACTGATGAGCACTGATAGGCGGCACTGGTAGGCTGCACTGATGAGCGGCACTGATGGGTACTGGTAGGCTGCACTGGTGAGCACTGATAGGCGGCACTGGCAGGCTGCACTGATGGGCACTGGTAGGCTGCACTAATGAGCACTGATACGCGGCACTGATAGGTGACACTGGTATTCTGCACTGATGGGCACTGGTAGGCTGCACTGATGGGCACTGGTAGGCTGCACTGATGGGCACTGGTAGGCTGCACTGATGGGCACTGGTAGGCTGCACTGATGGGCACTGGTAGGCTGCACTGATGGGCGGCACTGATGAGCACTGATAGGCGGCACTGGTAGGCTGCACTGATGGGCACTGGTAGGCTGCACTGGTAGGCTGAACTAATGAGCACTGATAGGCACTAATAGGTGGCACTGGTAGGCTGCACTGATGGGCACTGATAGGCGGCACTAATGAGCACTGGTAGGCGGCACTGATGGGCTGCACTAATGAGCACTGATAGGCTGCACTAATGAGCACTGATAGGCGGCACTGGTAGGCTGCACTGATGGGCACTGGTAGGCTGCACTGATGGGCACTGGTAGGCGGCACTGGTAGGCACTAATAGGCGGCACTGATGAGCACTGATAGGCGGCACTGGTAGGCTGCACTGATGAGCACTGATAGGCGGCACTGGTAGGCTGCACTGATAGGCTGAACTAATGAGCACTGGTAGGCTGCACTGATGAGCACTGATAGGCGGCACTGTCACTTTTACACACACAGCCATATATGTATGAGTGTACAATGGATAGTCTCTGATCATCTCCTGTAATGTGTCTACAGTCTCTGACAATCTCCTGTACCATGTCCCCAGTCTCTGACCATCTCCTGTACCATGTCCCCAGTCTCTGACCATCTCCTGTACCATGTCCCCAGTCTCTGACCATCTCCTGTACCATGTCCCCAGTCTCTGACCATCTCCTGTACCATGTCCCCAGTCTCTGACCATCTCCTGTACCATGTCCCCAGTCTCTGACCATCTCCTGTACCATGTCCCCAGTCTCTGACCATCTCCTGTACCATGTCCCCAGTCTCTGACCATCTCCTGTACCATGTCCCCAGTCTCTGACCATCTCCTGTACCATGTCCCCAGTCTCTGACCATCTCCTGTACCATGTCCCCAGTCTCTGACCATCTCCTGTACCATGTCCCCAGTCTCTGACCATCTCCTGTACCATGTCCCCAGTCTCTGACCATCTCTTGTACCATCTCCCCAGTCTGACCATCTCCTGTACCATGTCCCCAGTCTCTGACCATCTCCTGTACCATATCCACAGTCTCTGACCATCTCCTGTACCATGTCCCCAGTCTCTGACCATCTCTTGTACCATGTCCCCAGTCTCTGACCATCTCCTGTACCATGTCCCCAGTCTCTGGCCATCTCTTGTACCATGTCCCCAGTCTCTGACCATCTCCTGTACCATGTCCCCAGTCTCTGACCATCTCCTGTACCATATCCACAGTCTCTGACCATCTCTTGTACCATGTCCCCAGTCTCTGACCATCTCCTTTACCATGTCCCCAGTCTCTGACCATCTCCTGTACCATGTCCCCAGTCTCTGGCCATCTCTTGTACCATGTCCCCAGTCTCTGACCATCTCCTGTACCATGTCCCCAGTCTGACCATCTCCTGTACCATGTCCCCAGTCTCTGACCATCTCCTGTACCATGTCCCCAGTCTCTGACCATCTCCTGTACCATGTCCCCAGTCTCTGACCATCTCCTGTACCATGTCTCCAGTCTCTGACCATCTCCTGTACCATGTCTCCATGTCTCGATAAAGGACGAGAATGGTGTGTGTGTGTGTGTGTGTGTGGGGGGGGGGGGGCGGCATTGAAGGACCCGGCCTTGGGGCGGCAAAGGGAGTAAATCCGGGCCTGCCTATGAGACTAGATCTAAACATTTCAAAAGCAATCATGAGATAACTTTTAGAAGATCTAGATAAATGAGGGACGGTCTGGTTTATAGTCACTATCAACCAAAAACAATACCCAAGAACAAACCCAAGGGAACTTTCCCTTGTGGAAAATGCAATTTTTGCAGATTCATCTTTTGAGCCCAGGAACTCACATTACCAAATGGACATCTATTCAAACCAAAATTCTCGGCCAATTGCCAATCAATAGGGGTGGTTTACATTATGTTATACGACTGTGGAGCATTTTATGTGGGAAAGACAAAAAGGCAATTTTTTTCACCGTATATGTGACCATGTCTCTTTAGTCTCTAAATCCAGGATGGAAACACCCATCAGCAGACACATAGGTCTATTCCATAAATTTGAATTTTCCAAAATGCACTTCTATGCTCTGGACTTTTTGCCATTAAATGAAAGATGAGGGAATAATGACAGACTGCTGCTCCAGCGGGAAGCCCGCTGCATCCACAGTCTGTCAGAGTTAAAACCCCCAGGACTAAATGAGGCTTTAAATTATAAGTCATTTCTGTAAATGATTTTAAATTCCCTAGAATGTCCTTCACTAAATGTTTAATCCACTCCAACAGAGAGATTTAATATTCTGTTCAAGCCAATATAGCTAACTATACACAATTGATTTTTGATCAATATTTTTTGAATTTCAATTTTGATTATTATTTGAATATTGACTTCTGCACTGCGGTTAACTTTTATTATTGTACTTTTCAGACAGAGAAAGAAATTTCCTCCCCTGAAATAATCAGGGATAAGGCCCTATAGGAGTCCTTTTATACAAATACAATACTAACTAGACAAAATATAATCAGACCACTAGGCCTGGGCACCGGCAGCCATACGGACACTTGTTTGTGGGATGCCTGACCAATCATCCCACAACTGGAGCCCTATAGTGTCACCTGACACTTGCATAAGAGGTAGCGTCACCAGTGCAGCTAGCGAAGTGCTTTTGCCCTTCGTATTTTTGCACTCCCTTTCACTAGCCCAGTGACACTGGGAGGCGTTCTGAAAGCTTTCGGGCCACCCCCCAGCGCAGAAAGGGCAGTGGATTTTCCAAAATGGCGATGTGCTGGAGTCACGCATGAGCACTGACACGCACTATACGTCTGCGCCCTGCTGATGATGTCAGACGGCGGCGGGACAGGGAGAGAAGAAAAGCATGGCGTTCAGCCATTCATTCCTGACAGAGGATTCGTGAGAGAGTGGTTGTGAGCCTCCTCTCTCCCTCCTTACCAACCATCACCCTGCTTCTTATTGAAGGCTTGTAAGTATCATTAAATAACCTTAATAACTTTAACTTTGCCTGTGCGGATGAACCGCTACTGCCACTGCAATGGGGCTGACATGTCAGCACCAGACAAGCTTTCTGTAGCTCTTGATGGGGACAAATTGTTTGCCTGGTCCGCCGGTCAGGGCTAACTTGTGATAAATCCACACATGGCATTCAATACATATGCTTCTACATAAGTTTAAAATGTAATTTTCCCTCTTTTTGATGTCTTTTCATTTCTTTGTAGGACACTCTGGTGGAATACTGTCTTACAGCCAGCAAATGTATACAATAGTGGGACATCCCGCTGCTGGATATATTTTTCCTCTTTAGGAGGCTAGCTCCCTATTAATTAGGAGAATCCACACTGCTATCTGGCTGTTCATTTTCCACATCTATTTCGCTTTTCTAATGAAAAGGACATTTTTGGTCAGATTCCTATATTTCATTCAATAAGGTAAATTCCTGAATATTATGTAGAAATTAAATAGCATATTATTAAATATTATGAAATTCTCAACCAACTGAATTCTTTTTTGATTTCTGTACAATTTATAGGAAGTCTTCTCTCCCTATGGTTGCAATAGAGTGCCTTGACCTAAATTTTGGAAGGTTGATCTAGTTATTATTTCGAGAGTCACCTCGAGAACCATTTTTAAACCACCAGGTATATATATATACACACACACACACACACACACACACACACAATTTTCTCTTGACCTGATTTTTTGAAATGTAAAATCTACCATTTATCATTTTATTTTTATTATTGAAACTGAATTTGTAATGATGTTTTAATGTTATCCATGATTGGTAATATTATATATTCTCTTCACAGTATTAAACTTCACGCAGCACTAAAATTCTCCTGAAGAAGCTCTTGCAGAGCGAAACATGTTGAGTAAAAGTGGCTGTAATAGTTTATGAATTTATCATTAAAAATATTTTTAAAAATGTATATTGTTAAATATATAGTTAAATAAAATTTTTAATTAAAAACATATTGCTTTTTCTATTGGCACCTTAAAAATCCATTTCCTATATCTTATAAACTTTTTTGTATATCGGGATGTGGTACCTTTTGGTTTCTCAGTACCCCAAATCTTTTTGCTCTGCTCATTTAAAAATGAAGTTTTTTTACAAACTTCTTCTTCATTGATACATGTCCCCCAGGGCAGTACCCAGACCCCATAACCATTGTATAACCAATTACTTGCATATAAGCCTTCAAAATGGGCACTTAAATTTCTCACGTTCGGGTCCCATAGACTTCAATAGGGTTCATTATTCAGTTCCAAACTTTCGCGATGTTCGAAAGTTCTGGGTGCGAACCGAACAGGGGTTCGTTCGGCCCATCCCTACTTGTACAATTCTAGTCACGCTAATGTGCCATGAGCTGCAGATACAGTAATTATTAGTAGGGGACCTGAACATTATCTCAAGGGTTCCACCATGCTAAAAAGATTGAGAAAGTATGTCTTGAGATGTTAAGAAGTGCAGCAATTTTGGGATATAAACTGCCTGGTATTTTACCAGCCAGGCTTTTATTGCTGGTTGTGGCCCCCTTGGGTATATTAACCCTCTCTATATGACCTGGTGATCACTGTCAGAAAGTGAAGGGAAATAATTTTTTTTCAGTAGTCTTCCAATGTTCTGATATTAGCTAAGAGAAGATTTCCTCTAACTTTGGAGAAATTTCCTCTTGCTTCCTCTTGGGTCTCTGGGACTCACAGGAAGGGGAATCTTCATAATGGGACAGAAAAAAAAAAAAAAAAAAAAAAAAAAAAAAAGGGATTAACTATTTCTATAGTTAATATACGCTATTAACTATAGAGTATATATTATATTCTACCCAAACTAAAAAAAAGTTGTAGCTTTATATACATCTTTCTTTTCAAAGTCATGTTCTCATGACTCTTCCTCCTCAAACCCTGAAGTTTACTCACCAACAGTAGTTGACCACATGATCTAACAGCTCTCTGGTAGGCCTGAAAAAGTTACTAAAAATACTCAATGGGCAGTTTTTTTTTCTGAGATGTTATAAATGGAAATCTTTGTTTTAGTAAATGCTTGTATGAGGTGGATTTCTCTGCTGTTACTTTTTTGCCCTTGCATTCCGATCTATGAGGTTGAGATGCTGCAGAGGAGATTGGAGTTCCATGGAAGTATGTGGGTAGATGCAGCATGATGCGGTGAGCAGAAAGCACATGGAGTCCAAGTGCACTAACAGGAATATATTGTAACAGAAGCCCAGCAATACACAGGAGGCCTGGCAGGAAGGCATCCCGACCCGAAACACTCACAAGATGTACCAGTGATGGGACAGTAGACTGAAGATTCAGAGATGCCGACAGTGTCTGCCACGAGGAGTGGAATGTGGCCTGGCCAGTAAGTACCCAAAGGGAAAGCTATCCAGGAGGTTTGGAGTGGTCCCTGCACCTTTCCCCTTTTTGTCTGAAACCTTTCCATGGCTCTATGTACTGTCCCTGTCAGACGGGTGACCTGTCCCTACTCTAGCCACTCGCAAAATGCACGCCAAACATGGGAGCAAAGCATATCCCCCTATAGTGTATACTTGTCTCAATCCAGAGAACTAACTGTCATTTCTGTCCACTGCTCTGTTCCTCTGCTATCAGCATGAGTCACTTCTGATGAGTTTTCCTGATACCAAGAGAAAAAAGTTGACAGGGGAGGAAGCTCCAGCACACGCCTGTGATTGATAGCCTCAGCTCTGTTCCTGTGTGAAGGGGGTGTGTCCCTTCCCTCCAATCAGCTCTCAAAGCTCTCCTCACTGAGCTCCGCAGAGCGTAATTACAGCTCTCTGCCCCTCCTTTTCAGAGCTGAGAGATCCTGTGTAAATTCTGTACTTTGGATGGATGTAGGGGAAAGATATCTGTAGATAAACAGGTACAACATAAGTAGGTGGATTTGTTTTATCTCTGTGTATCACGTGAGGCCAGTCACTTCACTGGATATGTGTAAGGGTTTACAACCACTTCAAGACCTGGCTCACAGATGTCATTTTAGTTCATTCCAAAGATGTTGAGTATGTTTGAAGTCATGGTTCTGTGCAGACAACTCAAGTTCCTCCACATTAAACTAATCAAACTCTACTGTATTTATGAAGTATCCTTTGTGCTCAGGGGCATAGACATGCTAAAACAAAAAGAACCTTCTCTAAACTGTTATCACAAGGTTGGAAGCTCACAATTTTTCAAAGAGTCTTTGTATTAACAGTACCCGTCACTGGAAATACCCAAACTCAATACACATTCCTCTTGTATTTAGACAATTCTTTTTGAATGATTGTGAGGATTATGACTTTACTTCTGCTTGTAGGATATGTATTAGCCTATTTTTTCACTATTACCACATCCCTGGTGAGCGTTTAGATGGCCTATATTACTCACAAAGCATCACAGTTGCTATTTATAGTCTTAGGCTTAAACTAGCAAGAAAAATCCCCACCTGCACCAAGTAATGACATTACCATATCTTTCTACATGGGGAAATACACATATTTCATCTTCATGTAGCAATGACTACCTAGTGAGCCTAGCATTCTCAGTAGTAAGCCCCTCTACCTGGATGTGACAACTCACCAACACACCAGTAGTGAATAAAATAGTCACTGGTGAGGTAAGTGTCAGTTAGTTAGTTCCCCCCAGTGTTAGTGTCAGATTGCCAATCATACTATCGCAGTGCCATTATAAGTCAGTAATCACTGCCATTAGTAGCATAAAAAGAATTCCAATATATATGTAGCCAAGTCCTGGGCCTCCCCAGGCCTAATGGTGACCTCCAGAGTTAGGGACAGCTGACATCCTTCTATGTAGAGGGGGTTATGAGGCATGGTGGATGCAATACATGGTGGATTAATGGGTGTCAGACACTTCTTGAATGCAAATAGATTTAGTTTCTCTTAAACAGAACTGTGGGAGAGAGGGTTAGGGCAAGGACACCCTTTAGTAGTTGCAATGTTAATTAGCAGACTCCGAGACTTCTATAGGTAGACAGCCATGCAGGGAAAGGCACTCAGCATGTCTACACATGCAGATGTGGTGTCCAGCTGTCTCCTATGGCAACAATCTTGAACAGTTTCTAACAAAGGTTGCAATGAACTCCTTTACTTCCTCCACAATCTCCTTTTTAGATCTTCACTCAACTGAGCTCCCAGTCTATCACCTAGACCTGCTGATCCACTGCAACTGGATCTCCTGAGCTCTTCCAATCTTCTCACTGAGTATCTTCCTCAAGCGTCACCCCCACGTTCCTGCTGGGTCCCTAGCTTGGCACTCAGATACTCCCCAAGTGTCACTCCACTGGCCTGCTTGGTCCCTGGCTTGGCACACAAGACTGCTCTGCAAGCGTCACCTCTGCTGGTCCCTGGTTTGACACCTGCTGAAGTTTCCCAATTCACCATCCCCGGTTAATGAGAATACTGTTCTCATACTTGCTTCAGCTACTCACGGTGGTCCCTGGTAATAAGGTGGATGGTCCCTTAGTGGCGACAGCTTCCCCTCTACCCCCCAACCACGACAGGTTCTCCGGCTGGCAGAACCGTTACTTTTGGTTGGACTGCAAGCCGCAGTCCCAACCCTGCACTGCTCTCTTACTTCTGGATGGCCTACAAGCCAGATGTTCCCGGGATAGGCCTGCCTGGGGCAGTACAACGCACGTCCACCCAGACAGCTGTCCAGGTGGCACAGAACCCTGATCACCTGACCTCACCCAAATAAATAGGCTCTCCCAGCAGGCCAAGGGACCCAAGAAAATCCTTGCCCATTGGCTGAGACACCCAATCTATTCCTAATCTGTCCTTGCTATGCCCTTGTCTTATCTAATGCCACCAGATACCCGGCCATCTAGTGACAGAAGAGAGAAGTGCAGCAATTCTAGAATTAGGGTGGAATCAATTGATTTCCTATCAATTGGCCAAAGCAACTATACTTGGCAGGTAAATTTACTAGCAACCCTGCCTAAACACCAGGGAACTACATCCTCCCCTGCCTACAAAACTACCTCTGAGTTTGCAGAAAAATTTGAGCTCTCAAGCCTGAGAGTGACTGTGCAAAAAACTGGGATGGGTGGGGAAACAGGAAAGGAATAGTAACAACAAATAATGCACGTGGTATACCACCTGAAATAGACACGTGCAACACATACATGAGTGAATGGTAGTTCACACAGGGTAGATAAATATCAGACATCATATGTACAATTTAACGTGTGGTGTATATTCTATCTACCTAATATATATAGTAATAAAGAGCATGAATATTTAGCATTATTATTAGGGATAGGCCGAACAGACCCCTGTTCGGTTCGCACCAGAGCTTTCAAACACCGCGAAAGTTCGGACCTGAATAACGAACCCCATTAAAGTCAATGGGGCCCGAATGTCAAAAATCAAAAGTGCCCATTTTGAAGGCTTATATGCAAGTAATTGGGCATACAATGGTTATAGGGGTCCGGGTCCTGCCCTGGGGGACATGTATAAAAAAAAAAAAAGTTTGTGAATAACTTAATTTTTAAATGAGCAGTGATTTTTAAAGTGAAAGCATAAAAATGACAAATTCCTTCCAATATAGTGCCTGGGGGGTCCCCTTAGTCTACCTGTAAAGTAGCAGATCTGTACCATGTCTAGAATCTGCTGCAGCAATAATTGAATTTATAAAGCCAAAAAAATTACATTATCCCTGCAAGCTGCCTTTATTTTGCTCAGCAACAGCTGGGGAGCCAGTGTGTATGATGAGGCCACAATGTAGTACACTGGGAACAAGACGTCCAGATGAAGCTACACATCTTCGTAATGTGAAACGCGTTGACGTCATTCCATCCGGACGTCACGCCCACTGTCATCTCCCGTTGGGGCTAGCCGGCTCACTCATCGAGGGAGCGTTCCGACCTGCTGTGTAGGAGGAAATAGGTGCACCTAGATGGCCGGCCATCCACCCACTTGAGGAGTGCCTTCTGGAGTACAGAGATCCCATAGGAAGTGTCCGGTATCATGTGCAGTGGCAAGTGGTGCAGATCACAGCACAGGTGACATTACACTTCGGCAGTATCTGTGGACTCCCATACAGGACCCGGAAGGGGTAACGTACTTGACCACCTTCATTGCATGTTTCTGCTCATCAAATAATATGCTAGCCACTGTCTTATTTACCACACTAGTACTCACCTGGACATATCCAGAGTACCATCACGCTCATTGAAGCATCCTGTCATATACATTCTTGGACTTTGCTACTCCAGTTTAACTTTAGTATGTTTATGGCTAATATACTCCCCATCTACTTGATGATTGGTGTCTGACATCAGGGCCTATACCAGCGCCCCACTCCACGGCTTCCAACTCTCTCTACTGTCCTACCCCATTCTCTCCACTCACCCCCTCTTCACTGGTTTGAGCCGCCCCCCCGGGGGGATTGATGTCTGCTTTGCAACCTCATTCAGCATAGCTGAACACTCCTCATTGTAGTGGTTGCGCAGACATCAATTGCCTAGACTGCTGAAAAATTGGTCTTTGGGTGTTAATTGTGCCCATGAAACCTATACCAAAAACATTCTTCCAGATGAAATGATTGAACACCCTCAAAGCTAGGCAGCCTCGAAGTCCTGCAGAGATTCCACATCCTAAAAAGACTTAATCAGTGATATCGGCATCAGGGGCTTCATAGCTGGTAATCCAGGACTGATTCATTTTTATAAAAGTAAAACGGTCCACGGAGTCTGTGGACAGACGCGTTCTATGATCAGTAATGAAACTCCTGCAGCACTGAATGCCCGTTCTGAAAGCACGCTGGATGCAGGGCAGCCCAACAACTCAATAGCATGCTGGGCAAGTTCTGGCCAGTGGTCTATTCTCATGACCCAGTAAGTCAGTGGATCGTCAGCTGGAAAGCTCTCCATCTCTGTTTTGGCCCCAAGGTAATTGTCCACCATGTGATGCAGACGCTGCCGATGGGATGTGGAAGCTGAAAGCCCTGGGCAGCGAGGACTAAAAAATTCTGAAATGCCTCACAAACGCTCCTCTCTTGACCAACAGAAGACTCAAAACAAAGTTTTCCAAATTCCAAATTTGGCGCATGGGCAAAAAAAAAAAAAAAAAAAAGGCTTGAAAAGCAGACTCCTCAGGGTCACTCAGGATGACAGCATCTGGAACTTCCTCCTCCCAGCCACGTACTACTCCCAAGGGTCCTGGGGTTGGAAAGCCATCGCTTACAGATTGACGCATGTCTTCCTCTTCTTCGAAGCCTATGAAAGTGCCAGAATCCTCCTCCTCCCCTCTCTCCTCCTGTGTGTTCTGTGACATAGGAATGATGGTGTCTGGATAAAGTGAGCTTTGAGAGGAAAGGTAGTCCCCCTCTTCCTCCTGCTGCTCTGCCTCCAGTGCCCTGTCCAAAATGCCATGCAGAGTCTGCTCCAGCAGGAAAACAGGGATTGTGTCACTGATGCATGCACTGTCACTGCTCACCATCCTTGTGGCCTCCTCAAATGGTGACAATACAGTGCATGCATCATTAATGATCAACCATTGGTGTGGGGAAAAAAAGCCCAGGCGATCTGTGCCGGTCGTCTTTCTGTACTGGCACAGATACTCGTTGACGGCCCTCTGCTGCATGTATAGCCGCTGCAGCATTCCCAAACTTGAGTTCCACCTGGTGGGCATGTCACAAATCAAGCGGTTTACGGGCAGGTGGAATTCCAGCTGAATTTCAGCCAACCAAGCACTTGCTGCGTATGAAATGGCTACACACTCTTCTGGCCTGTTTTAGTGCATCTTGCAACCCTGGGTACGTATTTAGGAAACGCTGCACCAAATTGAGGACATGTGCCAGGCATGGCACGTGTCAACTTTGCCTGTCTGGGGGCAGACAGGTGGTTTGAGCCATTATTGGACACCACCATTCCTGGGTCCAGCTGGCATGGGGTGAACTACCTCTGTGCCTGTCCCTGCAGAGTTGCAAGAATCTCTGCTCCGGTGTGGGTCCTGTCCCTTAAACACACTGGCTGAAGCACCACATGGCACCTTTTAGCCTGACTCCGGGAATAGCCCTTTGAATGCTTAGGGGGTACCTGATGTTCATAGGACAATTCTGCAGAGGAGGGCATGGAGGTGGTGGAGGAGGAGGGGGTAGAGCTCACAGGTCTGGCATCATCACCACCATCTGTATGGAGACGTGGGGGCACAGCAAGCTGCAGCACTGAGCCCTGTCCTGCATCCTTTCGAGTTGCAAGCAGCATTGCCCAGTGTGCTGTGAATGAAATATATTGTCCCTGCCCATGCTTGCTGGACCACGTGTCAGCAGTAAGGTGGATTTTACGGCTGACTGCCTTGCCCAACAATGCCAGAACATTCCCTTCCATGTGATGGTAGAGAGATGGAACGGCCTTACTTGAAAAGTAGTAGCGACTGGGAACCTGGCATTGTGGTACAGCACATTGTGCGAATTCACGGAAGGGGGCAGAATCCACCAGGCTGAAAGGCAGAAGTTGGAGAGCCAACAGCTTTGACAAGCTTGCATTCAGAGGCTTGGCATATGGGTGTCAGGGACTGTATTTTTTTTCCTGCTGCAGCAGATGGGGCAGAGAAATTTGCAGACTGCAGTCTACAGCTGGTGGTGTGCTGCTGGCAGACCTGGGACACCCTGTGCTATACCATCATCCCTGTCAGTGGAGGCTGCTGAAAGGTAATGACTCGGCATCGCAGGGGCAGCCTGAAGTGGGTGAGGTGCCCCTTTTGTGTGGCTATTAGGTGCTCTTGCCAACGGGCTGAGTGGTTGGACGTTAAATGCCTTGTTAGGCATTTGGTACCCAAATGGTTGATGTTTTTGCCACGATTGATGTGCTTGAGACACAGTTTGCAGATAGCAACAGTGCGATCTGCTGCAGATGTGCTGAAAAGGCCCAGACAGCTGAGCTTTGGAGAGTGGGCTGGGAGATAACAGCTGCAGAATGTGAATAGTGTGGCTGCTCTCTACTTATTCTTGATGTCGGCCTCCTTGGGGTTGTGCCAGATCACCTTCAGTTTCCTCCTCTGCTCTGGCACCCAAGTCCCATCAGTGACCTCAACCTCAGAACCAAACATCTGAATCCAGTAATGGCTGGGCATCATCAAGGAGCAGGTGGTTGACGCTGTGGTCAAATAACTCAGCTGACTCCTCAATGGCTGATGTTGGGGCTATGGCAGGAATAGATGTGGACAAGGAGGCAGGTTTATCCACTCTGGCAACTGCAGGGGACTGCACACTTGTGTCTACTTGCGTGACAGAGGATGAGGAGGATAAGGAAGGTTTAGTAAGCCAGTCCACCACCACCTCTGCATGCTGTGGCTGGATAACACGGGCAAACTCACTAAACAGGGGAAATGATGCCCTGCTTGAGGACTGACCACCATGTCCACCTTTGCCTGTGGACACATTTGTTGCTGGCCCCCTTACAGTGCCAAGGGAACGTCTGCCTCTCCTTGTTGTCCTCTCAGACATTATTGGGAGGGAGGGGGTGGTGCTTATAAGAAAATATAAAGAAGAAGCTGAAATCTGTACGTAGATGCACGTTAATCAATGTAAAGAGGTGTTTGGTGCACTTTAATTTGAGTACTCACAATACATAGGCACGCTCTACGGATACACTATAATATACTGCAATATAATGCGCCAAACGTACAGTAACGCACAAAACGATATGGCGTTAAACTGGCAGTGATGCACACAGAACTATATGGCGTTAAACTGGCAGTAACGTACGCATAACAATATGGCATTAAACTGGCAGTAATGCACACAAAACTATATGGGGTTAAACTGGCAGTAACACACGCAGAAGTAAATGGCGCTAAACTGGCAGTAACGCAATCAATTAGACGGTGTTCAACCGTCACTACACTAACGCTATCTGAACTGTCCCTACTCTAGCTATACACTAATGTCAAGATTACTGACATGGTCTCACTACACTAAAACTACATGAGCTGTCCCTACTCCACACGAATGTATGTATGAATGACACGGTCTCGCTACACTACAGTGAAACCATCTGAGCTGTCCCTACTCTAGCTGCACACTATGCAAAGCTGAATGATTGTCCTCCTCACTACTCTCACACTATCCCTAGACCGACACTAAACTAATATTCTACACTGTCAATTGAAGCAAAATAGCACAGTATAGCACACTAACTAACTGATAGCACTGAACAGAGCCCTGTTCTCTCTCTCCACGCCGAAATCACACTGAAAATGACTGCCATTGAAAGAATACTTTTATACTGTGGGGAGGGAATGAGCCATGATTGGATAAAGTCATGATGATTGTGTCCAATCATGACTCTGACAGAGCTCTGTGCCCTGATTGGCTGAAGCTTTCACTGCTTCAGCCAATCAGGTCTTGCAATGCACTGTTCATCACCGCAATGCATTGTGGTCGGTTCGGGGGGCCAAACAAAGAAAGTTTGGCCCAAACCGTTTGCTCATCCCTAATCATACCCTCTCACCGAGCGTTGAACCAGGGCACCAGTTATTCCAATGCCAAAACAAATAAACTGGCGCTCAGAGGCTATAAGGCAAATGACTATAAAAGTTAATGAAATTATAAAGTCTAAAAGCTGGATCAATCACGGTGTAATCAGGACGGTGTTGGAAGTCTTGGACAGGAGCCAGGAAACAGTCTATAAAGCAGGAGAGGATCCCTGGAGGATAAGTCATAGGTAAAACAAAACACCGGAATAAAACTTTTCTTTTCTTGTAGGAATTTGTGTGGCCAGATTCACGAAAGGCAGCTCTTCTTGTTGAGAGAAGTCAAACTCAGATCCATCCAGGTAAAAAAGAGAGAGAGGAGCGCCACTAAGTAAAATCATTTATTCACCAATATAAAAACAAAGTATCAACTTACATATAGGAGCGGTATATAGAACAGACAGATGTGATTCCTGATAGAAGAGGGGGAAGGGAACAGTCAGCGATTCCCCGGGGATGCCTCCAAACACGACGCAGTCTGGCGGGGAGGCCAGGACGGTACACAGCCTGTCTCTGCGGGAGGACGGAGCGGCAGCCCAGGAAGCCGCTGGCAATGTTGTCAATGAGGAGAAAAAAAAAAAAACGCGTTTCTGAGCATGCGTAGGGTCTGTACGGCACATGCTCGCTCCTTTATCAAGTGTAGAGTAGGGAAAACAGTGAAGAGCTATTTATAGCAGATCAAAAGGTAATGGGTGGACGTTTACAGCTGATTGTATCACAGCTGATTGTATCAATGCAGGTAATGGGTGAACGTCCACCCATTACCTTTGAGCCTTCTAGAAAAGGTTTGTTCTTAAGAAGGGAATGTAAGTTTCACAAGTTATTAGTCACTATTGAATATATTGTTCCTCCGGGAGTCTGGATGTACTACTAAGAAACCCGTTAAAGGATTGGTACAGCCTGAAGGGATATTTCAGTTATACATCTCTCGTAAACTCCAAAGATGAAAATTTATTGCAGTAACTTGTGTCTCCGCCAGTTTGAAAAAGCAGAATTGAGTATGTCACTTTTTTGCTTCTGGATCCGCTCAATGGTAAAGTATCTATCTAAAGATGTTAAAACCATCACTTGGCTTTCCAATGGTAATGGTAGTTGGCTGGTGATGGAATACATAGGGAAAAATGTCCCAAATGCCCAATATTTTATTTTCAATCTGGGTGTTTGCGCAACCCTATCACAAATACGTAGATATTACTAGGCACGTAAAGCAGGGATATTGTTCAGGAAACCATGATTGTGTTGATGGTAAATCCAAAGTTTTGCAGTTGTCACCAGAACAGGTGTCATGTACCTAGGAGGAGACCAAGATGACAATGTTTGATTCTCCAGCGCATTCTTCCCATTGTAGTGTAACGTGGTGATGTGGTGCACGAGGAGCACAAGTGTCTGACAGAATTGATCAAAGGGGACTGGAACTTAAAGAGTCAGCAGAACGAACTGGCAAGATATATAGGCAGCAACATCAAAAGTGTTGAAGACTCACCTGGGACACCGTTAGTGAAGTCAGCTGACATACAGCGAAAAGCACCATCAGAGGTTGAAATGGAACCCTCATTCAACAGCAGGATCATGGAATGGAGCAGAGCAGACAAGAGCCACCAGCAGACAGGCAGAAGCAGGGTACCAAAGGAAGATGGAAGACAGTTCACAAAGCAGGCTGGAGTCCTTATCAAGGTAGACAGTGAGGTACAATATTGGGGATGAGAGCTGAGCTCATTTCGAAGATAGAAATATCTGAGCATAATAATACAAAAAAAAAAACAAAAACAAAAAACACTGCGTCAATCAATCTATCCTTCTAGCAATACAATCTGAAGTACACAAAAAAGTTCAAACACTGATTAGTGGGTGTGTAGGAACCACATAATCCTACATCAAATCTGTCCACCATTAAAGTCAAACTTTATGGAGTCAGGTTGAGCCTTCAGAGGCCCATATGGCATTCTATCATCTGCCATTAAGCGTGAACACACATTCTACATGCAGGCACATGCCCAGTCAGGACTCCGGGCTTGTAGCCATGTCAGTCAGGTAATAGGAAAATGATGATGATGAATGATGAATGATGAATGATAGGAAGTAAGGGAAAAAAATCTTCCAATGAGGAAACGTATTCTGGTGATAACGGTCACCAGGATTTCCCTTCAGTTTGGAGTTTTTGTCCAACGTCATGCTGTATCCCTGGGACAGCAAGTGAAGGGAAAGCTTTCCAACTGGATACACTAACAAGGGTTTTTAGCATTCCCTATTCCATCCAAAATTAGGAAAAAATGTTTCGGGCTAGAGATGTACTTAAAGCGGGGGTTCACCCACACCGCCAAAAAAAAAAAATATTAAAAGCCAGCAGCTACAAATACTGCAGCTGCTGACTTTTAATACATGGCCACTTACCTGTCCCAGGGTCCCGCTCGGTTCTCGGCAGCTGCCGCCGCCATCCTAGGTGAGGGAATCAGGAAGTGAAGCGTTGCGGCTTCACTTCCCGGTTCCCTACTGCGCATGCGCGAGTCGTGCTGCGCGTCCCTAGTGGTCCCCGCTCTCTCCTGGGAGCTGTGTGTTCCCAGCAGACAGCGCGCTCGGGACGGGAAGAGGCATAGACTCCCATGGGAGTCTATGCCGGAAGTGGGTGCAAATACCTGTCTTAGACAGGTATCTGCACCCCCCTCCCCCCTGAAAGGTGCCAAATGTGACACCGGAGGGGGGGGGTTCCGAAAAGCGGAAGTTCCATTTTTGTGTGGAACTCCGCTTTAAACTGTATGTGAACTCTCGATTCAAAGAAATTACTGCTCCAGGTGATAGCCCCGTCTTCACACCATCCTTGTGTTCAGAAGATGAAGGGTGCTGGCTCAGGAAAGGTAATGACTAGAGAAGTGAAGATAGGATGGCCACACTCTGATATAATGCCTTTATTAACAAAACTTAGTCCATACACCAACAGAAGCACAGGTACAGATGATACTGACGCGTTTCGCACCAGTAATGGCGCTTAGTCATAGCTGTAGGACCACTGACCCCAATCTGTCTTTTATACACACATACATCATTGGTCACCTTACCAAATCATATTTAAACCAGATTGTGATCAGGTGTAGTCCTCTAAAGCTTTCACACATATGGAAAGGGAGTGGGCGTGGAGGCAATCAAAGCAATCAATGTGTTAAGTAAATTAACCCATGGAGAGAGGGAAGATAATAAATTTAAATTCGAGATACTTCATACCCCAGGGTACAATAAGTAAGCTACAACAGATCGCCCTTCCATACACTCCATAATGCTTACAATGTATTTATATATAAATGTATGACACACTATGCCCATGTATCTACTAAACACCCGATAAAAACATTTAGTGAAGTTTAAACATCAATGTGTACACAAGAACACACATGTATCATTAAAAATATGTGGAAATAAAAAGTGTGTATACACACAGATACCTGTATGTAATTGACCCTTGCTAGGCGGTGTCAGAAAAGACACTTCACCCAAATTGTAAAGCGATAACGATCACACACGTATATGAATACACACATATAGAGAGACCCTTACATAGTTTGAAGGACTATACATGAGCACAACTAACTGTGTTGAATTGGATTGAAACATGCTTGTCTTAAACAATGTAAGTATAATCACTGACCATATCATACCTCCATTTATCTCAGAGTACAGTATTTATTAATAGCTTTAGATGTTTTCAATATAGTCCTGATATAATATGGTAGCTATATTTTTAATGTAATCCTTATATAATATGATAACAAAGCTTTTCAAAGCAAAATGAAGGCGAGGTATAAATGGCCAGAGTGCACCAGATAACTGGAACATGTCTAGGGTATCCCACTTCTATGATTGAAAGTATGAGTTATAGCAGCACATGTGGTTCTAGACACCCTTCACTTGCCTGTCTATTAACCCTAGGCATGTTACAACTCTTACATGTGAACTCTCACCTTGTAAACCAACCTATTCAGTTTAACATAGAAATGAAAGGTAAAACATTTGCGTATATATGCTATATTTGACTTTTATGCACTGATCAAAATCATTTGGTGGAGGGGGGGATTATGGTGTAGGGTTGTTTTTCAGGGGTTGGGCTTGGCCCCTTAGTTCCAGTTAGTACCTCTTAAGGTATCAGCATACCAAGACATTTTGGACAATTTCATGCTCTCAACTTTGTGGGAACAGTTTGGGGATGGCCCCTTCCTGTTCCAACATGACTGTGCGCCAATGCACAAAGCAAGGTCCATAAAGACATGGATGAGCGAGTTTGGGGTAGAGGAACTTGATTGGCCTGCACAGAACCTGATAGAACACCTTTGGGATGAATTAGAGCAGAGACTGCAAGCCAGGCCTTCTCTTCCACCTCAGTGCCTGACCTCACAAATGCGCTTCTGGAAGAATGGTCAAACATTCCCATAGACACACTCCTAAACCTTGTGGACAGCCTTCCCAGAAGAGTTGAAGCTGTTATAGCTGCAAAGGGTGGGCCAACTCAATATTGAACTCTACGGACTAAGACTCGGATGCCATTAAAGTTCATGTGTATGTAAAGGCAGGTGTCCCAATACCTTTGACAATATAGTGTATAAACATATCAATAGCTAGGTCTAGTTACAGGCCTTTATTTAGTCTTTAAATCTAAGCTATAATCTTAGCAAATATTTAAAAAAAAATATAGAAAATCCACCATAGCAATACATTCACCTAATCTTTACCCAAAGGTTAAGTTGTGAACAAAATGTAGTTATCTTTTGTTTAAACACAAGGCAGGTGTACTTTCTACAATATAGCTGTAGCGCTGGTAGATTTTCAATCTACTGCTTATAGGTAAATTTAGTGGGTTATCTGTTCATACATAGTCAGATTTGCCTCTGTTGCAGCTTGGCTGAGTTGCATGTAGTTTCACACTGTGCCTGTAGGTGTCCTTGTCACCATGGGTCGGTGTTGGAAAGGCAACACGTTGAAGTGTATGAGCGCTCCTCTGTCCCGGAGATAACTAGGTGGAGGTGGTCCTCCGATTTGCATTCTGGGGGAGGGTATTTATGGGACAGACACCATGTTCTAGGGTCTTTTCGTTCCACCTGCTGGCCCTCCTGGCCGGGCAGGTATGTGTTAGGAGTACTACCGCGTGGTCCTCCGACCGGGAGGCCCACGCTGCTGCAGCGTGTGGGTGGGCCCAGAAGCCAGCATGGGGCCTACCACAGCGGCAGGGGAATGATCCTGTGCTGTCTGTCCTACGGGAAGAAGCTGGACAACTGAGAAGATCCCAGGGGAGGACCCGTCATGGAAGGATCATGCAGAGTGCTGGTCTGGAGAGGGGCCTGGTGACTCAGTTGGAGGACGTATCCAAAAGTTATCCTACCGCATAGTACTGCCGGGTCGGCTTAAAGGTTCAAGTGCTGTGTTTGCTATCCATCGTAAGCCATTACATCCTGTGGCAGAGGATCGTACGGGTTTCTATTCCATTCAAGTCTGTGGCAGAGACCTTTGTTCATGCTGCGTACTGGATGCTAGGTTAGTGAGAGAAACCTATCCAGGCGGGCAAAGATTCCACTCTTAGAGGAAAGTACATTCATCTACAAGATTCCAATTTCTAATACTACACTAAGAAAAAGGTATTTGAACTTCTCTGCAACTCTCCTTCTACCTCTTTCCTGCTACTTCCTTCAGTTACGTTTATTAAAGCATTGGAAAAGATACACAAGTGTCCAGTGCCTACATTGTCTGGTATTAAACTCAACGGGACCCTAGACCCGGTTCTGGTGAAATTGAGGCAACGAAGGTGACGGTAACAGCCCGCTTTAAACCAGCAGCTCCACCGAGAGTTATTGCTGCATAGCGTATACAGTATATAAAAAATAATACTTTTTATTTCTTAGTGATCATATAACCTCTGTTCTCAGTTGCATAAGGATCTAGAGAGATGGTGGAGGAGAAACAGCAGCACACTGATCTTCCCAGTGAATTGCTGTGCAGGGAGGGGGTGGTGTCAGAAGAATTCTGATCATTGGAGAAGAGCAGGCCGAGTTCCCAGCACAGCTAGAGACCACACTGAGCTCTCATGCCTGGTGTGGCCAGTTTTTTTCAAAGGAAAGCAGAGGGACTGGCAGGAACACAAGGATTTCAAACAAAGGAAGCAATACAAAGAACAGGAGACTTTTTCATACAAGTACATGGTCCAACAGGCACATATCAGGAATATGAAATGTTGAGTTTACATATTCTTTAAAAGCAGATCATCCATGAAAATGAAAGGATTGCTCTACTGAAAGCCCTCCCAACCCCCTAAGGTAAAGAAATAATTTAAAAAAAAAATACTTTGGCCCTGGTTTAGGAAGCTTCACTGTGCCTCACTGTGTGATACTATGCCCATGCAACAGGCTGTGGTGCATTCTCATGGGATTCCAAGTACCCAAAAAGCAGCAGTGATGCACTGTGATGTCACCTGTGCCTCCCAGAAGCACTGGAAGCCAGAGACTAGGTAAGTACTATTTTTCTTTTGTCTAGCAATGGCTTTCTGTTTTAATCACATTTGCAGGCCGTTTGACTTTGAGGGATGGAGGGGAGTTGCTTTCAATAGAGCGGACCTTACACTTTCATGGATAGTCCACTTTAATCTTTCATGTTAGCTTGCCTTTATCTCTCCTTCTCACTGAACTTTTTCTCTTTGTATAATTTGCAGTGAACCCAGACATTGTGTTTAAACAAAAGATAACCAAATCTTGTTTTAATGGCTTAACCTTTGGATAAAGATTAGGGGAATGTATTGCTATAGTGGATTTACTAGTTTTTTTAATGTTTGCTAAGAGATTATAGCTTAAATTTTAAAAGACTAAATAAAGGAGGCCTGTAACTAGACCTAGCGATTGATATATATTTATACACTATATTGCCAAACGTATTGGGACACCTGCCTTTACACACACATGCACTTTAATGGCATTGCAGTCTTAGTCCTTAGGATTCAATATTGAGTTGGCTCACACTTTGCAGCTATAACAGCTTTAACGCTTCTGAGAAGGCTGCCCACAACATTTAGGAGTGTGTCTATGGGAATGCTTGACCATTCTTCCAGAAGCACATTTGTTAGGTCAGGCACTGATGTTGGATGAGAAGGCCTGGCTCACAGTCTCCACTCTAATTCATCCCAAAGGTGTTCTATTAGGTTGAGGTCAGGAATCTGTGCAGGCCATTTAAGTTCCTCCACCCCAAACTCGCTCATTCATGTCTATGGACCTTGCTTTGTGTACTGGTCCAAATCATTTGGTGGAGGGGAGATTATGGTGTGGGGTTGTTTTTCAGGGGTTGGGCTTGGTCCCTTAGTTCCAGTGAGAGACTGTCTTAAGGCGTCAGCATACCAAAACATTTTGGACAATTTCATGCTCCCAACATTGTAGGAACAGTTTGGGGATGGGCCCTTCCTGTTCCAACGTGACTGCGCACCAGTACACAAAGCAAGTTACATAAAAGAGATGGATGAGCGAGTTTGGGGTGGAGGAACTTGACTGGCCTGCACAGAATCCTGACCTCAACTCAATAGAACACCTTTAATATGAATTAGAGCAGAGACTGCAAGCCAGGTCTTCTCTTCCAACTCAGTGCCTGACCTCACAAATGCGTTTCTGGAAGAATGGTCAAACATTCCCATAGACACACTCCCAAACTTTGTGGACAGCCTTCTCAGAAAAGTTGAAGCTGTTATAGCTGCAAAGGGTGGGCCAACTCAATATTGAGCCCTACGGACTAAGACTGGGATGCCATTAAAGATGTGTGTTTAAAGGCAGGTCCCAATACTTTTGGTAATATAGTGTATATTTTTATGTTTCTACAAGAACTGGAAATTCTGATAGAGATTGGTCAAATGTGTGTAAGTACCTGACTATTACACTTAGGCCTCATTTACATGAGTGGCCAGGGGTTGATAAAAACAGGCAGTTGAGCTTGCGGCTTTACCGACCCTGAGCGCCCACCTAAAGATAAACACGCCATGGCTTCAGCGCTTCACTTTTCAGAAAGGTAACAAGGGCAGATGTAGGTGTGAACAAGCCCTTTCAGAGAGTGATCACTGTGATATCCAATCACAGGCCAATCACGTGATTGGGAGCCAGTCCTCCCACCTCCTAATTATTAGTACGAGACCTGGAGCTGTGGGCTTTTCAAGGTTAAAACAGGCTTTGAGAAAGCAATATGTCAACCGCCCTCTAATAATTAATCCTCTTTTCTTTCCAGAGGGTCAGCAAGCCTGCCGTGTGAACAAGCCCTTACTTTAAAACCCAAAGTATGTAGACACCACTCCAGAGTATTGAGTTCAGGTGCTTTTAATAAAGGGTACTATTAATACATTAACTACTATTAATTCTACAGCATACATAGACACTTTTGCACTCCGAACCTATTGTAACTTTTCTTTTTGTTCCAGCATGACTGTACCTCTGTGCACAAAGCCAGCTCCATAAAACGGAAAATAGTATCAAATACTTACTGTAATTTTCCTGCCCTGCGCCAATCCATGGAAGCATTCATGTGGTAGTATGCTGCCATGTTGGCACCAAGAAAGGCATGGTTTGATGAGTTTGGTGTGGGGGAATTGAGTGGTCCTCACAAACCCCTGACCTCAACCCTACTGAACACCTTTGGGTTGAAATGGAAAACCAACTATAGGGTCTTTTTATATTTTAATTAGAAAAAAACAACTTTATTGAAAGTAAATGCACATATTACCACGTTCAGATATATGTCATAATAAAGTAATAAGAAACACAAACTTCTTGGTCCCGTCAGTCTGAGCAAAACACCCAGGGTAATACACATATTTCTATAACTATACTTGGTTTCGACACTAAATTTTAGAGAGTACAACCCATTATAGTAAGGGGAAGGCGAGATAGTTGCCTAGCGGTATATCACTTGGGGGGGGTGAAATCTGCATTTGTACCTACAGCAGTCAAGTACAGGTCTCGCCATCTCCCAACCACCTATGCCACACACTGGAATACTTAAGTGGACACACTCTACGGGTATTATAGGGGATCAGACTCAAGGCAGGGACAAACTCACAGTCTCTTTAGGAAAACACCATGTTTAATGCACAGGAGATTTCCAAACAGAAGAAAAAGGGCATCTTGCCGTCAATCAAACAAAAACAAACTTCTGCTCTACCGAGCCTTACTGTGTCCGTAGTCTGACCAGTCCTTGGTTATGCAGTAAATGTCCTTCCAAACACAAAAACTTTGTATCCAAAGTTAGGGAAGACAGGCAGCCATGCTCCTAGTTGCCACCTCACATGGAGACACACACTCTCTGAGAGCTAGGACCAGCTGCCTTAATCAAGACCTGAAAAGAAAAGATTAAACTGCGGTCCATGGACTTAGGAGTCTGTCTCACCCGGATCTCTATTAGACTCCCAATAAAACCAGCCCCGGAATAGACTTTACCAATACAGGGTAAAGAACTATCCTTCTTTACCCTAAAGTCTTTGCTGGAATTATTTTAGATTGCAAATCTAAGAATCCGTGAAGGCACATTTATCCCATCAATCACATTTGCTGTGATTTTAATCCGTTTTACAGGCACCCTGCTACAGTATATATCAGTTTTTTTAAATGGAAGTGTATCATTGACATCCTTTTTCCAGATCTGGATTGTGGGGGGTAATGTCTGCATCCAGGCCCGGGCCACAACCTTCTTAGCCAAAAAGAGGGTCTCATATATAAATGTGGCCAGGAATTTGTCTACCTCTGCATCTGGCAATAAACCCAGTAGGCATAGTTTCGGGTTTAGGACAACCGGGGAACCCATCTTATCATGTAGGAATTGAACCACCTGTAGCCAGTACGTTTGCATATTTGGACAGACCCAGAGCAGGTGGTAAAATGTTTCAGGGGCTGAGGGTATAATGGACTATGTGTTCTTTGAAAACGAGCTAACCTTTGTGGTGTCAGGTAAGTTCTGTGAAGGATAAATGATTGTGTTAGTCTATCCGACATTTTAGGAGATGCTGTTTTAACACCCTCCAGGATTTCCCCCCAATCTGAGTCACTAATAGCCCCAACATCCTGTTCCCATGCGGATTTGGCCTTTTGAGTCAATGCCATGTTACCAGAAAGTCTAATGGTAGAGTAAAGAGAGGAAATGAGCTTAGAAGGTTCCGTGCCCAATATAAAATTCAGGACAGGTGGGATGTCTAGTGAGGCAGCAACCCCCGAAAACTGGGTTTGTAGTGCATCGCAAAGCTGTAAGTATCTGAATAATAGGTGGTTTGGAAGGGAGAATTCATCTTTAAGTGACTGAAACGTTTTAGGCCCTGACGTGGTCATGACTTGGTATAGGTAAGTTACGCACCATGTGTGATCTAGATTGTAGGGTCCGGGATGGTGCGCAGTTCCGGGGGTGTGAGAGTGGATTTGACCAATGTTGTGTTTTTTTAGGGGCAAACCCAATATTTGTTGATGATGCGTTAGCATCTCATCATTGTACCGGGGGGATCCTTGATTTGTTTGCCCCCCACGTAGAACGACTTGAATAGGGGTATAGGCTGGGTGGCTGGAGCTGGTGCAAACCAGTAATCTGTACCGTCGAAGTTAGGTTGTATTGAAATAATTCAAATGGGACAGTTGAGAGGCTAAGTAGTAATCTTGCAGATCCGGGAGAGATGTTCCTCCCATGGACATGGGATTCTTTAGGATAGTCCAAGCTAGTTTGTGTCTACAATTCCCCTAGACAAAGGAGTTCAGAATAGATTCCATGGGGATATAGATTCCATGGGGAATAGATAACATGGGGCGTATAAATTTAATCAAGATGATTGGGCAGAAGGATCATCTTGATTAAATTTATACGCCCCATGTTAGTCTAGCCCATGCTTGTGTTTTAGCTTCTTTAATCAAAGTAAATAATGGTTCTATAATAACAGGTACATAATCTCTGAGGCTCCTTGTAACCGCCACTCCCAAGTATTTAATTGTTGATACTCTAGCTAAAGGTAATTAAGGGTGTATAGGGGGGTGGAGGGAAGTGGTCCAAGGGAAGAATTTGGGATTTGTGCCAATTAATGCGCAGTCCAGAGACTTTGCCAAAATTCTCTAATATCTCCAGTGCGGTTTGTAAAGATGGACCCTGGTCAGCTAAATAAAGAACGGTGTCATCTGCGTATAGGCCTATTTTTTCTAGAGTGTTACCAATGCTCAGTCCTGATATTTTGCGCTCAGCCCTAATGGCAATAGCCAGTGGTTCGGCCGCCAGGGCATACAGTAGCGGGGAAAGGGGGCATCCCTGTCATGTGCCCCTTTCGAGGGGAAATTGATCAGAAAGCCATCCGTTAACATACACCCGGATTTTAGGAGTTTGATATAGAAGCTGTACCCATTTAATAACGTTAGGCCCGAATACAAAACTATGAAGGAATTCCCAAAGGTACTGCCATTCGACGGAGTCGAAGGCCTTGGCTGTATCTAGGGCCACCACCACCCGGGTTCCAGAGTTGTCATGAGGGGCCTGGATGTTCATAAACAGTTGTCTGATGTTCATAGCGGTGTTTTTCGCTTGCATAAATCCGATTTGGTCGGGGTGCACTAGCGAGAGTATAACTTTAATCGGGAAGCAAGAATTTTGGCCAGTATTTTTATGTTGACTTGCAACAAGGAGATAGGATGGTATGATTCAGGGTAGTGGGTAGTGGGGAGAACTATGATTGGGGAGAACTAGATTCTTATGTGCAAACCAATTGTGGAACATAACAACTAAAGAACAAAACAACCCGTAGCTCAGTCATGGTGATCGAGCATTCTCTAACCCTCCCAGCTCCTCACCTCCCCAACCTGGCGAGAGCATATACTCCCCAAAGTCAAACAGTTGAGCGGTCATCCAGCAGGCTGAGCTGGCTGGAGGTACGTGATATAAATTACTGGAGCTTCAATCTGATGTCACTAACAGAAACTGAAGGCTAAACCCCATTACAGGGAAAATGAAAAAAAAAACATTACTATGGGGGCAATTGTTCACTGTACAGTGCGTGGTAAGGTAGTGGTGGGAGGTAATTTCCCCACAAAATTCCTTCCGTGGGGACCACTTGCATCAAAAATGGGGTAAGGGAGTAAAAATTGCCTGTCATCAGAGTCTTTTCTTGTACACACTTGGTGTTGAAGGAAAGGAATCATCAGGAGTGTTCCAGTTTATTATTAAATGGGTAAGCATATGAAGGGGTTTAAGTCACTTCAATGTTCAGGTTTTCCCCCCACCCTATGCATAAATTGCATTTGCGACAGAGATTCAAGCTCCAAACACAGAAAAGAAAAACGGTAGATGTGCATACAAGCCGTACTCACTGAGGCACCGGAGCGATCGGGCAGCTAAGCAGGGCGCCCGCGTTGATCCAGCCACGCTGCGGCCATGGCTGGGTTCTCAAAAAACTGTACCTTGCCGTCCTCTTCCACCCGCAGCCTAGCAGGAAACAGCATGGCATACTTGAGGTGCAGGATGGGCAGGCGGCGTTTGACATCCTGAAACTGAGATCTCTGTCGCTGGACTTCTTTAGAAAAATCCGGGAAAACTGCAACCTGTACATTTCCCACTGGGATGTTGCCTTTTTTCTCGAGAGAGGCGCAGAATCCTATCTCTGTCCTGAAAATTGAGAAATTTAGCTATGAATGTACAAGGAGGTGCTCCCTGTGGGGGAGGTTTTGCCGGTATGCGGTGTGCACGCTCCACCGTGAACATAGAAGAGAAGGCTTCCCTGCCATAGACCTTAAGAAGGAGGTTCTCGAGGAATTCCGCCGGGTCAGTCCCTTTCTTGGGGACCCCAATGAACCAGAGTTTACAGCGGCGAAGACGGTTCTCCATGTCATCTTAGTGTTCATGCAGCTGCTGCATTTGCCTCTGTACTTCCTCAGTGGTATGCTGTAATGGATGCAGGATGTCCTCCGTTCTACTGATGCGGGTTTTCGTTCTCGGTAACCCTGTCTTTCAGCTTGGAGAGATCCTGTTGGATAAGTGAGATGTCGATTTAACTTCATCTATCTTAGCCTTGAGAGTGTTCTGCAAGGTAGCGATGGCCTCCAGCACCTTTTCTGTATCGGTTGCGTGGTGTTCCGAGTCAGAATAGGTGTCTGCGTTATCTTCGGCCTGCTGATCCTTGTCTTGCCGGCGGTATTTCACTAGCTGATTAGCAGTCTCTGTGTTTCTTTTGGGTGGAGACATATTCCGTCCAAATTCCGGGACCCAGAGGAGGTTAAGCAGGTAGATATATCCACAAGTTTAGCGAACAGTATAGTATAGAGGATAGTCTGCAAGCGGAGCTCTCACAATCCACATTCTACTCCATCGCTCTCCAGGCCATGCCCCCCAACTGTAGGGTCTCCTAATCCAACAACAGTATCTGAACTCACAAATGCTCTTTTGGCTGAATGGGTACAAATTACAGCAGACCCACCAAAAAATCATGTGTAAAGCCTTCCAAGAAGAGCTGAGCCTGCTATAACTAGGGATGAGCCGAACACCCTCCAGTTCGGTTCGCACCAGAACTTGCAAACAGGCAAAAAATTCAGATGAACACACGAACATCATTAAAGTCTATGGGACACGAACATGAAAAATTAAAAGTGCTAATTTTAAAGGCTTATATGCAAGTTATTGCCATAAAAAGTGTTTGGGGACCCGGGTCCTGCCCCAGGGGACATGTATCAGTGCAAAAAACAGTTTTTAAAACTATTGTTTTTTCAGGCGCAGTGATTTTAATAATGCTTAAAGGGAAACTATAAAAATAAAATATTCCTTTAAATATCGTGCCTGGGAAAGTCTGTAGTATGCTTGTAAAGTGGCGCAGTTTTCCTGTATTTACAACAGTACCACAGCAAAATTACATTTCTAAAAGGAAAAAGTCATTTAAATCTGATTGTAGTGTATTTTTGGATCCCGGCAATATAGTTAAAATTCATTGAAAAAATCGGCATGGGTTCCCCCTCCAGTCCATTACCAGGCCCTTTGGGTCTGGTATGAATATTAGGGGGAACCCCGAGCCAAAATTAAAAAAAAAAAAAATGCGTGGGGGTCCCTCTAAAAATCCACACCAGGCCCTTCAGGTCTGGTATGGGTATTAAGGAGAACCCTGCGCCAATTTTTTTTTTTTTTAAATGGCATAGGGGTTCCCCAAAAAATCTATACCAGACACTTCAGGTCTGGTATGGATTTTAAGGGGAACCCTGCGCCAAAATAAAAAAAAAATGGCGTAGGGGTCCCCCCCAAACTCTATACCAGACCCTTATCTGACCATGCAACCTGGCAGGCTGCAGGAAAAGAGGAGGGGGGCGAGAGAGCGCCCCCCCTCCTGAACTGTACCAGGCCACAGGTGGAGGCAGAGCTGTTGCTTTTTTTTTTCTTTTTTTGGTTCGTCAGGCGGCGTGAGATAGATTTACATTGTGGACATTTTTCTTTTATGTTTTAATAAAGGACTTTTCCCAAAGTGTCTCCTGTCATTTTTATTATTTTTGACACTTTTTTGTGAATTGGTAGGGGGTAGGGTGGCGGTTTATGGGGGTGTGGGGATGAGGCCCTTGTTCCCATCAGCATGGAGACAAGGTGCTTTGGGGGCGATTCCAAAGCATCCTCCCCATGTTGAGGGCATGTGGTCTGGTACAGTTCAGGAGGTGGGGGGCACTCTCACGCCCCCCCCCCTTTTCCTGCGGCTTGCCAGGTTGCGTGCTCGGATAAGGGTCTGGTATGGATTTTGGGGGGGACGCCTGCACCACTTTTTTAAAATTTTGGCGCAGGGTTCCCCTTAAAATCCATACCAGAACTGAAGGGCCTGGTATGGATTTTGGGGGGACCCCCACGCAATTTTTTTTTTTACATTTTGGTTCGGGGTTCCCCTTAATATTTATACGTGACCCAAAAGACCTGGAAATGGACTGGGGGGGGGGGGGACCCGTTCCATTTTTTTCAATGAGTTTTATCTATATTGAAGGGATCCGAAAATTCATTACAACAGCAATCAGTTCAAAATGACTTTTTTTTCCTTTAGAAATGTCATTTTGCTGTGGTATATGCTCGGGCCAAACCGTTCGCCCATCCCTAGTTAGAATTAAAGGGAAGTGGCAACCCCTTTATTAATGGCCATGTTTTTGGAATGGGATGTTCAACAAGCTCATATACTGAAGGTCCACAACCATTTAATGGCCATATAGTGCAAATTACTGCATTGACCAAGAGACAAAGTCAACATGGAAATAAGCCTGTGAGCAGGGTGGTGTATCGGAAACAGAGAACACACAGAGGCCGAGTAACATGAACTATATATTGAAAAACTTCACAACTGATTACAATCATGCCCGGTGGGAGAACACACCAGTCCAGAGCCACTTATGTGGATAGTTACAGCAGTCCTGCACTGGAAGAGATGCCGACAGCTTTTTCCACAAGGAGTGGAACCAGGCCAGTTCAACCTAAATGGGAGCCTTCCTGGATGGAGATAGAGGAGTCTCTGCACTTTCCCTACTCTGGAACCTCTGACTGCTGCTATACACTGTCCCTGACAGGAAACCTGTCTCTACACTGACCACTCACATAGTGCATGCCAAGTCAGGGGGCCGGCCACCAGAGGCTTAAATAAGCTCTGCCTTCACCAAAGATGGCTGCAAAGGTTACACGGGGCCCCAGCGTCGGACAGCTATTCCTCTAGTGACCACAGGAAGTCAGGAACTAAGTTTCCCACAACTTCCTTCCACTTCTGTATTTCTGCTTCAGTTCAGCGCCACCTACAGTGGGGAGTACAGACTGCACCTGCCTACAAGCTTGCTAGCAAACTTGATAAAATCAGTATTAAAGCGGAGTTCTGCCTAAATAAAAAAGAAAGTCAGCAGCTACAAATACTGCAGCTGCTGACTTTTAAAAAAAAGGCACTTACCTGTGCTACCGCCCGCGATGTCCTCACCCGAAGCCGACCCGTCCCTTGGCTCTGGGTGGAGGCATCGGCATCTTAAGTAAGGGAATCAGGAAGTTAAGGCTTGCGGCTTCACAGCCTGTTTCCCTACTATGCATGCTCGAGTCACGCTGCGCATTCTGACTGGTCCCTGCTGTCTTCTGGAAGACAGCGGGGGGAATGGGGTAGGACTGGACATGGCGTAGATCGCCGCGCATACTGCGGCGATCTTGCGCCGAAAGTGGGAGCAAATGCCTGAATTAGACAGCTATCTGCTCCCCCCTGAAAGGTGCCAAATGTGACACCGGAGGGGGGAGGAACCGGATCAGCAGAGATTCCATTTCTGGGTGGAACTCCGCTTTAACATGAACCATGCCCTTACTGGATAAAGTAGGTATACTATTACTAGATTAATAACAGGTTTACAGTATAAGATTGTAAGAAGTTTTTTTTCTTTGTGTACACCCTTATACTGTAGTGACATTGGGTATGCTGCGTGGTATACTTCCTCCTACCTGCCCCTGACATACCCAGAAATGTTGAATACCAGTGGTGGCCAGAGATCTGCAATAGAATGAACATACCGCCCGCAATTAGGGTAAGTATTTATCTTCTTCTCCTACAAGGTAGTGTTTGAATTGTTACACTTACTGTTGCACTAAGACATTTTTAATGGAACTTTCACATGACTTTTACGGGCTTGCTTGTGCTTGTTTTTGCAATAAATGTGGAGATTTGTGGATTAAAGACTAGAAGCGGAGTGGATTAGCCCCTACAATGGCTCTTTCTATCTGCCTCAAGCAAACCTTTACTTTGCAGTGTTTATAGAATCTGCTACCAAATTTACACTTTTCACTTGTACAGTATATAATCAGTGAACAAAAACTCTGCTCCAGTCTGTCTCCAGACTCCAGAGACCCAGTTATTCTCCAGTTGGGTGCTTCCATCTTGCCTTTCGCACAGCACAGAAAAGTTAAGCCGAGCTGTCAGTCACAACCCACCTATCAAAGACAGCTCTGTCCAGGGTTTGGGTACCAAAGAAGAAACCTATGCAAGCACAAGGAGACCACGCAAACTCCAGTAGATAGTGTATTAGTTGGGATTTGATCCAATGATCCCAGGGCAAGTCAGAAATGCTAACCACTAAGCTGCCCCAAGGGCATACCTATGGTCCCATGTGCATGATGCTCCATATAAAAGGGAGCTGGTGTGCTTCTGTAGGGGCGGTGTGATGCTTTGTTAAAAAATTCATCACGCTGTTTACTTTCTTCTCCTTTATTAACCACTTCAATACCGGGCACTTATACACCTTCCTGCCCAGACCAATTTTCAACTTTCAGCGCTGTCGCACTTTGAATGACAATTGCGCGGTCATCCAACACTGTACCCAAACTAAATATTTATCATTTTGTTTCCACAAATAGAGCTTTCTTTTGGTGGTATTTGATCACCTCTGGGATTTTTATTTTCTGCTAAACAAATAAAAAAAAGACAGAAAATTTTGAAAAAAAATTGTTTTTTTTTGTTTCTGTTACAAATCTTTGTAAATAAGTAAGTTTTCTCCTTCACTGATACATACAAAAAGGGTTCCCCTGGGTGGACTTTAAAGGCACTTGATAATGTCTATGTAAAAATATACCAAAGTATGCAACAATATAATAGTAAACAAATTTTATTTATGAAAAAACAAAATTTAAAAGATAATAACGGAACATATCTAAGCAATTCGTTTCTATCACCATACAAGATAAATAAATGAAAAGAACCCTCCTCACACCCAACGCGTTTCAGGATACAGTTTAGTCCTTCTTCAGGGGTACAGAAAAAAAGGAGGGGTTCATATAGTATTAAATGATGAAACAGTTGTTACAATGTTTTGTTACATCATATTAAAAGCTTGGAGTCAAAATAGCACCGGATATTGATGCTGGTGGGATTGCTGTCTTACGACAAGGTGGGCATCAATGAGGTCTATGAGTATATACTGAATAATATTGTCCTCAAGAGGAGGAGGTTCCCCCCACGCTCCGCAGCAACATGGCGGCCAGAGTTATATACTGAGGCAAATAGAGTCCCTGTTGGTGGTAGTGAATTAGTAAGATCGATGATCTGGCAGGAAAAAGGGGAATGAATTTGGTAACTTAGCAGAGAGGGGTTGAAAAGACCAGCCACACGTCCCAGCGTCCAGCTATCAAGTGCCTCCTTCACTGATGGGCACTGATGGGGCTGCACTGACGGGCACTGATAAGGCGGCACTGATGGGCACCGATGAGTTGGCACCAATGAGGTGGCACTGATGGCACTGATGATGGGCACTAATATGCGCACTGATATGTGGCACTTATATGCAGCACTGATGGGTACACATAGGTGGCACTGATGGGCACTAAAAGGTGGCACGGATGGGCACTGATAGGTGGCACGGATGGGCACTGATAGGTGGCACGGATGGGCACTGATGTACACTAATTGATGGTATGGATGGATGCCAATCAGTGCCAAACAATAATGCCTGTCAATCAGTGATGCCCATTGTGGGCATTGATTGGCATCCATTGTGGTCACTGATTGGCATCCATTGTGGGCACTGATTGGCATCCCTGGTGGTCTAGGGTGGCATACCTGGTGGTGACATCCCTGGTGGTCCTAGTGGCGTCCCTGGTGGTCCAGTGTGGGCATCCTCGGGGGGGGGGGACTGCGCTGATAATCAATCAGCACAGACCCCTCCCCCCCGCCAGAGGAGCAGCCGATGGGGTTTCCTCTACTCGCGTCTGACAGACACGAGTGAGGAAAAGCAGAACAATAGCTCTTTCTGTTTACACTGTGATCAGCCATGATTGGACATGGCTGATCACGTGGTAAAAAGTCTCCGTCAGAGACTTTACCTAGATCAGTGTTGTGGTGTGTCACACTGATACACCGTAACAACGATCACCGCGATGCGTGCCCCCGGGGGCGCACAGCGGCTTGATTTCCTGCTGGACGTCATATGACGTCTGGTCAGGATATTGAAACCACTTTGCCGCCGTCATTTTGCTATATGGCGGGCGGCAAGTGGTTAAAGGGGCTTTAAAGCCTTAAAGTGGAGTTCCACCCAAAAGTGGAACTCCACCTATCTGACTTCTCCCCCCTTCCAGTGCCACATTTGGCACCTTTCAGGGGGACCCGGGTACCTGTTTTGACAGGTACCTGTCCCCACTTCCGAGAGATTTCGCCGTGGCCCAACCCCTCCTTCCCTCGCTGGCCCATTCAGAAAGTGCAGCGCGCTTGCAGATTGTGACTTGCCTGCTAAGGTGATGTTTTGCTTATCTCTTGCTGTCCCAGAGTCAGGCAGCAGAGAGATAATGCAATCTCTCTGCTGCCCACTCTGCCTGCACAGTGAGGGCGGAAGTTACTGCAGGGATGCAGGGCAGGTGATCTCATCTCTCTGCTCCTTCGCCCCCGGCTAGCTGATTGGCCAGCTGCGTGCTCACACCGAGCCTGTTTTCTCACTCTCACCCGCCCACACACTGAGCCACCTGGCAAATCGGCCCGCCTGCCCACAAACCGCGCCGCCCAGCCCGCCCGCTCTCTCACCCACCCATGTAGCCGCCCGCGGAGGCGCCACAGAGCCGCCCGCTCTCACGCGCCCGCGGAACCGCTCGAGGAGATGCCCGCTATCTCACCCGCCCGACAACACATTTCTCGGGGGTGGCAATTGCCCCGTTGCCCCAGCCCCTGGATCCACCCCTGCTTTCAGCAGGATCATCGTCCTGGTTAGGCCTGTCAGGCCGTCTGACCTGATCCTTAAAGGACTGGCAGACTTCAATTGCTGCGACAGCTGGCTGAATAGCTGAATTGGTTAAAGAAAAGGAAGCCCTTAATAGTGACCCCAGTTTCTTGTCAACAGGGTCCTTCAAGCCCTGTGATTTATCCACCAGACAAGTTAAGTTTTTGTTTAAGGAGGAGACTTCCGCATCTATGGCTGGCATGCTCCATTTCTTAACAAACTTTTCCCCCATGGGATATAAAAGGGAAAACCTCTTAGGAGGAATGAAAATTCTATCAGGATGTTCCCAATCAGAGGCTCTAATAGGCTTCAAAATAGGGTGGGCTCGGAGCACAGAGAGTGCGCCCTGATCCCACCCAATTGTGTGAGGATAGTGAATTAATTTTCGTTATTTTCACACTAACCTTTCTCCCTGCCAATCAAGAGACAGAGTGTCAGACCTGTTTCCTGATTGGCCAAAGCGCCGGACCACCCTATTGTATGCCTGGTGCTTAGGAAGAGGAGCGGAGGAAGAGGAGACACACGCTGGAGCGGAGGTTGCTGTAAGTGTCAGAGCCGCATGCTCAGGGGGGGGGGCTGCCAGAGCTGCAATCCCCCAGCCCCGTTTGATGGGTACAATGGCTGCATATGATGGGCACAAGTGGCTGCATTTGACGGGCACACGTGGCTACATTTGACGGGCACAGGTGGCTGCATTTGACGGGCACAAGTGGCTGCATTTGACGGGCACAAGTGGCTGCATTTGACGGGCACAAGTGGCTGCGTTTGATGGGCACAAGTGGCTGCGTTTGATGGGCACAAGTGGCTGCGTTTGATGGGCACAAGTGGCTGCGTTTGATGGGCACATCAAAACTCATCTGCCTGGCCTTCCACAGAATCCTTAGCATTTAGCTCTTCCCCTTCATTAAGGATGAGCTCCGGCGTGTTCGCACACTCCACGTGCAGAGACCGCCAGGAAGTTGGCATGGCGCTCTGCTAATCACAGGCAATGAGACATTTTCCAGATGTGCGGCTGCAGAGATCGGGAAATGTCTCACTGCCTGTGATTAGCGCAGCGCCGTGCCGACTTCCTGGTGTGCTCTGCATGTGGAGTGAACAAACACGCCGGAGCTCATCCTTACCCTTCATCAACCCATTTCTGCTCCAAATTAGGAGGATCAGGGGAGGGGGATCTGTCACACTTCTTGCCACCCTGCAAGATGGAGGCAGTCATGCCAGCAATCCTGTCCTCTAACCCGGCTAGAGCTGAGGAGAGATCATCCCTGGTGACAAAGGTTGAAGCAGCAGCGTTGACAGTAGGCACAATACCAGACCAGTGCAGTGGCTCAGATTGCCCTTGGTCTTTTAGGGTATACAACACTAGGGTTTTGACTAGGCTCCTCAGGACGACACAGATGAGCCCTTCCCTGTAGTGTTAGCCCCGCTTCTCTTTTTTGAAGAAATTGCAAACCACAAAAAGGGAATACCTGGGTTTAGTATTTACACCACCCCAGAAGTGAGACCGTTTAATAGGGCTCACCAAGCCCCTATGCAACAATCCTGCTAAGCAGCTTTAGCCTGACAACCAACACCTGGAGGACTCACATGACCCAGGTAAATGAACTTCTGTAGTGAACTGGTTCAGAGCCTGCTCTGTGTCCCACACCAGTCCCTTGGAAGTGCCGCATGTCAGCCACCTTCGGTTTAAATAAGATGGCTGTGTGCCGGGGCGTTTGCGCATGGGTGCACATTCCCCGTGGTCACAGCAGACTTTCGCAGCTGCGTACGCCTACGTGCGCCACGGCGAATCCACATGTGATGTGAGTGACATCATCGCGGCTCTGGCCACTCACATCGCTGGAGCCGTGAACCCGGAAGACACGCCAAGGGCAAAATGTCAGCTCCCTCAGCGTGAATAGGGATTAGATACTGATGCCTAGTTTAAGGTAAGTATTGCATAATGAGCTAGTATGCGCTGCATACTAGCTCATTATGCCTTTGCCTTACAGGTTTTGTTTTTTTCTGCGGGTATACAACCGCTTTAATGTAATTGTCAATACAAGTCTTTGACACTTATGAAATACCTGTAATTATACTTCAGTATACCATAGTAACAACTGACAAAAGAATCTAAAAACATTGAAGCAGCAGATTTTGTCAAAATGAACATTTGTGTCATTCTGTACGGCTGTACAGATTTCCTAACACATGTCAAAGGATCAGGAGTTCAGGTCTGTTTTACTCTCCTGAAGGGGTCAGAATTGAAATGCCGTACAAACAGATAGATTTCAATTTCCTGGCGATGAGCCCCTTTAAATATGGAGCCTTACAAGAGGCTAAGTCCTAACTACAGGTCTTGCAGTCAGAGGATCTGTCAGGATTGTGTATTTGTGCACCACTCCCTACAGCTCTTTCCTACCGCCTATTAATCACATGGGGAAAATGCAAATGAGGGCAGACCCAGCTCTGGGTGTCACCCTATATAATGAGGTGTCAGTGCAGAGCTTGTGAGTCTTCCGCTGACACCATGTACTGGAGGGAGAAGAGGTGTCTGTGTGCCCTGGTGCTGCTGCTGGGCTGCCTTGCTGGGGGGAGAGCAGAGTTGTGAGTTACTGCCTGAGATCAACTACTAGTAGAGGACTCTATTGTTGTATTCATTTTAACTGTATTATATATATATATATATATATATTCATTAATTGTATTTATAGAGCTGTAAACTTTACTAGGCACACTTTCATGGGGTTGTAAAGTTGTTTTTTTTTTTTTTTAAAATAACAAACATGTTATACTTACCTTCACTGTGCAGCTCGTTCTGCACAGAGTGGCCCCGAACCTGGTCTTCTGGGGTCCCTCGGCGGCTGTTTCAGCTCCTCCCCGCAAGCATTTACCACCTTCATGCGAGCTCCCTCGCACGGTGGTGAGTGCTTGCGGGCGCGCTCCCGTGATACAGCTGGCGGCTATAGCCGCTCGCTGTATCACTCGGCCCCGCCCCCCGGCGCGCCGCGTCATCGGATGTGATTGACAGCAGCGCGAGCCAATGGCTGCGCTGCTTTCAATCCATCCACTGCAGCCAATCAGCGACCAGGCTGAGCTGCAATGAAGCTGACGAGGACGAGGAGCGAAGATTCGAGGCGTCAGGTAAGTAAAACGGGGGGCCTGGGGGCGGCGGTACTGTCAAAAGTTTTTTCACCTTAATGCATAGAATGCATTAAGGTGAAAAAATTTTTACCTTTACAACCCCTTTTTTAAAGACAATTGCCCCCCCTCCTGAGGCAATCATGACTTCCATATGCCTTTATGGTAAAAAAAAATCTTGCCCCCTCTTTTTAAAACTTAGTGTTTTGCATTAACTTTTTTTTTAATACAAAAAAAAATTTTTTTTTTTTAATTATATTTTATATATTATATTTTATATTATATTATCTCCATTCACACAATTTGTGATTGTATGTGGAATAACCGCAATTCTTCCTGCGATTCAAAATTGCATGGTAATCTCACATCTGGATGACATTCATTTTAAGTGTAAATGTGTTTTTGTTTTCTTAATTTACAAAAACGCAAGTTTAAAAAATCGTGCGAATCGCGCCACCCGGAAACGGAGCAGGAACTCTTTTTTTTTTCGCAACAAGAGTTCCTGCTCCGTTTCCGGGTGGCGCGATTCGCACGATTTTTTAAACTTGCGTTTTTGTAAATTAAGAAAACAAAAACACATTTACACTTAAAATGAATGTCATCCAGATGTGAGATTACCATGCAATTTTGAATCGCAGGAAGAATTGCGGTTATTCCACATACAATCACAAATTGTGTGAATGGGGAATATATATATATATATATATATATATATATATATATATATATATATATATATATATATATATATATATATATATATATATATATATATATATATATATATATATATATATATATAAATATAATGTGCACAGGGCAGCACCTTGAAGTGAATGGGCTTCCCCTATGCATGACACACAGTAGCGTGAAAACTGCTCACGCTAAATCGCAAGCGAGAATGTGGGTCCCTGTACGTGAAGTGTGAATGGGGCTTTGTATGATAAGAGATCTAGCACCTATACATTTTTTTTTTTTTTTTGTGAAGATGAAACATCTGTAAAGTTTGTATTGCTGTCTGTGTACCCTGTTTTGGAACAAGATGAAATTGAAAAAAAAATCCCATTGTTTGGGTTGTCACAAGAACAGGAATAGAGGGAAGATCTTCCAATGGGGACATTAGTTCTGGTGACAACCAGGGATTCCCTAACTGCAGGGATTTCCTCTCACTTCCTGTTTTGGCTATGGGACAGGAAGTGAAGGGAAATCTCCCCAATCAATGGGACACAGATGGCAAAAGAAGAAACTAACAGGGGTTATGACCCCCCCCTTACGCTATCCAAAGTGTGTGTGCATGTATGTATGTGCCACAATTCTTCCTGTGATTCAAAAATTGCATGATAATCGCACATCTGGATGCCATTCATTTTAAGTGCAAATGCTTTTATTTCTTTTATTTGCAAGAACGCAACTTTAAAAAATTGCGTTAAGCCCGCCACCCCGACAAGGAGCAGGAACTCTTTTTTTGCCAACTAATGTGCACAGGGCAGCCCCTTGTTGTAAGAGTTATATAGATAACCCGGGAGGTTTAATAATTAATACATTAACATTGATCTCGGGATAAAATCACACATTTTTAACAAATGCCACATGATTAAAGTAAAAGTACATAAAAATGAACATCAAAAATATTATTCACACCAGGGCATTGCATATATCCTCTAGGGATAACATATGTAGATTTAACTCCAGGATAAATATATACCCAATATAAGGTTGTATATGATACTGTATCTCTTGTCATGATCATTGAGTCCTTTATATATTAGGATGTCCTATATATGCATAACATGTGTTAATATTTTAACCTTAATGGGGGGGGGGGGCTTGGGGATTGTGGCCTTCAATTCTAAGTGCACACATGCTGAGTAATGTGTAAGTTTACCTTGTTCAGGTATTTATTTAACCTCCTACAGAGATCACAATCCTAATGCCTTCATTTGCTTTTTATATTTTTTCTCTCTCCAGAAGGACAGAAAAATATTTGTTCAGGCATCATCCAGGGTCACCATCTCTGGACTGAGATTAGGGCTCAGATGATACAATCCTATTCTAGTGCCTGTTCACAAATGTGTGACACAGATCAGCCCCTGCTTTGTTCCATAGGTATAATGTATAATGCTGCAGTCTAATTATAGGAGACGAGATTGGGGAAATGCCTCCTCCTGTCTGCAGCAGACTGGTGACCTCATTTTAGTCTAGGCAAAGTCACTTGACACACGAAGGCCACATCGACCATACGTGTAGCAGGAATTTGCGTTCTCACTTTCACTTTTGTTAGTGCGATTCTCACACGGAAAAGTGTATCGCGCATTGGGCAGCCCATTCCCATTTTTTCTTTACCACATGAGAATTCCAGCGAAATCGCGCTACAGTTGTGTTGCCATTTATGTATGGCACTCAAATACACATTGTAGGTTTTGCAGATTCTGTCCGTGATTTCAAATCACTCATTTGTAAACAGATTTCTTTAAAGCTGGTTTTAGGGCTGGGTCACACCACAAAAATGCACGCCAGATCCGTTCCAGGTGCATTTCTGGATGCATTCCAGATTTTTGTTAATAATTCAGGCAGGTGGTTGGTGGGCAGTATAATTGTGGCTCAACTGCCTGGTTTTTCTGCCACCCCCCGGCTTCATGTGAGTCTGATGGAGGTCTGTCCTTCAAAGCTAGGTTTACACTAGCCTACTATAAAACATGACATTTACTATGCAGGCTAGCTACCATCCCAGGCTAGTGTCAGCATTGGCTCCTTGCTCAGGCACTTCCTGTTATGGGGTGACAACTGCCTCCCAATTCTTCTCTTGGCTGTCACATGCTTCCCCGATGGAGACTACAAGAGGCCGAGCTGGCGTAAATTGCACAGCCATGGTCCACAGTTGTCACCTTCATTAAACCGATCCAGGGCAATGCTGGAAAAAGTGAATGCAAACAAGAAGTGGCTAAAAGAGGTTGCAGGAGATCAGCCGCATGCAAAAAGAAAAGGAAAACAATTACAAAAAAATGGTAATTCATATTCAGCAAACTAAATGTCACTCAAGGTTTTCATCTACTTTATGGATAACAGTTTAAGACTAACGGTAAATGTAAGGCCAGATCCCAGCTTAATGAGGTTATAGTGCTTCATCCCATTAAAGGATAAGAACACTTCTAGTGAAGGCCTACACCCCCAGCTTCCATCCCTCCTATACTGATCTCTTTAAAAATGGCCTATCTTTGCCTGAAATGCTTCCCACCAGCAATTATAATAGTTGTGTAATCATTTGGTTGAATACACATCTTAAAATGTATCTACTGAAACTAACTATGACTTGTCTATTTATACAAGAAAAAAAAAATCATTGATCATAAATGGCCTCCCCTAATGTGTTTAATATGTGTTTTTTTTATGATTCTGATCTTCAGCTCCATCTAGTGGCCATTTTGTTTTTTTCCTTGATTTGCGGTATTTCAGGAAAATGCCGCATTATAGCCACTAGATGGCATTGACATAATAGACACATTAGGGTAATTATTCCTCATGACTATGGAACCTTGTTCATTTTTATGTCAAATTTCATAGTCCCTCTTTTGTCTAAAATGACGTTTTTTAGTTGTATTTTAGTCATCTGAATTGTGTTAGTCATATTTTAGTTGACTAAAATCATCAGTACATTTTAGCGGACTGAAATCTAATGGGTTTAGTTCATTTTTAATTTATTAAGCATTTTCTCTGGAATTGCTAAACTCATATACTCCTGAAGTAAAAAATCTAATAACTTGTTACTCTTTAGGGATGGGCCGAACACCCCCGATTCGGTTTGCACCAGAACACGCAAAAAGCTCTAGCGAACATACAAACCCTATAAGTCTATGGGACACGAATGTGAAAAAGCAAAAGTGCTCATTTTAAAGGCTTATAAGCAAGTTATTGCCATAAAGTGTTTGGGGACCCGGGTCCTGCCCCAGGGGACATGTATCAATGCAAAAAGTTTTTAAAACGGCTGTTTTTTCAGGAGCAGTTATTTCAAGAATGCTTAAAGTGAAACTGAAAAAATTAAATATTCCTTTAAATATCGTGCCCAGGGCCAGATTAAGAGCATCATGGGCCTGGGGCTGAGGATTTCGGTAGGCCTTTTTATGGAAGTTTTCAGCTTTCAGCGCGGTCACACTTTGAATGACAATTGCATGGTCATACAACACTGTACTCAAATGACATTTTTGTCATTTTTAATGTCAATTAAGAGCACTAAGTGTCATTTCTGCCCACTGCTTTATCATGAATCACTTCTGACAAGTTTTCCTGACACCAAGTAAAAAATGGTGACAGAATTGATTCATGTTGACAGCGGAGGAATAAAGCAGTGGGCAGAAATGACACTTAGTACTCTTAAGTGACATATGTATACACTATAGAGGGATATGCTTTGTTCATATCTCATATCTGAGGTTTACAACCGCTTTAAGATCCCGTTAATACCTGAGCTATTTGAATCTCCACCAAAAGTGTTTTAACGCTTAACACTAGTATTGTCATTATACTGAATGGTGCCCATTCACATCTGAGTGTAGTGCCGCTTGAAGACAGCAGCTCAAAATTAGATGAGCTTCTTCTAGATCAGAGTCGACTGTTTTTTCCCCCAGTAGACTTCAATGGGAGGGTCTGAAAGGCATGTGTTTTTATCTGGTAACTTTCAATTGCCTAAAAAGAATTATAAAAAAAAAAAGCTAGAAACTAGAAACTCATGCAAAAAAGTCCAAAAACCTACCCAAAAATGGCCAAAGATGTTCACCTGAAAAATGACCACACCAGAGATACAATGTATTAAGAATAAAAAGACACCAACAAGGGACCACCTGCAGCAATGGCGGAACTACCAGGGACATAAGGGTTGCTCTTGTGACTGGGCCCTGGCAGTTCGCCCACTGTGGAGGGACCCCAAGATGGCAGAGTTCAGTTCACACTGCTGCGACCCAAAGTCATGTGACTTTCTTGCAACTTTTATGATTGAAAATTGCAGTCTACGGCACTCAAATCGCACCAAGATCCCATAAAATAACTGGAATTACTGTCCCCGCGCCTTGAGTCACATTGATTAAGACTGCACCCACTGAAATGAATGTGTTTTGATTTTTGTCATTTTTTTTTTACACAAATAGACCTTTTTTTTGGTGGTATTTAAACGCCACTGGGGTTTTTATTTTTTGCTAAGCATGAAAAAAAGATAGACATTTAAAAAATAATGTTCTTCTTAGTTTGTTATAATATTTTGCCATAAGTAATTTTTCTTCTTCACTGATGTGCACTGATGATGCTACACTGATAGGCAGCAATGATGAGGCAGCACTGATGGGCACCAATTAGACAGCACTGATGGGCATTGATAAGGTGGCGCTGATGAGGCTGCACTGATATGCAGAACTGATGGGCTATGATGAGCTGCACTGATAGGCAGCACTGATGGGCAATGATAGCTGGCACTGATGAGCTGCACTAATGGGCACTGATGGGCTGTGATAGGCGGCACTGACAGGCAGCACTTATGGGCACTGGTAAGGTGGCACTATTATGCGGCACTGATGGGCAGTTATAGGCAGCACTGATAGGTGGCACTGATGGTCAATGATAGGTGGCACTGATAGGCAGCACTGATGGTCAGTGATAGGTGGCACTGATGAACTGCACTAATGGGCAGCACTGATGGGCTCTGATAGGTGGCACTGACAGGCAGCACTTATGGGCACTGATAAGTTGGTACTGATGAGGCAGCACTATTATGCGGCACTGATGGGCAGTTATAGGCAGCACTGATGGGTGGCACTAACACTGATAGGTGGCACTGATGGTCAATGATAGGTGGCACTGATGAACTGCACTAATGGGCACTGATGGGCTCTGATAGGCGGCACTGACAGGCAGCACTTATGGGCACTGATAAGTTGGCACTGATGAGGCAGCACTATTATGCGACACTGATGGGCAGTTATAGGCAGCACTGATGGGTGGCACTAACACTGATAGGTGGCACTGATGGTCAATGATAGGTGGCACTGATGGTCAATGATAGGTGGCACTGATGAACTGCACTAACGGGCACTGATGGGCTCTGATAGGCGGCACTGACAGGCAGCACTTATGGGCACTGACAAGGTGGCACTGATAGGCGGTGCTGATTAGCTGCACTGTCAGGCAGCACTGATAGGTGGCACTGATGAGCTGCACTAATGGGCACTGATAGGTGGCACTGATGAGCTGCACTAATAGGCACTGATAGGTGGCACTGATGAGCTGCACTGATATTGATTGGATGGCACTGATAGGTGGCACTGGCACTGATAGGTGGCACTGACGAGATGCACTAAATGGGCACTGATGGGCTGCCTGCACAGTCATTAATGTGATGAGTTGCACTTATATAGCCGCCCCCCCCCCCCCCCCCCAAAAAAAAAAGTTAACCACTTCACTTCAGCCAGTACACACATTACTAGTATACACCTGCACACTGCTGCACAATTTCACAAATAGAACTTATCTGCCCGAGTCTGCCATTGACTTCCCCAGCGGGCCGCCCAGCGCCCATGGCTTACTTGAACTTAGTTGTGCTGTGCAGAATGCTGAATGCAGATCCTCCTTCTCCTGGCTCGCAGTACCGCCCGCACACAGCACTCCAGTCCTTTCCCAATCAAGCCTGCGGGGACGCCGGGGAAGGCCTCTGGATGACGTCACGCCGGCCGGGACATCAAGCTCCGCCTACAGTGTGCGAGCACGCTCAGCCTCGGCTGCGAACTGGTACCGCCCGCACTGCAACGTTTGCTCTCTGCATCGCCGCAATTACATTTGAGCTGACTGACATATATGTGGGCCTATAAATAATGCAGCTGCCTGGCAATGTTAAGGTATATAGTTGCCGGCGGCCGACGGCTGGGCCATGGTGATTGCATTATCTAGAGTGTTTGGGCCTATATTATGATGGGGGCCTGGAGCTGCAGCTCCAAAAGCCCCTATGTTAATCCGGCCCTGATCGTGCCTGGGGTGTGTCCTTACTCTGCCTGTAAAGTGGTGCATCTGTACAATGTAAAGAACATGCCGCATTAATGACATTTGTAAAGGGGAAAAAATGTAATTTAAACTTGCTCGCGGCTGTAATGTAGTTGGGCAGATTAAAAAACACAAATTGCTGCAAAAACATTTTACATGCTTTTCTGCAGCTTCTCCATTTTAAGTCTATTGAACCAAAAAAGCACCCTTTTGCTTTAAAAAAAAGTCCCTGACCCTTTCCAAATATGCAGCGGCTGAAAAAAGCATAGATGTGAACGTTTCCCATAGGAAACCATGTAAATAAACTGTAGTGCGTTTCTACAAAATGCACCAAAAAACACAGATGTGAACGTTTAAGACTAACGTCTAAGACGTTTAGTAACATAATGGGGTTAAAAAAACTAAAATGAGCCCTTTATATTACAAAAAAGCAGCTAGTCACTGTAAGGGGTTCATTTTTTTTACTGTAAAACTGACTAATATTTACAGTAGCGACTATTTGCTCTTTTGTACTATAAAGGGATCATTTTCGTTTTTTTTTTAACCCCATTATGTTACTGGCCGATTAATCGATTATGAAAATAGTAATCGATTAATTTCATAATCGATTAGCTGTTTCAGCCCTAATTATATATACTTCATTGAATGCTCTATATACTCTGCAATGTATTATATATACTACACGGAATGCACTATATACTCTGCAATGTATTATATATACTACACGGAATGCACTATATACTCTGAAGTTTGTGTGTACATTATATAATATACAGACTGCACTATATACTCTGAACTGTTAAAGTTTTGTGGGGTGCTCTGTGCAAAGCCACTGCACAGAGGAGGTAAGTATGACGTTTGTTATTTTCAAAGACTTTAGTATCACTTTACCTGAATATATCACCAGGATTAAAGTGGTAGTGAACTCGGTAAGAAAAATCCCTCCAAGCATCATACCACTATGTATTGCATTTCCACACACAGCGGTACACTCTGGAGCATAATCTCTGCTTTCTTACTGTTTGTGCAGACTATTTTTGTTGTTTTTCTGTTCCAAATAAAGCCAGCGCCATCTTTGCTGCTACCTCCTGCTTTCTTCCGCATTTACACTTCAGCCTCTTGTATTCATCGGTACAGCAGCAGACTAGGGCAGTACTTGTAGCCAATTAGATATTCTCCCTACATGTGCTTCCTTGTCAGGGATTGAGCAGAGGTGACTTTTCAGAATCCTGCTACTCATTCACTGTCCGCTCGCAAGCTGGGGACATTGCTGTAACTGCAATGGAGAAAGATCAGATCACCAGCTGGGCTGTACTATGTGGCAGAGCTGTGTGAATTTCAGGCCTGGATAGACATAAATACAAATCCTTAATGAACCAGGAGAATTCCTTTTTGTAGAAAGCGGTCTATTAGCAGGTGACTATTTCTACAGCTGGGTGCCTGGACACTGCAGAGAACTTTGATATGGCAGTTTCCTGCACTAGAAAGCCAACCGGTGTAAAGGTGGACAATAGGAGAACTGGTGCATGACCGAGAACAGTACAGCCGGGCGGTGTAGGCGGCACCAAAATATATTCAGTGGTTACCGCATGTGCTGAAATGGTGGTTGTAGCTCACTGCAGTGAATTGAAAGGTCAATGGCCACATACACATACAGTATTTGTCCTGCAGTAAAATATGGGGCTTTCAGTGGTATAGGAAAAAAAAGCTCCAGTGTCAGTGGTGTCACTGGAAGGACGAAGCCCTGTGTCTGTGAAAGGGAAAGATGTCCTGCTATTGTGTCATTGGAAGGAAGACGTGCCCCCCTGTCTGTTTTCACTTGAAGGAAAATATGCCTCGGCTTGTCACTGCAATTAAGGTCATCTACCTATTAGATAATGACTGTTCATCAATGGGAACCATTTTGCATTTTTCTCCAGCATGGAAAGCATTGATTTTAAAGAAGGTCTCATTTTAACTTTTAATGTACAGTACATGTAGTAGTGTTTTTGTTTTTTATTTTATTTTTATTTATTTTTTGTCCTATTTTCCTCTTAAGTGCTGTCTTAGGTTAACTGTGAGGTCAGACAGGGCACCCTTCCTCCCTCTACAGCAGCCCAACAATGCAGCTAGCAAAGAGTCCACTGCTTTCACAGCTGGCACTTTTCTCCATCTCCAAGCACTTGTCCAAGACAAGCAATTCAACCAATTCGGAGGGGGGGGGGGCTTGTTGGCTTAAATTTTCCAGGCAAGTGCTTAGAGATGGAGAAATGTGTGGTCTATCAAAGTAGCTGTCTCCTTGCTAGCTGCGTTGTGGGATGACCATTCACAATAGCTCAATAACTAATTTTGTCTGTCAAACTATTTTTAGGCCCCTTTTCCACACAAGTGATCCGGTTAGGTCTGCCTGTCAGTTTTTCAGGCGGAAGTGATTGGAAGGTGACGGACGGCTAAGATAGAACATGAAAGACACATAGCGGAGGAGAGCAAAAAAAATCCCAAGAAATTCTTTAAGTATGTAAACAGTAAAAAAAGGGAGGACAGAGCATATTGGCCCCATAAAGAATGAGGAAGGACATCTGGTTACAAAGGATGGGGAGATGGCAAAGGTATTGAATTTATTCTTCTCCTCAGTCTTCACGAGTGAATCGGGGGGTTTCAGTAACCAAAATTGCAGTGTTTATCCTCAGGACACAACACAGGAAGCACCTCCATGGTTAACAGAGGACGGATTTAAAATTAGACTTGAGAAACTTAACATTAATAAATCACCGGGACCGGATGGCTTGCATCTGAGGGTACTTAGGGAACTCAGTCAGACCGTTGTTCCTAATTTTTACAGACAGTCTATTGACAGGAATGGTACCAGCTGATTGGAGAAAAGCCAATGTAGCACCAATATTTAAAAAGGGCCCAAAAAACATCCCTGGGAATTAGACCAGTTAGCCTAACATCAATAGTATGTAAACTCTTGGAGGGGATAAGGGACTATATACAAGATTTTTGTAATAAGAACGATATCATTAGCAGCAATCAGCATGGATTCATGAAGAATCGTTCTTGCCAAACCAATCTATTAACCTTCTATGAGGAGGTGAGTTGCCATCTAGATAAAGGAAGGCCCGTAGACGTGGTGTATCTGGATTTTGCAAAAGCATTTGACACAGTTCCCCATAAACGTTTACTGTACAAAATAGGGTCCGTTGGCATGGACCATAGGGTGAGTACCTGGATTGAAAACTGGCTACAAGGGCGAGTTCAGAGGGTGGTGATAAATGGGGAGTACTCGGAATGGTCAGGGGTGGGTAGTGGGGTTCCCCAGGGTTCTGTGCTGGGACCAATCCTATTTAATTTGTTTATAAACGATCTGGAGGATGGGTTCAATCTCTGTATTTGCAGACGATACTAAGCTAAGCAGGGCAATAACTTCTCCGCAGGATGTGGAAACCTTGCAAAAAGACCTGAACAAATTAATGGGGTGGGCGACTACATGGCAAATGAGGTTCAATGTAGAAAAATGTAAAATAATGCATTTGGTTGGCAAAAATATGAATGCAATCTATACACTGGGGGGAGAACCTCTGGGGGAATCTAGGATGGAAAAGGACCTGGGGGTCCTAGTAGATAGGCTCAGCAATGGCATGCAATGCCAAGCTGCTGCTAATAAGGCAAACAGAATATTGGCATGTATTTAAAAGGGGGATCAACTCCAGAGATAAAACGATAATTCTCCCGCTCTACAAGACTCTGGTCCGGCCGCACCTGGAGTATGCTGTCCAGTTCTGGGCACCAGTCCTCAGGAAGGATGTACTGGAAATGGAGCGAGTACAAAGAAGGGCAACAAAGCTAATAAAGGGTCTGGAGGATCTTAGTTATGAGGAAAGGTTGTGAGCGTTGAACTTATTCTCTCTGGAGAAGAGACGCTTGAGAGGGGATATGATTTCAATTTACAAATACTGTACTGGTGACCCCACAATAGGGATAAAACTTTTTCGCAGAAGAGAGTTTAATAAGACTCGGGGCCACTCATTACAATTAGAAGAAAAGAGGTTTAACCTTAAACTACGTAGAGGGTTCTTTACTGTAAGAGCGGTAAGGATGTGGAATTCCCTTCCACAGGCGGTGGTCTCAGCGGGGAGCATTGATAGCTTCAAGAAACTATTAGATAATCACCTGAATGACCGCAACATACAGGGATATGTAAGGTAATACTGACACATATTCACACACATAGGTTGGACTTGATGGACGTGTGTCTTTTTTCAACCTCACCTACTATGTAACTAAGGTCAATGAATTCCTATGGGACTGGTTATAGAACTATGGTTATAGTTGATTTACTAAGGCTCCACTCACACTGTGCAACCTAAAGCTTCCTGCACTACTTTAGTCTGACTTTCATGTGACTTGAGTGCTATAGACCAGTGGTAGCCCCCGACAAGTAACATGAATTTTACATGCCCTATACACACAATACTCTGGCTCTCTGGCACCCTCACCTCAGACTCTACATCACATTGCTGCCTTACACAGACTCCTCCATCGGATCTCGCCTCCTTATCCAGCCATGTGCTCAAGCTCTGTGCTCCCACCCAGTCTCTGATCAGCGCCATTGCAAGTTCCTACCACCTTCTCTTCCCGCTATCTGCACTACTCCCAATGCCTCCCTCTGAGTACTACAGAGGAGGCATCAAGTATCAATTTATATTGACTTTCACTGCACATTGAGAACACTGGAAACCACATTGGATGGTATATATCTACTCCAATGTTTAGTGGCAGAACCCCCTGAGGACCACCAAAATTTTCTTGTGGTCCATGGGCCGGCAACTGCTGCCATAGTCTACAATGTAAACCCGCAAATGTTGCACCCAAATGTTATACATGCAACAGTTGTCCATTACACTGGTCTACAAGAAAAAAGCCTCAGAAATTAAAGAAGCTAAAATTTTACCAGAATTTGGTCACTAATCAAGGAAAATTAAGTCCTGAATGTTAATTGGCTTCAGGTTAATTTCTTCAAAATTACAAAGGGGGGGGGGGGGGGATGTGCCAATTATGCTCCATAACTTTTCTGCAAAATGTGATCTAGCAATGAGAATGGGGCCACACCAATCTATCTCCTGGGATGAGCAGTCTTTCAGGCACAGATACCCAATCCAGTGAAGTAGTCACAAACAGTGCGGCGTTTTTTTTGTGATATATACAAGTCTATATACAGGTGCTGTACAGTGTTCCAAAAACAAATAGGAACAAAAAAAATAGCCAAACAAAAACCTAGCCGTGTCTCGGCACTAACTATACAATATTTACAGATCCTAACTACCAGGCCTACAGCTTGTCAGCTTCCACATACATGGCTTTTCCCAACCTTTTGCTCTCCTAGACAGAAGTTGTCTGAGGTTCCCAAGCCAAGAGCACTGGCTGTCTGTCTCGGGTGAGTTTAAATTGGCCTGGGGGAGAAGACCAAGATCCGAACTGGACCTTGAGAAGGAACCTGGGAGACGCATAAAACCTGAACAGGATTTTTCCCGGCTCTCCGGGACATGCTGCTAATAAATCTATATATCTATATCATTTTCCTGCTCCCACCAGACCGCGTGACTCAGATGAATTGCACATGTAATGCAACAATGAGGGGCCCAACTCTTGTCCTAGTCCCATATTTTGCATCCGAAATATAGGTGGTATGCTTTTTTTTTTTTTTTTTTTCCCCCTCCCGTCATACTGCACTTTTGAGCTGCAAATGTAGCAGAAGTTATCAGCCTTGTTTACAGTTTTGAGGCATCTTGGCTTCTGAGGGAAAATATCACACAACTGTTCCTTGGAAATGTTAGGCAATGACACTTTCACAAGCCACCAGATGTAACTGATGCGTAGATCTGACAAATTTACCTTGCAATAAAGAACAATAAGTTGGGTAATAATCTAGGATCCTTTCACATGGGCATTACGTATGTCCATTTATTTTTTTTTTTCTCCATCCATTGGCGGATAAAAAAGGACATGCATGTATCTCTATGGGTTAGCGCATGATCATCTGCTGACATCCGTCTCCGCTGAGCTCCATTTTGTAAGATGGAAGAAAACCCTAAAAATGCATGGGGTCATCCCTTACCTGAGCATGCAGGTCAGAAACGGGAGGGGAGGAATGCCCCCCCCCCCCCCCGAACCTAACCAGTCCGCATGCCCTAAACATGGTGGGTGCTCTGCTCCCCCACCCCAAAAAAACCTTGCCCCCATGTTGATGGGGACAAGGGCCTCTTCCCGACACCCCTGGCCGGTGGTGGGGGGCTTATTGGAATATTGAAGCCCCCTTTAACAAGGGGGGCATATCTTTGGCCCTCCCCCATGTGATTGGGTATCGGGTACCCCTACCCATTCACCAAAAAATACCACAAGTTTAAAAAAACAAGAGCCGTTTTTTGACAACTCCTTTTATTAATAGTTTTAAGCAGTCCTCTCCTTCCGCCATCATCTCTTTCCTCGCCGCCGGTTACCCGCTAAAAAAACCCGCTGTTCTGTGGCTGTCTTCCTCCGTTGTGTTGTCGCCTGCTGTCTGGCATCTGTTTAGCCATGGGGTGTGGCCATCAGATGTCACCCTGCCCCAAAGCACCCCCCTTGCACGTTGAGGGCATGCGCACTGGTATGGTTCGGGGGGGCTGCATGCTCGGATAAGGGTCTGGTATGGACCGGGTCTCTGAAGGAGCAGAGAGCTCAGAGCACTTAGCCTGAATGGACAAGTCTCTCCAATTCTCCTCTGGTGACGTCACATCTGCCAAAACATCCCATGCCAGTCAGCGTGGACACCCTGTCATCCATAGAGCATCCATTCCTCCTCCATCCATCTACGGTAGACTTTATTCCGGCAGCGCCTGCAGGACAGAGGATGGCGGCGTGAGACCCTACTCGCACGATAAGTAGTTTTATGATTTTTATCTTGTGTGTTTTTTTTTTTTTTTTTTTTTTTTTTTTTTTTGTTTGTCTCCCACCTGAGCTGTGGATCTCTGCAACTCCTCCAGAGTTACCATGGGCCTCTTGGCTGCTTCTCTTATTAATGCTCTCCTTGTACAGTCTGTCCGTTTAGGTGAATGGCCATGTCTTGATAGGTTTGCAGTTGTGCCATAATCAATCCATCATCCAAAAATGGAAAGAACAGTGCTCCATTATATATGGTGGCTGGTGCTCAGAATTTTTTTTTGGGGGGGGGGCACAAACTGAAAAATTCTTAAAAAAAAAAAAAGTCAAACGCTGCCACATCGAAAGCCTTGTGCATCATCTTTAGAAGAGGCTTCCTTCTAGACATGTGCATACGTTATCATCCAAATGCATTTTCGTCTGAATTTCTGGGATTTTCGTGTTCGTTTTAACAAAATAAAAACGACCACGCAGAATCCGAAATAAAAATGCTTTTTCGTATCCATTATATCTTTGTATCATTGCGACAACCGTTCGATATAGATAGAAGATTCGACATGACTGTGACAATAGCGATCTGTGTCTGTCGAACCTGCGGTCGAATGTGTCTAACCTAACTCTATTAGTCCAACATTATTCGGCATTGAGAGAAAAGATTCGTCATTATAGTCAATAGTAAAAGCTGTTAGTCGCTGCTGGAATGGGTGAGGCAAGTAAAATGATGATGAATGTTAATGGCTGATTGTAACCAAAGAGGAGGAGCAGTAAAATGGCTAGAACTTAAGTACACAAATATAGCCAACTTACTTTCACTTATGATTAATACCATTCGACATGAAGATTTGACGAAGCAGCTAAAAACATACGATTGCCGCGAGCGGACATTTACGGTCAAAGCTCCACCCATAGGCTATAGAAGAATTCTAATGTTTGACTAGTAGTAATTATTACTAGTCAAACAACATTAGAATTCTACTATAGCTTGTGGGCGGAGCATTCGACTGGAAATGTACGATCACGGTGTCGTACAGTTTAGCTGATTCGTCGAATCTTCTTAGAACATCTGACACACCATAAGCCTTCAATTGACAGATTTGACCTCAATTCAGATTTTCATACAAATGCTATTTTTTTTTTTTTTTTTGTAAACAAAATTAACTAATTTAGGGACTAAATTTATTTTTCGGACAAAATTCTGAAACAAAATATTTCAGTGTGCACATGTCTACTTCCCTCTGGGACGAAAGCCATGCAGACCAATTTGGTGCAGTATGCAGCGTATGGTCTGTGCACTGACAGACTGACCCCCCCCCCCCCACCCCTTTAAACTCTGCAGCAATGCTGGCAGCACTCGTATTTCTATTTCCCAAAGACAACCTCAGGATATGACGCTGAGCATGTGCACTCAACTTCTTTGGTCGACCGTGGTGAGGCCTGTTCTGAGTGGAACTTGTCCTGTTAAACCGCAGTATGGTCTTGGCCACCGTGCTGCAGCTCAGTTTCAGGGTCTGGGCAATCTTATAGCCTAGGCCAGTGATGGCAAACCTTGGCACCCCAGATGTTTTGGAACTACATTTCCCATGATGCTCATGCACTCTGCAGTGTAGTTGAGCATCATGGGAAATGTGGGGTGCCAAGGTTAATCACTGGCCTAGGCCATCTTTATGTAGAGCAGATCCTCCAGAGTTCTTTGCCATGGGGTGCCAGTATGAGAGAGTGATGCAAAGATATAATAAAATAATTACAACAATGTGAGGGGTGTACTACTCGCATTTGTGAGATAATAAAAGTGTGTGTGTTTTTATAACCTAACCCTGCATTAAACTTCTCCAACTTTATCCCTGACCTGTTGTGTTCCTTGGCCTTCATAATGCAGTTTGTTTACTAAGGTTCTCTAACAAACCTCTGAAGGTTTCACAGAACAGCTGTATTTAAACTGAGATTGTTGGTGGTATTGGAGTAAAGGGGGCTGAATACAATGCCACACTTTTCACATATTTGTGAAAAAATAAATAAATTGAAAGCCGTTTATCATTTTCCTTCCACTTCACAACTTTATGTGAAACTTTGTTCTATCACATAAAATCCCAAAAAAATACATCTACGTTCTTGGTTGTAACATGACAATGTGGAAAATGTCAAGGGGAATGAATACTTTTTCAAGGCACTAATCAAAATATGTATTTTATCTCGGAAGTCGATTTCCCAAAATTTGGAGACCAAAGTTACCTTTGGTCAGTTGTACAAGTGCCAATGGAGCCTTCAGCTGCACAATCGGCTTCTAACTTTAGCTTGTTCAATTAATCCTTGAGAAAAAACCTAGAAGCTGATTGGTTTCTATGCACAGCTGCACCAGATCCTCCACTGTCCAGCATTATTAAATCAACCCCTATATATAGTAGTCACTTCTATCAGGGCAGGAAACTGTGCCTGAGAATATTAATCTAGACCATGTGGGTTCTGCAATGTAGAGGAGCATCTGTACAGAAGTCTTGTCAAAACAAATGTAAGGCCCCTTTCACACTGGGGCGGGAGGCGCTATTAGCAGCGCTTTAACGTCGTTTTAGCGGCGGTATGCGGCCGATAGCGGGGCGATTTTACCCGAGAGGCCGAGGGGGTTAAAAACCACCGCAAAGCACCTCTGCAGAGGCTCTTTGCCGGTGGTATAGCCGTGCTGCCCCATTGATTTCAATTGGGCACCGCTCCGAAGATGCTGCTAGCAGGACTTTTTTTCCCGTCCTGCTAGCACACCGCTCCAGTGTGAAAGCCCTTTCACACTGGAGACACAGCAGCTGCTGTTTCGGGTTGGTTTGCAGGCGCTTTTTTTTTTTTTTTTTTTTGCGCCTGCAAACCGCTCCAGTGTGAGAGGGATCTAAATGTAGCTTTATAATTGGAAGGATGTGGTTTACTTATTGTTGGTGTGAGCGTGTAATGCAAGTCAGTCTGACAATGGTGCTTCCAGCAGATATCAATGTGGATAGTCTGACAAGGTGGATTCCATTTATAGGAGGATCTGAATTAGTTGTTAAAATGCTCCATCTGGTTAATTAGGATTTTCTGCATGTTCATGTAGGAGTTTGGAATGTTTCCATAATTCCCTCTGCATTACATTATCATTCATGACAGGAAAAACGTCTGAACTATGATAAATTATTTGACACCAGAGAACTTCACCTTTTTATATTACTGTTTTTTTTTCACTGTAGCAAACTTTCACTGATTGAAGACAGACACCGGTTTTGTTTTATCCAGCTGTAGTTACAACTTATGATATCCAAGTGAAAGATCTAACACTGTCAGGAAGAAAAAATCAAGAGAACCGCAGACCTTTACAACACTAAAGTACCATGATCATAGCTATAAATTTATCCCCTATTTTGTAGACGCTATAACTTTTGCGCAAACCAATCAATATACGCTTATTGTGATATTTTTGGTAAAAAAAAGTAGAATGCATGTCGGCCTCAACTGAGAAAAAATTAGCTTTTTAAAAAGAAAATGGATATTTTTATTATAGCAAAAAGTACAAAATATTATTATTTTTTTTTTTTTTCTTTTATAGCGCAAAAAATAAACTGCAGAGGCAATCAAATACCACCAAAAGAAAGCTCTATTTGTGGGAAAAAATGGACGTCAATTTTGTTTGGGTGCAACGTCGCACGACCGCGCAATTGTCAGTTAAAGCGACGTAGTGCCGAATGGCAAAAAATGGCCTGGTCATTCAGCAGCCAAATCTTTCAGGGCTGAAGTGGTTAAAAGGGATTAGATTAAAAACACAAGATGGTAGAAGATGCATACTCTTCAAAGTGAAGTGCAGTCCTGGCATTCAACATGGCTCTGCGGGTCCCACCGCTGTTCCAGATAGCTGGAAAGGATTGGGCAGCTGGCTTGAATGGATTAGTGTTTCATCAGGAAGCTCTGATTTTAAGTGTTTTTAATCTAAACCTAATAAAGTCATAATTTTAATGTGTGTGTGTGCCCCTAAAGCAGAAGTAAACCCATTTTACCAGTTTCAAAAAACCTTTCCGGCACGTGACGGAAATGTAACAGTCCCATTGGTTGTGCTGTCAAACCATCCAATAGATCACATGAGCAGAATTATGGCAGTTGTAGTTAAAACTAGGGCAAAGATGGCAGCTTCTTTGGCTGAAAACGATAGGGGGTTTACTTACACTTTAAATGTCATGCAAAGTTCTGGACACTCTATAGGATGGCTGCCTTTCTTTTTAACCCTTAATACCCCTTTCTTTTCCAACCACCCAACCTATGGATACATCACCATCCAGCTATTACAGCCACAGACTATACCCCTAAGGATTACTCCATTTGGAGCACCAGATAACACTGACTATACTGCTAAGATCATAGCTACAGCCATGATCTTGTAATAACCACTTCCTGATAGGAGGTTTAAATACATAATCTGATATTACATACGGTGCATCCGGAAAGTATTCACAGAACTTCACTTTTTTCCACATTTTATGTTACAGCCTTATTCCAAAGTGGATTAAATTATTATTCTTACTATTTTCCTCCAAACTCTACCAACAATACCCCATAATGACAACGTGAAAGAAGTTTGTTTGAAATCTTTGCAAATTTATCAAAAAAAAATCCCATGTACATAAGTATTCACAGCCTTAGCTCAATACTTTGTTGAAGCACCAATTAGTCTCCAGTCTTTTTGACTATGCTACAAGCTCGGCACACTTATTTTTGGTCAGTTTCTCCCATTTTTCTTTGCAGAGCCTCTCAAACTCCATCAGGATGGATGGGGAACGTCGGTGCACAGGCATTTTCAGATCTCCCCAGAGATATTCAATTGGGTTCAAGTCTGGGCTCTGGCTGGGCCACTCAGACATTCAGAGTTGTCCCATAGCCATTCCCTTGTTATCTTGGCTGTGTGCTTGGGGTCATTGACCTTTTTGGAAGATGAACCTTCCCACCAGTCTGAGGTCCAGAGCTCTCTGGAGCAGGCTTTCGTCAAGGATGTCTCTATACAGTACGTTGTTGCATTCATCTTTCCCTCGATCCTGACTAGCCTCCCAGTTCCTCCCGCTAAAAAACATCCCCAAGCCATGATGCTGCCACCACAATGCTTCATTGAAGGGATGGTATTGGCCAGGTGATAAGCGGTGTCTGGTTTCCTTTAGACATGCTTGCCATTTAGGCCAAAGTGTTCAATCTTTGTTTCATCAGACCAGGGAATTTTGTTTCTCATGGTCTGAGTCCTTCAGGTGCGTTTTGGGCAAACTCCAGGTGGGCTGTTATGTGCCTTTTTACTGAGGATTGGCTTCTTTCTGGCCACGCTACCATACAGGCCTGATTAGTGGAGTGCTGAAGAGATGGTTCTTCTGGAAGATTCTCCTCTCTCCACAGAGAAACCCTGAAGCTCTGTCAGTGACCATTTGGGTTCTTGGTCACCTCCTTGACTAAGGCCCTTCTCCCCCGATCGCACAGTTTGGCTGTGTAGCCCGCTCTGAGTCCTGGTGGTTCCAAACTTCTTTAATTTATGGATGATTGGGACCTTTAATGCTGCAGACATTTTTATGTACCCTTCCCAGATTTGTGCATAGATATAATCCTGTCTTGGAGGTCTACAGCCAATTCCTTGGAGTTCATGGCTTGGTTTGTGCTATGACATGCACTGTTAGGCCTGGTTCACACCTGTGTGTTTCTGCAAAACTGAAAATGCACTACAGTCCATTTAACATGGTTTCCAATGGATGTAGTTCACATTTGCCTTTTATGGAAAGGGCCTGGGACTTTTTTCTGGTTTTTGTTTCCATAGACTTCAATGGATCAAAAATGTGTATTGAAAAACGCAAAATGCACCTGGAATATGCAACCTGCATAGGTGTGCATCGGGCCTAACTGTGGGACCTTTATATACAGGTGTGTCCATTTCCAAATCATATCCAATCAAGTTGTAGAAACATCTCAAGGATGATCAGTGGAAACAGGATGCACCTGAGCTCAATTTTTGAGTGTCATGGTGAAGGCTGAATACTTATGTACATGTGTTAATAATAATCCGCCAAGGATTACAAAATCAATCAGTTGATTTGAATGTAAAACGTCTATGTAAAGCGCTGTGTAAATTGACAGCGCTATATAAGTACCTGAAATAAAGATGAAAAATTTTAGTTGACGTTAGTGCAGTAACCAATCCGACTCAGGAATGAAATCATGTCACTTGCATGTGGTAAGAGAAATAGTTACAGGGGCACTTTAGCTAACCTTTCATGGTAGGACTATGGATCCTAGCAATTCTCGGTATAGCTCTGCAAATGTCATATCTATGTAATTTAGTATGTTTATTATCCATGCCTGGCAAGGTCTACAGAAACTGAGGACTCTTGCTCATGCTGAGTGATGGCTGCACTCTGTCGGTGTATTACACTAATCCTGAGGCTCTTGCTAATTATGTTCCTGTTATTATCAGTCCCGGCCCAAGCTGTTGGCTGTTTTTTCCTCCCAAAATCCTCCCCACCCAGGCTTCCTGTTTTGCAGGTCTAGCTTCTTGTGAATGATAGACGGAAGTTTCCCAACATCCATCTCCAAGTTTTTTTTTTTTTGTTTTTTTTTTTTCTTTTCTTTTCTTCTTTGCATTACGTTGAGTGTGTTGTGTTGCAGTTTGAGGCTGGATACTACAGTGTAGATATTTGCTGACTTGCATCACAAGCTTTGCATCATGCTTCTAAGCACTCTTCTTATGTAATTCCCCCCCCTCAAACTACCCTTTACATACTGTCAACCATTATACCCTCCGCTTCTCCTTTCCTTACCTAATCACCCTGCCATAACCTTTACACTCCTCTCCTGTACATGCTGCCCCATGTCACATTCCTTTCCTTCACATATTGGGTGCTGCCCAATGCTCCTCACTCCTCCTGCATATGCGGTTGTCTGTAATGCCCCATGCACTCCTCTGCATACTGCCCATTGTTATACACTTTTCCTGTACATACCGACCACTGTCATCTCCTCTGTACTCCTCTGCACATATTGCCCTCTATTATACCCTTTGCACTCTTCTTCTGCACCTGCTGCCTGCCTTCACACTACTCCTGTCCTGTCCATGCTGCCCTCTGTTGTATCCCCCGCACTCTTCTTCTCCTGCACATGCTGCCCCATGTGGTATTTCCCCTGCACATGCTGCCCTCTGTTGGGGGGGGGGGAGAGAGAGAGAGAGAGGTCCCCACATTTACTAGATACTGGGCGCTCCTTTACATCCACTTCCCTTACATTAAGGTCCCCATTAGAAACCCACCTTAGGTCAGGGAGCCCTATGAGAGATGCCCATAAGATAAGGTTCCCCATCTGTGTAACCCCTTACATCAGAGTCCCTTTTACATCCAAGTACCATCTTAGTCCCTCTACAATCATAATATCCATTAGAGACACCACTTAAATAGGTTGGGGTCCCCATCAAAGTCAACCCTTTGGTCAGTCCCAATCATAATTCCCCTTAAGTCCCGCTGCAGGTTGTGGTAGGAGTTGAAGTGGAGATCATAGTCCCTCAATGCTGACCTTAAAGGCAAAAACCTTTTTATTCCTCTTGGTTAGGGCATGGGGGGTTGGTGTGTGTGCCCTTGGTGTCCCTTTTTGGGGAGATTTTCCTTATCTTCCTGTCTCAAACCAAAAACCTCCAAGCCCTTGGGGCAAATGTTGAAGACAACCCAACATTTGGGATTTTCTCTTTTCGGTGAAAATGGTAATTAAGACTAATAGGTGAATCTCCCTAACTGGAACACAGCCGACAAAAAAGATTGTTCTAATCCTTCTCCACTCTATATAAAACTAGAAGCCTTTAGTTATATCTTATTCTCAATCTATGTACATTGAGGATAAACCATTGACACCAGCTTTAAGCCAGATAAAATCTTGACGTGGGCCAGATGTAGCCCAAGGGCCAGGAAATACAAACTCTATAGCAGGGATCTTCTAACAGTACAGCCTCCCAGCTGGAGGTAGCCCTACTCACAACTGACACTACAGCCTGGTGATCTCCCAGGGCATTGCCTTGTATCTTGTCCACCATCAACTTCTGGTTCAACATCAGCAAGCTGCTCCACAACCTTACCAGGGACGTTTGGTACAAAACACATTTATTTAAATCGGGCTGCAGGAACACCTTTCCAACCTGTGCCTGTATCTTTTTAACTCCTGCATATTCCCTCTACTTTTTGAGGAAACCGCTAGGACTGCACAACAGTTCTGGGAAACCTCTGGCACTCCGGGCCCCTTGGAGGTTTCCAAAGCCAACTCTGTTGCGTTGGGGAAAAATTTAGGCCTGAAGATTACTTAAAACCCCCAAAATCTTTTCTGAAAGCGGGGACCCTAGAGAATAAAAGTGGTAGTTCCAATTTTTTTTTTTGTTCCACGTTGTTGGATCAATGATTTATCAAGTGCAATGTATCATACATGTCTATAGTAGTTCTTTCAGTTTCTTTCCATTCTGACTCTTATTCAGTCTTATACACATAGTATTATTGGCACTAGTTGAGAGCTTCTTGGACCTGACCCTAGGATGATGTTTGCTATAAGACAAAGGTATTGCTGTTATATAGAGTATTAACTGTGCCTTTTAAGGGATTTCATTATTCCTGATGTAATTGCAAAGTTTGGGATTTCCATGTCTTTTAATACTTTGAATTCTTTAATGTACCTCTGCAATAACAACTTCTTTTTTTTTTTTTTTTTTTTTTGACATATGGTTCTCCCCTTCTTCCCTTTTTTTCTGAAGGGAAAAAACTGTTTTTACAAATTGATTTGACTAATAAAATGAGACGTTATACTAATTACAATAAAGGATTACATGTATGATGCCCCTTGCCCTCTTTGGTCAGAGATGGACATGAGCATTGTGTGTCAGTACAGCAATGGACAAGGTCATTAGGGCAGTGTATGTGTCAGCCGTTTTTCACTTCCTACAATTTTATTTAGTTTGTTTTAGGCACCCCGTTAGGGGGCTTTGGTGAAATATCAGGGGTCTAAACAGGGGGATGTGCACAACGCAGGGAGATTAGGGTGGGCCCAGGCACACCCTGTGTGCACACCTATGGTTCAGTAAGATTTCCAAAAAGTTATTTTCTGCATAAGATGGCGTATTCCACAAATTGCTCTGTTAGCAATAACCCTTATTGCAGTAGAACTGTATTCTTACTAAAATATTTTTTTCCTATTGTGTTTTTGTAGCCAATATGTCCTGAGCTCACCTGCCTCCTTGAACAGTGGCGAGACTGGAAAGGCCTGCGTGAACATAGTGGGCAACAAAGGGAAATTGGATCTAAGTCTGATACTACAGAATGATGGGCAGAACACATCAATTATTGCAGAAGATGTCTCCTCTCCTACATACTTCCAGTGTGTTGAATACAAGGTAAGATTTTGACTGAGACCTTGCAAAAGGATTGCTTTTAATATGGCAAGATTAGCAGTATTGGTACTCCATCAAATCTCCAAGCGTGGTAGACACCTTACCTTTATATGTCTTATCAATGTGTTATAAAAGATGGCACAGTTTCAAGCAACAGTGCCATGTTCCTTTGAATAAGATATGGTGCCATATACCTGACTAAAGTATGTCAGGGGCGTCAAACTCCATGTCATCACAGGCCACATCAGCATTATAGTTGCCCTCAAAGAGCTGATTATATCTAAGACTAGATGTCGAGTTCCCCTCCCTTACATCACAGTTCACCCCCCCCCCCCACCTTACCTTGTGCTACTGTTGTAACCACTTGCCGACCGGCTTCACGCCAATATATGCCGGCAGAATGGCTCTCCTGCGCAAACGTAAAAACAGGATAGCGGGAGCGTGATCGCGGCGAGGCAGAACAGGGAACTGCCTATGTAAACAAGGCATTTTCACGTTCTGCCTAATGACATGACAGGCATCTACTGTTCCCAGTGATCTGTCATGTTTTTTAGCAAGCCCATTCCCACTACAGTTAGGACACGCTGAGGGAACACAATTAACCCCTTGATCGCCCCCTAGTGTTAACCCCTTCCCTGCCAGTGTCATTTTTACATTGATCAATGCATTTTTATAGCATTTATCAATGTAGTAATGTCACTGGTCCCCAAAAAGTGTAATTTGGAGTCAGATTTGTCTGCCGCAATGTCGCAGTCCCACTAAAAATCAGATCGCTGCCATCACCAGTAAAAACAAAGTCCCTGAATCGATCCCATAGTTTGGAGACGCGACAACTTTTGCGCAAATCAATATGCCTATTGCGCTCTATATCTATATATAATTATACTTTTTTGGAAAAAAAAAAGTGGTAGAATATAGATCAGCCTGAACTGATGAATAAATTCGTTTTTAATATAATTTTTTTTTTTTTTTACATATGTATAGCGGAAAGTAATTTAAAAAAAAATTTTTTTCCAAAATTGTCGCTTTTTTGTTTTATAGCGCAAAATGGTGATCAAATACCACCAAAAGAAAGCTCTATTTGTGGGGAAAAAAAGGATGTCAATTTTGTTTGGGTACAGCGTTGCACGAACGTGCAGTTGTCAGTTAAAGCAATACAGTGCCATATCTCAAAAAAATGCTCTGGTCATTAGGGGGGGCAAATTCCCTTGGGGCTGAAGTGATTAAAGCAGCTGGGAATGGGGGGGGGGGGTGTGTGACAGACAAGCCTTTCCACATCTGCACAGAGAAGTGCGTGATCTGGTCGAGTTCTGTCTTCCTTTTTGCTGCTAACTGCTGAGACAAGGGGGTGTCACAGCTGCAGGAGAGGTGCAAGGGCCACATGTAATTGCCTGGTAGCCCATGTGCCTTGTGTTTTGACACATGTGGTATATGCTATCCATTTTCTTGAAACAAAAAGAACGGTACCAAGTTGTAAAATGTGTCTAGAAGAACCATTTAAATGGGAGTAATCCTTACTATTTTCCCCTACACAATGTTCCATATCATGAAGTCAATCTCATTTAGTCGTGCTGAACACAATGACTACCAGTGGGCAGAGGGTGACAAGCCCCAACATTCTAGTCCTTTTGCAGCTATAACAGCTTCAACTCTTCTGGGAAGGCTGTCCACAAGGTTTAGAAGTCTTTGGGAATGTTTGACCATTCTTCCAGAAGCGCATCTGTGAGGTCAGGCACTGATGTGGACAAAAAGGCCTGGCTCGCAGTCTCCCTTCTAATTCATCCCAAAGGTGTTCTATCGTGTTGAAGTCAGGACTCTATGCAGGTCAGTCAAGTTCCTCCACCCCAAACTCGCTCATCCATGTCTTTATAAACCTTGCTTTGTGCACTGGTGGGCAGTCATGTCCCCATAAAGTTGGGAGCATGAAATTGTCCAAAATGTCTTGCGACTCATCCCCATCAGTGCCTGACACAAATGAGCTTCTGGAAGAATGGTCAAAGATTCCCTACCGATTAAGACTGGGATGCCATTAAAGTTTGTGCGTGTAAAGGCAGGCGTCCCAATAATTTTGACAACATTGTGGATGTGTAAGCCAACCAGTGCCAAAGTAGAGTAATGCCATACCTTTTAGGTCCAATTGATTACTCTTGTAGGACTAGGCCTTCCTATATAATTTTTTTTTTATTTTTTTTTTTACTTGCAGATGTTTGATACTACTTGCCAAGTTTTTTTGTAAGAACAGCTCTCAACATCTTTCATCAGAATTACTTCCTCACACAATTTGAATTCTTTTTAGTGTTTTTACTGTTGCAGGCACTAAGGGGATTAAAATTGGGATGTGTTGACATCATATATTTTGAATAAGGTGCCATTCACACCTGAACGCGGAAACAGCTGTTGTACCGCATCCTTTTGCTTTTTTTTTTTTTTTTTCTTTTTTCTTTGGAGCATCTTTGGAGTGGCACCATTCCTTCGAATGGGCCTTCCTCCACTCCAAAGAGGCTCATGTAGCAAATCTTGGCGCTGCAATTTTTGCCGCAATTTTAGCACCTTTGGGGTGGCATTAGGATATAATGGCATCACAAACGCGTCCAAGTTTTGCCACGATTCTGGAATCTGCAGGTGTGTATGGGGCCTCAAAGATGTGGAGAGGGAGTTGCTGCTACAATTTGTCCATTTACTCATGTGGGGTTTTTTCTCTGTAAACTGTTAAAAAAAAGAGGGGGGGGGGGTGGTTAGGGACAAGGAAAGTCCCAAAAGAGGTCCGTACCTCAAGAGGAGTGGGAACTGTCAGCGGTATACTCAAATACTTTATTCAAAAATTATAAAAGAACAATTACAATGGACAACTGCAAAGGGTTAGCCAATGTCTGTTAATGCACATTTCTGGGATCCCAAACCATTCAAACCCACTGCATAGACTGTCCTCTTTGTATGGGGATAGGAACAGGGTCATTGGGGGTCCTGGGAAACCACACTATGCACTAACCAATGAGATGCTGCATGCCTTGGTAGCGGACATCTAAGCCCACATAGGACCAATACATAAAACAGAACAAGGGTGCACACACCGCTTCAGGCAAAAAAGGACACGCCTGATCCAAGGTGCTAATCCCAGCTCATCACCGTAGGCAATTTCAAGAAGAGAAGAAAAGATTGATCGCACACTTGAATCCAAAAGATGCTGTAGAAATTTCTTAGTCATGAGCCATACAAAATTGCAATGATCAGTTGACGCGTTTTACGCAAAAAGAACTGTGCTTGTTCACAACAATTGAAATGCTCACAATACAAGCTATTTAAAGGTGTATATCAAATTAAACACCTAACACAAAACACCTGTAGTAAAAGAGCAATCAACATAAAACTTCACCGACATAAAAACATTTCCTAAATGCTAAAACATCTCATCACAAAATAGTCAAAACAAAAATTGGACAATGTAAACAAGAAATGTATTAAAAACAAAAATAGAAAAATGAGTGAAAAAACATGTGTGTGTGTGTGTGTGTGTGTATATACTAATGTAAATCCCATATATCACTGTATAACAAATTAAGTCTAATTGTGTGATTTAATACTTATTATTAAAGACTTTTTAAAAACTGTTCAAGAATAAGGGGAAACGCTAAGATGCTAAACCATATACATGATTAAATGAATGCACATACACATGAAAATCAACCATGTCCATATATATATATAAAAAATTCACATGGAGGCAAAATATTGTGTGTATATAAATGAATGTACATCGCAGATATTCCACAGGACCAATACATAAGTCATGAAACCAGTTGGGCGATTCAGTAACTCCACTCCAAAGAGGCTCACGTACCAAATCTTGGCGTTGCAATTTTTGCCACGATTTTGGAGCGTTTTGTTATGCGACAATTGCAGCAAAATTGCCCCACGTTTGGGGTGGCATTAGGAAATGGCATCGCAAATGTGTCCCAAGTTTTGCCGCGATTATGGAATCGTGCAGGTGTGTATGGGGCCTTAAAGGTGTGGAGAGGAGTTGCTGCTACAATTTGTCAATTTACTCATGTTGGGTGTTTTCTCTGTAGACTGTTGCATCTCAGGACCCAATGTCAATATTGGCCATGGAGCACTGTCCTAATTTACAGAATCTTTTATTTGTGTAATGGATTTTCTTTTTCCTTGAATGTCGTCAACCATCCAAACCGTGTACATCCCTACATAATCTTTTGTCTACACCACACCCTTTATAGCAATTGGATGCACTGCGAAATGTTCAGCATAAACGTATTGAGGATGTAACGGGTTCTGCTTCACATAGAATTGTAAAGGTTCTTTTAAAGAAACAAGCAGGGATGGACTGGCCATTGGGACTACCAGGAGTTTCCCGGTGGGCCGATGGCTCAGTGTGGGCCGGTTTCAGCCGCATCTGCGGTGTGCGGCGATCTACCTGTCAACCGCCAACAGCTGGCGCCTGATGGGTAGATCGAGATTTAGCCAGCATGTAGAGTAGCGCAGGAAGCGCCTGTACTAATAAGTTCTCTCTCTCATGTCATTGCGCTGCTCCCTGGCGGCCCCTCCTCTCTTCTCTATCCCAGATGATCTTACAAGCCAATTGGGATAGACGAGAAGAGAGGAGGGGCCGCTGGGGAGCAGCGTGATGACACGAGAGAGAGAACTTACTAGTACAGAAGCTTCCTGCGCTACTCTGCATGCTGGCTAGTAATATCCCATAATGTGCCATGTGCCCCATAATGTGCCCTGATGTGCCATGTGGCCTGATGTGCACCATATTGTGCTCTGATGTGTCATATTGTGCCCTGATGTGCCATGTGCCCCATGCCCTGATGTTGCATGTGGCCTGATGTGCTATGTGCCCTGATGTGCTATGTGCCCTGATGTGCCATATGCCATAATGTGCCCTGATGTGCCGCGTGCCCTGATGTGCCATGTGACCTGATGTGCTATGTGCCCCATGCCCTGATGTGGCATGTGGCCTGATGTGCCCTAATGTGCTGTGCCCCAATGTCCTATGCCCTGATGTGCCCCGTGACCTGATGTGCTTTGTGCCCAATGTCCTGTGCCCTGATGTCCTCTGCCCTGGTGTGCTGTGCCTCAATGTCGTGTGCCCTATACCCTGATGTGCTGTGTCCTGATGTGCTATACCCTGTTGTGCTATGCCCTGTGCCCTGATGTACTGTGCCCTGATGTGTTGTGCCCTATTAGCTGATGTGCTGGGCTCTGTGCCCTGATGTGCTGTGTCCTGATGTGCTGTGCCCTGTACCCTGATGTGCTGGGCTCTGTACCCTGATGTCCTGTACCCTGATGTGTTGTGCCCTGTACGCTGATGTGCTGGGCTCTGTACCCTGATGTGCTGTACCCTGATGTGCTGGGCTCTGTACCCTGATGTGCTGCGCCCTGTACCCTGATGTGGCCTGATGTACCGTGCCCTGATGTGTTGTGCCCTGGGCCGGTCTGGATGAAGTCCAGGGCCACATTTTTGTCCCAGTCCAGCCCTGGAAACGAGTTGCGACTTTAGATGAACTCTTAACTTTTTTTACACTTTTTTTTTTTTTTTTTTTTTCAGATTCCAATTGTACTTGACGCCGTAGCAGTAACCCTACTGCTTTCTGCAAAAGGAGAGGAAACCAAAGTCCTGGAACGTAAGACAGTAGTCATTAAACCCTCCAAAAACAGCTGCATCTTCCAGATGGACAAACCTATTTATCAGCCGGGCAACAAGGGTGAGCTGACAACTGGTTATTTGAATGTTGTGGTTTCACAGGCTGTGCCAGCACGTTGAGTTTAAAAATGAGCACCTTTATTGGCACATGCAGAGCTTAGGACTGACACATTAATTCTATATGGCTGGACCCTGTACAATCATTACTTATTTACAGAGCACTGAACCACTTACATACAGCAGGTCCTAGTGAGAGTTCCAGCTTGTTACAAGGGACTTTTTTAAAGTTTACCTTTTTATGCAAGCCCTGCTTTAATGAGTCCCTTCCCACCCTCCAAATAAAAATATGGTGGGGAAAAAAAAACTTTAGGCACCAGTTGCTGCAAGTTACCTTTGCCAATCTCAAAATGGCAGTTGGGAATGTTTGAGGTGACCCCTGTGAGCTGAAGAGGTCATTGGTGGTGGTGTCAGATTTAATCTAGAAATTGCTTTAGAAGATCAGTATGTGAAGCCCAAACTAATGCAAGTGTCCCACCCATGTGGGCTCAGGTGGTGCCTGGGGGGGGAGGCCATGGGCTCTGTTTGGGGGGGGTTACTCAAGTGCTGAGGACTTTTCACTATCAAGGCTACCCTTTTCAACTCCCCCACCCCCCCACCTTTTCCACTGTGCCTATACCCCCCCCCCCCCCCCCAGTGCATGCTTCCACTCCCCTAGCTCTTGCTTTATGCCCATGCTTCTTTCACCCTGTGCTTGCAGGAAGCAGCCCCATGTGAGACACAATTCTCCTGAACTCCTTCTATAATATATAATTTGTTTTTCTTCCTTCTTGCAGTATTTTGTCGAATTGTTTGCCTGAACTCTCAACTTAAACCTGTGACTGAAAAGGTGAGTGACTAATGTGGAAACCTTACTTCTGAAATTCCCCGGCATGGGGAAATGAAGGCCTCTTGAGCCCCTTAGGGAAAGAGCCTTGACTGATGGGGGCATAGCCAGGTGCGAGACAAGGTGGCTGAGTGGTCACCAAGGATTGGGTGTTAGTGGGAATGGGCTGGGCCTGAGCTCTGTAAAAGTCATGCCCCAGGGGATTCTGGGTCTTTCAGGAAACGTGGTTGGAAGAGCTGCCTACCCTCCCGACCCATTTTTTCTATGGTATGTCACAGCTTGCTGTGGTTTCTTGACCTTGCCAGCATAAAATGGCTGTAATGGGCTATGCCCTTGAAGGAAATCGGAAGTAGGCAGCCTGTCCAGCACTTATGGTAAGGACAGCCCAAACCCCCCCCCCCCCCCCTTTTGGAATTGTGTGCTCACAATACAACTGTGACTGGCACTGGTTGAAAAGTGTTCACATGTTATGTGTTGAATTTAATAAAGCTGTGGCCTTGCCCTTTCCAACCTAATGGTTGTAAGCGTGTTTATTTAATGGGGTGAGGGGGCAGGTTTGTCTATACATCTGTTACAGTTCATGTACCTGGGCTCATTGCACCTCAGCAATCATGCATATGTTTACTTTACTATCAGTTTTCAAGTGTGTATGGACTTTACAGTAAAAGGTTTAAAAAAAAAAAAATTTACAGAAGGTCAGTCAAGGACTGAAAGAATTATCATTGAGTCCCTGATGGGACCCAGGATATGTAGTGTATTGTTCCATAATCCTAGGTGTCCTTTCATGTGATCTGTGATGTATGACATGGCATCCACTCTTGGTACACATTCACCGACACTGGTTCTAGCAAAGAAATGGCTACTTTGTGGTTCCTGTCTTGGGCTCCCAGTATTTGCAAACATCCAACATGAGGAATGGAGAGGAATGGGAAGCTGATGCGCCTCACTGCCCTCTGCATTCCTCTTGCCAGTGTTTGTCCTGGGCAAGCTCTGGGAGCTGGAGACAAGACGATTGCTATCAAAGCAGCCATATCCTTGCTAGCTGCTACCATGTGCCGGGGGGGGGGGGGGGGGGTTGTACCCTGTCTTTTTATTACAGATGGTAATAAGGGCACCCAAGAAGATGGGACAACATACTGTATGTACTTTGTCCCATTGGTAACTGAAGAATGTAAAGTGATTAGTAGATAAAGGTCAAGGGGGATTATAGCGGTGCCAACAGATGCAGTTAAGCAAAAGTACAAAAATTTACAAAATACTTTATTTACATATATTAACAAGTAACACAAGGGGTATATAAGCCTACAAAGATAGAGCTAATGCAGTACATAAATAAATGATATAAAAGGGGAACCAACTAGGCCTGGTGTTAGTGGCCAGTGATACAGGTAATTAATTCCTACATGTTTTGCCAAGACATTGGCTTCCTCAGGGAAATGTTATGAGCCTGTGCCAAAATTGAAAGTTTCTCCCAGTCCCCAAGGGGAACCGATGCAGGAGAGGACCCATCATTTCTAGGTCACAGAAACTGTGCCGCATCTATGGCTGTAGAGGGCAGACAAAGACCGTTTAATGAAAGAAAATCAATATGACCAAAAGGGGCACCGGGGAGGATGTAGGCCAAAAGTTTTATGAAAAAACGATTGAATATTGATCGTTGGAATGTTAGTAACTGGAAGATCTAGAAAAGGGACAAAAAGGCCCAAAGAAACCGACAAATGCTCTCTATAAGGTATAAGAATCACTGAGGGTGGAATTATCGGTAATGTTCCGCAGCAGGAGTATTGTGGCCAGGCGTATAATCAGCAGTAGTGTCAGGCGCCCCTGATGTCAAAAGTTTAGTCTCATTAAACTGTCTTTGTCTGCCCCCTACAGCCATAGATGTGGCACGGTTTCTGTGACCTAGAATAGGGGGGTCCTCTCCTGCTTCGGTTCCCCTTGGGGGCTGGGAGAAACTTTCAATGTTGGCACAGGCTCATATCATTTCCCAGAGGTAGCCAATGTCTTGGCGAAACATGTAGGCAGTGATTACCTGTATCACTGGCCGCTAACACCAGGCCTAGTTGGTTCCCCTTTTTATATCATCTATTTATGTACTGCATTAGCTCTATCTTTGTGTAGGCTTATATACCCCTTGTTTGTGTTACTAATATATGTAAATAAAGTATTTTGTAAATTTTAGTACTTTTGCTTAACTGTATCTGTTGGCACCGCTATAATCCCCCTTGACCTTTATCTACTAATTTCAATATTTGGGATGAGGTGCCGTGTCTTCTGAGGTTTTTCCAGCCATATCCTATTTTCAATGAAGGCTATTTAGTCCATAAGACCAATTCCACCTGCAAAGCCAATTTTATGAAACTTCAATATGTTTATATTGCTATAACCCAAAAATATATTTATGTATTTTTTCTGTTTTTCTTTTTACAGTTCACCACAATTTACCTGCAGGTAAGAAATACAGCCCTTTAAATATGATGTTCCACAGGAACCAGGTTACAGCTGCTCTTTATTCAGATGCAAGTGAGAAACTGTCAGCTGGAATTGGGTTGTTATGGGCCACATACTTTCCTTTTTTTGACTTCTCCCAAAGGCAAAATCCAAACAAAGTGTTCTATGGATGAGGTGGAGATCATGACACTGTCCAGTCCGTGAGAAATATAAAAGGCATTCTGTAAATGGCACCTTTTGCAACCCCTTGTAGTTACTATGCAGTAGGGCCGCCATTCGGTATTTGATTCAGAAGACAGGGGTGATCACTGTAATAGCGGCAACTACTATAGTGACTTTTCGCTTCCACATTTGGGCCAACGGGTATGGCATATGCATACTTGCATTGGTCCAAGCTTGTCAATGTAACTATATACAATATTTCTATAACTGGAATAGAATAAAGTCCTTGTCATTTGGAGCCGAAAGACAGAGGAGCAGGGATTGGTGCTCGAGAGAATGGGGATTAAAGTGTATTTATAGTTTTAACTTTGTCCTGCAAAGTCGGTCTCTGCTCTTAGACAGTTGACACCATAACATTTGTCTTCATTTGTAAGTGTTCCCTTTACCTCTTGCCCTGGTGAAAGCTATAAAAGTTGAATTTCTATTACATTCTACCAATCTATACTTGGTCACTACAGAGTACCTGCACATCGAAACTGTTACTTTAGAAATGTCAAAGGCCAGGTCATTTGACTCTTTAAGAACTAGAACTTAAACTTGAATAAGGTTTTTGGTGAGTCTTCTGAAAAGGCAATTTGTCATGAACTCAGGATAGACATATGGGAGCTGCTATTACTGACTTTTTAAAGGTACATGTTCAATTGCTGTCATCCATACTTGCTTGGCGTGTGTGTGGCGGTACCCCCGTAGGGCCTGCTGAAAGTTGTGGCCCGCCTGTCGCCCTGCCCGGCATTCACTTCTCAATCACCTTGGAGACAATGAACAGTCCATGTGCTTGTTTAGTATCTTTATTGAGGGATTTGAACTTGGATAGGGATGGGAATATATGGGATGCCCAGAACGAACAATTGGTTTTATTTTAATCAGTTGGGACAATTGTATACACTTTACAGATCCAGTCTCCTCCAGCAGGACACTTGCTTGCAGACTGTTTCTCTCCCTCTCCCCTGCACAATTCTTCACTTCCAGTTACAGCTAGCACATGGTTAGGCCCAACACTGACTCAGGCCCTGCAAAATGGCATTTTGCAGGCAGGGACCACGGGTCCCCTTTTAACCGCTTGCTGACCAGCCGCCGCAGTTACACTGCAGCAGAATGGCACGGGCAGGCGAATCGCCGTCATGTTACATCTGCTCCAAAGGCGGTCTCTAGGGGCCCCCGCTGCTCGCCCCTGGAGCCGATGCGTGCGCCGGGGTCCCGCAATCGCTCGTAACATGGCAAGAACCAGGAGCTCTGTGTGTAAACACAGAGCTCCCGGTTCTCTGAGGGGAGAAGTGACGGCTCGTCTGTTCATACAAAGTATGAACAGCGATCTGTCATCTCCCCTAGTCAATCCCCTCCCCCCTTCAGTTAGAACACAATAGGGAACACAGTTAACCCCTTGATTGCCCCCTAGTGTTAACCCCTTCACTGCCAGTGACATTTTTACCGTAATCAATGCATTTTTATTGCACTGATCACTGTATTAATGCCAATGGTCCCAAAAATGTGTCAAGTGTCCGCTGTGTCTGCCATAATGTCGCAGTCACGATAAAGATCGCAGCCATTACTAGTAAAAAAAAATAATGCTATAAATTTATCCCCTATTTTGTAGACGCTATAACTTTTGCGCAAACCAGTCAATATACACTTATTCCTTTTTTTTTTCCCCAAAAATATGCAGAAGAATACATAGCCTAAACTAAGGGAAAAAAATTATATATTTTTGGGGGATATTTATTATTGCAAGAATCAAGTTTTTTTTTCAAAATCGTCGCCCTTTTTTTGTTTATAGCGCAAAAAATAAAAGCCGCAGAGATGATCAAATGCCACAAAAAAGCTCTGTGGGGAAAAAAGGACATCAATTTTGTTTGGGTACAACGTTGCGCAATTGTCAGTTAAAGCGACGCAGTGCCGAATCGCAAAAAGTGCTCTGGTCAGGAAGGGGGTAAAATCTTCTAGGGCTGAAGTCGTTAATGTAGCACAAATAGGATAGAAAGTCTTTAGTGCTAGCTGTCCTAAGGTGGACTACTGCTCCCAGTAAGTCCTCTTCAGGCCCTGCCAGCCGTCCTGACTTCATCTGCCTGACTTCACTGCCTGTAACATTGTAATCCTCACTGGCTCCACACCCAGCTCTTACTGTTTCCTCTCAGTCCTCCCTGGCATGCCTCTCCAGTACTCCTGATAGCACACGTCACTCACCAGCCCTCCTGCACACACTGGTGGTTCCCTCCTGAAGACTTGCCTGGCAGTACTAGCTCCTGTTGTCCTCTGACTCTGCTCTGTGCCTCCTGCACCTGAGGCCCAGGCCCAAGGTCTCCCCCCTCAAAGGCCCCAACAGTCTAGTACTCCATCAGTTCTTCCACCCAACAATATCTCCGTTCCCCCCCCTCCCCAGCTGAGCCAACCCTGGGTATATCAAGGAGGCCTGCCCCCTGCCAATCCTAGTTTGGGATTAGTCATATCACCTGGAGACACCCCAGATAGCTCCACCTCTTCCCCACCTTTCTTCTAGAATCCTCTAGAAGTAAAAGGGAGGTGACAGTGGAGTGATGCTGTCTGAGTCACCAGCCTCCTCTGAGCCACTCCCAGCCCACACAGATCAAAACAGGCCTAGCTTCCAGCTAGGCCTGCCTAAATTTACCTGACATCTCAAATCTCACCTCTAGCACCGACCTAAGTAGAGGGTGCTATGTGTGTCTGCTGTCCAGTAAAGTGGTACAAGCTATTATACATTTATGCACTAATTGGCTACTTCATGAAAAAGTAAAGTCTTGATGCTCCTAATCTTGGTAACATTTATTCCTGCTTTAGGATCCTTCAGGGACCAGGATCAAGCAATGGACGCGACAAGAAACGCAGCGTGGGGTGTTGACATTGGATTTCGAGTTAATCAAAGATGCTCCTCCTGGTTACTACAGCTACTTTGCTGAGCGAGAATCCAGCTATTCCTTGTCACAATATTTTACAGTAGAACAATATGGTAACCATTATACAATACAGCTGCCTATGAGGGTCTTTTAATATTTCTGGAGAGATCCTGGCCTCTGTGTCCTCGGGTTTGTACTTGTTAAGAGAAACCAGCAAGCCTCAGGTTACCCTTTGGTTAATCCCAGTAGGGCAGCTGGCAGACTGCCATGATCTGGCAATGTCAGCAGTGGTTGTGAGGGGAGTGGTGGTCTCTTCAGATTTGTTCCTATGGAAGCTGCTTTAAAGGATCGTTATGTAAAACCCCATCTATTGCAAGTGTCCCACCCAGTTTCAAAAGCTTCATATCAGAGAGAATGTAGTTATTCATGGTCACAATAGAAGAATACAGTAACTACTAGACAATTCATAAGTTATCTGTGTGGATCACTTCAGATCAATTGGGCCAATGAGCCCTGAATGGGACATTCCCCACTCTGCAGCTGCATGTACACGGGGGGGGGCAGGGATGCCTGTGACAAAATCGACCTAACATGGCTATTTCATTACCATTACTTTAATCTTCTATCCATTCCCTAGCCCATCCAAAAAGAACTCTTGGCTTTAGAATAATTTCAAATCTGAGAAATCCATGACAAATATAATTTTGCATTTTTTGTATTGGTAAAAATGTTAATAGCGTTTGCATGTGCCTTTCAGTGCCACCCAGGTTCAGCGTGAAAGTGGAATCCCCAAATTCGATCTCTGTATTGCAAGAGAATCTGGAAGTCAAGGTCTCTGCTCTGTAAGTATGAGAAAATGGCAAGGCAAGGGTGACCATATGGATTGTGCTGGGGTCCATTGAATTCGAATTCAAGGCATGAAAACCTTAATTCAAATGTATTCCTTAGTAGCCACAACGGGAATACAAGATTTATAGCCTTAGTGTGCTGAGCTGTGCATGCCACATGCTGCATTGCCTGTCTCTTCTTTAATAAGGAGCTGCATACACAAAAAGTTTAATAACTAAAAACAAAACTTTATGGATTAGAGAACCTATCAGTCTTGCTGTCTGTGTCCCCCGTTGGGGAGATTCACCCTCTTTGTCCCATTTTACCGTTATTGAAAGTGAAAAAAAATCCCAAATTTTGGGTTGTACCTAGAAAAGTAATAGAGAGGAATTCGTCCTATGGGGACACTAGTTCTGATGAGCTGGGGGACCCCAAGGCATTCTTAATTTGCTGGGATTTCCTCACTTCCTGTATTTTTGTTTTTTGTTTTTTTATGTTATTTGTTTGGCTATAGCACAGGGAGTGAAGGTAAATGTCTCCAACAGGGCACAGATGGCAAAAGAAATGAACTAACATGGGTTATAACCCCTTACTCTCTTCAAAATGGGGGGGGGGGGGGCTAAAGGTTCTACTTTAAAGTAATAGTAAAGGCTGAGTAGGTGTGGGGTGGTTTTTTACACTTTCTATTTTATTTTATTTTATTTTTTTTACATCTTTAGAATTGCCTACTCTGTGAAATGGTTTTGCACAGAGCAGCCTGGACCCCCCTCTTCTCAGGTCCCCAGGTGGCGCTCTAGGCCCCTCCCTCCTGCCAAGTGCCACCAGAGCAAGCTCTGTCCCTTTCACCTCATTGGCTTACTGGCTGTAAATGACAGCAGCGGGAGCCAATGGGGAAGTGAGTCCCCAGAGGCTGTCATGCACATCACTGGATTGCAGTGGGGCTCGGGTAAGTATTGGGTTGGCTGCTGCACAGAGAAGGGTTTTAGTTGCTTTCATGCATGGAACCTTTAGCCTTTACAACCACTTTTGCACAGCACTTTTTCAAACGCGTCTCTTCTTTTTTTTTTTTTTTTTTAAGGTTTCATGAATTTAAAAAACAAAAACACTAAGTGCCGGTTCAGAGGGGCGACCTGTCAGGTGACTTGTTAGCCTGACAAGTCGCACTCCATTCAGTACAATGGAACCATTCTAATAGGAACGACTCAAGTTGCTCCGACTTAGAAAAAAGTTCCTGTACTAGGTGACTTCGGAGCGGCTTGCATTGACATCTATACAGAAGTTTTTTTGCAAGCTGTGCTGAAGTCGTGCTGTACAGGGCGGCTTCAGTGTCGGAAGAGAGTTGGGCGACTTTGAAGCCACCCCTGTGTGCACCGGCACTTACCCCAATTTTTTTGTCTGTGAAAAATGTTACGTTGAGTAAATGGATACCCAACATGTCACACATTAAAATTGCACACACTTGTGGAATGGAGCCAAACTTCGGTACTTAAAAAAATCTTTAAAAGTTTTTACAGGTTACCTGTTTAGCGTTAGAGGAGGTCTTGGGATAGAATTGTTGCTCTTGCTCTAATGTTCATGGCCATACCTCACATGTGTGGTTTGAATGTCGTTTACATATGTGGGCGCAACGTATGTATGCGTTCGCTTCTAAATGCGGGGACGGGGGCACTTTATAACATTTTTATATTTAATTTTTTTTTTTTTATCACTTTTATTCCTATTGCAAGGAATGTAAACCTCCCTTGTAATAGGAATAAGGCATGACAGGTCCTCTTTAGGGAGAGATGTGGGGTCCATAAGACCCCACATCTTTCCTCTAAGCTGAAAAGCCTATGATAAAACAAAAAAACAAACAAACATAGTCTGCTTCCCAGCTGAGTACATGGCAGTGTTTATATACATAAATAATGGTGTGCCTATGATTACTATGCAAGAAATGCTAAAAATGTATCAATATACAATCAGTGAATGGAATGGTCCAGAAGATTCTATATGGAAATAATCCATATGCCAATAGCAATGAAAGCCTATAGTGGAATGAAGGTTTAATAATAATATTTAGCGCCAACAGTTTGTGCAGCACTTTACATTGTAGAGGGGAGACAGCACAATTACAGTACAATTCAATACAGAAGGGCCCTGCTCCTAGAGCTTACATTCTAAAGGGAGGGGGTGGTGGTACAAAAGGTAATAGATGCAGGGAAAGATTTGATGGGGGTGGCTCGGGAACAGTTAGATGGGAGTGGGATAGACCCATCTAACTGTCCCTGAATAAGTGAGTTTTCAGGGATCTCCTAAAGGTGGACAGGTTAGGGGCTGATCGAATATACCGGGGCAGGGAGTTCCAGATGATGGGAGAGGCTCTGGAGAAGTCCTGAAGGCGAGCATGAGAGGAGGTAACAAGGGAGCTAGAGAGCAGGGGGTCCTGGGACGAGCGCAGGGGACGATTAGGGCGATATCTGCAGATCAGGTGGGTAATGTAGCTGGGGGTGCTGTTGTGGTTAGCATTTTGAATTTTATACGGTGGGGTAGGGGAAGCCAGTGAAGGGATTGGCAGAGAGGGGCAGCAGTCACGGATAGGTTAGGGAGGTGTATTAGTCTAGCAGCAGCATTCATAATAGACTGAAGGGGGGATAGCCTGTGTAAGGGTAGGCCATTAAGGAGAGAGTTGCAGTAGTCAAGGCGGGAAATAATCAAGGAGTGAATAAGCCGGGTGAATATACATATGACCCCAAAGATATAAAGGAAGAATTTCATACATATTACTCTAACTTATACAATATTAAAACATCAGAGGGGAATAGGAGGGAAAATGGGAATAGAGAGAAAATTAAAGAATATATATACGAAACTGCTCTCCCAAGATTCCCTGAAGAAATAACTGAAAAATTAGAAAAGGATATCTCTCTAGAAGAGATTCAGCAAGCAATTAAAGAACTAGCCCCGGGAAAAAGTCCTGGACCCGATGGATTTACGGCCAGATTTTTTAAGAATTTTCAGGACATAATTGCCCCTATATTGGAAAAAACATACAACTCGATATCAGATACACAAAGCTTTGGACCACAAAGCACAGAAGCCCATATCACTTTGATTCCAAAACCGGAGAAGGATCATACGTTGTGTAAGAACTATCGACCTATTTCGCTAACTAACATAGATATTCGGTTGTATTCCAAAATTATTGCAAACAGAATAACACCGATCCTACCCAACCATATACAATTAGACCAAGCCGGATTCACAAAAGGGAGGGAAACTAAAGATAATATCATAAAGACCTGTACACTACTTGAGCATGCCCAAAGAACAGATATGGAAATGTGCACGTTAGCTATAGATGCTGAAAAAGCATTTGATAGAATAGGATGGTGCTTCTTGGAAGAAACTTTGAAACAAATCGGTATGGGTCCGAAAATGTTTAACAGGATAATGGCTCTGTATTCCAACCCAAAAGCAAAAGTAAGAGTGAACGGTATGTTATCAAAAGACATAAAAATATCAAACGGCACTCGTCAAGGATGCCCCCTCTCTCCCTTATTGTTTGTACTTATAATGGAACATTTAATCACTGCAATCAGGAATAACAAAGATATTAAAGGGATAAGAGTGGGGGAAAAAGAATATAAGATAGCTGCATACGCAGATGATTTATTAGTATATATAACCAACCCCATTATAACTATCCCAAATTTAATGAAAGAACTTAAAAGATTTGGGGAGTTAAGTTATTTCAAGGTAAATTATGACAAATCAGAGATATTAAATATTTCAATTAACGAAAGAACTAGTTTACTGATGCAAAAGGACTTTCCATTTAAGTGGAGGAGAGATGCTATAAAATATTTAGGAGTCTTTCTAACCAAAGATCTGAAACAATTGCAGAAGATGAACTATGAGAAGGTAATTGGAAATGCTATTAAATCATTACAGAGATACGATAAATTGGTGTACTCTTGGATAGGAAGAGTTAATATCGTAAAAATGGATGTATTACCAAAACTCTTGTATATTTTTCAAACGATACCGTTGGAACCTCCAAGAAATTTAATGAAGGAGCTAAAAAAATCCATAACTGGATTTATATGGGCACATAAAACCCCCCGGATAAAAAGAGAAAATCTAATAAGAAAGAAAAACAAGGGGGGATTGGCACTACCTGACTGTACAAAATATTTGCAAGCAGCATCACTAACCAGTATAATTGACTGGTACCATAATAAAGAAAACAAGCAATGGGTCAGGATAGAGGAGGACATAATAGGGCCCCAACTGAAATTCCTCCCATGGATAGAACCCTATTTGAGACCTAAGAAAAAGGAAATGACACTTTTTGTAAGTGCAACGCTAAAGATATGGGATGGCATAGTGAAAAATGGGAAGCTCTCCACGACACTGGGACCTATGACTCCATTGTTTCTCAACCCTGAATTCCCCCCAGCAATGAACTGTAAAAAATTCTTAAAATGGAACAGGGTAGAGGAGATAAGATTAGTACAAATCCTAGAGAATGGAAAAATACCTGCATTAAAAGACATGGGAACGGAAAATCAAAAAAAGTGGATGCAATATCAACAACTTCAGACGTTTCTAGGACAAAAAATAGTCAGGATAAATAGACTACCAACTAAATTTGAAGAATTATTATTGGGAGAACAAATTCCAACTAAGAAAATATCAAAAATATATGACGAACTAATCCCAAATGGTCCACTTAAGGAGATAACAAATGTAAAGAAATGGGAAGAGGTATTGGAGAGACCATTGTTGGAAGAAGAATGGAAAAAGATTTTTGAAACTACACATAAAACAACCATTGCAAATAAATACCAGGAGAGGAATTACAAAATAGTAATGAGATGGTATAGAAGCCCAGTTACTCTAAATTTATTCAATAAAAGTAATACAGATTTATGTTGGAGATGTAAAATAGAGAAGGGTACAATGGAACATATATGGTATGGTTGCTACTTGGTGAAGGGATTTTGGAACATAATATTTGATATTTATCATAAAATAACAGGAGAAGAACTAACTCCGAGTATAGAAATATCACTATTGTCTCTGATACCAAAACCAATAAAGAAGATTAAAAAAGATATCATTCATCATATGTTAACAGCGGCCAGAACAATAATAGCAAGAGACTGGAAAAAAACAAAGAGCCCAGCAATTATAGATTGGGTATGCGAAATGAATGAAATCCAGTATATGGAGGAACAGATAAGAGAGGAAGGTTATACCACAAATCAACTTTCTGAGATTTGGCAAAGTTGGGATGAGTTTAAGACATCGCATGAACTAATGGAGTATATATGAGAGATGGGGATAGGGGGAGAGAGTTTTGTTTTTTTTTTTTTTGGTTGTTTCTTTTTTTTTTTTTTTTTTTTTTTTTTTACGGTTTTGGGGGTGTATGAGTGTGATTAGTATGGAAGAGATGGGTAAGGGGAGGGGGGGGGGGTCAGGAATTACTTTTTAAGGTCAGGATATGGTAACTTGATATCTTGGAGATGAATGATATAGATGAATACAACCAGAATGAATAATTTTTTATGAAATGGAAGTATTTTCTATTGTGAAACGACCTGTTTAACTGGTAGTTACCATTTGGTTTTGTTGTATATTTATGATTGTTTATATGATATGAAAATTGAATACAAGGAGTGAATAAGTTGCTTTGTGGTGTCATTAGTCAGGAAGGGCTGAATTCTGGAGATGTTGCAGAGGTTAAGGCGGAAGGATTTAGCCAGTGATCGGATGTGGGGGCTGAAGGAGAGGTCAGAGTCAAGGATTATACCCAGCACCCTGGCATGTGTGGAGGGACCAATGGTTGTGCTGTTGATCTTAATGGCAAAGTCATGGGGGGGGGGACCGGGAAGGAGGAAATATAACCAGATCAGTTTTAGAAAGCGGTGTGACATCCATACCGATATGTCATTCAGTAAGTTTGAGATCCGTGAGGAGATCGAGGGGGGTGAGTTGAGGAGTGGAGAGAGATCTGGGTGTCATCGCCGTAGAGGTGGTATTGGAAGCCATGGGAGGTTATCAACTGGCCCAGGGATGAGGTAAAGAGCGAGACTAGGAGGGGCCCAAGGACGGAGCCTTTTGGTACTCCAACAGAGGAAGAGGAATGGAGGAGATGGAGTTGTAAGTGACACTGAAAGTGCGCTGAGATCGGTAGGAGGAGAACCAGGATAAAGCAGAATCAGAGACCAAGGGAGTGTCGTTTGCTGAGGAGGAGCAGGTGGTCAACTGTGTCGAAGGCAGCAGAGAGGTCTAAGAGTATGAGTATGGAGTAATGGCTATTGGTTTTAGCAGTTAGTAGGTCATTGGTAAGTTTTAGTAGGGCAGTTTCAGTCGAATGTTGTGGACGTAAGCTGGACTATAGGGGATCGAAAAGGTTGTTGTTTGTGAAGTAGCTACTCATTCGGTCGTGGACAAGGCTTTCTATGAGCTTGGAGGAAAATGAGAGAAGGGAGATTGGTCTTAAGTTATTCAAACAGGTGGTGTCTATTGAGGGTTTTTTAAGTATGGGGGTTACCAGTGCATGTTTGAGCAGGAAAGGAAAGGTGCTGGAGAGGGAGAGGTTAAAGATGTGGGTTAGGGAATTTAGGATAGTGGGAAGGTGGTCGCAGTAATTGTGAGGGGACAGGGTCCAGGGGAGAGGTGGTGAGGTGGGCCATAGAGAGGAGTTTATCAACTTCATCAGTGGTAACTGGGCAGAAGGAGAGTATTGGGTGTGGTGTTGGACCTGATGTGTTGGGTAGGGGAGGAAGTTGAATGCTGGATATCTCTTTGCAAATTGTGTCGATTTTGCTTTTGAAATGGTTGACAATCTGAGGGTAAGCAAGTTGGTGGGTGGGGCAGTGTGGGGCGTAGTAAGGCATTAAGGGTAGAAAAGAGTTGACAAGGTTTGGATGAGAGGGTTTTGATGAGTGTTGTATTGGTTTTTTTTTTTAGCAGTGTGGAGGCAGGAGTTGTATTTGAGAAGGGCAGATTTGTAGAAGGTAAAGTCTTGCAGGGATTTAGATTTATGTCATGCTCGCTCAAGAGCACGGCTGCATCTCTTGAGACTTCTGGTCTTATCTGTTTGCCAGGGTTGTGGCAGATGGGGCCTGGTTCTGCGTGTAGAAAGAGGAGCAAGTATGTCTAGGGAGGATGACAGTTTGTTGTAGATGAAAGTGGTTAGGTCTGGGCAGGACGGGTGCGATTTAGGTGTATCTAATTCTTCTAAAGATGATGTATCCCACCGGGTGGCAAATCACATGAATTGTTAAGGAATTCTTCCAGTCACACGTTCCCTCCACCATAATCAAGCCTCTTACCAGATGGTTGTGATACCCAAATACAGAGATCAAATACACATGAGGAATAATGTACCCCTCTGGGTGCCTCCAAATGGGATCAGTATGGTCCACTGGGTTTCAACCTATGATATTCACCCAATGCCGCAACTTTAGGTCCAACTCAGACAGCTGCCATAGAGGAAAAGTAACATAAGCCATACATAGCGTGAATACAGGGGGTCCCCTAGTTACAAACACCCGACTTACAAACGACTCCTACTTGCAAACCGAGGGAGACAACAGGAAGTGAGAGGAAATCTACCCCTAGGAAGGGAAATTCACTCCTGTAAGAGCTATTATGGGGAAAAGGTACCTCCCACTGATGCTTTATCACCAAGGCTTTTTTCCACAACAACCCAAAATTTTCAAAATCCAATTGTCATTGGGACAGAAAGTGAAGTGAAATCTTCTGAACAGGGGCACAAACAGCAAAACACATGTTACAGGGGTGTTAACCCTTCCCTATGCTATCCAAAAAGCTTAAATGTTTTTTTTGGCTGGAGCTACACTTAAAAGATGTACCTGTTCCGACTTACAAACAGATTCAACTTAAAGTGGTGTTCCACCCAAAAAAAAAAAAAAAAAAAATACATGAATGTGCCATAAAAAAAAAAAAACATTTGGAATTTTTTTTTTTTTTTCTTTTACTCACCTTTTAAATGCCTGTTGCTAGGGGTTCCCTCGTAGTCTGCCTCTTTCAGTGCCTGGGCTGGTGACATCACTTCCCCTCGGGACAGGAAGGGCTCAGCTCTGCTCCCTCCCTCTTGTCAATCATCTGGGACCCATTACAGGTCCCAGATGACTGAGCGGCCAATCACGGCGCGCAGCGCCGCTTGCGCATGCGCAGTGGGTGCCCGGCTGTGAAGCCACAGCTCGGCGTCCACATTTGCAATTCCGGCACCGCCGAACAGAGGGGGAGACTAGCGGGGCTTCGATCCCCCGCATCGCTGGACCCTGGGACAGGTAAGTGTCCAATTAAAAGTCAGCAGCTTCAGTATTTGTAGCTGCTGACTTTTAATTTTTTTTTTTTTTTTTTTTAAATGGGAACTCCTCTTTAAGAACAAACCTAAAATCCCTAACTTGTTTGTAACCCGGGGACCCCCTGTACTGCTAGTATACATCTCTTGTTAAACACCACAAGGTATTCACCTGATTCAGGACAATAAAAAGCACTCAAACCGCATGGAGCCTCGCCGGCATCAGGCGTAAAGACGTTGCAAGTTTGTGGCCCCGCCCAACTAGTTTTGCGTCACGGCTTGTTAGGGGAACAGGAGCACATAAACAAGGCAGAACTCTGTCCTGTCAGCAGGAAAGTGATGGATTTTTTTTCTCCTGCAAAGCCGGAAAAGAAAATTCCTTGCTTACTAAAACACCACATAGTAAACGCGAAAACACTGGCTAGGCACACGTTTAACCCTTTTGATCGCCCTAGATGTTTAACCCCTTCCCAGCCAGTGTCATTAATAGTGATCAGTGCTAAAAATTTGCACCGTCGCTGAACTAGTGTCACTGGTTCCCACAGTGTCAAGAGTCGGTATCAGAATGTCCGCTGCAATATCACAGTCCCGCTTTAAGTTGTCGATCGCTGCCATTACTAGTAATAAAATAATTCCAGTATATAGCACAGACTTTGGTTTGCGCTAAAGTTATAGCATCTACAATCTATATACGCCTTTTTTTTTTTTTTCACACAAAAAATAAACAGGTGATCAAATACCACCAAAAGAGAGCTCTATATGTGTGGAAAAAAATGACCATCCTGTCATTTTATGTAAAGTGTTGCATGAACGTGCAATTGACAGTTAAAGTAACGCAGTGCCAAAAGCAAAGAATTGCCTGGTTATGAAGGAGGGTAAATGTTCCAGAGGTCAAGTGGTTAAGCAACAATGTATATATATCAAGTGTGACCATACGGCTGGCCTTGGGTGTTGAAAGTTCTATGCAATTGTTTTGTTTTGTCATAAGTTTGTATTTAATAAAATGTATATTGCCTACATGAGCATATAGCTCCATTTTGTTGTTTCAAATGGTGTATAATTAGGCCCTGTATACGTTGTCCTTGTCACTTGCACCGTATAGTTAAGTGTTGGATATCTTGTCTGTTTTTAAAATGAACCTCAAGCATGTTCAAGGCAAGTTGAATTCCCCACCAGGGTTGACATCTGATAGGGTGGCACCATAACAAAATAAAAACACATGGAGCAACAAAGTTAGGATTCAAAGGTGTCTTTACCCTTTTTGCAAATGGGCCGAGTGCATGCCATGTTCACTATTGGACCAAACCCATAAACAACAAGCCTACAGATACCTAGACTTTTTATAATTGCCAGTAAGGAACTGGTAGCAATGTCTCTTAACTGCTAATTTCTTCATCTCAGGTACACTTATGGCGAACCACTGGCTGGCACAGTCACGGTGTTGTATTGTAAACAGCCTGGTTTGTATGGCAGACGCCTGAACTGCTTTAAAGAGAAAGGAGACCCCTGTTCCAGTATCACAGGAGAGGTGAGTAAACCTTACACATGGAGGGGGCGGTTGATTTACTAAAGGCAAATAGGCCGTTCACTTTTGCAAGGGAATTTGCACTTTGAAAGGGAATTTTTACCCGAGTTTAGTGAGTGTGGTGACGTTTTTTCTTTGCAATGAACCATGTGCAAGGAAAATAATAAAATTCATGTTTGATTGGATAATGGAGGTCAACAGCTTCACCTCATTCACTAAGCTCTGGGGAAATTTCCTTTTGCAAAGTGCAACTTCCCTTGCAAAGTGAACAGTCTAGGTGCTTTCGAATAAATTCACACCATGATTGACCTTTTTAAGTTGGATCATTTAAAGGGGTTGTAAAGGTTTGTGGCTTTTAAAATAAAACAAACACAAACATGTCATACCACCTCTGTGCAGTTGGTTTGGCACAGTGGCCCCCGATCCTCATCTCCTGGCTCCTCCTCTTCTTGAGTGCCCCGTCAGAGAAGCGCTCTCCTTCGGGACACCCGTGCAGGCGCGCTCTCATGTCCTGTTGCCGCGTCTATTGACAGACAGCAGGTCCCGCTCCTGGCGCCCGTGTCATTGGATAATGGCTGCGCTGATATCAATCTAGCCAATAAGGACACGAGACATCTGGAGCTGGTGCACTCGTCCCCGGCACGAGAAAGGGAGGGGTCAGATAAGTAAAACGGGGGCACTGGGGGGCTGCTGCACTGCAAGATTTTCTTTTTTTTTACCTCAATGCATTGAGATGAAAAACCACGCGGGTTTACAACCCCTTTAAACATTTAATACTGTTCATGGTAGATGAATATTGAATGCATATGCATATTGAAGATGGTGGTTTGTGGAGTGTTTTTATTTTATTTGGAGTCTAAGCTGATATTTGACCAATGTAGTCATTGTGACACTGGACAGTCACAACCTAGGACTTAGTGATGTAATCACTGCTTTCCAGTGAATGGTTACAGGGACGAACCTTATATTCATTTTTACTATAATTTTCAATAGAAGATATTTGTTGCTAGATCCAATAAAATTACATTTTCACATAATAAAAAGCAAATTTTTTGGTGTATGGTATGAAAAATGTACTTATATTTGATAGATCAGAACAGAGATGGGAAATATAGATTTAGACATATTTTTATTTATTTTTTACATTTCCAAGAAATGGTTTTGAATAGCAACAGATGCTTTTGTTCACCAATATAGCATTAAACCACCAGAAATCTACTCTGCCGAGATGGCATTTAAAGTGGATATTCAGCCTCAAAGATTTCCCTCCTATCCACCCCTCCCCCTCTGCTACCAGAATAGGGCTACTTTTTTTTTTTTTTCCTTTATTGTACCTCCACATGCTGTCCTCCCTTTGCCTCCTGGAATAGGCAAATCACCTATCCCAGGAGGCATAGTGCTACATTCAGAAAATAGGAAGGGGCATGCCTGGTGCCACCTGGCTGAACCAGGTTCATCAACAGAAATGAGGAACACATTTTTTTTACTTCAGTGCATAGCCTTTGGACAAGAGCCAATAGTCTGAAGAAATGAATAACCCATCTCCCTTTCTAGAAGTGTAGGCTCACATTAGCTGTGTTGTAAGTGTTAGGGGTGTTAAGGAGAGTTGACAATTTTTTGTAGGGGAGGTACTATTAGTGTAGTTACATGGTTGGTGAGGCTGAAAAAAGACAAAGTCCAACGTGTGTGTGCGCTTTTATGTCCATATTACGTTATGTGTTGTGTATATTCCTGTATGTTGTGGACGTTGAGGTACCCATCTAATAGCTTTTTGAAATTATCGATTCTCCCCGCTGATACCACTGCTTGTGGAAGAGAATTCCACATTATTAACACTCTGACAGTAAAGAACCCTCTACGCAGTTTAAGGTTAAACTGCTTCTCTTCTAATAGTGAATGGCCGCACGTCTTTTTAAATTCTTTCACTAAAAAGTTTTTTTTTTTTTTCCCCTATGCTATGGTCACCAGTACGGTATTTGTACGTCGATATCATATCCCCTCTCAAGTATCTCCTCCAGAGAATAATTTCAGTGCTTGTAGACTTTCCCCATAGCTGAGATCCTCCAGTCCTATTTTTATTAGCGTTGTTGCCCTTCTCTGGACCCTCTCCAGTTCCAGCGCATCTCTCCTGAGGACTGGTGCCTAGAACTGGAGGGCATACTCAAGATGCGGCCAGAACATAGTCTTGTAGAGTAGGAGAATTATCGTTTTATCTCTGGAGTGAATCACCTTTTTAATGCATGCCAATATTCTGTTGGCTTTGCCTGCAGCAGCTTGGCATTGCATGCCATTGCTGAGCCTGTCATCTACTAGGACCCCCAGGTCCTTTTGAATCCTAGATTTCCCCAGAGGTTCTCTCCCTAGCGAGTACATTGCATTCACATTTTTTGGCACCCAAATGCATTCCTTTACATTTTTCAATCTGAAACCTCATTTGCCATGTAGTTGCCCACACCATTAATTTTGTTTAGGCCTTTTTGCAAGGTTTCCACATCCTGCGTAGAAATGATTTCCCTGCTTAACTTTGTATCGTCCGCAAATACTGAGATTGACCGGTTTATCCCATCCTCCCAGATCGTTTATGAATAAATTAAACTTGATTGGTCCCAGGACATAACTATGGGGAGACCCTATTTTCCACACCAGGCCATTCCGACTATTCCCCATTTATCACTACCTTTTTGACTCTCCCCTGTAGCCAGTTTTCAATCCGGGTAATCACCCTATGGTCCATGCTGACAGACCTTAGTTTGTACAGTAAACGTTTGTGGGGAACTGTATCAAATGCCTTTGCAAAATGTAGATACACCACATCCACTGTCCTTCCTTTATCTAGATGGCAGCTCACTGCTTCATAAATTAATAGATAGGTCTGGCAAGAACAATTTTTCATGAATCCATGTAGATTACTGCTAATGATACTGTTTCATTACTGAAATCTTGTATAATAGTCCCTTATCCCCTCCAATAGCTTGCAGACTATTGATGTAAGGCTAACTGGCCTGTAGTTCCCAGGGATATATCGTTGCCCTTTTTTAAATATTGGCGCCACATTGGATTTTCTCCAATCAGCTGGTACCATTCCAGTCAGTAAAATTGGGAACAATGGACTGGCTATCACTTGACTGAGTTCCTTAAGGACCCTCGGGTGTAAGCCATCTGGTCCCAGTGAATTATTTGTTACGTTTTTCAAGTCTATTTCTGTCCTCTATTAACCATGAGGGTGCTTCCTGTGACCTGCTATGAAAATTAACATTACCATCTTGGTTACTGTATCCCCCCCCGTTTCCCTTGTGAAGACTGAGGAGAAGAATATATTAATATTCAGCATCTCTTCGTCTTTTGTAACCGGGTTCCCTTCATCATCCTTTATAGGGCCAATATGTTCTGGCCTCCCTTTCTTATTTATATACTTAAAGAATTTTTTTTTTCTCTCTTCCGCTGTGTGCCGTTCTATCTTGGCCTCCTCCCTGATTGCACCCTTACATTTCTTATTCCATTTTTTGTAATGTTGGAATGCTGACAATGACCCCTCAGCTTTGTTTTTGAAGGCCTTTTCCTTTGCTTTTATTACTAGTTATAGTAATGATAGTAGTAAAAGTAATGGCTTTATAATAAAAATAATCCTAAATATATAAAAATTAACACACTAAAATAGTAATAAAAATAGTTTAAAAAATCTAACCTAATAAAACTTATTTCTGGCATCCGTGCATGTCACCATGGCAGTACCCGGCTTCCCATGCTTTTTTGTTTGACAATACTTTGCTTACTAGCTATATGACTGTTCAGATTTGAAAAGCAACATTCACCCCCAAAGGGGGTTCACAAAAGTGTTTGCAAACTGAACGCAGGCTGATTCACTCATCCTTAATAGCTAGAATGACTTCTACCAAGCTGTTATTGTTAAGCTATCTATTTTTATTTATTTATTTTTTTACCCGAGTCTTCTATAGCTCTTCTCAGAGGAGCAACTGGCTTGTTGGGATTTCCCTGACATTTTGCATCAATCAAGTGCTGACCATAGGGGATGTCTGTAAGAGTTAAAACTTTCCTGGTTCAACATTTTAAATGTGTCCGTGTCCCACTGGGAAGATTTTACTGCCTGTCCCACAGATATAACCAGCAAAGAGTAAATTCGCCGGTTCTCCCCAGAGCAGGTGTCTTCATTGGAAGATTTTAGGATGTGTCATCAGCATTGGAAGTGCAAGTTAATCTTTCCAGTAGCACCTCAGAGCAGTAAAAAAATTAGAGGTTCGAACACTCTTCCCCCACTCTATCCAATCCCAAAGAAATAAACCTAAATCAACCCTGATTTTTTTTTTTCTATTAAATCTAATGCAGGCTAAGTTATCTGTTCAAAAGAGGGCACCCTCTATTGCCATGTATTACTCTTAACATGCTTTGTCCTCATTTTTGCGACTTTCTTGAGTATTATCTATACTGTACAACATCATTTTTATTTCTTTTTTCTTCACAGCTTGGTCCTGATGGTGCTTTCAAGGGTACCATTGATATGTCCAGACAGTTCGTTGGATTGACAGGAATGTCCATGCAATTGGACATTGTAGTAACAGAAGATGAAACTGGTAACTATCACATAAATATTCACAAACTTTTTTTGCTGCGTGAGTATTTCATGTTCCCATACAGGATCTAACTTTTCTTATTTGTATCTGCTATAGGAATTCAAGTCAAGAATTCCCATTATGTATATGTTACAACCCAACCAGCTAGGCTCAACTTAGACTATGAGGCCATGAATCAGTACTACAAACGGGGCATTTCCTATCATGTTGTGGTGAGTAAATCCCACATCACTCGAGTATCTGGAAAAACTCAAGCCTGACGTTTTAGTGTGGATAGTGTTTGGGGGGGGGTTGCTGGAAACATACAATTTTATAAAATTGGAAATCCAAATGCTTGCATTCAAATGTAGGGATAAACTCATCAGTTTAATTTTCCTGAAATTTCAGCAAAAACTAGGGCAATTACTGTGATATTTCAACATTTTGGAGAATTGCATTGAAGTCAGTGAGGAAGACTGAAGAACATAGTTTTTGGTGTTTTGTAAGGGTGCAGTGGGCCTTATTTCTTGAGGGTTTCAAGCATCAACTAGCCTAGACTTGTTTTTCTGCCAAAAAAATTGCTACGTTATTTTAGCTTTTTGTACAGAAAGGAAAGTGTGGATAAAGCTGTAAGTAGTTTTACTCTTGGCGAACTGAGAATTTTCCCAACCGCAAAATCTAATTTTTCAACCAAATCAGTTTTGCCAAGATTACTAGACATGTGCAATTCGTTTAGTTATGAATTCGTTTAATGAATTTCGTCAAAGCCCATTTACCAAATTTTTCCGAATATTTGGAAATTTTAAAATTCGAAAATCTGAAAAAACTAAACTATTACTAAACTATTAAATTATAGGTACTGGAATTTCCTTTCAAATTTGGCTTGTTAGTGAACGTAACGAATACGAATTTATTCAAAGTTACGAATTATCTTAAATAACAAATGCCGTATCTAAACTACTTTATTATTTTTTTTGTTCCATTTGTTTAGATGTGACATTCGTAACTTCAGATAAATTCTTATTCGTTACATTCACCAACACCCAAATTTGAAAGGAAATTTCAATACCTATAATTTAATAGTTCTTTCTTTTTTGGATTTTCTTTATTTTCGAATTTCTGGAAAAAAAAAAAAAAAAATTTCGACGGTGCACATGTCTAAAGATTACTCTGCTTACCAATAGCCATTTTTTTTTCTTTTTGTATTTTGATCTACACAGACTGCTGTAAGCATTTGCATGTTCTTTAGAGGTCGGTGTCATTGGATTGCTCCGATGCAATCTAAAGTGTTAGGCCCCTTTCTCACGGGTGGACTGATTGAGTCTGCCTGTCAATTTTTATTTATTTTTTTTTTTGGTGGACCTTATTGGACCATCTATTGCCCTCCATCTATTGCGCCGGATGTCAACAGAAATGTCTGAAACCCACTGACATCCGATCTTGTCTGCTAAAAACAGCGGGTCAGATGCAAATGGAGAGGCAGCCCGTTTCCCCTCAAATGCCTATAGACTAAAGTGGACTGTGTCCGCTCTGCATAAGCAGACAAATTCCCTGCTGAGCAGGTCAATCCCACCTGTCTGAAAGGGGCCTTGGATTGTATCATTGAAACATTGTGGACACCTGACAGTTACATCCACAGTGCGATTTTGTTGACCCATTTATAATACCATAGCCATTCATTTGGCATCAATTTTTAATTTGCGTCTAGAACTGTCTTCACTCTTCCAGAATGGAGATATTTTATAATGTATGAGTAAAGTTCCTGCATACCAAACTCCTCTCACCACAAATACACCTGAAACTGGGGATGCTTTGAAGAATCTTGACACATTACGTGAACTGACTTCACTACTTCAGGGGTAAGGGAGGCAATGATGTGCATCATTGTAGTCCAATCCAGTTCCATGAAACGCATTAATCCCCAGTGTGTGCGTCCCAGCTTTGCCAACTGGTTAACCAAGGGAGGGAAGGTGGAGGATAAGGGGAGCAGGGGTGACTTCTACATCGTAAGGGAGAACCACTTCTCATAGTGTCTAAGTCTGGCTACATTTACCCACATGTAAACTATTTTTGATATCCTATCACCCATGTCGATCCTTTAAGTCATAAGGGTCATGCCACTGTTGCCACCTGTTATCACAAATTGATTGTAGGTTAGATCTATATCTAAAATTGTGTAACTTTATATAGCCATGGTGTTGCAGCCAGTAACAATCTGCCAAATCGCCCCACTGCCAGACTTCATACATCACTTCCAGAGACAATGAACAATCTTTTTTGAGCTTTGTTTTTGTTTTATTGGGGGGGGGGGGTGTACAACTTGGATAGGGATAGGAATATGGATAAATCATTGCCATCATATTTTTAGGATTTGAGTACACTGATAGTTAGAGCCAGAAGATTCTCCTCTAGCATCTCCATGCAGACTGTTGCTCCTCCTCAGCATACTATTCCATCTAAGTTCTCTTACCATCACCGTGTGAAGGACAGAGACTCCACTTTTGACCGTGTAAAAATTATGGTCTTAGATCTTTCACCTCCTGCCCAAAACGTATTTCCTCGTGTACAGACGCAAAACTTGTAGTAACTAATTCAAAGACATGTCACATCCTCTTCTAAGTGAAAGGGGCCCACTCTGAATAAACCCCTAAACAGGCTCTGGTTGTTCCTTGCTACTAGGCCTGAGGCCTGCAGTACCCCTCCCCGAAGGCCTAGTAGGTTAAAAGCAGTCTTTTGGATAATGGACTACTGTTCCCAGCCAGCCCAACTTGCAAAATCATGTGCCAGCAGGCCACATCGACTTGACACAGATCCCCACAGTCTCTTCTCTGATTCAGAACTCCCCATCATCCACTGTGTGTTTGAAGACTCTGCTAATGACCGTGTAAAAGCAGAGTTCCCTCACAGATTCCTTGGCACCTCCAGCCCACCACTGTGGTAACACTCACCGACCTTCCAAAAGTCCTGAGTCCTTGATGAGGAACTTTGGACCATGCATACCGACAGCTTTACCTGCCCTTCTGCTCCAGGAGTTCCCTGCCACCGACCGTGTGGTGACAGGGACATTGCCAATGACCGTGTAGAGGCCTTCTCCTGTGATCGGTACCCCCCCCCCCCCCTAGATGGGGGTGTCCTCTTACAGCTGTCTAATATGCCATTCCTCACTTCACTCAGCCGACTTCTCTCCCCAGTGGCATATCACCTCAGCTTATATGAGGCCCACCCCCTGCCAATACCAGTTGGGGATTGGTCAGGGCTTACACACAAGCTGCTTGCCACTCCATTTCCAGGCCCAGCCCTACTTCAAGAATATTCTCCCTGGAAGCAGGGGAGGTGCCTCAGAACTGAAGTGCAGGTGGTCACACCCACTGCCACTCTGACCTCTCCAGCCCCCAGATCAAAACAGACAGGTCTAGCTTGCAGCATAGGCCTGCCTAAATTTGCCTGTGCTGAAAAACCCTAGTAATATAACCCTTACTAGCACCTACCTATTGGTAGAGGGTGCTACATTCACATAAAACGTGTCCATAATTCTACCTGGAATATGGTCCGCTGTGGCAATATAAGGAAAGAAAAAAGTCACCGCGCAGAGTAATAAGTACTGATTGAGGTTGGGAAGTAATTAATGGAACTGGTGCCTCTACCAATTACTTCCACTAGGTGGAGTAAGTAAAATTAAAAGAAAAACTAAGTAGATATGGCGCCATTCTGTTGCTATCAAAAGCTGGTTATAATCAAAATACATGTACTGCTCCCTTTTGATAGGAGAAGAAATTGAGGTAGGAGAAGGGATTTGGGGAGAAAGAAGGAATGGTGTACAATGATAGGTAATTCCTAGTGAATAGCAATTAGGTGAATCATAACCAAATATATGTGCACTGTTTAATTTGAACATTTTTTGTAAAGACTTGGGTGTGTGTTCATTGATGTAAAACCCAGTGTGCATAAACCCTTGGATTAAAATTAAGTGAACTGGTGGTCCGTTATTTTTACAAATACTGTGTACCTGGCACAATCTAAGGTGCAATGTGTCAGAAACCACAGATAGATTTACTGTGATTAACAATGCTGCAATAGCAAATGCTGTGCAAAATAAAAATAAATAATCTAAAGTGCAATAAATAACAAATCAATACCATGTGTATATGATATTGCAACAACCATAATATAAATAGTGCAAAAATAGGATGCTAGTATAAAGTGCTGGTGTATATAAATAGCTACTACATAACAAAATATAACAAAATGAACTTATAAGGTGCTCTTGTGCCAGTGAAGGGATCCGTTTAATACTCTGGTGGGCTTTCCAATGAAACACTGTGCGTGCCTTATTCGTGCTCCTATTGTGGCTGCACTCACCAGATCCTTCACCCCCTCCAGGGGTCAAGCACCTCCACAGTATGTGCCACTGTGTAGCAATATAGGATATCTTCGTCCTTAGTGTTGACTATGAGGAGATTCCATTATGAAAGAGAAAGGGAGCCCAAATAGCGTAATACTGTATAACGTTTGTTTGTGCAAACGCATAAAGAGGTACTCGCATACGATAAGGATAACAAAAGCATATATTGCTGACTCAAGCCTCTGTAACAGGAAATGATGCAAGGACGTATGCTGACTCCGCCCTCTGCGCGTTTCGTCACTCTACGTCATCTGGAGCGTGCATAGTGTGCTTGCTAAAGTTTCATTTTGGATGTGATTTGCAGACCGAAGCCCCTGTGTAAAGTCAATGTACAAATACCCGCGATGTTTTTTATATGATCTATCGGGCCAAAAGAACTATGGTCACTCTAAATAGAATTTTGACCTTTGGCGTCTTGATTTGGTTAGATATCCCTTTCTAGCTATTGCTATGTGTTTATCCTCCCATCGGAACGGCCCCTGTCACAATACCTACAGACCGAAAGAGATCCCGGTGGCCATTTTGTGTGTGACACCGTAGACCGAAGACCAACGTAAAGGAATCCCGGCGGCCATTTTGGTTATGATACCGCAGACTGAAGTCCACCGAATTATAATTGTCTACTCCTTACAGGTTCATATGTGTTCTACTGCGTCGGAGTCTGAAATTAGCGTGGATTAGATAGTGGCTGTCGAACGGGACAAAATTGGCTAACCCCCATTTCTAATCCTTTGTATACGTTTCATGCAAATCACCAATAGTATAAATACTATCATTGAACATTCAAGTGAAATCTATATAAAAAAACTGTAAAAAACATTGTGGATTTACCAAGTATCCCAACATCAATTCTCAAAATTTGGTCAGATTGGAGAAACGGCCAGTGTTTTTTTTTTTTATTATTTTTTCTAATGCCTTGTGTTGAATATTGAAACCCGTGATGAAAGCCACATCTCCTTTGCACTTTTTGGTTTTCCTGTTCTTTGCCTCTGTCTTCTGTCAATTAATTTCTATCCATATGTTTAATGCTCTCCTTCAGTGCTTCTAGTTCCTTTTTCTTATATCCTTTTTCAACAAACCTTTCTATAATAGTATCTGCTTGGGTATTATAATCTGCTAGGTTACTGCAATTTCTGTACGTTCTCATTAATTGGCCTTTCGGTATGTTTCCTATCCATTGGCGATGATGGCAGCTATTGGTCGGTATATACCCATTTCTGTCGCTTGTTTTGAAGAAGGTCCTGGTGTCTATATGTCCATTGTTTTTGTAAAGTTGTAGGTCTAGATAGTCAATAGTTTGTTGGTTCCAACTCCCAGAGAAGGTAATTCCGTAGATGTTCTGATTGATTTCATCGAGAAAGGATTGTAGTTCTGTTACTGTACCCCTCCACACAATCATAATATCATCGATATATCTTCGATAAAATTTTTAAGTTGGTCCTCTCTGTGCTGAAGATCTGTTCTTCCCAATGGTTGAGGAACAGGTTAGCTACACTGGGGGCATACTTTGCCCCCATGGCTACGCCCTTCGTTTGAATGAAATAATCTCCCTTGTGCCAAAAATAATAATTATTCATGGCTAATTTTAGACCTTCCAAAATATATTGAATTTGTTCCTCTTTCATATCTGTGTGGTTATGTAAAGCCCAGTCGACACTGTTAATTTCATCGTTTTTTATTATATTTTAGTATATAACGAATTTACATCAATTGTGACTAGTGTCGGTTTCCTCGATTTTCCAGGGTTCTTAGTTCATCTAATAACTGTCTGCTGTCCCTGAGATAAGATCTTCCTTCTTTGAATAATGCTTGTAAAAAAAGTCCAAATATGCACCCAACCGAGTCAATCCCACTTACTATTGGTCTGCCTGGTGGGTTAGTTTGACTTTTGTGGATTTTAGGGACGTAATAAATAACTGCCTCTGGTATCAAGTAAGTTGCCTCTTTCTTCGTGAGAATTCCTTCATCTTCCCCTTTCTTTACAAAGTTTTTAAGTTTCTTCTGATATTTAATTTTTGGATTGCCCTTCAATTTTCTATATGTATCTGGTTGGTTCAATAGTTTAGTCACCTCGCGTTCATAGTCTATTTTGTTGAGGATTACTAACCCCCCCCCTTGTCAGCTGGTCGTATAATTGTTTTTCTTATTTTCTATTTCTTTTATGGTCTTCCAAATACTGTTTTTTCTTTTTGATTTAGTTACATCCAATTTCTTAATGTCCTCCTCCACCATTTTCTTAAACTATTAGACTCTCTCATTTTGTTGTGTTTTTGGATTAAAAGTGGAATTATTCTTTAAATTGGAATGTCTGTAGACAGTGACTTCTTTTTCTACGTGTTTCTTTTCTTTTTGAGCATAAAATTTGTTAATCTTCTCACAAACCTTTGTAGATCTATATAGGCTTCAAATTTATCCAATTCTTTGGGGCATATTTCATTACGATGGAATTAACAGTGTCGACTGGGCTTTACATAACCACACAGATATGAAAGAGGAACAAATTCAATATATTTTGGAAGGTCTAAAATTAGCCATGAATAATAATTTTTGGCGCAAGGGAGATTATTTCATTCAAACGAAGGGCGTAGCCATGGGGGCAAAGTGCCCTTCAATGGAAACCTCTGAACTCAATAATTGGAGGGTTGGCCACAGACTATATAAGGGCTCCTTTTAAACAAAGCATGTCCAATGCCACATTTTGACGCAAGTGTAAAGGCATGAATGGCAATCAAAGCACTGGTCACTAAACTGGTTACCTTATAGTCCTGTTCACACTGTGGGGTAGATTTACTAAAATTGGTGCACTCAGAATCTGGTGCAGCTGTCCATGGTAGCTAGTCAGCTTCTAACCTCAGCTTGTTCAATTAATATTTGGCAATAAAACCTGGAAGCTGATTGGTTTCTCTGCAGAGCTGCATCTGATTTTGCACTATCCAGATTTAGAAAATAACCCCCATTGTGTTTGCTTTTCTTCACTACGCAGGGTCGCTAAGGCACTACAGCCAGCCCTCCTGTCCCGAGCCCAGGCCCTATTAGTTAAAAAGGGGGGGTCTTGGCACCTGCTGAAAGGCAAGGATGGCTGTACTGCCTTAATGCCAACACTTGTGGCTTCTCCTCCCGCCAGCTGCACTGCAGGGATATTGGTATCTGTGCCCCCACCCCACTGTTTGGGCCTTCCTGTGTGCCCTCCTCCCCTGCAGCATTTCCAGCTTCCCTCCCCTCCTATCCCGCCAGTTGCTGCTGAGGGCACTGTTTTAGGATGGATAACAGTGAGGGGTGAGGTTAATGTCCTAATAGCCACTTCCTTTCCTGAATGAACACAGTGAGTGATTGGCACCGATCACTCACTGTGTCCCTTCATTATTGAAGCAGAGAAAATTGTGTTTTCTATGCTTCAGTTTGTGAATGAACAAGGAGCCTCAGCGTTTCCTGATCATTCACTGTCCAGTGTAGCTGAGGCTGCAGAGAAAGGGACTGGGGAATCTGTCCTCAGTCCCTTTCTGTCCTAAATGTGAGACATCAGGAGTCTGTTTAGACCCCTAGTATTTACAAAAGCCCCCCCAACAAGGCTGTTAAAATGCAAAAAAAAGGGGGGGGGGGCCCTGTCAGGTAGGCTGTACAGGGCCATGTGATTTCTAACAGCAGCCCTGCTTCGAAGCCTCCATAGAAGTCTGACAATGCTCGCTTACAGCACCTGAATCTTTTTAAGGGGCTTCTATTTAGCATTAGCTTTGCTTTGTAGGTATGAGATATTCCAGGATGCACGGGAAAACCAACAAGCGAACCGGAAAGAGGTCATTGGCAGTCCATTTCGGTTCATGTGTATATATTCTGGAAGTGTCTGGTGCAGACATCACATTTTGGTGTTGGTGGGGTGGAGCAGCAGGAAGGTGAGCAGGGTCTGGACTTGATTGTAGCAACCGGCAGATGGCACGTGCGGTGTGCAACATTGGAACGCTATAGCATGAGTTGAGTGGGGACAAGAGAGTGGACTGAGTGGCAGAGGATAAGCAGAGCTGGAGGACCAGAGCAGGAGAAACTAGCAGATGTTAGATGTGTTGATCAGAGTGGGAGCAAAATAAGGAAAAGTGAGTGGGGACCAGAGAGAAAGGAGGATCAGCAAACCAGAGGATCAGCAGAGCTGGCGGTTACTGAGTAGGGGATCAGCAGAACTGGGGGTTACTTTACTGAGTGGGCATCAGGAGAGCTGGAGGTAATAATGAGCAGGGGATCTGCTGGATGAGGGTACTAATAAGCTGTGAATCTGCTGAACGAGGGTACTAATGAGCTTGGGGACTTGCTGCACAGAGGTACTAATGAGCTGGCGATCTGCTAAGTGGGGGTACTACGGAGCTGGGGTTTTACTGGACCCCTTAAAAATAGAAAATCAACACATACACAGGGCATTTGCCAAGCTTCAAAAAAGCATCACAAAAGCTTGTTGAAGAGGGTAGGTGCTTTAATGTGTTTAGTTGAAGCAATTGTAAATGACCCCCAAGACAAAGTTCTAGGGCAATGGTAAGGTGTCCAGTGTTTATGTACCATTGCTTGTCTGGCCCATTAGATTCTTCAAAAGTCTTGTACAGGTTTAAAGAAATACGAATACAATCTAGAAAGTAATATTTTTACATTCCTGCCTTGGTGTCAAATTTTAAGCTGAAGTAACCCTTCACTGTTCTGAATTGATGTATGGCTTCAACTGTTTTCAATTCGAAGTATCCCCTGTTATGTTTAGGCAACGCTAACTGACGAGCAAGACCATCCGATCCCTAATGAAGACGTTGAAATCGAAGTCGACGAGAAACATATTGAGACTGTGAAGACTGACTCTGAGGGGAAAATAGATTATGGGATTGACACATCTGATATGGTGTCGCCAAACTTCACTGTCCGGGTAAGTGAATTACTGCATACGTAATGTGTAGGGGCAAAGATCCCAGCACTGGTAGTGATTTGGGTTTTTTTTGTGTTGTGTTTGGTTTTTGTTCTTTGGGATGGAAAAATCTCTCCCTGGCCTCAAAAGAATTATGAGAAAAATAAAGGCGGCATTACATTAAAGTACAAGTTGGTTGGCTGCCATGCTAACAGTTTCAATAAAATTGACCCATAGTATACACATAGGACTTTCCTGACATACGTATTTTAACCTTTTTTAATTCAGACAAAATTCAATCAACCTACCTTTATTGACTTAGCAGTGGCAGAACCTTCAGTGCCAAGAGTTACTTTACCCCGATCTTTACTCTTAAGGTTGCATGCACACTAGCTCCTAGAAGCTGTTATGAGCTTTTTTTTTTTTTTTTTTTTTTTGTCTGCTCCTAGAAGCTAATGGTGTTATGCTAGGTGTCCATGCACGCCATTTTATGCTAGGAGCGTTTTTCAAGCTTTAGCATTTAGGAGCAAAAAAAAGTTTTCCCTAATCGTCTTTCAGGACAGCCACCTCCCTAAGACCTCGGCTTCTCCCCTCACAGGAAACTCCTTGGCTTCGAAATTAAAGACACTCCTACCCAGCCGGACCCTCAGTTCTGGTGTTTTCTCCGGCAGGGAGACACTGCTGGGAACCAAGGGCTAATCAGTCTTGGGGAAAGGTACCTATAACCCTGCCATTTGCCACCCCTGCGTTCTGTATTTTCCCTTTTTGCAGAGTAAAGCCTCAAAGTCAAGCCTTCACACAGTTTCAAGAGGAAGTGTCCCTCATGTAGGGTCACCCTGGGGGAGTCCTGGTCCAAAGTTCTTTGAAAGGAATGCATTGAGAGCTTAGTGAAGGGACAATCCGAGCGGTGTGACTTGATGGTGTCAGTAAAGTAGTTTTCTAGCACTGTACAGTAGTTTAAGACTGTTTTCCAGTTTACAGCTCCCGCAACCCAGGCCAACTCCCTGCCAGTGCAGCAGAGTATTGCACCTGCCCCACTGGCTGTTCTCCCCTCTGGAGAGGTAACGGGGGGGCACTAAAAAGGAAGCTGAGGAGGAGCCAGATAGTGGAGTCAGAGGGAGAGGGGTTGGATGGTAAATCTGCTAGACCCTCTCGCTACAAGCTTTCCCTGGAGGAGGTGGAGGATCTCTTGGGAGCCATCCATACCACCCTGGGAATCCAGGAGGAGAAGCCGCTATCTCTCACGACCAGATGTATCACGGCCTGGGGTAATAGAGGAGGGTGTTCCCAGTCCATGAGGTGCTGGTCGATGCCATCAAGAGAAAGGTTTCCTCTCTGGGTCTTGCCATTCTTTTCAAGGGCCTTGAAATGTAGGTTTCCCTTTGCGGAGGATGCTGTCCCAGTCTGGAATAAGACTCCTAAGATAGACATGGCCTTCTCTCAGGTTTCCAGGCATACGGACATCGCCTTTGAGGCTATGGGGGCATTGCCAGATCCCAAGGACAAGAGGATTCACTCTTGAAAAAAAACAAAAACCTGGGACTCTAATTTAATTAGGGAATTTAAAGACATGCGACCATTCACTAAAATTGAAAGAGGTGGTTTAACCTTAAACTGCGTGTAGAGGGTTCTTTAATGTCAGAGCAGTAAGGACGTGGCATTCTCTTCCACAAGCGATGGTATCAGCAGGGAGCGTCGATAGTTTCAAAAGATTAGATGGGCACCTTAACGACCACAACATACAGGGGTATATGATGTACTATTGAGACACACCCACACACGTCGAATTGAATGGACTGGTCCCCCCCCCAACACCGACTATGTAACTCTACTATAGAGAGCCTGAAGCATGGCATGGCAGTAACAGTAGTGGCTCTGAACTTGGAGTACTGGTTAAAGCAGATTAAGGCACACAGAGGCGGGGACCGCAAAGGAAAATCTGGACATCCTTTCCTATTCTCTTGTGGGGTGTAGCGTATATTGCTGACGCCTCAGCGGAATCTGTACGTACAGTATACCTGCCAGATCAGCCCTAGCCAACTTTTCAAGGTGGGATTTGTGGCTTAAAACTTGGCAGGGGGACAGTGCGTCCAAGGCTAAACTCTGGGATTCCACTTACAGGGGACCTGTTTTGGCCCTGGATTGGAGACCATTTTAGATCAGTCGATGGCAAAAAGTCCTTTCCTGTTAGGTGAAAGATGGGAGAGCAGGCTAAGAAGAGATCTCACCCTCAGTTTGGTGCCCCAAAGACCAATGGACCGAAAAGGTCTTGGGGTCAGATTTTTCGCCCTCCTGAACAGCCCAAAAAGACACAATGGTTTGACCACGGTGGGAGTAAAATTTGGGGTCCTTTCTCCCACAGTGGGAAGCGGTCACCTCCAATCGATTCATTTTGGGAATCATAAGGATGGGCTATCGACCGGAATTTTCAGTCCCACCCTCCCCGAACACACTGTTCATCACCAAATTCGTGGTGCAGAAACCTTCTGGGAAGTTCAGGCTCATCTTGAACCTAAAGGCCCTAAATTACCTCAGTAACTTACAAGAAGTTCTGTGTGGCTTCAGTCTTCTCAGTAAAGGGCTCTTTTCCCCTGAATTGCTGCATGGTGTCCATGGATCTGAGGGATGCCTACCTGCACATTCCCATTATGCAGAGCTGTTAAGTTTCTCAGGCTGGCAGGAAGAACCGAAGAAGGCACATTTCCTCTTCAATTTTGGCTTTTCCCTTTGGCCTATCCTCCCCGCCCCCCCCCCCCCCCCCCCCCGCATCTTTACCAAGGTCGTAGAGGAGGCCTTGGCCTTTTTGCTGCCCCAGGGCATTTTAGTTATTGCCTATTTGGACGATCTGCTCCTGTCCAGCTGGATTCCACAAGAAAAATCAAAAGGTGGACCAAGCAATGAGGTTGTTGCAGAACAATCGGCCGATCTCGATGAGATGGACCATGTAGGCGCTGGGTTTGACGGCTGCAATTCCGGCAGTTCCGTGGGCAGGTCTCCACTTCCGTCCCTTGTGGGACCGCAGTCAGCGGCCTCTGGACTCCTTAGTGCATGTGACAACTCTGGTAGAAAGGTACCTGTGGTGGAGAGCATCGAACCTGTGCCAAGCTCTTTTGTGGGACCTGCCAGTTACAAGGGTCATCACGACGGACGCAAGTGGCACAGGTTGAGGGGGGGGGGGGGGGGGGGCTGCGCACCTGGGCGCTGAGCTGGTACAAAGCTCCTGCAAAAGGGAAGATTCTAAGCGATCTTCGAACTGGAGAGAACGGAGAGCAATCGCACTGGCACTCAGGGCCTTCCAGGGGCACCATGTGCGGGTCCATTCGGACAACTCCTCAGTGGTTGCCTACATCAACCGGCAGGGAGGAGCAAGGAGCAGGTTTCTTTGGGTCCTGATGGATGGAATACTTCCAGTGGGACGAAGCCAGGGTACTTTCCCTTTCGACAGTGCGCTTAAAGGGGGAATTGAATCAAGTGGCCGACTTCCTCAGCAGAAGGATTTTGAGGGAAGGGGACTCTTATCAGGATGTTTACGAAATGGTCACTTAAAAATGGGGGGTGTGCTTTAAGGGCAATGGGTTTTCTGACTGGTTGGTGGCGACTCAGCTTAGTAGCAGGAAAATTAACTTGCTCCATCTACCTGAACTTGGAGTTTTAATAGCTGGTGTGCGGAAAGCTCCTTTGACATGCACAGCCCAGTGGCGGTATTGGAATTTCTACAGTGTGGGGCAGACAAATGTCTAGCCATTAGCACTCTGAAAAGCCAGATATCAGCAGTAAGTGTTTTGCTGGGAGCCCTTGGGTGACGAGGTTCTTTAAAGCTTTATGCAGACAAAAGCCAGTTTGCAATCCTCCGTTCCCGATGTGGGATCTGTCCTTGTTGCTGCAGCTGCTCATAGGAGAGCCGTTTGAACCCAATGATTCTTGTGCAGTAAGATTTTTAACCCTCAAGATTTATTTTTTTTGTGGCAATTTATACAAATTTTTCCAGACCGAATATTTTTTTAGGACGGATCCGGCCTTTTTTTCCAAAAGTGGCCTCAAGTTTCAGAGGCCAAGAAATAATTTTGCCAACTTTTCTGTTTAAATCCTATGGGTGAGCAGGAATGTAATTTTCATAAAATGGATGTTGGCAGATGTGTCCTTCAGTACATAGTTGGAAGGCATTTAGGAAGTCTGATTCCTTTCGTCTTTAAGGGGCTAGAAAGGGTTCGAAAGCCTCTAAATGTTCGTTAGCTAGATGGCTTAATCTGGCCATTAGTCAGGCCTACATAGCAAGCAGGGCACACTCTACTATGGCTATGGTGACTTCACAGGCGGAGAGGGCTGGTGCTACACCAGAGCAGATCTGTCGGGCAGTAGCTTGGTTGTCTGACTAGCTTCATCCAGCACTACAGGCTGGACCTGTTGTCTGCTAAGGATCAGGCTTTTGGGCAAAAAGGTCCTTCGGGCAGTGGTCCCACCCTAAGGGTAAGTGCTCGTTTATCCTCAGAGGTGGCTGTTCTGAAAGACGATTAGGGAAAACCAGAGTTACTTACGGGTAACGTCTTTTCCAGGAGTCTTTCAGGACAGCACCGTTGCCCACCCAAATTTTTCTGCATGAGTCCCTGGCAGGGAAACCGTCGAGGGTTCAAGGTGTATGACATGTTATGTCTCCCCTGCTGGTTGGAGGTACTTCTGAAATATTGAGGGTCCGGCAGGGAAGCAGGGTCTCTTTAGGCTCCACTTTTTGTAACCTGCATGGTGAGCCTTAAGCTGGCCATATTCTATACAATCTGATTGTATAATCTTCTTTTGAGCTACAATCAAATGTGTAGTAAAAGGGCCTGCCTGATTGGATACAGAGTGAAAGTATGTTTAGCTATGTCCTATTACATGTTTTTTATAAATCTAAAGGAGAATGTCCAATATGATTTTTGTTAGTTTTTTTTATTTTGTGTTGGGTCAGCTTTATGTAGATTGTACAGTCTAATTGTATAATGTATGGTCATCAGAAAGGGAAGGATGAATTGATAGATGGATTGAAGCAGGGGTGAATGAATGGAAAAATGGACAGATTTATGGATAGAGGAATGAAAAGGAGGGAAGGATGGATGGGGGACAGATGTATGGAGCGCGAGTAGCTGTCACGCACTGACCTGGTTTTTCCCCGGACCGACGTCTTCCTCCCACTGCAGAAGAGGACCTTGGTGAACACCCCATAGACATGCCTCTCGCACAGGGACCGGTTGTCCTTGCTGGGGCTGCTGCGTCTCTTGGAGGTACCCACCAGGTCACTGTTGGATTCCCTGGTCTGTCTCTTCTATCAGATGAGAGAGCTGGCTTTAGCCGCAGCCATGGTTGGTGTGGGGAAGACTGCAGGTGTGCTGAGCCCTCCCTATATTCTCCAGGATGATGGAGGGGAGAGGGGTTTGGGACTTTCCCATCACTCCCAGTCCTCGAAGATTCCAACAGGCTGGAAGACATCTTGGAAGATTCAGGAGAGAGGGGTCGGTGAGCATGACATTAGGGTGTAAGTTCACTGGACACCTTGCTATTCCCCCAGTCCCCCCTTTTTTGCCACCCCCCCCCCTCAAAGTGTTGCCCTAGGCCTGGGCCTTGTCGGCCTAGGCCAATTTACAATGTTGCCGGTAAGTGTAACTCTGGTCTTTGTACAGTTTCTGGCAGTGTTTTCCCAGCAGAAAAAAGCTTTTTTTTTTTTTTTTTTTTTTTTTTTTTTCCCTGTAAAAAAAAAAGCCAACGTTACTACAAATGGGCACAAAAACGCTATCAGCAATCTTCATCAGCATTTTTTTTTTTTTTCTAGCATCCTTTTTTTTTTGAGAATCTAAAAAAACTCTAGTGTGCATGGAGCCTAAAGTTCACCTACTTCAATACCAGGCACTTTTACCCCTTTCCTGCCCAGGCCAATTTTTCAGCGCTATCCATTTGAATGACAATTGCGTGGTCATGCAACACTAAATTTTTTTATTTATTTATTTTTATTTTTTTAGCATTTTGCTCACACAAATGGGTGCTTTTTTTTGGTGGCATTTAATCACCACTGGTTTTTTTTTTTAATTCGGCCTTTAGCAAAAAAATAAAAAAAATAAAAAAAAATAAAAATTTATTTGTTACTGTTTGCAAAATTTAAATTCTCACAAAGTTAGGCCAAAATTCTGCAACGTTTCTTTAGGGGGGCTCCAGTCTGGCCCCCCCTTAAGCCTGAAGGACAGTAAACTGGCCCTTTGCTTCGAAAGTTTGGAGACCCCTGCTTTAGCAAAAAAAGTTTAAACCATTGTACCCTGATGTGCAAATTTTGGATATGACATTTTATTTTTTTCTTATGGTTTTTAAACCTTATTTCTGCTTCCACAGGTCAGTTATAAGAACCCTGACCAGTGTTACTATGCCCAATGGAGGGACACAGACTATCCATCGTCTGAACGCACCATTTACCGTTTTTACTCCCGATCGGGTAGTTTCCTGCAGGCGAAAAGCCCCAAAAAAGAGTTGAGCTGTGGACAGAACCAGAATATTGAGGTGCAGTATACCATCAGCCAGGAAGGTGTCGCGGAAGGAGCAAAAACAGTCGCAGTCTATTATCTAGTGAGTATGCTGGGAACCGGAAATGAACCCCTTCGTCTTGTTATAATTTGGAAATTTGCAACAATGTTTGTGCTATTGTACAGATTAAACAGCTGTTTAACCTTTTCCGAAGACTGCGCATTTTAAACTCTTTTTTTGTTTTATTGAAGCTGCCCACCTCACCCCCCTTAAATTAACCACCAACATACATTAATTTTATTAAAGTGGAACTTTACCCATAATAACTTGATAGAAAAATCATGTTCTTTAGCAAGGAACATGCATTCTACAATAATAATTATGCTACCAAAATTAGTGTGTGCTATAAATTGCCTCCAGCATTGTTCCTGTTTCTTGTTGCTGGTGGCAGCCATTTTGCTGAAGCCCAGAGCCCCTGAACAGCAGTACATTTATAAAGCAGAACTAAAACCATCGAACAGATTGGCCTCTACAAACGCAGAAGTGCCTAACAATAGAGAGCAACTGAGCATGTGCAGAGCAGGGTGAGACTGTATTTTACTGGATTTTAAATAATATAGGCACTTTTTTTATTTTATTTTTGTTTTATATAGTTATACCTGAAAACAGGCCAGCTAGAAGTGATCTAACAAGACTAAATTTTCTGACTAAATTTTCTGACTAAAGTTGCACTTTAAGACGATGGATTTAGTTCCGCTTTATGACTTGAGTTTAGGGGATTTGGGCTTCAGCAAAATGGCTGCCTCCAGCAAGAAACAGGAGCAATGCTGGGGGCAATTTACAGCACATACTAATTTTCAAGTCAAACTTTATTGTCATTCTACTACACATAAGAACATACAGTAGAACGAAATGTCGTATCTCACAGGGCCACGGTGCTACATACAAATTAAACATAATTATAAATAAATATACAAAGAGTAAAAATGCCAATAAAAAAAACCTATACACATCTGGGAACTATGTAACTGTACATATACTATGTTTCCAAAAGTCTTTGTAGCAGCAAGTGTTTATAAAAGTGTCTAGTGCATATTCAAGATTAAAAAGGAGGGGACGTGAGACGTTCCTGGTCACAATTTATAGGTTGTAGAAAAGGTTTCAAAGAGGATTGGAGTTGAGGGCTCTTACAGCCTGGGGGAAAAAACCGTTGAGCAGCCTGACAGTCCTGGTTTTGATACTCCGGTACCTTCTACCTGATGGCAAGAGCTGAAAGACTGTGGGAGGGATGGGTAGGATCCCTCACGATACTGGTAGCTTTGCTGGAGCATTGTGTATGGAAAATGTCCAGGATAGAGGGGAGAGAGACCAATAATCTTTTCAGCCGTCTTCACTAGCAGCTGCAGGGTCTTGTGGTCAGCAGAACTGCAGTTCCCATACCAGACGATGATGCAGCTGGTCGGCACGCTTTCAATGGTTCCCCTATGGAATGTAGTAAGGATGGGTGGAGGGAGACTTTTGGCAGCATTATTAATGTAGAATGTGTTTCTTGCTAAAGAACATTATTTTATCAAGTTGTTATGGATAAAGTTTTGATTTAAGGCTTGACATGTTTGGTATCGCTTTTACTCCGTACAACCTCATCTTTTACATTTAAAAAAAACTTAATAATTAAAGATTGTAATATTTTTCTGAAAAGTTGCATTTGATCATTAAATCATTGTCCAAATATTGTGTGCCCTAAAAAAGTAACTCTGCTTTGATAACACATGCAATGTTTGGGAGGGTTTAATTAATTTTCAGGCCTAATGATTTTTAACGTGCAAAAAAAGCAGTGGCAGCGAAAAGGGTTTCTCTTTTTGCATGGTTAATCGCTTCTATTGCTATATATTTATATTTTTTTTGTTTAATATCTCCTTCTCTTCCCCCCCCCCCCCTTTTTTATTTTTTAGGTCATGGCAAAATCAAAAATTGTTTATAATGGTCAGCAAAATGTTGATTTGACCAACTGTAAGTATTTTATGTATGTTGTAAATCTTAAAATGACACCAAAAAATCTAATGTATCCACTACCTAGTGTCCCTGTAATCAGTTTTTCATAAAATTGTTTCTTAAAAAAAAAATTATATTATATTAGTGCTGGGGAAATTAAAAATTCCTCGATTAATCGAGATCCGGTGACGTCACAGACATCACCGGGCTCCCCCCCCCCTTTCCCAAGTGCCTCTGTCTGCTAACGAAGGGAAGGAGGGAGGAGTCCGGTGACGTCGATGTCCGTGACGTCACCGGACAGTGATGGTAAATATGGATGTGGTTACCTAGGATCATTCAGTGAGCTAAGTGTAGGCAAATTTGAAAACCTCCGTTTTTAACATTGTTGTCCTTAGAGGCTGATGAGCTGTGATATTTTTGCAGTGTGGATCGGCTTCTGCTGTTGCCATGACGGCGCTTGCTACAGTTTGAATTTAAAACATATTTGTGTGAACTTTAGTTAGTTTCCACAATCCATGACTTAACTTCAGTGTCGGGTGATTGTATATAGTTTATACCACATTTACCACTGACTAATGCAGAGTTGCAATGCAAGGAGATCAGCTAAAACTAGTTGGATCTGTATGTGCGTTGTAATTAATCGAAATTGGTCGATTAATGAATTAAAAAAATCGATTAAATGAACGCGAACTGTTTAAAGCGGGGGTCCACCTATCTATCGTGTGTTTTTTTTTTTTTTTGAGTTCATTCACACTTTTCTTCTCAGCATTACATACTCACATATTGTGTGTAATATGTCCGCCTGTGTCAGATTTCGTCGGAAAGAATAACATATTATTCACTGCAGGCGGTTTCCATCTTCATTGTGGGCATTTGAAGCCCACAAGCATTTATTTCCTGGATGTGGTGAATGCTGTGGTTATGCACACTACAAATCCCATAGGTCATAGTTGCATGTCATGAGCAAGAGGGTGGGAACATGGAGAAAGAGCGTAGCTACCATCTTATACCTCGTTTCCACTGAGCGGTACGCTATTTTGAGTGTTTCCATTATGAAAGCGGCCCATACAACCGAACTGCACCATTCAGGGTCCTGCTTCAGATGTGGGGCCATAGAAAATGGTACGGTTCGGTTAGGGTGGAGCTACCATACATTCCACTGATTGGTGGACGTGTGACGCCATGCTAGGCATTGTTTCTAAACCCACGTATGGCCCCTGTCGGTCCGACTTGCAGTGGAAACGCTCACCTGAATAGGCCGGACCATTCTAGGCCTTCCAAACTGTACCGAACCGATCCGTTCAGTGGAAACGAGGCATAACATATCAGTCAGATCACAGCAGCAAGCAAGGAATTTTTTTTTTTTTGTCTATTATACAATCCATACCAACAATATTCTAGTGATTTAGAAAGTAGTATGGTATTTTTTGTTTTGCACTATACTTTCTATAATCTGCATTTAAGTGATATTACAGCAAATGTGGTGCCTGTGTATGAACGAATGCGGTTTCTTCATATTTAGTAAATGCCCTGTGATTTTGAAGGTGCCGCAAGTGTGAAGTATAAAACTAACATTTTTTATTGATAAAATATAAACTGCTCATTCAATATATTTAAAACCATCCCATGCATATCTGTGTGTTCTCATTCATGTAGTTGATTCATCTCTACATAATTCGCCAATCACTGGCTTCATCAGGAGAATATTACTGAAATGAGGAGAAAACCAAAACCGCACAGGCGATGTTGAAGAATAATACTTCCTGTGGGTGATGCTTGGAAGCATTCTTCATTTAACATATCCAGTGCCGTTTGGTTTTATCTTTTGGTGAGATTCATTCCATCAGATTCCCATATGAATTTGTGATTGTTTGAATTGTATTCCTTCAGGATTTCATCCTGACTGGAAAAAAAAAATAAAAAAATCTATATAGCCCGTGTAAAATTTCTAACAAAAAAGTGAAACCTATGAGCTGCGCACCCTGAATCAAACTATCAATAATGAATGAATATAATGTAAAATTTAATATAGTTTTCAATAAAGAGCAGCCCATAGTATAACCAATGGTCAAAGTGAAAAATAAATTCATACCGCGCTCATTTACATGTGACAAAAACAATTAACAATATAACAAAATAAACAATGAAGTCCATAAACCACCGCCAATGTATCTTCAATCATGTGGACAGTGACCAATACAAATTCAATGAAGAAAAATGTGCCGTCTTCCACTGGTTTAGGCAAACATCCTATTCACCAGAATGAAATGAAAAATATGTGAAGCGCTCCCTCTTTTCCATAAGAATTCTGTTTAAAGTAGTAACTTTCATATCAATATCCTTTAAAAAGTGCATAAAACGAAGCAGGCAGGCCAGATCACATTCCACCTGCGTTCCAGTACAAAGGTGAAAGCGACGTATCGTTCACTTTGCAATCGATGCGTTTCGTCAGCAACGTCTGACAGCATCAGGGGTCATGTGATCCTGATATCAAATGTTGCTGATGAAACGCATTGTGTTGCATAGAGCGTGAAGCGTCACTTCTGCCTTTGTACTGGAGTGCAGGTGGAACGCGATCTGGCGTGCCTACTTCGTTTATATGCGTTTTTTAAAGGGTATTGATATGTAAGGTACTACTTTTTTTTATATAAACTGGCTACAAGTTGCACTGAGGAGTTCTTTCCTTGATTTATGATCCTCATCTTCGTTTGGCTATATTATCGGTGAGGGTCGCTTGCATTGGTGGATACATCTTTATACACATCTCTGCCTATCTGACATCTGTCATGGGTGTCTGATCGAGTAAGATGTGTAAAATTTCTATTTGGTGGTATTTAATCACCGCTGGGTTTTTTATTTTTGCTAAACAAATTTTAAAAAGACCGAAAGTTTTTTTTTTTTTTTTTTTTTTTTTTTTTTGGGGGGGGGGGGAGAAAGTGTCTCCTAGTTATCAAATTGTGCAAAGTAACTTTTCTGTGTTGATGATGGCGACACTGATGGGCGCTGATGATGGCGACACTGATGGGCGCTGATGATGGCGACACTGATTGGCGCTGATGATGGCGACACTGATTGGCGCTGATGATGGCGACACTGATTGGCGCTGATGATGGCGACACTGATTGGCGCTGATGATGGCGACACTGATTGGCGCTGATGATGGCGACACTGATGGGCGCTGATGATGGCGACACTGATGGGCGCTGATGATGGAGACACTGATTAGAAGTGTAAATGTGCCCTGTCAGAATTATCAGTTACCGGCTCTCCTTTCCTCAGGTTGTGACAACTCATGAGGAAAGGACTGCCGATAAACGGCAAGTCTGTTTACATGTAAAACTAAATGAAGCATGCACAATAAAAATAAAAATTGTATCAAATTTATTCCATATAATAAATAAAAACCAAACCAAGACGCACAGCATTATGAGTCTTATAATAGATTCCATATATATACATATAGAGTCAATACTTATACGTACACACATACATGCAAAGGAACAATATCACATGATATTCAATGTAAGTAGCTTAAACGAATAATAACATGATAAAAAGTAAGTATCTAGTCTGGCCATAGATAGGCACAATGTTGCACATATCTGGATGTTGCTGTGAATAAAAGATGCGTGGGTATAGCATCAGTAGCTCAATGCGTTTCGTGGTTGGTAACCACTCATCAGGAGCAAATGTGGCCAAAAGCTTATAAAAATAAGTATTGGGTCAGACTGATTGCACAAATAAGCATATGGGTTAAGTTAAGGGGAAGTGATTTAACATCCACCCATACTTGCAGAACCACCCATGGAACTCGGGTGTGGCAGGGATCACCCATGGTGGGCCAGGGTCAACAGACAGCATGGGAGCTGAGGCGGCATATAAAGGCATGGCATCCGGGAACAGAAAAAAATATATAGTGCTGATGCAATGGGATTGGACCATCACCAAACCATCCATGGTGATATGGGATTGATCGTCCCAAACATCTGAGGAAAAATGAAAAAGTGACTGTAAATGAGTGAATGTGTATTGAAAATGCATGTGAGTTCCCATTATAAAATCCATGGTGAAAGGGGATGGGTCTGCCCCAACAGCATGGAAATTAGATGGAACGTGTGCTAAAATGCGATGTGAAAGATTATGAGATGAGTGGAGAAGGAATGGGGAAAAATGGGGGTAGAAAAAGGGCAAAGGGCAGTTCCACCTGCCAAGGAGGTTACCTGAAGTCTGGATATGTGAGGAGCTGGTGTGCATGTGTAACCCATGTCAAACAAAAGCAAATTCTGTTCCCGTGATCAGGAGTTTAGTGCTCCACTCCAGCCAATAGTATGATGCCAACGTCACGCGGGCTGGTAGGAGGGGAAGAGAGGACACCAATAGCAGGGCAGGGTTCGCCCGACGCTTGGCACCAAAAGCCTCCGCCACATGGATGTACGCAAAGCGCCTGCGTCATGACGTCCAACTAATGGACGCAATGTGTCAGGTGCGTGACGCCGATGCGCAGCGGGGTGTCAGCCCGAGCCTTCGGCCAGTGACTGAGGGAGGGGGCAGACCCTAGGTACACATCGCAGCTCCCAATTTGCCAGGACACAGCCCCACCAAGGCAATGACGGCCAATCTCCCAAGAAAAACTGCACCTAGCAGGATTGTGTGAATGAAACCATAATTCAGGAATGTAAAAAATGACAGACTATACAGTATGTATTACATAGATGGGAAAACTAACATATGCATGGACCCACAATGTAGGATTCTAAAACATACAAAGGAAACATATCTGTCACAAAACTAAGTGTGGCAGAGTGGACCATCTGTGTGCATGCCTCCATCCCTAATATCAAAGTATAAAAAAGAGAGGCTGTGGGACTTTAAATGAGGTCCATGACCAAAAAGCTCAAGGTTACCTCCATCCCTGGTTCTGATAAGAAACTAAATGAAGGGTTGGGACTTTAGTCTGTTTACATGTGATCAGCTGTGATTGGACACAGCTGATCGCATGGTAAAGGGCTGCTGTGATCCGTTGTGTCCTAAGCACACAACGGTCACAGATCGCGCCCAATGCGCATGGTTCTGGGAGGATGTCCATAGACTCCCTCCCAGAACGTGAGAGCTGTGCTGTAGCTGTTAATCTGCTGAAGAAGCCAGTGGTTGGCAAAACATGTTGAGATGAATCAACTAATATGAATGAGATCACGCGGATATACATGGGATGGTTTTAAATATATGGAATGTACAGTTACATTTTACAGTATCACTTAATAAAAATTGACAATTTTATACTCTTGTGTGATATGTGGCACCTTCAAAAACCCAGAGTATTCTGAAAAATATAAAGAAATTACAATCATTTCTGCACAGCACTGCGTTTGCTGTAATATTGTGTTGTAATATCAAATATGTAGTCTCTATTTGATATGGTGCCCTTTATCGCCATGATAGCCGGTGTAATATATTGATGTGGAATATTGTTTCTAATTACAGCAAGGAATGGCTCTATTACCATCAACCTCCCTGTGACTGAGGACATGGCACCCAATGGCAACCTGGTTATATACTGCATCTTGAATGGAGAGCTGCTTGTTGAGACACTCAGTCTGAACATAGAGAAGTGCTTCAAAAACAAAGTAATGTATTTTATTTATTTATTTTTTTGCTTCATCTCTTTGCTGGGCCCATAGCAATTGTTTTCCTACTCCTGCACCACCTCCTCTTTATTGGATAGTGACTCCCTCACCTTTTTTATAGTGAAGTGCAGGATGGGTGGAACCTCAGCTAAATTTACTTGCTGTAGCTTTAGAATTGTTGATTTAGGATCACTTCCTTTTTTATTTCATACTACTTATTTAAAAAAACAAAACAACAAATTAACAATTTATAGAAATTTATATTGCTATTATTGTTAATCCATCGTTTTCCATCAGTACCAATAATATATTAACTGATCTATTAAAAGTGTGTAATAAAAAAACAAAATTTTATATATATTATAATATTCGGAGATTTGAATATATCCAAAAAGCCCGAATTACAGTATGAACAACCGAATGCTCCGAATAACTAAAAAAAATTTGTCCCAATTTCTGAAATTTGGATTGAAATTTAAATCAACTTTTACACCGAATTACATTCAAATTTGAACTATAAGCGTATTTCTGAAATCAAAGACTGTGTACTATTAGTGTAGTGTACTATTTCAAAATAATGCTTTTATGTTAAGCCAGAGGTGATTTTAAGAGTCATTATAATCATTTTGACGAAGACTTCTTTTTTTTTTTTTTTTTTTTCTTTCACTTTGCCGCATTGGAATGGAAACAAAAAAATCTTATTTTCGATTAGAAATTTATCAATTCAAATATTTCGAATTGGAAAAAATGGTAAATTTTCTTCTAAAAAAGACATAAAACAAATTCCAACTACGAATTGAATAAATCAACTGAATTTTAACAAAACTGAATAACTAGATTTTTTTTCATCATGCACATGTCTAACTTTGTGCAGCGCTAATGACAAAACTACTCATACAAAATGTAATAAAACCCTTTAAACCACTAAAAATGTGCTACAATTTGTCACCAAGTTTCAAATCTTCATAAACCTCAATCGTGTAAATATATCAAAAGTGCACAAATGTATTTTACTCCAGTCCTTGTATTCCAAAAAAGTGCAAATGTAGTAATCCATCACATGAACACTCTTCTACATTGAAGAGTTTTTTCACATGGTGGATTGTTACTTTTGTCTTTTGAACCCAAGGACGTTGCACTTTTTTTGATTGGTATATTTGTATTTGCACGATTTGATATTTTATGATTTAGAATTGGTTACAAGTTGTAAAACTTCTTCTTTTTTTATATATTTTTTTTTTTTTCCTTTTAAAATTTTATTACATTTTGTATTAACCTTTGTTAGTGCTGCACAACGTTGATTACTGAGTTTTTGTAATTTTGTTAAATGAAAAATATCTAACTTTTTTTTTTTCTGTAACTTTTCTTATGCTCTTGCCACGTAGGTTGACATGGCTTTCTCAGCAGAAAAGGGAATGCCGGGATCCACTGTCGAAGTTATACTCTCAGCCAGTCCAGGATCCATTTGTGGGCTCCGCGTGATTGACTCCAGCCTCTTATTACTTAACAGTTACGAGCGGTTTTCACCTGAAAATGTAAGTCATGGATGGTCTGATCACTGCTAGTTTAATTGGAGGAGGCTGGGTGATTTTTAAATATAAATTTCAGCTGCTAAATTAGTAATTCCAGTGGTAGTGAATGAGAGGCTACTACTTCATATTTTATATTCGGGTAAAGTAGGGTTGAATAATTTGCAGTCTCTAGTAGAGAAACATATGCATGGATTTGGCTTTTTCTGACTGCTAACCGGTTTTAAGACGTGGTTTCCTTAGTACTTTTCAGTATCAAATTTTGTTTTATACATTGACATACAGTAATTCCATAGACCCAGTTTGCCCAGACAGTATGATCACCTTCTGACTTGGCACCAATCCACAGGCAGCTTAACTCAATAGGACAAAAACTGAATCCTGCACAGTTTTACTTCAGCTAATCAAAGTACAGAGGAATTGTTTATCTTTTAATGTGTAAGAAGACCATGACTTTACCAAGTCCTGTCTCTATGAAGTAATAACACAGAATGAGGGAACCTGAAAGGAAACAGGCAGTCTAGCTAGGACTAAATTGACTAGCCTGAAACAGGAGGGCATGACCGAGGGAGATACAAATGACATGCATTTTTGGTAGTGGCCAATAGCCAACAAAGGCAACCTAACCGTTCAATACAACACATAACATACATAAGTTGGACACAACAAGCACCCTTGTGGTTCTTTGGATACTAGAGGGTATGTAAGCCATTCCGTTGCCAAACTAGCCGTACCACCGAAAGCTGGAACTGTAAAGCTGGAACTTTTTATACTAGCTGTTGCACATCTAGACTTTACAATATTTGCCCGTTCTTCTTTGCAGAACTGTCCAAGTTCAGTTAAATTTGATGACCGTTTGTGGAATGACATGAACACTGCAGTCCACACATTTTTAATGGGGTTTAAGTCTGGGCTCTGACTAAGCCATGTAAGGACATTCCCCTTTTTCTCCTTCAGCCCTGGTTCACACTGACTGCGGGAATGAAATCGTGCGAGTTCAGCTGAACTCACACAACTTCATTCCAGCATGTCAGACCCAATTTTGGGGGCGATTTCAGAGACATCTGTGCGGGTTTCTGCATAGATGTTAATGGGAATCGCACCCCAAAATCTCCAATAGTAGTACAAAAACTACTTTTGGAAATTGGTGCGGTGCCGATTCAGACGCAATTGCCGCCGATTATGTGGTAATGTTTGCTGTGTGCTTTGGGTCATAGTCATGTTGGAAGGTAAACCACCTTCTCATTGACAACTTTTTGGCAGAAAGCAGATTTTCCTCAAGAATTTGGTATTTTATCCCATCCATTTTTCTTCTATCCTGATAAGTGCTTGAGTCCCTGCTGCAGAGAAAAGCCCCATAACAGAATATTACATAACAAGATATTGCCACCTCCATGCTTTACTGTAGGAATGATGTTTAATTGGATGGTGAGCTGTATTGGATCTCCACCAGCCATATCATTTTGGTGTTGAGGCCAAAATTCAATTTTAGTCTCATTTGACCATAACACCTTTTTTCCATGTGGCCTCACAATTAAGAGACTGGTGTTGAGCCAGGGTGTATAGAGGAGACTAAAATTGACTTATTTGGCCTCAACACCAGTCTCTTCTGACCATCTTAAATGCACCTTAAAAATTCTGAGGCCACATGGAAAAAGGTGTTATGGTCAAAAGAGGCTAAAATTGAATGATTTGGCCTTAACACCGAAACGATCTGTCTGGTGGAAATCCAATACAGCTCACCATCCAATTAAAATCATTCCTACAGTAAAGCATGGAGGTGGTAATATCCTGTTATGGGGGGTTTCACTTCAGCAGGGACTGGAGCACTTGTCAGGATAGAAGGAAAATGGATGGGGCAAAATACCATTAAATGCTTAAGGAAAATCTGCTGCCCTCTGTCAGAGTTGTCAATGGGAAGAAGGTTTACCTTCCAACATGACAATGACCCAAAGCACACAGCAGAAATGCTTGTGCTTGCATAGCCTAGTCAGAGCCCAGACTTGAATCCCATTGAAAATCTGGGGAATGACTTGAAGACTGCAGTCCACAAACGGTCACCATCAAATTTAACTGAGCAATTCTGCAAAAAGGAGTGGGCAAACATTGAAAAGTTAGTAAAGAGTTAGTATCCCAACAGATTACAGGCTGAAATTTTAAGAAAAATATGGTTAAACAAAATACTGACATATGGGGGGTGGTGATCCTTTTTCCAACTCCGTGATTCTGTTTTTTGAATCTTATTTTTTCCTGACATGTTGGTGTTCTCTTACTTGGATGTTATAAGTTGCATTAGTAAATGCCGCTGGACACAACAACTGCCTGTCTTCATTTCAGGCTGCAAAGCAACAAAATGTGATTATTTTAAAGGGGGTGTTTCTTTTCTATACCCACTGTTTTATGTATTTTGTTGTATTGAACTGTATTGGGTTACTATTGTATGCTGACAATTAGTGGTGGTTTAGGTCCACTACAAATAGTTTACATATGTTGGTATCTCCTTCCGTCCTCACCCTCCTGTTTTTGGGTTTAACTGCAGTAAGAAAAAAAGGTTAGGTCTACAAATTACTTTTACGATCCTACATGGATGCCTGTATCACAAGACTGGCTAAACATCATTGCCAATTTTTTGGTGGGTTAAACAAGGTGCCCCATATATGTATTCTAGGAATGTCATTGAAGCGTATCTAAACCCTAAAGCAAAAATGTAATGTATTGCAGATCACCAGAATTTAGATGTGGTTGCATCAGGCTTCTTTTCCTTTATTTTCACCTGTTGATCCTGCCAGTAAGCACTTCCTGTCTTAGGCTGTTTCCTCTACCTATGGAGGAGCAACAGAGACACCTTTTGGACAGCAGGGGGTTGTGTTAGATGAACTTTACAGATTTGAGTAACGCATTAAAGCACAACTCCAGACAACACTACTTTTAAGCATTTTACAGGGACAGATTTTTCCCTCCTATATATTTTTTGTTTTGCTTTTACCCCTGCCAGTGGTAAATGGTTTGTCCCAACCCTCTGCCACTTTGCTTGGAAAGAAGAAAGAAATGGCTGCACATCCAGAACTTCCGATTTGCCTTTTATTTGCTTCACAAAGATAATGCCAAAGACACCAAACTGTGATCACGTCGACACGTTTCACACATACATCTTGTGCTTAATCATTATTGGTAATGATTAAGCACAAGATGTATGTGTGAAACACGTCTATCCAAAGTAAAAAAGCTGCTTTACTATGGGGTTGAAGGGTTAGTCTACCGAAAGTATAAGTTATAGGTAGAAACTATTGGTTTGAGTCAGCCCCTGGTTCTTGTGCGTCCCAAATACTCAGATCTCAAGATTTCCTAACTTTGTTCCCCTAGAGATTTTAGCTGTTTCCATAAACCTTAATGTTGTTGCCCCTCTATGATGAAACTTCAAGAGTCAGTCTCCCACAACTGGTTTTCCCAGTGATCTGTTTCTTCTAAATTATGGGTAATTCACCATGTAAGAATGACGTCCTCATTGAACTTTGATGGCAGTTGGGTGAAAATGGAACCTCTGGTAGGAATATCTGCAATAATTCCAGCAACCACATAAAACTTCAGTTTTGCTGTAAGTTAACCTTTTAATAACTTTAAGCATAAGAGGATGACTAGATCCTGTGTAGCCTAATGTGATGTCTGTGTAACAGGTCCATGGCTTATTTTCCTATGGCTACTATGGGAGCTACAATGTCGGTGGTTTTGATGTGGAGGATCCAGAGCCCCAGTGTCTAGATCCAAACAAACTGGTCTTCTTCAAAGGGAACTACTATTTACCTGTCAGCAGCAACTCTGAAGGTGACAGCTACCAAAATCTTAAGGTGAGAATATTTGTAAAGCCAACTGACCCTTAGCTGACCATTGTAATGTGTAACAGAATCTTTGTGTAACCATGACTAGATTGGCAAAGTGAAACCAGTTTGTAGGCAGGTGCCTACATGGTGGGTCGTTCTTGGATAGGGATTATGGGCTGCCCAGGTGTGGATAGGTTAAGACTGGGTCTACCGGTTTTTCAGGCTTGCACCCTGTTTGGCATATAAGTTGGGCAGGGGGGATCTTATGGGAAAGAAGCAAAGGGTCCCATAAAATGTAACTATCAATCCCCACCGCCCTAAGGGAACCTACCTGCTATTGACTTCCACCTGCAAAGGGATACCTGGGCAGCTAAGGGATCTTCAGTTAGGGACTTGCATGTTTACAGATACAACTGTTGTAGCCGTTAGGTAAAGCTTTGTCTGTTTATGAGCCTGGTCTGAAGATATTTTAAGGGGTGCATGGTGGTAAATGGTGGCGTATCATTACAACAAGGCCTGTACAGCACATACTAGGTACAGGATGAAGGCCGGCATAAAGGGTCACTCAGCAGGAGAGTTGAGTAGAAGAATAGTAGCCGTGGGAGGAACAGCAGCCAGCTAGGAGAAGTACCCGGCATGAGTGAGGGGTCCTCCGGTACCAAGGGGGTTGGTGCTCTGACTCCCTCCCTAGGGGTCAGTTCCCGAAGCAATCAGGACCCAACCCATGGTACGGAAACCCCACATATCCGGCCACGTGGTACAGGAGAGCTGAAGGAGTCAATTATGTGCACTTATGAGGTTCGTGCTAATGCACAGTGGTATCCCATTCTGTCACTGGAAGTGAGGTGGCAGAGGTACACTGGACTGGTGAAGAGGGCAAAGGCTCCGCAGTGTCCCTCCAAAATGCAACATTCATGGAGCAAAGGTGTGTAGCAACATGGGACAGAATGTTTCAGAGGGACTCTGTATACTGCACTACTGCATACATTGTACGGCTCATCTTAATGAACGGCTTATCTTAATGCTTAATGTTGACTTTCACATGAACAACATGGCCCTGCCTGACCCCACGCATTGGTGAATGTGTACACGAGCGGAGAGGTATCCCACATGCGGGGAAGGTGGCCCCGTCCACAAGATATCTATTTAATGGTCTGCACACTACAGCCGTTTTTACTAGCGCTAATTTGTTATTGACCTTGGATCATAGAGATGCCCTGCTTGGGTTGAAGGGTAGACTGATAGGTTTCTTAAGGACTAGCCATAGGCAGCTGCCTCACCAAAACATCCAATGGAGAAAACTATTGCTGTCCAAGAACAAAGACCTGCTGCTATTGGGGCCATTATCCACAGATTTTGTTTGCATTGAAGGATATTTTAAACTTTAGAAAAATAAGTGCATTTTTTTCTTTCTTGAGAGCCTGTAAAGCATAGCACCCGTGATATGCAGGTCAATGAGGCAGAGTATAATTCCTGCTCCTGCTGTGAAGAAAGCATCACGGCCGCAGCATGTTTACACCCCCAGCCACTGCTTTTGCAGCTTAAGGGGGAGCAGTTGGGGGATAATAATGTGGCTCAGCTAAGAAGCCTGAACATGGTATGCTCCGTAAATGTGTCATACCAGTGCAATGCCTTGTTAGTTGCATCACGCAGTTTACTTTTTTCTTTTCAATGCTGCTCAAGACCACTCAATGCACCTGGTGTGAATGAGCCCTAAAGATACTGGACAATGCTAGGGCCCTATTAAATTTTCCCATATATACTATATTACCAAAAGTTTTGGTACGCCTGCCTTTACTCGCACATGAACTTTAATGACATCTTGGTCTGTATGGTTGCAGCTATAACGTCTTTAAAAGAGAAGTTTGGGAATCTTCTTTTTTTTTTTTTTTTTTTTGCAGTTTCATACTTAGGTGGATGCAGCATTAGACCCCGATGCTAGGTGGGGACAGCCATCAGTCCAAGCACCTGGCGGATCCAGAGTCAGGATGACGCGGTGCCTAGACTGATTCCTGTGACGTCAGCAGAGCGGACTTCAGTCCGCTCTGCTGAAAATGGGTCACAGGAGTGCAAATTTCCTGTGATGGGAGAAGCCCAGCCAAACTAGCTCAGGCTGGACTTCTCCTTTAAATCTTCTAAGAAGGCTGTCCACAAAGTTTAGGAGTGTCTAAGGCAGTGATATGCAATTAGCAGACCTCCAGCTGTTGCAAAACTACAAGTCCCATCATGCCTCTGCCTCTGGGTGTCATGTTTGTGGCTGTCAGTCTTGCTATGCCTCATGGGACTTGTAGTTCTGCAACAGCTGGAGGTCCGCTAATTGCATATCCCTGGTCTATGGGAACGTTTGACCATTCATCCAGAAGCACATTTGTAAGGTCAGGCACTGATGTTGGACGAGAAGACCTGGCTTGCAGTCTTCGCTCTAATTCATCCCAAAGGTGTTCTATTGGGTTGTGTCAGGACTCTGTGCAGGCCAGTCAACTTCTTCCACCCCAAACTCGCTCATCCGTGTCTTCATGGACCTTGCTTTGTGCACTGGTCCAAATCATTTGGTGGAGGGGGGATTATGGTGTGGGGTTGTTTTCAGGGGTTGGGCTTGGCCCCTTAGTTCCAGTGAAGGGAACTCTTAAGGCTTCAACGTACCAAGACATTTTGGACAATTTCATGCTCCCAATTTTGTGGGAACAGTTTGGGGATGGAGAAACTTGACTGTCCTGCACTGGTCCTGACCTCAACCTGATAGAACACCTTTGGGGATGAATTGGAGCGGAGACTGCGAGCCAGGCCTTCTCGTCCAACATTAGTGCCTGACCTCACAAATGTGCTTCTGGAAGACACACTCCTAAACCTTGTGGACAGCTTTCCCAGAAGAGTGGAAGCTGTTATAGCTGGAAAGGGTGGGCCAACTCTATATTGAATCCTACGGACTAAGACACCATTAAAGTTCGTGTGTATAAAGGCAGGCGTCCCAGTACTTTTGACAATATAGTGCAATGGTTCTCAACTCCTGTCCTCAGGACCCACTAACAGGCCAGGTTTTCAAGATAACTGAAATTCATCACAGGTGATATCATTTGCTGCTCAGTGATTGCAGTATTCCAGTCTGCATCTCCCCAAGGTAATACATAAAACCTGGCCTGTTAGTGGGTCCTGAGGACAGGAGTTGAGAACCACTGTTATAGTGTATTCAGGAATTGCCCAGTACTTTTGGTTTTGGAGGAACATGTAAATTGCTCGATGTGACAGTGCTGAGCCACTCGCAATAACGTTAACCGAATCGCATGCTAAAAGTACCGTACGAGCTAATCAGCTGGGTGAAAGTGCATTTTCCCATTCCTGGGGAGTGGCCGGTGACACGTATAGTCTGCCATAAAAGTGAACGGCTGTACTTTTGTAACGCCAGTACTTTTTGCATTGTCGCTTACCTGTACAGTGCCTTGAAAGTGTTCATACCCCTTAATTTTCCACATTTTGTCATGTTACAACCAAAAACTTAAATGTATTGGGATTTTATGTAATAGACCAACACAAGACCCTTTTACACTTGTGCGACTTGTCCTGCGACTTGGGAGTGCAAAGTCGCATGACAATTCGTACTCCCATGATTTTTAATGAGTACCATCCGTCAATAAATTTGTTTCGAATTAGAATTAATTTGTATTTTGTAATTCGTGTCCGACATTCAATTTGGATTCGTACGAAATACGAATTTTCATTAGGTTCGTTAACTTAACAATTACGAATGTTCGTTCTGATGAGTTTATCATTATGAGGGGCTCCCACCATCCCTGTGCTGACTTCCTAGGGTTTTACACTTCATCATAACGGATAATCGTAATTAACGAACATTCTTATTTTGTCTGAATCTGTTGTAACGGAATTTGGATTTCATCCAAAATTCGTATGCATAAAAATTTGTATTTCGTATCCTCACGAATGTACGAATTTCCGATTCACACATGTCTACCATTCATATCTGTGCGACTTCAAAGTAGTCCCTGCACTACTTTGGTCTGACCTTTTGAGGCGACTTGAGGGCCCTACACCTAAACATTATACAGGCATTGCTTGAAGTCGTGTCAAAATCACACGACTTTCAGGTCAGACAAGTGTAAAAGGGGCCAAAGTGGCACATAATTGTGAAGTGGAAGGAAAATGATAAATGGTAAAATTTTTTTACAAATCTGAAGGGTGGCGTGCATGTGTATTCAGCCCCCTTTACTCTGATACCCCTAACGAAAATCTAGTGGAACCAATTGCCTTCAGAAATCACCTAATTTGTAAATAAAGTCCACCTATGTCATTTAATCTCAGTATAATACAGCTGTTCTGTGAAGCCCTCATAGGTTTGTTAGAGAACCTTGAACAAACAGCATCATGAAAGCCAAGGAACACATCAGACCGGTCTGGGAAAAGGTTGTGGAGAAGTTTAAAGCAGGGTTAGGTTATTAAAAAAAAAAAAAAAAAAAAAAATCCCAAGCTTTGAACATCTTGCGTTCAATCCATCCAAAAATGGAAAGAGTATGGCACAACTGCAAATCTACCAGGACATGGCCGTCCACCTAAACTGACAGGCCGGGCAAGGAGAGCATTAATCAGAGAAGCAGCCAAGAGGCCCATGGTACCTCTGGAGGAGCTGCAGAGATCCACAGCTCAGGTGGGAGAATCTGTCCACAGGACAACTATTATGCCCCGTACACACAGTCAGACATTGATCGAACATTCTGACAACAAAATCCTAGGATTTTTTCCTGACGGATGTTGGCTCAAACTTGTCTTGCATACACACGGTCACACAAAGTTGTCGGAAAATCCGATCGTTCTGAATGTGGTGACGTAAAAAACGTACGTCGGGACTATGAACAGGGCAGTAGCCAATAGCTTCCGTCTCTTAATTTATTCTGAGCATGTGTGGCACTTTGTCCGTCGGATTTGTGTACACACGATCGGAATTTCCGACAACGCATTTTGTTGTCGGAAAATTCCTATGGAAAATGTGTGATGGAGCCTACACACGTTCGGAATTTCCAACAACAAGGTCCTATCACACATTTTCCATCGGAAAATCCGACCGTGTGTACAGGGCATAAGTCGGGGAATTTGCGAGAAGTCATGTGGGGGACACTGCAAATATTTGGAAAAAGGTGCTCTGGTCAGATGAGACCAAAATGGAACTTTTTGGCCTAAAAGCAAAACGTGCAGGGATGCTTTTCTTCAGCAGGGACAGGGTAACTAGTCAGAGTTGATGAGAAGATGGATGGAGCCAAATACAGGGCAATCTTGGAAGAAAACCTGTTATGCCTCGTACACATGGGCGGACTTTTCAACCGGACTGGTCCGACGGGACGAAGGCGTTGGACAATCCGACCGTGTCTGCCCCATTGGACCTGCATCTGACTTTTTCTGTCAAATCAGACGGGCTTTAGATTTGGAACATCTTTCAAATCTTTCAGACGGACTCGAGTCTGGTCGAAAAATCCGCTCGTCTGTATGCTAGTCCGATGGACGAAAACTGACACTAGGGCAGCTATTGGCTACTGGCTATCAACTTCCTTATTTTAGTCCGGTCGTACGTCATCACGTACAAATCCGTCGGACTTTGGTGTGATCGTGTGTAGGCAAGTCCGTTCGTTCGAAAGTCTGTCAGAAAGACTGTCGGACCTTTTTTGAAGCTGAAAAGTCCGCCCATGTGTACACTGCATTAGTCTGTAAAAGACTTGAGACTGGGGAGGAGGTTCACCTTCTAGCAGGACAACAACCCGAAACACAGCCAGAGCTACAATGGAATGGTTTAGGTCAAAGCATATTCATGTCTTAGAATGGCCCAGTCAAAGTCCAGACCTAAATCCAACTGAGAATCTGTGACAAGACTTGAAAACTGCTGTTCAGATGCTCTCCATCCAATCTGACAGAGCTTGAGCTATTTTGCAAAGAACAATGAACAAAAATGTTGCTCTAGATGTCAAAGTTGGTAGAGACATCCCCAAAAAGACTTGCAGCTGTAATTGCAGTGAAAGGTGGTTCTACAAAGTATTGACTCAGGGGGCGGAATACAAATGGACGCCACACTTTTCACATATTTAGTTGTAAAAAATGTTGAAAACCATTTATCTTTCACTTCACAATTATGTGCCACTTTGTTCTATCACATAAAATCCCAATAAAATTTACGTTTTTGGTCGTAACATGACAATGTGGAAAATTTCAAGAGGTATGATTACTTTTTCAAGGCACTGTATATGAGCGTATAATGTATGCCTGATTACAAAACATTCATGTTATGGGAGATGCGTTGTGCGCTGGTTAATGCTGAAACAAACTAGAATTAATGTTTAGTGCAGCCATTCACTTGTATGGCAGGTGGTATGCAGCACCTGTGGCTCCCTGTGCATGAGAACATGCCTGACTCTGTACTCCCAGCATTATTTATTCCTCTTGCCAACTGTGTGCATGAGCCTTTGGGATGCATTTACATGAGTACCTATGCATACAGCCATGTAAAGGGCCATCTTTGCCTGCATGGGATGCACAGGTGTTCATGCAAGGCAGTCCCATTCATTCACAGCTGCGGGTCCCAATTTGACAGCTGTGCAGGAGTTGCAGACTGTGTGCGTTCAGGGACCTGCACCAACACCATGCATCCACAGGCAGGCAATCGACTATCTATTGCAACATAGTCACTGCTCCCAATTTGACAGCTGTGCAGGTGTGGGTGCGTGTCCCTAAATGCACATAGTCTGGGTTGCCCGCGTAGCTTTCAAATTGGGACCAGGCACTGTGCCCCAATAGACATGAATAGGAGTGCCTGCGCATGGATGCATGAACACCTGCGCATCACATGCGGGCAAAGACGGCTCTTCACCCGGGCGTATGCTTAGGCACGCTCAAGTGAATGAGGCCATAGTGAATCGACCCGGTCTACTCTTCATGATGAATCTTTAGCCTCAAATGGCCGATGGCTTAGCGCAGAGGTCTTCAAACTTTCTAAACAAAGGTCCAGTTTATTGTCCTTATTTTAGGGGGGCTGGACTATGGCCAGCGGGAGTATTTTCCTTGTATCAGTGGGAGTAAAAATCACCACATTTTGGTATCGGTGGGAGTAATGGTGCCCCATCCTTGGGTGTCAGTGGGAGTAATGGTGCCCCATCCTTGGGTGTCAGTGGGAGTAATGGTGCCCCATCCTTGGGTGCCAGTGGGAGTAATGGTGCCCCATTGTTGGTTGGCATCAGTGGAAGGAGTAGTGCCAAAAGAGCCAGATAATGACAAGCAAAGGACCGTATCTGGCCCCCAGACCAGTATGGGGACCACTGGCTTAGTGTCATAGAAGAAAATTCAAAATTCTGGGAAAGTACAGTCAGTATTTCCCTTATGGTTATTAGGGCTGCAACTAACTATTTCATTTTTCATAATCGATTAGCTGATTACTGTTTCGATTAATCAATTATTCAGTTAATAACCTTAACCTGTGGCGTATAATTTAGTTTAATATTAAAAAAAAAAGGAAATTTATTCTTAAATATCTCTATGCAGCGGTAAATATAAATAACCAACTATATGGTTAGTTTAAATAGAAAATGGTGCACTACCATATATGAGTGTAACAATGAACTTATTTATACCCAGTTCACCACATCCCTATAATACATTGCAACAAATAATGATAAAAAGAAGGAAACCCTGAGATGGTACGGGTGAATGGGAAGGGAGTAAGCAATGGGTAAATCAAGGTAAAGGAAAAAGAAACATACTAAATATTCCTCATACCAATTACAATATTTAGTATGTTTCTTTTTCCTTTACCTTGATTTACCCATTGCTTACTCCCTTCCCATTCACCCGTACCATCTCAGGGTTTCCTTCTTTTTATCATTATTTGTTGCGAACTATATGGTTAGGGAGCAAAATCTCTAATCCACTCTAAGAATAAGACAGAGGAGAGCTGCTGTATATACTATTAGAAGAGATATACTGTATATACTATTAGAGGTGAATCTGGTAAATATCAGACTCAGATCATTTTTTTTAAATTTAAAAACCAATGCCTTCCTTAAAAAAAGTAATTTTAAGAACGCTCGTTCGATTTACCGTATATACTCGAGTATAAGTCGAATTTTTCAGCACATTTTTTTGTGCTGAAAGTGCCCCCCTCGACTTATACTTGAGTCAAGCACTTTTCTGCAGCAAAAAAATTCATTTTCCGAACCGATTTTGGGGCCCCGTATCTCAGGGCCACTTGGTGCTAGGAACCCCAAATTTGGTGTGCAAACCCAGTGGAACTGGTACCACAACATATCCAAAGATAAGGTTCCTAGCACTAAGTGGCCCCGAGATATGGGGCCCCAAAATCGGTTCAGAAAATGTCATTCTCTGCTGCAGAAAAGTGCTTGACATTTTCTGAACCGACTTTGGGGCCCCGTATCTCAGGGCCACTTGGTGCTAGGAACCCCAAATTTGGTGTGCAAACCCAGTGGCACTGGTGCCACAACATATCCAAAGCTGGGGTTCCTAGCACCAAGTGGCCCTGAGATACGGGGCCCCAAAACCGGTTCGGAAAATGTCATTCTCTGCTGCAGAAAAGTGCTTGACATTTTCTGAACTGATTTTTGGGGTCCTGTATCTCGGGGCCACTTGGTGCTAAAAACCCCAGCTTTGGAAATTATATGGTGCTAGTTCCACTGGGTTTGCACACCAAATTTGGGGTTCCTAGCACTAAGTGGTCTCGAGATACGAGGCCCCAAATTCGGTCAACTGTGTCCATCTGCAGCAATGTCATTTCGGGACCCTTTGGGTTCAGAGACCCCAAATTTTGGCTGCAGCTAGGGGGCATCTAGGAACCCTTAACTACCGAGTTTGAAGTTCAGGGGACCTATGGCTGCAAATGGGCACAGTGAGGCATGCAAATGGGCATTGTTGACCCTCTTTTCCACTTACAGTAGCTGTGCATTTCTCACCCTCGTCTTATACTCGGGTCAATAAGTTTTTTCCCATTTTTTTTTTTTGTGGTAAATTAGGGCCTCGACTTATACTCGGAACGACTTATACTTGAGTATATACGGTATTAATCGTTAGTGGGGTCAAATCGTCGTTCATTTTCAACCACGGTGACGGGAAAATTTAGAAATAATAGAAAACTTCTTGGTGGAAGGAATTTTCAGACAGTGTATGTGGTTTTCGTTCAGAAATTGCATTCGTTTTAAAAACCAAGTTAAAATTTCAAACATTCTTTAATTCAGCGAATGTACAAAGATTTTTCGTCTGAATATTCTCGTCTGAAAACTGACCGTGTGGCCAGCATAAGGCTCCGTACACCCCTATGCGGTTTGCTTTTGATCAGTTTTCTGCAGTGCTTTTTGCTGTGCGTTTTTGATTTTTGCGCAAGTGATTTTGCTCCGATTTGCGTTTTTTTGGGGGGCAAATTAAACACAAATTGCTGCAAAAACGCATTACATGCTTTTCTGCAGCTTCTCCATTGAAGTATATTGAACCAAAAAAGCACCGTCTTGCATTTAAAAAAAAAAAAGTCCCTGACCCTTTCCAAATACGCAGCGGCTAAAAAAAGCATAGATGTGAACGTGTACCATAGGAAACCATGTAAATGAACTGTAGTGCGTTTCTGCAAAAAGCACTAAACACATAGGTGTGAACCAGGCCTAAGACGTTTAGTAACATAATGGGGTTAAAAAAACTAAAATTGGCCCTTTAGATAATTACTACTGTAAGGGGTTCATTTTTTTTACTGTAGTACTGTGAAGTACTGTTGTACTATAAAGGGCTCATATTAGTTTTTTTAACCCCATTATGTTACTGGCCGATAAATCGATTATGAAAATAGTAATCGATTAATTTCGTAATTGATTAGTTGTCGATTAATCGATTAGTTGTTTCAGCCCTAATGGTTATGTCAACATCCTGACAGACAGGTATAGTGAATAACATGGGTTATCTCATTGCAATGGCATCTAAACATTGGGTGGGATATATTAGGCAGCATGTGAACATGTTGTCCCTGAAGTTATGTTAAATATAGAAAAAAATGGGCAAGCGTAAGATTTGAACAACTATGACAAGGGCCACATTGTAATAGCAAGACAACTGGGTCAAAGCAACTCCAGTACTGCAGCTCTTGTGGGATGTTCCCAATCTGCAGTAGTAAGGTCTGACCATAAGTGGTCCAAGGAAGGAACACTAGTAAACCAGTGACAGGGTCATGGCTGGCCTGTGTAGTTCGATCCAATAGAGCTACTGGAGCTCAAATTGCTGAAAAAAAGTCAATGATGGTTCTGATAGAAAGGTATCGAAACACACAGAGCATCCCAGTTGGTATATGGGGTTGTGTAGCTGCAGACCGGTCAGGGTGCTCTTGCTGACCCGTCTCCACAGCCAAAAGTACCTCCAAAGGGCACATGGGGATCAGAACTAGACCATGGAGAAATGGAAGAAGGTGGCCTGGTCTAATGAATTCAAGAATGATTTGAGGAACACCAATGTGTTTGAGGTGTTGACTTGGCCTCCAAATTCTCCAATCGAGCATCTGTGGGATGTGCTGGTACAACAATCCATGGAGGCCCCACCTCACAACTTACATGCCTTAAAGGCTCTGCTACTGACGGCTTGGTGCCAGATACCATAGCTTGCCTTAAGAGGTTTAGTGGAGTCCATGCCCCAATGGGTTATGGAGGGTGGTCATAATGTTATGGCTGTTTGTTTTGTGTTTTTAGGTATACTTGTCTGTCAAAATGTTGAATTCTTTCACATCATATTTCAGGATGTCGGACTGATTGTTGTAACAGGAAACCAAGTGAGAAAACCAAAGGTCTGTGAGAACAATCCACCAGAGCAGTCGAGGTATCCTCTAGGTAAATGATCTTTTGAAGCATCAATCTAAAATTGTACATCCAACAAAATGGGTCTATCCTGATAATAATTAGGCAATTGAATGTACTAACGATTTAGTCCTATAAAAGTACCCTATATTGTCAAAAGTATTGGGACGCCTGCCTTTAAACACGCATGATCTTTAATGGCATCCCAGTTTTAGTCTGTAGGGTTTAATATTGAGTTGGCCCACCCTTTGCAGCTATAACTGCTTCAACTCTTCCGGGAAGGCTGTCCACAAGATTTAGAAGTCTGTCTATGGGAATGTTTGACCATTCTTCCAGAACCACATTTGTGAGGGAAGGCCTAGCTCGCAGTCTCCGCTCAAATTCATCCCAAAGGTGTTCTATCGAGTTGAGGTCAGGACTCTGTGCAGGCCAGTCAAGTTCTTCCACCCCAAACTCACTCATGTTTTTATGGACCTTGCTTTGTGCACTGGTCCAAATCATTTTGGTGGAGGGGGGATTATGGTGTGGGGTTGTTTTTCAGGGTTTGGGCCTGGCCCCTTAGTTCCAGTGAAGGGAACTCTTAAGTCGCCAGCATACCACTACCATACAACTTTGTGGGAACAGTTTGGCCCCTTCCTGTTCCAACATGACTGTGCACCTGGCTATATCCGGACTGATCAGGAAAAAGCCGACAGGCTTGTGAGTGGGTGCAGCCTGGTGTGGTGGCAGTGATTAGTCTGGTTGTAATAAACAAACCTTGTATTGAATGCAAGGCTCAACGGTACAAACAGCCCAGCAGATAGGTGCCTGGCTGGGAACACTCTCAGTTCTTAATAGGAATGTTGAGTGCAGCAGGTCTTGATGTTTTTCTCTGAGGGTGGAATGTGGCCTGGCCAGTTTGTGCCCAAATGGGAGTATTCCTGGAAGGATAGCCTGCCCCTATTCATCAGGATCCTTTCCCTACAGCTATTAGCTTTCCCTGATGGACGGGTAACCTGGCCCTACCCTATCCACTCAAAATATGTGCTGAGCCAGGGTCTTAAATAGACTCTACCTGACCCAAGATGGCCACCAGTCACCTGGGGCAGCAGCATCCAACCGGATTACTTCCTCAGTGACCCAGGAAACCACAGAAGGTTCCTTCTGACTTACTCTCCCTCTGCAATGCAGCTGCAGTTGAGCACCACCTGCAGTGGAGAAAAGGCTGTACCTGCCTACAGGCTGGTTGTACAGAAGTCAACTTCTGTACGCCCAGCCTTCCCATACATGGTCCCTGCTGAATCGGCCAAATTCCGAACAAACTATGACTGGCTTAACCGTTTTCAAGAATTTGTATTTCAGTCCAATCGCCCCTAAGATTTACAGACTTTTTTTTAAGTAACAAAGGATACTATGCACCCCTTGCTTATGCACATAGGAGCAGATATTTGGTAGGCATCCTTATATTAAAGGAGCTCCCAGATTCTGATCATTTCCTCTGCACAGACCTCCACATCCACCAGGTCAGGGATGTGGCAATGAGGCCCTTGTCATCCGAGACAAGGTGCGTTGCAATGGGGCTGGTGAATGTATCTACCTAATGTTGAGGGCATGTGGCCTATTATGGGTCAGGAAGTGGGTACATTCTCTCTGCCCCCCACCCCCTTGACTATTTAGACTGCATTTTGTAGATTTGAGAATGTTATTGATTTTGACAGGAGACCCCGCACTTTTGTTTTTTGTATGGGGTCCCTAACAATCCATACTGGGCCCTTATCCTGGCATGAGGCTTCACATGCATTCCCATCCTCCAATCTCAAACCATACCAGCTGTCATGCCCTCCACATTGGTAGGATACCAGATGGGGGGGGGTTCCATATATTACATCCTTTTTACCGCAGTTCACACATAGGCTAATAGTAGTAATATCTATGCAGGTGATGCATCTCTAGAAATGATTGTTATTGAATATTGTTGTAGCATCCTCCTAGCTAGGCTGTTAGGCAAATTTTAGTGGATCCACATGCTCGAGGGAAGGGGGACTGTTTGTTCATGGACTTCATTATGGGACTAGAAGCTGGACTTCTCGGCTGGACGATATTTCTCTGGACTGATTGTTGCTAGGATCTGTGATTAGAGCAAACCTCCTGGGCTACAGTGTCTTTGTGGTCTCCAGCTGCAAGAATCTAGACTACTTCAGCCTATTTTTGCTAATTTGAGCCAGCAATTCTCCTGGTCCTCGGCTGGGAGTGGATGACTATTACTGCTGTATTGCAACCCCTAAGGAGCCGCAAGTAAAAAGGGATCCTCCACCCTACACTGCCAGGCACACCGCATCTTCACAGCACACTTGAGTTTCAAGAACAGTCCAGTGCTTTGTTTCATTGGGGGGAATAAACATGGATAGGGTTATGGGAAGCCCATTTGGTCAAAGCATTAGAATCCGTCGGACACAAACTATGTACAGTCCATATATACCCTTCTCTACCTTCAGCACAAATCTTGCTTGTGGAACTACAACTCCCAGGACCAGCTAGCACTGCAAATGCCCTTTATAGGCATGGACCGCGGGCCCCTTTGATAGTGTAGCAAAGTTCTATTGCCTACCTATCATCCTCCTGTGGCTACTGATCCCAGCACCACCTTCAGGCACTGCCAGCCCACCTGGCTGCAGCTGCCCCTTTCACTAGCCCTCCTGACTAAGACTCCACAGTCCTCCCAGACTTACTCTGCATCCACCCCAGACTGCTTCCACCCAGTCCTCTCAGGCATGCCTCTCAGTCCTCTGACTGTATCTCTCACCAGCCCTCCTGGCTGTCTTCCTCCCTGGAGTCTTGCCTGGCAGTTTTCTGCGGTCCTCCACTTGCTCCTGTGTCACTGGTTAGGGCACCCCTGTGTGTCGTAAAGAGGGTTCCTTCTACACCTAAGCCCAGGCCCGAGGTCACCCCACCAGACTAGGGGGCTACCTACAGCCAAATGCATCTCCAGTCGAACTCCACTGCCCCAGCTGGGCTGACCCTGAGTATTTGAGGCGGCCTGCCCCTGCCAACCCATCTGCTGGGGATTGGTCAGGGCCCTCAAAATACTCCAGGCAAGTCCTCTACTCCCATTTTTCTAGAATGTTCTGTAAGTTTCTAGAGGTAGGGGGAGGTCTTAGAGGTGCCTGTGAGTCACTCAGCCCTCCCTGAGTCGCTCAAACCCTGACCCAGAAAAACACACAGGCTTGGCTGCCAGCCAAGCCTGAACAAGTTACCTACTTGAACAAAAATCGACTTCTAGCAACACAACTAGGGGGTGCCACACTGCTATCTATAGTTGTTGGAGAGCCCTCTTCGCACCAAGTGTATTTTAGTAACCCATACCTTATTGTCTGTCCATGGCCCATGTTACCAGTTACTTGGCAATAAATTTAAAAAAAGTTGCTCCTACATAGTAGTGCAACATTGGAATTCAGCTTTCTTTGACAATGGTGTAAATTGCAGTTTCCTGTTTTTTGTTTCTTTAACATTAACACAACACTGATCCATTTATTTTTTTTTTTTCCCTAAGGTGCAGCACCAGAAGCTAACCTCAAATTTTCTGCAGATCGGAGTGTTGGAATGGCTGGTGGATCGGGTGGAGGAGGAGCTTCGATTGACATTGTCCGGACTAACTTCTCAGACACTTTCATGTGGCTCCTGGTCCCTCTGGAGTAAGTACCTAAATCCTTCATAGAAAAGATGACACACTTTGTATTTTCACTTCGGTTTTAAAACCAAAAATGGTGTGGTGCTAATATTCCCTTATCCCTACATCAAATTCCCATAAACCTAAATTGTATATAGTGCTCACCCCTGTAGGAGCCCACTGTTTAGGTCCCAAGGTTCTTTTCCATTAGGTGCACCCGCAGTCAGGCACACAATCAGTCACACTCTGTTGGCTTAGTAATCAGTCTAGGTGGGGTATATTTTTCTGATGCTTTATTGCAGAACTTGATGGGTAGCTGTAGGATACCCCAGCAACGTTAAAGTGGAACTTCACTCTCCCAATCAATATTGAGTTTTGATCCTCATGCTGCTAACATTAGTAAATGTTCAAGAATTTTATTTTTTCTTGACATTGTATTATTAACAGTGTTAATTATACTAAGTACCTAAGGTATTAATCAAGCAGGAGGAATATATAACTAGACATTAAAATGTATCCCTAATAAAAAAGGAAAGTAGGGACATACCAGATTTGTTAACAAAATCAAAAAATAAACTAATATTGTTTAAATGAGATATTAAAAGAATCGGTATATAAAATAGTATTCACGTAGTATAACAAGTACCATTGTGTTTAAAGGAGAAGTCCAGCCTAAGCTTGTTTGGCTGGGCTTCTCCTATGGGACACAGGAGTGCAATTTGTTTTGCACTCCTGTGACCTGTTTTCGGCGGAGAGCGGTCTGGAGTCCGCTCTCCGCTGATGTTACTCCCATCAGTCCAGGCAGCGCGCCATCCTGACTTTCCAGGTCTGGATCCGCCAGCTGCCTTGATTAATGGCAGTCTCAGCGAGCCACTGAGACGGCCTCTCCCCGCCCCTACACAGCTCAGCGCTCCAATGAGCGTGGAGAAGCAGAGCAGGAGCGATTCTGACAGTCAGTATTGCTCTGCTCGAGGAGGAGTGAGAACCGAGCCATCGGCGATGTTCGGTGGCTCGGTTCTCAGTGCAGAGACGCTGGGGGGACAGCTGCAGCATCGGTCTGATGCTCCATCCAGCTAGGTAAGTGTGAATAGCAGAAAAAAAAAACCCATACTAATTTTAATCACTAATCAATTGAATAGTGTGTGTTGTGTGTGTGTTTTTTTTTTTTTTTTTTTTTAGTTCAAGCTAAAAAAAAAAAAATAAAGGAAGAAAAATGTGGGCAAGATAAGGACAGTTGAGGGTTATCTTTCACAGATCGCTAGTATTCAAATATGAATAATGTAACCAAGGTTGCCACATTTTTTCAAACATAGTTTATGTAAAATGGATTAAGTAAAATTGGCATTAGTAAATGGTTAGGAAAGTATATCGTACAATATTTGCTTAAACTTTTATTTATTATTTTTTTTTATATTTCTTCAGTTACTTGTTTTTTTTGCCTAGGCAAATGATGTCCTACATAGTCTTGAGGAGGAGGGATGCATGCCTGCTTGAGCTAAGGGCAGATGGATTCCAGAGGAAGTAAATGCTACATGAATCACTTGCCCTTACTCAAGATGGCCATGACCAGAAATGCTAGGGGGTTGCTTTCGGTTGAGAGATTTCACAACCAAATAAAGCATGGAGACCTGGATGGATGGTGTTTGCTTTGAATATTAATGTAGCACTACCCGCATAGGAGTTGCAGATGTCAAGGTTTCCCACTGCTGCACAGCATTTCCTTCATGCATGCAAACAAACACAAAAGTGTGTGTGTGTGTGTGTGTGTGTGTGTGTGTGGTTTGGTTTTTTAGTATTTTTTGGGGAATAATAACTTGGATGGGGTTAGGGATTATGGGATGCCCAACTTGAAAATGACAAGCTAAAGCAGGGACAACTTCCTCCCCATTTACAGCTTCCACTTTTTTTCCTCCTGCACAAACTTGTTCCTTTGCGCAGCACCACCGAGTTCACTCCTTGCAAACTAACTTAATTAGTTCAACAGCCCCTTACAGGCTAGGAACTATGTCCCTTGGGAAAAGTAGCACATGTGGAGTAAACTGCTTCCTGCAACACAATCTGCTTCCCTGTAGACACTGGTGTCAGCTTCACTTCCTGCAGAAATGCTAGCCCACCTGACTGCCATTTTACCAGCCCATCTGGCTGCTTGTTCCCAGTCTATCAGACTCGCGCACACTGGAGACTTCCCAGGGCAAGGTTGGCTAAAGACTTGGCTCACCGCTGTCTTCAAGAAATCTGCTACAGCTGGCAGTCTGTCCCTGCACTGATCTACCCGCTCTGTCACTTTTCTCCTGCTGACTCTCCGTAAAGCTTTCCTCCAACTGCCTCCTGTGGTAGGATCCTTCCAGGCCAGCCTCCCGAGCTCCAGCCCGAGGTAAAGCCCTCTCCAGCAGGGGTCCCTCAAGGGCCACCAACAGACTCCCTCAGCACTGCTTCGACATCTTCCACCTGTCTCCGTCTGGCATGGCTCATGGCTTTTAAAGGCTCCATAGTTCCCTGCCAGGCCCACTTCCTGGGGATTAGCTAAGGGCCTCTAAATATGCAAGGCAACCCCTCCTAGCTTCCGCCCACTAATTTCTAGAATATTCTCCAACATTCTAGAACCAGGGGGGCACCAGAGAGCTGCCAGGATGAGTTATCCAAACCCGAACATCTAATAACGCTGGCCCAGATTTCATGACTCAGGTTTATCCCTGGACCAGCTAAAATTTGCCTGAACTACCGCTAGTAGCACACTAAATGGTGCTATGTTAAAAAATTGGTGTTTTTGGTGCTCAGATACAGTGAAGATCCACTTTAAGAAGTAACTCTAATTTTCTTAAGAATCTGAGCACTGTCCTTGCAGCAGCAAATATCATGCTGAGTTATACTAGGACACCATGAACAATGTCCCTTTTTTAGATGACGCTGACTCTAGTACAAGAGGGATAGTGGCAGCACAGTCTCAAGGATCTCACGTCGGCCTGCAATCACTAATAAAAGGATTGGGAGAACGGTTCAGCCCGAGCATTTGTTCGGCCCACAATACACTGTGCATTGAAAGCCCTGATTGGCTGAAGCAATGAAAGCTTCGCCCAATCAGGGCACAGAGCACTGTCAGAGCCATGATTGGAAGCTGTCATGATTATTGTATCCAATCATGGCTCATTGCTCCTAATCCCACTCCACACTAAAAAGGTATTCTTTCTATAGTGACCATTTGTAGTGCGATAGCGGCGTGGAGAGAGAGGGCTCTGTTCAGTGCTATTAGACGATGTGCTATTCTGATTCTATTGTCAGTGTAGAATATCAGTTTAGTGTGCATCTAGGGATAGTTCAGTGTGACCAGTCATCTTTACATTAGTGTGAATGTAGGGATAGTTTCGTCGGTGTGAGTGTAGTGACCGTTTAACAGATCTTTTTCTGTGTTACTGCAAGTTTAACACCATATAGCTCTGTGCGTTACTGCACGTTTGACACAGTATATTATAGTGTCTGTGATCACACAATAAGTCTAAAATCATGAAATAAACGTGCCAAGTCTCTGATTTGTTTTGCTTATTGAAGCAGCGCTAAGTGTCTGATGTCATAAAACACTCTATATAGAAGTAATATTGGAGAAAAAAGTAAAGTTCAAATGTAGCTGTGGTCTGTGGGTATGTAGAGATCCTTCCACCAATAATGATCACCGCGTGAGGGGGTCACCCCCCGTGAGATTGCACTCACCACAATTTCAGTAATCATAAGCCTTTGAATGGTATCTTTAAACTCTCCGTCTCCTTAATTCAACCACCAGGTGGCGCAAGATACTCTCGGTTAGTGTACCATAGGGAGAAAATGAAATGCCGTATAGCGTAATATTGCTTAAGAATGTTTAATAAATATTCCAAAAAAACACTCCCCCCTTTAAAATATGCGTACCAAATGAAATAGTATAAAAGAGCATTGGAAAAAGTGCACTGTGCCTGTATTTTTCGTTCCCTGGGAGGTATTCCGGAATGCGCGCTGAGTACAGCTGATCTTTCGCTTCCTGGTTACCTTCCGGTGCGTGGAGCGCACACGTCACTTCCGGTAGATTACGTCTCTGACGCGTTTCGTCACTTCTGGACGTCGTCTGAGGGCCTCCGTCAACTGTGGGCGCCGGGCTGTGGCTTCACAGCCTGGCACCCACTGCGCATGCGCGAGCGGCACCGCGTGCCGTGATTGGCCGCTCAATCACCTGGGACCTGTAATGGGTCCCAGATGATTGACAGGAAGGAGGTAGCAGAGCCGAGCCCTTCCTGTGCCGAGGGGGAAGTGATGTCACCAGCCCAGGCAAAGGAAAAGGCAGACTACGAGGGACCACCTAGCAACAGGCATTTAGAAAAAAAATCCACTTTTTTTTTTTTTTTTTTTAGAATTTTTCAGGTATTTTTGTTTTTTTGGGTGGAACCCCACTTTAACCACTTAAGGACCAGCCTCGTTTTGGAATTTAGGTGTTTACATGTTTAAAACAGTTTTTTTTGCTAGAAAATTACTTAGAACACCCAAACATATATTTGTTTTTTTACTAACACCCTAGAGAATAGAATGGCGGTCATTGCAATACTTTTTTTCACACTATTTGCGCAACGGTCTTTACAAGTGCGCTTTTTTGAAAAAATTCAATTTTGAATAAAAAAAATAAGAGAACAGTAAAGTTAGTTGTGAAAGATAATGTTACGCCGAGTAAATTGATACCCAACATGTCACGCTTCAAAATTTTGTCCGCTCATGGAATGACGTCAAACTTTTACCCTCAAATCTCCATAGGCGACGTTTAAAAAATTCTACAGGTTGCATGTCTACAGGTTGCATGTTTTGCGTTAGAGGAGGTCTAGGGCTAGAATTATTGCTCTCGCTCTAATGATCGTGGCGATAACTCACATGTGTGGTTTGACCACCGTTTTCATATGCAGGTGCTACTCACCTATGCGTTCGCTTCTGTTTTTATTTATTTTTACATTGTTTGAAAAAAAAAGTGTCACTTTTTTTTATTCCTGTTACAAGGAATGTAAACATCCTTTGTAATAGAAAAAAGCATGACAGGTCCTCTTAAATATGAGATCTGGGGTCAAAAAGACCTCAGATCTCATATTTACACTAAAATGCAATAAAAAAGTAGTTTATAAAAGACATTGAAAAAAATATGCCTTTAAGCAGTATGGGCAGAAGTGACGTTTTGACGTCGCTTCCGCCCTGCAGCGTCATGGAGACGAGTGGGCGCCATCTTCCCCTCACTCGTCTCCATGCACAGTTAGAGGACAGACTCAATCGCCTCCGCCTCTCCTGACGGCTCCGGTAAGCGGGGGGGGGTGCCCCTCTCCCGCCACCGATAAGTGATCTCGCTGCGAACCTGCCGCAGAGACCACTTTTATCTTGTAGCCAACCGCCGCACGAAAACGGGGATACCGGGGTTATGGAAGCTAGCTGTTGCCATAACAAAGATATCCGTCCTCAAAAAAGGGACGTACATCGGCGTGCGGCGGTCGGCAAATGGCTGCAATATAACAGAGTGAAAAATTTAAGGGGGTCTGAATACTTTCTGTCCCCACTGTATGTGTCAACAGGCAAAGGTGGACATGGTCAGTCCTCAGGCAGGGGATCATTTCCTCTGTTTAGTGATGCCCGTGCTAGCCAGCCACACCATGCAAAGGAAGTGGTGGACTGGCTTACTAAACGGTCCTCCTCCTCATCCTCCATCACCCAAGCAGAGACTAGTGCGCAGTCCCCTGCAGCTGCCAGTGGCAAAACCTACCTTCTTGTCAACAGCTATTCCTGTTAAAGACCCGGCATCAGGCATGGAGGAGTCAGCATTTTTATTTGAACACAGCGTCAGCCACTTGCTCCTTGACGATACACAGCCATTGCTCAATTCAGATGAGGGGATAACGCTGGTAAACAAACTGGCATTCATGTGCCCCCAGCCGCAGCGTATTGCCAAGTTGTCTCCAGTGGCAATGAGGATGGAGGGGATAAGGTCACTGATTCGACTTGGGTGCCAGATAGAGCAGGGGAGGAAAGTGAGGGTGAGGCACAACCCCAACGAGGCAGCCATCATGGAAGAGTAGAGAGCAGCCACCCTATTCCATCACATTGTGGAGCTGTTATCTCCAGGCCCATTTCCCACAGCACAGCTGTCTGGGCTTTTTTATTACATGTGCAGCCGATCGTGGCGTTTTCTATTTGCAAACTTTGTCAAGCGTGGCAAAAACACCAACCATGTGGGTACCACATGCTTGACAAGGCATTTAACCTCCCACCACTCGGCCCGTTGGCAAAGGCACCTAAAAGCCAAACAAGGGGCACAAATCTGTCCCTCCTCCATACCTCACTCTGTCCCTGCTATACCTCATGACCTCTCAGCAGCCTTCACTGAGAGAGATGACGGTATAGCGCAGGGTGTCCCAGGTCCTTGCAGCACACCACCAGCTGTAGACTATAGCCGGCAAATTTCTCTGCCCCATCTGCTGCAGTGGGGAAAAAAAAGGTCCCTGCCACTCACATGCCCAGTGTCTAAATGCAAGCTTGTCAAAGCTGCTGGCTCTAAAACTTCTGCCTTTCCGCCTGGTGGATTCTGCCCACTTCCATGAATTTGCAGAATGTGCTATACCACAATGGCAGGTTCCCAGTCACTATTTATTTTCACGTAAGTCCATTCCATCTCTCTTCCATCATGTGGAAAGCAATGTTGTGGCATCGTTGGGCAAGGCAGTCAGCTGTAAAGTCCACGTTAGGGACGACATATTTCCTTCACAGCACACTGGGTAACTCTGCTTGCAACTCAGAAGGATGCAGGACACAGTACTGTAGCTTGTGGTGTCCCCACATCTCCATACACCTGTTGATGCCTCCTCCTTCTTTCTTCCTCACCTCAGGGCCATCTTTAATGCAGGTCAAAAGGGGCATCTGCCCAGGGCCCTATTGGGGGGGGGGGGGGGTCCTTGTGCTGATGAGCCCCGCGTTGCCCCCTGGAGTTTGGCCACCTCCGGTGCTGGTCGCATGCTGGCTGCTTGATGCTGTCACCAAGAATATGTGGCAGTGCTTCTGTATCAAGTGACAGCACTCCTCTCCCGGTAGCCACTCTGATCCCTCAGGTACACACATCTATCTCTGAGAGCAGAGGAGGGAGGGGGCGGGGAAGCTGCCTCTGGGACCGGAAGGGTGCACGAACATCTTACAACATGCTGTGACTGAGTAGCATTTGGGACAGAGGAAAACTCTGTACTGGAATCCCGGGGGCTTTGTGGGAGCAGAGCCTTGTACTGGGGGGGGGGGGGGGGAGAGAGTGGAGCTCTGTACTGGAATCTGGGGGGGAAGAGCCATGCACCCGCTTCACCCCTGCACCCAACTCGCCTCATCACTCTGCACCCACCGCACGTGGCACACCTCTCAACCCCACACTCTGTACATAGCGCACCACTGCACTCTGTACCTAGCATACCCCAAATGCTGCATTCTGTACATGGTGTCCCTTCAACTCTGTATGTAGCATACCTTTTAACTATGCGCTCTTTATGTAGCACACCCCTCAACCCCGCACTCGGCATGTAGCACACCACTCAATGCTAGTGCAGTTTGGCCACACCCACAACTTGTACAGAGGTTATGATGTGTAGTAACCTCTAGCAACCAATCAGTGAGCAATAATAATTTGCAGTAACCTCCTAGCATCCAATCAGCAAGTGGAAATGTGCTGTAATCTCTGGCAGCCAATCACAATCGTTGCCTGATCTGCAGTAATTCATTTTGAGTCTAGCTGGGGGGGGGGCAATAAAATGTTTGCCCAGGGTCCAATCCAGGAATGGTGGTGTGTGTGGTGATGGCACAAACCACCTGTCCGCCCTTACAGGGAAAGTTGACACGTGCCATGCCTGGCACATTTCCTCAATTTGGTGGTACAGCGTTTACAAAATGGGTACCCAGGGTTGGAAGATCTACTAAAGCAGACCAGAAGAGTGTGTAGCCGTTTTAGGCGGTCATGTACAGCCAGTGCTCAGTTGGCTGAAATTCAGCGGGAATTCCACCTGCCCGTAAACAGCCTGATTTGTGACATGCCCACTAGGTGGAATTCGACTTTGGCAATGCTGCAGCAGCTGCACATGCAGTAGAGGGCCATCAACGAGTACCTGTGTGAGTATGGCACGACAGGCTCAGGCCGGCTCGGCTTTTTTTTCCCCACGCCAATAGCTGCTCATAAAGGATGCATGTGCTGTACTGTCGCCATTTGAGGATGCCACAAGGATGGTGAGCCGTGAAAATGCATGCATCAGTGGCACAATCCGTGTTGTGTTTCTGCTGGAGCAGACTCTGCGTGGCATTATGGACAGGGCACTCGAGGCAGAGCAGCGGGACAAAGAAGGACTGTCTTTCCTCTCAAGGCCCACTTTATACAGACACTATTGTTCCTATGCCACAGAACACACAAGAGGGGAGAGGAGGATTCTCGCAGTTTTGGAGGCATTAAAGCAGAGGAAGACCTATGTCAAACAGTAAGAGATGGTTATCCATCCGCAGAACCCTTGGGGGTAGTACGTTCCAGATACTATAATCCTCGGTGACCCTGGAGAGTCTGCTTCTCATGCCTCTGCAAATTTGCGGTGCATGGGCTCACTCATACTTCAAAACCTGCAAATTTACGCCAAGAATACATGGCGTAAAGGAAAAAGGGTCACTAATGGTTGGCAAACCCTCTTTGACCACCCTTTAAAAGGGGATAGTCTCTCAAAACTCATCCCGTCCCCACAGAGTGCAGAAGATGAAATCTTGAGGACTCCTCAAAGATAAGTTTATCGAACACTTTTCCCAACTCTGGTAGGTTAGTGTCGTGGAAAACGTAGTTTTGAGGCTTCTGTTGGTCAAGAGAGGAGCGGTGAAGGCGGCCGCCTAAGTGATGCATTTCTCAACTTTTAGTCCTCGCCGCCCAGGGCCATCAGCTTCTACATTCCATCGTCTGCATTACATGGTGGACGATTATCTAGGGGCGAAAACAGATGGAGAGCTTTCCAGTCGATGATCCACTGGCTTACTGGGTCATGAGAATAGACCACTGGCCAGAACTTGCCCAGTATGCTATTGAGCTACTGGGCTGCCCTGCATCCAGCATGCTTTCGGAACAGAAATTTTGTGCTGCTGGAGGTTGTTACTGATCTTAGAATGCGACTGCCCAGACTCGGTGGACCGTCAATGAATTTTTCCTGGATTACCAGCAGCTATGAAGCCCCTGATGCTGATGTTGCTGATTAAGTGTTTTTGGGATGTGGAATCTCTGCAGGACTTCTAGGCTGCCTAGTGTTGTGGGTGTTGATTTTCTTCTGGAAGAATGTTTTTGGTGTAGGTTTCATGGGTACAATTAAAACCCAAAGACCAATTTTTTTTTCCACACCTGATTGACAGGTGCATATCAGTTTGACAGCAAGGCCAATTCTTTCATCAAGGGTACCTCTATACGGTTACGGTGTAAAGGCGCCACCGACGCCCAACAAACAATTTTCCACACATGTTACAGAAGTAGAAATCCAAAGTCTGTGGTAGAGACACCAGAATTTATCCACAAAATCTTTAATATTGTTCCCCGTGCACTACATTGTGGCCTCATCATACAGATTGACTCCCCAAGCCGTTTCTTACAAAATAGAGTTTGCAGGGAAAATGTTTGATTTTGGGCTTTACAAATGCAGTTATTGCTGCAGCAGCTTCTATACACAGTACAGATGTGCCACTTTACAGGTGGACTAAGGGGACCCCCCCAGGCGTTATATTGAAAGGAATTTTTCATTTTTATGCTTTCACTTTAGGCGTCAATAAATCACTGCTCCATTTAAAAATGACGTTTCTTTACAGATTTTTTTTTTCATTGATACATGTTCCCCAGGGCAATACCCGGACCCCCATAACCATTGTATGCCCAATTGCTTGCATATAAACCTTCAAAATGGGCACTTTTGATTTTTCACGTTCGGGTCCCATAGACTTCAGTGGGGTTCATTATTCGGTTCCGAACTTTCCCAATGTTCGAAAGTTCTGGTGCAGGCCAAGCAGGGTGTTTGGCCCATCCCTACTCAGTAATGTCCTTGGATAATTGGATGCCTCCTTCCAGTATCTTGCAGACACCTCGCCTGTGAACTCTTCAGACTAAATCCTCCAAAAGGCCTCTGTCAACTCCAATTAATTTTAGCAGAATATGGCCCCCCAGGTAGCGTAGCTGGAACTTCGATGAGCAGCAGAATCATGTTGGGTCTGTCCAGAAGGGCAGCAGCTCTCCAAGCTGGGATCTCCCCCTCTAAGGATAAGAATCCCTCTGTTCCAGGCCCTAGGCTATTATTCTCCCTCCCAGGCACCTCTACCCACGGATTGGCATGGACCACATAAATATTCAGCTGCTGATTTTGACTCTCCCAGCCCACTATCTTCTAGAATCCTGGGAGGAAGCAGCCAACCTGGCAGCCAGTGACCTATCTGAGGGTGCTATATATATATATACAGTGGGGATCGAAAGTTTGGGCACCCCAGGTAAAAATGTGTATTAATGTGCATAACGAAGCCAAGGAAACATGGAAAAATCTCCAAATGGCATCAAATTACAGATTAGACATTCTTATAATATGTCAAAAAAAGTTAGGTTTTATTTCCATCATTTACACTTTCAAAATTACAGAAAACAAAAAATGGCGTCTGCAAAAGTTTGGGCACCCTGCAGAGTTAATATCTTGTACTGCCCCCTTTGGCAAGTATCACAGTTTGTAAACGCTTTTTGTAGCCAGCCAAGAGTCTTTCAATTCTTGTTTGAGGTATCTTTGCCCATTCTTCCTTACAAAAGTCTTCCAGTTCTTTGAGATCTCCGGGCTGTCTGTCACGCACTGCTCTTTTAAGGTCTATCCATAGATTTTCAATAATGTTGAGGTCAGGAGATTATGAAGGCCATGGCAAAACCTTCAGTTTACGCCTCTTGATGTAATCCCCCGTGGATTTTGAGGTGTGTTTAGGATCATTATCCATTTGTAGAAGCCATCCTCTCTTTAACTTCAGCTTTTTCACAGATGGCATCAAGTTACCATCCAAAATTTGCTGAAATTTTATTGAATCCATTTTCCCCTCTACTCGTGAAATGTTCCCTGTGCCACTGGCTGCAATACAACCCCAAAGCATGATTGATCCACCCCCATGCTTAACAGTTGGACAGAGGTTCTTTTCATTAAATTCTGTGCCCTTTCTTCTCCAAACGTACCTTTGCTCATTCCGGCCAAAAAGTTCTATTTTAACCGCATTGGTCCACAGAACTTGTTTCCAAAATGCCTCAGGCTTGTTATATGTTCATTTGCAAAGTTCAAACGCTGATTTTTGTGGTGAGGACGTAGAACAGGTTTTCTTCTGATGACTCTTCCATGAAGGCCATATTTGTACAAGTATCTCTTTATAGTGGAATAGTGTACCACAACTCCAGTGTCTGCCAGATCTTTCTGGAGGGATCGTGCAGTCAAACGTGGGTTTTGAATTGCTTTTCTCACAATCCTGCGAGCTGTTCTGTCTGATATTTTTTTTTTTTTTTGGTCTTCCAGATCTTGCTTTAACTTCCACTGTTCCTGATGACTGCCATTTCTTAATTACATTCCGAACAGAGGATATTCAGAGGACATCTGAAAACGCTTTGCTATCTTCTTATAGCCTTCTCCAGCTTTGTGAGCGTCAACTATTTTCAGTTTCAGTTTTCTAGACAACTGCTTAGATGAACCCATGGTGCTGATTGTTGGGGCAAGGTCAGATGAGTCTGGCCATTTAAAACCTTTGAGATTGACATCACCTGGTCTTCCCAGACGATGATTGAGAACAATCCATGACACTGGCAGGTCTCAGCTTTGCAAAGGGGGCAGTGCATGCTATAAATTCTGCAGGGTGCCCAAACTTTTGCAGACGCCATTTTTTTTGTTTTCTGTAATTTTGAAAGTGTAAATGATGGAAATAAAATCTAACTTTTTTTGACATATAAGAATGTCTAATCTGTAATTTGATGCAATTCTGAGATTTTTCCAGCTTTCCTTGGCTTCGTTATGCACATTAATACAGTTTTACCTGGGGTTCCCAAACTTTCGAGCCCCACTGTGTGTGTGTGTGTGTGTGTGTGTATGTATATATATATATGTATATATGTATATATATATATATATATATATATATATATATATATATATATATATATATATATATATATATATATATATATATAGTTTTTTTTAATGTAAATTGCCCATTTACACCAGTCTTTAGTGTGCTTTTTGCCATTTTCAATTGTGCATACAAACTCCTGTTCACTCTACTCCTCCACCCCTTGCGAAACACTGATACCAGTTGTGCTCTCACCTTATGTTTTTATGACCTGACCCCCCCCCCCCCCATTATATAATGTAATGGTCCTAAATAGCATGCATCCCCTTTTAAATGGGGTCTTCTATGCTAAATCACCTTTTCTTCTCCACTGCTTCAGAGGCCTATGGTCCCTTAAAATCAAATCTTTTGCCAACCAGTAAGTTCCTTTTATCCTCTGTTCCTCCAGGATGCAATGTCAGAAGACAAAAGCGTCTTAGTGCTTTACCATATGAAACTGCTTTTAATTAAACCCAGTCTTTTTATAGGTTACACTCACATTTAAAAGAGCATAAGCACACTACCATATAACCGCTTAGAATGAGAAAAATGCCGGTATTCCAACCGCTAGGTAGATACCATACTTTGGCTTCCGCATAATGCAAGCTGATGTCATCCAATCCAGGGGCGGAGCCTTTGGATGACTTCAGCACACACTCCTTGGGGAGTCGCAGGAACAGCAGCATTGTTCTGCTAGGACAGAACTACACCTCCTAAGACCCTTTTCCTAGCCATAGTGGGGGAGATTTACTAAAACTAGAGCACTCAATCTGGTGCAGCTGGGCGTGGTAGCCAATCGGCTTCGCCAGATATTACCTGCTCCAGATTTAGTAAATCTCCCTCAGTGTATAGATGGGCTTTTTTGAGTCAAGGCAGCAGCATTGTAGGGTTTTTTTATTCTGCTGGGAAAGAAGTTTGATTGCATGTGAACAGGGGTGGGCATTGGAGTTCACAGGTTGGGATTCTAGTAAAGAAAAGGAAGCATGGTCACCTTACAAGTTGGAAGCACACTGGGGTTTCAGCTGAACCTGGCGTGAAACAGTCAATGCCTGCCCAAGTGGCTGTGGAGAGGGCATTTCCCACCCTACAGCTTACATACACAAAAAGGTGGCGATGCTTGTGACATCATTGACCAAATATGTGTACATAAAAACCAGCGCTCGCAATTAGTGAATAGTAAAATGTTGATTGGTCTAGCCTGTTGCAGCAGCAGAAACAAAAAGTGCTAAACTTTTAGTGATATATATGACCAAAAAAACTGCGCTGGCAATAGAAAATTATATGATAAAAATGTCAAGCCAAATGAGGGCCCAAAATGTGTGAAAATTAAAAATATAAAAGAAAAGTAAGTGAGATATATACCTAGCACACCACACTATGCATATAATAAAACATGACTTACAATAGCATATATCAAGTGTACATAGCATACATGTGCAACAGTGGAGTGAAAAGGATTTGCCTATCACTGCACAAAAACCAGAAATTTAAATATGGGTGTAAATGCTCTCCTATTTTTACAAACGCCAATAAAAATGACACTGATGGGATCTCATGAGAAGATGCTGTATGAATTAATAAAAAAAAGTCACCAATAACAAAGGTTGCAAACTAGAGGTATTAAGTTGGGTGGAAAACTTCCATAGCAGGAACAGTAAGCTGACTCCCAGCCAACCACTCCGTATAGTATGCAGAGCAAGCGATGAGCTGATGCTGGAAAAACCCGGAAGAAACCTTTGGAGGACCTCAGAAGCTCGCGTTCTGCACAGAAAGAGAGAAAAGAAAAGTATATGGTGTAAAACCTTAGGGTACCAAGGGTCACCTGCGCATATCATGCGCTACTCACGGGACCACGATGTAAAACAGGCAATCCGGGTTTTTCCAGCATCAGCTCATCGCTTGCTCTGCATACTATACGGAGTGGTTGGCTGGGAGTCAGCTTACTGTTCCTGCTATGGAAGTTTTCCACCCAACTTAATACCTCTAGTTTGCAACCTTTGTTATTGGTGACTTTTTTTATTAATTCATACAGCATCTTCTCATGAGATCCCATCAGTGTCATTTTTATTGGTGTTTGTAAAAATAGGAGAGCATTTACACCCATATTTAAATTTCTGGTTTTTGTGCAGTGATAGGCAAATCCTTTTCACTCCACTGTTGCACATGTATGCTATGTACACTTGATATATGCTATTGTAAGTCATGTTTTATTATATGCATAGTGTGGTGTGCTAGGTATATATCTCACTTACTTTTCTTTTATATTTTTAATTTTCACACATTTTGGGCCCTCATTTGGCTTGACATTTTTATCATATAATTTTCTATTGCCAGCGCAGTTTTTTTGGTCATATATATTGACCAAATATGGCCATACTGAGTCAATGACATTGACCCAATAGGACCGCATGGCTATATTAGGTCAATTATGTCACAAGCTTCCCACCCCTTTGAGCTGCAGGGCAGGAAATGCTCTGCTCATGACTTCACTGATCCAATATAGCCACGTAGATATATTGGGTCAATGTCAGTGACCCAAAATGGCCACATGGTCATAGTGAGTTAATGATATTGGACCAATATGGCTGTGGCCATAAGCATCCCTGCCCCTTTGTGCACATGCAGCTGCAGGGAATGTCCCGGCCACAGGGGATGTTTACCAGCTCTAACCGCTTCTTCTGGATTTACACCAAACCCAAATTCATCACTCCAAGGACTGAATAGACCAGTATATTTAGACGATGATTGCGTTTTATTCCTGTCTTTCAGTAAAGAGGGTCACGCCTCATTATCGGAGGTTGTCCCAGACACCATCACAAAGTGGGAAGGATCTGCTTTCTGCCTGTCCGATAAGGAAGGTTTTGGGATGACCAAATCTTCAGCCAATTATACAACATTTATGCCATTTTTCATGGAGCTCTCTAAGCCGTATTCCATCATCCGAGGGGAGACTTTGGTCCTTATAGGAGTCATACGTAACTATCTGGACCATTCTATCAAGGTGAGCACTGGCTTCTGATATACTGTATTGCTCCAGAAAATTATTTTGCTTCTTTTGTGCTATTGACTTTAGTGTTAGGAGTTCCAGCGCAGAAAAATCAATTATCCATTTTCAATATGTGCATTTTTGTTTTCCCATAATTTTTTGTGCACTTGCAATGTTCCTTTGAACATTATAGAAAATCTAACTACTCCTACACAGTAAATTCTCTAGCACAGCTGCCTCCCTCCCACCCTTTTCTTTTCTGTAAGTGTCTAATGTTCTATGCTGGCCCAGCCCCTCTCCTCCATCTCCCTACATAATCTTTTATGTAGCTGCTGGGAAGTGAAGGGTAGTTATGACTCAAGTGACCCCCTCTATACTACATAGTCTGCTGGAGCTGCTTACATCCCACCCAAGATGGCGGCACTAAACAGCATTCTCGGGGCATTTGGATACTTACATGAAGGCTTTTCCAAGTAAATAACATGCTTAAAATACATTAAATGGACATATAATCTTCGGGTAAGATTTTTATAGAAATAAATGGTTTGGTAACAGGGTCTTAGGGCTGATCAGAGATGCACATAACATTTTCACTATGTTCATCGTTTTTTGTCTTCTTCTGGACAGGTACAAGCAGAATTGGAACCTTCAGCTTCTTTCAATGCTGAGCTGAAGGAAGGAACCCAAAATGCCTGTGTGCTCCCCAAAGATCACGTTTCCTTTACTTGGCAGCTTCAAGCAAATGTTGTCGGTATGCATCGCAATGGTCTCTAAGCTTTAAAAACCTCTTGCAGTCTTATGGTTGTGTCCCTGTTTTTGAAGTAACTTGAGGGTGAAACTCCTAATCGTGGTGATCAGGCTGACTTAAGAAATGGATTAAGATACAACGGGGCCGTAGGAAAGGTATCTTCTTTCTCCCCCATCCCTTTGACAGGATTGCAATAAGCAGGGAGAATTTGCTCCATTTTCATAACTCTATATTTGTTTTGCCCAATCAGATGCAAAATTGGCTACAAGCCAAAAAACATGGTCTACCAATTATTCCACAAATTGTCTACCAGATGCACTATCCTTGTTTACTGCAGGAGCATGACGGTTATATAGTTGCCCCCAAGCTACATAACTAGCCTCATAGCAAAATATCACCCAAACCATCCTCTTTGCGCCTTCCAGGACCTCCTGCTCCCTAGCCCAATGGTCTCCTATGCTAGCATCCAGGACTTCCTCAGAGCCTCCCTCTTCCTCTGGAATGCCTTACATCAGTCCATCTGGATCTCTCCTACTCTGCCTTTAGGCAACCATTGAAAACACATTCTATGTGCACATCCCATTCACCTCCCTGCACCGCGTTCAAAATGCACTGAAAAATAGGAAATTGGGAGGTAGACCTCAATGAGAGACCCTAATTTGGTAGACCATATAAGTCTAGTACCTCATCCTAATCGATTGATATACATGTAGCGCCTACCCCGATCTTCCAGGAGTCTAATGGTGATTACTGGGGGTAGGTAAGGCTGACCTACATCCTCAGGGTGCAGGTTTTTGGGCATGGTGAGGGATAAGCCAAAAACGTTGGGTGCCAGTCACTTTTATGCTTTAAACAAGAAGTTTATTTCTCACAAACAGGAAATGTGGGAGAGAGTGAATCGGCACAGGATACCCTTAGTAATGATCAGCAACAAGCAGGTTGGCAGACTCAGACAAAAATAGGTGAAGCAAGGCAGACAGCAGTACAGGAATAAGAGCCTTTAAGCTGAACCAGCACATCTGTACTTTGTAGGACAGACTGTCTCCTCTAGTAACTGAAATTTACTCATGCACTGATTCCCTTGGATAAGTTCTCTCAAGTCCTTCCAGCCAGTTCTTAGCCTTTATACAGAGGCTTTCCTCTGTATAAACTTGAACACTTGGATAGGCCTTGGTTAGGCCTAGCAGCCGACCGCCACCTGGATAGACCCCAGGCTTTGGGCCTAGCAGCCAGGAACTGTACACACCATCCACCCAGGCCGAAGCCCCAGGCGGGAAGAACTGACCCTGATTGCCTGACTTAATTTTATTAAATAGCTTTTCCCAGCATGCATCGCAGAAAAGATGATTGGCTGAAAAGTATGTTTATCCATAACTTGCGTATACTGTAGCTCATCACACTAATGTCAAAGGCAACAGCACCACCTACTGACAGAAGGGAGAAGCCACAGCTTGGAACAGAAGTCATTTGACACTTAAACACTATCAATTAGCCAAGCTGACTACCACCCAGCATAACTGAATTTACCTGCAGCCCTATTCTAGGGTGCTACATACCCAATTTTATACAAAAAAATACTTTTTTTTGTAAAGTATCAAATATTTATTCAATAAAATTTGCACAGGTATACATATCAAAAAACATACAAACACACAAGCTGCACACAAAACATAACAAAAACCACCTGGTACTCCTTGAATACAGGTTCTTGGTGGCTTCCCTATGGTGGAGCACAGTGAGTTGCTGTAACTTCGACGCAGTTTGTAATTCGCAGGAGATAACCCGCTTCTTCAGGAAAAGTTTTAGCAAGAACACTGAAAATGGAATGGTACATATATCAGTTACAGCTTCTTATTTGAATAATGAATGTACTGGGTGACCAGCTGTTGCATACCTCACGGTTAATAGTCAAAAACATCAAAATGGAAACACATCAAATGGTCATTGTCACCAATATAATGCCACAGGACTGTCCTAGTTTTCCAAGATAGTAGTTAGTTCCTGTGTAATTGGAACCACGTATTTGAAAGTGTATCATAAAGACATCATGACAGTCTGTAATGACAGTGTGCATAATCATAGTGCATGTATTGAAGCATAATGGGTTAATCTGGTGGGCATAAAGGGATTATGGGGTGAAGTGATAATGTGGAATCCCTATAGTTACAAGCTACACCCCTACTCCCCAGTTTCAATAATTATCTGGTCAAATCATTATTCCAATGTAAAATACATGTCAGCAAAGGGTTATACCACACCTCATATCACTGATTTATATTAAGAGAAAAAATCCCCCTCATCCCACCGCCCACCTAACATTTACATCTATCGATCCATAAAAAAATGGATGAACACTTGCCCATAGTCAAATTATATAGTGTGCACCTAGTGATACACAAGGTATTAGGTAGGTAAAGCGGTTCCCATCATGTCATTCCTCAGATCAGCGTGGAGTAAGATGGATTCTGATCTGGCTCCAGTCATTATTTTTGTTTGAAAAATTAACTTGTTTCTGTCCCTACCATTAACCCTCTGGAATGCTTTTTTCAAAGTTTACCTTGTCTTTTTACAACTTGTAATACCTGAAATGACCACACGCTGGTCATTGCCAGTGACATTTATACAGTAATCAGTACATTTTTATAGCACTGATCGCTGTATAAATGTCAATGACGTCAAGTGTCTGATCTGTCTGCCACAATGTCGTAGTACCACTAAAAATTGCTGATCACCGCCATTACTAGTAAAAAAAATAAATAAAAATGCCATAAATTTCCCATAGTTTGTAGACTCTAACTTTTGCGCAAACCAATCAATATACGCTTATTGCAGGGTTTTTTGGGGGGTTTTTTCACCAAAAATATGTAGAAGAATATTGGCCTAAACTGATGAAGAAATTTGTTTTTGAAAAACATTTTTGGAGATATTTATCATAACAAAAATTAAGTTTTATTTTTCAAAATGGTCGCTTTTGTTTTTAGCGCAAAAACAAACAAACGCAGAGGTGATTAGATACCACCAAATGCTCTATTTGTGGGGGAAAAAAAGACGTTCATTTTGTTTGGGTACAACGTCGCACAACCGCGCAATTGTCAGTTAAAGCGTCGCAGTGCTGAATCGCAAAATATGGCCTGGTCATTAAGGGGGCAAATCTTCCGGTCTGTAAGTGGTTAATAGCCCTCATGACTGGAGCCAGATCAGAATCTCACTCCACGCTGATCTGAGGAACGACATGATGGGAACTGCTTTACCTACCTAATATAATACTGTGTATCCCACTAGGTGGACACTATACGATTTGACTATGGGCAAGTGTTCATTATTTTTTATGGATAGATGTAATGTTAGATGGGATGAGAAGTTAAGGGGGGATTTTTTGTTCCCTTAACCACTTCCAGCCCAAGGATGTCATATGACGTCTGACTTCTAGTGGGGATATCTGAATGATGACTGCAGCTACAGGCACCATTCAGATATCATCTTTTTCAGTCGGCAATTCTGTACACCGCAGGAATGATCATAGCGGCAGTTCAGTCGCTTGATCGTTCTTACAGGGGGCAGAAGCTGACTTCACCTCACCCCCCCCCCCCCCCCCACCGGCTCGCCCGTGCCATCGGGGACCTGGAGAAAGAATCCGCCATCGGATGAAGAGCATAGAGATTTCCAGTCTCCAGTTTCATCTCTATGAACGTTGGAGGCCTGGATGCGACGTTATGACGTAACGTCTGGGCCACGGATGTAAACAAAGCCCAGATCTCAGCTGGAAAGCATCATATGGTGTGTTTATTTATTTTTTTTTCGATCTGGAGGAGAGATGTGGGGTTTATAGACCCCATATCTCTCCATATAGAGGACCCGTTAGGCATCATTCCTATTACAAGGGATGTTTACATCCTTTGTAATAGGAATAAAAGTGATCAAAAATAAAAAAAAATTTAAAGAGAAAGTGTAAAAAATAAAAAAATTTAAGTAACATTAAAAAGGAAAAAAAAATTAAAGCGCCCCCCGTGTGCTTGCACACAGAAAAGAACGCACACTTAAGTCGCGCCTGCCTAATGTAAGCACCATTCAAACCCCACATGTGAGGTATCGCCGTATGCCTAGAGCGAGAGCAACAATTCTAGCACTAGACCTCCTCTGTAACGCTAAACTGGTAGCCTGCAAAAAAAAAAGCGTTGCCTGTGGAGATTTTTTAAGTACAAATTGTGGCGCCATTCCACAAGTGTGCGCAATTTTAAAGTGTGACATGTTGGGTGTCTATTTACTTGGCGTAACATCTTTCACATTATACAAAATTGGGGCAACTTTACTTTTTTTTTTTTTTTTTTTTTTTTTTAATAAAACAATTTTTTTTTTCCCCAAAAAAAGCGTCTGAAAAATTGTCGCGAAAATACCGTGACATAAAAAGTTGCAACAACCACCATTTTATTCCCTAGGGTGTCTACTAAAAAACTTATATAATGTTGGTTCTGAGTAATTTTCTAGCAGAAAAAATGACAAATTTTACATGTAGGAGAGGAGTGCCAGAATAAGCCCGGTATGGAAGTGGTTAATATAGATCAGTGATATGAGGTGTGTTATAACCCTTTGCTAACATGGATTTTACATTGTAATAATCATTTGACCAGATAATAATTGAAACTGGGGAGTAGGGGTGTAGCTTGTAACTACAGGGATTCCACATTATCACCCCATAATCCCTTTATGCCCACCAAATTAACCTGATATGCTTCAATACGTGCAATATGATTATGCACACTGTCATTAGATAGTGTCATGATGTCTTTATGATACACTTTCAGATACCTAGCTCCAATTACATAGGAAATAACGACTATCTTGGAAAACGAGGAGGACCGTCCATGCAGGTTTAGGAGATATCCAGGGTAGTTACAAGGTAAGCCTTATTATAGGCTTGCCTGTAGTAAAAAGTGGTTGTAAAGGGTTTAACAACCACTTTAAGTATCATGTGACTTGGTGTGGCATGTTTTTCAAAAGTAGTGCATGCAAGTTGTAATCACAGGTCTGAACAAGGAGCAGATGGCTACGTAAAGACCAGCAGCTGTCTGACCTGGTCTGAACAGGGGAGAACCTCCACTCAAGGCCAACAACCCTTCATATATCATTTGTACTGGACCAATGGGCAAATATCCCCTCTAACTTCCCAGTCTGGTCCTCCCCTGCTCCCTTCAGGACATAATATGCTGCTGAACATATTGTGTCTGGGTTTGTGTGTAGGCTTTTTCCTTCTGTATTTGACACCCATGGTATCTGGACCTCAACTAACCACTAATTCTATTTTCTCTGCAGGAGAGATTGGCTTTAAAGCGACAGCCCAAACCACTTTTATTGGAAAGTCTTGTGATGGACCAAACGATGATTCCCAGCCTTCTCGCAAAGACACCGTTATGCAAAAAATATTAGTAGAGGTAAGGCTGGTACTGATGTGAGATTGCATATATTTTATCAATGTGTGTCTTTTAACATTTAATTGTTTTCTGTACTAGCCTGAAGGAATCAGTCAGGAACGGACCTTGAGCAATCTCATCTTTGTGAAAGGTAAGTGAAATTACTTTTTTTTTTTTTCTCTGTTTGTCTCTGGAGGTTTTTATCTTGTTACGGCCTAGTGGTTAGCAGTGCCTTGCAGGACTGGGGTCCTCTGTTGAAATACAGGCCAGAACACTATCTGCCTGGAGTTGGCATGTTCTCCCTGTGCTTGTGTTTCCTCCAGGTACTCCCATTTCCTAACACACCAGAGACATGCTGGTAGGTTAATTGGCTCCTATCTAAATTGGCCCTAGTACCTGTATATGCACCTGAGATGGATCCCTTAAACTGTAAGATTCTTGCGGAAAGGTGCCATAAATTGACAGCACTAAATAAATGCCTGTAATATTCTATCACTTGGCTGTTGCTTAACCACTTCAGCCCCGGAAGGATTTACCCCCTTCCTGACCAGAGCACTTTTTACAATTCGGCACTGCGTCGCTTTAACTGCTAATTGCGCGGTCATGCAATGCTCTACCCAAACGAAATTTGCGTCCTTTTCTTCCCACAAATAGAGCTTTCTTTTGATGGTATTTGATCACCTCTGCCGTTTTTATTTTTTGCGCTATAAACGGAAAAAGACTGAAAATTTTGAAAAAAAATGATATTTTCTACTTTTTGTTATAAAAAAAAATCCAATAAACTAAATTTTAGTCATACATTTAGGCCAAAATGTATTCGGCCACATGTCTTTGGTAAAAAAAATGTCAATAAGCGTATATTTATTGGTTTGCGCAAAAGTTATAGCGTCTACAAACTAGGGTACATTTTCTGGAATTTACACAGCTTTTAGTTTATGACTGCCTATGTCATTTCTTGAGGTGCTAAAATGGCAGGGCAGTACAAACCCCCCCCCAAATGACCCCATTTTGGAAAGTAGACACCCCAAGGAAATTGCTGAGAGGTATGTTGAGCCCATTGAATATTTATTTTTTTTGTCCCAAGTGATTGAATAATGACAAAAAAAAAAAAAAAAAAAAAATTTACAAAAAGTTGTCACTAAATGATATATTGCTCACACAGGCCATGGGCATATGTGGAATTGCACCCCAAAATACATTCAGCTGCTTCTCCTGAGTACGGGGATACCACATGTGTGGCACTTTTTGGGAGCCTAGCCGCGTACGGGGCCCCGAAAACCCAGCACCACCTTCAGGATTTCTAAGGGCATACATTTTTGATTTCACTCCTCACTGCCTATCACAGTTTTGAAGGCCATAAAATGCCCAGATGGCACAACCCCCCCCCCAAATGACCCCATTTTGGAAAGTAGACACCCCAAGCTATTTGCTGAGAGGCATGGTGAATATTTTGCAGCTCTCATTTGTTTTTGAAAATGAAGAAAGACCAGAAAAAATTTTTTTTTTTTTTCAATTTTCAAAACTTTGTGACAAAAAGTGAGGTCTGCAAAATACTCACTATACCTCTCATCAAATAGCTTGGGGTGTCTACTTTCCAAAATGGGGTAATTTGGGGGGATTTTGTGCCACCTGGGCATTCCATGGCCTCCGAAACTGTGATAGGCAGTGAAGAGTGAAATCAAAAATTTACGGCCTTAGAAAGCCTGAAGGCGGTGCTTGGTTTTCGGGGTCCCGTACGCGGCTAGGCTCCCAAAAAGTCCCACACATGTGTTATCCCCGTACTCAGGAGAAGCAACAGAATTTATTTTGGGGTGTAATTTCACACATTCCCATGGCATGTTTGAGCAATATATCATTTAGTGACAACTTTGTGCAAAAAAAAAAAAAAAAAAATGTGTCTCTTTCCCGCAACTTGTGTCACAATATAAAATATTCCATGGACTCGACATGCCTCTCAGCAAATAGCTTGGGGTGTCTACTTTCCAAAATGGGGTCATTTGGGGGGGTTTGAACTGTCCTGGCATTTTATGCACAACATTTAGAAGCTTATGTCACACATCACCCACTCTTCTAACCACTTGAAGACAAAGCCCTTTCTGACACTTTTTGATTACATGAAAAAATTATTTTTTTTTGCAAGAAAATTACTTTGAACCCCCAAACATTATATATTATTTTAAAGCAAATGCCCTACAGATTAAAATGGTGGGTGTTTCATTTTTTTTTTCACACAGTATTTGCGCAGCGATTTTCAAACGCATTTTTTGTGAAAAAAACACACTTTTTTAAATTTTAATGCACTAAAACACACTATATTGCCCAAATGTTTGATGAAATAAAAAAGATGATCTTAGGCCGAGTACATGGATACCAAACATGACATGCTTTAAAACTGCGCACAAACGTGCAGTGGCAACAAAATTAATACATTTTTAAAAGCCTTTAAAAGCCTTTACAGGTTACCACTTTAGATTTACAGAGGAGGTCTACTGCTAAAATTACTGCTCTCGATCTGACCTTCGCGGTGATACCTCACATGCATGGTGCAATTGCTGTTTACATTTGACGCCAGACCGCCACTTGCGTTCGCCTTAGCGCGAGAGCAGGGGGGACAGGGGTGCTTTTTATTTATTTTTTTTTTTATTTTTTTTTTGCTTTTTTATCTTATTTTTAAACTGTTCCTTTCATTTTTTTTTTTTTTTTTTTTAAATCATTTTTATTGTTATCTCAGGGAATGTAAATATCCCCTATGATAGCAATAGGTAGTGACAGGTACTCTTTTTTGAAAAAATTGGGGTCTATTAGACCCTAGATCTCTCCTCTGCCCTCAAAGCATCTGACCACACCAAGATCGGTGTGATAAAATGCTTCCCCAATTTCCCAATGGCGCTGTTTACATCCGGCGAAATCTAAGTCATAAAATGCTCGTAGCTTCCGGTTTCTTAGGCCATAGAGATGTTTGGAGCCACTCTGGTCTCTGATCAGCTCTATGGTCAGCTGGCTGAATCACCGGCTGCATTCTCAGGTTCCCTGTTGAGACAGGAGAGCCAGAGAAAAACACGGAAGACGGTGGGGGGGGGGGCATTCCCTCCCACTGCTTGTAAAAGCAGTCTAGAGGCTAATTAGCCGCTAGGATTGCTTTTACATGAAAGCCGACCGCTGGCTAAAAAGAATGATACCAAGATGATACCTAAACCTGCAGGCATCATTCTGGTATAACCACTCAAAGTCGTGAATGGCGTACCTGAAGACAAAAAAATGGTTAACAATAAAGCACGGTAAAGTATAAAAAATTGCATACCTGAAAAGCAAACATGATAAAACATAATAACAATAAAACATTGCAGAATAGAATACAGTAAAAAAGAGCAGAACAATAGAGAGAGAATAGAGAGAGAGGGAACAATAAAACGACAACTATTTTTTTTTATTTTTGTTTGTGTTTTTTTTTTTTTTTTTTACACTTTTTTTTTGTAACTGTAACTTTTATAACTGTAACCAGTTCCAGGTTCGGGTCTCTCAAAATGCGATGGCATCTTGGGAGACCCTGTGAAAGTGTGCCTAGTCTGTGCAATGCTGTACCCTACGCTAATACTCAACTAGTGAATGGTAGCGTTCAAAACATTCACCAATGCAAAGACCAGGATTGTCAGGACAGGAGGGACAATAATAGCGGGTGTCACGTCTATATCCACGCTTGCTGCAGACACGACATCTTTTTTGGGGGGGTTCGCTGGGTAGGGGTACTCGGGAGGACATAAAGAAAATGCCTCTCATGCAGCCGACTGCATTTGGTTGGGGATGTGAATGGGGGAAGTACGGGCGCTGCAGAAGCGGTGGGTTCCCAATTAGGATTGGCGAATGCAGCAGGAAGGGCACTATGGGCACGACGGGCCTGTGTTTGTCTTTTTGGTGGCAGCGGGACACTACTTGTGCTTACCACCTCACCAGCTTGAACTGCACTTATGGGACTCGCCACGTCACCAAGTGTTACTGCAGCGCTGGTTTGACTACGACCGGGGTGTACTAGGCCGCTGGTGCTTGCCAGTTCACCAAAACGCTACAAAAAAAACTGTTAGCGATCGCAGGGATCAGGCCTGACTCTGCGAACGCTGCAGTTATGCGTTTAGTGTTCTGTAAGTGACAGTGATCGATCGATACTGCACTTGGGTGGGCTGGGCTGGGCCGGGCGGAGGGGAAAAACGCAGGTGCTAGCAGGTATCTGGGCTGATCCCGCTAACACTGCGTTTTTGGGAACCCTAAACTGCTGGGGACGCTAGTATAGATCTGATCGGATCAGATATTGATGCGTTCAGATACTATACCACTAAGGGAGGTGTATGGTGCGTGCGTGGGTGTTAGCGGTACTGGCGCTAACCTGACGCTGCCTGGGGCTGGTGCTTGCCAGTTCACCAAAATGCTACCAAAAAAACTGTTAGCGATCGCAGGGATCAGGCCTGACTCTGCGAACGCTGCAGTTATGCGTTTAGTGTTTTGTAAGTGTCAGTGATCGATCGATACTGCACTTGGGTGGGCTGGGCTGGGCCGGGCGGAGGGGAAAAACGCAGGTGCTAGCAGGTATCTGGGCTGATCCCGCTAACACTGCGTTTTTGGGAACCCTAAACTGCTGGGGACGCTAGTATAGATCTGATCGGATCAGATATTGATGCGTTCAGATACTATACCACTAAGGGAGGTGTACGGTGCGTGCGTGGGTGTTCGCGGTACTGGCGCTAATCTGACGCTGCCTGGGGCAACGCATATCACCGCCGGGCGATCAGGGGGCTAAACCTTTATTCGGTAATAAACGGCGGGTGCCCTGACACTATAAAAAATAAACTAACTAACCAGCGTCACCCGTAACGGTTATACGGTGATCAGTGGTGAAAGGGTTAACTAGGGGGCAATCAAGGGGTTAAAACATTTATTAGGTAGTATATGGGGGTCCCTGTCGCTATAAAACGCTGACGGCGAACCTAAATATTTACGTCCCTAACTAGCGTCACCAGCGACACTAATACAGCGATCAGAAAAATGATCGCTTAGCGACACTGGCGACAGGGGGTGATCAAGGGGTTAAAACTTTATTAGGGGGGGTAAGGGGGGTACCCTAGACCTACAGGGGGGTAATACTCACTGCCCTAACACTGCTAACTGTCACAAACTGACACTATGCAGTAATCAGGAAAAAAAAAAAAAAAAAAAAAAAAACCTGCTTGGTGTCAGTTTGTGACAGGGGGGGGGTGATTGGGGGGGGATCGGGGGGCGATCGGGGGGGGATCGGGGGTGTAATGTATGCCTGGCATGTTCTACTGTGTGTGTTTGTGTTGTGCACTTACTTACTTGTCATCTCTCCTCGGCGCTGGAACGGAAACTGACAGCCGAGGAGAGATGACATGACATCACATCCTCTGCCTCTGTGTACTATACAGAGGCAGGGGATGTTTCTCATTGGCTGGGAGCGATCGCGAGGGGGGGGCCACGATCGGATGGTCTCCCCCTCGTCTCTCATCGCTCCCAACCAAATGCCGACCGCAGCTGGCACAGGGGGGGGGTCCGATCGGACCCCCCACCCGCGGGAAGGCAATCACGTACTAGGTACGTGATTTTGCCTGCCCGTGCCGCTCTGCTCACGTATATAGGCGTGAGGCGGTCGGCAAGTGGTTAAGTGGTCAACACCACCTTCTAAAACTGATATCGTATTAATCTTTGGTTTCCTAAATTTTGGCTTTTGGCAATATGTCCATGAAGTAGTTTATTTGCCTCTACAAGACCATAATGAAGTTCAAGTTCTAATCTAGGAACTAAATTCCCCCTTTTATTTACTATTCGGAATCTGTTTTTAGGTGGTAACACCACCATTTTGCTTTTTAATGGCTTTGGTATTTCAGAACTGGGAAATCCTGCCTCCATGAGCTACAACAGTATGGGGTTGACTTACTAAAACGCGTGCACACAGAATATGGTGCTGCGGTGGATGGTAGCCAATCTACTTCTAACTTCAGCTTGTTTAATTAAAGTGATGTTAAACACACACAGTTTAACTTACATTGTCCCTTGTATTTCTGTATGTGGATAATGGCACTGTATTTTAATAAAAAAAAAAAAAAATCAAACTTTTTTTTTTCCCAATCGATATACAGCTGTGTAATGACCCAGATCTTTCCCAGCCTGTCTGCAGGGAAACATAAGCATGGGTAGCCTTTAGTGCTGTGCTGCTGGTCACATGTTCAAAAAAAAAAAAAGCCTTTGGAAAAATACATTAATATTAAACCTGTGTACAAATATATATTTAAAATGTAGTCTTATATTGTGGAAATGACATGGTATAGGAGGATTTCTGCAAGTCACAGGCTGGGTCACGCCCCTGCAGCCTGCGTCTTAGAATAAGCAGGCGATGAAGCCTCCATTACTCTACATATAATATCCCGCCCCAATTGTGTTTTAGCTGGTTAGTGGAGGAGGGAGGGGAGTGGGCTGTCATTTTCCACTGCGTATACACCCACATGAGTGACTCTATAGTCGCATCGGCTGCTCAGATGTGATTGGGAGGAAATGCTCGGCATAGAAACTTGGTGAAAAATGAGCATGTGCAGAGTTGCCACTACAGCTGCAAGCAAGTCCCTATCTGAACTAGGGACATGAACAGAAGGTGTAGATAGAGAGCAGCAGGATCAACCAGGTTTTTGCAGAAAAAAAAAATCTGACCGAGTATGAACAGCATGTAATACACCATTTATTGATAAGTTGTTTTTTTTTTTTTTTTTTTTTTTTTTTTATGATGTGGGTTTAATGACATTTTAAAGCTTTGCCAAAAACTTGAAAGCTGATTGCTTTCTATGCAAATCTGCATCAGATTTTAGTAAATCATTTTGCAAATGTTTCAATCTATATCAACTGTATTAAATTGAAAATATGGTTTTGGCTGGAATTGTCGTCTACTTTCCAGATGCTTTAAGATACTACTTTTGCTTCTGCCCCCATCTTTAGCTGGCTCGAAGTCGCTGTTCCCATTCAAAATAACACCTCCAAGCAACGTGGTGCCCGATTCCATCTCTGCATATGTGACTGCCGTTGGTAAGCTAATTTTCTCGATTGTATGATTATCTTCTTCTTTGGTGTCTCCTTCACTATGTTCCAACAACACTGCTTGTAAAGGTTCAAATGGCTGTTCAGACTGAGTAGATACTACTTGGTAGAAGTTGACTAGTTGAATTGGCTTTATCCAGGACTTTTATTTTTCCCCAGGATAGGTGCAGGAACGCCCCCCTACCCATCTCTGAGCACTGTCTCTTGGTTTCGCCCTGATCCACAGTAGTGGGCCTTTAAGCCTGGTACACACTATTGTGTTAAATGAAAAAAAAAACTGACTCTGGTCAGAGCAGCTATACTATGCAAAGTTAGTATAGTGATCTCCCCTGCTGAGCTATTGTCTTCTGACTGGGGGTCTCCCAAACCCCCCCCCCGCCAGAACACTTCGATTAGCACTCTCTGAAACTGGCTGATCGGAAGTCAGTCGGCTGCTGGTTTTCCTGTTTTTTTTTTTTTTTTTTTTTTTTTCACGACATTTGGCCAGCTTCTGTTGGACAGACCAACAAACACATGAGCCGACATGCACACAAGCTGGATCCATTATACATCCCAGCAACAACCGATTCTTCCAGCAGCAAGCAACAATGGACCTCTCCCTCAAGAATTGACCCCCCCCCACCGCAACAATAGACCTCCCCAGCAACGCAATGGACCCCCACACAAAAATAAATTCCCGTCAGCATCAAAAGACCCTTCAGCATACCCCAGTACCCTTTGCCATTACATACATGCAGTGCTGGAGGTACGTTCCCGCTGAAAAAAAAGCCCTGACTCTATCACATCCCAATGTTGTAATGGCCTCCATCATATCTGGAACATTTTTCTTGAAGATATCTTTCAATTTGCCTTCAATTTCCCAACTTTACCTATGTATGGAGTATAAAAGGATTGGACTACCTGTCAAGTTTCCATTGCTGTTGGTGGTCCTATTAGAGAACTTTACCCTCTATTTGTTTTGATAAGCACTGTTATTAGGAACTAATGTGAGAAAAAATCTAAAATGTTAAGTTGTCACAAAAAGAATCCTCCAGTGGGAAAACTTGTTTCAATGACAACTGTCTTAACAGTACATGTACATCACTTTGGACAGATTTCTTTTACTTCCTATTGCATCTACAGGACAGAAGTAAAGGGAGTTCTCCCCAGTGGGACACATGACAAACATCTTGACAGGGATTTTAAAACATCTTTCCTCTACCCAAAATGGAAAAAAGTTGTGGCCTTAGATATACTTTGTGTGTAATTTTTTAGTTTTTTCTGTTCTTGGAAAAGGTTGCCACCATCCCTAATGTGTTTCCATTTAACCTATGGGATTTTGAAGACAATCAAATAAGAAATATCAAATTTCATTAAATTACATCTTTAATATTACAAATGGCTTGCTTATGGAGTCGGGTATCCAATGGATACCTGACTCCATAAGCAAGCTATTTAACAGTAAAGCTATAGAATGCAAATTGGTTTTGGGGAGTACCACCTAGCACATACACTCTCTGGCCACTATATTGGGTACACCTGTTCAATTGCTAGGTAACACACATTGCTAATCAGACAATCACATGGCAGCAGCTCAATGCATTTAGGCATCTAGACGTGGTGAAAATGACTTGCTTGAGTTCAAACCGAGCATCAAAATGGGGAAGAAAGGGGATTTAAGTGACTTTGAACATGGCATGGTTGTTGGTGCTAGACGGGCTGGTCTGAGCATTTCAAAAACTGCGGATCTACTGGTATTTTCATGTACCACCATCTCCAGAATTTACAGAAAATGGTCTGAAAAAGAGCAGATATGCAGTGAGCAGCAGTTGTGTGGAAGAAAATACCTTGATGTCAGGAGAATGGGCAGACTGGTTATTTGCGTCAGTGTTGCCTTTCTATCATCTCAAACCACTCGTTACAACTAAGGTATGCAGAATACCATCTCTGGACGCACAACACATCAAATCTTGAAGCAGATGGGCTACAGCAGCAAAGACCACAACGGGTGCTACTCCTGTCCAGCTAAGAACAGGAAACAAAGGCTACAATTCACACAGGTTCACCAAAATTGGACAATAGATTGGAAAAACATTGCCTGGTCTGAGTCTCGATTTCAGATGGTAGGGTCAGAATTTGGCGTAAACCACATGAAAGCATGGATCCATCCTGCCTTGCATCGGCGGTTCAGGCTGGTGGTGGTGTAATAGTGTGGGGGATATGTGCTTGGAACACTTTGTGCTCATTAGAACCAATTGAGCATTGTTTAAATGCCACAGCCTACCTGATTATTGTCCATCCCTTTGACTACAGTGTACCCATCTTCTGATGGTGCATTATCCTGCTGGAAGTGGCCATGTCACAAAGCTCCAATCATCTCACCACTGGTTTCTTGAACATGACAATGAGGTCACTGGACTCCAATGGCCTCCACAGTCACCAGATCTCAATCCAATAGAGCACCTCTGGGGTGTGGTGGAATGGCACATTTGCATTGTGGATGTGCAGCCGATAAATCTGCAGTAACTGTGTAATGCTGTCATTCACTATGGACCAAAATCTGAGGAATGTTTCCAACACCTTGTTGAATCTATGCCATGAAGAATGAAGGCAGTTCTGAAGGCAAAAGGGGGTCCAACCCCATACTAGCAAGGTGTACCTAATAATAAAGTGGCCGGTGAGTGTGTGTGTGAAAGGGAATGTCAAACCTCATACAGATTAAACTGTGGCTGTAATATGGTTTTAAAATTTTGTAAAAAAAAAAACTTCACTAATTTTTGAATATTAAAGATGTAACTTTTTAATTCAATTTAATTCTAATTTGGTTTGGTTGCCGTCAAAATTCCATAGACGTTGAATGAAAATACATACTATAAATAGTAGGTTTGGTTAAAGAGGACAAACTGTTCAACTGTTTAACAGGGATGGGTTATAAACCATTACTTTTGTTTGTGGTTTTTTTTTTTTTTTTTTTTTTTTTTTAAAAACTACTATCAATGTACAGATTAGGTTAGGGCTGCAACTAACGATTATTTTTATAATGGATTAGCTGGCTGATTATTTCGATTTACCGTAATCAGTTAATAACCTTTAAAGTGTGGTGTATAATGGAGTTAATATGTAAAGTTTAAAAAAAAGGCAATTTATTCTTAAATATCTCTCTAAGCAGTGGTAAATATAAATAACCAACAGAAGCTGGTTAGGGAGTAAAGTCTTTTATCCACTCTGAGAATAGCAGACAGAAGAGATATACTGTGTATACTATTAGAGGTTGAATCTGGTAAATATCATCAAACTCGGATCATACTTTTTTATTTAAAGAAAAAAAAGTTACTGTTTTGCAGATTTTCAAACAGAACTGTAATAGGTTATATGCTGGCCATACAAAAACAATGTCTTCCTTCAAAAAAAAATTAAATTTTTAAGAACATTCATTTGATTTTCGAATCGTTAATGGGGTCAAATCGACGTTTGTTTTCAACCAGTGACGGGAAAATTTTGAAATAGAAAACTTCTTGGTCAAAGGACTTTTCGGACAGTGTATGTGGCTTTCGTTCAGAAATGACATTCATTTTAAAACAGAATGTTAAAAGCAAATGCGTTTCAAACATTCTTTCATTCAGCGAATGTACAAAGATTTTTCGTATGAATATTCTAGTCTGAAAATTGATCTGTGTGGCCAGCATAAGGTTCGGTTCACATCTATGCAGTTTGCTTTTGATCAGTTTTATATAGTGCTTTTTGCTGTGCGTTGTGTGTTTTTTTTTTTTTTTTTTTTTTTTTTTTTTATGCCTTTTTTTTTTTTTGGCTAATTTGTTGTTGGGCAGATTAAAAAACTGCTACAAAAACGCATTCATGCTTTTCTGCAGCTTCTCCGTTGAAGTATATTGAACCAAAAAAGCACCGTTTTGTGTTGAAAAAAGTCCTTGACCCTTTCCAAATACACAGCAGCTGAAAAAAGCATAGATATGAACGTTAAATGAACTATAGTGCGTTTCTGCAAAAAGCACCAAAAAACATAGGTGTGAACCAGGCCTAAGAAGTTTAGTAACACAATGGAGTTAAAAAAAGCCCTTTATAGTACAAAAAGAGCAAACAATCGTTACTGTAAGGGGTTCTTTTTTTTTTTTTTTTTTTTTTCTGTGCAACGGTGAAAGTAATATTTACATTAGTGATTATTTGCTCTTTTTGTACTATAAAGGGCTAATTTTAGTTTTTTTAACCCCATTATATTAATGGCTGATCGATTATGAAAATAGTAATTGATTTCATAATCAATTAGTTGTCGATTAATCGATTCGTTGTTTTGGCCCTAGATTGGTTTCCTTTACACTATACTATTCTAACAAAGCTAATCTTTAGAAAGGGTGTAGCCTGGTTGCTATGTGGATGGCTAGCTTAAAAGGAATAATAAAATTTACAGAATTAAAGCCAGTTACATGGTGATCCATGTTAGTTGTAGAACTAGGCAGAACATCTAAGCTAATGCAGAACCAGTTACATGGTCCATCACATGTATAGATGTTGTGGGCTAAAGAAAATGTATGCAAAGGTCCATGGTTCTTTACATCTCTCAGCATTCATTTCTCTCGTAGTATTTGGTCACATGACATTTCAGAACCACAGATAGCTGTAGTCCACTCCCAGCTACACCTACAAGGTATATGTCTGAACTATGCATCTTGATGCATCTTATTTTAAATGAATTTGTATTTACACCTTGACTATTTGCTTCTTGTTCCAAAAGTCGCTGACCAATTTGAGGCCCTTTAAAAATGGAGCCGTGATTTGTTAGGTGTGGCTATGAATGGGAGGGTCCTTATATTGAGGAACATGGTTGGTTAAAAGTGGAACCAGTCAGTAGGGTATCCCTGGATTTAATTTAGAAAACCTAAACAGTCACGCTGTCTATGCTATTTGTATCAAAGGTCACAAACTATGCAATTTGTAGAACAATTTGTGTTTTATTTGGTAGGCTGGTGCTGGAACTAGAACATATGCATATTACTTATATTGATGGGGAACCAGCTTGAACCCCAAGGCTTTGTCCAGCCTCTATTACCCATTAATCCCACAGGTTTCCACAAAAATGTCCCTTCCTGCTGTAGCGATCACCCCCATAAGGGCCACTTTTTTAGCTACAGGTATTTCTCCCAAATTAGTGCGGGGACAGCCAGGCACACAGCTACAGTCCCTCTTTCCGGCTAAATGAACAGTCTAGGGCAGGGATATGCAAATAGCAGACCTCCAGCTGTTGCAGAACTACAAATCCCATGAGGCATAGCAAGACTCTGACAGCCACAAGCATGACACCCAGAGGCAGAGGCATGATGGAACTTGTAGTTTTGCAACAGCTGGAGGTCCGCTAATTGCAGATCCCTGGTCTAGGGGTTAGTCTTTTTGATGCATTGCAAATTGAACGTGGATGGGGTGAGGGGAGCTGTGGGATACTCCAAAAACCCTGTATAGTAATATGAGTACACTCTTCACTTTGAGCGTCTTAATTCAATCACTCCAGTAGCAGCTAAGGGAACAAGTGACTCTTGAGACATTCTAGGAACTGTCTCAATTTGAGCAAGCTCTGACACTAATGCACAAGGCGTTGTAGCAGCACACAGTTACTGTGATCTTACACTCAGGTTAGTACTCACAATTTCCCTGGATATGTGGATGCCTCTTTCCAATATCAGCCAGACATCTCTCCCGTGAAATCTCCAGATCAGGTCATCAGTGAAATCCCTAATTGTCAGCAAACTGGCCCCCAAGCTCTAGCATAGCTGGGACCTCTGAGCTCCTGTAAGAACTTCAGCTGCACTGCCCATAATGGCAACAGCCATTCAGGCTGCAAACTTCTCCTCCTGGACAAGGCCAGATGCCTCAGACTCCGAAGTATTTATGCACTCCCCAGCCACTTACTGGGCACCCCCCATGAATTGGCTAAATATTCAGACTGTGGGTTTGCCTCTTCCAGCCCACTACATTCTGGATTTCTTCAGAAGGCAGGGGAAAAGATCAAACCTGCAGCCAGTGAAGCCCAGAACAGCCCAAAGTAATCAAACTACTCTACTAATTATAGGGGAGCCAAAAATGAACCTAACCCTTCTAGCAACTGATCTGGGAGGGTGCTTCACTGCATTTGAGTCTTTACTGCTATGCACTTGGTCAGAGTTCTGAATCGGACATCTTGCCATATTTGCCCCTGATCTCAATGTATTCTCTGTCTAGGTGACGTGTTCGGACTCCCATTGAGCAGCCTTCAGGATCTGGTGCAGAAGCCCTATGGATGTGCTGAACAAAGTCTGGCAAGAGTGGCTCCCACTATATACGCGCTTGACTATCTCAACAGCACGGGCCAGCTAACAAATGAAATCCTGGAGAAGGGAAAGCGGTACATATTGGAGGGTAAGACTAGATCTGACACTTTTGAAGTGCACCATATTATATTCAATTTTTTTTTTTAAAGGTGTTTTATTTTCAAACAACAAAAAAGAAAACTATAAAACAATGCAGATCTGCAGTGTATACAAGGATTACATTGAGATAGTCTGCAAGACTATATACATCCCAAGAAACAGATTCTCAACATACTCACACACATTCATACTGCAGCACCGTAATTTCTAAGACCCCTGACCACTGTATTTTATATACCACCTCTCTTGTCCAGTTTATTTAAACACATTTCAAGGCATGAAAGATGAATCTCCTCAGCCTCATTCAGTCTGAGAAAGCTGGGAGGATAAGTACCCCCCCCCCCAGAAATCTCTTGATGCATCTAACCATGGCTGCCATATCTTAGTGAACTTCTTTGGACACTCCTTTATATATAAATGTGGGGATGACCCCATTGACCAAGCGGTAAAAAATTGAAACTGAGTGGACCCATGGTTTTTCATGCAAAAAATAATAAAATACGCAGTCAAGTCCTGGCATGAGTGTGGGGAACATGATCATTCAAGACCCCCAAGAGTCCAACTTCCGGAATGTGGGGTATTGGGTGCAGTTCGTTATCAAAGAAAGCAAACAATTCCTTCCAGAAACTTGAGAGTCCAGAGCATGTCCAAAAGATGTGAAAGAAATCGGCAGCAATCGTATTACATCTGGCACAAGCAATATCTAGGCCTAGGCCCATTTTAACAAGTCCAGCAGGTGTATAATGTAAATGATGTATAAACTTAAATTGTATCAAGAGATCTGCAGTGCTAATAATATCCTGAAAACATCTCTATGGCCTCTTCCCAATCCTCTTCAGAGAGCTCAGGCATAAACATCCATTTACGCTGTGAGTTCTGGAAGGGATCCGCTCCCACCGCCTGAAGCACCCATAAATTGTCACCAGCCTATCAATCTCAGGGAATGATAGGAAATCTTCAATTGAGGATTCCGTGAGCTCTATGGTCAATGACCCAAACTGAGTTCTGAGGGCGTGTCGTAGCAAAAGATATTTGAAGAAAAATGTATAATCCAGACCAAAAGATAATAGCGTATTCTCCAACTATGTGGGAAATGTGTGATTCCAAAACGGGCCCACCAGTTCGCATCCGGCTGGCCACAGAGCTCAGGGAAGTTAGGGTTCCACCACAATGGAGTCTGTGGTGAGACACCTGACGGGGATTGTGTCAACGTTTTTCCTCCCTCCAAGCCATAAAGCAAACCTCCACAGGGGAATATCTGGAGCCCCCTGATCTCCTTGATCTATGCAGTTCATCTCGTAATAAAATAGGAGGTTCAAAAAGGGTCAGTAGGAAAGCGGTGGCAGGAGTTTGGGGATCAGATTGTAGCCAGTCATGAATATATGTGAGCTGGGAGGCAAGGAAGTGGTGTCTTAAGTTCAGGCAAGCCAGACCACCCACGGCCTTTGCCGCTTGTATGGAGGTCCTGACTATACGGGGTTGGCAACCATTCCAAATAAAGGTGGATAGGGAGAAGTCAAGGTTTGCAAAGAACTTTTTCGTAAGGAAGATCGGTGATGCTCTAAAACAAAAATTTTGGTAAAAAAAATCATTTTGAATACATTTATGTGCCCAATCAGATTAATAGGCAATGACGACCAGGTACAGAATTTATCCGTCATTTATTGCACTATATGGGTAATATTGAGCTCCTCGTATCCAGAAAGGTCAGCATGAATCTGAATACCTAGGAACTTAAATGGGGGAGTTAACTGCATACGTGACCTCTGCAAATGGTCAACTGTAAAGGGAGGGCCCATAACAAACGCCTGGGACTTCTCCCAGCCCACCTGAAGACCCGAGACCACACCAAACTCCTTGACAACCTGTAATAGTTTAAGAAAAGAACTCTCTACCATCCAAGTATACAAGAGCATCATCAGTGTAGAGAGATTTTCACTTCCAGAGGGCCAGAGAGGATACCCCCAATCTCAGACGTCTGCCGCACAGCCAGAGCCAATGGCTCGATGGCCAAAGTGAACAGAAGTGGAGAAAGAGGGCACCCCTGCCTAGTACACTTCTTCTTCAAAGAGAATGGATCAGAAATGTCCCTATTTGTGCGGACTCTAGTTCTAGGGTCTGCGTATAGTAATCTAGCCCATTGAATAAAGGGCCGATGCCCATCCATGTCATAGTTTCCCATAGAAACGGCCAGCTTACGGTATCAAAGGCTTTTAAATATATCCAGTGAGAGAACCAAACCACTACGCCCCCTAGTTGGTGCATCGTGAATGTGCAGATACAATCTACGAATATTATCAAAGGTACTCCTGCCAGGCATGAAACCAGATTGGTCTGGTGATATGAGGGATAGAATGACTATCTGGAGTCTAAGGGCCAGCACTTTTTCTAAAATTTTTGCATCATTCTTTAGGAGCGAAATGGGTTGGTAGGACCCACAGTGCAGCCTATCCTTACCAGGTTTGATAATAACTACAATGAGTGCTTCATTCATGGAATCAGGAAGCCTTCCTAGCTCAAGGGAGACTTGAAACATCCTAAAGGAGCCTGGGAGCCAGTTCCTCAAGATGTGTCTGATACCATTCCGTCTAAGCCCGGGGTTTTATTAGAGGGTAATAAATGTATGGCCATTGAGATTTCGTCCAATGTAATGGATTTTTCAAGGCAGGCTTGTTGGGAGGTAGTGTGTCGGGAGGTCAAGGGATTCAAAAAACCTCAAAGTCAGTCCTCTGAGGGAAGAGCTGAATCCCTGTACAAAGTGCCATAGTAATCTTCAAAGGTTCAGTTAATAGTGCGTCAGAGGTAATAGACCCATCAGGGAGTTGAATTGAGGCAATCGAGACATCCTGAGAGTCCGCATGGGCAAGATAGGCTAGAAGCCTACCGTCCCCCCCCCCAATGTTCAAGGATATGGGCAGAGAGGTATAACTGCTGTTTCCTAGTCAAATCTACCAGGTGGAGTTGAAGTGCTCTATGAGCGTCTGTCAGCATACCCCGAGCCTCAGAGGGAGCCCCAGAATGACTGGCGTGAGCCTCCTCCAGAGCTTTGTGGAGAGCTTCTCTCATCTCCCTGCCCACAGATCTATAATGCTTTATTCGTGAAATGTATGAACCTCTGACCACTGCCTTAAAGGTGTCCCAGACAGGGCCCACAGCAGCTGAGTCCGCATTGAGAGACCAGTAATTGGCCATGTCAGACGGAATGGCCCCAGAGATCTCTGGCGTAGAAATCCAGAGAGGACTGAGCCTCCAGGTCCGAAACGATGGCTTGTGTCCCATAATTAACCTCACCTGTAACATGGAGTGATCAGATACTGTCTGGGAGATATAGAGTTGACTGGACATGGGGTAAAAAAATCCCTCGTGGCTAGGGCATAGTCGATTTCTTGAGAGGGCTGCATAGGATCTTGACTGGCAGGAGTACACTCTGTCACTTGGCCACTGCATTCGCCATAGATCAACAAACCCATAAGTATTACACCATGCCCGGAATAGTTTAGACTCAACTTCAGGGGTCTCAGCCTATCCCGCTCTGGTTGTAGAACTGAATTGAAATCACCTAGAATAAGCATAGGGCAGTTAGGCAGAGTGGCAAAATGGACATTAAGATCAGAAAACATTGCAGCCGTGACCGGGGGGAGGGAGATAAACCACGACCAAAATAAAAGGGGCACCATGGATTGACACCATGTAGGATGACATACTACCCTTTAGGATCGAGGATAACTGACACACAAGGTAACCCCTTACGGATTAATATTGCAACCCCCCCAGGCAAAATTGGAATAGGTAGATAGATGGTGATTAACCACCCAGTGTTTTTTGAGGGCCATGATTTTGGAACCCGTAAGGTGGGTTTCCTGGAGACCCAAGACGTGGGGTTTTCTCAGAGCCTCAAAAATAGACGCTCTCTTAAATTTAGAGTTCAGCCCTCAAACATTCCATGAAAAGACATTTATTTCAGCCATGGGACGGGCAGAAAGGGACAAAGTCTGAGAGGGGATTGGGGCCACAACTAGCTCCCCAGTCCCGGACTGCAAGAAAAAATGAGGGTCGCAGAGCCACACTCGCATACATCCATACATACACCACACATACAACAATCCAATTATGTACATCAGAACATTTTTATACCCGGGGGGGGGGGCAACAGATCCCCTGCCCAGCTCCAAAATAGAGGAGTGGGCCTATACCCAAAACTTACACCATACATGGGGTGTATGGCCTGCATCAGGAGGCAGAGTTCCTAAAACAAAATCAAGAATTTTTCAAAGGCACAAAAAGAAAAAATGGAAGGAGTGTGTGCCCCGAGGCAGCTCAGTCTCGGTCAGGACTGAGTCCAGGTACTATCCAGTCGCAGAGTACCCATTGACATCAACCTGTGACGAAATGCGTCTGGAGGAGGATACGTGCTGACGTCACCACACTGTTGTACTAGGGGGACAGGGAGTTCTATCGCAGCCAGCCGGCTCTGTTTTTTAGCATGAGTTTTATCTTCAATATAATGTAAGTGCAATACTGTTTTAATAAACCTTGTCGAAGCAATATCTCACTTTGGTTGGTCTCTCTTATATCCTGCCGAAAAACCTGATTACCCTGCTGATTATTTGGATTGTTTGGAGCATACAGCTAATCCATTTATTTTTATTATTATTTTACAGGATTTATATAGCGCCGACAGTTTACGCAGCGCTTTACAACATTAGGGCAGACAATACAATTCAATACAGGAGGAATCAGAGGGCCCTGCTCGTTAGAGCTTACAATCTAGGAGGGAGGGTCGAGTTATACAAAAGGGTAATAGCTGTGGAGGATGAGCTAATTGAGAAAATGGTGCAGTGGTTAGACTGAGGCAGGATAGGCTTCTCTGAAGAGGAAAGTTTTCAGGGATCGTTTGACTACACCTGTCTGGATGTTCCTTTCGTTTTAAAGCAAAGGCCTTGGCTAGGCTATAGCCATCTGCTTGCTTCCGCTTGCCATCTGGTAAGCGAGTTTTTCATTAGGTGGTGGCACTGAATAAGGATTTAGCTCACCTTTGTGTTTTGTGTGGATTTGTTTGAACTGTATTTCATTATCCTGGAATACACAAGCTATTGTTGACCTGCACCTCTATATAGCGCAGCTTCTCCTTTCCATCTAATTTGTGCATTTTTTTGCTATATGCTGCTGCTTTTTGGACTTTGATATTTTCAATATATAACTTTGAATGTTTAAATCAATGTTATACAGATCTAGCGCGTTTTTTTTTTTTTCCGATTTGACAATAACTTGGTGACTAATTTGACGATCAATCATGTTTTCATTCTGGGCATATAAGGCTTTTATTTGTACCCTATTGCATTTCTTACCCATGGACAAAATGTTTTTAGTGTTTTTTATTTTGTTTTACACACACAAATTTTTTCTTTCTACCTCCTTGGTGTGTTCAATGAATGCGCAGAGAGGAAGAGGCACAGTGCCATCTGGGGGCTTGAAATTTGATTGTAAACAAATCTCCTACATGTGATCTTCATATTTGGTTGTCATGGTGACTACATAATCGCCAACCATGTAGACGTATTCCTGAGCATTGGTTTGAAACTTGTGGCTGTGACCTGTGACAGAATGGTCTTAGACCTGACAGCATCCCTTTTTTTTTTTTTTTTTTTTTTTTTTTAAATTATATTTTGAATCTTTTCTGGTGTCGGCATCAGAGCCATGTAAAATGCACTATTAAAATGGTAGCCGAATCTGTTACACATTCGTTGAGCGCCCAGGGGTGCAATGCCAGACTCCTGCAGACAAGCCTGTCTGACTAGCCTTTAGCCTGTACCTCCAATACAGGCTGACTCATCAGCGGACACGAAGTCCATTCAGAACTACAAGTCGTCAGCCGCAAAGGCAGATGGGACTTGTAGTTTGTGCATGCACAGAAAACTGTGAATGAATGATGCCGACGTGTGGGCAGAGCCCCTCACAGCTGCTTTTATTTTTTTAGTCAGCGACAGTGGGCGCTCACTGTCAAGGGAAGGGCTGGAGAAGGGGAGAGGCTGCAGCTGCTAAATACGGGTGGAACATGTAACCTAGTCCAAGAGGTGAACTTCTTCTTTAATTTAGCTCTCTAATCTATCTCTCTAATCTACCTAGGATATTATCGACAACTTGGATATGCCAGTGGACCAGCTTATAAAGTATTCCGCAGTTCCCCACAATCCAGTTCATGGTAAGGATGACTTTTATCTGTAATGCCTAGAACCTTTGTGAGAAGCAGAAATGTAAAGCCCAACTAAAGTGTTCTTTAAAAAGCAGCCACATCCTGAGTAGAAAAGCCTGTCCCCTACCAGCATGCTGCAGAGGATCCTTGCTCTGTGTGGAAGCAGTGGTCTATCTGCTGTGGTTCAACATGCCTCTTGCTCAGAGCTAGAGCTCCTCAATCAGCTCTGACTCATCAAGGGGTGTGTTAGATCTCTGAAGAATGGCCACTGCTTCCACACAAGGACCATAGGATATTCTCTATACCATGCTGGTAGGCAGTTCCGGAGCAAGGTCACCTAGAGCCCAGGGCAAACATGGCAGCTAGTTACAAACTAACCCCCCTCCCAGCAGAAATCTCTGCTTCTGTAATCCCCTAAATGACCCCCCCCAAAAAAAAATTGCCACTCATAGTACAAATCCTCCTCAAATTTCCCCTCAGAGTACACATCCACCCCCCCCAGCACAAATACCCCCCAATCACACCTACAAGCACGAATCCTCCACCCCCCCCACAAAAAATTCTCCTAGCACAAAACTAACCCCCCACCATATCACCTCTTTTAGCGCACAAATCCTCTTCCCGATCCCCTACTCCCCAGCACAAATCTTCCTGAATCATCACTCCTAGAACTCCCCCACCCCCCCACTCGATCTCCTTGCGGTGGCCCTCCACCTCATATGCAACCATAGTGCCTAGGGAAGCCGCCACTCTTGCCAACCCCCTTGGCCCGGCTGGTAGGGGGCAGGCCTTTCTATTGTCACTGTTTTCTAAGAAAACAAACTCTAAGAACATGGGGGGGGGGGGGTGCATGACCCTTTTGAACTACAACGCATTGCCTTTGTGGGTTGAGATGCCATTCAAAATGCAAGGTGGTAAAGCCGGATGCTTGTGCTTTGGTAATGTGCACATTACCACAACACGGAAGCCTAATGGGCACCAAGTTTAAAAGTTTTAAGTTGACATGAAACGCCATGACTGCTGAGGTGCAATGGGCCTAGGTCCCAATTAACGTAGCACAATGGGATCAAATCCCCCACCACTCCCTTGCCCTTTACCCCATTAAATAAGACACTTACAACCATTAGGTTGGAAAGGGCAAGGCAATTATTAAATTCCAACACATAACATGTGAAAATATTTAACCAGTGCCAGTCAGTATCATACTGTGAGCACTCAACCACAAGAGGGAAGTGGGGCCTGTCCTTACCATAAGTGCTGGACAGACAACCAACTTCCAATTTTCCATCAAGGGCATAGCCCATTACAGCAATTTTAACTGCAGGCAAGGTCAAGGAAACCGCAGCAAGCTGTGACATACCATAACATAGGAAAAAGGGTGGCGGGAGGGTGGGCAGCTCTTCCGACTCTTCCGGAAGACCCAGAATTCCCTGGGGCACACCTTCCCTGAGCTCAGGCCCATCCCGTCCCCCCATGTTGCAATCAATTGTTCCCCTTGTCAGGCAACTAGCCATGCCCCCATCAGTCAAGGCTCTTTCCCTAGGGAGGGGGCACAAGAGGCCTTCATTTTTATCCTACAAGCGCAACAGCAGCTTTGGTAGTTACAAGTAATAATAGCAGCACTCCCTTCCAATCTTTATTCTCAACTGCTCACAATCTAACACGCTATCGTCCATCAGCCTGCAAAGCTGCTTGTTTAAATCTTTTAACCACTTCCACTCCAGGGTAAGTTCATAAACATCCTCGGACGGGAAGGGTGATATCTGTCATCGCTGCAGCAATGATCAAGAGAGCCTCTTTTAGGTCTGGCTATTCTGCACAAAGTAAAAGTAATCTGAGTGGCTAACGAGCTGCTGGATTATTTTTACAATTGGTAGAAGGGTGTCCCCCTCGCCACCACCACTTTAACTCCCACTGTGACATCAGAAAGCAATGAGGATTTCGTCACTTCCTGTTCTGCCTCTTTGTTTACCTGGATGTCACCGGCCAGGGAAGCAGGCGGTCAGACCCTCTGTATCTGATCGGCAGCATTGGAGACCAGAGGAGAGATTTGGGGTCTAATAGACCCCTGATCTCTCCCTAAAGAGGACCTGTCACAGCCCCAGCTATCCTAAGGGATCTTGTTCATCCCTTGTAACAGCTAAGTTGAGAAAAAAAAGTTAATGATAAAGTTAAATAAAATTGAAAAATGAAAGCGCCCCCATTTCCCCATGCTCATGTGCACGTAGGTCCAACACGCATATGTAAACGGCGATCGCACGACATATGAGGGGTATCGCCACAAACCTCAGTGAAAGCAATAATTTAAGCTCCAGACCTTGTGTATCTCTAAACAGGTAATTTTGTGAAGGGTTTTAAAGTGTTGCCTATGGAGATTTTTAGGTACCGTTATTTGGCACTGTTCCACGGACGGATGCAGTTTTAAAGCATTCATCTTTTATACCAAACAACTGAGTATTATATTGTGCTGTTTTTTTTTTTTTTTGCGCATTAAAATACATTTATTTATTTTTGCATAAAAAAAAACCACTGTGCAAATATCGTGTGACCTAAAAATATGCAATGCCCAACATTTTTATTCTCTAGGGCTTCTGCTTTAAAAAAAAAAAAAAAAAAAAAAAAAAAGTTTGGGGGTTTTGAATCGTTTCTAGCAAAACAAATGTTTTTTACATGTAGGAGAGGAATGCCCGGACTGGTCTAGTCTTCTTTCCACCTAACTGTCACCTTGTGCTTCTTGCAGGCTGACTGCGTACACCTTTAATATCTTTGAGCAAGCCAAGAGATACATTTCGATTGATGAAACCAGACAGAAGCAGAGTCTCATCTGGTTGGAGAACACGCAGAGGCTAGAAAGTGGCTGCTTTAGACCCCAAGGAAGCCTGTTCGCAACCCAGGTTAAACAAACTTATATGCTTTTCCACCAATAAGACGCTTGCTTAAAAAGAAAGCAATGTGTGAAAGATTGCTAGCCGCCTGCAACACATTTTAGAGTTCCTCTACACTGTCTTAAAGGGAAACTGACTGAACAGTTATGTGTGCTTGGTGTGAAAGTGAGAATCCTCTTGCAAGGTGTAAAAGTTCCAGCATATGGATGGGACAATATAGTTCTAAATATTTGGATATAAATGAGAAAGGTCAGTTTGGGTCCGATTCAAACTGTTGCATTAAGCTCCATACACACGATAGGACTTTGTACAAACTTTCCCTTGGATTTTTGTACAAAGGGCGTTGGCCATAAGTTTGTCTTGCATACAGACAGGACTTTTCCAGCCAACTTTCACCAAATCACATGGGTTTTCAGCTCTTTACCACCACCTTTTGGTCAACTTCTGTATTGCTGGGACTGTGAGGTCATAAGGGGGCGTGGTCATGTCATCCTATGACCACACCCCCTTATGACCTCAGTCCCAGCATGCCCCGGGACTGTGATGTCATAGGGGGCGGGGTCACCGCCTATATAAGTCATAGCAGAACATTACAGCCAGAGAGAGCGTTGTGTTAACATCTCTAGAAGAGGGATGAAGACGATCCAGATGTCTGGGCTCCTCTGCTAGCAAAAGAGCAGAAGATAGCGGAGGAGCCGGCAGAAGGAAGAAGGCATCGGAGAAGAACCAGAGAGCGCGGAGACGACACTGGAGAGAGGGAGAAGACGCCAGAGAGATCCCCGAAGTCGGAAGAAGACCCCTGAAGTCGGAAGAAGACCCCGGAGCTGCTTAATAAATTTTAAAACCTGTGTAGTGTGTTTTTATTTATTGACACTTTTTTCCCTAGTTGAATGGGTAGGGGTACGCTGTACCCTATACTCATTCACATAGGGTGGGGGGCGGGATCTGGGGGCCCCCTTATTAAAAGGGGCTCCCGGATTCCGATAAGCCCCCTGCCCGCAGACCCCAACAACCAACGGCCAGAGTTGTCGGGAAGAGGCACTTGTCCTCATCAACATGGGGACAAGGTGCTTTGGGCTGGGGGGGGCCGCAGGGCGCCCCCTCCCCCAAAGCACCCACCCCCCATGTTGAAGGCATGCCGCCTGGTATGGCTCAGGAGGGGGGGGCGCTCACTCGTCCCCACCCCCTTTCCTGACCGGCCGGGCTGCTTGCTCGGATAAGGGTCTGGTATGGATTTTGGGGGGGACCCCCACGCCATTTTTTCAGTGTAGGGGGTTCCCCTTACAATCCATACCAGACCTAAGAGCCTAGTATGCCCCCAGAGGAGAATTCCCTCTCGCGCTCGCCACATTAGGAAAATGTGTTTTTCCTATTGCAGCCAGCACGAGATGTACAGTACCCTGTTGCCGAGAACTAGCACAATGGGTTCGCACTGGAAACATTCTCGCGGCCGTGTACTGTAGTTTGTACAAAAGTCTGATGCTTTTGTGTATACACGATCGGACTTTGCTCAATCTGACTTTTGTTGCCAGAAAGTTAGTGCGTTCGCACAGCCAACAAAAGTCCGATGGAAACAGAAAAAGTTTGTCCGATGGAGCGTACACACGGTCAGATGTTGCTCTAAAACAGCTAATTTGCATGTTTGTTGTCAAAAAGTCTGAACGAGTGTACGGACCTTTAGGCTAGGCTGAGACTGGAACGAAGCCAAAAATGGCTTTTCGATCAAGTCTCCTATGTAAAAAAACACAGGAAGTGACGTCACTACCGATTTACTCAGCTGCCAATGGTGCCGATTTAAGAAAAAATGACAGTATTCAAAATCTCAGTTTTTGGTGATCTGAATACTTTTAAGTGCAAAGAGTACCTGTCACCACCTATTACAAGGAATGTTTACATTCCTTGTGACAGCAATAAAAGTGATCAGAATTTTTTCTTTTTTAGGGACAATGTAAAAGAATAAACATAAATAAAATTACGAAGAAAAACACTTTTTTTTTTTTTTTTTAAAGTGCCCCGTGCTCGCACAGCAAAGCACGCATACATAAGTAAACATTGTTCAAATTACATATGTGAGGTATCACCACAATCGTCAGAGAGCAATAATTCTAGAAAAAGACCTTCTCTGTAACTCTAACCTGGTAACCGTTACATTTTTTTTTTTTGGACAATTTTAGGTACCATAGTTTGTCACCATTCCACGAGTGCGCAATTTCAAAGCATGACATGTTCAGTATCTATTTACTCTGCATAACATAATCTTTCACATTATACAAAAATTAAGCTATCTTTTCTTTTTTAAATTCATGAAAGTTGTCTTTTACCTAAAAATTGTGTTTGAAAGACCACTGCGCAAATACCGTGTTACATAAAATATTGCATCGATCGCCATTTTATTCTCTAGGGTCTCTGCTAAAAAAAAGTGTGTGGATAGATATCTGAGGGGTTCTAAGTAATTTTCTAGCAAAAAAATATGGATTTTAACTTTTAAGAAACCAATGTTAGACATGGGCTTAGGCATGAAAGGGATATACTGTATAAATGTATTTGCATCTGCTCCCCATTGTAGTTGAACTATTTAACAAAATATATATATATTTTTTTTTTTTTTTTCTTTTTTTACAGGACCTAGATCACGATGTTTATTTCACAGCTTACCTTGCCATTGCAATTATGGAATCCAAATACAGCTTGGGGGTAAGAAACCATCCAATACAAAACAGACAGAGAAGGCGACATGTCAACATATAATTGACCTCATTTTTAGGGAGAAGAGTTTTTATATTGGTTGTAAATGCAGTGATAAACGTGATACTAAATACCGGGGTTTTTTTCAGCGGAAACAGTTCCGGGACCTCCAACACTGAATGTATATAATAGGAAGGGGTGTGGGGTAATGTACTGGGGGATCTATTGTCACTGGTGGGGATATGTTTTTGCGTGAGGGTCTGTTGCTGGTGTGGGGATCTATTGTTGCCAGGGGGTCTTGTGTTGCTGATGGGGATTTACTGTTGAGGGAGGTCTATTGTTGCTGGCTGCTGGAGGGTCTATAGATTCTGACTGCTGGGAGATCTGTTGCTGGGGTAGATCTTTTGTTGCTGGGTGTGATATTTTATTGTGGGTCCCCACCCACAATAAAATACCACACCCAGCAACAAAAGATCTACCCCAGCAACATTGTTGCTGGGGGGTGGGGGTCTATTGTTTCTGGCTGCAGGGGATTTATTTTATTTGTTTCTCTTTTTATTAACACATTAACACATTCCATATAAATTATTTAGCCCCACACAATGATAGGTTCTGTATTCTCTAAAAAGGGGAGTACTGGGAGGTGGGTAAGGGGTGAAACCTGAAACCAAGGGACGGCGCTCAGAGGTGGGTGGAGAGCGGAAATGAGGGGCGACTCAGAAGGGGGGGGGGGTGCTGCCCCTATTCTCTGTAAAAAAAAAAAAAAAAAAAAAAAATCCCTGCTAAACAGTTTCATTTACATTGCCCCTTCTATTTCTGTATGTGGATGATGGCTCTAATTTTATTTTAAAGTCTCCATACTTTTTTCCTAATTTATATCCAGCTGTCACATGACCCAGCTCTTTCCTAGCCTGTCTGCAGGAGAACATAAGCAGGAGGAGCATCTAGTCCTCTGCTGCTGGTCACATTCAAGAGAAAATCCATTACTTTTACTCAAATAATATACCGTATTTATCGGCATATAACATGCACTTTTTTCCCCTGAAAATCAGGGGAAAATCGTGGGTGCGTGTTATAGGCCGAACCACCCCCACCCCCCAATTTTGTGTGATTGCGGCGATTTCCGCGATCACCGCCGACATACACAGCTGTGTGTAAATTCAAATACGGCGCAGATACACATACCCGAGAGTCCTCGTCTTTTCTCGGCGCCTCTTACAGTCCCGCCCATAGGGCGAGACTGGGCGGGACTGTAAGCGGCGCCGAGAAAAGACGAGGACTCTCGGGTACGTGTATCTCGGCTCCGCAGAGTCCCTGCAGTCTCGGCGCCATATTTGAATTTACACACGGCTGTGTATGTCGGCAGGGATCGCGGCGATCCCACAAAGCTGCACTGGGGCAAGGCTGCACTGGGGCAAGGCTGCACTGGGGCAAGGCTGCACTGACAATTCTGCACTGGGGCAAGGCTGCACTGACAAGGCTGCAATAGACACTGGAGCAAGGCTGCACTGACAAGGCTGCAATAGACACTGGAGCAAGGCTGCACTGACAAGGCTGCAGATGGACACTGATAACGCTGCATTGATGGGCATTTTAATGTAAGTTTTTCTTCCTTAAACTTTACTCCTAAAAGTTTTTTTCCTTAAAATTCCCTCCTAAACTTGGGGTGCGTGTTATACGGTATATGTTATCTGAAATCAAATAATATTTTGTGGCAATAATATGGTGCGGGCAGATTTCTGCCAGTCGAGGCTTGTCACGCCCTTCCAGCCTGTGTTTTTTTAGAGTAACAGGAAGGTGAAGCCTCAAATTAATCTACATGTAATATCCCCCCCCCCCCATTATGTTTAGCTGGTTAGTGGGCATGGAGGAGGGAGGGAGTGGGCTGTCATTTACCACTGTGTATACGTCCACATGTGTAACTCTATAGTCACATGGGCTGCTCAGAAGTGATGGGGAGGAAATGCTCAGGGTAGAAAATACACTGAAACTGAGCATGTGCAGAGCTATCAGCGCTGCCCTTTAAATCCCCAAGTGCAGTGGAGACATGGACAGGAGAGGGAGATGGAGAACAGCAGGATTAACAAGGTTTTTGGTAGACTGCAGATAACGAATCTCGAAGTGAGTATCAACAGCATGTAATACACCATTTATTCATAGCGTGTGGGGTGTTTTTTTTTTTTTTTTTTTAATGTTGTGGGTTTAGTGACACTTTAAGGTAACACATGTCCCATCTGTTTTATTGCCTCCCTTCCCTAAATGGTGACCTGCTTCCTCTCCCCTTACAGCACATGGAGGCATCAGCAGGAGCCATTGGTTCCCACTGCTGTCAAATTCTGTGAGGGGGGGGGGGGGTGGTGTCGCATTGTGTGTGTAAATGGATGCACATAGCCCGGCTCAGGAGTAAGCCTGCAGGTGTGCCCTGATGGGAAGCAGCTGCCTATGGTGGAGCACAGAGGAGCCGAGAGCTCCAGCGAGGGACCCCAGAAGAGGAGGTTCGGGGCTGCTCTGTGAAATACCTTTTGCATAGAGCAGGTAGGTGTAACATGTTTGCAACTGCTTTAGGTGGCAAAGTGTTTATTTCCCCCTCCCTTTCCTGTCCCCTTTTTTTTTTTTTTTTTTTTTTTTTTTTTGGTAATCTTTCCCAGAACATGTATCCCTTTTCTATCATTCTCGTATCAGTAGCAAACTGAAAACTTTAAGTTTTTTTCATTCAATGGTCATCAGAACAGAGTAAATTGCACATAGGCGATTTAAAGTACAACTCAATGCAACACTTTTTTTTTTTTTATTTACTTTTTAATTAATTTTGGATAGCGTTAAGAATGTTATAATCCTTGTCATTTATTTCCAGCTATGTCCCAATGGGGAGATCTCCTTTTTACTTCCCGTTTTTTTTATTTTTTATCTACAACAGGAAGTTGGGGATCCCTGCTGGTCAACAGTGCTAGTGTCCACATTGGAAGATTTCCCCTCCTATGTCTATTCTGGTGACCACTCCTAATTTAAAATTTCCTGTTACTTTCGGCGATGACAGTAAACGGGACAAATAGAGGGTGAATCTCTCCAACAGGAACAGGGCCTGCAATATACAACTGACAGGGGTCCTAATCCCTCTTCACTTTAACCAAAAAATAAATACAATTAAGTGACTTTAAAGGTTAAAGGGGTTGTAAACCTTCGTGTTTTTTCACCTTCATGCATCCTATTAAGGTGAAAAAACACCTGGCGGTGTCCCCCATTTTACTTACCTGAGCCCTAGAACTTGACCCACAGGGACGCGCTGTCTCTCTGCCTGGGGTTCTTGGCTCTTGATTGGATAGATTGATAGCAGCGCAGCTATTGGCTCCCGCTGCTGTCAGTCAAATCCAATGACACGGGCACCAAGGTGCGGGGGCGAGTCCTGCATTGGGCCTCTATGGATGCCGAATGCTGGACTAGGGAGTGCGCTCGCAAGGTAATCCCCCGGGAGAGCGCTTCTCCCAGGGGGGGGGGTTACCTGATGTGGGGAGGAGCCGCGGGGGGACCCCAGAAGAGCAGGTTCGGGTCCACTCTGTGCAAATCGTGGAGGTAATATATGTATGTTTAAAAAAAAAAAAAAAAAAAAACCCTTACAATCACTTTAAGTACACCTTTTGTGTAACATGAAACTTGGCCACAGTCCTCAGCCTCCCACCCCCAGACTTCCCCTCATTACTGAATGTTTTCTCCTCCTGTCATTTTTCTTAATTTAGCATGGCTGTTTGTTTCCACTTACATATCTATGTCCTCTATTCAGACATCTGTAAATGTAAATACTACAAATCTCATCTACCACCATGGCAGAGGAACTCCTAGATCTCAAAGAACAGAAGTGCAGTGGTGTCACCACTCCTGCAGGGCTGGACTGGGACAAAAATTCGGCCCTAGACTTTATCCAGACTGGCCCACTTTTATTTTGCGAACTCGCACAAAAACCGTATATAAGTTAGACATGGTACAGGAGATGGTCAGAGACTGAGGACATACTACAAGAGATGGTCAGACTGCAGACACGATACAGGAGATGGTCAGAGACTGCAGACATGATACAGGAGATGGTCAGAGACTGCAGACATGATACAGGAGATGGTCAGAGACTGCATTTATGGCTGAGGCCAGTGTAAAAGTGTAATGTATCACAGCGTTGCTCCACTCTATTTAAACCAGCTCTGCAAGATCAAGTCAGTAATCTTACTTTGAAAGTACATCCATGTGACAGAAGACAGCAGCGCATCCAATTTCCAAAATACAAATTGTCTTACAAACAATGAACTGGTCAGGATTAGTGGAGGACAATAAACGGTTAATGTGTCTGTGAAGCTTCTAGCCTGAACTAGCAGTAAATCCTTTGAAAAAACATCACAGAAACCGTGCAGCATACACACACAGAGCTCTGACTAAATAACTGAAAAGAAGCTGAAATGGTTAACAGCCAGCCATGTGTCACACTGTCACTGGATGGAGAATGCTGATCCTATCAGTGTGTTAGGGCAGTGTGCAGGAAAGGCAGCTATAAAAAAAAAAAAAAAAAGTACAGAGCAGGGGCGGACTGATAACTTATGGGGCCCCCAGGCAATCAGATTATGGGGCCACACAGTATACACACACAGTATACAATCACACAGTATACACATACATGTACACACAGTATACACAGACAGATGTAAAAAAACCCACAGATTTATACATACTGTCCCTGGTTTTACTGAGGCTGGCAACCCTGATGGGGCCCCCTAGTGGCCCAGGGCCCTCGGGCAGTGCCGAGTTGCTCAATGGTCAGTCCGCCCCTGGTACAGAGCAAGAGGAGAGGTAGAAGAGGGGACAGATCGATAACCTGCACACTGCCTGAAGGCATTGATTTCTGGAAGACACTGCAGCCAGTGTACATGTGACATTGCTCCCGAGTCCCACCATCTTGTTCCCATTCAACTAGCGCTCTGTGTGCTGCAGGACTGGTTTTGCTGTAGCTTTTGTCATACTCGTACCTTCTTGTATCGGCTTCAGATACTGTGTGTTTCTCCTTCCTCGTGCCCCGCTCCAGCACTTGTATATTCAAATGTGGCGGGCTGGGGAGGATTACACTGCCTGCTGATTGGCTGTAGATGTGTGGGAGGAAAGGAGCAGGTCCTCGCTTATACTCTCATAAGCAGAGGAGCGCAGAGACTCGTGCTGTCACTGAGTTCCGATCTCAGCCGAGAGACAGGGGAAACAGATTTAGACGGGAAACCATTTTCGGCACAACACAGGCCCACTGAGCCATCGGCCCACGGGGAAACTCCCGGTAGTCCCGATGGCCAGTCCATCCCTGCACTCCTGTAGTTCATTGATGCTCTCTCCAGCCCCTTGACTGAAGATCTGTTCCTCAGTATGGCCCTGGGTCCTGAGAAATAGTCTGTGGGTGTCCATAAATTGCACACGCAACCTCAAATCAGTGTGCATGTATTTTTTACGTTTTGTGGAATATGCCTTTTTAGACATGTGCAGTAAGAAAAAATGTGTTTTGGATTCGTTATTTAAATAAGTTCCTTGTTTTGGAATTTGTTTTTGGAATTTGTTTTGTTTATTCATTTTTGAATTTGATTTGGATTTTCCTGAATTCAAAAAATTCGAATTTATTTTATTTGAAATTCAAATTTCGGAAGAGTTATATTTCGATTCTATTTTCCATTCTGTTCTTCTATTTACTGTTCTATTTTCTATTCTAATCTATTCTATTAAGATGTATTCTATTTGAATTTCAGAAGACTGTTATTTCTATTTTATTCTATTCTGTTTAATTCTATTCTAATTCCATTCTATTCTAATCTTTTATTTGAAATATGAATTTCAGAAGATGGTTATATTCTATTTTATTATATTCTGTTAATTTCTGTTCTCTGCTATTCCTTTTTTTAATTTTTTTTATTTATTTTTTTTCTGTTTTTATTCTAATTAATTCAGTTTCAAATTTATTTTAGAATTCGAGTTTCAGCCAAATTTCTTACAAATGCAGTAATGAAAAATTTGTCTGAATTTCGGTTCAGAACAGAACAAATCATGCATGTCTAATGCCTTTTAGGAAACCCTTGTAGGTCTTGTCCCCACCACCTGTGACTGGACAGTGAAAGGAGAAGCAGCCGTTTGATAACCTCATTTGTCACTCTTTTTCCTTCTGCCTCTCCCCCGAGGACAAGGAACATGCTGACAAATAGCAATAAAGAACCTGACAGAAGTTTTAGGCTGGGTTCACACCTAAGCACGGAGCGGCTTACAGCAGGGGTCCGGTGCATCTCCATTCACCATTTCAGTCCACATTTTTGGCTAAATTCGGACCTGGAACGGACTAAAAGATGCACAGGACTGCTGTGCAATTTGCACCGGAGCCAGGTACAATCTCCTGACATGCGAATTGGATGCGGAGAAAAAATGTATCCAATTCGCAATAGTGTAAACCCAGCCTTAAAATCAATCTACTCTATCCAAAGCCGGTTAGATACACTTTCGTTTTATGATCAGCAATGGAAAGTCATCTAGATCAACCAGTCATGTTTGTCTTCTGCATTGAACTTTTAACAACCGATGGCCTTCTGTACATAATGTTTCATTACTTTCCAGAAAACTCTGCTGGAAGGGGCTTTGGCTTGTCTAAAGAATGCATCAACCACTGAGCAAAAAATTGGTAATGAAGTCCTTATGCTGAATGCCTTCACAATGGCCGGTCTTTCAGAATATAGAGATCCCCTGATGGCCAAACTCATGAAGAAAGCCATAGTTAAAGGTACAGTTTTAAAATGGTCATTAAGAATAAAAATCTCTGAACTCTGGTGACATGGTCGCACAATTTTGCCTACGTTGAAATTTTTGTAAAAGTTGGCCTCGACTTTTTCAAAGCCTTTTAAAACTTTGTATATATGTATGTATGTATGTATGTATACCTACCTATATACCTCGACATATCAAAAGCCATTGGAATTTGCACACTAGATACCAGTGCAAAGGACAGCTCCATCTACTGTTCTGCTGCATACCCAACTAATTAAAATAAATGGCCTTGCAACACAATAGAACCTAATCCAACAGCATGTGAACCCCAAAAACCGTATGCATGTCTCATGGGTTAGCTTCACACAGTAAGCTTGCAGCGATGTACTCTAAACACCAAGAATGTTTGAGGGCTTCCTGCTCGTGTTTTTCACCTACATAAAGATTTTCCCATGCAGGGGTCTCAGGTCAAAACCGCACAAAACAAGTCTAGCCTCCATGCTATCCAAGACTCTTTTGGGTATACACTCGCAGATTGTAGTCTCCCCTCTTCTTGCACACACCCTGACTTAGCCTAGAGCACACTTAGTGATTGTAAAGGTATGCTCTTTCTTTTTTTCTTTTTTTTTTTTTCATCTTCTTTCTGATCAGCATGTTATACTTACCTGTTGGAGACAACTGGTCTAGAGAGTGTCTTTATAGGGTTTATTGCTGAAGAACTTAACAGGGAGAGGTTTAGGGTCACAGGATACTTCAAAACAATCCATAATCACAGTAGGACAAACTTTCATCCAATCATCCCAAGAACAGCTGGGGGTGGCAGAGTATGGCTAGGTAGTCGACTGCCCTGCAACAGCAGCCCATAAAGCAACCTCTGGCAACTGGTTCCCCGCTAGCACTTTCCCGAACTATCAGTCCCAGTGAAGTCTCTACTCAGTGTCCCAGTTGCTGTCTGCCACCCAGCATCCTCAAGAAAATCCTCTGATGCCTTTTTCAGTCCAGGACTATGACAGTGCCCTTCAGCAAGGGTACTACTTTGGCAATTCTTTTCAGGTCCTTAGTCCAAAAACTGTTGAGGCCCAAGAAGCAATCTCTTGTCTCTCTGGCAATATTCTAGGGAAAACTACACTATACATTGCAATTGTCTTTACATTTACACTAACCCTTTCTTTACAGATGGCACAATACACTGGGAAAGAGAAGACATGCCTTCTTTACGGCCAGTTCCTTTTTTCTTGCCTATATATGCCCCGGCTGAGGTGCAGCTCACAGCTTACATGTTGCTAAGCATGACAGAAGAGATCAGGCAATTGAAGAATTCCCCAGTAAATGACCCAAAAGCATCTGCTCAAAAAATGTCAATAATGGCGCAGATGGCCATGTGGCTCGTTCGCCAGCAGAACTCTCGTGGAGGGTTCCCATCTACACAGGTAATTATAGAAGTTGTGGAAGTCCGAAAAGCAGTGTTGGGTTTAACTGTACATTTTAATTCTAATTGTGATTTAGGTTTCCATATCTTGGATAACAATTCATCTATATCCCTTAGGACACGGTTGTCACCATCAAGGCTCTAGCTGGCTTTGCAAAGCTGCTGTACACTCCAAATTCACAGCAAACCATTAAGGTCAAAGGCGACAGAGGAGAGATTGGTAACCTTAACTTGGGTCCTGAAAACCGGCTGGTGGTACAGAGACAGGATTTGCCAGAAGTCATTGGCGACTACAGCTTAGAAGTTGAAGGGAGCGGGTGGTTTCTGTCCCAGGTAATACTACAAAGATATGTGTTTAGTAACTTTACCAGGGTTTTAGATGACCAAAAAAATGACAGCAACTTTTTGCTGCAACTTCAACACTTAATCGAAATGCAAAGGAGGAAGTAAAAATGAAGGTTGTGTAAGATGTCTGAGGGTGCAATGGTCTTAAAGCGGTAATAAAATCCTATTGGTAAATTTAAAAATTGGGCCCTCTACAGGTTTAAGTCATAATACTAGTTGTGGTATCTGCGACTGCTTGAATGGCCGGTCTGAGGTGATGTTACTCCCATGCATACCCACGGGAGTCACATTGCCGTAACACACAGAGCTGGTTGTATTTGTGGTCTGAACTGCACATGAGTGGCTCAAATCACATTACCTGCTGGCAGGCGGGGGGACATTTATGATAGACCTCTTGGGTCTGTTCTGTTAGAAAAATCAGGTGGGGGTGTGGTGTGTTATTTTATGTGATCGACCAATACAAAGTGGCACATAATTGTGAAGTGGAAGAAAAAAGAGAAATGGTTTTCAACATTTTTTACAAATATCTGAAAAGTGTGGTGTGCATTTGTATTATGCCCCATTTACTCTGATATCTCTAAAATCTAGTAGAACCCATTTCCTTCAGAAGTCGCCTAATTCGTAAATTGAGTCCACCTGTGTGTAATGCAATCTCAATATAAATACAGCTGTTCTGCAAAGCCCTCAGAGGTTGTAGAGAAGTTTTAAAACAGGCTTGGTTTATAAAAAAATATCCCAAGCTTTGAACATCTCACAGAGCACTGTTCAATCCCTCTGAAAATGGAAAGAGTATGGCACAACTGCAAACCTACCAAGACATGGCCGTTCACCTAAACTGACAGGCTGGGCAAGGAGAGCATTCACCAGAGTAGTCAAGAGGACCGTGGTAACTCTGGAAGAGCTGCAGAGTGGGAGAATCTGTCCCACTATTAGTCGTGCACTCCACAAATCTGCCCTTTTATAGAAGAGTGGCAAGAAGAAAGCCATTGTTGAAAGAAAGCCATAAGTCCCATTTGCAGTTTGTGGGAAGCCATGTGGGGGACACAGCAAACATGTGGAAAAGGGTGCTCTGGTTAGATAAGACCAAAATTGAACTTTTTGGCCTAAAAGCAAAGTGCTATGTGTGGTGGAAAACTAACACTGCACATCACCCTGAACACATCATCCTGACCGTGAAACATGGTGGTGGTAGCATCATGTTGTGGGGATGCTTTTCTTCAGTAAGGACAGGGAAGCTGGTCAGAGTTGATGGGAAGATGGATGGAGCCAAATGCAGGGCAATCTTAGAAGAAAACCTGTTAGTCTGCAAAAGACTTTAGACTGGGGCGGTTCACCACCTAGCAGGACAACGACCCTAAACATACAGCCAGAGCTACAATGGAATGGTTTAGATCAAAGCTTATTCATGTGTTAGAATGGCCCAGTCAAACTCCAGACTCAAATCCAATTGAGAATCTGCTGCAAGACTTGAAAACTGCTGTCCAGACACTCATCATCCAATCTGACAGAGCTTGAGCTATTTTGCAAAGAATGGGCAAAAATGTCCCTCTCTAAATGTGAAAATCTGGTAGAGACATCCCCAAAAAGACTTGCAGCTGTAATTGTAGAATCCCTGTTCACTGCAAAGTATTGACTGGTTGGGCTGAATACAAATGCATGCCACACTTTTCACATTTGTGCCACTTTGTGTTGGTCTATCACTTAAAATCCCAATAAAATACTTACATTTTTAGTTGTAACATGACAAAGGCAACACCAACGGTGACATCCTCACACACGCGCCCCCCCCATTTCCTGTACAGGTATCGCAGGGACAGGAAGCAAGACCTGGGTGTCACAGTACAGAAGGGAAAATCTCCATGAGGAATTTGACATGTATAAAAGCCTCGTACACACGATCGGATTATTTGCCGGGAATTGTGTGATGACAGGCTGTTGGCCAAAAATCCTACTGTTGTATGCTCCATCGGACAATTGTCAGATTTTCCGCAGACAAATGTTAGATGGCAGGATTATACATTTCCGCGGACAAAGGTCTGTTGGATTTTCCTATTGTGTGTACACAAGTCCGTCAGACAAACGATCAAGCTAATAATTGATATGATCTTGAAACAAAATTACAATGACTACTTTATTAATTGTTCACAAATGATAAAACCTCAAATGAAAATATTACATTAATGCATTATAGAGAAAATACTGTATTAATGTAAGGCAACCAATAACTTTGTACATAAACCATAGACATCAGGTTCACAATCGTTTGTCTCTTAAAAGCTCATCTTATTTCCCCTGCCAGTTGGGTAAAATAATTTTGGTGTAACCTACGTACATGTAATGTACAGTAACGATGGTTATCTGCAGCTAGTAGCCGATGTACACACTACTACAGTTCAATGTTGCCCCTCTAGAGAGTGCACAAGAGAAACCTGTAAGGGGGGGGAGCCCAGTCCAGTGTTTCAACTGCCTAGGGTCCTCCAGAGTTTAATCTGACACTGCCGATGTAAAGAATACAAACAAATGCAAAAAAAAAAAATACAATGGAAAGTACAAATGTATCCTCCCTTGCTTTTTTTTTTTCTTCTAATTTTCCCTGTGTATATTATGTAAGATTTCATGTTCATAAACGAAAAAAAATAGTCAACAAAAATATTTAACCACTTCCATACAGGGCATTTTCGTCCCCTTCCTGCCCAAGCCATTTTTCAGCTTTCAGCGCTGTCACATTTTGAATGACAATTGCGCGGTCATACAACACTGTACCCAAATGAAATTGTTATCATTTTTTCCCCCACAAATAGAGCTTTCTTTTAGTGGTATTTGATCACCTCTGCAGTTTTTATTTTTTGCGCTATAAACAAGAGTGACAAGTTTACAAAAAAAAATAAAATTTTTACCTTTTGCGATAATAAATATCCAATTTTTTTTTCTTTAAAACAACAAATTTTTTCTCAGTTTAGGCCGATATGTATTCTTGAACATATTTTTGGTAAAAAAATCGCAATAAGCGTATATAGATTGGTTTGCGCAAAAGTTATAGCGTCTACAAAATAGGGAATAGATTTATAAAATTTTTATTTTTTTTACTAGTAATGGCAGCGATCTGCGATTTTTATCGTGACTGCTATATTGCGGCGGACATATCGGACACTTTTGACCCGTGCTATAAAAATGCATTGATTACTGTATAAATGTGACAGGCAGCGAAGGGGTTAACACTAGGTGATGATCGAGGGGTTAACTGTGTTTGCTAGGGAGTGATTCTAACTGTAGGGGGTGGGGACTCACTAGGGGAGGAGACCGATCGGTGTTCCTCTGTACTGGGAACACACCATCGGTCTCCTCTCCTCCTGACAGGACCGTGGATCTGTGTGTTTACACACACAGATCCACGGTCCTGCTGTGTTACCGTTAATCGCGGGTGCCCGGCGGCCGCGCACCGGGTGCTTAGTGACACCACGGGCGCGCGCCCCCTGGTGGCCTGGGAAAGCGAGGCCATCATATGACGCCCGCCCGCCACGAGAGCTGCGCCGCCTGGCCGTCAGACGGCCGGCAAGCAGTTAAATAGACAATACACGAATGAACCTCCTTCCTCCTTCTTTCCTCAGAGCCCACTAACAGGTCAGTTTTTATGTATTACCTTGGGGAGATGCAGACTAGAATACTGCAATCACTGAGCAGCAAACAATATCACCCGTGATGTATTTCAGTTATCTTGCAAACCTGGCCTGTTAGTGGGCCCTGAGGACAGGGTTGATGACCACTGCTATAGAGGTAATCGGTTTCTCTGGTTACACATCTCTTCAGACCAACATTGAGATAGGATGGGGCATCCAACCTGCTTTCTGGTGAAAGGCAATGTAGATTTCTACATAGGTTTCTATACTAGATGCTGAATGGGTTTGACACCTGCTAATTTTCTGTCCGCCGGTTTTTCATTTTAGCACGGCCAAATTTTAAGCTTAACTCTAGTCAGAGCGGGAAAGTTAGTAATTGCTTTTATACATGTCAAATTCCTCATGGAGATTTTCCCTTCTGTCCTGTGACACCCAGGTCTCGCTTCCTGTCCCTGCGATACCTGTACAGGAAATGGGGGGCGTGTGTGAGGATGTCACTGTTGGTGTCGCCTGGTGCAGTAAAACATTTCACCCAACCAGCCTCCCCCCCCCCCCCCCTCCACTAGCATGCCACAGTGCTCTGTCCTGCCTACCCACTCCCCCATAGCAACGCCATGGGTTGTCACCAGGGCAAGAAAGCATGAACCACAATAAAAAAAAAAAAAACTGCTGGAAGTTCCAAGCCTTCCTCACTATACTAAAAATATTGTTTTTCTGTGTTCTTGGTGACTAAATGGACCCTCACTTCCTTATAATGGTAAAATGTTAGGGGTAATCTCCTGAAAAGGGGCACAAACAATAAAAACCTTTAATGCCTATAAACCTTCCCTTCTGTATGCAATTTTTTGAGCTATTGTTTTCACATACTGGTAGAACCTGGATGATTTATACATCTATTGGTTCATTATACTTCTCTGAGATTGGGGTGGGGACGAGCAGGCTAAAGCTTCCTACACACGATCGGATCATCCGCCGGGAATTTTGTGATGACAGGCTGTTGGCCGAAAATCCGACAGTTTGTATGCTCCATTGGACAATTGTCAGATTTTCCGCGGACAAATGTTGGATGGCAGGATTATAAATTTTCCGCGGACAAAGGTCTGTTGTCGGATTTTCCTATCGTGTGTACACAAGTCCATCAGACAAAAGTCCAAAGTACAAACACGCATGCTCGGAAGCAAGGACGAGCCGGAAGCAGTCGGTCTTGTAAACTAGTGTTCGTAATGGAGAATTAACATTCATGACGCGGCAAATTATGAATTCTCGAAATGCAGCGCACATTCTCCTCCTTTAATGGGATAATAATGAAGCTGCTTTGCTGGTGATACTTATGGAGTTATGCAAACAGATTTTCAAAGGCTTTTTTTTTCTTCTAGTGATATCAAGAATAATATTTGTTTTTTAATTTTTGGTGCAAGTTACCACAACACCATTATCCCGTAGTTTTTAAAATCAAAGATATAATTGTGTTGGTGCCCCTTGTTAGTTTTTACGTTGTATTTTTTAAAATGTAACTGCCCATTCCCAAACTGTCATTTGAAGTAAAACACATAGCCAAATATTATTCTACACAATTTTTTTTATTGTGCATTAAAAAAAGAAAACCAAAAAAATTAGACATGCTATCTGCCAATAGAACTTAACCAAAAAGTGCATTCTATGCATCCAAAAATATAGAAAATATAACAAATTATTCAACTGAATAAAATAAAAGCCTCATGCGTGTGTCCTGCTTCTTAATATAGGGGGTCAACCATGCCAAAAGTTGGTGAAAGCAGGGGTCCGTCATCCGTCACAATTTTTGGTCCAAGAAATCCTCCTCCAGTTCCTGGACTGGACTTGGGTCAAAGCAATAACTCCAAGGCCAATAATAAATAACACATTATCTCCTCCGATTCTGCAACATAGCTGGTTGATAAACGGCCTTTCAGAAACTAAATGAAAAGTGCAAAATCAACACTCGCCAAACTTCTACTAACACGAAATTAACAGAAGGTGCCCAAAGGGTGGAGCCTGACAATTGAACTTCCTCTTTATCGGCTCGTAGTTCGTCTAGTACGTCACTACATTTGTTTGTTGGCCGACAATTGTGTACCGTTTGTATGCAAGACAAAATCCAGGCACATGCCCTCCGGACAAAAGTCTGACGTTTTGTCTGCAGAAAATCCGATCGTGTGTACGAGGCTTTAGACTGGCTCTCTGGTAGACCAGGAGGTCATGTTTCAATGGCAGCTTGTCCAGACAAAGCAGTACAGGAATTTCTAAAATTTTATTTCAGGTACTTATAGCATGCTGTCAATTTACACACACGCGCGCACACACACACACCAGTCCCCTCAAGGAGCTTACAATCTAAGGTCCCGAACTCACATTCATACATACATACATGGGCCAATTTAGACAGGCGCCAATTGACCTACCAGCATGTGGACTGTGGGAGGAAACAAGAGTACCTGGAGGAAACTCACACAGACACAGGGAGAACATGTAAACCTCAGGCAGGCAATGCTGTGGTTTGGATTTGAACTACCCCGGTACTGCTAGGCAAAAGCACCAACTAATCACTAAGCCGCTGTGCTGCCATGTATTGATTGTTGGTAAATTTAGCTTTACTATCACTACCCTCTGCAGTGTCATGGTCAGGGGCCAGGCTTGAAGACCTGTAGCTATAACAGTAGAAGGGCTCCACCCAACCAGCAGGATGAGCACACAAGCAGGTCACCCTGGAAGAAAAGGTGGGCTAACCTAAGCTACGAGGTCGGCATACAGTATTCCCCAGAGCTCCTGGTGGTGGAGTTGGGTTTTTTCTGAGTGTTAGTACCAGGTCATGCTCCTTGGGATCGCCCCACCAGGAGGTGAGCAAGCTGTGGTTTATTAGATATAGCAGGTAGGGATGAAGCAGAAGCGTAGTTGGTAAACTAGCCAAAGGTTGGTAACAAGTGGTTGCAGGTTGGGATCAAGCAGAAGCTGATTTGAGAAACAAGCCAAAGGTCGATAACTAATAGTAGTGGAGATGACAACTGCAAGTTTGCAAAGGAACAATATATAGGCTGGAGACAGGACAATATTCTGGCAAACAAGAAGTGCAGAGACATGGCTTAAATCAGAAAGTTCATGGGAGGAGCAAAATATTCAAGGTTCACCAGAAACTATCAAGATTGTCCTAAAATCAGCATCTCATGTGGTACAGCGAGAAGAGCCACAGCCAGACATCAGATCACAGGTTCAGATCCAGACTGACATGCAGAGTGCTGGCATGGAAGTTGTATGCTCCTGTCCCATCAGTGCGAGTGTTCCTTCTCATTACTGGACCGGTGATGCAGCAAACTTGTCATGTATGGGTTAGTGAGCTGTTTAGTTGCCACTAGGGGTGTAATAAGTAGAAGCTTTCTTTCTCTCTAACCTCTATTTGAAAGCCAACCCCTCTGGTGATACAGAATGCTATTTGCTTAAATGGGTTCCCATAGAAGCTCCCAAAAATGTACATTTATTGTATGCAAAGGTGTTTGCCAAATGCCTTTCCCACTTGCATAAATGGCTATGCATTCAGGAAGTTCTGGGACCCAATACCCCAGGCCCCATAGCAGTTGCTATGCCTATAGTTTCCATTTCTTACATAGTCTGGAATGTTACTCTATTAAACTGGCATTGGCATTTTGCAATAAAATCCTTATTTTCACCAAGAAAATGATAAAATGTTACCAAACTATTCAATTTCTTTAGAATGGTAAATGTGCTTCCCACAACCACAAATCAGACACAGGTTATGGGATTCCTACTAGCGATTTGGTCTCTTGTGGGTAGGTCTTGTTTAACGTAAGCAGACTGAACTATTCTCAACATCTTTTAGTAATCCCCTCCCCCTTTTTTTTTTTTTTTTTTTTTTTATTTCCCACAGACCACAGTCAAATACAATGTTCCGATACCGAAAGAAAATGCTGCGTTCTCTCTAGACGTGTGTGCCACCTCGGATAAATGCGTGAATGGAGTGACAAAGGTCTTCAACATGACGGTCACTCTTGAGTAAGTAATCACTCTTCCTTTCAGGGTAATCTAATTACAGTAGTAAAGAAAGATGGTTCAGGATCTCCAGCTAGGGGTTGTAAAACAGCTTACACATCATCAAGATGGGTGGCTAGATATATCTGGATCGAGAACTTTCAACTGGGATCTGACTTTTTTTTTATTGTTTGGACAAGAGGAAATGTGAGATGCACACTTTGCATACTGGAGTGAAGGAGGTGCTTTCTGTTACCCAAACTGAATATGACCGTCTGGAGGAAAGTTATGAGACAGTAGGAAAGACCAAGTACTACCTCTAGCATAGATAGGCCCTAAAGCCAAGGCAGGAGACCTAAAGAAGAACTTCTCTAACCCCCCGCCCTCTCATTCCCCAAGTTTTAATACCCGCTTACATTTTTAGGCTGGGCTGTGTTAAAAAAATATACTTGCGTGCCTGGAAAATCCAGTATTGGTTTGCTGGGTCCCATGGCACTATCTTTGCTTCTGATGACTTTAAACAGCTGGCTTCCTGATGACTGTCTCCAGCTCCACCCTCCTCTGGCCACTTTCCTACCAGATAATGCACCCTGTGACCTATGCCTAGGCAAGAATGGCGCTTGGGGGTGGCTAAGTGGGAAAATGAAGAAGAAAAATTTACTATGTGGGAGGGGGTGTACATATTGCAGATTACAGTATTTTATTGGCATGAATATCCTCTCAAGTGTGGGTAAGGGTTCAACCCCTGTGTCTCCATTGGAGAGTCAACCTCTTTGTCCTGGCAACCATGGTCACTGAAATTCTGGGAGTTGGGAATGCGAAGCTAGGAGGATCAAATGGCATGTTGGTACGAACATGCTGAGCACAAAGCCATGCCATACCACCTTGATGCACCTCGGCACAATGCTCCATACTGAGGATATCAACATCCTTCACTTGACAGCTGCCAGGTGGGGCTTTGCATGGTCTTCATTGACAGTTTTGGATACCCACTTGCTATCAGGCTCCTAATCATGGATGTGTGTAGCCTATTGCATTAGGGTGTGCACCCCAGAGCACAAACACACGTGTGTGTGTGTGTGTGTGTATATCAGCAGAGCAGTGGACGGTGTTGGTGTTTTTTTATTTAATTATTCTTTACAAATTTTTTATTTATTTATTTTTAGGAGCCCTGTTATGGGGCTTTGGTGAAAATATCAGGGGTCTAAACAGATCCTGATGTCTCACTTTTTTGAGACTGAAAAAGAAACCGAGGACAGATTCCCCAGTTGCCTTCCATGCAACCTGCAGTAAACCTAGTTTACTATGCTTCAGTTAAGAATGAAGATAGGAGCGATCGGTACAGATCACTCATTGGGGGTTATTTACTAAAGGCAAATCCACTTTGCACTGCAAGTGCACTTGAAAGTATCAGCATTTTAGCTTGCACATGATTGGATGATAAAATCAGCAGAGCTTCCCCTCATTTCAGATTTACAGTGACTGCACTTCCAAGTGCACTTGCAGTGCACTTGTAGTGCAGAGTGGATTTGCCTTTGGTAAATCAACCCCATTGTGTTCATTCAGAAAAGGAAGGCTGGTTTATGACATATTTACCAGCTACTCCCCACTCCAGAGAGGAAGGAAGCAGGTAGCACTGCAGGGGAAGACAGGAAGGCGGGGGAATCGGTACTGCCCAGGGTGATTAGGGTGTGCCCACCTTTGTTCCTAATGTAATTACTAGGACATATTTATCGCATGCAAGCTAAAGGCTTTGAGGGGAAAAATGCATTCAGTTTGTAAAGGCCACTGCAAACCATAGATGGAACTTGTTTACTGCTGTATGTATTGTTTATCATTTTTTTTTAATACTGTAATTGTATATATATTACATACATTTTTGGCCACTTGTGAGCTGAAGCTTGGGTGTGTTGCCTGCTACTGTATAGTGCATTGGACTGACTATTTAAAACAAATGTCACACAGCAAAACACTGCACTTGAGGGCATATATTGACACATGTAAAAACAAATGCAATAGTCTTAATGTGCCCTTAATGTACACCTTTTTAACTATTTTTTTTTTTTTTTTTTGTAGATATCAAGGATTTCTGAAAGCCTCCGACATGACACTTATTAAAATAAGAATGCTGTCTGGATACCGCCCCGATTTTTGGTCTTTGAGAGAGGTAAGTGTTTTGGAGGAAGGTCTGATTTTAGATGTTAATGGGGGACCCGCTAATGCTTGTATTGCTGCTCGAAGCCAAGAAAGGAAATGGGTGCTGAGTGTAAATATCACCATCCAGTAGTGTGTAGTATACTTAGAAAAATGGCCACTCAACCCATCCAGTCTATGGCATTAAATGTGTGTAAGATGGCCTCAGCCCGGCACCACTCCAAGGGCATACCTTCTATTTTAAGATACAAAATAAGTGTAGCGCTATGTGAATATGAAAAAGTCCAATGCAGTAAACATTAAACTAGCAGTTCCAAATATAGCTGACAAAGAAGGGTCTTCCTGAGGAATAAGGCGGAAAAACTTCAAGGGCTAGACACTTCAAATTCATACATCATCTGGAGTAGAAACATACACAGCACCACCAACAGTGAACAGGCTTACCAGATTGAATGGACCCACCAGGGCATAAGCCGAGACGGGTCGGATAGGCTTAGGTGGTGAGTGTCTGTAGACTGCCCGGAGGAGCGATGAGGTGCCTCTCACGTTGCTGTATCAACCAAACCGATGCCAGAACCGAGGGGTGTGGAACAACCGAGACGTAGATTAGGTCCCTTCAATGCTCTGTCTGTTTTGAATCAATAATTCATTAACGAGAGGTTTGATTATACCGATACAGTTCTGGTACCAGTCGTTTGAATGAGTTGGTGCGATAGTGACGTCTACGTGAGAAGTACACCAGAATTACAATTACGATAAGCAGGACAACCAGGCCAACAGTGACTCCAGCGATGACTCCAGCTTTACTAACAACCGTATTGCATAGATCCCCTGAGTACCAGTACTCGTTTGATATCTGACAGTAGAACTGGAGAGTGCAAAATCTGGTGAAGCAATACGGTTGTTAGTAAAGCTGGAGTCATCGCTGGAGTCACTTTTGGCCTGGTTGTCCTACTTATCGTAATTGTAATTCTGGTGTACTTCTCACGTAGACGTCACTATCGCACCAACTCATTCAAGCCACTGGTACCAGAACTGTATCGGTATAATCAAACCTCTCATTAATGAATTATTGATTCAAAACAGAGCATTGAAGGGACCTAATCTACGTCTCGGCTGTTCCACACCCCTCGGTTCTGGCATCGGTTTGGTTGATACAGCAACGTGAGAGGCACCTCATCGCTCCTCCGGGCAGTCTACAGACACTCACCACCTAAGCCTATCCGACCCTCTCGGCGTATGCCCTGGTGGGTCCATTCAATCTGGTAAGCCTCTTCACTGTTGGTGGTGCTGTGTATGTTTCTACTCCAGATGTATGAATTTGAAGTGTCTAGCCCCTGAAGTTTTTCCGTCTTATTCCTCAGGAAGACCCTTTTTTGTCAGCTATATTTGGAACTGCTAGTTTGTTTACTGCATTGGACTTTTTCATATTCACATAGCGCTACACTTATTTTGTATCTCATTGTTCTCACCCTTGTTGGTTGTGTTAGCTGCTTACCTTTGCTTTGGCAGTGCAGAATTATTTTGTTTACATACCTTCTATTTTGCCCCACCCACTGGGGTTTAGTCATATAGGTACCAATCGGTGGGGGGAAACATGTCAGAGGGTATGGCTTGTGGAGTAGTGCAAGGCTGAGGCCTTCTTACATGAGTTTACCACATAGACTGGTTTGGGTTAAGCATCAACCTTAATGGGGGACCCCATACAAAAAGCTAAAATTATATACCCTACCCTTTTCCTTGATGAGTCTGGTATAGATGTTAGGAGGGACCCAGCACAGAAATGGTTTGTGGAGTTACCCCAAAATTCCATACTGGACTTTCTGGTTTACATTTTTAGTGGGAACCCCAAGCAAAAACAAATCAAGCGTGAGGTTCCCTTCTGAGTATACAGCTTGTCAGGCCTGTAAATTATACCAAGCCATATGCCCTCAGGGCAATCTTAATAGCGTCATGGGCTGCTGGGCGAAGTAAATGACTGGAGCCCCTACAAACCTGCACTTCCACTCCCACTTCCCATCCAAATAAAAGGGTTCGTGCTGCAACTTTGCCACAACTGCGTACAATGCATTTCCATCACACACGGAGGTGACTCTGCCCCGCCCCCTGCTCACTGGCTGTGATTGAGATTAGTGGGAGCCCGTCCCTCTTGCTGAGTGTCCCCAGAGCAAGCCACTTGCTAGGGAAGCTCCCAAGCCGCTGCTCTGCGTGTCCATTCACACACAGCTGTGGGTTAACCCCCTCATCACTGGCTCACTGGCTGTGATTGACAGCAGCGAGAGCCAATGGCTCCCCTGGCTGTCTCCACCAATAAGGGAGAGACCCGGGAGAGCTGAGGCTCTCATGCACATCGCTGGATCGAGAGGGGGCACGGGTAAGTATTATGGGGGCTGAGGGAGCTGCAGCACAAAGGTTGGCCCTGGTGCCTCCCAACCCTTTAAGGGGTTTCAGATGTAGGGAGGCAGGGCGGGGTTCATGGTCATGTGATCTCTGTGTTTGACTGTTACAGCAGTCACATGATCAGAGAGCTCCCGATTGCAAGTAGCGATCAGGAACTTTCCGTTAGCTGCTGGTAACTGTGCTGGGAGCACGCAGGGCACGTGCTCTTGGCAAAGCTGTGTTTTCAATCTGCTATGCAAAAATGAGGCCGCTCTGTGCCAAGGACGCACATTTGCATGCCATTGGCGCCTATATGTTAAAGCTGAACTCCGGGCAAAATCTTTTTATAAATGTTATCACTGAGGGTCATTTGCTCCATCTCTTTGCCATTCACAAAATGCCTTGCATTCTTTTCAGCTTTAATCTAGTCTGCATATTCTGAAATTGTAAAAGTAAAGGTTGTGGTTGCACTTTAACCTTCCCTTTTTTTTTTTCCCTTAAGCTGGAGAATGATAAAAAAATTTCCAAATCTGAAGAGAATGGAAAGGGAGAACTTGAAATCTATCTGAAGTCTGTGAGTAATCAAACTATACATTTCTATATAGAGTGCTTTGAAAAAGTATTCATAACCATTGAAATTTTCCACATTTTGTCATGTTATAACCAAAAACCAAATGTATTTTATTGGGATTTGATGTGATAGACCAACACAAAGTGGCACATAATTGTAAAGTGAAAGGAAAATGATAAACGTTTTTCAATTTTCTTTTTACAATATATGAAAATGTGGCGTGCATTTGTATTCAGCCCCCTTTGCTCTGATACCCCTAACTAAAATCTAGTGGAACCAATTGCCTTCAGAAATCACCTACCATAATACATAAATGGGGTCCACCTGTGTGATTTAATCTCAGTATAAATATAGCTGTTCTGTGAAGCCCTCAGAGGTTTGTTGGAGAACCTTGGTGAACAAACCGCATCACGAAGGCCAAGGAACACACCAGACAGGTCAGGGATAAAGTTGTGGAGAAATTTAAAGCAAGGTTAGATTATAGAAAAATATCCCAAGCTTTGAACATCTCACAGAGCACTGTTCAATCCATCATCTAAAAATGGAAAGAGTATGGCAGAACTGCAAACCTACCAAGACATGGCTGTCCACCTAAACTGACAGGCTGGGCAAAGAGCATTAATCAGAGAAGCAGCCAAGAGGCCCATGGTAACTTGAGGAGCTGCAGAGATCCATAGCTCAGGTAGCTCATAATCTGTCCACAGGACAACTATTAGTCGTGCTCCCCACAAATCTGGCCTTTACGGAAGAGTGGCAAAAAGAAAGCCATTGTTGGAAGAAAGCCATAAGAAGTCCTGTTTGTAGTTTGCTGTGTCCCCCACATGGCTTCTAGCAAACATGTGCAAGAAGGTGCTCTGGTCAGATGGGGCCAAAATTTAACTTTTTGGCCTAAAAGCAAAACGCTATGTGTGGTGGAAAACTAACACTGCACATCACCCTGAACACACCATCCCCACCGTAAAACATGTTGGTGGCAGCATCATGTTGTGGGGATGCTTTTCTTCAGCAGGGACAGGGAAGCTGGTCAGAGTTGATGGGAAGATGGATGGAGCCAAATACAGGGCAATTTTAGAAGAAAAGATTCTGCAAAAGACTTGAGACAACAACAAAACACATGCAGCCAGAGCTACAATGGAATGGTTTAGATCAGGGATATGCAATTAGCGGACCCCCAACTGTTGCTAAACCAAGTCCCATCATGCCTCTGTCTCTGGGTGTCATGCTTGTGGCCGTCAGTCTTGCTATGCCTCATAGGACTTGTAGTTCTGCAACAGCTGGAGGCCCGCTAATTGCATACACCTGGTTTAGATCAAAGCATATTCATGTGTTAGAATGGCTCAGTCAAAGTCAAGACCTAAATCCAATTGAGAATCTGTGGCAAGAGTTGAAAATTGCAATTTAGACACTGTCCATCCAATCTGACAGAGCCTGAGCTATTTTGCAAGGAAGAATGGGCTTAAAATGTCACTCTAGATATACAAAGCTGGTAGAGACATCCCCAAAAATTTGCAGCAAAAGGGGGTTCTACAAAGTACTGACTCAGGAGGGCTGAATACAAATGCACCCCATACTTTTCACATATTTATTTGTAAAACATTTTGAAACCCATTTATCATTTTTCTTCCACTTCACAATTATGTACTACTTTGTGTTGGTGTAGTCTTTGTGTAATGTCTGACAGCTTTCTGTAGCATTACATGAAGACTGAGATTGCGCTTTTGCAGCAGTTGTCTTATTTTGGGTCACAATCCTGCACAATGTCCTTTTTTTCTCTTTCGGTCAGTTGACCAGGTAAACTGCGCTTATGCTTATCAGTCAACGTTTTCCCAGAAACTGTATATGCCGTCATTCATTTGATGCTGTACCTCGTGAAACCGCAAAGCAGCAACTTCAGTCACAGAGGCACCAGCTAAGCGTGCATTAACAATTTGCCCTCTTTGAAGCTCAGTAAGCTCTGACATGATTCCGTGTTACTAGCGGTGAATGATGGAAGTGAGGCTTCCCACCTCTTATGCCCCGTACACACGATGGGAAATTCGACCAGCAAAAGACTGATGAGAGCTCTTGGTCGGAAAATGCGACCGTGTGTATGCTCCATCGGACTTTTGCTCACTGAATTCCTGCTAGCAAAAGATTGAGAGCAGGTTCTCAATTTTTCGGTCAGAAAAAGTTCCGATCGGAAATTCCGATCGTCTGTACAAATTCCTACGCATGCTTGGAAACAATTTGACGCATGCTTGGAAGCATTGAACTTCATTTTCTTAGCTCGTAGTGTTGTACGTCACCGCGTTCTTGACGGTCGAAAGTTTAGCAAACTTTTGTGTGACCGTGTGTATGCAAGCCGAGCTTGAGCGGAATTCTGTCGGAAAAACCATCCAAGTTTTTTCCGAAGGAAAATCCACTTGTGTGTGGGGCATAAGCTTGGTATCTCGTCGCACAACAGAAGCAAAAGAATGTTACACGACTTCCACTTTAAACGCAAAACATGTCGTCACTTTACACCTGCCAATCATGTGGGGTTGATTTACTAAAACTGGAGAGTGCAAAATCTGGTGCAGCTGTGAATGGTAGCCAATCCACTCCTAACTTCAGCTTGTTTAACTAAGCTTTGACAAAAAAACCTGGAAGCTGATTTGTTTCTATTAAAAGTTGTACCAGATTTTACACACTCCACTTTTAGTAAATCAACCTCGTGGTTTTTTTTTTTTTTTTGTCTAACCCCTGTAGTTGCCAAAAGGACACATGCGGTATTTGGCCCACAAGTTGGGCACCAGGAATCTAGATCCGTGGTCTCCAAATGTGGCCCTTTGCTTGCCTTTATCTGGGCCTTGGGTACAACTGCTCCCCCAAAAACAAGGCACTATTCCTCAGACTGACACCAACAGTGGGGCACAATTTCTGCCACAGATACCAATGATGGGGCACTATTCCATCTCCTGATACCACCAACTGGGATTATTTCTCCCACAGACTCCAATGAGGTGGCATACAGTATCATACAAAAGTGAGTACACGCTTCAGTTTTGTAAATATTTTATTAGATCTTTTCATGTGACAACAGTGAAGAAATTACACTTTGCTACAATGTAAAGTAGTGAGTGTACAGCTTGTATAACAGTGTAAATTTGCTGTCCCCTCAAAATAACTCAACACACAGCCATTAATGTCTAAACCGCTGGCAACAAAAGTGACAATATTTTGTGTGGCCACCATTATTTTCCAGCGCTGCCTTAACCCTCTTGGGCATGGAGTTCACCAGAGCTTCACAGGTTGCCACTGGAGTCCTCTTCCACTCCTCCATGATGACATCAAGGAGCTGGTGGATGCTAGAGAACTTGTGCTCCTCCACCTTCCGTTTTGAGGATGCCTCACAGATGCTTAATAGGGTTTAGGTCTGGAGTCATGCTTGGCCAGTCCATCACCTTTACCCTCAGTTTCTTTAGCAAGGCAGTGGTAGTCTTGGAGGTGTTTGGGGTTGGTATGTTGGAATACTGCCCTGAAGCCCAGTCTCTGAAGGGAGGGGATCATGCTCTGCTTCAGTATGTCACAGCACATGTTGGCATTCATGGTTCCCGCAATGAACTGTAGCTCCTCAGTGCCAGCAGCACTCGTGCAGCCCCAGACCATGACACTCCCACCACCATGCTTGACTCTAGGCAAGACTCACTTGTCTTTGTACTTCTCACCTGGTTGCCGCCACACATGCTTGACACCATCTGAACCAAATAAGTTTATCTTGGTCTCATCAGACCACAGGACATGGTTCCAGTAATTCATGTCCTTAGTCTGCTTGTCTTCAGCAAACTGTTTGATCTGCATGGCTGTCATCCTAGAAGGAAGCCTCTTCTTCTAAAAGATGCACAAGAAAGCTTGCAGTTTGATGCAGTGCGCGGCGTATTGTCTGATCACTGACAGGCTGTCCCACCACCCCTTCAACATCTGCAGCGATGCTGGCAGCATTCGTACATTTATTTCCTAAAGACACCCTCTGGATATGACACTGAGCACGTGCACTCAACTTCTTTGGTCGATCATGGCAAGGCCTGTTCCAGTTTCAGGGTCTTGGCAATCTTCTTATAGCCTAGGCCATCTTTATGTAGAGCAACAATTTCTTTTTTTTCAGGTCCTCAGAGTTCTTTGCCATGAGGTGCCATGTTGAACTTCCAGTGACCAGTATGAGAGTGATAACACCAAATTTAACACACCTGCTCCCCATTCAAACCCGAGACCTTGTAACACTGAGTCGCATGATACCGGGGAGGGAAAATGGCTAATTGGGACCAATTTGGACATTTTCATTTAGGGGTGTACTCACTTTTGTTGCCAGCGGTTTAGACATTAATGGCCGACTTATTTTGAGGGGACAGCAAATGTACACTGTTATACAAGCTGTACACTCACTACTTTACATTGTAGCAAAGTGTCATTTCTTCGGTGTTGTCACATGAAAAGGTATAATAAAATATTTACAAAAATGTGAGGGGTGTACTCACTTTTGTGAGATACTGTCATTTCTCTTACAGATGCCAATGGGGGCCCACAATTCCTTCCCGCAATAAAAGATTAGCGCTGCTGGAGGTTAAAATAAGCTACAATTTATGAAACTTGCACTGATGAGAGCTAAGGAGATGGCAAGAGCCATAAACCAGAGACAGCTCTGTCCCTGCAGTTCACCCTGTATTTTCTAATCATTAACCATCCATTATTTTATTTCTCTCCATCTTTCAGGTCAGCAAGAATGAGCCTATCACCTTCACATTTAGAGTTTTAATGGGTAACAGGATGCTGAATGTGAAGAAGAGCTCCGCCATGGTGTATGCCTACTATGAACAAGGTAATCTTCGTCAGACCTAGAAAGGAGACCAGCGCTCTGGTTTCAGCTCAGAAACTAATGCTGTAGTATGACCTAAAAACATTACAGTTATTGTGGTAAAGAAGGTAAAAGTGTTTACAGCATTATCTGCTAAAGGATTTTTCTTTCAATCTGTTAATGAAAGTAAAAGCACAGAAGTTTAATTGTACAAGAGAGGTCACACAGGCTGGAGCCCCAACCAAGATACCGCAAATGTACAATTTCAGCTTGGATATGATGGGGGGATGATGAACAGTAAGCACATAGACATTCCAAGTGTAAATAAACACCAATAATATGCTAGATAACCAATCACACAAAAGAAACAAAAAAAGGGGGAAGAGAGGGGGGATATCCCACCCATGAGACCTTATGCCAACATAAAGCATAATGTGGGGGCTAGCCCAAACCATGAGAACATAAAACCCAAAAGTATAAAAAGGAAAAGAAAATTGAGAGGGGACCCAATCAGAAGACCAGGCCAAATGTACCAAAAATAAAAGGACGGAAAAATGGAGGAAAAAGAGGGAATACCTACAGTATCAATTAGAACCAGGAGGTCCTAAGGAGGGTACCTGGGAAAAGAAAAAAGAAAACCCCATTCAGATCTACAGTATATTGATGCAATTAGCCCATGGCTCCCAGATCTTCCAAAACCAAGGAGGCAGAGGCATTAAGCTTACTTGCCAGGTGCTCGTTGAGCACAATCCAGGAAACTTTGCGCCTGAACATAGCACTGTGCACTGAAGGGCACTTCCAGGATCAAGCTATAGCTAGTTTGGCAGCTAAAAACATAGTGGATCAATCTTTGTGTAGAACGAGAACGTTTAGCAACCTTTTCATTGAGCAGAGCTATATGGAGTAACTCTGGAACAGGTACTTCTGTGACCTTCTGTATTACGAGAACTTTATTCTAGACATCCCTTATATTAGGGCTTTCCAACCAAACGTGAAGCATGGTACGAAGGGCTAAAACAAAGGTAAGGAGATTGGAAACTGCCTCACTAGACATGCCGGAACCATATAACATCTTGTAAGAACCTGAACACTCACCTCCACCAAAGAGACATTTAATATCGCCTTGAAAGCCGAGTGGAAGGATGAATGCCAGTGGTCCAGGTCTCTCTGAGGCTAAATCTGTGTCCCACGCTTGCAAGTTCATTTTTTTCCTCATTAATGTACACACAGCACCCCATATTGTCAGAAACACACAAAATTGTTGACATTTTTGCAGATTTATTAAAAAAGAAAAACTGAAATATCACATGGTCCTAAGTATTCAGACCCTTTGCTGTGACACTCATTTAACTCAGGTGCTGTCCATTTCTTCTGATCATTCTTGAGATGGTTTTACACCTTCATTTAAGTCCAGCTGTGTTTGATTATATGGATTGGACTTGATTAGGAAAGCCAAACACCTATCCATATAAGACCTTACAGCTCACAGTGCATGTCAGAGCAAATGAGAATCATGAGGTCAAAGGAACTGCCTGAAGAGCTGACAAAGAATTGTGGCAAGGCACAGATCTGGCCAAGGTTACAAAAAAATTTCTGCTGCACTTAAGGTTCCTAAGAGCACAGTGGCCTCCATAATCCTTAAATGGAAGACGTTTGGGACGACCAGAACCCTTCCCAGTGCTGGCCGTCCGGCCAAACTGAGCTATCGGGGGAGAAGAGCCTTGGTGAGAGAGGTAACGAAGAACCCAAAGATCACTGCGGCTGAGCTCCAGAGATGCAGTCGGGAAATGGGAGGAAGTTGTAGAAAGTCAACCATCACTGCAGCCCTCCACCAGTCGGGGCTTTATGGTAGAGTGGCCCGACGGAAGCCTCTCCTCAGTGCAAGACACATGAAAGCCCGCATGGAGTTTGATTGATATTGAGAGAGATAGAGAGAGATAGAGATAGAGATAGAGATAGAGATAGAGATAGAGGTATAGATAGAGGTATAGATAGAGGTATAGATAGAGGTATAGATAGAGGTATAGATAGAGGTATAGATAGAGGTATAGATAGAGGTATAGATAGAGGTATAGATAGAGATAGAGGTAGAGATGTATAGATAGAGATGTATAGATCAATCAATGTGTGTGTTTTATGTTTCCCCCATTTCGTCTTTCAGGACAGCCACCTTTGAGAGACCTCGGCTCCTCCCTTCTCAGGAAACACCGCCTCCACTAGAGCTTTAAGCCACTCGCCCTCACCTACCCTTTATTTCTTGTTTCCTCCGGCGGGGAGACACCGATAGGGACCGAGGCCAGTTCGGACTTGGCAGCATCAATTAAGGAGCTTTCTAGCATCTTTCAATCCCTTAAATCACTAAATCACTGTTTGCAAGCTTCCAGCCTCTGCAACCCCCAACTAATCCTCAGCTAGCGCAGCAGAGCATTGCACCTGGTCCGCCGGCGGTTCCCTCCACCAGTGAAATGTTACCCGGGGGCACCAGAGGTACTAGAGGAAGATTCTGACAGCCCATCCTCAGCCTCCCTAGGTGAGTCAGAGGGGATGAATCCGCTAGAAAATCTAGGTATAAGCTCTTCCTGGAGGACATGGAGGATCTCCTGGGAGCCATTCATACCACTTTGGGGATCCAGGAAGAGAAAAAAATCGCTCTCGCTCCATGACCAAATGTATGAAGGTCTGGGAGAACAGAACAGGAAGGTTTTTCCAGTCCATGAAGTCTTGGTGGAAGCCGTTAAAGAATGGAGAGACCCAAAAAGGAAGCCTTTTTTTTTTCCAGGGCCCTAAAGCGTAGATTTCCCTTTGCGGCAGATGAAGTGGCAGTCTGGAAAAAATCTAGGCTGAACGCAGCTTTCTCACAGGTTTCTAGAAAAACAGACCTGGCTTTTGAGGACATGGGGGTGCTTGCTGACCCCATGGGCAAAAGGATAGACTCCCTCCTAAAGAAGACCTGGGAAATCTTTAGCCTGCCATGGCAGTCAGTGGCAGCTCGCAACATGGAGTATTGGCTGACGCATACAAAGGTGCATATCGCGTCTGGGACCTCAAAAGAAACAATATTGTATTTTACTATGCTTCTGACAGGGATAGCGTACATTGCAGATGCCTCAGCGGAGCCAGTACGTATGTCTGCAAGATCTTCTGCCCTGGCCAACTCGGCCAGAAGAGCGCTCTGGCTTAAAACTTGGCAGGGGGATAGTGCATCCAGGGTAAAACGCTGCGGAGTACCCATCACAGGAGATTTGCTGTTCAGTCCAGATTTGGAGGCTGTTCCAGATTGGACAGCTGACAAAGACCTTTTTCTATAAAAAAAAGTTTGAGGAACAGTCTAAATTTTCAAGTCCTCCCCCCCACACAGGCTTCTCATAAGACCTTCCAAGGTGTGCAGAGAAGGTGGATGCTCTTCTATCCTCAGGGCCATGTTTAATATGGTTTGGACCCTGGGCAAACTTTTTTTTTTTTTTGCCCCCCTACCCCATGCAATTTTGCTCTTCACCCCAACATCTCAAAAAACCGACACACACATAGAAACACAGTCACTGTGCCCATCAATTGCTGCTACTGTGCCCCATCAAATGCTGCCAGTTTTCATCGCTTGGCACTCACCTGTCTCACAGCGGGTCAGCAGCGGTGTCCTGCGCGCTCCTCAATGCCTTCTCCCGTCCTCTCTATATCAGGCGTCCAATCACAGCACTTGACGTTGCTCGGGTCTGTTACCTGATTGGCTGAGAGGCGGTTCAGTGTTAGCAAAGCAAATTGCTTTGCTAACACAATGCTGAGTAAACAGCGAGCTCCCAGAATGGCGCCCGCTGTTCACCTTTTTGGGCGCCTATTCGAGCCTACGGCTCTAATCATTTGCTTCCAAAAAAACACCCCCACCGCTGTAATTCAGGTGCCCGGCGCCCCAAAAGGGGACTGACACCTGAATAGGGGGTGTCAGCGACTACCATAGATTGATTCATGCAATGCAAGAATCTAGCTATGGTAAGAGAGAGGGGACAGGAGAGAGGCCATGTGCCTCCTATGGACGCACAGCCACTGCGTATGCACTTTACTTAACATTGTGCATAGAAATATTCAAAATCACAAATCAAGGAAAACGGGAATTAAGATGCATTTTATTGGTAATTCACCAAAGTAAGTTTGATGTGGAAGTTTCATTGGTTCTTGTTGAAAGCCAGGCTTAGGGCACATGGCATGGGGATGGGGAGCGGGAGCCAGGGGAGTAGAAAGACCTAACTTGTCCTGTTTCACTTGACCAGGCACCAGGCAGGCAGCACTCCACTCCGTGGTCTCACTCCTCTGCTCCTCCGACCAGGTACACTCTGCAGTGTACGTATAGCAAGGGGTGGGGGCCAGAGCATCAGAGCTCAAGGCCCCGCCCACCCGCGGCCCACTCCTCAATCAACAAAATACAGCACTGACTGCTGCACTGTGCGCGCCGCCGCTGATGACAGTGACAGACTGCCTGGCTGTGTGTGGGGATTTTCAGCGCCGATTTGCGGGCAGCATGCGGGCTTAACAGGCAGCTCTGCTTTGGACCCCAAACAGTGACGGGGCTCTGGGCAGCTGCCCCGTTTGCCCTGCGTTAGACGGCCCTGATCCTCATTGGAAGAGCTGGAGCAGCAGGAAGTAGTGACGTGGGTCCCAGAAGGGGAGATGGGCAGAGGGATCTACTCCCACGTCTTTGTGGTACACAAACCCTCAGTAAAGTTCAGGCTCACTTTAAACCTGAAACCTCTCAATCGTTCAGTTATTTATAGAAGGTTCCGCATAAGCCAAGTCTTCTCAGTGAAGGCGCTGCTCCCTCCAGACTGTTACATGGTAGAGCTGCACAATTAATCGTTAAGAATCGAGATCACAATCTTTTCCCCCTCGCGATCTTGACAAAGCATTTTCCTGATTTTCTCTCTATAAACACAAGACAATAAATTCCCCTGGGTGAACTTTCCCGTCACTTGCATAAAAAAAGAGAGAATATAGAAATAGAAACTATTGTACATAATAAAAGAATATATATTTTATTTGGTTGGAAAATACAAATGTTAAAAACAAAGTGGATATCTTGGGTAACATAGTAGTACTACTTAGTAGACATAATGAACATCAAGCAATAGGCAATGATGAAAGGAACCAGAAGACTTTTCAAGCCCGACGCGTTTCGGGGTATTTAATATTTCTAGGGTCCTTCTTCAGGGGCATAGTTAAAAAGAGGGGTTCATCTGAAAGGATTTCATTGAATGCTTGTGGAAAGGAGATTTTTGTTAAAGAAAACCACAGAGAGGGCAGGATGTGGAGGTGGGCAGTTATGGTATAGCAGGTATAGGTGCTATTCTTAGGTGGTACCCTGAAGACACGACCCTGATCCTAATAGCGCCACACTGGCCCAGGAGGCCATGGTTTTCCATTCTGAGAGATCTGGCTGTGGAGCCCCCCCTGGGTGTTGCTGGTCCGAGAAGACCTCCTCTCAAGGTCCGATCTGTTGTCCCCAGGAGGAGATGCTGAAGGGTAAGGGTTTCTCTGACTGGTGGCAACCATTCTAAGTTGCAGGAAAAAGACGCGCTGCATTTACCCAAATCTATTTGGTGTGCAGAAAGCTCCTTTTAACATACACAGCCCAGTAGCAGTACTGGAGTGCCTGCAGAGTGGGGCAGACAAGGAATTGGCCCTTAGTACTCTGGCCAGGTTTCTCCTAGGTGTTTTTCAGCTAGCAGAAAACACCTGGGTATGGAGGTTCTTTTAAAGCCCTAAGACAGACGTGTTAGATTCCACCCTTTCCCAATGTGGGACCTTTCTCTGGTGTTGCAGGCTCCTACAGGGGAGCCAATGGAGTCTTGTGCAGTCAAGTTGCTGACACTGAAGACTTTTTTTTTTTTTTTTTGTAGGAGGGTTAGTGAGCTGAAAGCCCTCTCGATTTGGGCACTTTTTTCTTCAAATTTTTCCAGATCGGATAGTGGTTAAAACTGATCCAGCTTTTGCCAAAAATTTCTTCTAAATTTCATAGAGGCCATGAAATCATTTTGCCTACTCTTCAAATCCCGTGAGGTAACAGGAGCATATTTTTCACAGGCTAGATGTTAGAAGGTGCGTTCTAAGGTACCTGGATAGTACGGCACAATTCAGAAAGTCTGATTCTTTTTTTTTTGTTTCCTTTTCAAGGGCTAGGAGTGGTTCCAAAGCCTCTCGGTGTACGATGGCTAGATGGCTCAAGTTGGCTATTATCCAGGCATATGTAGTCAAGGGGGTGGAGGTTCCAAAAGGTATTGGGGGCCTATTCCACCAGGGCTATAGTGACATCTCGGGCAGAGTGGGCTGGTGCTACACCGGAGCAAATCTGTAGAGCGACGACGTCAAGCTTTTCCACCTTCGTTAATCACTACAGGCAGGATTCATCTGCCAAAGACCAGGCCTTTGGGCATAAAGTTCTTCAAGCGGTAGTCCCACCCTAGGGTAAGTGCTCGTTTATCCTATCAAAGGTGGCTGTCCTGAAAGACAAAAGGGGGAAAATCGAAGTTACACTTATCGGTAACTTCTTTTCCAAGATTCTTTCAGGACAGCACTGGTACCCACCCAAATAACAGTTCCCCACTGGGACGTGAGAGCATCAGGAAAGTGAAGGTTGGTATATGTTCTTGTGTATCCCTTGACTGGCCGGAGGTTCTCGTTGAAAACTGAAGCTTAAAGCTCTAGTGGAGGCAGTGTTTCCTGAGAAGGGAGGGGCCGATATCTCTGAAAGGTGGCTGTCCTGAAAGACTCTTGGAAAAGACGTTACCGGTAAGTGTAACTTCTTTTTTTATATTTTTTGGGAGGGATTTTCGGACATACTGTATGCCCATTTTGTATACATGCTTTGTAGAAATGGATGTTTTGGAAAAATTGCATTATTCAGATTGGGTTGTCCTCGTCCTGAAGAAATGAGCAAGACCTAAGAGATGCTTAGTGGTATGGAATACCCTATAGTCACACTGTATACTATATCTTATTCCATACCATTTGGATCTGTGTATTGAAACAATTATGCAAAATGTCTGTTAAAACCGTTTTTAAGATGTTTGGAAGATTGGGTGGGTTTCTGATTTTATGGCTATTGTAATGGTATCACAGTAGTATTTAACGTGTTTAATAACGATATTTATTTTACCCAAACATAAACCACATTCACAGCATTTTTGTTCATTTAAAAAAAATCCATTCTGCTCCTTTGAATTTTTGCTGATCATTACAGTCAAAAAAACACCAATTTGACCCCATTAACAATTAGAAAATTGAATGATGTATGGCCAGCTAACATGTATGAACCTGATTCCAGCTGAATGTCCACCTCCATTAAGATTGAGGACCTTCATGCATGGTTACTTTTTCAGTCTTATTCTGCATTGTCTTCATTTCATTCCATCTTAATGTTCCTTCTCTTCCGCAGGCGAGAATGGCTATGCTGAATATGAGCACCCCTGTGTAAAACATAAGTAAATACAAGATGGTAAGTAATGCTTTAACCAAGAAATGCTTGGATATACAGTTTGTTCTTAAGAAAAACAGGGACACAATTTTGAGAGCAAGGGGGACTCTATTTGGTATCCATTGTTGGGCAAAGTGTGGTACAAATCAGTATCACTTAGCCAAAGGGGGCTATGATTCATTATAAATTTTGAGGCAAACAGCTCTTGCACCTTTTTTCTTGGTCATACTTTTTCATCCTATCTTATAGGATACCATAGAATCAATGATGCTCAGTATTGGAGGTTCATTGGCGATCCTCCTAATAGTTGACTTGCCGAAACATCTGATCTGCAGATTGCTGCCATTCAATCAATCCTTTTCTTATGAATTGTATAACTCTATAGATTGTACTGATGGCTGGAATATACAGTGGAATGAAAAAAAAATCAGAAGCTATGCATAACCAGAGTTTTGAACCAGACGATCACTGCATAGAACTACCAGTACTTGTACCAGTACACAGTATATTTATCAAAATATGCATTGAAGCCATAGGGACATATAGTTATCTAAAATATATTCGCATGCTGTAGCAATAACAATGCCCTTTACTGGAACCCCCCAAATTCAAATTTGGCTTTGAAGTTGGATGTCCCTGTCGTAGTTGTTTAAAGTGTTTCTGCTGCTTTTAACAGCCAAAATGTATATCTTTTGACAGATGTAAAGTGCAGGCACATGGAAATACCTTCACATAACACAAGTTGGCCAGCGAGGCAGCCAGTAGTAGTGATGAGACCAATAGACATGGGAGAGCAGGCAAGCTATGGCACTAACATGAAGTGGTAGAACTTGCCTAATCAGAACAGCCCTTCTTTGGTTAGAACAGAGCAGTGACAGTAGCCATAAACATGTTTAGGCACCTCTAGGTACTTGCTCGTGAGATCTGTTGTCAGGTTTTGTTATAGGGACAGTCACTTAAGTAATCTTTGACTAATTAAACAATTAACCAAGAACATGCATGTGCAGATCTGGTGTCTGGCACATACAATATCCATGCTTGTTCAAAGTCAGTGACTTGGTAGTGAAGAAAGAAGACGACAACCTTGCAAGAAGATATGGCCTTTATGATGTTTCTAACTGGACCATTTACTGTGAAAATGGTACTGGGGATGAACTTTTGAGTTCAGTGATGTCATGTACCAATACTGCTAGAACTGTATCTCTAACAGACTTGAGGGCAACTAAATAAAAAAACTGATATGTAATACTTACCGAGTCTGTGTAATGGTTTTGCACAGAGCAGCCCCGATCCTCCTCTTCTCGTGTCCCCTGCCAACGCTTCTGGCCCCTCCCTTTTGCCAAGTGCCCCCCCAGCAAGCAGCTTGTGTCCATTCTCACACACACAGCCACAGCTCAGCCCCATTCCCTCTCCTCATTGACTCACTGGCTGTGATTGACAGCCAATGAGGTGGGAGAGTCCTCAGAGCCGAGGCTCTTGTGAACATTGTTGAATCACAATGGGACTGGGGTAAGTATTAAGGGGAGCCTTTACAACCACTTTAAGGGTAGTTTTCATGTAAAGCAGTATATTGATTGGCCCCGATTCTATCTTTATAATGTGGTTGTACGACCAGTGTGGATACATATTATTCAGTGGAATAATATAACTTTTTTCCCCCCCCACAGAAGCTGCTAACAAGATCTCCTCGAACTATTATTTGAAGTTTCTGGAATTGGTTTCAGGATGGCGTTGTCTGATATCTGTTACTGCCTGTATGCTGCTCTTGGTGTCTGTACAGTGTTGCTGTATTTGCATTTTATTTTTCACTGAACTCAACTTGTATAAACATCTAAAAATAAAAGTCAGCGTACTGCATCCTCTTGTTTAAATTATGTGGCATCTTTCAAATAGATACTCAACATCCAACATTTCTCATTTTATGAATAGGCTTATAGAATGGTTTAAAAACCTCCCTTGTTCAAGTCGGAATGCGAAAGCAGCTTGGGGGGCCAAATGAAGGCCAGGAGCACCAGTAAGATGCTTTCAAGTTCCATCTAAATTCTTGCAAATCGATCTGAAGTACCAGCTAAACATACTTTTAGCTATACTAAAAATTCTAGGTCACAGAACTGCAGTACAAAAAAAGTGATAGAAAGATTAACCACTTTAGCTCCGGAAGCTGTACCCCCCCCCCCCCCCTTCATGACCAGGCCATTTTTTTGCAATACGGCACTGCGTTACTTTAACTGACAATTGCACGGTCGTGCGGCGCTGTACCCAAATAAAATTAATGTCCTTTTTTTTCCCACAAATAGAGCTTTCTTTTGGTGGTATTTGAACATGTGTCTTTTGTTTTTTTTTTTTGCTCTATAAACAAGACCGACAATTTAAAAAAAAAAAAAAAAAATTTTACTTTCTGCTATAAAACATACCCAATAAAAAAGGAAAAACTAATTTCTTCATCAATTTAGGCCAATATGTATTCTGCTACATGTTTTTTGACAAAAAAAAGCCAATAAGCGTATATTGATTGGTTTGCGCAAATGTTATACCGTCTACAAACTATGAGATATATTTATGGAATTTTTAAATTTAATGGTGGCGATCAGCAACTTTTAGCAGGATTGCGGCGGACAAATCACAGTGACACTTTTTGGGGATCAGTGACACTAATACAATGTTCAGTGCTAAAAAATACACTGTCACTGTACTAATGACACTGGCAGGGAAAGGGTTAATATCAGGGGGCGATCAAAGGGTTAAATGTGTTCCCTGTGGGGTGGTTGCTAAGTGTGGGGGAGGTGCTTTGACTGGGGAAAGAAATGCATGATCTCCATCTTCCCCTCCAACAGAATGGCAATCTACCTTGTTTACATGGGCAGATCGATGTTCTGTCTGCCTCAGGAGCGAGCGGCAGGTCCCAGCGGACATCAGGTCTGCCGGACACATCGATTGGCTCCCGCTGTGTCTAATGACAACATGTCATCACTTTCACACCAGCAAATCTTGTGCTCACAAATCGTGTGTGTTTATGTATGTGTGTATAGCTAGATAGAGATATATACCGTATTTATCGGCGTATAACACGCACTTTTTTCCCCTTAAAATCAGGGGAAAATCGTGGGTGCGTGTTATACGCCGATCCCCGCTAATTGTGAACTATCGGCGGCGATCACGCCGACATTCACATAGCGAGTAGTTTTAAATATGGCGCCGCGGAGTTCGGAGGGACTCGGCGGAGCTGAATGAGCGCCGCCGAAATCAGTGAGCCGAGATACACATAGTCGAGATACACATAGTCGAGTATATTCGGCTCTTTCCGGCGCCGCTCAGTCATGCCCAGTCCCGCCATTGGACCTGTGTTATGTCCATCATTGGGCGGGACTGTGAGCGGCGCCGGAAAGAGCCGAATACACTCGACTATGAGTATCTCGGTACACTGTGATTTCGGCGGCGCTCGTTCAGCTCCGCCGAGTCTCTCCGAACTCCGCGGCGCCATATTTAAAACTAAATGCAGCTATGTGTATGTCGGCGGCAAGCATGGACACTGGGGGCAAGGCTGCACTGGGGCAAAGCTGACACTAAAAAGGCTGCACTGGGGCAAAGCTGACACTGAAAAGGCTGCACTGGGGCAAAGCTGACACTGAAAAGGCTGCACTGGGGCAAAGCTGACACTGAAAAGGCTGCACTGGGGCAAAGCTGACACTGAAAAGGCTGCACTGGGGCAAAGCTGACACTGAAAAGGCTGCACTGGGGCAAAGCTGACACTGAAAAGGCTGCACTGGGGCAAAGCTGACACTGAAAAGGCTGCACTGGGGCAAAGCTGACACTGAAAAGGCTGCAATGGAGCTTACTTTATAGATCCTTGTAAACTTACTTTATGTATCTTTATAATGGTATACTCAATAAACTTCTTTTGACAAGGAAAAGGCTGCAATGACACTAACAAAGCTGCAGATGAACACTGATGAGGCTGCATTGAAGGGCATTTTAATGTAAGTTTTTTTTCCTTAAACTTCCCTCCGAAAAGTTTTTTTCCTTAAAATTCTCTCCTAAACTTGGGGTGCGTGTTATACGCCGATAAATACGGATATATATATATATATATATATATATATATATATATATATATATATATATATATATATATATATATATATATATATATATATATATATATATATATATATATATATATATATATATATATATATATATATATATATATATATATAGTGTGTATGTATATATGTGTATACATATATTATAAAAATATTATGTAGGAGCCCCTGTCTCTGTGAAAATGAGTGTAAAATGGACACAGGACTCTCAGAGGCAGTTTGAGAAACGCCAGCAGAAGATTTGTGAGCAGGGAAAACTAAGTCTGGATTGGGGCTGGAAACTTGAAGACCTCAAAGAGCATTGGGAGGGATGGAGTCTTCAGTCTTGTGTGGGCTTTCCAGAAGTTCTGCAGGTTGTGTGTGTCTCCAGGTGCACACGCTCATTACAAGGCAGATCTGAGCATAGCTCAGAGTTATAGGGCGTACACACGGTCGGACTTTGTTCGGACATTCCGACAAAATCCTAGGATTTTTTCCGACGGATGTTGGCTCAAACTTGTCTTGCATACACACGGTCACACAAAGTTGTCGGAAAATCCGATCGTTTTAAACGCGGTGACGTAAAACATGTACGTCGGGACTATAAAAGGGGCAGTGGCCAACAGCTTTCATCTCTTTATTTATTCTGAGCATGCGTGGCACTTTGTCCGTCGGATTTGTGTACACACGATCGGAATTTCCGACAACTGATTTTGTTGTCGGAAAATTTTATCTCCTGCTCTCCAACTTTGTGTGTCGGAAAATCCGATGGAAAATGTCCGATGGAGCCCACACACGGTCGGAATTTGACAACACGCTCCGATCGGACATTTTTCATCGGAAAATCCGACCGTGTGTACGGGGCATAAGTGTGGGAGCATGTGCTGCAGCCAGGAAGAGGTGTGTTGCCGTTTAAGAACCCAGGCAATATCCTTGAGACGGCACTCCATGTGGGAGAAGTTACAGGTCAGTGGACTGAGGTGGGCCAGCTGACAGTTGGGGAGACAATAGCTGAGACAACTGGAAGAGAGTCCTGGGGACCAGAGGGTACAGTGAGTCTTGGAGTGTGAAAGCCTGGAGTGTCAGGAGAACCCCTTCCTAGAGGCCAGGAGTGGGCCTGCGTAGCCAGGTGGCTTGGCATTTTTGTTTGTTCTTTTTGGGAGAAGAACCCCTGTGTGGGCAACCTGTGCATGTATGAATTTTCATTTTTGTTACTTTCAATAAAAGTGGGCTACCACGCCCTTAAGCAGAAGTTTCTGTTGGCTGTGAACTCCCTGAAAATGCATCTACCACTGAGCTACATAAGCTCGCTCTTACACAGAACCGGGCTCAGCCCCCCCTCTGGCTCCCTTCTCACTGCATGTGATTAACAGCAGCGGGTCTCTGAGCCAATGAGGAGGCTAAGAGCCGGGACAGCATCCACTCTTGTGCACATCACTGGATCGGACTCATGTAAGTATTAGGGGGGAGCAGCATACTGAAGGTTTTTTCCTTCATGCATGAAGGTAAAAAACCATTAGGGCTTTACAACTACTTTAAGGTACAATACGAGATTTACCCTGCAGCAAACATTGGAAATTTGCCATCTGAGGTCTAGCTCCAAAAACATTGCGTGGCACCATTAAAGTGGGTAATAGGCCTGAAGTACCCATTGGTAACCTGGGACTAGTTTAATTTAAAGTCTGTTGGTCCACACTGTCAGGGGATAGGTGGATTCCTCTTTACAACAAAACCTGCTGTGCTGAATGCCCTCTCACACAGCACGTCAGAAACTACAGCACATACTGTGGTTAAAAAAAAAACAGGCATTTGAGCATAAAAGACCCCATTTGCTACAAATTGCATGCAGCAGAGGACCCAAAGTCTTCAGTGTGGCTGAGGACAAAACTGTCTTCAACAGTCTCACCCCACTCGCATACAATTCCTGTGGTTTGTCAGATTTGAAATGCCCCCTTAAACCTCGCCCTATTTCTTCCTCTTCACTGCCAACATTCCAACCCTCTTTTTCCTTGTATGGCTCTGTACAAGGATAGAGGTATTGGGCAAAAGATCCTGTTGACACTGAGACAGTGCAAAGTCCCCCCCTTGCTGCTGTACCACCAGTGCCCAGTCTATCAGGCCATATAATATGTGCTCCAGGAGGAACACAAGAGGAACTGTATAACTAGTCCCTAGTCGTGACTTACCATTTTGGTCTCCTCTTCGAAAGGTGCTAAATGCTGCATGCATTCTGAATGATAAGTAATTAACAATGAAAAGAACCCTACCTTCCCAGAGCCTGTCCTTGTTCCACAATAACAAAGAGACTGATTAATGGCACACCAGTTCAGGTCGCTGCAGCATAACCAATGTTGAGTTCCCGTGTGTGGGGGTGTCACAAATGAAATGGTTTGCAGGCAGCTGATGTTGGCTCTACTGGACAGGTTTGACTGCCTAGAGTGTCTCTTTTGGTCCAATGAATGATGATCTAGAAGCCAAGGTATTTCATGATGAACTGTTGCGCCACCAAGTTTAGAACATGTGGAAGGCAAGGTATATGTGTAATTCGTCCCAAGTGATGGGCAACCAGCAGGCTAGTGCCATTTGAAAACATGACCTTGCCTGATGGAAAATGGGGTGGGGTCAGCAACTACTTGGCTTGGGCCTGGGAAGCTGCTAGTAGCTCTGGCCCAATGTGGCTCCTTTCCTCCAGGCATATGAGCTGCAAATGAGCATTGCAGCATTTAGTCTAGAACAGTGCATATGCTTGGGGGTTAACCTCCCTGGCGGTATAATTATTTCAGATTTTTGCGCCTCAAAGCGGTACAATTATTTTGCATAGAAATTTGGCGTCTTATATTGCAGGTCTGTAATTCTTCGCAATTACACACTTATATCTGTCCACCAAGAGTCTAGTAGCTATCCTGGGTATGATGAAGTTTGAAAGACAAAATCATAAATTATAATATAATTAAAAAAAAATATATATATATAATAATAAAATACATTTCCCCACGATTCCCTATTGCTCAATTCTGCAAGTCTTCTAATTTACTACCACGGTTTTCTAGCTGGTCTAAAGCCACTTTTATATAAAGGGACACTTTTTGGTTGCTATGAAAAATCTCAAGTTTCCAGGCAGAAAGAACAGTGTATATATAATATAAGACTGTATGCAGGGCATTGGACAAAGCACTGGGGACAAAAGGGAAGTGAAATGATTTCATACAGTACTGTAATCTGTAAGATTACAGTACTCTGTGTTATGATTTTTAAATTTTTTTTGAATTTGCTGCCAGGTTCCGCCCCTGTGCGTCGCAACACTCGCAGGTAACGGAGCCTGGCACAGAGAGGCTTCGGGCAGAGGACAGAGTCCGCAGACAGCGCAGGGGGATATCGCAGGATCCTGGGGACAAGGTAAGTAACCTGCACCAGGATCCTGATATGTAATCCTGAGTGTGGCTCGGGGTTACCGCTAATGGTGCTGAAATTTAACCCCGAGCCACACTCAGGAATACTGTCAGGGAGGCTACTGATGGTTCCATGGAGTTGGAGGGTGAAGCGAAGGGGGGTACAGGTGACTGTGTTGTCACCATTGGACAAGACATTTGGCCGCACCAGTTCCAGTGGTTTACCCCATCCTTCTCAGCTGCCACAAGGATATGAAGCTTCCCTGCCCATGCTTACTTGGCCAGGTGTCCATGTGTACTCTGCTGCTGATACAGGCACATTATATTCCACATGCTGGTGAAGGGCTGGGATGGCCTGGACAAAATAATGGCAAGTGGATACTTGCCACTGTGGTTTACCATAGGCCATAAACTCATGGAAGGGGGCTGCTTGTACAAGCTGGAATGGGAGCAGCTTTAAAGCTTTGCCAAGCTGGCATTAAAATGCTGGGATGCTTTTAATTTCACTCCAGCAGCTGAAGACACCTGCCTTGGGAAGGATATTTCTGGTGATGGCAGGGTGCATGTAGGATAATGCTGCATAGGTTTAAACCACTGCTTTACTCTCTTCAGTGTGGCCCCATGACCCACTTATTTTGTCAACATGGCATATCCTAAGCCTATGAAACTCCCTGTGTGACTTCCCTCCCTGTCACGAGAGGCCATAGATGCTGCGGAGGATAAAGAAAGAGAATGTTGGTGGGATTAGAAAAGGGAGGAATGTGGGCCTTTTGTGGCTGACTTGTGTCATTGCTCATTGAATAGCTGACTCCACCAAGCTCTGTGGTGCCATGGCTGATATACTGCAGGCAGGGGTGTTGTAGAACCACAATGGTGCTGTAAATGACAGATATATTAAAAAAGGCCTGTACCTACAGTTCTTATCCTTAACTGGTAGCCTCAAATACTCAAACTTTTGCAAATCCTTTGCTATAGGAAGCAGCCTGATTTGGAAATAACTTTCTTGCTAATATGCAAGATAAAGCTCACCCCTGTTGAAGTTGGCCTCTTCATTGCATTCAGCACCAGAGAAATGGACAGCTCCAGCCAAAAAATGGCCAGTCACCCAGAGGCTGCTGTGAATCTCACTTGCTAATCTTATTACAAGTCTGTGGGATAGAGACTGATCAGTACAGTAATTTCCAGCTTCCACAGATATTGCACAAACATTGGTAATTAAACTTTTAAATTGCCTGGAATTCTGCTTTAATAACACCACTGTGTTCTCTTAGCTGCCTATATCCTGGTAAAGGTATTTTAACTGGAATGTTGTAATGGGATTCATGATGCCTCTGCTTTTGTTAGATATATCTTGGCCTGAGCTGTGTTCTACTGGGGGGATGTATATACGAAGCATCTTGTCATGTCTGACCACTCCAGGCATAAGATATAAAATTTTACCAAATTTGTCACTGACTTGAGAACTTGGTGAAATGAGGGTGACAACTTCCTCAATTTCCCCACTCAGTTTGGGGTTCGTCAGACCACATCGTTATTCCAATATTAGTCTAACAATATAACAGGGTCAAAGGTTTAGATGAAAATCCTGTAATTTGGAACAAATGCAAACCTGTCTACTCAATCCTAAATCACAGAGCTATAGCAGTAAAATAATGTCCAAATAGAGGGAATGACTATATCAAAGCTCTTATATCCATGAAACTAATTAGGATGGCCTCAGAAGATGGCATGCGCCAACACACAGAACAAAAGTAATTTCCAACCAATTGCGCATAGGCCAGTGGTTCTCAACTCCTGTCCTCAGGACCCACTAACAGGCCAGATTTGAAGTATTACCTTGCAGATGCAGACTAGAAAACTGCAATCACTGAGCAACAAATGATGTCACCTCTGATGTATTTCAGTTATCTTGCAAACCTGGCCTTTAGGTGGGTCCTGAGGAAAGGAGTTGAGAACCACTGGCGTAGGCGAACATATGCGCAAGCATGCTAAATCACAAGCACACTAATATATGCAGATGGATGCCCACTCCCAGTCTTGGCAGCAGATGGCCTATTGAAGGAACAGAGCTGAGCCAAAAAGGATAGGACACAGTGAGGGAAAACCTCAATAATGTCTCACATAGCAATAAAAGCTTGTAGAAGTTCTAAACGTTTCTCTGCTCAAAACCAAAAAAAAGAAAAAAATGATCTGCTGTCGGGCTTAAAACAGCAGGTGGTATAGGAAAGATGTCTGCTGACCTAGTCTGGAACCACCAATGTCTACCAATAACATGGTAGTCACAATAACCTACTTATTTCAAGTTGGAGGGTAATAGAAAGTGTCCTTCAATGTGATGAAAGATGGTTGGACAAGAATCGCAAATAGTACTGTTGTTTGGCAGATATTGGTTGGTTTTCAGCACGTCAACTTTCAGGCACGGAAGAATTATCCAAAGACCATTTAATAATATGATGAAGAAATGTATGATTCCATTACCAGTCCTCACATCTTCCTTCTCCAACCCAGAGAACAGCCTCTGCCTTAGGCTATGCTCCCAGCATTCTGGTGTGCTGCAATAAGAAAGGATGTTCTGTACACAATTCACAGAGGATATGTAATCCAGCCTTGTGCAATATTTAAATGACATTTGCTCCTATAGGCATCGTCTATGGTGTAAGAACCCAAATGTTACCCTGTGACCTTTTCCACATTATTTTACCGCATAATGACTACACTTCATTGAAGCCTAACTGTCCAAACCATGTTTAGAAGCATTAAACTAATTTGACTAATTCTAAATATTTTGCCCACCTGTAAAATGTTTTAGAGCCCTTTCACACTGGGGCGGGCGTCGGCGGTAAAGTGCCGCTATTGTAAGCAGTGCTTTACCGTCGGTATGTGGCCGCTAGTGGGGGCGGTTTTACCCCCCCACTAGCGGCCGAGAAATGGTTAAAAACCACCGCAAAGCGCCTATGCAGAGCCGCTTTGCCGGCGGTATAGCCGTGCCGTCCCATTGATTTCAATGGGCAGAAGCGGTAAAGGAGCGGTATACGCTCCTTCACCGCTCCGAAGATGCTGCTATCAGGACTTTTTTTACCGTCCTGCTAGCGCATCGCTCCAGTGTGAAAGCCCTCGGGGCTTTCACACTGGAAATAAGGCAGCGGCACTTTCGGGTCGGTTTGCAGGCGCTATTATTAGCGCAATAGCGCCTGCAAACCGCCCCAGTGTGAAAGGGCTCTTAGTTGTTTTTAAAGTAGATGTAAACCCTAACTGCATTACATTTAGTTTTCTAAAATACAGTAAAACCTTGGATGGAGAGTAATTTGGTTTGAGAGAGTTATGCAAGACAACCAAATTTTTTTTTTTTTTATAAATTTTGACTTGATAAACAAGCAAAGTCTTGATATAAGGGTAGCATCATGTCACAACTGAATATAAAAGAGAAGAGAGGTGCCTCTAAGTGTGGCAATATGGTTATATTTAATGAAGGTACAACATGGTTGATGATTAAAAGAGGCGCATCTAAGTATTTAGGTATCTGGGGTAAAGTTGTCCAAGTAGACTAGTGATGGCAAACCTTTTTGAGCCTGAGTGCCCAAACTGCAACCCGAAACCAACGTATTTATTTCAAAGTGCCAACATACACAGAACTTGATGAGCGTGTGCTGTGATGTCTGGGGGTGAACATGGGACACATCAGAAATCATTGGGGTGTGTCTTGATGAGGAGCAGCGATCTGATTTCAGTTATGTATGTGTATAGCCGCTATGCTGTGCGTGTTTGACAGTGGAACGCATGTGTATGGTGCCCTTGAGTGTGTTTTTTAGGGTGATAACATTGTATATCCTTTTTATATGGGATTTGGAGGATTGTCATAAAGCTTATGACAATCCTGCAAACAGCATATAAAAAGCATATCAAGTGAATATAATCTATCATAATAATAAAAAAGTGAATTCCCCCTAGTTGCTTGCTAAAACACTAAACCGTAATTCCACCCACCGTATGAAACAATTAAATCCAATAAAAATAGTGTAGCATAACATCTTACCAATACAGACTAAAAATCAAGTTTCAAATTTTAACAAATATATAATGCATCACATTAAAAAAAAGTCCAATATTCAATGATCCACAGTCCAGTGTCTAATGATTATATCAGTGCAGTAAACAAACACCCAGTGTCTTCAATCTATATTCATGCTTCTGTGCTCATCCTTTACCGAGTGAAAAACCTGGTCACCTCAAGGAACAAGGAATACACATGTAACATGTAATGTGTGTAACCCAGTATCTCAATAACCATAAATCAGCTCTTCAGTCCTAGTCCCCCCTGCTCCAGGGTTCTGCTTCTTATCACTCCACCGCACAGCTCACACATCCATAGCCAGGTCATAAAATGAAGAGGCACAGAAACATAGTGTACACACGTTTATTCCCCACACAGCATACACTTTAACAATGATTTCCACAGGGCTTCAATAACACCCACATCAGCCGACTCAGCTCCCGGGCACAAGAACGGCCTGTGATTGGGTTTCTTCAGTAGGCACCGTCACAGCCTCCCATTGTCTCAATCCCCACCATGTGTTCCGCCTACCAAACTTCATCCAACCCAGCAGCACAACTTCATCTCGTCCACACCCACCCTAGACACGTCACTCCCTGGCCCCAGAGCGGTGTGGGAGATGTAGTTCTATGGGAGGGGATGTGATGTGGACGAGTTATTTTGAGGGGACAGCAAATTTACACTGTTATACAAGCTGTACACTCACTACTTTACATTGTAGCAAAGTGTAATTTCTTCAGTGTTGTCACATGAAAAGATATAATAAAATATTTACAAAAATGTGAGGGGTGTACTTACTTTTGTGAGATACTGTATATAATGCCTAAGGGGACTGCCAGAGACTGCAGACCTAATAGAGGAAATGGAGGCGGTGAAGATGCTGCAGAAGACCATTGAAGCTGGGAACATGGTATATGAGGCTAGTAGACATCAATACGATTACCCTAATCAATGTACCCACTACAGACTGCTGAGGTCTGAGGGCTGCACGTGGCCCTTGGCCACAGGTTGGGCACCAGGGATATAGATGAAAAGGTCTTATAAATCAGAAATAAGGGCAGTAGATTTAGGGACACCTATCAGTAAGCAGTGTACATACTCTGGTCCCCCAATCAGTGAAGTAAAGGTCCCCAATTGTTCAGCCAAAGCCAACAGCACTTCATCTTCATCATAGATCGTATCTGCAAGACAAAGGAATGTCAGTCACCGCTCTGTGCTCTGCCTTTCAGGAGCTCACAGAAGTATGGCCAGAAGAGCTTTGCCCGCCCCCCTCATTTAAACCCCCCCACAGTGCATCAATCTGATAGTAACTATTTTTTATATATAAATTGATTTACTAAAACTGGAGAGTGCAAAATCTGGTGCAGCTGTGCATGGCAGCCAATTAGCTTCTAGCTTCAGCTTGTTCAATTAAGTTTTAACAAAAAAAATCAAATGGAAGCCGATTGGTTACTGTGCTGAGTTGCACCAGATTTTTGCACTCTCCAACACCCCCCCCCCCCCCCCCCCCTATTTAAAATATTTTCATATTGTCTCACTAGACTCACTAGACACGTGACTTTTTCATCACTAGACACTAGAGCTACACAATTAATCATCAAGAATCGTTATCGCGATCTTTACTAAAGTGTTTCACAATTCTTTCTATGCAAAGAATTCTCTCTGCTCTTCTGAAACCACAGCCCTCAAAAGAAAGGAAGAGAAAAACTGGGCAGCTAATAGTCCATCGGGTAAAAAAACTCCATTCATAATACTTGACAAAAAAACGGTGACTGTGGATGTTCTGAAAAACCTTAGTTAGACTTACCGGTGACGGTATTTCTACGAGCCTTTCAGGACAGCACCTTGGAGAGAGCGTAGCTCCACCTCTTAGACAGGAAACACTGCGTGACAACGCCCCTTTAAAAAGCAGCTGCTTCCACCATGCCATCAGTTGTTACCGAGAAATCCTCCGACATGCTGGAAAATATAATCAGACAATTACCAGGTCCTATAATTATACTTTACATATGATAACCAAGGGAGGGAAGTAGGCTGCTGTCCTGAAAGGCTCGTAGAAATATCGTCACCGGTAAGTCTAACTAAGGTTTTCTCCCTTCGCCTTTCAGGACAGCACCTTGGAGAGGATAACCGAGAAACTTACTTCAGGGAGGGACTACTGCCTGCAAAACCTTCCTACCAAATGATTGGTCCGAGGCTGATAGTAGATCCAAGCGGTAGTGCCTTATGAAGGTCGAAAAACTGGACCATGTGGCAGCCTTGCAGATTTGCTCAGGAGATGCCCCAGCCCTTTCTGCCCATGATGCCGCCACTGCTCGAGTAGAATGAGGTAATACCCCTTCCGGAGGTTCCAGACCCAAAGATATGTATGCCTCTTTGATGGCCTGCTTTAACCATCTTCCAAGGGTGCTTTTGGAAGCTTTACCTCCTTTGTGAGTACCTTCCATTAAAACAAAGAGTGAGGATGACTTTCTGATTTCCTTTGTTCTTTCCAGATATTTAAGCAGGCACCTCCTGACATCAAGGGTATGGAAAGCTTCTTCTCCTGCTCCCGAAGGTAAAGGACAAAAAGTAGGGAGAATGATTTCCTGTGTACGGTGAAAAACTGAAGCCACCTTTGGTAGAAATGCTGGATCCGTCCTTAAGACTACCCTATCCTGTAGACATCTCATGAAGGGCTCTTTAATTGAAAGGGCTTGTAACTCACTAATTCTACGTGCGGAAGTTACTGCTACCAATAAAATAGTCTTTAACGTCAAGAAACGTAATGATGCTTCTTCTATGGGTTCAAACGGTGCCATAGTTAGACCCTGAAGAACTAAAGATAAATCCCATTTGGGAAAACTAACAACAGGTCTAGGCTTTACTTTTGCCATTGCCCTAAAAAATCTGATTATTAAAGGTTCCCCTGACAGGGTTCTTTCCAAAAAAACTGATAAAGCAGCTACCTGCGTCTTGAGCGTACTTGCTGCTAACCCCTTCTCCAATCCCTCTTGAAGAAATTCCAAAACTGAAAATGTGGTACGAAAATCAAAGTTTTTACTGGAACACCAAGAATTATAGATCTTCCAGACTTTAAAGTAAATGTCTCTCGTCACTTTTTTTCTACTTGCAAGAAGGGTAGAAATAAGCCTCTCTGATAAACCCTTCCGTCTTAAGATTTGTTCTTCAGAAACCAAGCTGTTAGTTTGAGGTAAGCTGGATCTGGATGGAGAATTCGGCCCTGACTCAACAGGTCTGTCCTGATTGGTAATCTCCAAGCAGGTTTCACTGAGAGGTTCATCAAGGTTGAAAACCAGGGTCTTTTTGGCCAATAAGGAGCTATTAATATTAGCTCCGTGGACTCCAATCTGAATTTGGCTAACACCTTTGGTATCAGTTGGAACGGGGGAAAAGCGTAGGACAGATGGAAGTCCCATTTGTGAGCTAACGCATCTACTCCGAGAGCTTGATCCTGTCTCTGAAGAGAGAAGAAGACTGGTATTTTTGCATTTTCCTCTTTTGCAAAGAGGTCCACTTGGGGATGACCCCAACTCTTGGAAATCTTTTCGAATAATTCCTGATTGAGAGACCACTCTGCTTCCCTTATTTCTTTCCTGCTGAGGAGATCTGCTAAGGTGTTTTCCGTCCCCTTTAGATGGACTGCTGATAGAGAGGCCACATTGTTCTCTGCCCATCTTAGGATCTGATGCGCTAGACCCATTAGGGTTTTGCTTTTTGTGCCCCCTTGCTTTGTTAAATATAATACTGTCGTCATATTGTCTGACAATATTTGGACATGTTGATTCACTAGAAATTCCTGGAGGGAGAGGAGGCTTAAGTGAACAGCCTTTAACTCTCTCCAATTTGAAGATCTTCTTGCTTCTGGTTTGGTCCAAACTCCCTGAACCGTTTTTTCTTCCAGATGAGCTCCCCATCCCCAGGCGCTGGCATCTGTAGTAAGCCTTCTGGTTACCGGAAAGACCCAAGGAAGCCCTTTTGAAACGTTTCCTAGGTTCCTCCACCACCAGAGAGACCTTTTTGCTCTTGCCCCCAAGTTGAATTTCTTCTCCAGAGGTTCCTGGTATGACCAATTCATCAGGATATCCGATTGCAGAGGACGGGAATGCAACCTGGCCCACTGTACCAAAGGAATTGCTGCTGTCAACAGACCCAGAGCAGACATGGCTTGTCTTACAGAGATCTCTGCGTTGGATTGAAGTGTTATCAGGGTCAACTGCATCTTCTCTATTTTCTCCTGGGGTAGAAAAATTCTCTGTTCTATCGAGTCTATTTCGTACCCCAGAAACCTTACCCTTTGAGATGGAATTAAGTTTGACTTCTGAAGATTGAGAAGCCATCCCAAACCTCTTAAATGTGTTTGAACTGTCTGTAGGTTGACCTCTACTTGACCCCTTGAGTCTGCAAACAGTAGCAGATCGTCCAAATAGGGTACTATTGAAATCCCCTTCAGTCTCAGGGGCTCCAAAGATTCCGCCATCACTTTTGTGAATACCCTGGGAGAAGAGGAAAGACCGAAAGGCAGAGCCCGAAACTGCAGGTGCCAAATCTCCCCTCCCCCCAGATTGACTGCAAGACGCAGGAACCTTTGTGATGGGGGCGCTCTTGGTATATGGAGATAGGCATCTCTCAAATCGATGGAAGCCATATGACATTTGGGGGTTAGCAAGTTCCTTACTGAGAAAATCGTATCCATCCTGAATTTTTTGTATTTTATGGATCGATTTAGAACCTTTAAATTGAGAATCAGGCGGAACTTTCCTGATGGCTTTTTGACCATAAAAATGTGGGAGTAAAACCCCTTCCCCTCTTGATCTTTCGGAACCTGGGAAATGACCTTCTGTTGCATCAGTTCCTGTAACAGAGACTTCATGGCCAGAGCCTTTTCCCGATCCTTTGGCAGGTTTGTGATGTAAAACCGACTTGGGGGGCTTTGTGAGAATTCCAATTGATAACCCTTTTTGATTAACCCCAGAACAAAAGGCCTTTTTGTTGTTTTTTCCCAGATTGGTAAGAAGTCCTGTAGTCTCCCCCCTACTAGATGGTCATTGTTTTTTAGGGGTTTGTTCTGGGGTTCTAAAGAGTACCCCACCTCTACCTCTTCCTCTCTGAGAAGACCAGGGTCTCTTCTGTGTGTGGTCCTTTTCCTTATCGGTTTGTCGAAAAGGACGAAAATTTTTCCTCTGCTGTACCGTTTTCTTCTTCTGTGGGAAAGCTTTCTTCTTGTCTGCTGTCCTGTCAAGGACAGTCTCTAGTTCTGGTCCAAACATCAGGTCTCCTGAAAAGGGAATTCCGCACAGTTTTACTTTAGAAGCTGAATCCCCTGACCAGGTCTTTAGCCAGAGTGCTCTTCTTGCTGAGTTAACAAGCGCAGAGGACCTGGCTGACATCCTGATAGATTCTGCAGAGGCATCTGCCATATATTTTACTGCCTTAAGCAGGGTAGGGAAAGACTCCAATAAGTCTTTTCTGGAGGTACCTGCCACAACATGATTTTTAAGTTGCTCTAACCAGCACTCCAGATTCCTAGCCACAACCGTAGCCGCCATTGCTGGCTTAAGATTAGCTAGAGATGAGTCCCAGGCTTTCTTCAGTAGCCCATCTGCCCTCTTATCCATAGCATCTTTGAGAATACCCATGTCCTCAAAAGCTAAATCAGTCTTCCTAGATACTTGAGAAAAGGCAGCGTCTATTTTTGGTTTTTTATTCCACAATAGTTCCTCATTCTCCTCAAAAGGAAACCTCCTTTTGAGGGTTTTAGAAAAAAACTGTCCTCTCTCTGGGTTCTTCCATTCCTTTTTAATAGTGTCTGTTAACACTTTATGCACAGGGAACACCCTGTGTTTAATTTCCTCCAGCCCCAGGTACATCTTGTCATGCACGGACAGCTGAGCCTTTTCTTCCTGGATCTCCAGGGTAGTATAAATTGCCTTGAGTAATTCATCCACCTCCTCAAGTGACAGCTTATATCTAGATGATCTTGACTCTTCTTCCACCTCCTCCTCCTCAGAATCAATGGTTGAGGGTGGAATGCTTTCCCTTTCCTCCTCCGACTCACTTTCCACCTGTCTGGAAGTGGACTGAGGGAAACTGGAGTGAGAACTCTGCTCTTGGCTGGAACTCTGGCCGTGCTTTACAAGGGAACGCACTGTCCCTAGGGCCTCTGCTAACTCCTTCCTCACAGAAGATAAGAGCTCTTTGCACTCTTGTGAGGATTCTTCTTTTACTAAATCCACAATGCAGGATTTGCACAGTGGTTTGGGCCAAGAGTCCCTTAAAGGATTTTTGCATGAGGGGCACTTTCTCCCTGTTCTCTCTGATTTGGCAGTAGCTTTCTGAAACAGAGAAACAAGAAAAACCCAGGTCCTTTAGAACTAAGGCTTCAGAGAAAAGTAGTACCTCCAGCCAACACCCTAAGTGCCCAGAGTCTCACTCCTTTGCTGAACTGCTAATGGAAACTGTTACCCCATAGCAGACAGCAGCAGGTTTTGAATAACCACATCAAAGATAAAACACCCAGTGATATAAAAAGGAAAGAGGTGCCACCGCACCTCTCCTACCTGGGCCTGGCCGGGAACCTGGGCGCCTGCATCCGCCATTGCTGCTGACGATTCCGCTGTCTCCATAGTGCAATCCGCAGCTGCTGCACTGTGTACTAGGCTCCATGTGCCAAACAAAAGGAAGTCCCGGCCAGAGGACCCGCCCCTTCCTCCTGCGTTCCAGCAGCAGGAACCAATCGCTGCTACGCCCCGCCGGAAGTATCCACCCACCGGAACTGACATCACCTGCTGTCCGGGATTCGGCGCCGCCATGCAGAGGCCTGGCATGGACGCTCTTACTGAGCACAACCGCGGCCCCCCGAACACCCCGGGTGGAAAACTTCCGGCAGACCATTACTCCTGTGAGCCGGAGAAGGAAGGGACACCGGAGCACCCTCCTCACGTAAGGGAAGGAGCTGGGTTGGTCTGAGTACCCAAACGTGGAGGTCCTGCCAAAACCCTCTCCTTGGAGAGAGCGCAGCCCCTCTGGTTCCCCAAGCAGTGCTTCCACCATGGCGGAGGAAACACTAAAACTGATGGCATGGTGGAAGCAGCTGCTTTTTAAAGGGGCGTTGTCACGCAGTGTTTCCTGTCTAAGAGGTGGAGCTACGCTCTCTCCAAGGTGCTGTCCTGAAAGGCGAAGGGAGAAATTCCACTTGTGACTTCGTGCTCCCCCTCAAGCATCCCCATTCACCAGATCCCCTCACCCCCACGGGGGTAATACGCTTATCTTTAGGCCCACCACGGTTGCTCCACCGGTCTCATCCAGAGGTCTGGGAAATTTCACCTTCCGGTAGATATTATCTCTGTGGTTGGCTCCGTTTTGAAGGAAACCTTTTTGGCTTCACAGCCAGTTCCCCACTGCGCATGCGCGAAGCACACTGCGCTTTCTAAATGGTCCAGCGGCGGAGAAAGGGGTGAACTTCCGGGAAGTGGGGAACAGTACCTGTCAAAAAACACGTACCAATCCCCCCCCCAAATGTGGCACCGGGGACGGGATACATAAGCGGAAGTTCCACTTTTGAGTGAAACTCCGCTTTAAAGTCTCAGCGACTTCAAAGTAGTTCATCCACTACTTTGGTCCGACTTGCATGCATCATGAGGGCCATAGACTTCAAGGTTGACCCTCAACAGTTGCATGAAAGTCGTACCTGAATGTTTTACAAGCAACAGTACTGCAAACGTGGGTCTGCCTTTGCAGAGGGACAACAAGTCACATCCAAGTTGCACCCCAAAGTCACATGACTTTGGGAGTTGTACAATCGTAAACAGAACCTTAGAGAATAACCGGCACTTTTGGGTTTGGAGAATCATATGACCCATTTTCCTGCATGGGCAAGAGACAGCATCTCTTTCAGAATTGGTGTAAATTGTAAATGCCATTTTCGATTAGAAGCAAAAGAAAGTCGGTTCTCTTCTCCCATAAGACACACTTACTTGTCAGGAATGGCAGAAGCTCACTGCGGGTCCTTTCTACACCCAAAGCCAAAGCAATCGCGGAGAGCTTCAGAATACTGTTTAGACGGAGCTGCAGATAAATAAGAAATAATGTCAGAACCTTCAATGTGACTGCTGGGGACCAGGGCTGTTTTTCTCAGAGAATAGGTGCAGGTACGCCCCTATTTCAAGTCACCACTTGTTTCCACCCCCTTCCCACCTCCAGGGACCGTTCCGGGCTTCCATCCTCAGGGACCGTTCCGGGCTTCCATCCCCAGGGACCGTTCCGGGCTTCCATCCCCAGGGACCGTTCCGTGGTTTCCCCCCCCCCAGGGACCGTTCCGTGGTTTCCCCCCCCCCAGGGACCGTTCCGTGGTTTTCCCCCCCCGGGACCGTTCCGTGGTTTTCCCCCCCCGGGACCGTTCCGTGGTTTTCCCCCCAGGGACCGTTCCGTGGTTTTCCCCCCAGGGACCGTTCCGTGGTTCCCCCCCCAGGGACCGTTCCGTGGTTCCCCCCCCAGGGACCGTTCCGTGGTTCCCCCCCCCCAGGGACCGTTCCGTGGTTCCCCCCCCAGGGACCGTTCCGTGGTTCCCCCCCCCCAGGGACCGTTCCGTGGTTCCCCCCCCAAGGGACCGTTCCGTGGTTCCCCCCCCCCAAGGGACCGTTCCGTGGTGTCCCCCCCCAAGGGACCGTTCCGTGGTTCCATCCCCAAGGGACCGTTCCGTGGTTCCATCCCCAAGGGACCGTTCCGTGGTTCCATCCCCAAGGGACCGTTCCGTGGTTCCATCCCCAAGGGACCGTTCCGTGGTTCCATCCCCAAGGGACCGTTCCGTGGTTCCATCCCCAAGGGACCGTTCCGTGGTTCCACCCCCCAGGGACCGTTCCGTGGTTCCACCCCCCAGGGACCGTTCCGTGGTTCCACCCCCCAGGGACCGTTCCGTGGTTCCACCCCCCAGGGACCGTTCCGTGGTTCCACCCCCCAGGGACCGTTCCGTGGTTCCACCCCCCAGGGACCGTTCCTTGGTTCCACCCCCCAGGGACCGTTCCGTGGTTCCATCCCCCAGGGACCGTTCCGTGGTTCCATCCCCCAGGGACCGTTCCGTGGTTCCACCCCCCAGGGACCGTTCCGTGGTTCCATCCCCCAGGGACCGTTCCGTGGTTCCATCCCCCAGGGACCGTTCCGTGGTTCCATCCCCCAGGGACCGTTCCGTGGTTCCATCCCCCAGGGACCGTTCCGTGGTTCCATCCCCCAGGGACCGTTCCGTTGTTCCATCCCCCGGGACCGTTCCGTGGTTCCATTCCCAGGGACCGTTCCGTGGTTCCACCCCCCCCCCCCCCAGTACCACCCTTTTTAAAGAAAACAGAACCATGTATCATTTTGTGGTGCTAGGTAGTTTGTATGGCATTTAAGGATAACATTAAAAGCAGTAAAATAGATTCCCTACAGCAACAATAGCCATCAAGCAACTATAGATCCCCTGAAACAAAATACCCCTTAAAAACAACAGACCCCCCTCCCCCCAGCAGGCAGCATCAATGGACCCTCCAGCACCCCCTGCCATTAGATGCATTCAATGTTGGAGGTTCCAGAACTGCATTCTCGCTGAAAAGAAGTCCTGCAAGGGACACTTTGCTTCCTCTAGATCTTTTTGGTGCAGCACCAAGAATGGAGCCAATGGGCAGCATAGTAACTCAAGTCTTGAACCATTGATGTTTGGATCCAGGCCAGGACACCACCTGCATGGAGTTTGCATGTTCCTCCTGTGCTTGTATGGGATTCTGTTGGGTTCTCCACTTTCCTCCCACACCCCAAAGACATGCTGGTAAGTTAACTGGCTCCTGTCTAAATTGGTCCTGCTATATGTATGGGAGATGAGGACCTTACTGTAGATTGGAAGCTCCTGGAAGGCAGGGACTGGTGTGAATGTGCATTATGTAATGCTCTGTTTTTTTGGGTTACAAACAATTAATATATTATACAGGTACAAGGCACCTCTGTGTCATACATTTTAACCACTTCCGGCCCGCCGCACGATGATGTACGTCCTTACTTTGAAGGGGGATATAGTTATGGAAGCAGATAGCTGCCATAACCCCGGTATCCTCTTCTTCAGCCGGCAGTCCAGTTCCCGATAAGGGTGGTCTCTGCGGTGTGGCGCCCCACCCCCCTCCCGCCGCTTACCAGAGCTGTCGGCAGAGGCAATCAGATCTTCACCCTTGCTGGGCATTTTTTTTTAAATAGTGTAAAAATAAAAAAAAATTAAACGCGCCGCGTCCCGACGAGCTCGCGTGCAGAAGCGACCGCATACATGAGTAGCGCCCGCATATGAAAGCGATGTTCAAACCACACATGTGAGGTATCGCCGCCATCGGTAGAGTGTGAGCAATAATTCTAGCCCTAGACCTCCTCGGTAACTTAAAACAAGCAACCTGTAGAATTTTTTAAACGTCGCCTATGAAGATTTTAAAGGGTAAAAGTTTGTCGCTATTCCACAAGCAGGTGCAATTTTGAAGCGTGACATGTTGGGTATCAATTTACTCGGCGTAATATTATCTTTCACAATATAAAAAAAAATTGGGCTAACTTTACTGTTTTCTTATTTCTTAATTCAAAAATGTATTTTTTCAAAGAGGGCTGAATGAAAAACTAAAAGTCCAGGAACACAACTCTAAGGCAAAACCTTTTAGTTTTGTATAGACTGGGGGAGGATTAGACCCTCTGTCAGGCATTTATTGCTGTGGGAATTCATTGGGGAAACTCCCCCCATTATTTGTACCGGTGATCACTGAAAGACGAGGGGAGAAATCCAAAATTATAGCATTGTCACCACAGCAGGAGGCGAAGGGAAATCTTCCAAAGGGGGACACCCGTTCTGGTGACAACTAATGGGAGGAGCGATTCCTCTCACTTCCTTTTGTGTCTCTGGGACAGGAAGTGACATTTCTAAAACATTACCCAAAACTAAAAAAAAATAAAAATAAATGGCCCCCACCCTGCTTACTATAAGGGGCCCCTCCATCTCAGGCTTAAATGGTAACGTCCTCTCACATAGCACCCAGCATTGAGGCCCGTACGTTTCATGCCTAATAAAAAGGGGCGCCTGATAGTTCTCATCATGTTGGGGGGGGGGGGAGCTCAGTGCATACATTCAGGGACCCCTCGTTCTCAGGTTTATAGTTCAACGTCCACCCAGATAGCATGGGGGGCCATACACCTCAAGCCTGAAACAAAGGGGCCCCAAATATTATTAATCATGGGGGGGGGGGTTGCTCAGAGCATGCTTTCAGGGGCCCCTCCTCAGGCAAGCATGGCTCCTTTTACTGTGCACTATCAGGGGCCCTTACTCCCTAAACCCTCAGAACAGGGCCTAAGAACTGTGAGGGGCCCCTCCACCCCCATGCTGACACTGTCAGGGACCCGTGACTTCAGTCTACCCCAATACTGTTAGGGGGAACATACTTTTTAATCCTACAAGGTAAGGGCCCCCCATATTGACACTGTGTGGCCCCCCCACCTCCGGACCCCTTTTATTGTCAAAGTCCCTGTCTTTTGTCTAACAGGGTAAGGGCCCCTCAAATTAACCACTAGGGCCCCCTCCACTTTAAGCCTGCGGACTGAGGGCCCCCTTGATGGTCAGGGGCCAATATGCTTTTCAGGGTACAGGGGCCCTCCTCCTCCATACTGACACTGTGAGGGGCCCCTGACCTCAGCCCCCCCCCCCCCTATACAGATGAGGTCATCATACACTTCTTATTCCTTCAAGGTAAGGCCCCCCCCCCATACTGACTCCATGAGGGACCCCTTTTATTAACCACTGTAGGGCCCCTCCACTTCATGCCTGCAGACTGAGGGCCCCCTTGATGGTCAGGGGCCAATACACAGTCATCATACAGGGTAAGGGCCCCTCCTCCTCCATACTGACACCAAGAGGGGCCCCTCCACCTCAGGCCAGCATGGTAAGGGCCCCCCCTCTAATGTTACACTATGAGGGGCCCCGCCTCTTCAGGAATAGAAGGTGAAAGACTCCCCCTCAGAGTAAGGGCCCCTATACAGACACAGTGAGGGGCCCCTCCTGAGGCCTGCACTGCCCCCAGCCGGCGGTGGTAGTAGTATCATCATGGCTCCTCACCTGCACCTCCTCATTCCGCAGCTCATCGATGAGGACGGCGATGGGTTACAGAGAATCGTCCCCGACAGCTGCAGCCATGATCACTTCTTCCTGACAGAAGGAGAGTGTGAGGGGAGGAGCCGGGGAAGCAAAGCACGCCCACCAATCTAATGTTTACAAAGCCACGTGCTCTGTAAGCACCAGGAGGGAGGAGACAGGGGAAGGGAGGAGACGAGGGAGGAGACAAGGGAGGAGACGAGGGAGGAGACGAGGGAGGAGACAAGGGAGGAGACGAGGGAGGAGACAAGGGGGGAGACAGGAGAGGGGAGGAGACGAGGGAGGAGACAGGGGAAGGGAGGAGACGAGGGAGGAGAGAGGGGAAGAGAGGAGACGAGGGAGGAGACAGGAGAGGGGAGGAGACGAGGGAGGAGACTGGAGAGGGGAGGAGACGAGGGAGGAGACGAGGGAGGAGACAGGAGAGGGGAGGAGACGGGCTTCTAGAGCATTCCCAGAGAAAAGGTGGACACTTCTGAAGCCATGTCGGTCATTTATTATAAGGGAAGAAGGGAAACCATAACGCTTGATAAATTAATACCACATCCAGATCATTGTGTTATGCTATACCAGGCGGTGATTATATTATACATTATGTTTAAATTTTCTACACACACAAAGGTGGAGGAAAGGATTGTGGCGGAGCCAGCTCAGACAAGGGGCGGAGCCTCTAGATGGAATGTGGTAAACAAGTGACGTCGCAGAGTTGCAGAGCCGAGCTCAGACAAGGGGCGGAGCCTCTAGATGGAATGTGGTAAACAAGTGACGTCACAGAGTTGCGGAGCCGTTATGAGCGCGTTGATCTCAGAGAGCGATCAGTATGCAGAGAGCCGCCCACAGGAGAGGTTCATTGTGTCTGCGTTCCGTGAAATGTAACAGCGTGAACCCAGATTAATATGTACAACTACACAATGGGTGGCTGGAGAGTTTAGGAGGAGGAAGCGGACATCTTTAGTGAGGGATAGAAGGACACAGCAAAAGATAGGCGATAGCACTACAGGGGCGGAGCTGGCTTCAGCTAGAGGCGTGCTTGCTCCGCCTACCCGATAAATATTGAAACAAGATTGGTGTGTTTAGGAGAATGGGCGGGTCTGAGCGATCGCACCCTGATAAACTAAAACACATGGGACTGAAGGGGGCGGGGTTTCAGCTGCAGAGAGGTGAGCAGCGCACATATAGTTAAGAGGCGGAGCCTACTCTGGCGACCGTTGGGCTCGCACCTGATTGGTTGACCGCAGAACGAGAGGTAATGAAGAGTTCGCTGAGGAATCTTCAGTCTGCAGATAGACAGTAGGAGGAGCGCCACGCAGGATTGCAGTGCCCCTAGTGGAGAGAAACCATAGCACACTGAAGGTGATCGGCAAAGTAAAGACACAAGACACTGATATTATATGTTTATTTGTATTTTGAAGAATTATGGAACATTTTTTAATACTTAGGGGATTATGAATGTATTAAAGTCCTGAGCTATTAGTCAGGCCTCAAGGGTTACTCGCCATCGGTTGCTCCTCCCAACCCTGACCCTGCTCCGCCCCTAAACGCGCCCTCATAAATTATTTCATGAGATTACACTTAAATGTTTGATGCAGAATTAACCACTTACCTACCGGCATGTTCACCCCCTTCCTGCCCAGACCAATTTTCAGCTTTCAGTGCTCTCATACTTTGGATGACAATTACGCGGTCATGCTACACTGTACACAAATGACATTTTTATCATTTTCTTCACACAAATAGAGATTTCTTTTGGTGGTATTTAATGACTGCTGGGATTTTTCCTTTTTACAAAAAAAAAAAAAAAAGCCGAAAATTTCGCAAAAAAGTTTTTCTTAGGGTAATTTCACACTGGGGCGGTTTGCAGGCGCTATTGCGCTAATAATAGCACTTGCAAACCAACCCGAAAGTGCCGCTGCTTTCATTCCAGTGTGAAAGCCCCGAGGGCTTTCACACTGGAGCGGTGCGCAGGCAGGACGGGAAAAAAAGTCCTGCCAGCAGCATCTTCGGAGCAGTGAAGGAGCGGAGTGTATACCGCTCCTTCACCGCTCCTGCTCATTGAAACCAATGGGACGGCGCGGCTATACCGCCGGCAAAGCACCTCTGCAGAGGCACTTTGCGGTGGTTTTTAACCATTTCTCGGCCGCTAGCGGGGGTTAAAACCGCCCCGCTAGCGGCCGCATGCCGACGGTAAAGCGCCGCTTACAATAGCGGCGCTTTACCGCCGACGCCCGCCCCAGTGTGAAAAGGCCCTTAGTTTCTGTCAGTAATATTTGTAAATAAGTAATTTTTCTCCTTCACTGATGTGCGTTGATGAGGCGGCACTAATATTATGCAATTGTGGGCACTGATAGCTGGCACTGGTGGGCACTGGTTGCTAGCACCTCTGGCGCTCCAATGTAATCAGGGCAACACTACTTTATCAATGCCGCCTTGCCTGTGTCCATCAATGCAGCCTCGCCTGTGCCCATTAATGCAGCCTCGCCTGTGTCTATTAATGCAGCCTCGTCTGTGTCCATCAATGCAGCCTCGCCTGTGTCCATCAATGCAGCCTTGCCTGTGTCCATCAATGCAGCCTCGCCTGTGTCCATCAATGCCACCTCGCCTGTGTCCATCAATGCAGCCTCGCCTGTGTCCATCAATGCCGCCTCGCCTGTGTCCATCAATGCAGCATCACCTGTGTCTATCAATGCCGCCTCACCTGTGTCCATCAATGCAGGCTCACCTGTGTCTATCAATGCAGGCTCACCTGTGTCTATCAATGCAGGCTCACCTGTGTCCATCAATGCAGGCTCACCTGTGTCCATCAATGCCGCCTCACCTGTGTCCATCAATGTGTCCTGTACATGTGTATGTGTCCTGTACATGTGTATGTGTCCCTGTGTCCTGTACATGTGTCCTGTGTCCTGTACATGTGTCCTGTGTGCATGTGTGCTGTGTCCTGTGTGCATGTGTATGTGTCCTGTACATGTGTCCTGTACATGTGTCCTGTGTGCATGTGTCCTGTGTCCCTGTGCAGCCTACCTGTGTCCTGTGCAGCCTCCCTGTGGCGATCTCCATCCTCCGATCGGCATATGATAATAAAGTTCGGCGGCCATTCCAATGTTCAAAAGTCGCGCCTCCTCCTCGTCTGTGATAGGCAGAACACTCAGCAGTCAGCGGTCAGCCTATCACGGACATTCTCTCATTCTCCTACCACGGACGAGGATGAGAGAATGTCCTTGATAGGCTGTACAGTGACAGCTGTTCAGCCTATCACAGACGAGCAGGAGGCGTGGCTTTTGAAAGCTGGAATAGCCTCCAAACTTTATTATCACACGCCAGCCGCCGTCTGCCTGCATGACACGCTGATCATGCAGACAGACGGCGGTGACTCGAGTATAAGTCGAGGGGGGCACTTTCAGCCCACAAAAAAGGACTGAAAAATTTGACTTATACTCGAGTATATACGGTATGTAGATCTTAATAAACAAGTCTGTAAAGCAAGAAGGCAGATTATATGATAGGGCCTAATTCAAACAGGTATCCAATACTAAAGAAACGATGACTAGCATCGAGTAGGTTAGCATAGTGCAGTTTAGTGGAGGTCCTGCCCTAAAAGAGTCTACCTTGTCCTGGTGGGCAGGCTTGTAATCTTTTGGTTAAAATTGACAAAGCAGAAGAAAGAATCAATTCTCTACAGTTTCACTTTTGACCATTTGATTCAACTAAAAGACTCAGATTTATTACGGGCAGCAAAACAAAAAAAAAAACAAAAACAAAAAAAAAAAAATATATATATAGATATATATATATATCTATATATATATATATATATATATATAGATATCTATATATATATATCTATAGATATATATATATATATATATATATATATATATATATATATATATATATATATATCTATAGATATATATAATTCTATAGATATCTATTTGTTAATATATATATAGATATATATAGATATATATATCTATATATATATAGATATATATATATATATATATATCTAGATATACATAGATATATATATATATATATCTATGTATATATATATATATATATAGATAGATATATATATATATATATCTATATATATATATCTATATACATATAGATATAGCTATATATATAGATATATATATATATATATATATATATATATATATATATATATATATCTATATATATATATCATCAAAAAGAAAAAAAGATACAGACAGTTTCAGGTATCTGTATAAATTAAAGATGGTTTGCATGTTGGTAGTATTTTAGTTTTTGCATCTTTTAGATTGAGAAGATTTCCCAGATCTACAGGTTAGCTTGCCTGTTCATACATCTTGGTGAGTGAACAAAGGTACATTGCCTTTTAAAAGGTAGGCTAGTAAGGGACCAATGTATGTGCATCCATTTGCACTGGGGGATCAGTAAATTGTATTGAGTCATCTTGAATTGTATTGTAAATGTACTGTCTCCTTTTAAAGTGCTGCACAAGCTGTTGTTGCTTTAGAAATCCTAATAATAGTACTGTACAGCTTGGTAAAGAAATCTGGAAAGTAAGAAGTGTGACTGATGTTTAGGGTGATGTTGGAAAGATGTTATTCGGTGTGTGAAGGCGGCAACTTGCTTGGCCACGCCACGAGTCTGGAGATTTCTCTGCTGACCCATAGCTGTTGATGAGGTCTCTGGGTAGGGTACCGCCTTCATCTTTGGGTCCTTATGCTGTACCGGCTGGAGGGGGGTTGGAGATCGGCCACCCGCAACTTGAAGGAGGGACCTTCAGGAGGAATGTCAACTTTATTCCATATAGGACTGAATCTCGTAAACCTCGTAACCTGCTACAGCTTGCAGCTGCATGTTGGCTTGCACCTGGAACCTACCGGGAGCTGGATGCCACCAGTTGGGCCAGAATAAGAAGCACTGGATTCATCTTTTTTCATATTTAGTTAGAGTGTAAGCTTTTGTAAAGCTGGATGATTGTTTAAAGGTCTTGTACTATTCCTTTCCATTCCTAGTGGGGACATGTTCTCCGATCTCTATGTAAACTTACCTGTCTAGGTTTGTGTGAAGATAGGAAAGGACATTGCCTTTTCATTTGTAGGCTAGTAAGGGACAAATGTATGTGTATCCATCTGCATTAGAGGATCAGTAGGTGAGATTATGTATGGAAGATCGGTGGCAATAACCCTAGTGTCTCTACAGATCTAATCGGGTAATAGACATATTTTGGGGACTCTCCCATTTTATACACTTCAGCTGCATTATTCCAGGGTAATGTGGATGGATTTATGTGGAAGAGTGCTCAACAATGATCAAAAAGGGGAAAACGTGTAGGGAAAGTACAGATGGTCATTACTGAACACAACATCACCCGCCATATTGTAACAGTATCAACCATTCCAAATCTGATGTCCATTTTGTGTAAGAAAAGGGTTGCTCTTACCGTATATACTCGAGTATAAGTCGATCCGAGTGTAAGTCGAGTCCCCTAATTTACCACTAAAAACTGGGAAAAACGTATTGACCCGAGTATAAGACGAGGGTGAGAAATGCAGAGGGTCAATAATGGCCATCTGCAGCTGCATGCCTCTCTGTGTCCTGTGCAGCCTACCTGTATCCTGTACATGTGTATGTGTCCTGTACATGTGTCCGTGTCCTGTACATGTGTCATGTACATGTGTAAGTGTCCCTGTGTCCTGTACATGTGTCCTGTGTCCTGTACATGTGTCCTGTGTGCATGTGTCCTGTGTACGTGTCCTGTACATGTGTATGTATCCTGTACATGTGTCCTGTGTGCATGCGTCCTGTGTGCATGTGTCCTGTGTCCCTGTGCAGCCTTCCTGTGTCCTGTGCAGCCTCCCTGTGGCGATCTTCATCCTCCCTGTGGCGATCTCCATCCTCCGATCGACGTATGATAATAAAGTTCGGCAGCCATTCCAATGTTCAAAAGTCGCGCCTCCTCCTCGTCTGTGATAGGCAGAACACTCAGCAGTCAGCGGTCAGCCTATCACGGACATTCTCTCATTCTCATACCACGGACGAAGATGAGAAAATGTCCGTGATAGGCTGTACACTGACAGCTGTTCAGCCTATCACAGACGAGCAGGAGGCGTGGCTTTTGAAAGCTGGAATAGCCTCCGAACTTTATTACCACACGCCGGCCACCGTCTGCCTGCATGACACGCTGATCATGCAGACAGACGGTGGTGACTCGAGTATAAGTCGAGGGGGGCACTTTCAGACCAAAAAACAGGACTAAAAAATTTGACTTATACTCGAGTATATACGGTATGTAGATCTTGTTAAACAAGTCTGTAAAGTAAGAAGGCAGATTATATTATAGGGCCTAATTCAAACAGGCATCCAATACTAAAGAAACGATGACTAGCATCGAGTAGGTTAGCATAGTGTAGTTTAGTGGAGGTCCTGCCCTAAATGAGTCTACCTTGTCGTGGTGGGCAGGCTTGTAATCTTTTGGTTAAAATTGACAAAGCAGAAGAAAGAATCAATTCTCTAGACAGTTTCACTTTTGACCATTTGATTCAACTAAAAGACTCAGATTTATTACGGACAGCAAAAAAAAAAAAAAAAATTATATACATTTTATATATATATATATATATATATATATATATATATATATATTTATAAAGATAGCTATATCTATCAATCTGTATATATATATATATATATATATATATATATATATATATATATATCTATATATCAATCAATAAAAAGATACAGGCAGTTTCAGGTATCTGTATAAATTAAAGATGGTTTGCATGTTGGTAGTATTTTAATTTTTGCATCTTTTAGATTGAGAAGATTTTTCAGATCTACAGGTTAGCTTGCCTGTTCATACATCTTGGTGAGTGAACAAAGGTACATTGCCTTTTAAAAGGTAGGCTAGTAAGGGACCAATGTATGTGCATCCATTTACACTGGGGGATCAGTAAATTGTATTGAGTCATCTTGAATTGTATTGTAAATGTACTGTCTCCTTTTAAAGTGCTGCACAAGCTGTTGTTGCTTTAGAAATCCTAATAATAGTACTGTACAGCTTGGTAAAGAAATCTGGAAAGTAAGAAGTGTGACTGATGTTTAGGGTGATGTTGGAAAGATGTTATTCAGTGTGTGAAGGCGGCAACTTGCTTGGCCACGCCACGAGTCTGGAGATTTCTCTGCTGACCCATAGCTGTTGATGAGGTCTCTGGGTAGGGTACCGCCTTCATCTTTGGGTCCTTATGCTGTACCAGCTGGAGGGGGGTTGGAGATCGTCCATCCGCAACTTGAAGGATGGAACTTCAGGAGGAATGTCAACTTTATTCCATATAGGACTGAATCTCGTAAACCTCGTAACCTGCTGCAGCTTGCAGCTGCATGTTGGCTTGCACCTGGAACCTACCGGGAGCTGGATGCCACCAGTTGGGCCAGAATAAGAAGCACTGGATTCATCTTTTTTCATATTTAGTTAGAGTGTAAGCTTTTTTAAAGCTGGGTGATTGTTTAAAGGTCTTGTACTATTCCTTTCCATTCCTAGTGGGGACATGTTCTCCGATCTCTATGTAAACTTATCTGTCTAGGTTTGTGTGAAGATAGGAAAGGACATTGCCTTTTCATTTGTAGGCTAGTAAGGGACAAATGTATGTGTTTCCATCTGCATTAGAGGATCAGTAGGTGAGATTATGTATGGAAGATCGGTGGCAATAACCCTAGTGTCTCTACAGATCTAATCAGGTAATAGACATATCTTCGGGACTCTCCCATCTTATACACTTCACCTGTATTATTCTAGGGTAATGTGGATAGATTTATGTGGAAGAGTGCTCAACAATGAACAAAAAAGGGGAAAACGTGTAAGTAAATAGCCCGCCATATTGTAATAGTATCAACCATTCCAAATCTGATGTCCATTTTGTGTAAGAAAAGGGTTGCTCTTACCGTATATACTCGAGTATAAGTCGATCCGAGTATAAGTCGAGGCCCCTAATTTACCACTAAAAACTTATTGACCCGAGTATAAGACGAGGGTGATGAATGCAGAGGGTCAACAATGCCCATCTGCAGCTGCATGCCTCCCTGTGTCCTGTGCAGCCTACCTGTATCGTGTACATGTGTATGTGTCCTGTACATGTGTCTGTGTCCTGTACATGTGTCCTGTACATCTGTAAGTGTCCCTGTGTCCTGTACATGTGTCCTGCGTCCTGTGTGCATGTGTCCTGTGTCCTGTACATGTGTATGTGTCCTGTACATGTGTCCTGTGTGCATGTGTCCTGTGTGCATGTGCCCTGTGTCTTTGTGCAGCCTACCTGTGTCCTGTGCAGCCTCCCTGTGGCGATCTCCATTCTCCCTGTGGCGATCTCCATCCTCCGATCGGCGTGTGATAATAAAGTTCGGCGGCCATTCCAATGTTCAAAAGTCGCGCCTCCTCCTCGTCTGTGATAGGCAGAACACTCAGCAGTCAGCGGTCAGCCTATCACGGACATTCTCTCATTCTCATACCACGGACGAGGATGTGAAAATGTCCGTCATAGGCTGTACACTGACAGCTGTTCAGCCTATCACAGACGAGCAGGAGGCGTGGCTTTTGAAAGCTGGAATAGCCTCCGAACTTTATTATCACACGCCGGCCACCGTCTGCCTGCATGACATGCTGATCATGCAGACAGACGGCGGTGACTCGAGTATAAGTCGAGGAGGGCACTTTCAGCCCAAAAAAAAGGACTGAAAAATTTGACTTATACTCAAGTATATACGGTATGTAGATCTTGTTAAACAAGTCTGTAAAGCAAGAAGGCAGATTAAATGATAGGGCCTAATTCAAACAGGCCACAAGGGCAAGATAATCCATAGATCACAAAGTCGTAAACCTTTGTGCAAAACCTGTAAGTTTGTCCACCATGGTCAGAAGTCGTTCACTACTAAAGGGGTCACTTACACGTTGAAAGATTTTTACAACTGCTCCTCCGACTTCGTGATCTATGGATTATCTTGCCCTTGTGGCCTACTGTATGTAGGCCGCACCATACGAGCACTTAGGACTAGGTTCGGTGAACATCGGAGATCTATTGAGGGCGGGATTGATCCCCTGAAGGTGGCACACAGTGTACCGAAACATTTTTTCTAAGCCCATCAAAAATCCACCATAGGGCTTAAAGTTTGGGTTATTGAACAAATTTCCAACTCCTTACCAGCTGCAGAACGGTTCAAGAAACTATGTGCCCGTGAAACGTTCTGGATTTACCAGTTAGATGTTCTTTCACCCGGGGGTATGAACGAAGGAATAGAAATTTCTACCATACTGTAACACCTGGCATTATTTCTTCTCCCCGTCTCTTTTTGTTGAGAATAGAGTATATGGATCTCCATTAATACAGGTATCTATTATCTATGGGTTCCTTTATTCACGGTCCTTCGTTTTTCTCTTTTTCTCTTTAGGCATTCATACTATCTGATATTCACTTATTGATCATATATCGCTATGTCCATATTTCCCACATCATTGTTATGTATATATGTATTTTCTCATTTATTACAATGGATCCTCAATAATATGGTCATCCATTATCCACGGCTTCCGTGAATTACGATCCTTCCTTTCCCAATCCCCACTTTTCTTATGCCTTTAAAAGGCACCCAAATCATCTGACATTTTTTATTATTCTTTTATATATACCACCACTCTCATACTGCATTTTTTACACATTTATTATTGACATTATTATTATCTGACATTTATTATTATTCTTTTATATATACCACCACTCTCATACTGCATTTTTTACACACATGTATTTCTTTTACTATGGTGTGCATCCATAGTTTTTATACAATGTCATAAGATGTTTTGATACATATTTTTATCTATTTTGTTTAAGTTGCACATCTTAATGTATTTTATATGATGTCTTGATGTTGCACATATGCACACATTTTGTGTAAATACGTATATATATATATATATATTTTTTCTCAGGATTCTTATGACCCTTCAGGATATATTTTATCTACATATTTTAGTTTTTTAGGTTTAGACATGCAGCATAGTTGCTACCCCCCTCCCTCCCTTCCTTTCCTTTTTATTATTATTATTATTATTTATATTTATTATTTTTATTTTATATTTTTATTTATTTTATTTTAATGCTTACTTTTATTTTAATTATTTTTATTTTGTCATTCTTATTTTTTTTTAATTATTATTATTTAATTTTGTCACTTTCTCACTTCCTCCCCCTTTCTTCTCTCTCTTTCTTTTTTTATTTTATTTATTTTTTTCCTCCCCTCTGTCGTCCTTCCTGTAGTTACACAGCTTCACTCATGACACCTCCATCTTCCCTTCGTTCTTCACTGCTTTCTGCACCGCCCACTTTCCTCACAGTATTGGGCTGTTTACATTTCCCTGGCCTCCCATCATTAGCCCTCTTCCCCGCCCATTCTCCTCTCCCTTTCCCTACTTAAATTTCTTAGCATGGCCAGCTAATGTGTCTGTTGATAAAGGGGCGCGGCTTGCTGGCCATCCAAGCGCGCATGCCCAAGAAATGCGTCCATTGCTGATGACGTCATCCCCCTGCAGCCAGCAGTCTCGTGCGGTCCAAGCCTCGTTCTGAGGCCGCCCCTCTGTGTATGCAGCCGGCATACCATACCCAGAAGAGTTGTTCTACATCCACGGCAGAGACTACCTACAAGGCACAGGATCGGAAGCGCCATCCCTGACATACTACCATGCTTGTTTTTAACTACCAAAATGTGAGTTTACCTATGTTATATTAAAAGTATTTTTACCCACAAAAACGTCTGCACCCAGAGGCGCCTCTCTACTTGTTGTCTTTCAGCCTCGAGAATATGGTTTCTTTCTCATCATGATGGCAGCCCTGCTTGCTCCTTTTGGATGTTTTTACCCCTCCATTCCATTCAATAGCAACACATAGACTACTGTTTTGTGTATGCCATTTGGATTGTCATTTTTTATGATTTGGTATTTGTGGTGCTGTGTAGATTTGTGAATTCCTGAGGTATTGCGCCTATACTTGCTACAAATACACAATGGGTGGCTGGAGGGATTAGGAGGAGGAAGCGGACATCTTTAGTTAAGGATAGAAGGACACAGCAAAAGGTAGGAGATAGCACTTCAGGGGCGGGGCTGGCTTCAGCTAGAGGAGTGCCTGCTCCGCATTCCCGCTAAATATTGAAACAAGATTGGTGTGTTTAGGAGAATGGGCGGGTCTGAGCGATCGCACCCTGATAAACTAACAAACACATGGGACTGAAGGGGGCGGGGTTTCAGCTGGAGAGAGGTGAGCAGCGCACACACAATTAAGAGGCGGAGCCTACTCTGGCGACCATTGGGCTCGCACCTGATTGGCTGACCGCAGAACGAGAGGTAACGAGGATGATGTTGTGATGAAGAAACTTCAGTCTGCAGATAGGCAGTAGGAGAAGCGCCACGGAGGATTGCAGTGCCCCTAGTGGAGAGAAACCATAGCACACTGAAGGTGATCGGCACAGTAAAGACACAAGACACTGATATTATATGTTTATTTGTATTTTGAAGAATTATGGAACATTTTTTAATACTTAGGGGATTATGAATGTATTAAAGTCCTGAGCTATTAGCCAGGCCTCAAGGGTTACTCTCCACCAGTTCCTCCGCCCAACCCTGACCCTGCTCTGCCCCTAAACACGCCCTCATAAATTATTTCATGAGATTACACTTAAATGTTTGATGCAGAATTAAATACTTACCTACCGGGCATGTTCACCCCCTTCCTGCCCAGACCAATTTTCAGCTTTCAGTGCTCTCGCACTTTGGATGACAATTATGCGGTCATGCTACACTGCACACAAATGACATTTTTATCATTTTCTTCACACAAATAGAGATTTCTTTGGGTGGTATTTAATCACTGCTGGGATTTTTCTTTTTTACAAAAAGAAAAAAAAAAGCCGAAAATTTAGCAAAAAAGTTTTTCTTAGTTTCTCTCAGTAATATTTCTAAATAAGTAATTTTTCTCCTTCACTGATGTGTGCTGATGAGGCGGCACTAATATTATGCAATTATGGGCACTGATAGCTGGCACTGGTTGCTAGCACCTCTGGTGCTCCAATGTAATCAGGGCAACACAACTTTATCAATGCAGCCTCGCCTGTGTCCACCAATGCAGCCTCGCCTGTGTCCACCAACGCAGCCTCGCCTGTGTCCACCAATGCCGCCTACCAGTGCCGGGAAAGAGAGAGGAGAACAGGCAGACGCATTATCAGAGCGCAGGGACATTTCTGTAACAGCTTACATTTTAATTGCCATGTGCTCCTGCCGCTCGCTGTCACATACAGCCCCGCCTCCTGGCCCGGGGACTTTGTTATACGTCACATGTCCCGGGATTGGACGGGTGATCTGTCTATCAAAGTATCAGGGGCCAGGAGGCGGAGCTGTATGTGACAGCGAGTGCGGGGAACACACAGCAATTGGAATGCAAGCTGTTACAGCGATGTCCTTGTGCTCTAATAATGCGGCCGCCTGTTCTCCTCTCTCTTCCCCTCCAGGATGATTAGGAGAACGGCTCCCATTCACCCCCACATGCTGGCGGTGCTCACCCTCCCGCTCCCTGGCAGCCCACCCTCGCCAGCCCTCATTTTCCACAAAATAAAAAATGCAAATAGGCGAGTGCAAAATTAAAGGTCTGACTTAGAGGATTATGAATGTATTATTGTATGTATATTCACTTACTGAAAGAATAGGGTTTCTTGTACTTGACATATATTGAATTGATAAATTATCACAGAATTTAATGATGCTTTTATCTGTATATATAAACCTCACTATCTGTATATATTTCTATCAGTATTAGCAGTGCAGCGTCACCTCACTTCCACATTTCTATACACTATAGGTGATTACAGCGACTAATTTACTTCTAGAAATTATTTATTCACTGATAGCGTGGGAATATCACCCATTTATTATCACATGATTATAAATGTGCACAGCATCAGCCAGCTGAACGTGTCGGCTGAGCCATCAATGTCAGAGGCTTTAAGCTGAGAACTAGCGGTCCCGTTTCATGGTGCACGCTCGAGCATAAAAAAAGAAAAGGGTCTAATAAAGTCCTGAGCACCCCCATTCTACAGAGGATGATAGCAGCACATCATTATAATTGTGCACAGTATCAGCCAGCTGTAAGTGTCTGATGAGTGACCAATGTCAAAGGTTTTAAGTTGCGGCTATTGGTCCGTCTGAAGGTGAAGATCCATAAAGACATGGATGAGCGAGTTTGGGGTGGAGGAACTTGACTGGCCTGCACAGAGTCCTGACCTCAATCCGGTAAATCACCATTGGTATGAATTAGACAGAAGACTAGGAGCCAGGCCTTCTCATCCAACATCAGTGCCTGACCTCACGAATGCGCTTCTGGAAGAGTGATCAAACATTCCCATAGATACACTCCTAAACCTTGTGGACAACCTTCCCAGAAAAGTTGGAAGCTGTTATAGCTGCAAAGGGTGGGCCAACTCAATATAGAATCCTACAGACTAAGACAAGACACCATTAAAGTTCATGTAAAGGCAAGTGTCCCAATACTTTTGGTAATATAGTGTAGCTATACCTGCTAAAGGGGCCAGCCTGAGGCCTCTACTTTGGATGGGCGGCCCATGAAAGCAAAGACGTGTACCAGTATGTTGCTGCCTACTCCTGAGTTTAGGGCGTGCGCATGCTGCCACGTGTAAAATCACAGCGGGAGTCTGTCAGCAAGTCATGCTGATTGGCTGTCTCCAATCACAGCCCAGAGCTCTGTTTTGACAATCAACCCAGGGCTCTGTAGAGAGGGAACGATCGCTATGTTTCTAATCCCAGCAAAGCAGGAATAAGAAATAGAGAGAGGTTATAAAAATTAAGCACACATTTAACCCCTTGATTACCCTATATGTCAACCACTTCCCGAGCCAGTCTCATTAGTACAGTGACAGTGTATAGTATTAACAATGATCACTGTATTAGCGTCACTGGTGATGTTAGTCAGTCCCGTCCCCACCCCCCCACCAGCATAAGTTTGTGTCAGATTGTCCGCCGCACTATCGCAGTCCCATTATAGGTCGTTGAACACCGCCATTACTATCTTTTTGAATTGCTAGCTGGCACAAGTGGCAGAGCAGAGGCCTGAATATGAGGAAACATGTTATGAAGAGTGAAGTTATCCCTTTCAAAGTGCCTATAATCTTATAAACCCGGTAAAGCAACCTGTGAAGCTCTGGAGAACTCCATGCCCAAGAGGGTTAAGGCAGTGCTGGAAAATAATGGTGGCCACACAAAATATTGACACTTTGGGCCCAATTTGGACATTTTCACTTAGGGGTGTACTCACTTTTGTTGCCAGCAGTTTAGACATTAATGGCTGCGTGTTGAGTTATTTTGAAGGGACAGCAAATTTACACTGTTATACAAGCTGTACACTCACTACTTTACATTGTAGCAAAGTGTAATTTCTTCAGTGTTGTCACATGAAAAGATATAATAAAATATTTACAAAAATGTGAGGGGTGTACTCACTTTTGTGAGATACTGTATATAATGCCTAAGGGGACTGCCAGAGACTGCAGACCTAATAGAGGAAATGGAGGCGGTGAAGATGCTGCAGAAGACCATTGAAGCTGGGAACATGGTATATGAGGCTAGTAGACATCAATACGATTACCCTAATCAATGTACCCACTACAGACTGCTGAGGTCTGAGGGCTGCACGTGGCCCTTGGCCACAGGTTGGGCACCAGGGATATAGATGAAAAGGTCTTATAAATCAGAAATAAGGGCAGTAGATTTAGGGACACCTATCAGTAAGCAGTGTACATACTCTGGTCCCCCAATCAGTGAAGTAAAGGAAGGTCCCCAATTGTTCAGCCAAAGCCAACAGCACTTCATCTTCATCATAGATCGTATCTGCAAGATAAAAGGAATGTCAGTCACCGCTCTGTGCTCTGCCTTTCAGGAGCTCACAGAAGTATGGCCAGAAGAGCTTTGCCCGCCCCCCTCATTTAAACCCCCCCACAGTGCATCAATCTGATAGTAACTATTTTTTATATATAAAATTGATTTACTAAAACTGGAGAGTGCAAAATCTGGTGCAGCTGTGCATGGCAGCCAATTAGCTTCTAGCTTCAGCTTCTTCAATTAAGTTTTAACAAAAAAAAACAAACAAATGGAAGCCGATTGGTTACTGTGCAGAGTTGCACCAGATTTTTGCACTCTCCAACCCCACCCCCCTCCCCCATATTTAAAATATTTTCATCACTAGACACTAGAGCTGCACAATTAATCGTCAAGAATCGTTATCGCGATCTTTACTAAAGTGTTTCACAATTCTTTCTATGCAAAGAATTCTCTCTGCTCTTCTGAAGCCACAGCCCTCAAAAGAAAGGAAGAGAAAAACTGGGCAGCTAATAGTCCATCGGGTAAAAAAACTCCATTCATAATACTTGACAAAAAAACGGTGACTGTGGATGTTCTGAAAATTCCACTTGTGACTTCGTGCTCCCCCTCAAGCATCCCCACTCACCAGATCCCCTCACCCCCACGGGGGTAATACGCTTATCTGTAGGCCCACCACGGTTGCTCCACCGGTCTCATCCAGAGGTCTGGGAAATTTCACCTTCCGGTAGATATTATCTCTGTGGTTGGCTCCGTTTTGAAGGAAGCCTTTTTGGCTTCACAGCCAGTTCCCCACTGCGCATGCGCGAAGCACACTGCGCTTTCTAAATGGTCCAGCGGCAGAGAAAGGGGTGAACTTCCGGGAAGTGGGGAACAGTACCTGTCAAAAAACACGTACCAATCCCCCCCCCCCCAAATGTGGCACCGGGGACGGGATACATAAGCGGAAGTTCCACTTTTGAGTGAAACTCCGCTTTAAAGTCTCAGCGACTTCAAAGTAGTTCATCCACTACTTTGGTCCGACTTGCATGCATTATGAGGGCCATAGACTTCAAGGTTGACCCTCAAAAGTTGCATGAAAGTCGTACCTGAATGTTTTACAAGCAACAGTGGTGCAAACGTGGGTCTGCCTTTGCAGAGGGACAACAAGTCACATCCAAGTTGCACCCCAAAGTCACATGACTTTGGGAGTTGTACAATCGTGAACAGAACCTTAGAGAATAACCGGCACTTTTGGGTTTGGAGAATCATATGACCCATTTTCCTGCATGGGCAAGAGACAGCATCTCTTTCAGAATTGGTGTAAATTGTAAATGCCATTTTCGATTAGAAGCAAAAGAAAGTTGGTTCTCTTCTCCCATAAGACACACTTACTTGTCAGAAGCTCACTGTGGGTCCTTTCTACACCCAAAGCCAAAGCAATCGCGGAGAGCTTCAGAATACTGTTCAGACGGAGCTGCAGATAAATAAGAAATAATGTCAGAACCTTCAATGTAACTGCTGGGGACCAGGGCTGTTTTTCTCAGAGAATAGGTGCAGGTATGCCCCTATTTCAAGTCACCACTTGTTTCCACCGCCTTCCCACCCCCAGGGACCGTTCCGTGCTTCCATCCCCAGGGACCGTTCCGGGCTTCCATCCCCAGGGACCGTTCCGGGCTTCCATCCCCAGGGACCGTTCCGGGCTTCCATCCCCAGGGACCGTTCCGTGGTTCCATCCCCCAGGGACCGTTCCGTGGTTCCATCCCCCAGGGACCGTTCCGTGGTTCCATCCCCCAGGGACCGTTCCGTGGTTCCATCCCCCAGGGACCGTTCCGGGCTTCCATCCCCAGGGACCGTTCCGGGCTTCCATCCCCAGGGACCGTTCCGTGCTTCCATCCCCAGGGACCGTTCCGTGCTTCCATCCCCAGGGACCGTTCCGTGGTTCCACCCCCCCCCAGTACCACCCTTTTTAAAGAAAACAGAACCATGTATCATTTTGTGGTGCTAGGTAGTTTGTATGGCATTTAAGGATAACATTAAAAGCAGTAAAATAGATTCCCTACAGCAACAATAGCCATCAAGCAACTATAGATCCCCTGAAACAAAATACCCCTTAAAACAACAGACCCCCCCCCAGCAGGCAGCATCAATGGACCCTCCAGCACCCCCTGCCATTAGATGCATTCAATGTTGGAGGTTCCAGAACTGCATTCTCGCTGAAAAGAAGTCCTGCAAGGGACACTTTGCTTCCTCTAGATCTTTTTGGTGCAGCACCAAAAAAGGAGCCAATGGGCAGCATAGTAACTCAAGTCTTGAACCAATGATGTTTGGATCCAGGCCAGGACACCACCTGCATAGAGTTTGCATGTTCCTCCTGTGCTTGTGTGGGATTCCGCTGGGTTCTCCACTTTCCTCCCACACCCCAAAGACATGCTGGTAAGTTAACTGGCTCCTGTCTAAATTGGTCCTGCTATATGTATGGGAGATGAGGACCTTACTGTAGATTGGAAGCTCCTGGAAGGCAGGGACTGGTGTGAATGTGCATTATGTAATGCTCGGTGTTTTTTTGGGTTACAAACAATTAATATATTATACAGGTACAAGGCACCTCTGTGTCATACATTTTAACCACTTCCGGACCGCCACATGATGATGTACGTCCTTACTTTGAAGGGGGATATAGTTATGGAAGCAGCTAGCTGCCATAACCCCGGTATCCTCTTCTTCAGCCGGCAGTCCAGTTCCCGATAAGGGTGGTCTCTGCGGCGTGGCGCCCCACCCCCCTCCCGCCGCTTACCGGAGCTGTCGGCAGAGGCAATTGGATCTTCACCCTTGCTGGGCATTTTTTTTTAAATAGTGCAAAAATAAAAAATAAAAAGGTAAAACAAAAAAACGCGCTGCGTCCCGACGAGCTCGCGTGCAGAAGCGAACGCATACATGAGTAGCGCCCGCATATGAAAGCGATGTTCAAACCACACATGTGAGGTATCGCCGCGATCGGTAGAGCGAGAGCAATAATTCTAACATTAGACCTCCTCTGTAACTTAAAACAAGCAACCTGTAGAATTTTTTAAACGTCGCCTATGAAGATTTTAAAGGGTAAAAGTTTGTCGCTATTCCACAAGCAGGCGCAATTTTGAAGCGTGACATGTTGGGTATCAATTTACTCGGCGTAATATTATCTTTCACAATATAAAAAAAAATTGGGCTAACTTTTTCAAAAAGAGGGCTGAATGAAAAACTAAAAGTCCAGGAACACAACTCTAAGGCAAATCCTTTTAGTTTTGTATAGACTGGGGGAGGATTAGACCCTCTGTCAGGCATTTATTGCTGTGGGAATTCATTGGGGAAACTCCCCCCATTATTTGTACCGGTGATCACTGAAAGACAACGAGGGGAGAAATCCAAAATTATAGCATTGTCACCACAGCAGGAGGCGAAGGGAAATCTTCCAAAGGGGGACACCCGTTCTGGTGACAACTAATGGGAGGAGCGATTCCTCTCACTTCCTTTTGTGTCTCTGGGACAGGAAGTGACATTTCTAAAACATTACCCAAAACTAAAAAAAAATAAAAATAAATGGCCCCCACCCTGCTTACTATAAGGGGCCCCTCCATCTCAGGCTTAAATGGTAACGTCCTCTCACATAGCACCCAGCATTGAGGCCCGTACGTTTCATGCCTAATAAAAAGGGGCGCCTGATAGTTCTCATCATGTTGGGGGGGGGGGGAGCTCAGTGCATACATTCAGGGACCCCTCGTTCTCAGGTTTATAGTTCAACGTCCACCCAGATAGCATGGGGGGCCATACACCTCAAGCCTGAAACAAAGGGGCCCCAAATATTATTAATCATGGGGGGGGGGGTTGCTCAGAGCATGCTTTCAGGGGCCCCTCCTCAGGCAAGCATGGCTCCTTTTACTGTGCACTATCAGGGGCCCTTACTCCCTAAACCCTCAGAACAGGGCCTAAGAACTGTGAGGGGCCCCTCCACCCCCATGCTGACACTGTCAGGGACCCGTGACTTCAGTCTACCCCAATACTGTTAGGGGGAACATACTTTTTAATCCTACAAGGTAAGGGCCCCCCATATTGACACTGTGTGGCCCCCCCACCTCCGGACCCCTTTTATTGTCAAAGTCCCTGTCTTTTGTCTAACAGGGTAAGGGCCCCTCAAATTAACCACTAGGGCCCCCTCCACTTTAAGCCTGCGGACTGAGGGCCCCCTTGATGGTCAGGGGCCAATATGCTTTTCAGGGTACAGGGGCCCTCCTCCTCCATACTGACACTGTGAGGGGCCCCTGACCTCAGCCCCCCCCCCCCCTATACAGATGAGGTCATCATACACTTCTTATTCCTTCAAGGTAAGGCCCCCCCCCCATACTGACTCCATGAGGGACCCCTTTTATTAACCACTGTAGGGCCCCTCCACTTCATGCCTGCAGACTGAGGGCCCCCTTGATGGTCAGGGGCCAATACACAGTCATCATACAGGGTAAGGGCCCCTCCTCCTCCATACTGACACCAAGAGGGGCCCCTCCACCTCAGGCCAGCATGGTAAGGGCCCCCCCTCTAATGTTACACTATGAGGGGCCCCGCCTCTTCAGGAATAGAAGGTGAAAGACTCCCCCTCAGAGTAAGGGCCCCTATACAGACACAGTGAGGGGCCCCTCCTGAGGCCTGCACTGCCCCCAGCCGGCGGTGGTAGTAGTATCATCATGGCTCCTCACCTGCACCTCCTCATTCCGCAGCTCATCGATGAGGACGGCGATGGGTTACAGAGAATCGTCCCCGACAGCTGCAGCCATGATCACTTCTTCCTGACAGAAGGAGAGTGTGAGGGGAGGAGCCGGGGAAGCAAAGCACGCCCACCAATCTAATGTTTACAAAGCCACGTGCTCTGTAAGCACCAGGAGGGAGGAGACAGGGGAAGGGAGGAGACGAGGGAGGAGACAAGGGAGGAGACGAGGGAGGAGACGAGGGAGGAGACAAGGGAGGAGACGAGGGAGGAGACAAGGGGGGAGACAGGAGAGGGGAGGAGACGAGGGAGGAGACAGGGGAAGGGAGGAGACGAGGGAGGAGAGAGGGGAAGAGAGGAGACGAGGGAGGAGACAGGAGAGGGGAGGAGACGAGGGAGGAGACTGGAGAGGGGAGGAGACGAGGGAGGAGACAGGAGAGGGGAGGAGACGGGCTTCTAGAGCATTCCCAGAGAAAAGGTGGACACTTCTGAAGCCATGTCGGTCATTTATTATAAGGGAAGAAGGGAAACCATAACGCTTGATAAATTAATACCACATCCAGATCATTGTGTTATGCTATACCAGGCGGTGATTATATTATACATTATGTTTAAATTTTCTACACACACAAAGGTGGAGGAAAGGATTGTGGCGGAGCCAGCTCAGACAAGGGGCGGAGCCTCTAGATGGAATGTGGTAAACAAGTGACGTCGCAGAGTTGCAGAGCCGAGCTCAGACAAGGGGCGGAGCCTCTAGATGGAATGTGGTAAACAAGTGACGTCGCAGAGTTGCAGAGCCGAGCTCAGACAAGGGGCGGAGCCTCTAGATGGAATGTGGTAAACAAGTGACGTCACAGAGTTGCGGAGCCGTTATGAGCGCGTTGATCTCAGAGAGCGATCAGTATGCAGAGAGCCGCCCACAGGAGAGGTTCATTGTGTCTGCGTTCCGTGAAATGTAACAGCGTGAACCCAGATTAATATGTACAACTACACAATGGGTGGCTGGAGAGTTTAGGAGGAGGAAGCGGACATCTTTAGTGAGGGATAGAAGGACACAGCAAAAGATAGGCGATAGCACTACAGGGGCGGAGCTGGCTTCAGCTAGAGGCGTGCTTGCTCCGCCTACCCGATAAATATTGAAACAAGATTGGTGTGTTTAGGAGAATGGGCGGGTCTGAGCGATCGCACCCTGATAAACTAAAACACATGGGACTGAAGGGGGCGGGGTTTCAGCTGCAGAGAGGTGAGCAGCGCACATATAGTTAAGAGGCGGAGCCTACTCTGGCGACCGTTGGGCTCGCACCTGATTGGTTGACCGCAGAACGAGAGGTAATGAAGAGTTCGCTGAGGAATCTTCAGTCTGCAGATAGACAGTAGGAGGAGCGCCACGCAGGATTGCAGTGCCCCTAGTGGAGAGAAACCATAGCACACTGAAGGTGATCGGCAAAGTAAAGACACAAGACACTGATATTATATGTTTATTTGTATTTTGAAGAATTATGGAACATTTTTTAATACTTAGGGGATTATGAATGTATTAAAGTCCTGAGCTATTAGTCAGGCCTCAAGGGTTACTCGCCATCGGTTGCTCCTCCCAACCCTGACCCTGCTCCGCCCCTAAACGCGCCCTCATAAATTATTTCATGAGATTACACTTAAATGTTTGATGCAGAATTAACCACTTACCTACCGGCATGTTCACCCCCTTCCTGCCCAGACCAATTTTCAGCTTTCAGTGCTCTCATACTTTGGATGACAATTACGCGGTCATGCTACACTGTACACAAATGACATTTTTATCATTTTCTTCACACAAATAGAGATTTCTTTTGGTGGTATTTAATGACTGCTGGGATTTTTCCTTTTTACAAAAAAAAAAAAAAAAGCCGAAAATTTCGCAAAAAAGTTTTTCTTAGGGTAATTTCACACTGGGGCGGTTTGCAGGCGCTATTGCGCTAATAATAGCACTTGCAAACCAACCCGAAAGTGCCGCTGCTTTCATTCCAGTGTGAAAGCCCCGAGGGCTTTCACACTGGAGCGGTGCGCAGGCAGGACGGGAAAAAAAGTCCTGCCAGCAGCATCTTCGGAGCAGTGAAGGAGCGGAGTGTATACCGCTCCTTCACCGCTCCTGCTCATTGAAACCAATGGGACGGCGCGGCTATACCGCCGGCAAAGCACCTCTGCAGAGGCACTTTGCGGTGGTTTTTAACCATTTCTCGGCCGCTAGCGGGGGTTAAAACCGCCCCGCTAGCGGCCGCATGCCGACGGTAAAGCGCCGCTTACAATAGCGGCGCTTTACCGCCGACGCCCGCCCCAGTGTGAAAAGGCCCTTAGTTTCTGTCAGTAATATTTGTAAATAAGTAATTTTTCTCCTTCACTGATGTGCGTTGATGAGGCGGCACTAATATTATGCAATTGTGGGCACTGATAGCTGGCACTGGTGGGCACTGGTTGCTAGCACCTCTGGCGCTCCAATGTAATCAGGGCAACACTACTTTATCAATGCCGCCTTGCCTGTGTCCATCAATGCAGCCTCGCCTGTGCCCATTAATGCAGCCTCGCCTGTGTCTATTAATGCAGCCTCGTCTGTGTCCATCAATGCAGCCTCGCCTGTGTCCATCAATGCAGCCTTGCCTGTGTCCATCAATGCAGCCTCGCCTGTGTCCATCAATGCCACCTCGCCTGTGTCCATCAATGCAGCCTCGCCTGTGTCCATCAATGCCGCCTCGCCTGTGTCCATCAATGCAGCATCACCTGTGTCTATCAATGCCGCCTCACCTGTGTCCATCAATGCAGGCTCACCTGTGTCTATCAATGCAGGCTCACCTGTGTCTATCAATGCAGGCTCACCTGTGTCCATCAATGCAGGCTCACCTGTGTCCATCAATGCCGCCTCACCTGTGTCCATCAATGTGTCCTGTACATGTGTATGTGTCCTGTACATGTGTATGTGTCCCTGTGTCCTGTACATGTGTCCTGTGTCCTGTACATGTGTCCTGTGTGCATGTGTGCTGTGTCCTGTGTGCATGTGTATGTGTCCTGTACATGTGTCCTGTACATGTGTCCTGTGTGCATGTGTCCTGTGTCCCTGTGCAGCCTACCTGTGTCCTGTGCAGCCTCCCTGTGGCGATCTCCATCCTCCGATCGGCATATGATAATAAAGTTCGGCGGCCATTCCAATGTTCAAAAGTCGCGCCTCCTCCTCGTCTGTGATAGGCAGAACACTCAGCAGTCAGCGGTCAGCCTATCACGGACATTCTCTCATTCTCCTACCACGGACGAGGATGAGAGAATGTCCTTGATAGGCTGTACAGTGACAGCTGTTCAGCCTATCACAGACGAGCAGGAGGCGTGGCTTTTGAAAGCTGGAATAGCCTCCAAACTTTATTATCACACGCCAGCCGCCGTCTGCCTGCATGACACGCTGATCATGCAGACAGACGGCGGTGACTCGAGTATAAGTCGAGGGGGGCACTTTCAGCCCACAAAAAAGGACTGAAAAATTTGACTTATACTCGAGTATATACGGTATGTAGATCTTAATAAACAAGTCTGTAAAGCAAGAAGGCAGATTATATGATAGGGCCTAATTCAAACAGGTATCCAATACTAAAGAAACGATGACTAGCATCGAGTAGGTTAGCATAGTGCAGTTTAGTGGAGGTCCTGCCCTAAAAGAGTCTACCTTGTCCTGGTGGGCAGGCTTGTAATCTTTTGGTTAAAATTGACAAAGCAGAAGAAAGAATCAATTCTCTACAGTTTCACTTTTGACCATTTGATTCAACTAAAAGACTCAGATTTATTACGGGCAGCAAAACAAAAAAAAAAACAAAAACAAAAAAAAAAAAATATATATATAGATATATATATATATCTATATATATATATATATATATATATAGATATCTATATATATATATCTATAGATATATATATATATATATATATATATATATATATATATATATATATATATATATCTATAGATATATATAATTCTATAGATATCTATTTGTTAATATATATATAGATATATATAGATATATATATCTATATATATATAGATATATATATATATATATATATCTAGATATACATAGATATATATATATATATATCTATGTATATATATATATATATATAGATAGATATATATATATATATATCTATATATATATATCTATATACATATAGATATAGCTATATATATAGATATATATATATATATATATATATATATATATATATATATATATATCTATATATATATATCATCAAAAAGAAAAAAAGATACAGACAGTTTCAGGTATCTGTATAAATTAAAGATGGTTTGCATGTTGGTAGTATTTTAGTTTTTGCATCTTTTAGATTGAGAAGATTTCCCAGATCTACAGGTTAGCTTGCCTGTTCATACATCTTGGTGAGTGAACAAAGGTACATTGCCTTTTAAAAGGTAGGCTAGTAAGGGACCAATGTATGTGCATCCATTTGCACTGGGGGATCAGTAAATTGTATTGAGTCATCTTGAATTGTATTGTAAATGTACTGTCTCCTTTTAAAGTGCTGCACAAGCTGTTGTTGCTTTAGAAATCCTAATAATAGTACTGTACAGCTTGGTAAAGAAATCTGGAAAGTAAGAAGTGTGACTGATGTTTAGGGTGATGTTGGAAAGATGTTATTCGGTGTGTGAAGGCGGCAACTTGCTTGGCCACGCCACGAGTCTGGAGATTTCTCTGCTGACCCATAGCTGTTGATGAGGTCTCTGGGTAGGGTACCGCCTTCATCTTTGGGTCCTTATGCTGTACCGGCTGGAGGGGGGTTGGAGATCGGCCACCCGCAACTTGAAGGAGGGACCTTCAGGAGGAATGTCAACTTTATTCCATATAGGACTGAATCTCGTAAACCTCGTAACCTGCTACAGCTTGCAGCTGCATGTTGGCTTGCACCTGGAACCTACCGGGAGCTGGATGCCACCAGTTGGGCCAGAATAAGAAGCACTGGATTCATCTTTTTTCATATTTAGTTAGAGTGTAAGCTTTTGTAAAGCTGGATGATTGTTTAAAGGTCTTGTACTATTCCTTTCCATTCCTAGTGGGGACATGTTCTCCGATCTCTATGTAAACTTACCTGTCTAGGTTTGTGTGAAGATAGGAAAGGACATTGCCTTTTCATTTGTAGGCTAGTAAGGGACAAATGTATGTGTATCCATCTGCATTAGAGGATCAGTAGGTGAGATTATGTATGGAAGATCGGTGGCAATAACCCTAGTGTCTCTACAGATCTAATCGGGTAATAGACATATTTTGGGGACTCTCCCATTTTATACACTTCAGCTGCATTATTCCAGGGTAATGTGGATGGATTTATGTGGAAGAGTGCTCAACAATGATCAAAAAGGGGAAAACGTGTAGGGAAAGTACAGATGGTCATTACTGAACACAACATCACCCGCCATATTGTAACAGTATCAACCATTCCAAATCTGATGTCCATTTTGTGTAAGAAAAGGGTTGCTCTTACCGTATATACTCGAGTATAAGTCGATCCGAGTGTAAGTCGAGTCCCCTAATTTACCACTAAAAACTGGGAAAAACGTATTGACCCGAGTATAAGACGAGGGTGAGAAATGCAGAGGGTCAATAATGGCCATCTGCAGCTGCATGCCTCTCTGTGTCCTGTGCAGCCTACCTGTATCCTGTACATGTGTATGTGTCCTGTACATGTGTCCGTGTCCTGTACATGTGTCATGTACATGTGTAAGTGTCCCTGTGTCCTGTACATGTGTCCTGTGTCCTGTACATGTGTCCTGTGTGCATGTGTCCTGTGTACGTGTCCTGTACATGTGTATGTATCCTGTACATGTGTCCTGTGTGCATGCGTCCTGTGTGCATGTGTCCTGTGTCCCTGTGCAGCCTTCCTGTGTCCTGTGCAGCCTCCCTGTGGCGATCTTCATCCTCCCTGTGGCGATCTCCATCCTCCGATCGACGTATGATAATAAAGTTCGGCAGCCATTCCAATGTTCAAAAGTCGCGCCTCCTCCTCGTCTGTGATAGGCAGAACACTCAGCAGTCAGCGGTCAGCCTATCACGGACATTCTCTCATTCTCATACCACGGACGAAGATGAGAAAATGTCCGTGATAGGCTGTACACTGACAGCTGTTCAGCCTATCACAGACGAGCAGGAGGCGTGGCTTTTGAAAGCTGGAATAGCCTCCGAACTTTATTACCACACGCCGGCCACCGTCTGCCTGCATGACACGCTGATCATGCAGACAGACGGTGGTGACTCGAGTATAAGTCGAGGGGGGCACTTTCAGACCAAAAAACAGGACTAAAAAATTTGACTTATACTCGAGTATATACGGTATGTAGATCTTGTTAAACAAGTCTGTAAAGTAAGAAGGCAGATTATATTATAGGGCCTAATTCAAACAGGCATCCAATACTAAAGAAACGATGACTAGCATCGAGTAGGTTAGCATAGTGTAGTTTAGTGGAGGTCCTGCCCTAAATGAGTCTACCTTGTCGTGGTGGGCAGGCTTGTAATCTTTTGGTTAAAATTGACAAAGCAGAAGAAAGAATCAATTCTCTAGACAGTTTCACTTTTGACCATTTGATTCAACTAAAAGACTCAGATTTATTACGGACAGCAAAAAAAAAAAAAAAAATTATATACATTTTATATATATATATATATATATATATATATATATATATATATATTATAAAGATAGCTATATCTATCAATCTGTATATATATATATATATATATATATATATATATATATATATATATCTATATATCAATCAATAAAAAGATACAGGCAGTTTCAGGTATCTGTATAAATTAAAGATGGTTTGCATGTTGGTAGTATTTTAATTTTTGCATCTTTTAGATTGAGAAGATTTTTCAGATCTACAGGTTAGCTTGCCTGTTCATACATCTTGGTGAGTGAACAAAGGTACATTGCCTTTTAAAAGGTAGGCTAGTAAGGGACCAATGTATGTGCATCCATTTACACTGGGGGATCAGTAAATTGTATTGAGTCATCTTGAATTGTATTGTAAATGTACTGTCTCCTTTTAAAGTGCTGCACAAGCTGTTGTTGCTTTAGAAATCCTAATAATAGTACTGTACAGCTTGGTAAAGAAATCTGGAAAGTAAGAAGTGTGACTGATGTTTAGGGTGATGTTGGAAAGATGTTATTCAGTGTGTGAAGGCGGCAACTTGCTTGGCCACGCCACGAGTCTGGAGATTTCTCTGCTGACCCATAGCTGTTGATGAGGTCTCTGGGTAGGGTACCGCCTTCATCTTTGGGTCCTTATGCTGTACCAGCTGGAGGGGGGTTGGAGATCGTCCATCCGCAACTTGAAGGATGGAACTTCAGGAGGAATGTCAACTTTATTCCATATAGGACTGAATCTCGTAAACCTCGTAACCTGCTGCAGCTTGCAGCTGCATGTTGGCTTGCACCTGGAACCTACCGGGAGCTGGATGCCACCAGTTGGGCCAGAATAAGAAGCACTGGATTCATCTTTTTTCATATTTAGTTAGAGTGTAAGCTTTTTTAAAGCTGGGTGATTGTTTAAAGGTCTTGTACTATTCCTTTCCATTCCTAGTGGGGACATGTTCTCCGATCTCTATGTAAACTTATCTGTCTAGGTTTGTGTGAAGATAGGAAAGGACATTGCCTTTTCATTTGTAGGCTAGTAAGGGACAAATGTATGTGTTTCCATCTGCATTAGAGGATCAGTAGGTGAGATTATGTATGGAAGATCGGTGGCAATAACCCTAGTGTCTCTACAGATCTAATCAGGTAATAGACATATCTTCGGGACTCTCCCATCTTATACACTTCACCTGTATTATTCTAGGGTAATGTGGATAGATTTATGTGGAAGAGTGCTCAACAATGAACAAAAAAGGGGAAAACGTGTAAGTAAATAGCCCGCCATATTGTAATAGTATCAACCATTCCAAATCTGATGTCCATTTTGTGTAAGAAAAGGGTTGCTCTTACCGTATATACTCGAGTATAAGTCGATCCGAGTATAAGTCGAGGCCCCTAATTTACCACTAAAAACTTATTGACCCGAGTATAAGACGAGGGTGATGAATGCAGAGGGTCAACAATGCCCATCTGCAGCTGCATGCCTCCCTGTGTCCTGTGCAGCCTACCTGTATCGTGTACATGTGTATGTGTCCTGTACATGTGTCTGTGTCCTGTACATGTGTCCTGTACATCTGTAAGTGTCCCTGTGTCCTGTACATGTGTCCTGCGTCCTGTGTGCATGTGTCCTGTGTCCTGTACATGTGTATGTGTCCTGTACATGTGTCCTGTGTGCATGTGTCCTGTGTGCATGTGCCCTGTGTCTTTGTGCAGCCTACCTGTGTCCTGTGCAGCCTCCCTGTGGCGATCTCCATTCTCCCTGTGGCGATCTCCATCCTCCGATCGGCGTGTGATAATAAAGTTCGGCGGCCATTCCAATGTTCAAAAGTCGCGCCTCCTCCTCGTCTGTGATAGGCAGAACACTCAGCAGTCAGCGGTCAGCCTATCACGGACATTCTCTCATTCTCATACCACGGACGAGGATGTGAAAATGTCCGTCATAGGCTGTACACTGACAGCTGTTCAGCCTATCACAGACGAGCAGGAGGCGTGGCTTTTGAAAGCTGGAATAGCCTCCGAACTTTATTATCACACGCCGGCCACCGTCTGCCTGCATGACATGCTGATCATGCAGACAGACGGCGGTGACTCGAGTATAAGTCGAGGAGGGCACTTTCAGCCCAAAAAAAAGGACTGAAAAATTTGACTTATACTCAAGTATATACGGTATGTAGATCTTGTTAAACAAGTCTGTAAAGCAAGAAGGCAGATTAAATGATAGGGCCTAATTCAAACAGGCCACAAGGGCAAGATAATCCATAGATCACAAAGTCGTAAACCTTTGTGCAAAACCTGTAAGTTTGTCCACCATGGTCAGAAGTCGTTCACTACTAAAGGGGTCACTTACACGTTGAAAGATTTTTACAACTGCTCCTCCGACTTCGTGATCTATGGATTATCTTGCCCTTGTGGCCTACTGTATGTAGGCCGCACCATACGAGCACTTAGGACTAGGTTCGGTGAACATCGGAGATCTATTGAGGGCGGGATTGATCCCCTGAAGGTGGCACACAGTGTACCGAAACATTTTTTCTAAGCCCATCAAAAATCCACCATAGGGCTTAAAGTTTGGGTTATTGAACAAATTTCCAACTCCTTACCAGCTGCAGAACGGTTCAAGAAACTATGTGCCCGTGAAACGTTCTGGATTTACCAGTTAGATGTTCTTTCACCCGGGGGTATGAACGAAGGAATAGAAATTTCTACCATACTGTAACACCTGGCATTATTTCTTCTCCCCGTCTCTTTTTGTTGAGAATAGAGTATATGGATCTCCATTAATACAGGTATCTATTATCTATGGGTTCCTTTATTCACGGTCCTTCGTTTTTCTCTTTTTCTCTTTAGGCATTCATACTATCTGATATTCACTTATTGATCATATATCGCTATGTCCATATTTCCCACATCATTGTTATGTATATATGTATTTTCTCATTTATTACAATGGATCCTCAATAATATGGTCATCCATTATCCACGGCTTCCGTGAATTACGATCCTTCCTTTCCCAATCCCCACTTTTCTTATGCCTTTAAAAGGCACCCAAATCATCTGACATTTTTTATTATTCTTTTATATATACCACCACTCTCATACTGCATTTTTTACACATTTATTATTGACATTATTATTATCTGACATTTATTATTATTCTTTTATATATACCACCACTCTCATACTGCATTTTTTACACACATGTATTTCTTTTACTATGGTGTGCATCCATAGTTTTTATACAATGTCATAAGATGTTTTGATACATATTTTTATCTATTTTGTTTAAGTTGCACATCTTAATGTATTTTATATGATGTCTTGATGTTGCACATATGCACACATTTTGTGTAAATACGTATATATATATATATATATTTTTTCTCAGGATTCTTATGACCCTTCAGGATATATTTTATCTACATATTTTAGTTTTTTAGGTTTAGACATGCAGCATAGTTGCTACCCCCCTCCCTCCCTTCCTTTCCTTTTTATTATTATTATTATTATTTATATTTATTATTTTTATTTTATATTTTTATTTATTTTATTTTAATGCTTACTTTTATTTTAATTATTTTTATTTTGTCATTCTTATTTTTTTTTAATTATTATTATTTAATTTTGTCACTTTCTCACTTCCTCCCCCTTTCTTCTCTCTCTTTCTTTTTTTATTTTATTTATTTTTTTCCTCCCCTCTGTCGTCCTTCCTGTAGTTACACAGCTTCACTCATGACACCTCCATCTTCCCTTCGTTCTTCACTGCTTTCTGCACCGCCCACTTTCCTCACAGTATTGGGCTGTTTACATTTCCCTGGCCTCCCATCATTAGCCCTCTTCCCCGCCCATTCTCCTCTCCCTTTCCCTACTTAAATTTCTTAGCATGGCCAGCTAATGTGTCTGTTGATAAAGGGGCGCGGCTTGCTGGCCATCCAAGCGCGCATGCCCAAGAAATGCGTCCATTGCTGATGACGTCATCCCCCTGCAGCCAGCAGTCTCGTGCGGTCCAAGCCTCGTTCTGAGGCCGCCCCTCTGTGTATGCAGCCGGCATACCATACCCAGAAGAGTTGTTCTACATCCACGGCAGAGACTACCTACAAGGCACAGGATCGGAAGCGCCATCCCTGACATACTACCATGCTTGTTTTTAACTACCAAAATGTGAGTTTACCTATGTTATATTAAAAGTATTTTTACCCACAAAAACGTCTGCACCCAGAGGCGCCTCTCTACTTGTTGTCTTTCAGCCTCGAGAATATGGTTTCTTTCTCATCATGATGGCAGCCCTGCTTGCTCCTTTTGGATGTTTTTACCCCTCCATTCCATTCAATAGCAACACATAGACTACTGTTTTGTGTATGCCATTTGGATTGTCATTTTTTATGATTTGGTATTTGTGGTGCTGTGTAGATTTGTGAATTCCTGAGGTATTGCGCCTATACTTGCTACAAATACACAATGGGTGGCTGGAGGGATTAGGAGGAGGAAGCGGACATCTTTAGTTAAGGATAGAAGGACACAGCAAAAGGTAGGAGATAGCACTTCAGGGGCGGGGCTGGCTTCAGCTAGAGGAGTGCCTGCTCCGCATTCCCGCTAAATATTGAAACAAGATTGGTGTGTTTAGGAGAATGGGCGGGTCTGAGCGATCGCACCCTGATAAACTAACAAACACATGGGACTGAAGGGGGCGGGGTTTCAGCTGGAGAGAGGTGAGCAGCGCACACACAATTAAGAGGCGGAGCCTACTCTGGCGACCATTGGGCTCGCACCTGATTGGCTGACCGCAGAACGAGAGGTAACGAGGATGATGTTGTGATGAAGAAACTTCAGTCTGCAGATAGGCAGTAGGAGAAGCGCCACGGAGGATTGCAGTGCCCCTAGTGGAGAGAAACCATAGCACACTGAAGGTGATCGGCACAGTAAAGACACAAGACACTGATATTATATGTTTATTTGTATTTTGAAGAATTATGGAACATTTTTTAATACTTAGGGGATTATGAATGTATTAAAGTCCTGAGCTATTAGCCAGGCCTCAAGGGTTACTCTCCACCAGTTCCTCCGCCCAACCCTGACCCTGCTCTGCCCCTAAACACGCCCTCATAAATTATTTCATGAGATTACACTTAAATGTTTGATGCAGAATTAAATACTTACCTACCGGGCATGTTCACCCCCTTCCTGCCCAGACCAATTTTCAGCTTTCAGTGCTCTCGCACTTTGGATGACAATTATGCGGTCATGCTACACTGCACACAAATGACATTTTTATCATTTTCTTCACACAAATAGAGATTTCTTTGGGTGGTATTTAATCACTGCTGGGATTTTTCTTTTTTACAAAAAGAAAAAAAAAAGCCGAAAATTTAGCAAAAAAGTTTTTCTTAGTTTCTCTCAGTAATATTTCTAAATAAGTAATTTTTCTCCTTCACTGATGTGTGCTGATGAGGCGGCACTAATATTATGCAATTATGGGCACTGATAGCTGGCACTGGTTGCTAGCACCTCTGGTGCTCCAATGTAATCAGGGCAACACAACTTTATCAATGCAGCCTCGCCTGTGTCCACCAATGCAGCCTCGCCTGTGTCCACCAACGCAGCCTCGCCTGTGTCCACCAATGCCGCCTACCAGTGCCGGGAAAGAGAGAGGAGAACAGGCAGACGCATTATCAGAGCGCAGGGACATTTCTGTAACAGCTTACATTTTAATTGCCATGTGCTCCTGCCGCTCGCTGTCACATACAGCCCCGCCTCCTGGCCCGGGGACTTTGTTATACGTCACATGTCCCGGGATTGGACGGGTGATCTGTCTATCAAAGTATCAGGGGCCAGGAGGCGGAGCTGTATGTGACAGCGAGTGCGGGGAACACACAGCAATTGGAATGCAAGCTGTTACAGCGATGTCCTTGTGCTCTAATAATGCGGCCGCCTGTTCTCCTCTCTCTTCCCCTCCAGGATGATTAGGAGAACGGCTCCCATTCACCCCCACATGCTGGCGGTGCTCACCCTCCCGCTCCCTGGCAGCCCACCCTCGCCAGCCCTCATTTTCCACAAAATAAAAAATGCAAATAGGCGAGTGCAAAATTAAAGGTCTGACTTAGAGGATTATGAATGTATTATTGTATGTATATTCACTTACTGAAAGAATAGGGTTTCTTGTACTTGACATATATTGAATTGATAAATTATCACAGAATTTAATGATGCTTTTATCTGTATATATAAACCTCACTATCTGTATATATTTCTATCAGTATTAGCAGTGCAGCGTCACCTCACTTCCACATTTCTATACACTATAGGTGATTACAGCGACTAATTTACTTCTAGAAATTATTTATTCACTGATAGCGTGGGAATATCACCCATTTATTATCACATGATTATAAATGTGCACAGCATCAGCCAGCTGAACGTGTCGGCTGAGCCATCAATGTCAGAGGCTTTAAGCTGAGAACTAGCGGTCCCGTTTCATGGTGCACGCTCGAGCATAAAAAAAGAAAAGGGTCTAATAAAGTCCTGAGCACCCCCATTCTACAGAGGATGATAGCAGCACATCATTATAATTGTGCACAGTATCAGCCAGCTGTAAGTGTCTGATGAGTGACCAATGTCAAAGGTTTTAAGTTGCGGCTATTGGTCCGTCTGAAGGTGAAGATCCATAAAGACATGGATGAGCGAGTTTGGGGTGGAGGAACTTGACTGGCCTGCACAGAGTCCTGACCTCAATCCGGTAAATCACCATTGGTATGAATTAGACAGAAGACTAGGAGCCAGGCCTTCTCATCCAACATCAGTGCCTGACCTCACGAATGCGCTTCTGGAAGAGTGATCAAACATTCCCATAGATACACTCCTAAACCTTGTGGACAACCTTCCCAGAAAAGTTGGAAGCTGTTATAGCTGCAAAGGGTGGGCCAACTCAATATAGAATCCTACAGACTAAGACAAGACACCATTAAAGTTCATGTAAAGGCAAGTGTCCCAATACTTTTGGTAATATAGTGTAGCTATACCTGCTAAAGGGGCCAGCCTGAGGCCTCTACTTTGGATGGGCGGCCCATGAAAGCAAAGACGTGTACCAGTATGTTGCTGCCTACTCCTGAGTTTAGGGCGTGCGCATGCTGCCACGTGTAAAATCACAGCGGGAGTCTGTCAGCAAGTCATGCTGATTGGCTGTCTCCAATCACAGCCCAGAGCTCTGTTTTGACAATCAACCCAGGGCTCTGTAGAGAGGGAACGATCGCTATGTTTCTAATCCCAGCAAAGCAGGAATAAGAAATAGAGAGAGGTTATAAAAATTAAGCACACATTTAACCCCTTGATTACCCTATATGTCAACCACTTCCCGAGCCAGTCTCATTAGTACAGTGACAGTGTATAGTATTAACAATGATCACTGTATTAGCGTCACTGGTGATGTTAGTCAGTCCCGTCCCCACCCCCCCACCAGCATAAGTTTGTGTCAGATTGTCCGCCGCACTATCGCAGTCCCATTATAGGTCGTTGAACACCGCCATTACTATCTTTTTGAATTGCTAGCTGGCACAAGTGGCAGAGCAGAGGCCTGAATATGAGGAAACATGTTATGAAGAGTGAAGTTATCCCTTTCAAAGTGCCTATAATCTTATAAACCCGGTAAAGCAACCTGTGAAGCTCTGGAGAACTCCATGCCCAAGAGGGTTAAGGCAGTGCTGGAAAATAATGGTGGCCACACAAAATATTGACACTTTGGGCCCAATTTGGACATTTTCACTTAGGGGTGTACTCACTTTTGTTGCCAGCAGTTTAGACATTAATGGCTGCGTGTTGAGTTATTTTGAAGGGACAGCAAATTTACACTGTTATACAAGCTGTACACTCACTACTTTACATTGTAGCAAAGTGTAATTTCTTCAGTGTTGTCACATGAAAAGATATAATAAAATATTTACAAAAATGTGAGGGGTGTACTCACTTTTGTGAGATACTGTATATAATGCCTAAGGGGACTGCCAGAGACTGCAGACCTAATAGAGGAAATGGAGGCGGTGAAGATGCTGCAGAAGACCATTGAAGCTGGGAACATGGTATATGAGGCTAGTAGACATCAATACGATTACCCTAATCAATGTACCCACTACAGACTGCTGAGGTCTGAGGGCTGCACGTGGCCCTTGGCCACAGGTTGGGCACCAGGGATATAGATGAAAAGGTCTTATAAATCAGAAATAAGGGCAGTAGATTTAGGGACACCTATCAGTAAGCAGTGTACATACTCTGGTCCCCCAATCAGTGAAGTAAAGGAAGGTCCCCAATTGTTCAGCCAAAGCCAACAGCACTTCATCTTCATCATAGATCGTATCTGCAAGATAAAAGGAATGTCAGTCACCGCTCTGTGCTCTGCCTTTCAGGAGCTCACAGAAGTATGGCCAGAAGAGCTTTGCCCGCCCCCCTCATTTAAACCCCCCCACAGTGCATCAATCTGATAGTAACTATTTTTTATATATAAAATTGATTTACTAAAACTGGAGAGTGCAAAATCTGGTGCAGCTGTGCATGGCAGCCAATTAGCTTCTAGCTTCAGCTTCTTCAATTAAGTTTTAACAAAAAAAAACAAACAAATGGAAGCCGATTGGTTACTGTGCAGAGTTGCACCAGATTTTTGCACTCTCCAACCCCACCCCCCTCCCCCATATTTAAAATATTTTCATCACTAGACACTAGAGCTGCACAATTAATCGTCAAGAATCGTTATCGCGATCTTTACTAAAGTGTTTCACAATTCTTTCTATGCAAAGAATTCTCTCTGCTCTTCTGAAGCCACAGCCCTCAAAAGAAAGGAAGAGAAAAACTGGGCAGCTAATAGTCCATCGGGTAAAAAAACTCCATTCATAATACTTGACAAAAAAACGGTGACTGTGGATGTTCTGAAAATTCCACTTGTGACTTCGTGCTCCCCCTCAAGCATCCCCACTCACCAGATCCCCTCACCCCCACGGGGGTAATACGCTTATCTGTAGGCCCACCACGGTTGCTCCACCGGTCTCATCCAGAGGTCTGGGAAATTTCACCTTCCGGTAGATATTATCTCTGTGGTTGGCTCCGTTTTGAAGGAAGCCTTTTTGGCTTCACAGCCAGTTCCCCACTGCGCATGCGCGAAGCACACTGCGCTTTCTAAATGGTCCAGCGGCAGAGAAAGGGGTGAACTTCCGGGAAGTGGGGAACAGTACCTGTCAAAAAACACGTACCAATCCCCCCCCCCCCAAATGTGGCACCGGGGACGGGATACATAAGCGGAAGTTCCACTTTTGAGTGAAACTCCGCTTTAAAGTCTCAGCGACTTCAAAGTAGTTCATCCACTACTTTGGTCCGACTTGCATGCATTATGAGGGCCATAGACTTCAAGGTTGACCCTCAAAAGTTGCATGAAAGTCGTACCTGAATGTTTTACAAGCAACAGTGGTGCAAACGTGGGTCTGCCTTTGCAGAGGGACAACAAGTCACATCCAAGTTGCACCCCAAAGTCACATGACTTTGGGAGTTGTACAATCGTGAACAGAACCTTAGAGAATAACCGGCACTTTTGGGTTTGGAGAATCATATGACCCATTTTCCTGCATGGGCAAGAGACAGCATCTCTTTCAGAATTGGTGTAAATTGTAAATGCCATTTTCGATTAGAAGCAAAAGAAAGTTGGTTCTCTTCTCCCATAAGACACACTTACTTGTCAGAAGCTCACTGTGGGTCCTTTCTACACCCAAAGCCAAAGCAATCGCGGAGAGCTTCAGAATACTGTTCAGACGGAGCTGCAGATAAATAAGAAATAATGTCAGAACCTTCAATGTAACTGCTGGGGACCAGGGCTGTTTTTCTCAGAGAATAGGTGCAGGTATGCCCCTATTTCAAGTCACCACTTGTTTCCACCGCCTTCCCACCCCCAGGGACCGTTCCGTGCTTCCATCCCCAGGGACCGTTCCGGGCTTCCATCCCCAGGGACCGTTCCGGGCTTCCATCCCCAGGGACCGTTCCGGGCTTCCATCCCCAGGGACCGTTCCGTGGTTCCATCCCCCAGGGACCGTTCCGTGGTTCCATCCCCCAGGGACCGTTCCGTGGTTCCATCCCCCAGGGACCGTTCCGTGGTTCCATCCCCCAGGGACCGTTCCGGGCTTCCATCCCCAGGGACCGTTCCGGGCTTCCATCCCCAGGGACCGTTCCGTGCTTCCATCCCCAGGGACCGTTCCGTGCTTCCATCCCCAGGGACCGTTCCGTGGTTCCACCCCCCCCCAGTACCACCCTTTTTAAAGAAAACAGAACCATGTATCATTTTGTGGTGCTAGGTAGTTTGTATGGCATTTAAGGATAACATTAAAAGCAGTAAAATAGATTCCCTACAGCAACAATAGCCATCAAGCAACTATAGATCCCCTGAAACAAAATACCCCTTAAAACAACAGACCCCCCCCCAGCAGGCAGCATCAATGGACCCTCCAGCACCCCCTGCCATTAGATGCATTCAATGTTGGAGGTTCCAGAACTGCATTCTCGCTGAAAAGAAGTCCTGCAAGGGACACTTTGCTTCCTCTAGATCTTTTTGGTGCAGCACCAAAAAAGGAGCCAATGGGCAGCATAGTAACTCAAGTCTTGAACCAATGATGTTTGGATCCAGGCCAGGACACCACCTGCATAGAGTTTGCATGTTCCTCCTGTGCTTGTGTGGGATTCCGCTGGGTTCTCCACTTTCCTCCCACACCCCAAAGACATGCTGGTAAGTTAACTGGCTCCTGTCTAAATTGGTCCTGCTATATGTATGGGAGATGAGGACCTTACTGTAGATTGGAAGCTCCTGGAAGGCAGGGACTGGTGTGAATGTGCATTATGTAATGCTCGGTGTTTTTTTGGGTTACAAACAATTAATATATTATACAGGTACAAGGCACCTCTGTGTCATACATTTTAACCACTTCCGGACCGCCACATGATGATGTACGTCCTTACTTTGAAGGGGGATATAGTTATGGAAGCAGCTAGCTGCCATAACCCCGGTATCCTCTTCTTCAGCCGGCAGTCCAGTTCCCGATAAGGGTGGTCTCTGCGGCGTGGCGCCCCACCCCCCTCCCGCCGCTTACCGGAGCTGTCGGCAGAGGCAATTGGATCTTCACCCTTGCTGGGCATTTTTTTTTAAATAGTGCAAAAATAAAAAATAAAAAGGTAAAACAAAAAAACGCGCTGCGTCCCGACGAGCTCGCGTGCAGAAGCGAACGCATACATGAGTAGCGCCCGCATATGAAAGCGATGTTCAAACCACACATGTGAGGTATCGCCGCGATCGGTAGAGCGAGAGCAATAATTCTAACATTAGACCTCCTCTGTAACTTAAAACAAGCAACCTGTAGAATTTTTTAAACGTCGCCTATGAAGATTTTAAAGGGTAAAAGTTTGTCGCTATTCCACAAGCAGGCGCAATTTTGAAGCGTGACATGTTGGGTATCAATTTACTCGGCGTAATATTATCTTTCACAATATAAAAAAAAATTGGGCTAACTTTTTCAAAAAGAGGGCTGAATGAAAAACTAAAAGTCCAGGAACACAACTCTAAGGCAAATCCTTTTAGTTTTGTATAGACTGGGGGAGGATTAGACCCTCTGTCAGGCATTTATTGCTGTGGGAATTCATTGGGGAAACTCCCCCCATTATTTGTACCGGTGATCACTGAAAGACAACGAGGGGAGAAATCCAAAATTGTAGCATTGTCACCACAGCAGGAGGCGAAGGGAAATCTTCCAACGGGGGACACCCGTTCTGGTGACAACTAATGGGAGGAGAGATTCCTCTCACTTCCTTTTGTGTCTCTGGGACAGGAAGTGACATTTCTAAAACATTACCCAAAAAAAAAAAAAATAAATAAATGGCCCCCACCCTGCTTAATATCAGGGGCCCCTCCATCTCAGGCTTAAATGGTAACGTCCTCTCACATAGCACCAAGCATTGAGGCCCGTACGTTTCATGCCTAATAAAAAGGGGCGCCTGATAGTTCTCATCATGTTGGGGGGGGGGGGGAGCTCAGTGCATACATTCAGGGGCCCCTCGTTCTCAGGTTTATAGTTCAACGTCCACCCAGATAGCATGGGGGGCCATACACCTCAAGCCTGAAACAAAGGGGCCCCAAATATTATTAATCATGGGGGGGTTGCTCAGAGGATGCTTTCAGGGGCCCCTCCTCGGGCAAGCAAGGCTCCTTTTACTGTGCACTATCAGGGGCCCTTTCTCCCTAAACCCCCAGAACAAGGCCTAAGAACTGTGAGGGGCCCCTCCACCCCCATGCTGACACTGTCAGGGACCCGTGACTTCAGTCTACCCCAATACTGTTAGGGGAACATACTTTTTAATCCTACAAGGTAAGGGCCCCCCCATATTGACACTGTGTGCCCCCCCACCTCAGGACCCCTTTTATTGTCAAAGTCCCCCTCTTTTGTCTAACAGGGTAAGGGCCCCCTCCACTTCAAGCCTGCGGACTGAGGGCCCCCTTGATGGTCAGGATCCAATATGCTTTTCAGGGTACAGGGGCCCTCTTCCTCCATACTGACACTGTGAGGGGCCCATGACCTCAGCCCCCCCCCCCTATACAGATGAGGTCATCCTACACTTTTTATTCCTTCAAGGTAAGGGACCCCCCCATACTGACTCCATGAGGGACCCCTTTTATTAACCACTGTAGGGCCCCTCCACTTCATGCCTGCAGACTGAGGGCCCCCTTGATGGTCAGGGGCCAATACACAGTCATCATACAGGGTAAGGGCCCCTCCTCCTCCATACTGACACCAAGAGGGGCCCCTCCACCTCAGGCCTGCATGGTAAGGGCCCCCCCTCTAATGTTACACTATGAGGGGCCCCGCCTCTTCAGGAATAGAAGGTGAAGGACTCCCCCTCAGGGTAAGGGCCCCTATACAGACACAGTGAGGGGCCCCTCCTGAGGCCTGCACTGCCCCCAGCCGGCGGTGGTAGTAGTATCATCATGGCTCCTCACCTGCACCTCCTCATTCCGCAGCTCATCGATGAGGACGGCGATGGGTTACAGAGAATCGTCCCCGACAGCTGCAGCCATGATCACTTCTTCCTGACAGAAGGAGAGTGTGAGGGGAGGAGCCGGGGAAGCAAAGCACGCCCACCAATCTAATGTTTACAAAGCCACGTGCTCTATAAGCACCAGGAGGGAGGAGACAGGGGAAGGGAGGAGACGAGGGAGGAGACAGGAGAGGGGAGGAGACGAGGGAGAAGACAGGGGAAGGGAGGAGACGAGGGAGGAGACAGGAGAGGGGAGGAGACGAGGGAGGAGACAGGAGAGGGGAGGAGACGGGCTACTAGAGCATTCCCAGAGAAAAGGTGGACACTTCTGAAGCCATGTCGGTCATTTATTATAAGGGAAGAAGGGAAACCATAACGCTTGATAAATTAATACCACATCCAGATCATTGTGTTATGCTATACCAGGCGGTGATTATATTATACATTATGTTTAAATTTTCTACACACACAAAGGTGGAGGAAAGGATTGTGGCGGAGCCAGCTCAGACAAGGGGCGGAGCCTCTAGATGGAATGTGGTAAACAAGTGACGTCGCAGAGCCGAGCTCAGACAAGGGGCGGAGCCTCTAGATGGAATGTGGTAAACAAGTGACGTCACAGAGTTGCAGAGCCGTTATGAGCGCGTTGATCTCAGAGAGCGATCAGTATGCAGAGAGCCGCCCACAGGAGAGGTTCACTGTGTCTGCGTTCCGTGAAATGTAACAGCGTGAACCCAGATTAATATGTACAACTACACAATGGGTGGCTGGAGAGTTTAGGAGGAGGAAGCGGACATCTTTAGTGAGGGATAGAAGGACACAGCAAAAGATAGGCGATAGCACTACAGGGGCGGAGCTGGCTTCAGCTAGAGGCGTGCTTGCTCCGCCTACCCGATAAATATTGAAACAAGATTGGTGTGTTTAGGAGAATGGGCGGGTCTGAGCGATCGCACCCTGATAAACTAAAACACATGGGACTGAAGGGGGCGGGGTTTCAGCTGCAGAGAGGTGAGCAGCGCACATATAGTTAAGAGGCGGAGCCTACTCTGGCGACCGTTGGGCTCGCACCTGATTGGTTGACCGCAGAACGAGAGGTAATGAAGAGTTCGCTGAGGAATCTTCAGTCTGCAGATAGGCAGTAGGAGGAGCGCCACGCAGGATTGCAGTGCCCCTAGTGGAGAGAAACCATAGCACACTGAAGGTGATCGGCACAGTAAAGACACAAGACACTGATATTATATGTTTATTTGTATTTTGAAGAATTATGGAAAATTTTTTAATACTTAGGGGATTATGAATGTATTAAAGTCCTGAGCTATTAGTCAGGCCTCAAGGGTTACTCGCCATCGGTTGCTCCTCCCAACCCTGACCCTGCTCCGCCCCTAAACACGCCCTCATAAATTATTTCATGAGATTACACTTAAATGTTTGATGCAGAATTAACCACTTACCTACCGGGCACGTTCACCCCCTTCCTGCCCAGACCAATTTTCAGCTTTCAGCGCTCTCATACTTTGGATGACAATTACGCGGTCATGCTACACTGTACACAAATGACATTTTTATCATTTTCTTCACACAAATAGAGATTTCTTTTGGTGGTATTTAATGACTGCTGAAATTTTTCCTTTTTACAAAAAAAAAAAAAAAAAAAGCCGAAAATTTCGCAAAAAAGTTTTTCTTAGGGTAATTTCACACTGGGGCGGTTTGCAGGCGCTATTGCGCTAATAATAGCACTTGCAAACCAACCCGAAAGTGCCGCTGCTTTCATTCCAGTGTGAAAGCCCCGAGGGCTTTCACACTGGAGCGGTGCGCAGGCAGGACGGGAAAAAAAGTCCTGCCAGCAGCATCTTCGGAGCAGTGAAGGAGCGGAGTGTATACCGCTCCTTCACCGCTCCTGCTCATTGAAACCAATGGGACGGCGCGGCTATACCGCCGGCAAAGCACCTCTGCAGAGGCACTTTGCGGTGGTTTTTAACCATTTCTCGGCCGCTAGCGGGGGTTAAAACCGCCCTTACAATAGCGGCGCTTTACCGCCGACGCCCGCCCCAGTGTGAAAAGGCCCTTAGTTTCTGTCAGTAATATTTGTAAATAAGTAATTTTTCTCCTTCACTGATGTGCGTTGATGAGGCGACACTAATATTATGCAATTGTGGGCACTGATGGCTGGCACTGGTGGGCACTGGTTGCTAGCACCTCTGGCGCTCCAATGTAATCAGGGCAACACAACTTTATCAATGCCGCCTTGCCTGTGTCCATCAATGCAGCCTCGCCTGTGCCCATTAATGCAGCCTCGCCTGTGTCCATTAATGCAGCCTCTCCTGTGTCCATCAATGCAGGCTTGCCTGTGTCCATCTATGCCGCCTCGCCTGTGTCCATCTATGCCGCCTCGCCTGTGTCCATCAATGCCACCTCGCCTGTGTCCATCAATGCAGCCTTGCCTGTGTCCATCAATGCAGCCTCGCCTGTGTCCATCAATGCCACCTCGCCTGTGTCCATCAATGCAGCCTCGCCTGTGTCCATCAATGCAGCCTCGCCTGTGTCCATCAATGCCGCCTCGCCTGTGTCCATCAATGCAGGCTCACCTGTGTCTATCAATGCAGGCTCACCTGTGTCCATCAATGCAGGCTCACCTGTGTCTATCAATGCAGGCTCACCTGTGTCTATCAATGCAGGCTCAACTGTGTCTATCAATGCAGGCTCACCTGTGTCCATCAATGCAGGCTCACCTGTGTCCATCAATGCCGCCTCACCTGTGTCCATCAATGCAGCCTCACCTGTGTCCATCAATGCCGCCTCCCCTGTGTCCTGTACATGTGTATGTGTCCTGTACATGTGTCCTGTACATGTGTATGTGTCCCTGTGTCCTTTACATGTGTCCTGTGTCCTGTACATGTGTCCTGTGTGCATGTGTCATGTGTCCTGTGTCCTGTACATGTGTATGTGTCCTGTACATGTGTCCTGTACATGTGTCCTGTACATGTGCATGTGTCCTGTGTGCATGTGTCCTGTGTCCCTGTGCAGCCTACCTGTGTCCTGTGCAGCCTCCCTGTGGCGATCTCCATCCTCCGATCGGCGTGTGATAATAAAGTTCGGCGGCTATTCCAATGTTCAAAAGCCGCGCCTCCTCCTTATCTGTGATAGGCAGAACACTCAGCAGTCAGCGGTCAGCCTATCACGGACATTCTCTCATTCTCCTACCACGGACGAGGATGAGAGAATGTCCTTGATAGGCTGTACAGTGACAGCTGTTCAGCCTATCACAGACGAGCAGGAGGCATGGCTTTTGAAAGCTGGAATAGCCTCCGAACTTTATTATCACACGCCGGCCACCGTCTGCCTGCATGACACGCTGATCATGCAGACAGACGGCGGTGACTCGAGTATAAGTCGAGGGGGGCACTTTCAGACCAAAAAAAAGGACTGAAAAATTTGAATTATACTCAAGTATATACGGTATGTAGATCTTAATAAACAAGTCTGTAAAGCAAGAAGGCAGATTATATGATAGGGCCTAATTCAAACAGGCATCCAATACTAAAGAAACGATGACTAGCATCGAGTAGGTTAGCATAGTGCAGTTTACTGGAGGTCCTGCCCTAAATGAGTCTACCTTGTCCTGGTGGGCAGGCTTGTAATCTTTTGGTTAAAATTGACAAAGCAGAAGAAAGAATCAATTCTCTAGACAGTTTCACTTTTGACCATTTGATTCAACTAAAAGACTCAGATTTATTATGGGCAGCAAAACAAAAAAAAAAACAAAATATATATATTTACTTACCTGTCTAGGTTTGTGTGAAGATAGGAAAGGACATTGCCTTTTCATTTGTAGGCTAGTAAGGGACAAATGTATGTGCATCCATCTGCATTAGAGGATCAGTAGGTGAGAATATGTGTGGAAGATCGGTGGCAATAACCCTAGTGTCTCTACAGATCTAATCAGGTAATAGACATATCTTGGGGACTCTCCCATTTTATACACTTCACCTGCATTATTCCAGGGTAATGTGGATGGATGTATGTGGAAGAGTGCTCAACAATGATCAAAAAGGGGAAAACGTGTAGGGAAATTACAGATGATCATTACTGACCACAACATCACCCGCCATATTGTAGCAGTATCAACCATTCCAAATCTGATGTCCATTTTGTGTAAGAAAAGGGTTGCTCTTACCGTATATACTCGAGTATAAGTCGATCCGAGTATAAGTCGAGGCCCCTAATTTACCACTAAAAACTGGGAAAAACTTATTGACCCGAGTATAAGACGAGGGTGAGAAATGCAGAGGGTCAACAATGCCCATCTGCAGCTGCATGCCTCCCTGTGTCCTGTGCAGCCTACCTGTATCGTGTACATGTGTATGTGTTCTGCACATGTGTATGTGTCCTGTACATGTGTATGTGTCCTGTACATGTGTCCGTGTCCTGTACATGTGTCCTGTACATCTGTAAGTGTCCCTGTGTCCTGTACATGTGTCCTGCGTCCTGTACATGTGTCCTGTACATGTGTCCTGTGTGCATGTGTCCTGTGTACATGTGTCCTGTACATGTGTCCTGTGTCCTGTACATGTGTCCTGTGTCCTGTACATGTGTATGTATCCTGTACATGTGTCCTGTGTGCATGTGCCCTGTGTGCATGTGCCCTGTGTCCCTGTGCAGCCTACCTGTGTCCTGTGCAGCCTCCCTGTGGCGATCTCCATTCTCCCTGTGGCGATCTCCATCCTCCGATCGGCGTGTGATAATAAAGTTCGGAGGCCATTCCAATATTCAAAAGTCGCGCCTCTTCCTCGTCTGTGATAGGCAGAACACTCAGCAGTCAGCGGTCAGCCTATCACGGACATTCACTCATTCTCATACCACGGACGAAGATGAGAGGCTGTACACTGACAGCTGTTCAGCCTATCACAGACGGGCAGGAGGCGTGGCTTTTGAAAGCTGGAATAGCCTCCGAACTTTATTATCACACGCCGGTCACCGCCTGCCTGCATGACTCGCTGATCATGCAGACAGACTGCGGTGACTCGAGTATAAGTCGAGGGGGGCACTTTCAGACCAAAAAACAGGACTGAAAAATTTGACTTATACTCGAGTATATACGGTATGTAGATCTTAATAAACAAGTCTGTAAAGCAAGAAGGCAGATTATATGATAGGGCCTAATTCAAACAGGTATCCAATACTAAAGAAACGATGACTAGCATCGAGTAGGTTAGCATAGTGCAGTTTAGTGGAGGTCCTGCCCTAAATGAGTCTACCTTGTCGTGGTGGGCAGGCTTGTAATCTTTTGGTTAAAATTGACAAAGCAGAAGAAAGAATCAATTCTCTAGACAGTTTCACTTTTGACCATTTGATTCAACTAAAAGACTCAGATTTATTACGGACAGCAAAAAAAAAAAAATATATATATATATATATATATATATATATATATATATATATATATATATATTTATAAAGATAGCTATATCTATCAATCTGTATATATATATATATATATATCTATCAATCAATAAAAAGATACAGGCAGTTTCAGGTATCTGTATAAATTAAAGATGGTTTGCATGTTGGTAGTATTTTAATTTTTGCATCTTTTAGATTGAGAAGATTTCTCAGATCTACAGGTTAGCTTGCCTGTTCATACATCTTGGTGAGTGAACAAAGGTACATTGCCTTTTAAAAGGTAGGGTAGTAAGGGACCAATGTATGTGCATCCATTTACACTGGGGGATCAGTAAATAGTATTGAGCCATCTTGAATTGTATTGTAAATGTACTGTCTCCTTTTAAAGTGCTGCACAAGCTGTTGTTGCTTTAGAAATCCTAATAATAGTACTGTACAGCTTGGTAAAGAAATCTGGAAAGTAAGAAGTGTGTCTGATGTTTAGGGTGATGTTGGAAAGATGTTATTCAGTGTGTGAAGGAGGCAACTTGCTTGGCCACGCCACGAGTCTGGAGATTTCTCTGCTGACCCATAGCTGTTGATGAGGTCTCTGGGTAGGGTACCGCCTTCATCTTTGGGTCCTTATGCTGTACCAGCTGGAGGGGGGTTGGAGATCGTCCATCCGCAACTTGAAGGATGGACCTTCAGGAGGAATGTCAACTTTATTCCATATAGGACTGAATCTCGTAAACCTCGTAACCTGCTGCAGCTTGCAGCTGCGTGTTGGCTTGCACCTGGAACCTACCGGGAGCTGGATGCCACCAGTTGGGCCAGAATAAGAAGCACTGGATTCATCTTTTTTCATATTTAGTTAGAGTGTAAGCTTTTTTAAAGCTGGATGATTGTTTAAAGGTCTTGTACTATTCCTTTCCATTCCTAGTGGGGACATGTTCTCCGATCTCTATGTAAACTTACCTGTCTAGGTTTGTGTGAAGATAGGAAAGGACATTGCCTTTTCATTTGTAGGCTAGTAAGGGACAAATGTATGTGTTTCCATCTGCATTAGAGGATCAGTAGGTGAGATTATGTATGGAAGATCGGTGGCAATAACCCTAGTGTCTCTACAGATCTAATCAGGTAATAGACATATCTTCGGGACTCTCCCATCTTATACACTTCACCTGCATTATTCTAGGGTAATGTGGATAGATTTATGTGGAAGAGTGCTCAACAATGATCAAAAAAGGGGAAAACATGTAAGTAAATTACAGATGGTCATTACTGACCACATCACCCGCCATATTGTAATAGTATCAACCATTCCAAATCTGATGTCCATTTTGTGTAAGAAAAGGGTTGCTCTTACCGTATATACTCGAGTATAAGTCGATCCGAGTATAAGTCGAGGCCCCTAATTTACCACTAAAAACTGGGAAAAACTTATTGACCCGAGTATAAGACGAGGGTGATAAATGCAGAGGGTCAACTATGCCCATCTGCAGCTGCATGCCTCCCTGTGTCCTGTGCAGCCTACCTGTATCGTGTACATGTGTATGTGTCCTGTACATGTGTATGTGTCCTGTACATGTGTCCGTGTCCTGTACATGTGTCCTGTACATGTGTAAGTGTCCCTGTGTCCTGTACATGTGTCCTGCGTCCTGTACATGTGTCCTGTACATGTGTCCTGTACATGTGTCCTGTGTGCATGTGTCCTGTGTGCATGTGTCCTGTGTGCATGTGCCCTGTGTCTTTGTGCAGCCTACCTGTGTCCTGTGCAGCCTCCCTGTGGCTATCTCCATTCTCCCTGTGGCGATCTCCATCCTCCGATCGGCGTGTGATAATAAAGTTCGGCGGCCATTCCAATGTTCAAAAGTCGTGCCTCCTCCTCGTCTGTGATGGGCAGAACACTCAGCAGTCAGCGGTCAGCCTATCACGGACATTCTCTCATTCTCATACCACGGACGAGGATGTGAAAATGTCCGTCATAGGCTGTACACTGACAGCTGTTCAGCCTATCACAGACGAGCAGGAGGCGTGGCTTTTGAAAGCTGGAATAGCCTCCGAACTTTATTATCACACGCCGGCTACCGTCTGCCTGCATGACACGCTGATCATGCAGACAGACGGTGGTGACTCGAGTATAAGTCGAGGGGGGCACTTTCAGCTCAAAAAAAAGGACTGAAAAATTTGACTTATACTCAAGTATATACGGTATGTAGATCTTGTTAAACAAGTCTGTAAAGTAAGAAGGCAGATTATATGATAGGGCCTAATTCAAACAGGCATCCAATACTAAAGAAACGACTAGCATCGAGTAGGTTAGCATAGTGCAGTTTAGTGGAGGTCCTGCCCTAAAAGAGTCTACCTTGTCCTGGTGGGCAGGCTTGTAATCTTTTGGTTAAAATTGACAAAACAGAAGAAAGAATCAATTCTCTAGACAGTTTCACTTTTGACCATTTGATTCAACTTAAAGACAGATTTTTTACGGACAGCAAAAAAAAAAAAAAAAAAAAATATATATATATATATATATATATATATCAACAAAAAGATACAGACAGTTTCAGGTATCTGTATAAATTAAAGATGGTTTGCATGTTGGTAGTATTTTAATGTTTGCATCTTTTAGATTGAGAAGATTTTTCAGATCTACAGGTTAGCTTGCCTGTTCATACATCTTGGTGAGTGAACAAAGGTACATTGCCTTTTAAAAGGTAGGCTAGTAAGGGACCAATGTATGTGCATCCATTTGCACTGGGGGATCAGTAAATTGTATTGAGTCATCTTGAATTGTATTGTAAATGTACTGTCTCCTTTTAAAGTGCTGCACAAGCTGTTGTTGCTTTAGAAATCCTAATAATAGTACTGTACAGCTTGGTAAAGAAATCTGGAAAGTAAGAAGTGTGACTGATGTTTAGGGTGATGTTGGAAAGATGTTATTCGGTGTGTGAAGGCGGCAACTTGCTTGGCCACGCCACGAGTCTGGAGATTTCTCTGCTGACCCATAGCTGTTGATGAGGTCTCTGGGTAGGGTACCGCCTTCATCTTTGGGTCCTTATGCTGTACCGGCTGGAGGGGGGTTGGAGATCGGCCATCCGCAACTTGAAGGAGGGACCTTCAGGAGGAATGTCAACTTTATTCCATATAGGACTGAATCTCGTAAACCTCGTAACCTGCTGCAGCTTGCAGCTGCATGTTGGCTTGCACCTGGAACCTACCGGGAGCTGGATGCCACCAGTTGGGCCAGAATAAGAAGCACTGGATTCATCTTTTTTCATATTTAGTTAGAGTGTAAGCTTTTGTAAAGCTGGATGATTGTTTAGTCTTGTACTATTCCTTTCCATACCTAGTGGGGACATGTTCTCCGATCTCTATGTAAACTTACCTGTCTAGGTTTGTGTGAAGATAGGAAAGGACATTGCCTTTTCATTTGTAGGCTAGTAAGGGACAAATGTATGTGTTTCCATCTGCATTAGAGGATCAGTAGGTGAGATTATGTATGGAAGATCGGTGGCAATAACCCTAGTGTCTCTACAGATCTAATCAGGTAATAGACATATCTTCGGGACTCTCCCATCTTATACACTTCACCTGCATTATTCTAGGGTAATGTGGATAGATTTATGTGGAAGAGTGCTGAACAATGATCAAAAAAGGGGAAAACGTGTAAGTAAATTACAGATGGTCATTACTGACCACAACATCACCCGCCATATTGTAATAGTATCAACCATTCCAAATCTGATGTCCATTTTGTATAAGAAAAGGGTTGCTCTTACCGTATATACTCGAGTATAAGTCGAGGCCCCTAATTTACCACTAAAAACTGGGAAAAACTTATTGACCCGAGTATAAGACGAGGGTGAGAAATGCAGAGGGTCAACAATGCCCATCTGCAGCTGCATGCCTCCCTGTGTCCTGTGCAGCCTACCTGTATCATGTACATGTGTATGTGTCCTGTACATGTGTCCGTGTCCTGTACATGTGTCCTGTACATGTGTAAGTGTCCCTGTGTCCTGTACATGTGTCCTGCGTCCTGTACATGTGTCCTGTGTCCTGTACATGTGTCCTGTGTGCATGTGTCCTGTGTACATGTGTCCTGTGTCCTGTACATGTGTCCTGTGTCCTGTACATGTGTATGTATCCTGTACATGTGTCCTGTGTGCATGTGCCCTGTGTCCCTGTGCAGCCTACCTGTGTCCTGTGCAGCCTCCCTGTGGCGATCTCCATCCTCCGATCGGCGTGTGATAATAAAGTTCGGCGGCCATTCCAATGTTCAAAAGTCGCGCCTCCTCCTCGTCTGTGATAGGCAGAACACTCAGCAGTCAGCGGTCAGCCTATCACGGACATTCTCTCATTCTCATACCACGGACGAGGATGTGAAAATGTCCGTCATAGACTGTACACTGACAGCTGTTCAGCCTATCACAGACGAGCAGGAGGCGTGGCTTTTGAAAGCTGGAATAGCCTCCGAACTTTATTATCACACGCCGGCCACCGTCTGCCTGCATGACACGCTGATCATGCAGACAGACGGCGGTGACTCGAGTATAAGTCGAGGGGGGCACTTTCAGCTCAAAAAAAAGGACTGAAAAATTTGACTTATACTCAAGTATATACGGTATGTAGATCTTGTTAAACAAGTCTGTAAAGTAAGAAGGCAGATTATATGATAGGGCCTAATTCAAACAGGCATCCAATACTAAAGAAACGATGACTAGCATCGAGTAGGTTAGCATAGTGCAGTTTAGTAGAGGTCCTGCCCTAAAAGAGTCTACCTTGTCCTGGTGGGCAGGCTTGTAATCTTTTGGTTAAAATTGACAAAACAGAAGAAAGAATCAATTCTCTAGACAGTTTCACTTTTGACCATTTGATTCAACTAAAAGACTTAGATTTTTTACGGACAGCAAAAAAAAAAAAAAATATATATATATATATATCAACAAAAAGATACAGACAGTTTCAGGTATCTGTAAAAATTAAAGATGGTTTGCATGTTGGTAGTATTTTAATTTTTGCATCCTTTAGATTGAGAAGATTTTTCAGATCTACAGGTTAGCTTGCCTGTTCATACATCTTGGTGAGTGAACAAAGGTACATTGCCTTTTAAAAGGTAGGCTAGTAAGGGACCAATGTATGTGCATCCATTTGCACTGGGGGATCAGTAAATTGTATTGAGTCATCTTGAATTGTATTGTAAATGTACTGTCTCCTTTTAAAGTGCTGCACAAGCTGTTGTTGCTTTAGAAATCCTAATAATAGTACTTTACAGCTTGGTAAAGAAATCTGGAAAGTAAGAAGTGTGACTGATGTTTAGGGTGATGTTGGAAAGATGTTATTCGGTGTGTGAAGGCGGCAACTTGCTTGGCCACGCCACGAGTCTGGAGATTTCTCTGCTGACCCATAGCTGTTGATGAGGTCTCTGGGTAGGGTACCGCCTTCATCTTTGGGTCCTTATGCTGTGCCGGCTGGAGGGGGGTTGGAGATCGGCCATCTGCAACTTGAAGGAGGGACCTTCAGGAGGAATGTCAACTTTATTCCATATAGGACTGAATCTCGTAAACCTCGTAACCTGCTGCAGCTTGCAGCTGCATGTTGGCTTGCACCTGGAACCTACCGGGAGCTGTATGCCACCAGTTGGGTCAGAATAAGAAGCACTGGATTCATCTTTTTTCATATTTAGTTAGAGTGTAAGCTTTTGTAAAGCTGGATGATTGTTTAGTCTTGTACTATTCCTTTCCATACCTAGTGGGGACATGTTCTCCGATCTCTATGTAAACTTACCTGTCTAGGTTTGTGTGAAGATAGGAAAGGACATTGCCTTTTCATTTGTAGGCTAGTAAGGGACAAATGTATGTGTTTCCATCTGCATTAGAGGATCAGTAGGTGAGATTATGTATGGAAGATCGGTGGCAATAACCCTAGTGTCTCTACAGATCTAATCAGGTAATAGACATATCTTCGGGACTCTCCCATCTTATACACTTCACCTGCATTATTCTAGGGTAATGTGGATAGATTTATGTGGAAGAGTGCTGAACAATGATCAGAAAAGGGGAAAACGTGTAAGTAAATTACAGATGGTCATTACTGACCACAACATCACCCGCCATATTGTAATAGTATCAACCATTCCAAATCTGATGTCCATTTTGTATAAGAAAAGGGTTGCTCTTACCGTATATACTCGAGTATAAGTCGAGGCCCCTAATTTACCACTAAAAACTGGGAAAAACTTATTGACCCGAGTATAAGACGAGGGTGAGAAATGCAGAGGGTCAACAATGCCCATCTGCAGCTGCATGCCTCCCTGTGTCCTGTGCAGCCTACCTGTATCGTGTACATGTGTATGTGTCCTGTACATGTGTCCGTGTCCTGTACATGTGTCCTGTACATGTGTAAGTGTCCCTGTGTCCTGTACATGTGTCCTGCGTCCTGTACATGTGTCCTGTGTCCTGTACATGTGTCCTGTGTGCATGTGTCCTGTGTACATGTGTCCTGTGTCCTGTACATGTGTCCTGTGTCCTGTACATGTGTATGTATCCTGTAGATGTGTCCTGTGTGCATGTGCCCTGTGTCCCTGTGCAGCCTACCTGTGTCCTGTGCAGCCTCCCTGTGGCGATCTCCATCCTCCGATCGGCGTGTGATAATAAAGTTCGGCGGCCATTCCAATGTTCAAAAGTCACGCCTCCTCCTCGTCTGTGATAGGCAGAACACTCAGCAGTCAGCCTATCACGGACATTCTCTCATTCTCATACCACGGACGAGGATGTGAAAATGTCCGTCATAGGCTGTACACTGACAGCTGTTCAGCCTATCACAGACGAGCAGGAGGCGTGGCTTTTGAAAGCTGGAATAGCCTCCGAACTTTATTATCACACGCCGGCCACCGTCTGCCTGCATGACACGCTGATCATGCAGACAGACGGCGGTGACTCGAGTATAAGTCGAGGGGGGCACTTTCAGCTCAAAAAAAAGGACTGAAAAATTTGACTTATACTCAAGTATATACGGTATGTAGATCTTGTTAAACAAGTCTGTAAAGCAAGAAGGCAGATTATATGATAGGGCCTATTCAAACAGGCATCCAATACTAAAGAAACGATGACTAGCATCGAGTAGGTTAGCATAGTGCAGTTTAGTGGAGGTCCTGCCCTAAAAGAGTCTACCTTGTCCTGGTGGGCAGGCTTGTAATCTTTTGGTTAAAATTGACAAAACAGAAGAAAGAATCAATTCTCTAGACAGTTTCACTTTTTGACCATTTGATTCAACTAAAAGACTCAGATTTTTTACGGACAGCAAAAAAAATAAAAATAAAAATAAATATATATATATATATATATATAAATATCAACAAAAAAGATACAGACAGTTTCAGGTATCTGTATAAATTAAAGATGGTTTGCATGTTGGTAGTATTTTAATTTTTGCATCTTTTAGATTGAGAAGATTTTCAGATCTACAGGTTAGCTTGCCTGTTCATACATCTTGGTGAGTGAACAAAGGTACATTGCCTTTTAAAAGGTAGGCTAGTAAGGGACCAATGTATGTGCATCCATTTGCACTGGGGGATCAGTAAATTGTATTGAGTCATCTTGAATTGTATTGTAAATGTACTGTCTCCTTTTAAAGTGCTGCACAAGCTGTTGTTGCTTTAGAAATCCTAATAATAGTACTGTTACAGCTTGGTAAAGAAATCTGGAAAGTAAGAAGTGTGACTGATGTTTAGGGTGATGTTGGAAAGATGTTATTCGGTGTGTGAAGGCGGCAACTTGCTTGGCCACGCCACGAGTCTGGAGATTTCTCTGCTGACCCATAGCTGTTGATGAGGTCTCTGGGTAGGGTACCGCCTTCATCTTTGGGTCCTTATGCTGTGCCGGCTGGAGGGGGGTTGGAGATCGGCCATCCGCAACTTGAAGGAGGGACCTTCAGGAGGAATGTCAACTTTATTCCATATAGGACTGAATCTCGTAAACCTCGTAACCTGCTGCAGCTTGCAGCTGCATGTTGGCTTGCACCTGGAACCTACCGGGAGCTGGATGCCACCAGTTGGGCCAGAATAAGAAGCACTGGATTCATCTTTTTTCATATTTAGTTAGAGTGTAAGCTTTTGTAAAGCTGGATGATTGTTTAGTCTTGTACTATTCCTTTCCATACCTAGTGGGGACATGTTCTCCGATCTCTATGTAAACTTACCTGTCTAGGTTTGTGTGAAGATAGGAAAGGACATTGCCTTTTCATTTGTAGGCTAGTAAGGGACAAATGTATGTGTTTCCATCTGCATTAGAGGATCAGTAGGTGAGATTATGTATGGAAGATCGGTGGCAATAACCCTAGTGTCTCTACAGATCTAATCAGGTAATAGACATCTTCGGGACTCTCCCATCTTATACACTTCACCTGCATTATTCTAGGGTAATGTGGATAGATTTATGTGGAAGAGTGCTGAACAATGATCAAAAAAGGGGAAAACGTGTAAGTAAATTACAGATGGTCATTACTGACCACAACATCACCCGCCTTATTGTAATAGTATCAACCATTCCAAATCTGATGTCCATTTTGTATAAGAAAAGGGTTGCTCTTACCGTATATACTTGAGTATAAGTCGAGGCCCCTAATTTACCACTAAAAACTGGGAAAAACTTATTGACCCGAGTATAAGACGAGGGTGAGAAATGCAGAGGGTCAACAATGCCCATCTGCAGCTGCATGCCTCCCTGTGTCCTGTGCAGCCTACCTGTATCGTGTACATGTGTATGTGTCCTGTACATGTGTCCGTGTCCTGTACATGTGTCCTGTACATGTGTAAGTGTCCCTGTGTCCTGTACATGTGTCCTGCGTCCTGTACATGTGTCCTGTGTCCTGTACATGTGTCCTGTGTGCATGTGTCCTGTGTACATGTGTCCTGTGTCCTGTACCTGTGTCCTGTACATGTGTATGTATCCTGTACATGTGTCCTGTGTGCATGTGCCCTGTGTCCCTGTGCAGCCTACCTGTGTCCTGTGCAGCCTCCCTGTGGCGATCTCCATCCTCCGATCGGCGTGTGATAATAAAGTTCGGCGGCCATTCCAATGTTCAAAAGTCGCGCCTCCTCCTCGTCTGTGATAGGCAGAACACACAGCAGTCAGCGGTCAGCCTATCACGGACATTCTCTCATTTTCATACCACGGACGAGGATGTGAAAATGTCCGTCATAGGCTGTACACTGACAGCTGTTCAGCCTATCACAGACGAGCAGGAGGCGTGGCTTTTGAAAGCTGGAATAGCCTCCGAACTTTATTATCACACGCCGGCCACCGTCTGCCTGCATGACACGCTGATCATGCAGACAGACGGCGGTGACTCGAGTATAAGTCGAGGGGGGCACTTTCAGCTCAAAAAAAAGGACTGAAAATTTGACTTATACTCAAGTATATACGGTATGTAGATCTTGTTAAACAAGTCTGTAAAGTAAGAAGGCAGATTATATGATAGGGCCTAATTCAAACAGGCATCCAATACTAAAGAAACGATGACTAGCATCGAGTAGGTTAGCATAGTGCAGTTTAGTGGATGTCCTGCCCTAAAAGAGTCTACCTTGTCCTGGTGGGCAGGCTTGTAATCTTTTGGTTAAAATTGACAAAACAGAAGAAAGAATCAATTCTCTAGACAGTTTCACTTTTGACCATTTGATTCAACTAAAAGACTCAGATTTTTTACGGACAGCAAAAAAAAAAAAAAAAATATATATATATATATATATATATATATATATATATATATATATATATATATATATATATATATATATATATATATATATATATATATATATCAACAAAAAGATACAGACAGTTTCAGGTATCTGTAAAAATTAAAGATGGTTTGCATGTTGGTAGTATTTTAATTTTTGCATCTTTTAGATTGAGAAGATTTTTCAGATCTACAGGTTAGCTTGCCTGTTCATACATCTTGGTGAGTGAACAAAGGTACATTGCCTTTTAAAAGGTAGGCTAGTAAGGGACCAATGTATGTGCATCCATTTGCACTGGGGGATCAGTAAATTGTATTGAGTCATCTTGAATTGTATTGTAAATGTACTGTCTCCTTTTAAAGTGCTGCACAAGCTGTTGTTGCTTTAGAAATCCTAATAATAGTACTTTACAGCTTGGTAAACAAATCTGGAAAGTAAGAAGTGTGACTGATGTTTAGAGTGATGTTGGAAAGATGTTATTCGGTGTGTGAAGGCGGCAACTTGCTTGGCCACGCCACGAGTCTGGAGATTTCTCTGCTGACCCATAGCTGTTGATGAGGTCTCTGGGTAGGGTACCGCCTTCATCTTTGGGTCCTTATGCTGTGCCGGCTGGAGGGGGGTTGGAGATCGGCCATCTGCAACTTGAAGGAGGGACCTTCAGGAGGAATGTCAACTTTATTCCATATAGGACTGAATCTCGTAAACCTCGTAACCTGCTGCAGCTTGCAGCTGCATGTTGGCTTGCACCTGGAACCTACCGGGAGCTGGATGCCACCAGTTGGGCCAGAATAAGAAGCACTGGATTCATCTTTTTTCATATTTAGTTAGAGTGTAAGCTTTTGTAAAGCTGGATGATTGTTTAGTCTTGTACTATTCCTTTCCATACCTAGTGGGGACATGTTCTCCGATCTCTATGTAAACTTACCTGTCTAGGTTTGTGTGAAGATAGGAAAGGACATTGCCTTTTCATTTGTAGGCTAGTAAGGGACAAATGTATGTGTTTCCATCTGCATTAGAGGATCAGTAGGTGAGATTATGTATGGAAGATCGGTGGCAATAACCCTAGTGTCTCTACAGATCTAATCAGGTAATAGACATATCTTCGGGACTCTCCCATCTTATACACTTCACCTGCATTATTCTAGGGTAATGTGGATAGATTTATGTGGAAGAGTGCTGAACAATGATCAAAAAAGGGGAAAACGTGTAAGTAAATTACAGATGGTCATTATTGACCACAACATCACCCGCCATATTGTAATAGTATCAACCATTCCAAATCTGATGTCCATTTTGTATAAGAAAAGGGTTGCTCTTACCGTATATACTCGAGTATAAGTCGAGGCCCCTAATTTACCACTAAAAACTGGGAAAAACTTATTGACCCGAGTATAAGACGAGGGTGAGAAATGCAGAGGGTCAACAATGCCCATCTGCAGCTGCATGCCTCCCTGTGTCCTGTGCAGCCTACCTGTATCGTGTACATGTGTATGTGTCCTGTACATGTGTCCGTGTCCTGTACATGTGTCCTGTACATGTGTAAGTGTCCCTGTGTCCTGTACATGTGTCCTGCGTCCTGTACATGTGTCCTGTGTCCTGTACATGTGTCCTGTGTGCATGTGTCCTGTGTACATGTGTCCTGTGTCCTGTACATGTGTCCTGTGTCCTGTACATGTGTATGTATCCTGTACATGTGTCCTGTGTGCATGTGCCCTGTGTCCCTGTGCAGCCTACATGTGTCCTGTGCAGCCTCCCTGTGGCGATCTCCATCCTCCGATCGGCGTGTGATAATAAAGTTCGGCGGCCATTCCAATGTTCAAAAGTCACGCCTCCTCCTCGTCTGTGATAGGCAGAACACTCAGCAGACAGCCTATCACGGACATTCTCTCATTCTCATACCACGGACGAGGATGTGAAAATGTCCGTCATAGGCTGTACACTGACAGCTGTTCAGCCTATCACAGACGAGCAGGAGGCGTGGCTTTTGAAAGCTGGAATAGCCTCCGAACTTTATTATCACACGCCGGCCACCGTCTGCCTGCATGACACGCTGATCATGCAGACAGACGGCGGTGACTCGAGTATAAGTCGAGGGGGGCACTTTCAGCTCAAAAAAAAGGACTGAAAAATTTGACTTATACTCAAGTATATACGGTATGTAGATCTTGTTAAACAAGTCTGTAAAGTAAGAAGGCAGATTATATGATAGGGCCTAATTCAAACAGGCATCCAATACTAAAGAAACGATGACTAGCATCGAGTAGGTTAGCATAGTGCAGTTTAGTGGAGGTCCTGCCCTAAAAGAGTCTACCTTGTCCTGGTGGGCAGGCTTGTAATCTTTTGGTTAAAATTGACAAAACAGAAGAAAGAATCAATTCTCTAGACAGTTTCACTTTTGACCATTTGATTCAACTAAAAGACTCAGATTTTTTACGGACAGCAAAAAAAAAAAAAAAAAATATATATATATATATATATCAACAAAAAGATACAGACAGTTTCAGGTATCTGTAAAAATTAAAGATGGTTTGCATGTTGGTAGTATTTTAATTTTTGCATCTTTTAGATTGAGAAGATTTTTCAGATCTACAGGTTAGCTTGCCTGTTCATACATCTTGGTGAGTGAACAAAGGTACATTGCCTTTTAAAAGGGAGGCTAGTAAGGGACCAATGTATGTGCATCCATTTGCACTGGGGGATCAGTAAATTGTATTGAGTCATCTTGAATTGTATTGTAAATGTACTGTCTCCTTTTAAAGTGCTGCACAAGCTGTTGTTGCTTTAGAAATCCTAATAATAGTACTTTACAGCTTGGTAAAGAAATCTGGAAAGTAAGAAGTGTGACTGATGTTTAGGGTGATGTTGGAAAGATGTTATTCGGTGTGTGAAGGCGGCAACTTGCTTGGCCACGCCACGAGTCTGGAGATTTCTCTGCTGACCCATAGCTGTTGATGAGGTCTCTGGGTAGGGTACCGCCTTCATCTTTGGGTCCTTATGCTGTGCCGGCTGGAGGGGGGTTGGAGATCGGCCATCTGCAACTTGAAGGAGGGACCTTCAGGAGGAATGTCAACTTTATTCCATATAGGACTGAATCTCGTAAACCTCGTAACCTGCTGCAGCTTGCAGCTGCATGTTGGCTTGCACCTGGAACCTACCGGGAGCTGGATGCCACCAGTTGGGCCAGAATAAGAAGCACTGGATTCATCTTTTTTCATATTTAGTTAGAGTGTAAGCTTTTGTAAAGCTGGATGATTGTTTAGTCTTGTACTATTCCTTTCCATACCTAGTGGGGACATGTTCTCCGATCTCTATGTAAACTTACCTGTCTAGGTTTGTGTGAAGATAGGAAAGGACATTGCCTTTTCATTTGTAGGCTAGTAAGGGACAAATGTATGTGTTTCCATCTGCATTAGAGGATCAGTAGGTGAGATTATGTATGGAAGATCGGTGGCAATAACCCTAGTGTCTCTACAGATCTAATCAGGTAATAGACATATCTTCGGGACTCTCCCATCTTATACACTTCACCTGCATTATTCTAGGGTAATGTGGATAGATTTATGTGGAAGAGTGCTGAACAATGATCAGAAAAGGGGAAAACATGAAAGTAAATTACAGATGGTCATTACTGACCACAACATCACCCGCCATATTGTAATAGTATCAACCATTCCAAATCTGATGTCCATTTTGTATAAGAAAAGGGTTGCTCTTACCGTATATACTCGAGTATAAGTCGAGGCCCCTAATTTACCACTAAAAACTGGGAAAAACTTATTGACCCGAGTATAAGACGAGGGTGAGAAATGCAGAGGGTCAACAATGCCCATCTGCAGCTGCATGCCTCCCTGTGTCCTGTGCAGCCTACCTGTATCGTGTACATGTGTATGTGTCCTGTACATGTGTCCGTGTCCTGTACATGTGTCCTGTACATGTGTAAGTGTCCCTGTGTCCTGTACATGTGTCCTGCGTCCTGTACATGTGTCCTGTGTCCTGTACATGTGTCCTGTGTGCATGTGTCCTGTGTACATGTGTCCTGTGTCCTGTACATGTGTCCTGTGTCCTGTACATGTGTATGTATCCTGTACATGTGTCCTGTGTGCATGTGCCCTGTGTCCCTGTGCAGCCTACCTGTGTCCTGTGCAGCCTCCCTGTGGCGATCTCCATCCACCGATCGGCGTGTGATAATAAAGTTCGGCGGCCATTCCAATGTTCAAAAGTCACGCCTCCTCCTCGTCTGTGATAGGCAGAACACTCAGCAGTCAGCCTATCACGGACATTCTCTCATTCTCATACCACGGACGAGGATGTGAAAATGTCCGTCATAGGCTGTACACTGACAGCTGTTCAGCCTATCACAGACGAGCAGGAGGCGTGGCTTTTGAAAGCTGGAATAGCCTCCGAACTTTATTATCACACGCCGGCCACCGTCTGCCTGCATGACACGCTGATCATGCAGACAGACGGCGGTGACTCGAGTATAAGTCGAGGGGGGCACTTTCAGCTCAAAAAAAAGGACTGAAAAATTTGACTTATACTCAAGTATATACGGTATGTAGATCTTGTTAAACAAGTCTGTAAAGCAAGAAGGCAGATTATATGATAGGGCCTAATTCAAACAGGCATCCAATACTAAAGAAACGATGACTAGCATCGAGTAGGTTAGCATAGTGCAGTTTAGTGGAGGTCCTGCCCTAAAAGAGTCTACCTTGTCCTGGTGGGCAGGCTTGTAATCTTTTGGTTAAAATTGACAAAACAGAAGAAAGAATCAATTCTCTAGACAGTTTCACTTTTGACCATTTGATTCAACTAAAAGACTCAGATTTTTTACGGACAGCAAAAAAAAAAAAAATATGTACATGTGTCCATGTGTCCTGTGTCCTGTACATGTGTATGTATCCTGTACATGTGTCCTGTGTGCATGTGCCCTGTGTCCCTGTGCAGCCTACCTGTGTCCTGTGCAGCCTCCCTGTGGCGATCTCCATCCTCCGATCGGCGTGTGATAATAAAGTTCGGCGGCCATTCCAATGTTCAAAAGTCGCGCCTCCTCCTCGTCTGTGATAGGCAGAACACTCAGCAGACAGCCTATCACGGACATTCTCTCATTCTCATACCACGGACGAGGATGTGAAAATGTCCGTCATAGGCTGTACACTGACAGCTGTTCAGCCTATCACAGACGAGCAGGAGGCGTGGCTTTTGAAAGCTGGAATAGCCTCCGAACTTTATTATCACACGCCGGCCACCGTCTGCCTGCATGACACGCTGATCATGCAGACAGACGGCGGTGACTCGAGTATAAGTCGAGGGGGGCACTTTCAGCTCAAAAAAAGGACTGAAAAATTTGACTTATACTCAAGTATATACGGTATGTAGATCTTGTTAAACAAGTCTGTAAAGCAAGAAGGCAGATTATATGATAGGGCCTAATTCAAACAGGCATCCAATACTAAAGAAACGATGACTAGCATCGAGTAGGTTAGCATAGTGCAGTTTAGTGGAGGTCCTGCCCTAAAAGAGTCTACCTTGTCCTGGTGGGCAGGCTTGTAATCTTTTGGTTAAAATTGACAAAACAGAAGAAAGAATCAATTCTCTAGACAGTTTCACTTTTGACCATTTGATTCAACTAAAAGACTCAGATTTTTACGGACAGCAAAAAAAAAAAAAATATGTACATGTGTCCATGTGTCCTGTGTCCTGTACATGTGTATGTATCCTGTACATGTGTCCTGTGTGCATGTGCCCTGTGTCCCTGTGCAGCCTACCTGTGTCCTGTGCAGCCTCCCTGTGGCGATCTCCATCCTCCGATCGGCGTGTGATAATAAAGTTCGGCGGCCATTCCAATGTTCAAAAGTCGCGCCTCCTCCTCGTCTGTGATAGGCAGAACACTCAGCAGTCAGCGGTCAGCCTATCACGGACATTCTCTCATTCTCATACCACGGACGAGGATGTGAAAATGTCCGTCATAGGCTGTACACTGACAGCTGTTCAGCCTATCACAGACGAGCAGGAGGCGTGGCTTTTGAAAGCTGGAATAGCCTCCGAACTTTATTATCACACGCCGGCCACCGTCTGCCTGCATGACATGCTGATCATGCAGACAGACGGCGGTGACTCGAGTATAAGTCGAGGGGGGCACTTTCAGCTCAAAAAAAAGGACTGAAAAATTTGACTTATACTCAAGTATATACGGTATGTAGATCTTGTTAAACAAGTCTGTAAAGTAAGAAGGCAGATTATATGATAGGGCCTAATTCAAACAGGCATCCAATACTAAAGAAACGATGACTAGCATCGAGTAGGTTAGCATAGTGCAGTTTAGTGGAGGTCCTGCCCTAAAAGAGTCTACCTTGTCCTGGTGGGCAGGCTTGTAATCTTTTGGTTAAAATTGACAAAACAGAAGAAAGAATCAATTCTCTAGACAGTTTCACTTTTGACCATTTGATTCAACTAAAAGACTCAGATTTTTTACGGACAGCAAAAAAAAAAAAAAAATTCATATATATATAAATATATATATATATATATATATATATATATATATATATATATATATATATATATATCAACAAAAAGATACAGACAGTTTCAGGTATCTGTAAAAATTAAAGATGGTTTGCATGTTGGTAGTATTTTAATTTTTGCATCTTTTAGATTGAGAAGATTTTTCAGATCTACAGGTTAGCTTGCCTGTTCATACATCTTGGTGAGTGAACAAAGGTACATTGCCTTTTAAAAGGTAGGCTAGTAAGGGACCAATGTATGTGCATCCATTTGCACTGGGGGATCAGTAAATTGTATTGAGTCATCTTGAATTGTATTGTAAATGTACTGTCTCCTTTTAAAGTGCTGCACAAGCTGTGGTTGCTTTAGAAATCCTAATAATAGTACTTTACAGCTTGGTAAAGAAATCTGGAAAGTAAGAAGTGTGACTGATGTTTAGGGTGATGTTGGAAAGATGTTATTCGGTGTGTGAAGGCGGCAACTTGCTTGGCCACGCCACGAGTCTGGAGATTTCTCTGCTGACCCATAGCTGTTGATGAGGTCTCTGGGTAGGGTACCGCCTTCATCTTTGGGTCCTTATGCTGTGCCGGCTGGAGGGGGGTTGGAGATCGGCCATCTGCAACTTGAAGGAGGGACCTTCAGGAGGAATGTCAACTTTATTCCATATAGGACTGAATCTCGTAAACCTCGTAACCTGCTGCAGCTTGCAGCTGCATGTTGGCTTGCACCTGGAACCTACCGGGAGCTGGATGCCACCAGTTGGGCCAGAATAAGAAGCACTGGATTCATCTTTTTTCATATTTAGTTAGAGTGTAAGCTTTTGTAAAGCTGGATGATTGTTTAGTCTTGTACTATTCCTTTCCATACCTAGTGGGGACATGTTCTCCGATCTCTATGTAAACTTACCTGTCTAGGTTTGTGTGAAGATAGGAAAGGACATTGCCTTTTCATTTGTAGGCTAGTAAGGGACAAATGTATGTGTTTCCATCTGCATTAGAGGATCAGTAGGTGAGATTATGTATGGAAGATCGGTGGCAATAACCCTAGTGTCTCTACAGATCTAATCAGGTAATAGACATATCTTCGGGACTCTCCCATCTTATACACTTCACCTGCATTATTCTAGGGTAATGTGGATAGATTTATGTGGAAGAGTGCTGAACAATGATCAGAAAAGGGGAAAACGTGTAAGTAAATTACAGATGGTCATTACTGACCACAACATCACCCGCCATATTGTAATAGTATCAACCATTCCAAATCTGATGTCCATTTTGTATAAGAAAAGGGTTGCTCTTACCGTATATACTCGAGTATAAGTCGAGGCCCCTAATTTACCACTAAAAACTGGGAAAAACTTATTGACCCGAGTATAAGACGAGGGTGAGAAATGCAGAGGGTCAACAATGCCCATCTGCAGCTGCATGCCTCCCTGTGTCCTGTGCAGCCTACCTGTATCGTGTACATGTGTATGTGTCCTGTACATGTGTCCGTGTCCTGTACATGTGTCCTGTACATGTGTAAGTGTCCCTGTGTCCTGTACATGTGTCCTGCGTCCTGTACATGTGTCCTGTGTCCTGTACATGTGTCCTGTGTGCATGTGTCCTGTGTACATGTGTCCTGTGTCCTGTACATGTGTCCTGTGTCCTGTACATGTGTATGTATCCTGTACATGTGTCCTGTGTGCATGTGCCCTGTGTCCCTGTGCAGCCTACCTGTGTCCTGTGCAGCCTCCCTGTGGCGATCTCCATCCTCCGATCGGCGTGTGATAATAAAGTTCGGCGGCCATTCCAATGTTCAAAAGTCACGCCTCCTCCTCGTCTGTGATAGGCAGAACACTCAGCAGTCAGCCTATCACGGACATTCTCTCATTCTCATACCACGGACGAGGATGTGAAAATGTCCGTCATAGGCTGTACACTGACAGCTGTTCAGCCTATCACAGACGAGCAGGAGGCGTGGCTTTTGAAAGCTGGAATAGCCTCCGAACTTTATTATCACACGCCGGCCACCGTCTGCCTGCATGACACGCTGATCATGCAGACAGACGGCGGTGACTCGAGTATAAGTCGAGGGGGGCACTTTCAGCTCAAAAAAAAGGACTGAAAAATTTGACTTATACTCAAGTATATACGGTATGTAGATCTTGTTAAACAAGTCTGTAAAGCAAGAAGGCAGATTATATGATAGGGCCTAATTCAAACAGGCATCCAATACTAAAGAAACGATGACTAGCATCGAGTAGGTTAGCATAGTGCAGTTTAGTGGAGGTCCTGCCCTAAAAGAGTCTACCTTGTCCTGGTGGGCAGGCTTGTAATCTTTTGGTTAAAATTGACAAAACAGAAGAAAGAATCAATTCTCTAGACAGTTTCACTTTTGACCATTTGATTCAACTAAAAGACTCAGATTTTTTACGGACAGCAAAAAAAAAATAATAAATATATATATATATATAATATATATATATATATATATATATATATATATATATATATATATATATATATATATATATCAACAAAAAGATACAGACAGTTTCAGGTATCTGTATAAATTAAAGATGGTTTGCATGTTGGTAGTATTTTAATTTTTGCATCTTTTAGATTGAGAAGATTTTTCAGATCTACAGGTTAGCTTGCCTGTTCATACATCTTGGTGAGTGAACAAAGGTACATTGCCTTTTAAAAGGTAGGCTAGTAAGGGACCAATGTATGTGCATCCATTTGCACTGGGGGATCAGTAAATTGTATTGAGTCATCTTGAATTGTATTGTAAATGTACTGTCTCCTTTTAAAGTGCTGCACAAGCTGTTGTTGCTTTAGAAATCCTAATAATAGTACTGTACAGCTTGGTAAAGAAATCTGGAAAGTAAGAAGTGTGACTGATGTTTAGGGTGATGTTGGAAAGATGTTATTCGGTGTGTGAAGGCGGCAACTTGCTTGGCCACGCCACGAGTCTGGAGATTTCTCTGCTGACCCATAGCTGTTGATGAGGTCTCTGGGTAGGGTACCGCCTTCATCTTTGGGTCCTTATGCTGTGCCGGCTGGAGGGGGGTTGGAGATCGGCCATCCGCAACTTGAAGGAGGGACCTTCAGGAGGAATGTCAACTTTATTCCATATAGGACTGAATCTCGTAAACCTCGTAACCTGCTGCAGCTTGCAGCTGCATGTTGGCTTGCACCTGGAACCTACCGGGAGCTGGATGCCACCAGTTGGGCCAGAATAAGAAGCACTGGATTCATCTTTTTTCATATTTAGTTAGAGTGTAAGCTTTTGTAAAGCTGGATGATTGTTTAGTCTTGTACTATTCCTTTCCATACCTAGTGGGGACATGTTCTCCGATCTCTATGTAAACTTACCTGTCTAGGTTTGTGTGAAGATAGGAAAGGACATTGCCTTTTCATTTGTAGGCTAGTAAGGGACAAATGTATGTGTTTCCATCTGCATTAGAGGATCAGTAGGTGAGATTATGTATGGAAGATCGGTGGCAATAACCCTAGTGTCTCTACAGATCTAATCAGGTAATAGACATCTTCGGGACTCTCCCATCTTATACACTTCACCTGCATTATTCTAGGGTAATGTGGATAGATTTATGTGGAAGAGTGCTGAACAATGATCAAAAAAGGGGAAAACGTGTAAGTAAATTACAGATGGTCATTACTGACCACAACATCACCCGCCTTATTGTAATAGTATCAACCATTCCAAATCTGATGTCCATTTTGTATAAGAAAAGGGTTGCTCTTACCGTATATACTTGAGTATAAGTCGAGGCCCCTAATTTACCACTAAAAACTGGGAAAAACTTATTGACCCGAGTATAAGACGAGGGTGAGAAATGCAGAGGGTCAACAATGCCCATCTGCAGCTGCATGCCTCCCTGTGTCCTGTGCAGCCTACCTGTATCGTGTACATGTGTATGTGTCCTGTACATGTGTCCGTGTCCTGTACATGTGTCCTGTACATGTGTAAGTGTCCCTGTGTCCTGTACATGTGTCCTGCGTCCTGTACATGTGTCCTGTGTCCTGTACATGTGTCCTGTGTGCATGTGTCCTGTGTACATGTGTCCTGTGTCCTGTACATGTGTCCTGTGTCCTGTACATGTGTATGTATCCTGTACATGTGTCCTGTGTGCATGTGCCCTGTGTCCCTGTGCAGCCTACCTGTGTCCTGTGCAGCCTCCCTGTGGCGATCTCCATCCTCCGATCGGCGTGTGATAATAAAGTTCGGCGGCCATTCCAATGTTCAAAAGTCGCGCCTCCTCCTCGTCTGTGATAGGCAGAACACTCAGCAGTCAGCGGTCAGCCTATCACGGACATTCTCTCATTCTCATACCACGGACGAGGATGTGAAAATGTCCGTCATAGGCTGTACACTGACAGCTGTTCAGCCTATCACAGACGAGCAGGAGGCGTGGCTTTTGAAAGCTGGAATAGCCTCCGAACTTTATTATCACACGCCGGCCACCGTCTGCCTGCATGACACGCTGATCATGCAGACAGACGGCGGTGACTCGAGTATAAGTCGAGGGGGGCACTTTCAGCTCAAAAAAAAGGACTGAAAAATTTGACTTATACTCAAGTATATACGGTATGTAGATCTTGTTAAACAAGTCTGTAAAGTAAGAAGGCAGATTATATGATAGGGCCTAATTCAAACAGGCATCCAATACTAAAGAAACGATGACTAGCATCGAGTAGGTTAGCATAGTGCAGTTTAGTGGAGGTCCTGCCCTAAAAGAGTCTACCTTGTCCTGGTGGGCAGGCTTGTAATCTTTTGGTTAAAATTGACAAAACAGAAGAAAGAATCAATTCTCTAGACAGTTTCACTTTTGACCATTTGATTCAACTAAAAGACTCAGATTTTTTACGGACAGCAAAAAAAAAATAATAAAATAATATATGTAGGAAGGCCAGTATGGTGGCCTGAATTTATGGGAGGAGCCCGGTGGGTACTTAAGCAGCCCGCTCACCTGTGGTGCTTGTCGGTTTCCTGTGCGCGATACACGTCACTAGGCCGACTATTCGATACACCAGCGTCCGCAAGTCCTTGCCTCGCAAAAACTCCGTATTCGATATCGTTCTCAAAACTTTCGAAGTCCGCGTTTTTCGTTCGTAGTTTGTACCACGCGGCTGGCTTGGCTGTCGCAGGTAAGGTCCCGTCGGACTTTTCGTTTTCATATCGGGTCACTAAACCGTAATTTCAATTTTCGTTTCACTCGCTTTCTCATTAACTGCAATGTATATCGCATTTTTCGTTTCATGTCATGTCACTAAACCGTACTTTCAAATTCGTTACTCGCACTTCACTATTGCAATGTATATCGCTGTACTTTCGATATGTTACCATTTCGACAGCAGCGCGACGCAGACGTCGCTTCATTTCTAGCATGTCGGTGTTATAAAAAAAAAAAAAAAAAAAAAAAAAAAATATATGCATCAGTAAACAGCCATAGCAAGTCGCAATTTGCAAGTTATCGGGCCAAGTCAGTTCGATACCAATCATTTCTCATTTCTGAAACATTCTAGAACTCATTTCTGACATTTCAAATCATTTCAAACATTTCATTTCAGTCACCTACTGCGCTCCGATTCGAATCCTGTCGCATCAAAAAGATGCACCGATTCGTTCCGGTGTGCCCCAGTTATTTGGCCTCATTTCTATACATGCTCCAGAGTTACGTTATTGTCTGTCATTAGTACCTCTGTCATGCTTATCATTTCATTTTCACCTATCACGTTCCGACATGAATCCAGTCGCATGCTAAATGCACCGATTCGTCTCGGCGTGCCCCAGGACTGGCCTCATTTCTATACATGCTCCAGAGGTTCGTTTGTCAGTCATTCATACCTCTGTCATGGTTATCATTTCATTTCCACCTATCACGTTCCGGCATGAATCCAGTCGCATGGCAATGCACCGATTCGTCTCGGCGTGCCCCAGGACTGGCCTCATTTCTATACATGCTCCAGAGTTACGTTTTCAGTCATTCATACCTCTGTCATGGTTATCATTTCATTTCCACCTATCACGTTCCGACATGAATCCAGTTGCATGGCAATGCACCGATTCGTCTCGGCGTGCCCCAGGACTGGCCTCATTTCTATACATGCTCCAGAGTTACGTTTCAGTCATTCATACCTCTGTCATGGTTATCATTTCATTTCCACCTATCACGTTCCGACATGAATCCAGTCGCATGGCAATGCACCGATTCGTCTCGGCGTGCCCCAGGACTGGCCTCATTTCTATACATGCTCCAGAGTTACGTTTTCAGTCATTCATACCTCTGTCATGGTTATCATTTCATTTCCACCTATCACGTTCCGACATGAATCCAGTCGCATGGCAATGCACCGATTCGTCTCGGCGTGCCCCAGGACTGGCCTCATTTCTATACATGCTCCAGAGTTACGTTTTCAGTCATTCATACCTCTGTCATGGTTATCATTTCATTTCCACCTATCACGTTCCGACATGAATCCAGTTGCATGGCAATGCACCGCTTCGTCTCGGCGTGCCCCAGGACTGGCCTCATTTCTATACATGCTCCAGAGTTACGTTTATCAGTCAATTGTATCTCTGTCATGGTTATCATTTCATTTTCATGTATCACGTTCCGACATGAATTTAGTCGCATGGAAAATGCACCAATTCGTCTCGGCGTGCCCCAGGATTGGCCTCATTTCTATACATGCTCCAGAGTTACGTTTATCAGTCAATTGTATCTCTGTCATGGTTATCATTTCATTTTCATGTATCACGTTCCGACAGGAATTTAGTCGCAAGGAAAATGCACCGATTCGTCTCGACGTGCCCAGGATTGGCCACATTTCTGATACATGCTCCAGAAATCCGGATCATAGCTGAATCGCAGACACCAGGGATTGACCCGTATCTCTGTCATGCAATTTCTACCATTTCACTTCCACAACGCATCACCATTTCGAAACCAGTCGCATCTGAGGTGCACCGATTTGTCACGGCATGCTTCACTGGTTCCGATCGCATTTCATACCTTTACCAGAGCTCGGTTAGTTGCCAGTCGCTAACACGGCACAACCAATTCGAGCCGCGGTCAAAACAATCATTTCTCTCATTTTATTTAATACTGTACTCCTATTCGAATCCAGATGTATCAAACAAGCACCGATTCGTCCCAGGAGCACCAATATTTTCAGTTGCCCCATTTCAATACATGCTCCAGAGCTCGGTTCACGGTCGAACAAATCGTGACACGACCAGGCCGCACCTCTGTCATGCAGTTCATTCATTTCACAATCAAAGCAAACATTTCGAATCATTTCATTGTCACAAGATTGCAAGCATCATACAAATCATTGCTTCAAGTTACTTAGCAATCCCTTCACGAATTGTCACCTTTTCATTTTTCCTCAAAAAAAAAAAAAAAAAAAAAAAAAAAAAAAAATCCATACCTATACCAAAGCTCGGTCGGTTGCCAGTCGCAAAACACGGCACAACCAATTCAAGCCTCGGTCAAGGTAAACATCTCTCTCATTTCATTTCATGCTGCGCTCCGATTCGAATCCAGATGCATCGAACAAGCACCGATTCGTCCCGGTGTGCACCAATGTTTCTTCTGTTGCCTCATTTCAGTACATGCTCCAGAGCCCGGTTCACGGTCGCGTCAGTCACGACACGACCAGGCCGGACCTTTTGTCATGCAGTTCAGTCATTTCAAACATCAAGGCAAACATTTTCGAATCATTTCGTTCTCACAAAAAAAAAAAAAAAAAAAAAAAAAAATATACGAGCTCAAAAACAGGATATTCTCATCAGATCAAATCATGTTACAGGCCGGCAGCGAAGACTTCACGGCCCCTCCGTCGGCTTTCACACAGGCCTCATTTCACTACCTCACAGTACGTACGAAGTGGGAATATTCATTCAGCAGCCATCGACAAACAAACCATAGATCGGCTCTTACAAACAGAACTAGACCAAGAGTACGTTATAGGCCTTTCACTCAGCCCCCTTTCAGCACTTTGAGAGTCAGCCCTATTTGGGGGCTTGTCAAGAGCAAATTCACAGATAAATTACGTTTGGGGTACCACCTGTCTGCGCCTCATTCTTCCCACATCCCCAGTCTCAATTCCCTGATTCCCTCCGAAGAATTCTCCCTAAAATAGTCCTCCGTAGACATGCCGATACAAGCAGTCATCAAAGCAGGTACAGGTACCTGGCTTTCCAGAGCCGACATCTCGGATGCCTTTAGGCTCCTGCCTATCCGTCCATCCCTTTGGTGCTGGCATGGCGTCAAGTGGAAGGAGGCATATTGTTTGGCCACAGAACTGACGTTCGGTTCGAAGAGCAGCCCTTGGCTCTTCGACACATTCGCTCAGTCTCTTGCTTGGATACTGTTACACAAGGCTCAGTGACAAAGTCATCCATTACCTGGACGACTTCCACTAATAGAACCTCCCAGCAAGCCCCCAGGAGACCTCGACAAACTCAGAGCGATATTCGGAAAACCCAATCCTCCCATCACCGAGCACAAAGTAGAAGGCCCAGCACATAACATCACCTTCTCGGGGCCAACTTAGACACCTGCGCTATGCAAGCCAGTCTCCCCCTCGACAAACTAAGCCGCATTAAGGCGGTCCTTCACAAATTCACCCACATCAAGGGGTGTACCAAGAAGCAGTTGCAATCTCTCCTGGCAATGCTGAATTTCGCCATACGAATTATTCCACAAGGCCGCACCTTCGGGTCACGCCTGCGGAGATTCCTGCCAGAAACACAAGACCCCGATCAGATCTTAAATCTAGACTCCGCAGCAATAGCGGACCTATCTATGTGGGACGAATTCCGTCCTCCCGGAATGGCATATCCCTAATTATACCCATGGTTTCAGCCCTGTCACCCCAGGTGGTGACAGACGCTGCAGCCACCACAGGTTTCGCTGCAATTTTTGGCCATCATTGGTTTTCAGGACCCTGGCCTCAACAGATACTGTTGATACCCGGCTTTATTCAAAACATCTTCCCTCCTCGAACTCTATCCCATGGTGGCAGCTGCACAACTCTGGGATCACCATTGGACAGGGCAAACCGTAGTCTTCACCACCGACAATCAGGCCACGGCAGACATCAACAAAGACAGGTCCAATTCCCCAGCAGTCATGTCCTTCCTGCGCAGTTCGGTACAATTGTTCTTACAGCATCAGTTTAACATACACTGTGCATTATTCCAGGCAGACACAAGTTAGCTGCTAACGCACTGCCACGTTCTAACTACACCTCCTTTTCAAACAGGTTCCCGGAGCCGATCCAGTGTCGGCCCCTATCCCTGCCTGGTCACAACTGACCTTGGACTAGTTTAACATTTACAAGGAGCAACGCAGCTCATCAATCGCTCACTCTCTCATAACACACTCAAAGCCTACCAGACAGCTTGAAAGGCGTTCAATAAATTTCTCACATCCTGCCGTAAAGGACCAATAGATGTCAAACAGGTACTGACCTTCATTTCATACTGCCACACTCAGCTGGCTTTATCTTACAATACCATTCGGCTACACCTAGCCGGCTTATAACATTTCGTGACCCTGAAAGACCCCACAAAATCTTCACTGTTCTCATCACACGCTATACGAGCCATCCTAAGGGGCATCCAGAAACAACAACCAGTGATCAGTACTAAGCGCTTACCCATTACGGGGCCCATCTTCAGGGATATGTCGACTATTCTGGCTACTTCGCCATTCGGTCTGCTGCCCAGCACGGTCCTACAAGCAGCCATATAGTTGGCTTACTACGGTTCACCTATAACCACCCCTCAGACCAAGTATTACGCAGACGGCACTTGCTTCGCCACCAAGACCATTTCATCCTTCACCTCGAGGTTTCTTAGACCCAGGAAACAGGCTCTGGAGTGGACATTCACCTCTACAGAACTAATAACAGCTGGTGTCCAGTCACCATATTTAACCGTCTCCTCTCACTCCTGCCTGAACAATCGGACACCAGTCCTCTTCTACCATTCCCAGTTAAACCCTTAAACGCATGTCACTTTGCAAAACACATAGGGATACTTCTCCGCAAATCTTCACCTTAAACCCAGTCAGTACTCCGGACACTCCTTCCGCATCGGAGCAGCCTCCGCGGCAACCCGCCGGGGGGTTCCGGACCGCGTCATTGGGGGGCTAGGCGGATGGAAGTCGGCCTGCGTCGCCCGGTATATACCCAGTCCTCGAGTGGAGATGGCACAGGCATTCTCCAAATTGGCTCAATGGATACTTGAAAACCAATATATATTATACCCCTACCTGAATGTTTTTGCCCCCTTATTTTGGCATACCGGCCATTAGACCAAGGCACACTTTCAGGTCCATTTCATATGGTAAGTCCACACTTCCAGGTCTATTTCCGATGGTAAGTCTTATCTTTATTATAAGTGTTATCTATGTCCATACCGGACATAGGGCTCCGACCATAAGTAGGAAGGCCAGTATGGTGGCCTGAATTTATGGGAGGAGCCCGGTGGGTACTTAAGCAGCCCGCTCACCTGTGGTGCTTGTCGGTTTCCTGTGCGCGATACCCACCCTCCCATCCCCATTTCAAGGCATTCATTTCATTTCATTCATTTCATCTCATTTCTCTCTACAGAATAATCATTTCTTAAAACCAGGGTATGCCCCCTTATTTTGGCATACCGGCCATTAGACCAAGGCACACTTTCAGGTCCATTTCATATGGTAAGTCCACACTTCCAGGTCTATTTCCGATGGTAAGTCTTATCTTTATTATAAGTGTTATCTATGTCCATACCGGACATAGGGCTCCGACCATAAATATATATATATCAACAAAAAGATACAGACAGTTTCCGGTATCTGTATAAATTAAAGATGGTTTGCATGTTGGTAGTATTTTAATTTTTGCATCTTTTAGATTGAGAAGATTTTTCAGATCTACAGGTTAGCTTGCCTGTTCATACATCTTGGTGAGTGAACAAAGGTACATTGCCTTTTAAAAGGTAGGCTAGTAAGGGACCAATGTATGTGCATCCATTTGCACTGGGGGATCAGTAAATTGTATTGAGTCATCTTGAATTGTATTGTAAATGTACTGTCTCCTTTTAAAGTGCTGCACAAGCTGTTGTTGCTTTAGAAATCCTAATAATAGTACTGTACAGCTTGGTAAAGAAATCTGGAAAGTAAGAAGTGTGACTGATGTTTAGGGTGATGTTGGAAAGATGTTATTCGGTGTGTGAAGGCGGCAACTTGCTTGGCCACGCCACGAGTCTGGAGATTTCTCTGCTGACCCATAGCTGTTGATGAGGTCTCTGGGTAGGGTACCGCCTTCATCTTTGGGTCCTTATGCTGTGCCGGCTGGAGGGGGGTTGGAGATCGGCCATCCGCAACTTGAAGGAGGGACCTTCAGGAGGAATGTCAACTTTATTCCATATAGGACTGAATCTCGTAAAGCTCGTAACCTGCTGCAGCTTGCAGCTGCATGTTGGCTTGCACCTGGAACCTACCGGGAGCTGGATGCCACCAGTTGGGCCAGAATAAGAAGCACTGGATTCATCTTTTTTCATATTTAGTTAGAGTGTAAGCTTTTGTAAAGCTGGATGATTGTTTAGTCTTGTACTATTCCTTTCCATACCTAGTGGGGACATGTTCTCCGATCTCTATGTAAACTTACCTGTCTAGGTTTGTGTGAAGATAGGAAAGGACATTGCCTTTTCATTTGTAGGCTAGTAAGGGACAAATGTATGTGTTTCCATCTGCATTAGAGGATCAGTAGGTGAGATTATGTATGGAGGATCGGTGGCAATAACCCTAGTGTCTCTACAGATCTAATCAGGTAATAGACATCTTCGGGACTCTCCCATCTTATACACTTCACCTGCATTATTCTAGGGTAATGTGGATAGATTTATGTGGAAGAGTGCTGAACAATGATCAAAAAAGGGGAAAACGTGTAAGTAAATTACAGATGGTCATTACTGACCACAACATCACCCGCCTTATTGTAATAGTATCAACCATTCCAAATCTGATGTCCATTTTGTATAAGAAAAGGGTTGCTCTTACCGTATATACTTGAGTATAAGTCGAGGCCCCTAATTTACCACTAAAAACTGGGAAAAACTTATTGACCCGAGTATAAGACGAGGGTGAGAAATGCAGAGGGTCAACAATGCCCATCTGCAGCTGCATGCCTCCCTGTGTCCTGTGCAGCCTACCTGTATCGTGTACATGTGTATGTGTCCTGTACATGTGTCCGTGTCCTGTACATGTGTCCTGTACATGTGTAAGTGTCCCTGTGTCCTGTACATGTGTCCTGCGTCCTGTACATGTGTCCTGTGTCCTGTACATGTGTCCTGTGTGCATGTGTCCTGTGTACATGTGTCCTGTGTCCTGTACCTGTGTCCTGTACATGTGTATGTATCCTGTACATGTGTCCTGTGTGCATGTGCCCTGTGTCCCTGTGCAGCCTACCTGTGTCCTGTGCAGCCTCCCTGTGGCGATCTCCATCCTCCGATCGGCGTGTGATAATAAAGTTCGGCGGCCATTCCAATGTTCAAAAGTCGCGCCTCCTCCTCGTCTGTGATAGGCAGAACACTCAGCAGTCAGCGGTCAGCCTATCACGGACATTCTCTCATTTTCATACCACGGACGAGGATGTGAAAATGTCCGTCATAGGCTGTACACTGACAGCTGTTCAGCCTATCACAGACGAGCAGGAGGCGTGGCTTTTGAAAGCTGGAATAGCCTCCGAACTTTATTATCACACGCCGGCCACCGTCTGCCTGCATGACACGCTGATCATGCAGACAGACGGCGGTGACTCGAGTATAAGTCGAGGGGGGCACTTTCAGCTCAAAAAAAAGGACTGAAAAATTTGACTTATACTCAAGTATATACGGTATGTAGATCTTGTTAAACAAGTCTGTAAAGTAAGAAGGCAGATTATATGATAGGGCCTAATTCAAACAGGCATCCAATACTAAAGAAACGATGACTAGCATCGAGTAGGTTAGCATAGTGCAGTTTAGTGGATGTCCTGCCCTAAAAGAGTCTACCTTGTCCTGGTGGGCAGGCTTGTAATCTTTTGGTTAAAATTGACAAAACAGAAGAAAGAATCAATTCTCTAGACAGTTTCACTTTTGACCATTTGATTCAACTAAAAGACTCAGATTTTTTACGGACAGCAAAAAAAAAAAATATATATATATATATATATATATATATATATATATATCAACAAAAAGATACGGACAGTTTCAGGTATCTGTAAAAATTAAAGATGGTTTGCATGTTGGTAGTATTTTAATTTTTGCATCTTTTAGATTGAGAAGATTTTTCAGATCTACAGGTTAGCTTGCCTGTTCATACATCTTGGTGAGTGAACAAAGGTACATTGCCTTTTAAAAGGTAGGCTAGTAAGGGACCAATGTATGTGCATCCATTTGCACTGGGGGATCAGTAAATTGTATTGAGTCATCTTGAATTGTATTGTAAATGTACTGTCTCCTTTTAAAGTGCTGCACAAGCTGTTGTTGCTTTAGAAATCCTAATAATAGTACTTTACAGCTTGGTAAAGAAATCTGGAAAGTAAGAAGTGTGACTGATGTTTAGAGTGATGTTGGAAAGATGTTATTCGGTGTGTGAAGGCGGCAACTTGCTTGGCCACGCCACGAGTCTGGAGATTTCTCTGCTGACCCATAGCTGTTGATGAGGTCTCTGGGTAGGGTACCGCCTTCATCTTTGGGTCCTTATGCTGTGCCGGCTGGAGGGGGGTTGGAGATCGGCCATCTGCAACTTGAAGGAGGGACCTTCAGGAGGAATGTCAACTTTATTCCATATAGGACTGAATCTCGTAAACCTCGTAACCTGCTGCAGCTTGCAGCTGCATGTTGGCTTGCACCTGGAACCTACCGGGAGCTGGATGCCACCAGTTGGGCCAGAATAAGAAGCACTGGATTCATCTTTTTTCATATTTAGTTAGAGTGTAAGCTTTTGTAAAGCTGGATGATTGTTTAGTCTTGTACTATTCCTTTCCATACCTAGTGGGGACATGTTCTCCGATCTCTATGTAAACTTACCTGTCTAGGTTTGTGTGAAGATAGGAAAGGACATTGCCTTTTCATTTGTAGGCTAGTAAGGGACAAATGTATGGGTTTCCATCTGCATTAGAGGATCAGTAGGTGAGATTATGTATGGAAGATCGGTGGCAATAACCCTAGTGTCTCTACAGATCTAATCAGGTAATAGACATATCTTCGGGACTCTCCCATCTTATACACTTCACCTGCATTATTCTAGGGTAATGTGGATAGATTTATGTGGAAGAGTGCTGAACAATGATCAGAAAAGGGGAAAACGTGTAAGTAAATTACAGATGGTCATTACTGACCACAACATCACCCGCCATATTGTAATAGTATCAACCATTCCAAATCTGATGTCCATTTTGTATAAGAAAAGGGTTGCTCTTACCGTATATACTCGAGTATAAGTCGAGGCCCCTAATTTACCACTAAAAACTGGGAAAAACTTATTGACCCGAGTATAAGACGAGGGTGAGAAATGCAGAGGGTCAACAATGCCCATCTGCAGCTGCATGCCTCCCTGTGTCCTGTGCAGCCTACCTGTATCGTGTACATGTGTATGTGTCCTGTACATGTGTCCGTGTCCTGTACATGTGTCCTGTACATGTGTAAGTGTCCCTGTGTCCTGTACATGTGTCCTGCGTCCTGTACATGTGTCCTGTGTCCTGTACATGTGTCCTGTGTGCATGTGTCCTGTGTACATGTGTCCTGTGTCCTGTACATGTGTCCTGTGTCCTGTACATGTGTATGTATCCTGTACATGTGTCCTGTGTGCATGTGCCCTGTGTCCCTGTGCAGCCTACCTGTGTCCTGTGCAGCCTCCCTGTGGCGATCTCCATCCTCCGATCGGCGTGTGATAATAAAGTTCGGCGGCCATTCCAATGTTCAAAAGTCACGCCTCCTCCTCGTCTGTGATAGGCAGAACACTCAGCAGACAGCCTATCACGGACATTCTCTCATTCTCATACCACGGACGAGGATGTGAAAATGTCCGTCATAGGCTGTACACTGACAGCTGTTCAGCCTATCACAGACGAGCAGGAGGCGTGGCTTTTGAAAGCTGGAATAGCCTCCGAACTTTATTATCACACGCCGGCCACCGTCTGCCTGCATGACACGCTGATCATGCAGACAGACGGCGGTGACTCGAGTATAAGTCGAGGGGGGCACTTTCAGCTCAAAAAAAAGGACTGAAAAATTTGACTTATACTCAAGTATATACGGTATGTAGATCTTGTTAAACAAGTCTGTAAAGTAAGAAGGCAGATTATATGATAGGGCCTAATTCAAACAGGCATCCAATACTAAAGAAACGATGACTAGCATCGAGTAGGTTAGCATAGTGCAGTTTAGTGGAGGTCCTGCCCTAAAAGAGTCTACCTTGTCCTGGTGGGCAGGCTTGTAATCTTTTGGTTAAAATTGACAAAACAGAAGAAAGAATCAATTCTCTAGACAGTTTCACTTTTGACCATTTGATTCAACTAAAAGACTCAGATTTTTTATGGACAGCAAAATATATATATATATATATATATATATATATATATATATATATATATATATATATATATATCAACAAAAAGATACAGACAGTTTCAGGTATCTGTAAAAATTAAAGATGGTTTGCATGTTGGTAGTATTTTAATTTTTGCATCTTTTAGATTGAGAAGATTTTTCAGATCTACAGGTTAGCTTGCCTGTTCATACATCTTGGTGAGTGAACAAAGGTACATTGCCTTTTAAAAGGTAGGCTAGTAAGGGACCAATGTATGTGCATCCATTTGCACTGGGGGATCAGTAAATTGTATTGAGTCATCTTGAATTGTATTGTAAATGTACTGTCTCCTTTTAAAGTGCTGCACAAGCTGTTGTTGCTTTAGAAATCCTAATAATAGTACTTTACAGCTTGGTAAAGAAATCTGGAAAGTAAGAAGTGTGACTGATGTTTAGAGTGATGTTGGAAAGATGTTATTCGGTGTGTGAAGGCGGCAACTTGCTTGGCCACGCCACGAGTCTGGAGATTTCTCTGCTGACCCATAGCTGTTGATGAGGTCTCTGGGTAGGGTACCGCCTTCATCTTTGGGTCCTTATGCTGTGCCGGCTGGAGGGGGGTTGGAGATCGGCCATCTGCAACTTGAAGGAGGGACCTTCAGGAGGAATGTCAACTTTATTCCATATAGGACTGAATCTCGTAAACCTCGTAACCTGCTGCAGCTTGCAGCTGCATGTTGGCTTGCACCTGGAACCTACCGGGAGCTGGATGCCACCAGTTGGGCCAGAATAAGAAGCACTGGATTCATCTTTTTTCATATTTAGTTAGAGTGTAAGCTTTTGTAAAGCTGGATGATTGTTTAGTCTTGTACTATTCCTTTCCATACCTAGTGGGGACATGTTCTCCGATCTCTATGTAAACTTACCTGTCTAGGTTTGTGTGAAGATAGGAAAGGACATTGCCTTTTCATTTGTAGGCTAGTAAGGGACAAATGTATGTGTTTCCATCTGCATTAGAGGATCAGTAGGTGAGATTATGTATGGAAGATCGGTGGCAATAACCCTAGTGTCTCTACAGATCTAATCAGGTAATAGACATATCTTCGGGACTCTCCCATCTTATACACTTCACCTGCATTATTCTAGGGTAATGTGGATAGATTTATGTGGAAGAGTGCTGAACAATGATCAGAAAAGGGGAAAACGTGTAAGTAAATTACAGATGGTCATTACTGACCACAACATCACCCGCCATATTGTAATAGTATCAACCATTCCAAATCTGATGTCCATTTTGTATAAGAAAAGGGTTGCTCTTACCGTATATACTCGAGTATAAGTCGAGGCCCCTAATTTACCACTAAAAACTGGGAAAAACTTATTGACCCGAGTATAAGACGAGGGTGAGAAATGCAGAGGGTCAACAATGCCCATCTGCAGCTGCATGCCTCCCTGTGTCCTGTGCAGCCTACCTGTATCGTGTACATGTGTATGTGTCCTGTACATGTGTCCGTGTCCTGTACATGTGTCCTGTACATGTGTAAGTGTCCCTGTGTCCTGTACATGTGTCCTGCGTCCTGTACATGTGTCTGTGTCCTGTACATGTGTCTGTGTGCATGTGTCCTGTGTACATGTGTCCTGTGTCCTGTACATGTGTCCTGTGTCCTGTACATGTGTATGTATCCTGTACATGTGTCCTGTGTGCATGTGCCCTGTGTCCCTGTGCAGCCTACCTGTGTCCTGTGCAGCCTCCCTGTGGCGATCTCCATCCTCCGATCGGCGTGTGATAATAAAGTTCGGCGGCCATTCCAATGTTCAAAAGTCGCGCCTCCTCCTCGTCTGTGATAGGCAGAACACTCAGCAGACAGCCTATCACGGACATTCTCTCATTCTCATACCACGGACGAGGATGTGAAAATGTCCGTCATAGGCTGTACACTGACAGCTGTTCAGCCTATCACAGACGAGCAGGAGGCGTGGCTTTTGAAAGCTGGAATAGCCTCCGAACTTTATTATCACACGCCGGCCACCGTCTGCCTGCATGACACGCTGATCATGCAGACAGACGGCGGTGACTCGAGTATTAGTCGAGGGGGGCACTTTCAGCTCAAAAAAAAGGACTGAAAAATTTGACTTATACTCAAGTATATACGGTATGTAGATCTTGTTAAACAAGTCTGTAAAGTAAGAAGGCAGATTATATGATAGGGCCTAATTCAAACAGGCATCCAATACTAAAGAAACGATGACTAGCATCGAGTAGGTTAGCATAGTGCAGTTTAGTGGAGGTCCTGCCCTAAAAGAGTCTACCTTGTCCTGGTGGGCAGGCTTGTAATCTTTTGGTTAAAATTGACAAAACAGAAGAAAGAATCAATTCTCTAGACAGTTTCACTTTTGACCATTTGATTCAACTAAAAGACTCAGATTTTTTACGGACAGCAAAAAAAAAAATATATATATATATATATATATATATATATATATATCAACAAAAAAGATACAGACAGTTTCAGGTATCTGTAAAAATTAAAGATGGTTTGCATGTTGGTAGTATTTTAATTTTTGCATCTTTTAGATTGAGAAGATTTTTCAGATCTACAGGTTAGCTTGCCTGTTCATACATCTTGGTGAGTGACAAAGGTACATTGCCTTTTAAAAGGGAGGCTAGTAAGGGACCAATGTATGTGCATCCATTTGCACTGGGGGATCAGTAAATTGTATTGAGTCATCTTGAATTGTATTGTAAATGTACTGTCTCCTTTTAAAGTGCTGCACAAGCTGTTGTTGCTTTAGAAATCCTAATAATAGTACTTTACAGCTTGGTAAAGAAATCTGGAAAGTAAGAAGTGTGACTGATGTTTAGGGTGATGTTGGAAAGATGTTATTCGGTGTGTGAAGGCGGCAACTTGCTTGGCCACGCCACGAGTCTGGAGATTTCTCTGCTGACCCATAGCTGTTGATGAGGTCTCTGGGTAGGGTACCGCCTTCATCTTTGGGTCCTTATGCTGTGCCGGCTGGAGGGGGGTTGGAGATCGGCCATCTGCAACTTGAAGGAGGGACCTTCAGGAGGAATGTCAACTTTATTCCATATAGGACTGAATCTCGTAAACCTCGTAACCTGCTGCAGCTTGCAGCTGCATGTTGGCTTGCACCTGGAACCTACCGGGAGCTGGATGCCACCAGTTGGGCCAGAATAAGAAGCACTGGATTCTCTTTTTTCATATTTAGTTAGAGTGTAAGCTTTTGTAAAGCTGGATGATTGTTTAGTCTTGTACTATTCCTTTCCATACCTAGTGGGGACATGTTCTCCGATCTCTATGTAAACTTACCTGTCTAGGTTTGTGTGAAGATAGGAAAGGACATGCCTTTTCATTTGTAGGCTAGTAAGGGACAAATGTATGTGTTTCCATCTGCATTAGAGGATCAGTAGGTGAGATTATGTATGGAAGATCGGTGGCAATAACCCTAGTGTCTCTACAGATCTAATCAGGTAATAGACATATCTTCGGGACTCTCCCATCTTATACACTTCACCTGCATTATTCTAGGGTAATGTGGATAGATTTATGTGGAAGAGTGCTGAACAATGATCAGAAAAGGGGAAAACATGTAAGTAAATTACAGATGGTCATTACTGACCACAACATCACCCGCCATATTGTAATAGTATCAACCATTCCAAATCTGATGTCCATTTTGTATAAGAAAAGGTTGCTCTTACCGTATATACTCGAGTATAAGTCGAGGCCCCTAATTTACCACTAAAAACTGGGAAAAACTTATTGACCGAGTATAAGACGAGGGTGAGAAATGCAGAGGGTCAACAATGCCCATCTGCAGCTGCATGCCTCCCTGTGTCCTGTGCAGCCTACCTGTATCGTGTACATGTGTATGTGTCCTGTACATGTGTCCGTGTCCTGTACATGTGTCCTGTACATGTGTAGTGTCCCTGTGTCCTGTACATGTGTCCTGCGTCCTGTACATGTGTCCTGTGTCCTGTACATGTGTCCTGTGTGCATGTGTCCTGTGTACATGTGTCCTGTGTCCTGTACATGTGTCCTGTGTCCTGTACATGTGTATGTATCCTGTACATGTGTCCTGTGTGCATGTGCCCTGTGTCCCTGTGCAGCCTACCTGTGTCTGTGCAGCCTCCCTGTGGCGATCTCCATCCTCCGATCGGCGTGTGATAATAAAGTTCGGCGGCCATTCCAATGTTCAAAAGTCACGCCTCCTCGTCTGTGATAGGCAGAACACTCAGCAGACAGCCTATCACGGACATTCTCTCATTCTCATACCACGGACGAGGATGTGAAAATGTCCGTCATAGGCTGTACACTGACAGCTGTTCAGCCTATCACAGACGAGCAGGAGGCGTGGCTTTTTGAAAGCTGGAATAGCCTCCGAACTTTATTATCACACGCCGGCCACCGTCTGCCTGCATGACACGCTGATCATGCAGACAGACGGCGGTGACTCGAGTATAAGTCGAGGGGGCACTTTCAGCTCAAAAAAAGGACTGAAAAAATTTGACTTATACTCAAGTATATACGGTATGTAGATCTTGTTAAACAAGTCTGTAAAGTAAGAAGGCAGATTATATGATAGGGCCTAATTCAAACAGGCATCCAATACTAAAGAAACGATGACTAGCATCGAGTAGGTTAGCATAGTGCAGTTTAGTGGAGGTCCTGCCCTAAAAGAGTCTACCTTGTCCTGGTGGGCAGGCTTGTAATCTTTTGGTTAAAATTGACAAAACAGAAGAAAGAATCAATTCTCTAGACAGTTTCACTTTTGACCATTTGATTCAACTAAAGACTCAGATTTTTTACGGACAGCAAAAAAAAAAAAATAAAATAATATATATATATATATATCAACAAAAAGATACGGACAGTTTCAGGTATCTGTAAAAATTAAAGATGGTTTGCATGTTGGTAGTATTTTAATTTTTGCATCTTTTAGATTGAGAAGATTTTTCAGATCTACAGGTTAGCTTGCCTGTTCATACATCTTGGTGAGTGAACAAAGGTACATTGCCTTTTAAAAGGTAGGCTAGTAAGGGACCAATGTATGTGCATCCATTTGCACTGGGGGATCAGTAAATTGTATTGAGTCATCTTGAATTGTATTGTAAATGTACTGTCTCCTTTTAAAGTGCTGCACAAGCTGTTGTTGCTTTAGAAATCCTAATAATAGTACTTTACAGCTTGGTAAAGAAATCTGGAAAGTAAGAAGTGTGACTGATGTTTAGAGTGATGTTGGAAAGATGTTATTCGGTGTGTGAAGGCGGCAACTTGCTTGGCCACGCCACGAGTCTGGAGATTTCTCTGCTGACCCATAGCTGTTGATGAGGTCTCTGGGTAGGGTACCGCCTTCATCTTTGGGTCCTTATGCTGTGCCGGCTGGAGGGGGGTTGGAGATCGGCCATCTGCAACTTGAAGGAGGGACCTTCAGGAGGAATGTCAACTTATTCCATATAGGACTGAATCTCGTAAACCTCGTAACCTGCTGCAGCTTGCAGCTGCATGTTGGCTTGCACCTGGAACCTACGGGAGCTGGATGCCACCAGTTGGGCCAGAATAAGAAGCACTGGATTCATCTTTTTTCATATTTAGTTATAGTGTAAGCTTTTGTAAAGCTGGATGATTGTTTAGTCTTGTACTATTCCTTTCCATACCTAGTGGGGACATGTTCTCCGATCTCTATGTAAACTTACCTGTCTAGGTTTGTGTGAAGATAGGAAAGGACATTGCCTTTTCATTTGTAGGCTAGTAAGGGACAAATGTATGTGTTTCCATCTGCATTAGAGGATCAGTAGGTGAGATTATGTATGGAAGATCGGTGGCAATAACCCTAGTGTCTCTACAGATCTAATCAGGTAATAGACATATCTTCGGGACTCTCCCATCTTATACACTTCACCTGCATTATTCTAGGGTAATGTGGATAGATTTATGTGGAAGAGTGCTGAACAATGATCAGAAAAGGGGAAAACGTGTAAGTAAATTACAGATGGTCATTACTGACCACACTCACCCGCCATATTGTAATAGTATCAACCATTCCAAATCTGATGTCCATTTTGTATAAGAAAAGGGTTGCTCTTACCGTATATACTCGAGTATAAGTCGAGGCCCCTAATTTACCACTAAAAACTGGGAAAAACTTATTGACCCGAGTATAAGACGAGGGTGAGAAATGCAGAGGGTCAACAATGCCCATCTGCAGCTGCATGCCTCCCTGTGTCCTGTGCAGCCTACCTGTATCGTGTACATGTGTATGTGTCCTGTACATGTGTCCGTGTCCTGTACATGTGTCCTGTACATGTGTAAGTGTCCCTGTGTCTCTGTACATGTGTCCTCTGTCTGGTACATGTGTCCTGTGTCCTGTACATGTGTCCTGTGTGCATGTGTCCTGTGTACATGTGTCCTGTGTCCTGTACATGTGTCCTGTGTCTGTACATGTGTATGTATCCTGTACATGTGTCCTGTGTGCATGTGCCCTGTGTCCCTGTGCAGCCTACCTGTGTCCTGTGCAGCCTCCCTGTGGCGATCTCCATCCACCGATCGGCGTGTGATAATAAAGTTCGGCGGCCATTCCAATGTTCAAAAGTCACGCCTCCTCCTCGTCTGTGATAGGCAGAACACTCAGCAGGCTTCGCATT